>CP106711.1:38684343-39934343 GCA_025503065.1 Gossypium bickii
GGATCTCCATCAAGACTGAGGATCTCCTATCAAGTTCTTTAGGAGTTTTTGGGTTTTTTTTATGTTTTGTTGTTTTTCCTCTTTTATGATGTTTCCCTCTTTTAGTATGAACTAAATCCCTCAAATACCTGAGGGGATGAAACCTAAGATAGATCTTATTATTATTTGATTTATGAGATAAATACTTGTGCTTATTCTTAATTGTGAGTTCTTATTCTTGTTTTGATAATTCATGTTATTGATTCAAAATCGAATGTGCTTATTCAGTGGAGCAAAAGTCCCTGTCTAAGAGTAGATCAACACAATTAAGCGAAGTTGATTGCAACCCTAGAAATAGGGCGACGAAAACCTGTCAGATTAGGGTCAAACCTAATAAGGGAATCCATAGATCGAGTTAATGTGACAATAGGGGTTTTAATTAGAAAGAGATTTCAATTAACCAACCTAGAGTCAATTGTTAGTAGCCTCGAATGAGGTATTAATATAATTTAGGGATTTCTACGGATTAAGCTAAGTTAATAAATCGCATGAATCAAAAGTAATAAGTGAAGTCTAGGTGGATTCTTCCTTAGGTATTACCTATCTCATATAAGTTGTCCAAAAGCATTTTCTCAATTTACTCTCTGTCGTGTTCATAGTTAGTTAAATTAGTTAGTTAATTTTAGATTAAAAATAAGTCCCCTTAATTATTAGGCTAGATAATTAGAAGATAGTTAAAACTAGTACTCTTGGTCCTTGAGGATACGATATTCCGGACTCACAACAGCTATACTACTGTTCGATAGGTGCGCTTACCTTTGTCGAAATTATAGTTAGTTTCGAGCTCCATCACTTTGCGATCATATCATCAACATAAACTTCGAGTTCTTTGTGCATCATATCATGAAACAAAGTTATCATGGCTTTTTCATACGTTGCTCCTGTATTTTTCAGTCCAAATGGCATCACCTTATAGTATAATATTCCCCACATGGTCACGAATGTGGTCTTCTCTATGTCTTTAGGATGCATCTTTATTTGGTTGTATCCTGAGAAACCATCCATGAAGGAGAACAGTGAGTAACCTGTTGTCCATTAAAGTGTCGATATGTGGTAATGGGAAATTGTCTTTCGAATGACATTGTTCAAGTCCCTGTAGTCTACGCACATTCGTACTTTCCCATCTTTTTTAGGGACGAACATGATATTGGCTTCCCATTTTAAGTATTTAACCACCCGTAAGAAACCAACATCGAATTGTTTCTTAACTTCCTCTTTTATTTTCATTAAAACGTCGAGCCTCATCCTTCAGAGTTTCTGTTGAACCAGCTTGTACTCTTCCTTTATAGGGAGCCGGTGTACCATGATATCAATACTTAACCCGGGCATGTTTTGATATGACCATGCGAAGATATCCTTAAATTCTTGGAGTAATTCAACGAGGTCTTGCTTCGTCTCTGCGGTAATGCAAGCTCCTATCTTTACCTCTTTTTCCTCTCTTAGGTTCACGATTTCCACTGACTCTTTATAAGGCAAGATTTGTTTCTTATCTTGTTCTACCATCCATAACAAATCAGGAGTTAGGTTATAGTCTTGATCATCTTCAAAATCTTGAAAATCCTCCGTGCACATATCTTGTTCAAAAGGAGATTCTGAGTCAGTAGCAGCGTCACTCATATCATTGATATCTGGAGACCTATTATAGGGATGAAGAAAAATCCAAAAAACAAAAGAATCTAAGAATAATTATTTCTATGGTATGATTATGAATGAAGTGAAAAGAATAAAAGAATATTTGCTCAAGATGATACGCAAAGATGCACTTTATTGAAATAAGGATTTTGGACATAAGCCTATTTCACAAAGGATTATTATTGCTCTTAGGCTTAGAGCAACAAGCGTGTTTTGAAAATTACTCTGTATTGGCTCTAAAAACTACATGAATCTCCTCCGCAGTCCAGTTGTTCAAAACACTTCCAGGTACATAGGGGCAGATGTCTGATAAATTTTCTCCCAGGTTCCCTCTTTAGATATGGTGTTTATGTTCAGGTTTCCCAACATTTCTTCCACAGTCTCTTCTCTCGACATCTCTCTTTCAGGGTGAATAGTTCCTTTTGATACGAAAGTCTTGGATATATGGGGAAAGGTCATTGGTTCCCACTTGACCTCTTCCTCACTCAGTCGAGCTCTTCTCCTTTCTTCTTTCTTCTCCATCTCCTTCTTCCTTTGCCTCGCATCTGGCTTAAATCCTAAACCAAAGTGGTTTCATTTGTCCTTCAGCATAGGTGCTTAAACTTTTCCTTGCAGGCATCTTCCAAGTCATCTCCTAGACAAGGCTCCTTTACAGACTGTCAGTCGTAGGCCCATCTTTGCAGTTTAAGAAAATTTGGACATCGGGATCTTGTACCCTTTGAAAATGAAGGTTGCATTCACAAATTCCAACGATCAGAATGAACATTCTATTGCTTCATTGTCTGTCCCTACGTATGGCGCGTCACTGGTTACGGATGTAATAATGTCTTCTTTTGCATTTATCATTACCAGCCGACCCTTGATTATCAACTTTAGCTTCTGATGCAGTAATAACGGTACTGCCCCAGTTGTGTGAATCCAAGGCCTCCCCAACAAACAATTATAAGAAGGCTTAGTGTCCATCACTAAGAAATTTATTTCGTACATGTTTGGACTAATCAAAAAGGGTATCTCAATCATTCCCATCACCCTTCTTTCGGTTCCATCGAATGCTCTCACTATGTTTTGACATGTCTTTATATGAGAGCTATCCACAGGCAACCTATTCAGCGTGGATAGAGGTAAGTCATTTAGTGCAGATCCATTATCAATTGACACCCCTAGTAATTTATACCCTTTGCAGCGGGTGGTGATGTGTAGAGCCTTTGAAGATCCTATGCCCCCTAGCGGTATCTCATCATCATTAAAGAAGATGAAGTTGCCAGCACTTATATTGTTGACTAGGCAGTCTAGCTTGTTTATAGAGATATCGTTAGCGACATAAGTTTCGTTTAGCACTTTCATTAACGCGTCATGATGTGTGTCCGAACTTAAGAGTAAAGCTAGCACTAAGATGCGAGCCAGTTACTTATGAAGCTGATCTACAACACTGTACTCGCTATGCTTTAAGAATTTCAGAAATTCCCTAGCCTCGTTCTCAGTTACTGGCTCGTTAACTGGCAATTTGAGCCTGACCATTTTTTTCTTTTTTTGTTCAACTATTGGGGTCTTTCCATTAACAGGCTCAGCTCCTGCATTTGATGGATCATAGTACATCCCATTGCGCGTGTAAAAACCCACCTCTTGGCCTTCTTCTGAAGCACTAATCGAGTTCTCTTCTCTCGGGATGGTCACGTTGAAACCATAATTCCAGGGAACCTTCTTGCTGTCCTTGTAGGGAAAAGCTACAGGTTTCTGGATTAGGACCCTTGGTGCCATTTGTACTCCGGCTTCATTGCTTCTAGGTCGTGAAATAATAACCACATGATGGTTGACTTTATAGACATTCTCTATTGACCCCTCTTTTGAGGCGCACACATCTTCTTTTTCGGAGCCCATAGCATATTCAAAGAATTCTAGCTCCTTATTGTCCATCAGATTTTGTACTAAGGCCTTGAATTCAACGCACTCCTAGATCTCATGATCCTCTTTAGCATGGAACTCACAGTAGTTCCTTATCCCTTCAGCTTTCTCTTTTAAATCCTGTTTGATTAATCCTCCCTTTACCAGTTTCTTCCAAACCCATTTCATTGAGGTTTTTACTTCTGTTACACTCATCATGGTTCTTTTCCCCTTATTCTTAATTACCATATTTATCCCTTTATCAAGATGATTGGGTAACGGATTTCCTACCCGTAACATCCCAAAAATGGGGTTATTTGGAATTTAACTATTTTTCCCATGTATGAACTATTGCGGTATTATCTATGGAATAATAGAGCGTAATTTAAGACTTTGAGTTGGCTCGGTTTAATAGAAAATTTCGGTTTTTAACTTAAAAGGTAGGGAGCCTTAGCGGAAAGGGTGTTAAAAAGAACAAGTGGGGATAATTTGACACTAAAAAGCCTTGGTAAAGTGGCAAAAGAAGCCCACTTAAGAGCTAGCATGTGACGCCACAAGGGGGAGCAAGGAGAGCCTTGGTTCGAGTCGCAACATTTTCTCTTTTTGCTTTTTAAAGGGACTACACACAGGGGGGAGAGTCTTCCTCTCTTTAAACTCTTTTATTTATTATTATTTAGAGATAATATGAGCATTTTTAATTTCTTAAATTCTATGGATTTTGAAGAGATAAATGGAGATAATAAGGATGTTATTTTAAATGAATTATCATGAGATAATCAAGTATTTTTTTAAAGGGATATTATTTGGATATTATTAGATTATTTGATTAAATGGAGATTAATTCAATTTAATTTTGAATTAATACAAATGTGTGGCCAAGAGAGGTTGTAAGAGTTTTGCCGAAATTTGAACTCTCCTAGGAAGAGTGGACTGGCAAGTAATAGGAAGGGAAAGCCAAATCCTATATAAACCCCCATCTACCATCTTAAATTCTTTTTAGAATTTTTTTAGTAGCCAAAATTCTCCCAACTAGTTGCCATCCGATTTCTTTTCTTTCTTCAAAGTTAAGAACCACTTCCATCTCTTAGTCTCTTCTCTCAATTTTCAAGCTAGCCTTCATTAGTTGTTGTTTATTCTTTGATTATTTTCCCAAAAACCGATAAAAGAAAAACCTCTCTTCTTTTGGAACCTTGGCCAATCTTTGAACAAGGAGGGGAAGCATTCTCTAATCGAATTTGGAGGGTAAGTATGTTAGGCCGAATGTCTAGGATTCTCTTTTCTCTTCTTGTCGACTTGGAGGTTGGTAAGTGACTATTTCGCAATGATCATTAAGGCTACTAATCGCTTGATTAAAATATAGGGCCTTCTGATTTGGAAGCAAGCAGTGAACCCGTTGCTTTGGAGCAATCGGTTTTGGGGTAAGGTGGTAAGATCTGCTTTTCTTTATTCATGATATTCGATTAAGCCAAGGCTACTAACTTAATGATTGCCGATTAGGGAAGCGAAAACACTTGGTGGCTAGTACTCAAGGGTGTTAGGTAAGGCTTTCGGGTTAAATATTAACCCTTTGAATATTTTGGATTTGGCCGAATAGGCCATAAGACTAACCCATGCTTTTGGTCGAATATGTGACGGATAGATCTGTGGTGACCAACGTTTCTTCTCGGGATTTAAGACTATCGTAGTAATGCAGTGTGTACATACACACTTATAGCGATTAATAGATTGTGTTAAATATCCGTGTATGTAAATCTGTTGTTATAGATGCGATTTGGTACCTTAATGGTACAAGTGAGGATCCCTGTAAGTCTCTATTAATGTGAGATTATTTAATGCTTTTGGGAAGCATGGCTTATTGATACATATGATACATATGATGATCTGTTGTGTAATCGTTTATTTACCGTGGGTTATACGAGAGGAGGGGGCGGATTGATCGTGTGTGCGACGGCACCGTTGTGTTTTGGTAACACACTGTGACTACGGTCACTAGAGGTTTGGTACCTCCGCAGGTTTGGCACCTCGATGGCGACTTATCCACGTGGTTAATACCACCGCAGTAGGTTGGCCCCACTTGAGATATGGGATCGTCTGCGGTGATTTGGTATCACACGATGGGTTGGCCCCATCACCCGATTCGTGTCTACGGACACCGCTGCTTTGGTAGCACATCGTGACTATATGTCACCAAAGTGGTTTGGCACCACCAGGTGGTTTGGTACCACAACGGGGTAGACAGATGGCGTATGGTCGGCTAGGTTGGGATATATGATGTTTTGCCTGTTAATCTGTTATATGATGTGTATGAACATGTTTAAAACCGGGAAGGGTTACATATCGAGTCTTGGTGACTCACCTTCTCCTTTACATTTTTCAGTGACACGAGATCGCGGATGTGGGCCGGGTGGGACTCGAGGTGGCCATGCGATGAATTAAAATTTAATGAACTTGATTTTAAGTTTTGATATTTTATTTCCGGTTTATATTTTATTTGGATTGTAATAAGGCCTCCTACACTTTATTTTTATTATTTTGCATATGTTGAATATTTGTTTTAAACTCGTTGGTATTATTAATTAAAAATCACATGTTTTCCAAGTTAAATCGAAATTGTTTTTAACGGCCATCGGGCCCACTTATAAATTTATAATAACTTGACCCAAATAATATTTTCCAAAATATTGTTGATATGGGTTTTATACACCTCAAAGGTTTCAACCAAAAATAAGTATCTTTTACTAAAACATCAAATTTTCCAAACTTTTCCAAATATTTTCTAAGTAGCAAACTGATTCGCCAAAGCGTTTGGGCGGGTTTGGGTTGTTACAAAATTGGTATCGAGCCAGTTCAAAGCTCTACTGTGGGGGCCTGAGGCCCAAAAATGTTTTAAAAGGCCTTATGAAATAATTTTTGGATTTTGAACAAAGATGGCCCGAGTCTCCTGCACCGATCCGCCTGTAAGTACTTCAACCTCTTGGTGAATTATATTCAGAGAAGGGTAGGAAGTATGGAACGTAGATAGATTTATAGGACTTGAACCCTAGGATTAGATTACTCAAACACATGAACCGAACATAAGACATTAAAGAACTAAACCAATCTATGACTTAGCCAAGTGAGCTAGGGTGTGGTAACCCCTCATGACGCATGTCGAGGATTGGATCCTAAGAGCACAGTATTTAAGCGATCCAGTGTGACTCACCTCCTCTTCGCAGTATCCTGCAGTGCGTAGCTTCTGTTCACCCTAACTCGAGAGGGCTCGGTGGTGTGTGGCAACCCACATGCGCATGTCTAGAAAGGTTCGGTGAGAGCTTGGTATTTAAGCGGTCCGCGTGACCCACCTCCTCTTCACTCGAATCCGCGCACAGTGCGTAGCTTTGGTTCACCCCGACCAAGAGGGCTCGGTCATAGGCTAAACCTAATGACTAAAACCCGAAAAGGAATTAGCCATGTTTTTCAAAACAGAACGAAACAACAACAACTCAAATGTTTTCAAACCTCTTGCAAAGAACTCTTTCAAATCGAAAAACCTCATATTTGCAACGTTTCCCAGAAAAAACTCAAATTTTGGAAAATTACAAAAATGCCCTTAGGGTAAAATTACTAAAACGCCCCTGACTCATAAAATATCCGTTCAATGGTTTTGCTCGAAATTTCGATTACTTTACAAATATCCAACAACTTAGTTTTGAAAATCAACACTGAAAAACTTTGGTTTTAGAAAATTACGAAACGCCTCAATTTGTGAAAATTACCAAAAATGACTACGATCTTTGGAAAACTTTACCAACATCACTATTTGAAGAGGAAAACTTTCAGAAAGGACCCTCAAAGTTTTACAACTGTCGAAAATACCCCTGATTTATCAAAATGACAAAATTGCCCCTGATTGACAAAATTACCAAAATACCCCTGGTTTCAAAACGACACAATTTTACAAATTTTCATAAATATCCTCCAATTTTGGGGAATTTCAAAATGACATGTTTTATTAAAGTTTTAAAATTCCTTTTATTACGAAAATACCCACTCAGTAGGAAAAATGACGAAAATACCCCAGGTTAGGAAATGGGCGAAATGTCCAAGAGTGAATAGGTATGGAAAGCATTAAGGAATGGATGTATGAACTCTTTGTGTGAACTAGGATAGAAGACTCAAAACCTTGTTTGCTCGAAAAAATCCCTAATTAAATTCTGTTCATAAAATTTCTTCGCGAATAAGAAAGTGAAACAAATGCTAACACATAAAATTTTCTTAATCGTCAGTTAAAAGCGCGATAGATAGAATGAGTTCTAGAGGACGTGGGCGCCGTGGGCGCGGTAGGGGTAGGATGACGGTGTCCAACCCGCGCAGACAGTCAAGGTTCGGAAAAGCGAGGTACCACCGCCACCACCACCTCCTACTTTCGTACGGTGAGCGGGACCGCACCGGTGGTGGTGCGTGTCGCAAGTCGCTTTCGCGAGTTTTGGAGATGGTGGCCGGGCTGGTGGGAATTTGGGAGCTCGGAAGTCCGTTCCCGAGCGAATTCGGTCCTAACGGGCCGAGGTATTCCGTGGTGTCTCGGGAGTGGCACCCGCTGCGCGCAGAATATTGGTGGAATCTACGGAAGGGTCATGGATGATCTCGACCGACCGACGAGGAGAAGCCGAAGGGGGCGTGTGTCGCTTCTAAAGGATGAAGCGTACCACTGGTGGCTGACAGTCCGGGATGGAGCCGCGGCTGATGATCTCACGTGGGACTACTTTAAGACGGCCTTTCAGAAGAAGTATGTGGGCACTAGTTACACTGATGCTCAAAGGAAAGCCTTCCTAGGTCTAGTGCAAGGAACTAAGTCGGTGGCCGAGTATGAGGTCGAGTTTTTAAGGCTAAGTAGGTATGCCGGAGGAATCGTAGCCACCGAACATGAGCGCTGTGGTCCGCTTTGAGGATCGCTCGAGAGATGATCCGAGATTACTAATTGCCCCGCAGTGCAGTTCGGGAGTTCTCATCTCTTGTGGAGAAAGCCAAGGTGGCCGAAGGGATTAAGGAGGTCGTAAGGCAAAACTATAGCAAGAATAACCGAAAAAGAGGATTTGGGTCACCGGATCGGGTAGCACTAATGCTCGAAGCGCGGCAGGCAAGAGTGGGCCAAATCAGACCGGTAGGCCCACGACTACTAATCAAAGGCCAACTCAGTGCAACCGCTGTGGAAAAACCCATTGGGGGAGTTGTTGGACCGGTAACAAAGGTTGTTTTGAGTGTGGGTCTTTGGAGCATCGGGTAAGGGACTGTCCTCAAAAGGCAGCTAAGGATCAGCCAGAAGGTCAGAATCGCACTCAGGGTAGGAATGTTGGACCACCACAGAGGGGTCGGGGTGATGGCAGAGGAAACAATGGTTTCAACCGAGGTCGTGGAACTCAGGGCAGAGGTTCGGGTAACACAGAGGCTAGGCAGCCTGGCTTAGTCTATGCAAATGAGGCGCCGTGAGGAGAGGGAGACGCACCGGATGTCATAACCTGCAGACGCGTTTCTAATATTTGGTTTACCCTATGTTGCATTAATTGATGTGGGTTCGACGCTTTCGCATACATTACTAGTAGTGTGGTAGGAACTATGGACCTAGACTCTGAGACTACTCTTAGGAAGATGACTGTGCTAAGCCCCCTAGGACACTCTGTAGTAGTAGACAAACTTTATAAAGAGGTACCCCTAGAACTCCAAGGGGTCGTATTTGTAGCCGATCCGATGGAACTACCTTTCGGAGTTCGATTTGATCCTTGGAATGGATTGGCTAGCTAAGTATCGGTAATTTGGATTGCGCGCGCATAAGCGCATGGTGCTTAAGACGGTGAGGTGATGAAGTGGTTATGATAGGTGATAGAAGGAATTACCTATCCATGTGGTGTCGGCCTTGAAGGCCGAAAGGATGGTTAAGAAAGGTTGCGAGGCATATTTGGTTCGGATCGTGCTTTGGAAGCTAAGGAGTCGATGAGTTGAGGTTCGAACGGTTGGAGAATTTCTTCGACGTATTCGGAAGAACTTCCGTGTCCGCCTCCGGATCGGAAGTTGAATTCGGTATTGACTTGCTACCCGAACGGCACTGTGTCTATAGCACCATACCGAATGGCACCAAAGGAATTGGTGGAGTGAAGGCCCAAATTCGTGAGCTCTTGGATAGAGGTTCATTCGACCAAGCATATCTCCGTGGGGAGCGCCTGTGTTGTTCGTCAAGAAGAAGGACGGTTCAATGCGGATGTGCATCGACTACCGTCAGTTAAACAAGTTAACGATCAAAAACAAGTATCCGTTGCCTCGGATCGATGACTTGTTTGACCAACTGAAGGGTGCCGCGGTGTTTTCAAAGATAGACCTTAGGTCGGGCTACCATCAATTAAAGGTAAAGGAGGTTGATGTTCACAAGACGGCATTCAGAACTCGGTATGGACATTACGAGTTTCTGGTGATGCCATTTGGGTTGACCAACGCGCCGGCAGCGTTTATGGATTTGATGAATAGGGTGTTCCAGCAATACTTAGACCAGTTCGTCGTAGTATTCATTGACGACATCTTGGTGTACTCTAAGACGGAGGAGGAGCATGACGAGCATTTGCGAATAGTGTTGCAAGTACTAAGGGAGAAGCGATTATATGCCAAATTCAGTAAGTGTGAATTTTGGCTAAGGAAAGTAGCTTTCTTAGGTCACGTAGTGTCGTCGGCGGAAGGATTAGAGTGGACCTCGCAAGATTGAAGCGGTGTTGGATTGGAAACCGCCTAGGTCGAAGGCGAGAGATCGAGAAGTTTCCTAGGTCTAGCGGGTATTATCGAAGGTTTGTAGAAGGATTTTCTCGATCGCGGCACCGCCGTGACGGCTACTAAGAAAAGGAGTCCCATTTGTATGGTCGGAGAAGCGGCAAGAAAGCTTCGATAAACTAAGGAAAATTTTGACTAAGCTCCGATTTTGGTGCGAACGAGGCGGAAAATTGTTCACCGCTTATTGTGATGCGTCCCATACCGGGTTGGGATGTGTCTGATGCGAGGAAGGGAAGTAGTAGCCTATGCATCACGCCGCTTAAGACCTCATGAATTGAACTATCCAACGCACGACTTAGAGCTAGCAGCAAGCGTCTTCGCTCAAAAATATGGAGACACTACCTTTATGGGGAGAAGTCGATAGTTTATACAGATCACAAGAGTCCGAGGTATCTCTTGACTCGAAAGGATCTTAACTTGAGACAAAGCGTCGGTGGATCGAACTTTTGAAGGATTACGATTGTTCAATCGAGTATCATCGAGCAAGGCCAACGTGGTAGGCCGACGCGCGCGAGCCGGAAGGTAGTGATTTTGACTTAAGAGCAATGTTTGCTCGGTTAAGTCTATATGATGATGGAAGTCTATTGGCGGAACTTCAGTTTAAGCCAACATGGATCGAGGAGGTTAAGGAAAAAGCGATCGGTGGATGAAGGGTTGAATGCTAAGAGAGCACAAGTTCGGGATGGTGGTTTGGAAGGATATAACCCGTCTAGTGATGGAGTGTTATGCTTTCAAGAGGCGGCGTGTATGCCAAAGGATGTGGAGTTGAGGCAAAAGATTCTCCAGATGCACATAGCAGCCTACGCTATGCATCCGGAGGAAGCAAGATGTATAGAGATCTTAGAGATCAGTTTTGGTGGCCCGGGTTTAAAGCGTGAAGTAACAGAGTTTGTTGGTAAGTGTCTGACTTGTCAACAAGTTAAGGCTGAACATCGATTGCCGTCGAGGTTGCTTCAACCAAAGGAAGATTCCCCAATGGAAGTGGGAACGGATCACTATGGATTTTGTTAGTGGGCTACCCTTACGCCAGATGAAAAGACGCGGTTTGGGTAATAGTAGACCGGTTAACTAAGTCGGCTCACTTCATACCGGTGAGGATGGATTTCTCTCTTCAGAAGCTAGCTAAGCTGTACGTCTCGGAGATAGTAAGATTGCATGGGGTTCCAACATCAATCATCTCGGATTGGGGACCCAGGGTTCACGTCAAGGTTTTGGAAAGCCTTGCATCAAGCTATGGGCACACGGTTGGATTTTAGTACCGCTTTCCATCCACAGTCTGACGGACAATCGGAAAGGGTGATACAGATCTTGGAAGATATGTTAAGAGGTTGTGTCTTGGACTTCCGTGGTAGTTGGGAGGAATTTCTACCGTTAGCGGAATTCGCCTACAACAACAGCTATCAGGCAAGTATCCAGATGGCACCATACGAAGCATTGTATGGCGCGAAATGTCGTACCCCGACGTGTTGGACGGAATTAGGCGAACGACAGATTTTGGGTCCAGAGTTAGTGACGGAGACAGAGGATAAAGTTAAGGTGATTCGGTCTCGTCTGAAGGAAGCATCGGACAGCAGTAATCTCTATCTTCGATTTAAAACGCAAGAAATGGAGTATGCGGTAGGAGACAAGGTTTTCCCGAAGTGTCGCCTTGGAAAAAGGTGTTAAGATTTGGGCGGAAGGGAAGCTAAGCCCAAGGTTTATCGGGCCATATCACGGTGATTAAGCGAGTAGGACCGATGGCGTACCGGCTTGAGTTACCACGCCGAACCGAACCAGATCCATGATGTTTTTCACGTATCAATCTTTGCCGGTATCGGTCGGCCGACCCATCGCACGTGGTGCCGCGGCGTAAATCGAGGTGAATTCAGATTTATCGTTTGAGGAGGAACCGCTTCGGATCTTAGACCGAGACGTGAAGGTTCTACGTAGGAAGTCGCGCCCTTGGTGAAGGTGCTGTGGGCGGAACCATGGTTCGAGAGGAAGCTACGTGGGAACTCGAGGATGTAATGAGGCGAAAGAATACCCCACCTTTTCTAGTTAAGTAATTTCGGGACGAAATTTATTTTAAGGGGGTAGAACTCGTAACATCCCAAAAATGGGGTTATTTGGAATTTAACTATTTTTCCCATGTATGAACTATTATGGTATTATCTATGGAATAATAGAGCGTAATTTAAGACTTTGAGTTGGCTCGGTTTAATAGAAAATTTCGGTTTTAACTTAAAAGGTAGGGAGCCTTAGCGTAAGGGTGTTAAAAGAACAAGTGGGGATAATTTGACACTAAAAAGCCCTTGGTAAAGTGGCAAAAGAAGCCCACTTAAGAGCTAGCATGTGACGCCACAAGGGGGAGCAAGGAGAGCCTTGGTTCGAGTCGCAACATTTTCTCTTTTTGCTTTTTAAAGGGACTGCACAGCAGGGGGAGAGTCTTCCTCTCTTTAAACTCTTTATTTATTATTATTTAGAGATAATATGAGCATTTTTAATTTCTTAAATTCTATGGATTTTGAAGAGATAAATGGAGATAATAAGGATGTTATTTTAAATGAATTATCATGAGATAATCAAGTATTTTTTTAAAGGGATATTATTTGGATATTATTAGATTATTTGATTAAATGGAGATTAATTCAATTTAATTTTGAATTAATACAAATGTGTGGCCAAGAGAGGTTGTAAGAGTTTTGCCGAAATTTGAACTCTCCTAGGAAGAGTGGACTGACAAGTAATAGGAAGGGGGGTGCCGAAATCCTATATAAACCCCCATCTACCATCTTAAATTCTTTTTAGAATTTTTTTAGTAGCCAAAATTCTCCCAACTAGTTGCCATCTGATTTCTTTTCTTTCTTCAAAGTTAAGAACCACTTCCATCTCTTAGTCTCTTCTCTCAATTTTCGCTAGCCTTCATTAGTTGTTGTTTATTCTTTGATTATTTTCCCAAAAACCGATAAAAGAAAAACCCTCTCTTCTTTTTGGAACCTTGGCCGAATCTTTTGAACAAGGAGGGGGAAGCATTCTCTAATCGAATTTGGAGGGTAAGTATGTTAGGCCGAATGTCTAGGATTCCCTTTTCTCTTCTTGTCGACTTGGAGGTTGGTAAGTGACTATTTCGGCAATGACCATTAAGGCTACTAATCGCTTGATTAAAATATAGGGCCTTCTGGTTTGGAAGTAGCGGTGAACCCGTTGCTTTGGAGCAATCGGTTTTGGGGTAAGGTGGTAAGATCTGCTTTCTTTATTCATGATATTCGATTAAGCGAAGGCTACTAACTTAATGATTGCCGATTAGGGAAGCGAAACACTTGGTGGCTAGTACTCAAGGGTGTTAGGTAAGGCTTTCGGGTTAAATATTAACCCTTTGAATATTTTGGATTTGGCGAATAGGCCATAAGACTAACCCATGCTTTTGGTCGAATATAGGACGGATAGATCTGTGGTGACCAACGTTTCTTCTCGGGATTTAAGACTATCGTAGTAACGTGTGTGTACATACACACTTATAGCGATTAATAGATTGTGTTAAATATCCGTGTATGTAAATCTGTTGTTATAGATGCGCATTTGGTACCTTAATGGTACAAGTGAGGATCCCGTAAGTCTCTATTAATGTGAGATTATTTAATGCTTTTGGGAAGCATGGCTTATTGATACATATGATACATATGATGATCTGTTGGTAAATCGCTTATTTATTTCGTGGGTTATACGAGAGAGGAGGGGCAAGATTGATCGTGCCGACGGGCACCGATGTTTTGGTAACACACTGTGACTACGGTCACCGAGAGTTTGGTACCTCCGAGGTTTGGCACCTCGATGCGACTTATCCTCGTGGTTAATACCACCGTGGGTTGGCCCCACTTGAGATATGGGATCGTCCGCGCGAATTTGGTATCACACGATGGGTTGGCCCCATCACCCGATTCGTGTCTCACGGACACCAAAGGTGCTTTGGTAGCACATCGTGACTATATGTCACCAAAGGGTTTGGCACCACCAAAGTGGTTTGGTACCACAACGGGGTAGACAGTGGCGTATGGTCGGCTAGGTTGGGATATATGATGTTTTGCCTGTTAATCTGTTATATGATGTGTATGAACATGTTTAAAACCCGGGAAGGGTTACATCTCGAGTCTTGGTGACTCACCTTCTCCTTTACATTTTTCAGTGACACGTAGATCGCGGATGTGGGCCGGGTGGACTCGAGGTGGCCATGCAATGAATTAAAATTTAATGAACTTGATTTTAAGTTTTGATATTTTATTTCCGGTTTATATTTTATTTGGATTGTAATAAGGCCTCCTGACACTTTATTTTTATTATTTTGCATATGTTGAATATTTGTTTTAAACCTGTTGGTATTATTAATTAAAAATCACATGTTTTCCAAGTTAAATCGAAATTGTTTTTAACGGCCATCTAGCCCACTTATAAATTTATAATAACTTGACCCAAATAATATTTTCCAAAATATTGTTGATATGGGTTTTATACACCTCAAAGGTTTCAACCAAAAATAAGTATCTTTTACTAAAACATCAAATTTTCCAAACTTTTCCAAATATTTTCTAAGTAGCAAACCAGATTCGGCCAAAGCGTTTGGGCCGGGTTTGGGTTGTTACACTACCACATTAGGTCCTGCTAGGTCGTCAAACTTTACAATTCTCATTTTAATGAATCTTTCAATCAACTTTTTAAAGGCAGTGCAGTTTTCGATTGAGTGTCCTGTGATTCCTGGGTGGTACTCGTATTGAGCATTTGGGTTATACCATCTGGGAATGGAGGTTGCATAGGTTTCAGGTAAAAAAGGGATACCACATGTGCATCAAACAGGCTCTGATACAGTTCCCTATACGTCATCGGGATAGGTGTAAACTAGAGCCTTTTTGTATTTAGCCTTTGGTTGGATTCTTGCCTTGGGGGCCCTGAAACTAGTGGTTACTGTCATTGGTGGGCCAACGGTAATTGGTTTTGAATAATGCTTGTTGTATGTGCCTACATTATTCATCTCGTTTTCCTTCTTCCTAGGGGCCGATCTTTTGGAGTTTTCTCCTGCGTCTATCTTACCACTTTTCACTGTGTTTTCAATCATTTCACCAGAGATCACCATATTTGAGAAAATCTTAGTAGCGCTTCCCAACATATGGGTAATGAATGGGGCTTTCAAAGTGTTATGAAAAGCATTGTGGTTTTTTTTTCAAAAGAGGTGGCTGGACTTGCGTTGCCACCTCTCTCCATCTTTGGGCATATTTCCTGAAGCTCTATTCTGCTTCTCCTCCATATTCTGTAGCGTGATTCTGTCGGGTGTATTGCTTCTAAAAGCTTGTGCTAAGTCTTTTCATGAATTGATTTTAGTACAACTCAGTTGGTTGTACCATTTAGCTGCTGACCCGATCAGACTGTCTTGGAAGTAGTGGATCAACAGTTGATCATTATTGACATATCCTGTCATCCTTCGACAGAATATAGTGATGTGAGCTTTAGGACAACTAGCCCCGCTGTACTTTTCAAACTCTGGAGTTTTGAACTTGGGAGGGAGTACTAAATCTGGGACCAGACTCAGGTCTTTGACATCGATTCCGTAATGGTAATCAGCATTTTCAATTGCTCTGAATTTTTCTTTTAGCCATATGCATCGATCCTTAAGTTGCTTTGGCAGTTCCACTCTTATTTTTTCGATTTCTGCCATATCATCTAGATTAGGAACAACGGGATTGGTTGGGTTATCCCTCGGATTGGAACCTGAGCCTGTTTGGAAGTTTATCCGTGCCGAGGTATTGGTTTGATATTGTTAGGGTCTAATTGTGACGGGTACCCTTCGTGGGTACGCCTCTGGTTGTGCCTGAGCGTTTATTGGGCTAAAACCCTGGGGATAAATAGGATCCTCATTATCATCCCCTGAGTTGACCACAGTGCCTTTCCCTTTTTCGCGTTCTCTAGCCAGCAACTACGCCAATTGAATTATTATGCTTTTTTGGGATTCCAATATCTGATCCCTCACCTCCTGTTGCACTTTAGCTAACTGTTCTTGTAGTTACACTTGCAACTGGTCTTGTATCTCTTTTCGAATCTGTTCTAGCTTTTCCAATCTTTGGTCCATTACTTTGGTTTTGGCGTGAGTATTGTAATGATGTTCGGTTGGTTGACTCTTGTTGGTTTCCAGATTAACTGAAATAATTTCATTTAATTAGGGTCTTTTTGTGAAATTTAATGCATATGATACAATGTAATGCAAATGCATGAAATGAATGTAAAAAGAGGCATTGATTCTGATCCAATTCCGTTAGAATAACTTTACTAGAAAATAAATTCCTTTACATAAAACGAATTACATATGCAGCTTTGCCCTAATGCTCAAAGCCTTAACCTTCTTAAGAAGCCAAGCTAACTCTTGACCCCAATCTGATTTTGATTCATACTTCAAGCTTAGCATGTCAGCTTGAACTGCTAAGGTTTGCAAATGATTGGCCACCTCTCATATTTGAGCAACAGCTTCACCCATGATATAGTCTCTATCTCTGACCTGACCTTGAGAACGGTGAAGTTGCTCTTTCTATTGCTCATTGTTTGATTCAAGGAGTTCAAGTCGGAGTTCACAATTTTGTAATACGATCTCGAGCTCTTCTACTTTCATTTTTAGCTCTTCAATCTTGTTTAAGCTCGCTTTCAGCTCGATTGTAGAGTTGCGATTATGATACTGATGAAGTGACTTTTCTAGTTCTGCTACCCTGGCTTTTAATTTGACCTTTTCATTTTGACATTCCAATAGGTCTCTTCCTAAAGCCTTTTCTCGAACCTGGGCATCTTGGCATTTTCTTTCCTATTGATCGGCTCTATTCTTTTCTTCTTGGATCTCCAACTGCCATTGTTCTGATATCTTTCCCAACCCGGCAGTCTTCATTGATAAGCGCAGCTTCTTGTAATCCATTTTTAAACTGTCTGATCTTCTTCGGCCTTATTCCTTCCTTTTCTTAGCTTATTGGCCTCTAACTTCTGAACGTCAACGTCTAGTCCTAATTGCATCTTTTCCTCTTTTAATTACTTTATCTTCTTTCTTAGCTCCAAATTTTTCTTTTCAAAATCCTGCTTGATGATCTCTAGCTTAGATGAAACCACTTGCAGGTGTTCTTCCAATGGTTGAATTGTCACTTGATTTGGCACAGGGATGTTGATATTGACTCTTTGACCCCACGACCAATTATATTTGAGGGTCGCCATTGGACCTATAACAAAGCTTTTCATTCGATTGGTTTGATTCCATGCGTTAGACATTTCTCGAACCTTTTTCTTGTAGTTATCCCCCTTATATGAAAACTCACACTGGGCCAGCCCTTGCGTTGCTGGTATGAATTGCCTTGATCTATATTACTTCAACATGAGTAGATGAGCGTATCCAATAGCTCCCCAAATCCTATGTAGAGGAGCCCAGTCGAAATCTCCTACACTGGTACAGAATCTCATCAGGGATCATCCAAGGGGCTTTCCATTCGACGTCCTCATCTTGGAGATTCTGGAGTATTGTCATCCATTTTTCTTCTAAAATCTTGTCTCACCTCAGTGTAGCCACTAATTCTATGGAGAGTAGTTCTCGGAGAATACTCAATAAGAAAATTTTTCTACCTTCCAAAAGTGGCTATGAAACCATGCCAACAAGAGTTGTGCACATCCAATGAATCTTTCTTCACCTGTTATTCGGCATGCATTCAAAGATCGGAATGTTTCAGCCAAAATTGCAGGGATGGGCGTGACCCTCTTATTAAGTCTGTCGAACAAATTTGAAACTGCCTCATCCACATGCCCCAGTGCTTTAGGGAAAACAATCAGCCCATAAATGCTCAAAGCGAAGACATCGACCTTGTTCTTCATATCTGGGTATGCTAAGATCAAATCTGGCAAACTATTCCAAGAGATACGTTTTCCATCTCCCTTTTGCTTGATTCGGGCTGCAACTCATTACTCACTCATCTCCGTGATATTCATTAGTTTCTTTAGGAAGGTCAGGACATTAGCGGCCCTGGAATAAACCTTGTCAGGCCGAATCTTCGGGGAACGAAGTAAGGTCGTGTACTCTTCTACAGTAGGTACTAAGTCCACATTTCCAAAAGTAAAACAGCTATAGGCGAGATTCCAAAATTGAGCCAGAGCTCAAAACAAGTGCTTTTCCACTTTGATATCGAGTAGATAGGGCAAATCACCATAATTATAGAAAAATAACTGCTTGATTTCTTCATCCTATTGGACCCATATCTCTTTCAATTCTTGGAGATTGTTCTGGGTCATGTTGATATGAGTGAAGCCCCATAATTCTAATGCATACCCCTCTATTAGACTATGACCTTTCTCTAGTTGTGTTTTCTCGGACCATATTCGGACAGCCGCGTTATCTTCCATTTTATCAAGAAATTCGTTCTCCATGGCAAGCTCTCTATTTAGTAATCAAACATAATCAACACATTTTTTATGATGAGAATGTCATGTAATCACAATCAAAGCAAAACAAACAAGTCAGTATACAAAGCAAGAATTTAAAGTAAGCAAGAAATAATAAATAAAGCGCCTATTTGGATAACCACTAGGGTTTGGTGCGGTTCTACCAAAGGTAAGCTCTTAGGGTTCATTATATGCGGTTCAGTTCTAAAGTAAGAGTACCTGAACTGGCAGATTCCTCGATCCTCACCCATTATAGGCTTATACGGACCGAGTTTAGTTTAGGGGAATACATTTCCCTATGGCTATACGGAGATGAAAATTTCATGAAGACATAGGTACGGATGTATCCCAAAAGTGATCCACTATCCTATACGAAGGTGAAGACCTCACGAAGGAATAGTTTCTCACTCCCACTTAAAAGGGTACAATTGTCTGATTATGCAATGCAATATGCGGAGTTATATTAAAAGACTCGAACCAATAAAGCAATCATGTCAAAATGATGCAAACCAATGAAGTACAATGAAAGGATCGTAAATTTAAACCAAATTATCAATTTTTGACAAAGAAAGACAAAAAGTAATCAACTTGTGGCTTGACTCTCTTATCTTTTGTCTCCAATGGAATTGCCAAGCTGTCAAAACCATTTTTTGATAGGTTGACTTTATTTAGAAAACGAAAATGGGAGTCACCACCAATCTTTTTTTATGAGGTGTGATCGGATCGCCTCGTGATTTGATCATTTTAATAAGAGGTTTTATTTATTAAAACAATGTTTTTTGGTCTACAAAAATCCAAAAAATGGGTTTGGGATTCGGTTACGCACGAGGAAGGGTTAGCACCCTCGTTACGCCCAAACTTAGTACCTAATTGATTATTTGATGTCTTTATGTCGAAAGTTGAAAACTCGGAAAGAATTTAAACTACGATCCCTCTTTGTATTATGTTATTTTTTACTTAAAAAATTGCTTGAATAAGTCAAAAAATATATTGAAGACCTTTTTATCTCGAGGCAATTAAATGTCACGTCCCGTAAGTTAGGACGTAACACTTTTAATCTTTGAGAATAATTTGGCCTTGGTTTTTTGTTTGAAATCTCACGTGTTTTAATTTTTAAAAGGATATTTGATTATTCGAATTCAACGAGAAAAATCAAAACTCCATAAGTTAGGGCACAATTTTATCGAATCTTTCAAATACGGAACATTGCCTATTTTTTTGAAAATTTTCCTTTTTACGAATTTGGGTGAAAACTAATATAATATTTAAAATGATATGTGAATAAAATATTATGTTAATGAATGACAACAATATAAATGTACTAATAAGCAATTTATAGTACCTATAATGACAACAATCACATAATACGTATCACTTTAATACCAACATTAACAGTCAAGGAAAAATAAAATAAATAATACAATAAATAATAACAATGATAACAACAACAATAATGACAAAACAATGCACACAAAAAGGAAATACCAAATTTTCAAATGTTACGAGGACAAAGAAATAAATATATACATAAATAAATATTGAGCAAAAAATAATTTATAAAGTATTGAAAAGAAAAGGCCAAATTTATAAACTGAAAAGTTTCCCTTTTTAATCTTTTTTTCGACAGGGACCCCGATCTGGGGTTTAAATCCCCGAAATTTCACCGGTGCTCGGCCGTGGGCAAAGAAACCAAAAGGTTTCGTCCCTTTCCCAACGAAGCCTTCGACGGCAGCGAGGATGGCGGTAAGTATTTCCTTCCTTTTTTAGGGTTTCGAAAAAAATAAAGATAAGAGTAAATAAAACTTTTTATTTTTAATGTTATTTCGAAATGAAAAAAAAAATAAAATCACCTTTCTTTGATTTTTGATTGATATTCTC
This sequence comes from Gossypium bickii, assembly GCA_025503065.1. Classification (NCBI taxonomy): domain Eukaryota; kingdom Viridiplantae; phylum Streptophyta; class Magnoliopsida; order Malvales; family Malvaceae; genus Gossypium; species Gossypium bickii. The sequence continues at coordinate 38,704,987 of CP106711.1, forward strand.
TGTATTTATTTTTATTTTTTGTGTCCAACCATTACAAATCAGATTCGGGGCTTTTATAGCCAATTACACTGTTTTCTTTTTATTTATTTCTATTGTTTCTTTTTTGTGTCTACTATGTGCCTCTGTTTTTCATTCTTTTGCAGGTAATCTCAAAGGGTCAACGACAGGGCAAAAGCCTGTTTTTTTGCATTTCAGTGAAACGACGGCAGGGGGTGGTCAAGCCTCGGGACGAGGTGCGGGCGATGCGCCCGAGGGGAGTGGCTCCAGAAACGCTAGGGTTTCTGGCTTTTCTGAAAATTTTTAAGGTGTTGTGCCTGTTGTAGTTTGGGCCTAGGGTTTTTAAAATTGGGCTGTAATTGGACTTTAGTTTTGGACTTTATTTTTTATTTGGTTTTATTAGTTTGGGTCCGGGCAAAAATAGCCTGTTACACAGCAAACATAAACATGTATGTGATGGATGTCGGTTAAAGCTCTATTTTATCTTTAATGGTGATTTTTTAATTATTATTTAAGAATTTTATTTTTACTAAAAAGTTGAATTTAGAGAGGCGTAAACATTACAGCCATTAGTTATGAGATAAAAGAATTTGATTTTCAATAATTATTTCAACTATTGCATATTTTTAGTTTCTTGGAGGAGTAGCAATATAATGATAAATGTATTAGTTCTAGAGCCGAATTCAGGGGATGTCAGGGCCCCGACCTCTCTTAAAATAGAAAATTATTGTTTTGACCTTTTAATAAGTTTTAAAATTTTAAATTAGTAAAAGTAAAATTACACTTTTTTCCCCTAAAATTATAAAAATTTAATTTAATCCTTTAAAAATTATAAAGATATAAAATATTAAAAAGTAAAATTTTATTTCGACCCCTAAAAAGAAATTTCTTACTTTGCTCTTGATTAGTTCCTCAAAATGAAATTAAATTTATAATTTAGAGTGACTAATTGATGCATATTACACTACTTTTCATCATAGTGAAAGTTTGAATCAAGATTTTTAAGGCCGATCACATGATTCACCTTTTAATACGTGATATGATTTAATACTTTACTATTTTCACATATATTTATAAAAATAATGAAGAAAAACATATAGTGGTTTTGTAAATTTTTTTGGGAGATCTTTTCCCTACCCATGTACAGAATAATTATCATATTTATTGGTATATGTAAAAATAATATAATCAATTCTACATGGATGAGTGTATCATTTTTTTTTTTGGAATTGATATATCAATATTAATTTGTTTTGATGTAGGGTTTTAGATTTATTAATATTTTTAAAATATTAACAAATATCAGATGAATGAGATTAAATAAATTTATGTAAAAATAAGATAATCAATACTACATGGATGAGTGTACCATTTTTTTGGAATTGATATATTAGTATTAATTTATTTTGAAGTACTATTTTAAATTTATCGATTTTTTTTAAAAATATTAACAAATATTAAATGAATGAGATTAAATAAATTTCTTAAAATGTTTGATCAATTATATAAATACTCATTAATAATTTTCACATATAAAAATCAACCATTCAACAAATCTAAACTAGACAGAAAAAACATCTCATACTTTAAACAAAAAGATTATCCATAACAAAATCTTACCATTCTAAACATATAAGACGAAACTTCCATAAAAGCATATACAACCACATGAAGATTTTAGGATTTGTTTCGATAAGTAATTTTAAAATTATAAAGACTTTCAAAATGTTTGTATTTTAAAATGCATCATTTCAAAATGTTAGTATTTGTGATTATTTCATTTAGATAAATATTTTTAAATAAAAATTTAGGTTAGTAATTTTTTGTAAGTTAAAAATTAATTATAAAAAAATATAGTGATAATTAAAAATAAATAATATAAAAATATGCAATATGGATGTCATTAGTTTTGTAAAAAAAGTATAAACATAAAAATATATATTGATTTAAATACAAATTACATTTAAACTTAATGTTTTTTTTTTCTTTTAATTGGGGAGCGCATGTATTAAATGAAAGAAAATTTGAAAACCCATATATTTAGGAAGAATTTGAATAGGGAATTTGAGTTACTTGCCCATTTAAAATTTCTTAAAATTTTGGGATTATTTCACATTTAGTACCTATATTTTCATAAAATATCTAACGTGGTACTTGAATTATCAATATGTGTTTTATTATGATTCATATACATTAATAAAATATTAATGTGGTATTTGTACTTTGAAAATGTCCAATATAATACCTGAATTATCAATATATTTTTTTATTATGGTACATGCAAGTCTTAATACTATTAGTGAATTGCACATAGATTTTTTTCAAATCATCAACTCCACATATATAATATAATATTATATGAAAAACTAAATAAAAATCAAGTGAAATTAAAAAATAAATAACTAAACATATGGTTAATAAAAAAAGAAATACATACTAAACTTACATGAAAATACTTGTACTTTCTTGGATAATAAAAAATATTATTTAAAAACCAATTAAAAATATTGTTTCAAATAAAAAATTCCTTGAAAGAGATGATCATTTACTTATATGGAGAAGATGACGTTTTTGCTTATGTAAGTTTGATATTTACTTCTTTTTTATTAACCATATGTTTTGTTTTTTTAATTTAATTTTTATTTATTTATTTTACATAATGTTGTATTATTCGTGTGGACTGAATAATTTGGAAAAAAAAATTCCCTGTGTCAAATTTTCATTAGTTTGTTTGGCAATTCACTAACAATGTTAACATTAAGTATCATAATAAAACACATATCAATGGTTCATGTACCACACTGGATATTTTATAAAAGTACAAACAAAGAAGGCAATAGCCTTTTTTTTGAACAATCTCATTATAGGTTTTGATCATATTTGCGTTTATTTTTTACTCAACGCCTAGAACTACTCATAGCCCTTCCCCAACCCATAAATAAGAGGATAATGCGCTTCAGTGTACGCGAACCCATGTCCTCATGCATTATCAACAATTCTCATGTTAATTGAACTAAGACTAATATTTAAACCAATAGTTTTTCTTTTTTACATTTATTAATAGTGTAACAGCCCGTTTTCAGTAAAATCGGAACAGTTGTTTTGGGACCACAAATTTGAAGTCAAAAAATTTATTTTAATATTATTTTGTGATCTACAGCATGATAATATTAGTAAAAAAATTTGTTAAGAAATTTTACCGTTTGCATGTTAAATTTGATGAAAAGGACTAAATCGTGTAAAGTGCAAAAGTTGTGTTCTATTAGCTAAAGGTATTAAATAGCTATAGAACTTTAATGTGGAAGTCCTTATTTGGTAATTATCCCATTAAAGAGATAGTGAAATATGATGGCTTGGCATTTGGTGTAATAAATGAGTTGTATAAAGGATATTTATGTAAATTGGTTAATAATGACAAAACAAATAAAACAAAAAGTTAAAGTTATCATCTTTAACATCTATTCAACCGAAAATTGAAAGGGAAAGAAGCCATGGGAGAGCTTCAACAACATTCCTTTATGCATATCAAGATCGGGTGGGAAATCGAGGAAAATAGAAAATTTCTAAAATGCCCCTAAACTTTGGTATTTCTAAAATTTAGCCAGGTAAGTTCATATGTTAATAAGCATTATTGTAATTGAGGTTTAATGCTTTATATTGAATTGTTGATGAGTATAATTTTTAGGAAATATTCGACGAAGCTTCGACTATGTATCGGCACTTAGTGTGCGAGATTGGGATAACTTCGGTTATGTATTGGCACTTAGTGTACGAGATCGAGATAGCTTCTGCTATGAATTGGCACTTAGTGTGCGTGATTGAGATATCTTCGGCTAATGTATTGGCACTTAGTGTGCGAGATTCCCGAGTAACCAATATTATTCCATGTGGTTCAACGGGTATATTAAAGATGTGAAATGATAGGGAAATAAATATGTATCTGTACAGGCATGTACGAAATTCGAGATACTACAGGTATGTACAAGAACCGTGCAAGCATTGAATTGATGAAATTTGTGAGTTTTATAGCTAATTTCTGGAATGATATGAGTTACATTACGGTATGTTTATTCACTTAAATTGTGGTTCAACAGATATGAGAAAAAGGTAAAGATTGGCAAATCCTTTGAATTTGAATTGCTATTTAAAGCATGAAAAAGTATGAGTTTTTGGATGATTGAAATATATTTAGCCATATACTTGATATATGAATGTACATAAGTAATGTAAACTTATGTTATAATGTTTTGTAATAATTTGTTAGTTCATGTGATGTTTAAAATTGAAAAGCTAATTTTGTTTAGGCTAAGGCCTAGGTATGTTGGATTGGCTTAAATGGATTATGCTTATAAATTGAAGTTAGTGTATGTAACACCTCAAACCCGGCCTAGACGTTACGACCGAATCTGACGTGTCACATCGAAGTGATTTCTGAAATTTGGACTTGTTGAGAAAAATCCGTATTTAAGTTAAAGCCTGTTTTGTTTTTATTGCTTGAGAATATTAGGCAATTTAAGTTATTACAATCTGAAACCAACTTATCAAAACGATTGCCATATTTATTACCACTGATTTCTTAAACTGAATAAAACCGCGAAAGCTTCTCTTACTAAAAACATTGAAGTTTAAAACTGCGTGTTTTTCTTGAAAAACAGTTGTGATTTTGAAAACTCTTTTGTGTTCGTTTGGCAGTTTAAAACAAGAAATCAAAGCCCAATTAAAAATTAAATCCACCAATGGCCTTATTACATAATCAATAGCCCAATATGAAAATTAAAATTAAATAACTAAGTCTAAAGTAGAACATCAGCGATCATGTGGCCACCTCCGAGTCCCTCGCAACTCCAAATCTTCTAAGGCTGGGGATTACCAGTACAGTTAAAAAGAAAGGGTGAGTTTACAAAAACTCAGTGTGTAATCCCCTATCAGTTAGTCAGTATCAATATATGCAGTAACAGTCTGGGCCTAAGCCCTATTCAGTAACAGTGTAGTGTGGGCCTTAGTCCATTACAGAAATAGTACGGTGCGAATATGCAACCCACCCCAATCTAGCGAACACACCACCCGTACCAACCAACACACCATGTGGGGTTAAAATCGACCCACCCAACCAGCACACCAATAACAGTGAATGTGGCAGAGCCACAGTTCAGTACTTCCTCCATATCAGAATCCCAACCCTATGCAGTATGTCATGTCATAAATAGTTCATGTATGCAAAGTGTCCTACTCAGTATAGTCTTACAAATAATCATACACTCATCAGTCAACCTACCTCTAAGGGTAAAATGGTCATTTCCATCTAGTAGGGGTATAATAGCAATTTTACCTTTTAGGGGTATTTTGGTCACTTTACTTATTTTGGGGTCTCGGTGCAAATAACAACATCTTTGAAGGCCTACAGTTGCTTCGAGCGAACAAATAATTTAAATGGTTATAACGGCGTAAACAGGCCCAAGGCCCATTATTCGGCCCAAGTGGGCCTACACGCTCGTGTGACCCGTTTAGCCCAAATTCAATCACGGCTATGCAAACTATATAGCCCAGTCCTGTATTTGCCACTTACCGTGGATTTTATCCGTTGGGGCCGACGAGCCCATTGGGCCCACACGGCCTATTTCAGCCAAATAAGGCCCATATCGGCCCAAGAGCACTAGAACGCTCGTCGTGGCCTCTACAGTCTATCACTACACGAGCTATCGCACGCTCATGGGGCCATAAATGTCGAAGTTTCAGCTTTTTGGCTTTTCGGCTTTCACCGATTCACAGTAGAGAGGGGTGTGATTACACACCTGTTTGCGCAACGAACATATTATCCCACTCGCGATCAACCTATAATCATCCAACATAATCAATCTTTCATCCATTAGACATTAATACTAAAGCTCCAAACCGATATCACCATTTACCTTGACCGAAAGTTATGCGATTATTCCTCTTAGATCGCTGGTTGAAAATGATCACCCCCTTCTTGTCGATTTACTGTGCATAAGATGGATTTCATTAGCAATAATTGTTTAATCCAAGGCTTGAGTTGATGCCCAAAGTCCAAAGAATAAGTGTTAAAGCTGATTGGGTATTCAGCTAATACTACCAATCATCCCTACTTACCCCACAGTATTCGGCCAAAGAGGTATTCGAAGAAGAAGGCAGAGAGGTGTAGCGAAGTAAGGCAGCCGACGCTCCACCGATTGTCAGAGACTATCATCAACAGTGTTTCGAAATAAAAAAAATAAGATTTGTGTCATTCAGTCTATATTGGAAAAGTCGAGAAACAAAAGAGAGGGGAAAAAGGAGATGTAGGATTCGGCTTACCACAGTGTTATTAATAGAAGAAGAGATCGTCGCCCCCTACCAAATCGATTGGCACAGAAGAGAAAGAAAAAGAGAGTCAGCCACTTAGTCAAAAAGGAAAGGAGAGCAGTTGAGAAAAGGTGAAGGAGAAAGAAGGGAGAGGAATGAATTCGACTGAAAAAAAATAGAGAAGAACCTGAAAGGTACCGAGAGGCACTTCACTTACTAGGTATCGACCAATGTGACTTACGATGCCAAAACACAAGAGAACAATTCAGCCAAAGAGAAAAAGAAGAAAAGAACCCGAACAGGGACTATACCCAAAAGGCATCTCTACCGAAAATCTAATTAGCTAGACACCCAATTTGACACAACTCTCCTCTCACTCCAACTCCTTGATTCTCTCTCTTTATCCCTCCTTGAATCTCTCCCTGACCAGTTCAAACACCATTCAAGTTCTATTCAAATCCCCTTAGCTGTGTTTCAGTCCAACTATACTATCTACACAGCTCAAGCAGCAAAATAAATACCCCCTCATGCTGTGCCAACACTCGAACCTCAGACCCCTTGCCATACTTGTAACACCACAACTATTGCACCAATAGTCTTTTTGTGATTTAAAACAAGAACAATAATTAATAAGACCTATGAGCCAGTGTCCGGATTTATTTAAGAGAAAAACTAAAAATTTTACAAAAGCCAAGACTTGAACCAGACTTCTCACACACTCTCAGAGCACTTAACCACTGAAGTAGGCAGATATTTATGTCAGAACATGCAAAATTAAATACCCTATAATTTTGGGGAGTTACAACTCTACCCCCTAAAAGAAATTTCGGCCTCGAAATTTACCTGATCAGAATAAGTAAGGGTATTTCTGACGCATTACCTCCTCAAGTTCCCACGTGGCTTCTTCTGAACTATGATTACGCCAAAGCACTTTGCTAGTGGAATAGATTTACTGCTCAATACTTTAACCTTACAGTCTAATATCTGTATTGGCTCCTCCTCGAAGGTCAGAAGGCCTAACCTCAATCTCCTCGACTGGTACTATATGTATAGGATCAGAGCGATAACGCCTCAGTATGGAGACATGGAACACATCATGAGTCCGATCTAATTCTGGAAGCAACTCAAGTTGATAGGCGACAGGTCCCACACGCTTCAGTACACGGTAAGGCCTAATGAACCTTGGGCTAAGCTTACCCTTCTGTTCAAATCTCAGAAATTTCTTCCACGGTGAGACCTTAAGGAAGACATAATCCCTCACAGAGTACTCAATCTCTCGGCATTTAAGATATGCGTAAGACTTCTGCCTATCAGATGCTTCCTTTAACCGGTCTCGAATCAGTTTTACCTTTTCTTCAGTATCAGAACCTAACTCTGGCCCCAAAACTCATCCCTCGCCCAGCTCAGTCCAATAGGTAAGAATACGACACTTTTGACCCATACAACGCCTCGTACGGTGCCATTTGAATACTGAATTAATAGCTATTATTGTATACGAACTCTGCTGGCGGCAAGTAATCTTCCCAGCTGCCTCGAAAATCCATTACACAACTTCTTAACATCTCCTCCAGTATCTGGATCACCCTCTCTGACTGACCATCTGTCTGAGGATGAAACGCAGTACTGAAGTCCAACTTGAAACCCAAAGCCTCATGTAACTTCTTCCAGAACCGAGATATGCATCTAGGATATCTGTCAGATATGATAGAAACCGGTACCCCGTGCAGTCTCACAATCTCAACCACATATAACTTTGCGACCTGCGTGAGTAATCAAGTCATGATTTGGTATAAAATGGGCAGATTTAGTCAATCGATCTATAATAACCCATACCAAATCCTTCTTAGTAGGTGTTAAGAGAAGCCCACTCACAAAATCCATGGTTACCCTCTCCCACTTCCAAAGTGGAATCTTAATCGGCTGCAGTAACCCTGAAGGCAGCTGATGCTCAGCCTTAACTTGCTGACATGTCAAGCAATTACTCACAAAATCAGTAACTTCACGTTTCAGCCCTGTCCACTAGTACAACTCACGAAGATCTCGGTATAACTTGTTTCCGCCAGGATGCATAGCATATGGACTACTATGTGCCTCTCACAGTATAGACTGTCTCAGCTCAGAATCCCTTGGTACATAGACTCTGCCACGAAAACACAGTACTCCCTCATCATTCAACCCAAAATCTGCAGTCTCTCTATTCTCAACTTGCCGGAAACGAGGAACCAGTGACTGATCCAACAACTGTTTCCCCTTAATTTGCTCAGTCCATGTCGGTTTCACTTAAAGCTCAGCTAATAAGCTACCATCATCATACAAGCTGAGATGAGCAAACATTGCTCTCAAATCAGATACAGCCCTACGGCTCAGTGAGTGAGCTACCACGTTAGCCTTACCAGGGTGATACTCAATCGAACAGTCATAATCCTTAAGCAACTCTATCCATCTTCGCTGCCTAAGATTCAGCTCATTTTGAGTAAGGAGGTACTTGAGGCTCTTTTGATCTGTGTAGATAATACACTTCTCACCGTATAAATAGTGCCTCCAAATTTTTAGTGTGAATACCACCGCGGCTAACTCCAAGTCATGTGTAGGGTAAAATTGAAAAGCTAATGTTGTTTAGGCTAAGGCCTAGGTATGTTGGAGTGGCTTAAATAGATTATGCTTATAAATTGAAGTTAGTGTATGTAACACCCTAAACCCAGCCTAGACGTTACAATCGAATCTGAAGTGTCATATTAAAGTGATTTTTGAAATTTGAACTTGTTGATAAAAATTCGTTTTTAAGTTAAAACCCATTTAGTTTTTATTGTTTGAGAATATTCGGTAATTTAAGTTATTACAATCTGAAACCAGCTTATCAAAATGACTGCCATATTTATTACCATTGATTTCTTAAACTGAATAAAACTGTGGAAGCTTCTCTAGCTAAAAACATTGAAGTTCAAAAATGCGTGTTTTTCTTGAAAAACAGTTGTGATTTTGAAAACTCTTTTGTGTTCGTTTGGCAGTTTAAAACAAGAAACCAAAGCCCAATTAAAAATTAAATCCACCAATGGCCTTATTACATAATCAATAGCCTAATATGAAAATTAAAATTAAATAACTAAGTCTAAAGCAGAACATCAGCAATCATGTGGCCACCTCCGAGTCCCTCGCAGCTCCAAGTCGTCTAAGGCTGGGGATTACCTATACAATTAAAAAGAAAGGGTGAGTTTACAAAAACTCAGTGTGTAATCCCCTATTAGTTAGTCGGTAACAATATATGCAGTAACAGTCTGAGCCTGAGCCCTATTTAGTAACAGTGTAGTATGGGCCTAAGCCCAATACAATATCAGTACGGTATGAATATGCAACCCACCCCAACCCAGCGAACAGACCACTCGTACCAACCAATACACAATGTGGGGTTAAAATCGACCCACCCAGCCAGCACACCAATATCGCAGCATAGCTACCAGTAACAGTATATGTGGCAACGCCACTAGTAACAGTGAATGTGGTAGAGCCACCAGTATAATACTTCCTCCATATTAGAATCCCAACCCCATGTAGTATGTCATGTTATAAATAGTTCGTGCATGCAAAGTGTCCTACTCAATATAGTCTTACAAATAATCATACACTTATCAGTCAACCTAACTCTATGGGTAAAATGGTCATTTCCATCTAGTAGGGGTATAATAGCAATTTTACCTTTTAGGGGTATTTTGGTCACTTTACTTATTTTGAGGTCTCGGTGCAAATAACGACCTCTCTGAAGGCCTATAGTCGCTTCGAGTGACACACATAATTTAAATGGTCATAACGGCGTAAATGGGCCCAAGGCCCATTATTCGGCCCAAGTGGGCACACACGCTCGTGTGGTGCGTTTAGCCCAAATTCAATCACGGCTATGCGAACTATATAGCCCAGTCCCGTATTTGCCACTTACCGTAGATTTTATCCATTGGGTCCCACGAGCCCATTGGGCCCACACGACCCATTTCAGCCAACTGAGGCCCATATCAGCCCAAGAGCACGAGAACGCTCGTGGTGGCCTCTACAGTCTATCGCCCATGATTTGTGAGCTTGGTTTACTACACGAGCGATCGCACGCTCATGGAGCCACAAATGTCGGAGTTTCAGCTTTTCGGCTTTTCGGCTTTCACCGATTCACAGTAGAGAGGGGTGTGATTACACACCTGCTTGTTCAATGAACATATTATCTCACGTACGATCAACCTACAATCATCCAACACAGTCAATCTTTCATCCATTAGACATTAATACTAAAGCCCCAAACCGGTATCACCACTTACCTTGACCGAAAGTTATGCGATTATTCCTCTTAGATCGCTGGTTGAAAATGATCATCCCCTTCTTCTCGATTTACTGCGCATAAGACGGATTTTATTAGCAATAATCGTTTAATCCAAGGCTTGAGTTGATGCCCAAAGTCCAAAGAATAAGTGCTAGAGCTGATTGGGGTATTCAGCCAACAGTATTCGGCCAAAGAGGTATTCAAAGAAGAAGGCAGAGAGGTGCAGAGAAGTAAGGTAGTCGATGCTCCACTGATTGTTAGAGATTATCATCAATAGGGTTTCAAAATAACAAAACAAGATTTGTGTCATTCAATCTATATTGGAAAAGTAGAGAAACAAAAGAGAGGGGAAAAAGGAGATGTAGGATTTGGCTTACCACAGTGTTATTAATAGAAGAAGAGATCGTCGCCCCTTACCAAACTGACTGGCACAGCAGAGAAAGAAAAAGAGAGTCGGCCACGTAGTCAAAGAGGAAAGGAGAACAATTGAGAAAAGGTGAAGGAGAAAGAAGGGAGAGTAATGAATTCGGCTGAAAGGAAAATAACAGAGAAAAACCTGAAAGGTGCCAGAGTAATGAATTCGGCTGAAAGGAAAATAACAGAGAAAAACCCGAAAGGTACCGAGAGGCACTTCACTTACTAGGTATCGACCAAGGTGACTTACGATGCCAAAACACAAGAGTACAATTCAGCCAGAGAGAAAAAGAAGAAAACGAAATGCCAAAAAGAAAGAACCAGAACAAGGATTATACCCAAAAGGCATCTCTGCCAAAAAACTGAGTAACTAGACACCCAATTCGACAGAACTCTCCTCTCACTTTAACTCCTTGATTCTCTCCCTTTATCCCTCCTTGAATCTCTCCCTAACCAGTTCAAACGCCATTCAAGTTCTATTCAAACTCCCCTTTGCTGTGTTTCAGTCCAACTCTACTACCTACACAGCTCAAGCAGCAAAATAAATACCCCCTCATGCTGTGCCAACACTCGAACCTCAGACCCCTTGCCACACTTGTAACGCCACAACCATTGCACCAATAGGCTTTTTGTGACTTAACAAGCACAATAATTAATAAAACCTATGAGCTAGTGTCCAGATTTATTTAAGAGAAAAACTAAAAATCGTGCAAAAGCCATGACTTGAACCTAGACTTTTCAGACACTCCCAGAGCACTTAACTTCTATAACAGACAGATATTTGTGTCAGGACATGCAAAATTAAAGACCCTATATTTTTGGGGCATTACAGTGTAACACCCCTAACCCGTATTCGTCACTAGAATAGGGTTACGAGGCATTACTGAAAAAAACACAGTTCTGCATAGTCATTTATCATTTTTCATACACAAGGTTATATCAGCTTCTATACATTATAACTTCTAAATCTAATAGCAAACGCCCACTAAGTCATATTAGTTAAATTTTCACATATGGAACACATAACCAGATAAAATTGATCATGCTTTATTATTTATAATACATATACAAACTATGCTTGAAATTTCAACCATATTAGTATCATTTATATAACCACATATTCGAATTAACTAATGTACAACAAAGCCATGTTACATTTACATAATACATATAAATGTTCGAATGACATGACTCTAATATTAATGGCATTTGTATACTTAAAACATATCCCAGCATCTATCATTACATTTCATACATCAAATATATGTCAATATATCTATTTCGTTAGTTGAATATCAAACATATCATTTCATAACTTCTGCACAAGCATATAATAAAACCATTCGAACCATATTACATTAATTATTATGCAATCACATATGCGACTTTAGTAACATTACAACATGGCCGAACATACTATTGATGCATATATATATATAGTGCGCATTTTACCTTAAAAACAATAGCCACATTTAACATTTGAGCACAAATAACATTCCAATGTACACTTAATTCGAATATATATTAGTATACCTAAACTTCATATTTCATCCTATTAACCAATCATTGATTTAGTCACACAATTATCAATATCATATGCTTATCAAAATAAACAAAATATCGTAACCAAATTTACAACCACACATGTACGCATACCTATATTATAATTAACATCAGCTTGACACTTTTAACTATCCATTAAAACTAACCAAAACACACCTAAATCATAACCATCATTTACCATTTGGATCTGTACCAAAACAATCAACCAAAACAATCATGAAACATATTCATTACTTACCATTTAGCAACCGAACCTATATAGCTAATATAAAATCAAATACATATCCATCATTTTACCTCATTACCAAGCCAAATTATATAATGATCCACCACCCAAATTATTCCACATTTCATACTTCCAAAATGAGCTAACTATTAAGCCGATTATACATCATACTTACCATTTCTCATTGCTGAATCATATAACCAAACATCACAAAAATATATACCAAGAAACATACTTCCAAAATAAGTTTAAGTCATAGCCACATACACACAAGCTTTAACATTATAATCAAGCCATTTTCGCATGGCTATCTATATACAAATTTCAAAAACCAAAAATATAAAAACCAACCTATACATGCCATATGTTCATAGTTTCAAACATCAAAAGTACCGAGTGATAGTCGATAGTGTGACGATGATCCTTGACGATCCCCGAGCTAGGAGCTAGCTTTCAAAATCTATAAAACAATGGATAAACACACAAAGTAAGCTTGGGAAGCTTAGTAAGCCATAAGCAAATAAATCATCAGAAGAACATGCATAATTTAATTAAATTAGCCCGAATGCCTCCAATCTCATACACATATATATAAAGTTATAATTCACATGATCATTTTATGCAACAACATTTAACTTTATTTTCAAATTTCATATATACTTAAAACATACCTGTATCATTTAACTTGAACTTACATTCGATTTTACAATGTCATTGCCCGTTGAACCGTTCGGAATCAATAAGGATACTCGAATAGTTCATAAAACTCGTACAATTTTAACGTCCCAGACATGGTATTACATGTAATCAAATATCGATGCCACTGTCCCAGAAGGGTCTTACACGAAATCTCATATCAGAATCCTATGTCATGACATATGTATCCTAACTATTCCGATGGTTCGTATAGGGCTTTCAGACATCATAATTCGATCGATTCGAGCTCGATACAAGTCACACCATGCTTATAACAATTTGGCAATATGTCAAATATATATACATACCAATTCGACAACATTTAAAACATATACATTCAAAATTTAATAACATTATTTACTTATGAACTTACCTCGTACAGAGACGAACGGAGCGGAACAACTATTCGACAACTTTCAACTTCCCCCGATCCAAATCCGATTTCTTTCTCTCTTGATCTAAATTAATTCAAATTTGAATTGTTTAATAACATATTTACTCAAATTCATCCAAAAATACATAATTTGGGCATTTTGCACTTTAGCCCCTAACATTTCACATTTTCTCAATTTAGTCCTTATTTCAAAATAACACAAAATACACAAAAGTTCACTAAACCCATGTTAGGCAGAATTCTCCCTTGGTCCCTGGCAGCCCATTTCTTTCAAACATTTCACATTTTGACCCATTAATTTATAATTTTCACAATTTAATCCTTAATACACATTTTTACCAAAAATCACTTAATTAAACATAATAATCTATCAACAAAGATTTATTTTTCATTATCAAACAACAAAAAACACAAGCTATCATCAATGAAAAATCATGAATACATCAATAAATTCAAAAATTCAAACATGGGCTAGCTAGTATTCGAAGCAACGATCTAAAAAACGTAAAAATTATCAAAAATCGAGCTAAACACATACCTTAATCAAGCTTGGACAAGGCCAAACCTAGCCTATTCTTTTTCTTTCTTTTTCTTTTGAAGTTTCGGCCAAAGATGAACTAAAATGCATGGCCATTTCATTTTTATTTTATTTAATTACATGTTATTTTACTTTTTACTATTTTAACCTTAAGTATTTTATTAGAAAACTATTTAATGGTTGTCCATACTTGTCCATGCATATTTCTAATGGTTAAATTACATTATAAGAACCCCATATTATAAAAGCCATAACAATGTAGCACTTTAACAATTAGCTAGCCACTTTTACATTTTACGCGATTAAGTCCTTTTATAAAACCGAGCACACAAACGATAAAATTTTCACACATATCACATATCAAGCTGTAAACACAGAAAATAATATTAAAATATTTTTTGACTCGGATTTGTGATCCCGAAACCACTGTTCCTACTTGTAACACCCCAAACCCGGCCCAAACGACACGGTCGAATTTGGAATGCCACTGGGGAAAAACGTTTGAAAAGAATTTGTCTTAAGGGTAAAAACATAATAGTTTGCTGTCATTTATAAAATATTGTGTATTTAAAATTTTGAGTAAAATTAAGTTGTTACAAATCTTTCAGATTTAAAAACTTTAATGTAAGGCTTTAAGATATAAATAGCTTTTTAAACAAATATAAATAAAACATTCCCAAATACTAATTTCGAGCGTCAATCCAACTTAAACATATGAAAAATCCAAATACTTTCAGTGGCCCTTATTACAATAAATGATTATCTAAAAATACTGAAAATATAAAGTGCATGAATTAAATAAAAGCATCTTCTGCATGGCCACCTCGTATCCGCTCCAACCCGGTCCAAGCATCATGTATCACCTGCAATGTTTTGGTAAAAATTTGGGTGAGTCAAACAGACTCAGTGTGCAATTAGTCCACAGCTTTCCACACATGGGCTTAGCCCACAACCACACCAAACCACATACCAGATAATAAGGCAATTAATCCACATGATTCCACAATTGGGCTTGGACCATATCCACACCAATCCACACACCACACATGATTATGCAAAGTGCGCCCAACCCAGCCTAGGGTCCATCCTCTACACACCCCCGTATCCCCAGCCACCACACACCAGGGGATTACTAAATCAACCCTCCAACCTCTACACACCAATTTGGCAATCAATGCCGTCCACGTGAAATAAATCACAAATAATCCACAACGCGACCTCAGTCAGCGCCAATTCACGATGTAGCTAGTAGCTAACATCAAACCACGATGAGGCACATAGCCGTCACCAACCACGATATGGCACAAAGCCGATACAAATCACGATGAGGCACAGAGCCAATCATCGATCCACGTGAGGCTCGTAGCTCTCACTAAACCACGTGCATAAATGTACACCCTGTCCTTCTTTCATATACAATCCCACCCCATGCACATGCAACATACGATAGTGTCATGATAAATAATCCATGAATATGTTATTCAGCATACCACACATATATACACCAATAGTCATAATTTTATCAAATTTAATACTGACCTGATTATCGACATACTCACTCAAGAGTACCCATCTCATTATTTCCACCACATTGATCAGATATACATAACACATGCAAACATATCATACAACCGGGAAATTGTGGGTTAATCACACACCTGATAACCTGAAGCGTTACGCTCTCAATACCGATGCTGTCACTAATCGCAACTACCGCTATCTGCCTATAATCCTGCCCTGCCGCTGGCCCACACCCCGGTGGCCAATCTCGTACAGTAGAGACTGATTGCTTCTTAAACTTGGGAATAGGGACTACCCCTTTTCCTCCTTGACTAGTATTCGCCTCCATCAACAATACTTAATCAGAAAACACGGTCACTAACGTAAGAGATCTTAAATGAATAGAAACTACAACTTAACATCCTTACCAAAATGGATCGTAACCCCAAAGCCTCTCGCTTTCTCTCATCGATTTGCCCCTAAATCACCATAGTCCAAATCGGTCATCACTTAAAACTCATAATATGGCCTTTGGCTGAATGTCAACACTTCCTTACCTTGCTCGTCAAAATCCTGGGAACCACCACTTGCCAATGGAGTTGTCGAATCCCTATGCTGGCTACATACAAATGAAACACATCACTGTGGCCCCTAAGCATATTTGGCCATCCTTAAAACGAAGGCCTAACCATATGGTTTCGGACACCACGTGAAAAAGAGATCAAATCACTTGCTAAAGGGAGGGTACTTACCACCAACGTTTGCTTGAGGAGACTAAAAGAAAGTAGTCGATGGCACTACACTTGTAGATTCGGCCCTAGAGAACGACAAGAAAAGGATGGTTTCGGGAAAAGTTATGGTACCAAAAGAGCAAAGGAAAAAGAAGAAGAAATCTAGTCTGTCACTTTTGGTTTTGAAGAAAACAAGAGAAAAACGAAATAGTGGGGAGGTTCAATAGAGATTCGGCTATGACTCTCAAAAGGGAGATGCAATATTCGGCTATCAAAAAGGATAGATAAGGAGTTGAAGTTATAAGAAGGAAAAGAAGAAAAGAAGAAAAGAGGAGGCTTAAGAGAATTCGGCAATGGTGAGCAATGGCAGAGAGGTTTCAGCTTTTGGTCAAGAGAGAAATAGGGTGCAAATTTCAGCAAAACACAAAGATGGAAAGAAAGTTTCGAAAGAGAGAATTTAGAACACACACACACACACCTTATTTCAGCACACGACTAAAGAGAGAATGGAGAACCGAAAAGAACATCTAAATCCCCCTCGAAAAATTCAGCTACTCCCCCACTTACATGCCCGAATTTGCCATCCCACTCCCCTCTCCTAAATTTCGCTATCACTCAAACTCTATCTCCCCCTCCTTTTTCTCCTATTTTTCCTCTTCAACACTCATTCAAAAAGTTTGAATGAGTCAACTATTATCCCTTCCCCTTTAGCCGAATATTAAAAAGAATAGACCAAGTCTTAATCCTTATCTTTTAAAGTCCAAATGTCGTCCAACTACTGCTCTCCTTGCTGGAAAAATAGAAGTGCCCATTGCTTCCCATGCTGCTCGAACCTGAGCCCTTCTACCCTGCTTGAGGCGTCACTTGCCAAGGCCTTAAGTGGCGCCTCCTTGCCACTCCTCCAAGCCCAATCTTGTGTCCTAAAACCCCTACAAATTTTCTTAAGGCCTCCTTGCCCAGCTCCCCCTTTTTAAAGCTTAAATTCTACTATTTTCCAAGACTTTCTCCTACATCCTAGGGTTCTCAAAACCCCTAAAACTCATCCAACCCTACACTAAGCCCACTATCACATGAATTATGCATTAAACGCATAACCCCTAAATCCCAGATGTTACAGTTCTACCCCCTTAAAATAATTTCGTTCTCGAAATTACCTGGAACTAAGTGAGGTTATGCTACTCCATGAATCTCTAAAGGCACATACTTAAAAAGTCGGTCTACTAGCACTGATCGCCCTAAAGAACTAAGTACGGTCATCTTCCTAGACACAGCCTCAAGGTTCACATTCAAGGTTCCAAGCACTTTCACTAGCAATACAAGAATGGATTGACCCTATATCTATCAAAGTTGTAAGGGTAATCTAGCACTAAGGTATGTACCCGCGGTAACATCTGGCACATCTTCCTCCTCGCGACGCTTTCGCAAAAAAACCAACCCCGGTTGTCTCGCATCTCAACCTCAAAGCACTCTCTGCTGCGTGCTCTACGACCTCGGCCGGAACCATTTTCTCCACGGTTCGGACCCCGACCCCTCGTCGCCTGTTGACCACCTCTACCCGGCTGCGCATAACCCTGGCCTACTGTCCGAGCCCTATCCATCGCCTGAGGGCAATTCCTAACCAAATGAGCCTTAGACCCACACCGGAAACATTTCTTACTATTTCCCCAACACTCTCCTGCATGAGCTCTCCCACACTGAGCACACGGATGACTCGATACTCGAGATCATCAAGCATAAAGCAGTACAGCACTTCTCAATCCTTAGTCTTTTTTGAAAATCTCCAGATGATTCTGACGGTTCAAAACTCTTCTTGTTCCAGTTCCTATCCTTATCTCGGTTCTGTATCTCAGTCCTCTTAACTTCTTCAGCTATCCGAGCTTTCTCCACTAGTATAGCAAAGGCTCTCTCTCTCTGCGGAGCAATCAACACCGGTAGCTCATCCCGTAACCCATCTTCGAATCTGACACACCTTTCGTAATCAGTATCTACGATCCCCTTGGCGTACTGACTTGACCGCAGAAATTTTGCTTTATACTCTGCTACCGACTTACTTCCTCGTACCAAGTTTAGAAATGCTTTTCTCTGCGAGTCTAGGTAACTAGCCCCAACGTATTTCCCTTCAAACTTAACCTTAAAATATCCCCAATCCACTCGATCTACAGGAGTACCTTCTCTGACAGTGAGCCACCACCGATAAGCCTCATCTCAGAGCAATGAAACAGCACCTTTTAGCTTTTCCTCCGCCGTGCAATCCAAATTATCCATGATCCTTTCGACCGCCTCTAACCAATACTCCGCTACATTCGGAGCCACCCCAGACACTCTTCTAAAAACCTCGGCTCCGTTTGACCTAAGTTTCTCCGATACTGACTTCCGAGCTCCATTTCCCATACCAGCTCCTACCACTTGCTCTAGCACTCGCAGCATAGCCTGCAATACTGCGTCATCTCCTCCTGTCTGATCTTGATCCTCCGCGCCCACTGCTGGCGACGGCACATCATTTTCTGACCCATGGCTAGACCCTACTGGTTCCGACACAGTCATTCTGCCTCTACCGCGTCCACGACGACCACGTCCCTTAGAACTCATTCCTAACGTCGCGATTTA
Source organism: Gossypium bickii (assembly GCA_025503065.1). Taxonomy (NCBI): domain Eukaryota; kingdom Viridiplantae; phylum Streptophyta; class Magnoliopsida; order Malvales; family Malvaceae; genus Gossypium; species Gossypium bickii. The sequence continues at coordinate 38,724,256 of CP106711.1, forward strand.
ATCTGATTTAAGAAATTTTATGCATTAATATTTTGTTCCACTGATTAACCGCGAACAATTTTATGAAAAGAAGTTTTTAAAAGTAGTTCTTTCGATCAACCAAAGTTCCAGCTCAAGCTTACTATTCTAATTCAGAAAGTCATATTCATTCATCCACAACATTCGACACACTACTTTGGGCATCTTTGTCCATTCCAACCCAGAGGTAATTTCGTAATTCATCCTACAGGGGTATTTTAGTAAATAAATGGGGGTCAATTCAAAAATCTTTACAAATCTAAGGCATTCCAGAATTTACAAAACTCGGGGCTATTTTGAAAATTTTTCCAAATCAAAGGTATTGCAGAAATTTCTGGAATCGGGGTTATTTTGGTAATTTTGTAAATCAGGGGTATTTTAGTAAATTTTCTAAACCGGGATATTTTGGTCAAAATAGTGTAGTTTTTACAAAAACTAAGGTTTGATATTCAATCTAGGGTAGTTTTTACAAAACCGTGTAGCTGGTCCCTTTCGGGTTTTAATTATCAGTTTAGCTGGTGAATAAGTCCTTTTGGTTATGGTGAACCGTCACTACGCACCAGGTAGGATTCGAGTGAAGAGGAGGTGTGTCACTAGGACTGCTTAAGTACCAAGCTCTTACCGAATCCACTCCTAGACATGCGCACAACTTTTGCCACACCCTAACTCGGCGACTTACTCATAGGTTTGTTTGGTTGTCCTTAAGTCTTATGTATTTTTGTGTTGGAGTAAGCTAGTCCTAGGGTTCAATAGCCCTAATCTTCTAATCTACGATCCCATAATGCCCATAAAGTTCATATGTACAATTCACTTCAGTAGTTAGGGGTACTTACCTGGTGGACTTCGGGCCGGAGATACTGGTGCCATGCCAGAATGAACCTGAAAAATTCATGAAAAATCTATGTTTTTGAAAAGCCCATCTTTTGAAAAATATTTTTGGGCCCAAAACTCTCAAAGCCGAGTTTTGAATCTAGCTCTGATACCAAACTGTAACACCCCAAACCTGGCCTCAACGCCACGGCCGAATTTGGAATGCCACTGGGGAAAAACGTTTGAAAAGAATTTGTCTTAAGGGTAAAAACATAATAGTTTGCTGTCATTTATAAAATATTGTGTATTTAAAATTTTGACTAAAATTAAGTTGTTACAAATCTTCCGGATTTAAAAACTTTAATGTAAGGCTTTAAGATATAAATCGCTTTTTAAACAAATATAAATAAAACATTCCCAAATACTAATTTTGAGCGTCAATCCAACTTAAACATATCAAAAATCCAAAATCCAAATACTTTCAGTGGCCCTTATTACAATAAATGATTATCTAAAAATACTGAAAATATAAAGTGCATGAATTAAATAAAAGCATCTTCTGCATGGCCACCTCGTATCCGCTCCAACCCGGTCCAAGCATCATGTATCACCTGCGATGTTTTGGTAAAAATTTGGGTGAGTCAAACAGACTCAGTGTGCAATTAGTCCACAGCTTTCCACACATGGGCATAGCCCACAACCACACCAAACCACATATCAGATAATAAGGCAATTAATTCACGCGATTCCACAATTGGGCTTGGCCCATATCCACACCAATCCACACACCACACATGATTATGCAAAGTGCGCCCAACCCAGCCTAGGGTCCATCCTCTACACACCCCATATCCACCACACACACACTGGGGATTACTAAATCAACCTCCAACCTCTACACACCAATTTGGCAATCAATGCCGTCCACGTGAAATAAATCACAAATAATCCACAACGCGACCTCAGTCAGCGCCAATCCACGATGTAGCTCGTAGTTAACATCAAACCACGATGAGGCACATAGCCGTCACCAACCACGATATAGCACAAAGACGATACCAATCATGATGAGGCACAGAACCAATCATCGATCCACGTGAGGCTCGTAGCTCTCACTAAACCACGTACATAAATGTACACCCTGTCCTTCTTTCATATACAATCCCACCCCATGCACATGCAACATACGATAGTGTCATGATAAATAATGCATGAACATGTTATTCGGCATACTACGCATATATACACCAATAGTCATAATTTTATCAGATTTAATACTGACCTGATTATCGACATACTCACTCAAGAGTACCCATATCATTATTTCCACTACATTGATCCGATATACATAACACATGCAAACATATCATACAACCGGGAAATTGTGCGTTAATCACACACTTGATAACCTGAAGCGTTACGCTCTCAATACCGATGCTGTCACTAATCGCAACTACCACTATCTGCCTATAATCCCGCCCCGCCACGCCCACACACCCTGTGGCGGGCCTCTGCATGTGCAGAGACTGATCACTTCTTAAACTTGGGAATAGGGACTACCCCTTTTCCTCCTTGACTAGTATTCGCCTCCATCAACAATACTTAATCAAAAAACATGGTCACTAACGTAAGAGATCTTAAATGAATAGAAACTACAACTTAACATCCTTACCAAAATGGATCAAAACCTCGAAAGCCTCTGCTGACTCCTGTCGATTTGCCCCTAAATCACCATAGTCCAAATCGGTCATCACTTAAAACTCATAATATGGCCTTTGGCCGAATGTCAACACTTCCTTACCTTACTCGTCAAAATCCCGAGAACCACCACTTGCCTATGGAGTTGTCGAATCCCTATGCTGGCTACATACAAACGAAACACATCACTATGGCCCCTAAGCATATTCGGCCATCCTTAAAACCAAGGCCTAACCATATGGTTTCGGCCACCACATGAAAAAGAGATCAAATCACTTGTTAAGGGGAGGGTACTTACCACCAACGTTTGCTTGAGGAGACTAAAAGAAAGTAGTCGACGGCACTACACTTGTAGATTCGGCCCTAGAGAACGACAAGAAAAGGATGGTTTCGGGAAAAGTTATGGTACCAAAAGAGCAAAGGAAAGAGAAGAAGAAATCTAGTCTGTCATTTTTGGTTTTGAAGAAAACAAAAGAAAAACGAAATAGTAGGGAGGTTCAATAGAGATTCGACTATGGCTCTCAAAAGGGAGATGCAATATTCAGCTAACAAAAAGGATAGGTAAGGAGTTGAAGCTATAAGAAGGAAAAGAAGAAAAGAGGAGGCTTAAGAGAATTCGGCAATGGTGAGCAATGGCAGAGAAGTTTCAGCTTTTGGTCAAGAGAGAAATAGGGTGCAAATGTCAGCAAAACACAAAGATGGAAAGAAAGTTTCGAAAGAGAGAATTTAGCATACATACATACCTTATTTCGGCACACGACTAAAGAGAGAATGGAGAACCGAAAAGAACATCTAAATCCCCCTCAGAAAATTCAGCTACTCCCCCACTTACATGCCCGAATTTGCCATCCCAATCCCCTCTCCTAAATTCCGCTATCACTCAAACTCTATCTCCCCCTCCTTTTTCTCCTATTTTTCCTCTTCAACACTCATTCAAAAAGTTTGAATGAGTCAACTATTATCCCTTCCCCTTTAGCCAAATTTTAAAAAGAATAGACCAAGTCTTAATCCTTATCTTTTAAAGTCCAAATGCTGTCCAACTACTGCTCTCCTTGCTGCAAAAATAGAAGCGCCCATTGCTTCCCATGCTGCTCGAACCTGAGCCTTCCACCCTGCTTGAGGCGTCACTTTACAAGGCCCTAAGTGGCGCCTCCTTGCCACTCCTCCAAGCCCAATCTTGTGTCCTAAAACCCCTATAAATTTTCTTAAGGCCTCCTTAACTAGCTCCCCCTTTTTAAAGCTTAAATTCTACTATTTTCCAAGACTTTCTCCTACATTCTAGGGTTCTCAAAACCCCTAAAACTCATCCAACCATACACTAAGCCCACTATCACATGAATTATGCATTAAACGCATAACCCTTAAATCCCGGATGTTACACTACTAGGGTCTAAACCGAGCTATTACAGTTAGAAACTTTAAATTCTTTGAATTACGAACTTGTAATGCCCCAAATTTTGGGCCTAAATGAATTTGGTTTTGGGTCTCATAAAAAATTTTTAAGCAAGAAAATGACAAATGACATTTTGGCTTTAAGGGTTTAATAAACTTGGAGTGTCTAAGGGTGTTGGAGAAGTGCCGGGTTCGAACTTTGAGGAGAAGAAATTTTTAATTAATTATTAAAGGAACCAGGGCAGTTAGTAGTTGGGCTTTTAAATAAAAATCGGGAAAAATGGCATCAAAGAGCCTTGTGGTGGAGTGGCTAAGTGACGCCACTTAGGGTATAGGAAGGTGGCATTATGGGCTAGCAAGGAGATCCTAGGTTCGAATCCTAGCTTAGTATTTTTTTAGGAGTTTAATTTTGGCCTTCTAGAAGGTTGGAAGTGGTGTGTGGATGGACTCTAAGGAGAGTGATCAGAAGAGAAAATTTAGGAAAAGGATTGGGGAGTTATTAGGGAGAAAAATGAGGAGATGAGATGGGGAAGTGTTGGAGCTGATTGGGACTTTGGGGGTAGGCAGAGTTTCGGTTTTGTGTATAAATAGGGAGTGCCAAATTCCCTCTATTCTATTTTGGCAATTGGAATTCCATTTGTGCTATTTCGGCAACTATAGTACTCTACTGAATTCTCCTTCACTTTTTTTTCTATTCTAAACCTCGCCTATTCCTTATGTGTTTTCTTTTCTTCTAAGGCCTTAAATCAAATATCATTCTCTTCTTTCTCCATTGCTTGTGCTGTCCCACCTTCATCTCAATTGTTGGGGACAAATATTCATGACTTCAAAAGCCGAAAAACTTTGCTCTTGGAGCCGATTTCTTCATTGCCCCAAACCTTGTGCTGAATACTCTAGTGACCAAATCTCTGTCATACTGCCATAATTCCTTTGATTTTTGGTGGATCAGATCTTGGAAAATCAAAATCAAGCTTGGATCTACAAGTCTCTGCCGAAAAGGTATCCATACATTTCGGCTTTTGGGTAAGTGTTCTTGAGTTTGGGATAAGTTGGCCGAATAGTCTATAGTAAGGGAAAAGGGTGACTTAAGTGGATAAAAGTCACCAATTATTTTGTCTCTAACGATTAAGATTGATGTATATCTAGGGGATATTTGTGAGTAGTAGCTAAGGAAGGGCTATTAGAACTGGTGGCACATGGTAAGGTTAAGGTAAGGCTTCGGTTTTTGGTAAATATTGTGGTTAAGTGTGTGATTGATTGGAGGTTGGTATTGGTTGTAGGTTCAAGGCTGAGGATAGTGTAACATGTCTCATTTACTAGGTGTGTACATACACTTCACACACGACAAATCGATAAAAGCTGAAATCTCAAAAAAAATCGGAATGCCGAAAAGCTGAAATGCTAAAAGGTTGACGCCGGCAACTGCACGAGCGTGCGAACATTTGTGTGGGAACACTGATACGATTGCCAGGACCAAGAGAGCGATCTCATGGTCTCGGGCCACTGTTTGGCCAACCAGGCCAGGAGGGGCTAAATGGGCCTGCCGAGCTCGTAGGCACAAATTGGCAAGAGTTGATATGTGAAATTAAATGATGGATTGATATGGATGGTTGTATGATTTGATTATGATTGGGCCTAATAGGCTACATGTATATGATTGGGCTTAATATGCTATATGGACATGATTGGGCTTAGTGGGCCTTATGGGATTTTAGAAATGTATGCTAGGGTTTTAATGGACTCTAGGCTTAGTTCTGATGAATTCTTAAACAATATATAACTTAATTTAATAATCAAACATATCTGTGGACAAGTCGCTAGGGTAGAGTATGGCAATGGACATATGCATGTCTAGGATTGGATCTAGGGAGGGCTTGGTACTTAAGCGGTCCTAGTGACCCACCTCCTCTTCTCTGAAATCCTACCTGGTGCATAGTGTCTGTTCACTTTAGCCAACGAGAACATGTTGACAGGCCAAAAGTTCGTAATTTAAAACCCATAATGTTAAGAATTACTGAAATACCCTTGAATTGCAAAATTACAGAAATACCCCTGAATTACAAAATTACCGAAATGCCCTTAATTTGTGAAATGACTAAAATGCCCTTATGTGTTGAATGTAAGATATATGGATGTTACATGTACATTTGCTGCATCATATGATATTCTGTTTAAGATGTAAGATTTATGGATGTTACATGTACATTTGCTACATCATATGATATTCTGTTTAGGATGCATATGGGTGGGAATTATGGAACGGAGGATGTATATGAGGATCGCATAGTTGCTTGACAACTATGGATCCACCAATGGCTTTCTAAGCCTATTATATGATAAGCAGATTTGCTGCAACGTTAGGTAGTATTGCAACTGGGCTACCCTTGAAGTGTATCAGATGGGTGGGTCGATTTAGAAATCCCCACAGAAGGGTTTCAGTTGGATGGAGACGAAGTGTACCGGATGGATTATTTGGGGAGGGTTTGCATTGCATTGCATGTATGATATTACTATGTTATTATTATGATATGTATGTTATTTGTTTGACGACGATTGTACACACTGAGTTTTCAAAAACTCACTCCCTTTTTTTATTTTTCTCAGGTGATCCTCAGTGGGCGGTTCAACAGATGGAGGGACTCAGAGGTGGCCAACTAGCAAGACGATTAGACTTGTTTTCTTAATATCTAAATTCTAGATTTTAAGTTATTTTATTTTGGATTGTAATAAGGTTTCCCTCTAGTTATTATTCCATTACTTCCACTATGCATTGTAATTTTGAAACGGAACCTGGATTTATTTCTTTTAAGCATATTTCAAGTTTTTTTTTTTTTGAAAATAATTGGGTTTTAAGAACAAGCTTCCGCTGTCAAAGGAAATTTTTACATAGAACAAGGAAATGGTTTTTGGCTACACCTCGATTTGAAAGCAAACTGGATTTTACTTAACTTTTCTCTAGAAGGGTTTTCAATGAAAACAAGGTTTTCACAAAAAACACTTCAATGTGACACGCAGGATTCGGGCCTAACTTCTAGGCCAGGTTTAGGGGTGTTATAGAACTTGCTAAGCATTTTATGCTTACTTTGTTTTAAATTTCTTTGTGTATGTAGATATCGAACGCTCGTGCGGGTTGGAAGGTGTTGGAGACATCATCACACTATCTATCGGCTATTTTAGTACTCATGGTTTTAGAATTTCAGTTATAATGACATGTAGAGGTTGTGTTGGCTAATGATAGCTTACATGTTTTAGTTATGTGTATAGCCATGTGATTTGGCTTATTTTGGTATACTTGGTTATGTATATATTTGTAAACGCCCTTTTGATATATGGTGTTGTATATATATATGTGTGTGTGTTAATGCTCCTTGGTGATGTGGTTCATAATTGATTGTGAGTGGCTTGTGGAAGTTTAGCATCTAAGCTAGCTAATGGTTTGAAATTGATATAGTATGCTTGTCGTTTAGGCAAGGCAAAATGGTTGGTTGAAGTAGTACATATAGATGCTTTGTGAATGTAAAATTGGTAGGAATTGAATAGGAAAAACATGATAATATGAGCATGTTAATTGTTGGTATTGAAATGGTGATTTATGCTTGGTAGGAGTTGATGTTAAATGCTATTTATGCCATGGTTGTGTGCTAATTGGGTTGGCAAGATGGCTTGGTAAATGGCTTAGTTTTGTTCACACGGCCTAGCACATGAGTGTGTGGATTGGCCGTGTGGTAGTTTTTACACGGGCTAATCACAGGGGTGTGTGGTTGGTCGTGTGGTACAAGTCAGAGAGTTACACGGGGTTAGACATGGGATGAGACACGGCCATGTGATCTCCTTTCAAATGTCCACACGGCCTGGGACACGGGCGTGTGGCTCCTGTAGATTGAAAATTTTTCTAAGTTTTCTTAAAATTTCCTGAGTTCTCGGTTTAGTCCCGAACCACTTCAAATGCATGATTTGGGCCTCGTAGGCTTGGAATAGGGATGCTATGATGGAATACAAATGGTTTTAATTTTGTTGAGGATTTAAGATTCGAATTGTATGATTGACTGTGTTGTAAGTTCGGTAGCACCTCGTAACCCTGTTTTAGTGTCGGATAAGGGTTAGGGGTGTTATATTTATTGGTATCAGAGCTACAGTTTAGTCGGTTCTCAGACTAACATAGTGTATGTGAGTCTAGCTAGACATGGCATTTTATAACTTGTGATAGTGTGATGTCTCTCGACTCTGATGAGATTTATTTTGCTTAGATAGAGATGCTTTCCAACCGAGCTAATTCCGATAAGGCTAAAAGTGATACTAAGGTATTTGAGTAAAAATGTGTTTATGATGAGTTGAACACCATAAAGGTATGAATAAAAGTTCATAATATTATTTTGATGATAAATGTTATGTTATATGCGTGTATAAATGAGAATAAGATTTTAAGGCTTTACAACCTTCACCCCCTCACCTGTATAGTGTTATACAACGAAATTCACAAGATTTAGATTGAATAAGCTTAAAGTGTGAAATTAAAAAGTTCAGTGGTGGAATAAATAAATAGTGCGGTCAGAGATGAGAATGGGTTAGCAAGTAAAGACAGTTCTAGAAGAGATATCAGATTGTCCTCAAGATCATTCCGATTACGCAATGTCACGGTTAAAGAAAAAGTTAATTTCGACTAATTGACTCATTCAGGTATGATGTGTAAAGAATGTACTTACCAAAATTTCTTCTGAATTGATTTTTGATAGTGAATGGAATAATGCAGGACTAGTGATGTCAAGAATGGTTAGAGGAATAATGTTTGAATTGTAAAGATATCTGAGTGCAGCAGTTATAGTTGAGTAGATTACGACAGTCTTTTCTGGGTATTCTATGTGTTCATTTACTCTCAGAGGTATATGTAGCTGTTCATTTCCATATGCAATTCTTATTGTATAAAAATGCTAGCTAACCATGACGTTAGTCGAAAACATTGTTAGTCTGGTTGGTTTATGATCAGCATTGCTCTATTTTTCTTTGGTATTCTATTACATTACGTTTGGTAGAAAATTCGATGGTAAAATTCATATGATGCTATTATTCTATTTCTACTGGTTGTTGCTCTACTTTATATATATGGAAAGTGTATTGTCTTTATCACGATTGATTCCAGTGTGTCTGAGCGATGTTTTCCTTCTGGATTTTCTTTAGGATATCATTGAGGTCTTTATCATCTAATATAGGTTGTGTTCTCGAAAATTCAGTATAGTTTCACATGTTGGATTTCATTATCTCAGTTTTCTTATCATTCTTATTTTTGAATTTATCAAACATGGCTCATCTTAAAGGATATTCATTGATCCAAAATAATTATATCTATTATGGTTATAATTTCTAGTATGATTATGAGAGCATGGTGGTACTGATCTCGAGTTTTTCTAGTTTTTGTGAAAAAGGGTTGACATCGGCAAAAGTATAGACGATGGAAGCTCAAGCTCAAAATTGTACATTGGTTTGCATTCCTCAGGTAAACTTAATTAAGGTTAATGAGTTAATTGGGATGTTATATTTCATTTGAACTAATGCAATTTGTAAAGATCTTTTCCTAGCATGTTGAGAGAATTATGAAAGATTGCATATTTGAGTTGTCTGTTCAACATGATGAAGAGATTACTTTGAAATGTTATTATTTGATAGATAAGATCGACTCAGTTGTTTAATCAAAGCAGGTTATTCAATTGAAAAGTAATTTGAGTTATATGCATTTAAGTTTATACTTAAGTATGGAAATAAATTTTGTGCATTCACGGGTAAATAGAAGGAGAGTTTGAATGAAGAATTCATATTCTAGAAAACATGATATAGAAATATATCTATTAGATTTGTTCTAATCAAAAGACATTATTATGAGTTAAAGTTGTTCTGATTGATGCAGTTATCGCATTTGTGAAGTTTGAATGGTCTGATATATGTTAGTAAAGTTTTAAACAGTTGAAACCATTGTTAACCAGAGCTCTAGTTCTGGTTCAGCCTAAATCGGATAAAGATTTCGTGATTTTTATTAATGCGTCATTGATCGGATTAGGATGTGTTTTAGTACAAGAATTTTGTGCATTCACAGTTAAAGCCATATTAAAAGAATTGAATCTGATACAGCGTTGATGGCTCGAGCTATTGAAAGATTGTGAGTTAGTTATTGAGTAACCTTTGGGAAAAGCAAATATAGTTGCAGATGCTTGAGTGGAAAATTCCATTTACTTTGCAAACTGGGGTTACACGATTGACCTTGTTTGATGATGATTCAATCTTAGTTGAGTTAAAAGCTAGAACTGATGTTTTCATTACAAATCTGAGAAGATCAGAAATATGATAGTGAATTGCAAGATAAACAAGTACAATGTAGTCGACTCCTGATTCTGAATGTCAAGTCAGACCTGATGATTATTTATTATTCTAAGGTAGAGTTTGTGTACCGAAAAATCCAAATTTTATATAAAAAATTTTGCGTGAAACTCACAGTGGTAACTTGTCTGTTCATCCGGGAGTAATAAATGTACAGTGATTTGAGACAGATGTGTTGATGGTTAGGTATCAAATGTGAAATTTCTGACTTTGTATCCAAATGTTTGATTTGTCAAACAGTTTAAAGCCGAACATCAAGTACCTTTAGGACTGTTGCAACCAGTGATGATACTGGAGTGGAAATAGGATATGGTTATGATGGATTTCGTATCAGGGTTACCCCTATCTCTGAAAAAGATTGATACTATCTGGGTTGTTGTTGATTGTTTTACGAAATCTGCATATTTTATTCCAGTATGTACAGATTTCTTACATGACAGACTGGCTGAGTTATATGTTTCAGAGATTGTCAGATTATGTGGAGTGCCAGTCTCCATTATTCGGGTTGAGATTCGAGGTTTATATCACGATTTTGGAAAAAATTACTAGAAACTCATAATACGCGGATGCACTTTTAACACTATATTTCATCCTCAGACCAATGCTAAGTCTGAGAGAGTGATTCAGATTCTAGACGATATGCTTCGTTACGGTGTTTTTAAGTTCGAAGGTAACTGGGAAAAATATTTACCATTGGTTGAATTCACGTGTAATAATTTCTATCAAGTATAAGATGGTATTGTATGAAGCATTATATGGTTGTAAATGCCAAACTCTGTTGTACTAGACCGAGTTCAGTGAGAAAAGAATACAAGAGGTTGATTTGATTCACGAGATTAAGGAAAAAATGAAAGTGATTCGTGATAGTTTGAAAAAAGTATGCTAAATGTGGGATTAAGATATGTTCATATTACGGTTTATCAAATACCCCCACACTTAAGCATTTGCTTGTCTTGAAGCAAAATTCTCAACTCACAATAAAAATGAACTTCCTTGATTCATAATATTCATCAATAATGTTTCATCATAATTCAAAGATAATTCATACATTGATAATTTAAATAGAAGGACCCTAGAGATTCAAACAATCAAAGTCATAGTTTTTGTAGCATGAAAATATAGGTGTTTTCCTTTACCTAAATAATCACCTTTAATTCAAAATCAACTAGAGTTGACATCCTCACTAAAGATTCACTCAAATCACTCATAGTGTTTAAGGTTCAAAATTAAGCACTCAAAAGTCGAACATGAAAAGTTAATCCCATAGGCTTGCCTGAAAATCAAATCTCTACCACTATGAAATGAACTGATACACAGATCAAAAGGTCTTTAAAAAAGGTTGTAATGGGGCTCGGGTTAAAGAGTGGATAAAGGCTAAATTAGAGGGTTAGAATCGAGATTGAATTGACAATTTACCTAACTAGAAAAATGAACTACTGCTAAATAATTACATTAATTAAAAACTTGTAATACTAATAATATGAGTTTTTTCTTAAGATGTGGAATTTAAACGAACAAGCTCAATTACATAGAGCTAATATTGAAAATACTTCGTTTTTTACAAATCAAGTATAGGAGAGAACTTTTACAACTGAAATATAGAACATAGTTAGGTAATTGATCAAAATCAAATCTCGACAAACAGGGAGTCAAGGAATGGTAATAACAAATACAAGATGGGTTTTGGGTTATTATTAGTGGGTGAGTCAATAAAAAGGGTTGTTAGGATCAAAGGGGTTCACTAAGGGTTAATTGTGAGGATAGGTTTTTAGTGGAGTAAGTGGGTTAAATCCTAAGTGCCTTTATCATCTCTGTATATCAAATCAATGATGTGGTCTCAATACGTATAATCGAAGCAAGTTCTAAAATAACAAATCAATGTTGACACACTCATAATAAAAAAGTGAGCACGAAAGAATGTATGCTCTAAAAGGCTCAAAATCTCACAAAACTTATCGGTTTGATATCAACCTTGTAAATTTCAAACTTCAAGGTAATAATTAGATTCATGTAGACAACCTAACAAAATTTTAAATTTTTTTTTTGAAAATAGACTCATCATGCTTGATTCTCTGGTCTCCTAAAGTTTAAATCATCACTGCACAATTGTCAATAACTTAACCCAAAACATATCAATAAAAATCATGATTCAAAGGAAATTCATTCTAATTAGTAATATGAGGAAATTACTTAAAGACAAGACATAATTCAGGGATTTGAGAATAATGCAGAAAGTTAGGCACTTCCTCGAAATAAATATTCACCCCCCATACTTAAGATGTACATTGCTCTCAATGTACAAAGATATATAACAATATAGTAATAAAATCATAAGATAGGGAGAGAAGTGAAACTCCTTGAATTTTGGACGGATTCCTTGAGAATGAAATTTGTAGGTATGGAGTAGATGAAATGCATGATGAACTAAGCAGATGTGAAGGTATGCGAAAATATTCCAGTTCCTTAGTGGCACCTTGAACCTTTTGAAACTGCAGAGTCATCAGTAACTTTTTAGGGGGTTTTTGATATTTTCTCGAAGATTAGACAGTCGGTGATAAAAGAAATTGGAATTTTACTAATAAATGTTTAGAACAAAATAAAAAGTAAAGGTGTGAACTAGAAAATTACAATAAAAGTGTACATCAAAATCAAATAAAAGCAACAAAAAAGAAAAAACAAAATTAAAGATAGAACTAAAAATAAAAAAGACTCAAAAGTCTTCATCATCGGTTGGGTCACGAGGTGGTGGAGGCGGCGATATGTGAAAGTGATGAAAAATCTACTGAAGAGTCGCCTCAATGCCATCGAATCGTCGAGCGGTGTCATTGAATTGTTGACTACAGTAATGCTCGAACTGAGTGAGACGTGCAGAGATGTCTGAAAGTGAGGCAGTGGCATGAACTGGTCTATGGCTCGGTTGTGGTTCCTCATGTGGGTGTGGGACATTGTCAGTAATGTTCTCAGGATCCTTCTTTTCAGTGGTAAGTGCTAGCCGATATTGGGGAGGATCGGTCCCACGTCGACGTTGGATCATCCTCATGTGTAGCATTGTCTGGATGCCCTGTGGGGACATCTGACCTATCAGTGTGAGTGAGGAGATCTGAGCGACAGTGTTGAGGAGTCTGAAATATCGAGCCAAGCGTGTGATGTATGGACCCATAGATATGACCCCTCTCTTATGTTGCTCCGTCTGATGTTGAATGGCACGAGCTATGAAATAGGCTAGGTCGAAAACGTGCCCGTTTGCCATGCACCATAAGAAGTAGACGTTGTGAGAGTTGACGACGCCAGTGCTCTCTCGCCTACCTGTCAGTGTATAAGCTAAAATAGCATGTACGTACCTCAGGGAGGGGGCGAGAGCCGTCGCCTTGGAGCGGCTAGGGTCATAAGTGGCTGAGTTGGGAGCTATATTGTACCAACATCTCGAGGGGGAGTTATGGATGTAGCGGTGGAGGTCCTCGAGTTTGTTATCCCCCATGAATTCGTCGGTATAGAGTTCAAGAGCAGCTCCGATGGGACACTAATCTCCCAGACTAGACCTCCGAGGCAGAATTGGATAGTTCCAGAGTCGTCGAAGTTAGTCATCACTGTCTGGAGGTGGAAAGTAGAGCAGAGTTCCAGAGTGAGCTCTAGGTATGTGGGCTCAATGATGTCGAAAAATTGACCCTATAGGCCTATGAATAATAAGGCCCGAACCTCATCTGCTAGCTGGACCTGCTCTAAGGCAATCCAATCGATACACCTTCCTATGCCGAGAGTTCCTGCGTGTACTATCTGATAAAGATCCTCCTGAGTTCCTCGAGGAAAAACGTAGGAATGGGTGATGTATTTCGGCAGAGGCACTTGAAGAGGTCATACCGTGTCCCTTTCATTTTTTTAACATGGGAACGGTAGTTTTTTTGTCTCAAGACGATGACATTATGGTCCTGAAAATAACAGATATTCAACGATTCAAGTAACATTTCCAGCCAAGACATATTGCATAACATTTAAGAACTCAACAATATCAAAAAATATAACAAGGACAAAAACCACGATAAAAATAAACTAATATTTTGCATAAATACTAATCGTTTTTAAAAGACATATTTTGCATAAATACTAATCGTTCTTAAAAGACATATTTTGCATAAATACTACTTGTTATTACTTAAATAAGGACTAAATGAATAAATCAATCTAATATTAAGCAATAAGAATAAAATAACTAGAACCTAAATAAAATTCTAGTGACAATATAGTTTAATGGAGTAAAATATAAAAATGAGAGGTGACCGGTGGAGTTTTTGGAGAGAAGCGGCTCGATTGAGTCGATGGTCGGAGCACGGGCGTTGCGGGGTGATGCACGGGCATGTGCTGCAAGTAGATAGGGGAACACGACTATGTCGTATATTTGGACTGGCGTGTATTCCGTCGGCACGGGCGTGGACTGGTTTTCTATGTGTATGTGAAAGAGAGAAGGAGAGAAGGGATAGGGGAAGTCAAGTGAGGAGAGGATTTTGCTGGTGGCCGGAATGGGGTAGTGGTTTTGGAGAGAAACGGCTAGAGTTTTGGGGGTTGGGGAGAATTTTGGGGGAGACAGGCGTTGGTTGCTTTAAATAGGGGGTGGGGAACACGGCCAGGGGCCACGCCCATGTTCCCTTTTTTCAGCCAGTGTTTTTCGAGAATTTTAAATTTAGGCGCGTTTGAATTGTATCACACACTCGTGTTACGTGGGCGTGTTAGGCCACACAGCCATTTTACACACCCGTGCATTGTCTGGTTCGCTTCTCTCATGCCCGTGGATAGAGTCCTACGCCCGTTTTCATTTAGTCAGTGTCTTATACAGTTTTAAGACACGGGAGTGAGTTGTTTACTCAGAATCGACCACGGGTTGGATGCACGGGCGTGTCACACGCCCGTGTCCATTAGTTAGTTTTGACCACGGCCGCGTCGCATGGCCGTGTCATTTAGTCGGAGCCCGTGGCTTGGGGAAAATTTTTGTCCTGTTTATACACCATGTTTTCCACGCCTATGTACCTACTTGTGGTGTCCACACGGCCACGGCCACGCCCGTGTTCAAGGCCGTGTGGTAGGGAAACCTGTGCTTTACTGAATTGGTTAGTTTGTAGTTAGGTGCTAGAAATCTAAAATTTGACATTAGTGAAGTTAGTGCTCGGGTTGCCTCCCAAGAAACGCTCCTTTAAAGTCTTACCCTATTTTCAGTTCCAAATGAAGGTTCATGGAGCTGAAGCACCTTTCTCATATCCCTAAAATCTTCACCTTTATAAATTTTCAGTCGCTGACCATTTATCTTGAATGTGCCACGAGTTTCATGAGTTACCTCGATTGTGCAATAGGGAAAAAAAGTTTTGATCACTAATGGACCTGACCATCTTGATTTCAACTTTCCAGGAAACAATTTGAGCCTTGAATTGTACAACAGGACTATGTCTCTTACTTTTAATTGCTTTGATTGCTTTAAATGAGCATCATGGCATCGCTTTGTTGCCTCGTTACATAATCGTGAGTTCTCATAGGCATTAGCTCGCCATTCATCTAGCTCGTTCAACTGCATCATCATTTTCTCACTTGCGGTTTTAAGATCGTAATTTAAGAAATTTATAGCCCAAAAAGCTTTGTACTCTAACTCAAATGGTAGATGACAACTTTTTTCATAGACAAGTTTGTATGGGGATGTGCCTATGGGAGTTTTAAACGTTGTTCTATGGCCCATAAAGCATCGTCTACTTTTAATGACCGTCTTTCCTGTTTGATTCAACTGTTTTCTCTAGAACACGCTTAAGCTCTCGATTTGCTACTTCTACTTGCCCACTGGTTTGAGGGTGATAAGGGGTAGCTATCTTATGGTATACTCCATATTTTTTTAATACTATCAAATTGAGTATTATAAAAGTGAGTACCCCTATCACTGATAATTGCTCTGGGTGTTCCGAATTGAGAGAAAAGTCTCTTAAGAAATCTCACTACTACTCTAGCATCGTTAGTAGGTAAAGCTTGAGCTTCCACCCATTTTGACATGTAATCTACTGCTACTAAGATGTATTTATTGCCAAATGAACTAGGAAATGGACCCATAAAGTCAATACCCCATACATCGAATATTTCACATGATAACATATATGTTTGAGGCATTTCATCATGTTTAGAGATATTACCTGTTCTTTGGCATTTATCACATGAAGCAACATACCTGTTGGCATCTTTAAACAAAGTTGGCCAATAAAAACATGATTTGAGCGTTTTATGTGCTGTCTTAATCCCGTTGTAATGTCCTCTTGAAGGTCCTGAGTGGCAATGTTCTAGGATTTTGCTTGCTTCTTCCCTTGTAACACATCTCCGAATTACTTGATCTGCACATATACGAAAAAGAAAATGATCCTCCCAAAAATAGTTTTTTGCATCAGCAAAGAATCGCTTCTTTTGATGATGTGTTAACCTTTTTGGTAGGATGTTAGCAGCTAAGTAATTTGCAATGTCTGCGAACCAAGGTACCTCGGAGTTAGATATAACAAATAGTTGTTCTTCAGGAAATGAGTAATTTATCTCATTCTAATCTAATTTTTAATATATGGATTTTCAAGCCTAGAAAGATGATCTGCTGCAAGATTTTCAGCTTATTTCTTATCCTGAATTTCTAAATCAAATTCCTTTAAGAGTAAAATCCATCTTATGAGTCGAGGTTTTGCATTGGATTTAGTTAAAAGATAACGAAGAGCTGAATGGTCAGTGTAACCGACAACTTTAGATAATATCAAATACTATCTAAATTTATGAAATGCAAAAACCATAGCTAGCAATTCTTTTTCTATGGTGGTGTAATTTTCTTGTGCAGCTGTTAATGTCTTGCTAGCGTAATAGATCGGCTGAAAGTGCTTGTCTCTTCGCTATCCCAAAACTGCACCTATTGCAAAATCACTCGCATCACACATTAGTTCGAAGGGTAAATTCCAATCAAGTGCAATTATAATTGGAACATTTATTAATTTATCTTTGAGGATATTAAATGCATCTAAACATTCCTAATCAAAATTGAAAGGTACATCTTTTTCTAGTAATTTTGTTAAAGGCTTAGCTATTTTAGAAAAATCCTTAATAAATCTTCTATAGAATCCAACATGTCCTAAAAAGCTTCTAATAACCTTACTGAGCTAGGGGGAGGTAATTTTTCTATGGTTTCGACATTTTCTTTGTCTACCTCAATCCCTTTACTAGAAATTTCATGTCCTAACGCAATCCCCTTTCGAACCATAAAGTGACACTTTTCCCAAATTAAAACAAGGTTCGTTTTCTCACATCTCATTAGAACTGATTTTAGATTTTTATGGAAAAGATGAAAAGAATTACCAAATACTGAAAAATCATCCATAAATACCTCCATAATGTCTTCCACCAGTTCATCAAAGATAGCCAGCATGCAGCGCTGAAAAGTAGCAGGAGCATTACATAATCCAAAAGGCATTCTACGATAAGAAAACGTACCGTATGGACATGTGAATGTTGTCTTTTCTTGATCTTCAGGGGCTAATGGGAGTTGGAAGTAGCCGGAGAGTCCGTCCAGGAAGCAGTAGTACATATGCCTAGATAATCTTTCCAACATCTTATCAATAAAGTGCAAAGGGAAGTGATCTTTTCTGGTGGCATCGTTCAATTTTCTATAGTCAATACAGACTCTCCAACCTGTGACTGTTCTTGTAGGAATTAATTCATTCTTTTCGTTGGCTACAACAGTCATGCCTCTTTTCTTTGAAACAACCTGCATAGGACTTACCCAAGTACTGTCAGAAATAGGATAGATTATTCCAGCATCTAGGAGTTTAATTACCTAAGCTTTAACAACTTCTTTCACGTTAGGATTCAATCATCTTTGAGGTTGCACACATGGTTTATACTCATCCTCCATTAAAATTTTGTGGGTGCAAAATGATGGGCTTATTCCTTTAATGTCAGAAATTTTCCAGGCTATGGCTCTTTTATGTTCCCTTAGTACCTTTAGCAACTCATCTTTCTCTTTGGGTTCCAATTCTGAAGAGATAATTACTGGTAACGTAGATTTATCCCCGAGGAATGCATATTCTAAGTGTTTTGGCAACTGTTTTAATTTCAATTTCGGTGGCTCATCAATAGAGGGTTTTTGTTTTAGTTCGTCATTGATTTCAATGCCCTCTTCTTTCTTTTGTCTAGAGGTAGATGTATTAGAATCCAACTCATCTGTATCATAATCTTCCCCCTCACCTTAGGTAAGACACAGTTCCATCGTGTTATTATGTATGATTTCCTACAAAGAATCCTGAATAAAATGATCAATGGCATCAATAAAATAACAGGAATCATCTTGTTCTCTAGAGAACCGCATAGCATCGTAAATTTGGAAAATAATTTTCTCATCGCCTACCCTTAACTTGAGTTTTCCATTACCTACATCAATAACAGCTCTAGCAGTAGCTAAAAAAGGGCGCCCCAAAATTAAAGGTACCTCAATGTCTTCATCCATGTCGAGCACAACAAAATCAACAGGAAATATAAATTTATCAACTTTTACCAGAATATCTTCAATAACTCCCCTAGGATATTTAATAGATCTGTCAGCTAATTGAATACTCATCCTAGTGGGTTTTGGTTCCCTATGACCAAGTTGCTTAAACACTTTATAAGGCATTAAATTAATACTAGCGCCTAGATCAGCTAGTGCTTTCTTAATATTTAAACTACCAATTAGACAGGGAATAGTGAAACTTCTTGGATCTTTTAATTTGGTTGGTAGTTTGTTTTGGAGGATGGCTGAACATTCTTCATTAAGTTCCACCGTTGATATCTCTTCAAACTTCCTTTTATTTGTTAGAAGCTCTTTTAGGAATTTTGCTTATGTTGACATATGTGAAATAGCTTCAACAAAAGGTAAGTTAATATGTAATTGTTTAAAAAGTTCAAGAAATTTACTGTAATTGTGCATCTAATCGGTCTTTATTTAACTTTGTCGGATATGGGATTGGTGGTTTACATTATTCGCGTACCAGTGTTACATTCTCAATTTCCTCATCCTTTGCCTTATCTGTTTTGTGTGGTATCTTCTTCTTTGTTTCAACTAACTCCTTTCCACTTCTTAGTATAACTGCCTTCACCTGCTCTTTTTCCCTAGGTGAACTTTCTAGTTTCCTTTCAGAAACTAACTTAGTTAGTTGCCCAATTTGATCCTTAAGCCCTTGAATTTATGCTTGCTGATTGTTCAATATTGTTTCAGTATTTTGGAGATGGGTTTCTGACACCTCGATAAATTTTTTTAGCATTTCTTCAAGGTTTGGCTTCTTTTCTTGTGGGTAGGATTGTTGTCTTTGGTTTCTTTGACTACCCCACAAGAAATTTGGATGGTTCCTCCAACCTGAAGTGTAAGTGTTAGTATAAGGGTTATTTTGAGGTATAAAATTGTTACCCATATAGTGAACTTGTTCGTTTTCAGCGCTCGGGTTGTAAGGTAGATATTTTGTTTTGTTCATCCAATATCCATTGTATTGCACTGTATCAGCAAAGAATCACATAAACCATCAATTTTTTTTATTTATCAGTTCTACCTGGTTTGATAGCATGGTTACTGCGTCGAGGTTGAAAACACTAGCTGCTTTTGTTGGCTTTGTCCTTGTGACTTGCCACTGATAGTTATTCAGTGACATCTCTTCAATAAATTCGTAAGTAGCCTCAGGTGTTTTGTTATTCAGGGTTCCGCCGGTAGCTGAATCTATCAATTACCTCGTTGAGGGGTTCACACCATTCTAAAAAGTTTGGACCTGTAGCCACAAGGGTAATCCATGGTGTGGGCAACTTCTTAATAGATCTTTGTATCTCCTCCATGCATCGTAAAGTGTTTCTAAATCCATCTGCACAAAAGAAGAGATATCATTCCTTAACTTGGCCATTTTAACTAGCGGAAAATATTTTAATAAAAAATTTTCGGTCATTTGTTACCATGTAGTGGTTGATCCTCGTGGAATATAATGCAACGACTGTTTAGCTTTATTCCTCAAAGAAAAGAGAAATAACCGAAGACAGATGGCATCATTAGAAACGCCATTTATTTTGAAGGTATCGTAAAATTCTAGGAAATTCGCCAAGTGATTGTTTGGATCTTCATCCTGCAAACGATCAAACTGAACAAATTGTTGTATCATCTGAATAGTGTTATGTTTCAGTTCAAAATTATTTGCAGCAATAGCAGGTCTAACAATACTTGACTCAGTTCCTGTTAAATTAGGTTTAACATAATCATACATAGTTCGAGGAGCATGATTTTTGGCCCCATCTGGAGGTAGCGGATTATTCTCAGCCATCTCTTCGGTGGTATTGGTTTTGACTTCTTGCTCTTCTTCTATGTAATTTAAGCTTCGCCTTATCTCTCTACGATTTCTGCGAACAGTACCCTCAATATCACTGTTGTAAATTAGGGGTCCTGTTGGGTTCCTTCTAGTCATTAACTAGAGGTACCTGCTAAGAAATAAAAGAAGGAAAATTAGCAAAGTTAAAAGTAAAATAAAAAATAAACGTAAATTGCAAAAATAAAAAATTGGCTAAAGTAATAAAAATTAAGCGTTCTTAATATTTTAGCTCCCCGGCAACGGCTCCAAAAACTTGATCATGTGTCAGAGTCTTAAAAATTTATAAAAAGAATGATTGAGCCTAGAAACTAACTGTGACAACGATTGAGGCAAGTGCACCTATCGAACAATAGTATAGTTTAGTGGCAAGACCGAATCATGACCAGGCTGTGTTCGGGTCTGTTAAGGTGGCACGGCCGTGTGGCTTGGGCCCAGGCCGTGTTGATTTCGTGATATGGCCCATTTACTCCGTTTTAGGATCGTTTCTCATTCTTTTCATCCTCCGGTGCTCTCCTAAGTATAAAACATGAAATTAAAGGATTAAGAGCACCAAATTCCAATATTCTAGGCTTAAATCATCCAAAAGTATGCTAAATGTGGGATTAAGATATGTTCATATTACGGTTTATCAAGTAGAATCGGGTTATTAAACCAAAAGTTTGATTTGGATACGAAATTAGGGTCATAAATAATTAATTAAAGTATGAAAATAATATAATCCAAATTTATTTTATTAATTAGTTGAAAATGAAACTTAATTATGATGCTTAATTTGAAAATTGTGTGTTTTAATTTAGTTAGGATTGAATTGGAAAATGGGAGAAACTGGGAGTGGCCAAAAGGGAAAATTGCCTAATTTTTTGGAAATTAGTCTTCTACTTGGAGTATACCACCGTCTTCTTACTTTTTAAAACCTAAACTCATTCAAATTTTCCCTAGACCTAAATTAGAGAGTTTCTTTTGAAATTAACTTATACTTTTAGATTTATTAACCTCCCAAAAACCAAAATAACCCCCAATTGCAAAAGAAAACCACATTTTCTTCTTGAATTTCGTCATTTTTCTTCTTGTGTTCAAATCCCTCATTATATTTTTAGATCGTTGTTTTCAATGAATTAAGGTAATGTTTTGACTTTTTAGGATAAAATAAAGAGTGTTGCTGATTCAATTTGAGTTTTAAACGATTGTATGGAGATTTATGTAGATTTAATGTTTTTAAACCAAGCTTGGATTCAAAAATGGAAAATTTTGAAATCTTGAGTAAACCTGTGTTTTAAAAGTGATTCATGATTCATTATAACCCAATTAGAAGGTATTCCAATTCAATTTTATAGGTTATTACAAAATTTTTAAGAACCAAGCAATTTTCCCTCCTTTACAAGTTCTTGAAAGCTTGAATTTTTTGAAAATGTGAGAACCATGCATTTAGGTAAATTTAATGGTTTAGAACTGAAATTAAATGATATTTGAGATGTTTGAAATTGAAATTTAGGATTAGAAATGGGATTAGAAAGTCAAAACTTCAATTTTGGCAAAACTAGCTAGTTTTGGGTATTGAGAAAGTAGAGGCTTGATTTGTTTTTTTCCTTACTATTTGGTTGTGTTCAAGGCTAGTTTTAATGAGCTTGGAATGTGTTTGTTGTGTGTGTGAAGTGCCAGATCAACTGGGAGCCATTATGAGCAAGTCTAAATGTAAGAAAAAGCTTATTTGAGCTTTCAACTAGTAAGCGGAAACGTGATTGGTGAGTGTCTGAAATTGCTACTAGTATGCGCGATTCATAGTGTTAATTGGGAGGTTAGAATTTGTCTAAACCCCTGTCCTATGTTCCTAGAGTAAGCCTTTTCTATAATTTATGCATTGTTGTGAAATTATGCCTAAGTAAGATGACTTGTGATATGTGATGCTATTATAGCAGCTAATATGTGAAAACACATGAATGTGATATGTGATTTACTAATTCTAAAGCGCACATATGAGGTTTGATATATGATAGCTCAATGAGCATTATTGTGGCACTTGTAGTGAAATCAAATGCATATCTGACAAGCATGTATTGTGTATGTGTTGCAACATAGATTGATGTCATGACATAATAAGAGGCGTGTCGCGACACAACAGACAGTTTCGTTCCAAGTTTGTTTTTGCTTCTGTCTTCGGCGTCGCGACATCAGAGTCTTGGTATTGCAACATGGGTAGCAATGTCTGCTGAATATGCGTCTTTAACTCGTAATTTGTACTAAAAGACCATGTAACTTTATTTAAGTATCCAAAATATAATAAAAATGACAGAAAAACATAAATTAGGACTCGAGCATGAAAACAAAAAAAATACTAAGATGATTTGATTTAATAATTAAATAAGCAAAAGTTATGTGAAAAAATGAATGTAAATAATAGTTTAATTGTGGATATTTTGGCCTTGTGATCTCTTAAAACCATTTAATATGATTGGTATGCCATAGGTTTGTAAGCACTCACCTTTGTGTTTTTTGATTTGGCATTGAAGCCCCAAGACATGTTTGAGAGATAAGGGAATCTCGAGCTAAGCTCCATTCATCAAGACATGCTGGTGTGTTGGAGAGTGTTTAGCTTAATGCTACACTTGTTGGATCTGGTGTCCTGAGTGTAGTATTTTCGTTTAAGTGCAATTGTAATTTTTTTTGAACAGATTGGTTAATAAAATTATTCATGAATTACATTAATACTTTGTATATTGTCCTCACATGGTTTTTGTACGTAAAGTAAAATGAAAACAAATCTTGCTCATTGGTTGTCTAATGTTTAACTAATACTAAGCGATAGTACATGGTCGGATAGTAGTACAGAAAGACAACTTGTATTAGTAGACGAACCTAAACATGTCTTTTGTCTAATCAGAAATGAGCAAACCAATTGAAAGACTAATATGTCATTTATCAAGTCCAATTGGGGAGATGCCTTGTCTTGGGCATCGGGGTGGATGACTCCCAAAATATAGACATAGATGCGACTAATTATACTGACAGTACATCGAACATGACCCAAGCAGAATTGATCCTAAAACTATTTATGGATTTATTCACTTGTGACGTTCATAGTGTAGCATACCTAAATCCTGAGTGGATGGCAGACTATGTATGTGTGACTCATACACTTTGATGTAAGTAAAAGCCTGGATGGCAGACTATGTATGCGTTACTCATACACTTTGATGTAAGTAAAAGCCTGAGTTCAAATAGATAAGGAACCAAATGATGGTACGTTTGTGTATGACTTTTGTAGTATGTAGCGTCATTCACAATAGTGGAACTCATAGCCCAAAACATGGGTAAATGATATCTTCTCATTGGCATTACATGGTTGATTAAAAGTAAATGTGGCCACGGGTCATCCATCTTTGTGATGGATGAGTTGATCACTATTTGATAGTGGTTGACTTTTCATGAACGCAGATGTAATGGTTACCATGAGATAAAATAGGATCATATTGGGAGAACAAATATTATCCCAAAGAGATCAAGGATATCCTATGAGGGTAATACATATTATCCCAAAGAGATCAAGGATATCCTATGAGGGTAATACATTAATGACAAGGTTATTGGACTAGAACTGAGTAGTTGCTTTCGTAATGGTATGTCATTGGGGAGAGCTCATTCACAATACTATAGTAGAATGACTTCGTACTAAATGAGTTTATAATTAATAGGCAAAAAAAAAAATGGAACTTAACTATAAATCATTTGAGCCTCAATTACATATGTCCAATCTATCCCTTTGCTAGCTCATTGAAACCAGAAATGAATTGCATGTTTGAATAGAAATGAACGGAATGAATAGAAAAAGAGAAATGATAAACATTCAGGAATGATTACGGTTTTCTCCGAAATGGAGAAATGGAAGCATTTGGAAACGAATGTAGGTTTCCAGAAATGGAAATGGAAATTTACATTCCTATATGGATTACTTACAAAATGATAAGAAGAATGAGTTTATTTTTTAGACTTTTTTTATGTCCAAAAATATAAATAAAATATTCGGTCATAGTGAACATGTTGAGTTGTGAAATATTGAACTTATTTTCTCAAAATTTTACCAGAAGCAAAATCGTCAAAATTTTACTAGTGGTAAAATAGGGTTGAGAAATTATTTATATATAAATATTAAAGTTTATTTTAGGAAATAGAAAAACTGAATTGGGTTGGATCATATTACAGAGTACTAGGTCAAAAAAAGGCTCAGGAAGTACTCGTAATTGGACCCAATGTGAGAGAGGCCTAAAACCCTTTATGTAACATGAAGGGGGCGACTGATCTGCCATAATTCAGTGTAGCAGATTAAAATAATTTCCTCACTTTAAGAGCGTGAAAGAAAGTATTTCATTAAAGTTTTATTAATGTTTTGCAAGTTTTCCTAAAGTTAATAAAATGTGCAAATTGAGTCTTTTATTGACCTCAGAGGCCGAATGAGGCCTAAGGGTGAGCTAACGAACTTTATAAGTGTGTAGGAGACAACTAGAAGGCATACTAAACCAATATTGGTCACTATGTTGCAACACAGAATGATCAATGTTGCAACATAGAGAGTAGAATGGAGAAATCATGAGACTGTCTTCGATGTCATGTCACAGACTAAGGGTGTCACGACATACCCCTAAAGATATCCGAAGAGGAGTATACTGACTCCTATGTTGCGATACAGGTCTTGATGTGTCGCGACATCAACTCTGGACGAGAATTAAACATAAGCCAAAGGGCGTTTTGGTCCACACAATCAAACTTAAAAGCTCGGGAACGTCAGCTACCCTAGGGTTAAGGATGACGACCACCTGAAATCTATAAATAGGCTTCTTTGTCACATGTTATGGACACCAATTACTTAGTTTAGTTTTATGTTTTTAAATTCAAATTAGTTTTTCATTCTTCTTAGGTTTTAGATTTATTTTTAGTTATTCTTTGTTCTATCTCAGCTACCCTAGGTGTAGTGTTGTCGCCAACAAACTGTGGATGTCAATTAGCATTTTCTGCCTGTATAACGAAGTCTGAAAAAAAGTTATGGTCCTTTTTTTACAAGTACTGTTGATTGTCGGTTATCGGAGTTTTTGTAAATCAAATTGATTCCATTTTGGAACTCACTAAGTTCAAATGAACTTACTCCGTTACTTTTCATTCTCAGGCATGTTGATAGTAGAAGAATGATCTATTGAAGAGGACTACACCAGAGTGGCGGTTGTGAGTGAGCTATTTGTTTATATTTGTATCATGAATGACTATGTGGTAGATGGTGTATACATATGTTTTGTAATTAAATTTTCCAATTAACTACATCGTTTGTATTGTTTTATCTTAAAAGAGAATTGTCCATTAAAGTGTACGCTGAACCCTCTTGATTTGCTGATCATGAATTTTATGATTTTGATATATATGCCATAACTAGGCAGTAATTGAATAATATATATTTTTTTATTAAGTCCTATTATTTTATCTAATTATGAGTTACCAAATGAAAGAAGAGAAACGACTTTTACACTAAGTAAAATATTCATAATAGTTCTTTTAAAATTTTCAAGTTAAGTCGAAAGATTTGAATCTGTTAGTAAAACCCCAGTCCGTCAAGCGATCTGTCTGGCTGAATAATACATGCCATGTCTTCCTAACAGGCTAAGAGGTGCTACAAGTTTTTCGTATCAGAGCTAGGTTGAGCTGATTCTTGAAAAATCGAAGGCTAATTCACGCCCCGTCATGCATGATATGTCTTTGGCATAGTCCCTATAGTTTTGATTAACTTAAGTTGTATTGTAGCTAAAAATAATGTTGAAAGCTCAAGAGAAGCAAAGGCGAGGAAATTGTAATTCATGTACCTCCATTACAAGGACAAGGTCTTGTAGCTGATTTGAGTGTGGTCGAAAATGATTTTCGCAATGCTTTTATCATAATAATGGATCAATGGTTTGACCAGTTCATGGGAACAACTCAACTACCTTAACCACCACAACAACCTTGGCCTGAAGTGGTACTGTTAATACCTCCTGCACCTTAGGGACCGATTACAACACAGTTTAAAGGAGATCCTGCGAAAAAGATAGGTAAGTGTGGTGCTAAAAAGCTCTTGGGGGGATAAGGGCAGTGATCTTGCGACAGTAGAACAATGGCTATCTCGTGTATGTAGAGTAATTTAGAGCTGAAGTGCACTCTGACGGATAACCTCTTATGCATTGTTCCATTGCTAAAAGGGGAAATGTATCAATAGTGGGAAACTTTGATAAATGTGACCCTAGAAGAGCTGATAGATTGAGAATTTTTCTTAAAAAAATTTAGAGAAAAATATGTTAATCAGATATATGTTGAGAAAATGAAAAAAGAGTTTCTATATCTCAAGCAGGGATGAATGTTAGTAACGGAATATGAGCGTGAAATTTTCAAACTTAGTAGCTACGTGAGAGACATGTTTCAGACTGAAAAGGCCTTGTGTCTGAAGTTCAAGTGGGGTTTAAGAGATGAAATCCGCGCCCTAGTGGCGGCATCAGAGATTTAGAGCCTAGTGGCCATGACAACCAAAGCTCAGAAGATGGAAACGATTATCCAAGAAAGAAGTAGAGGGCAAGATAGGGATAGAATGAAGCGTGAGATGTCTACTACATCATCTTCCATGAATTTTAAGAATCCAAAAGATAGAAGTTTCTCTACACCAAAGAGAGATTTTCAACTCTCAAGTTTTCGTTAAGAATGAGGTGGAGGACAAGATACCTCATTAGCAAGCACAGGTGGAACCGAGATGATATAGGACTTCGTAGGTGAACACTGTGGAAAGAATCATAAGGGAAAATGTTGAAGATGTGCAGGAGCTTGTTATGTATGTGGATCTTTGGATCATCAGATTAGAGATTGCCCATTAAAAGTTGAAGCCATCTCAGAACAATATGTGCGTGGGGCACAAAGCACACAACAAGAGACGAGACCCAAAATAGCTATGAAATCGAGATCAAGTCAGAGGACCACAAATAAGAATTATACTAAGCCCAATTTGGGAGTGCTCGCTAGAGCCTATACAATGAAGGCCAAAAAAGATGCAGACTTACCAGAAGTTATTACGGGTAAATTTTCTTTACTGGGAAATAATATTCATGCATTAATAGACCATGGCTCAACTTGTTCATACTTTTACAGAAAGGTCATAGAAAGTTAGAGTCTAGAAGTCATTTCTTCTAAGATAAATGTGTAGGGACCAAACCCCTTGGTCAAAGTACGGTGGTTAGTAGAGTAACTAAAACTTGCCTATTAATTGCTACTAAGTTTTCATGAATTTGATGCTATTCTTGGACTGAACTGGTTAACCAAACATAGTGCCTTGGTAGATTTCCAAGCTGGAGGCAGACGATTATTAACTATAGAAGGGAGGGGAGTGTTACTGCCTAGCGTACAGACTAGTGTGGAAGGTAGAATAATTATGTAATATCTGCCAGAAAGCTAAAAGTTTAGGGCGGAGACGCCTACTGGCATATATTATGGATTCAACTGAGTCTAAGAAGGACATCGACCAAGTTTTGATTGTAAAAGAGTTTCCTAATGGGTTTCCGAAAATCTTCCAAGCTTGGCACCAAATAGAGAGGTAGAGTTTTCGATTGAAGTAACACTTGGTACTGCACCCATATATTGTGTCCTATACAGGATGGCTCCATTGGAACTGAAGGAGCTAAAGAAATAACTAAAAGTTCTTCTAGACAAAGGATTTATTCGACTGAATATTTCACCTTAGGGCGTGCCAATCTTGTTTGTGAAAAAGAAAGATGGGACTCTTTGCTTAGGCATCGACTACCATCAACTAAATAAGGTAACTATGAAGAATAAGTACCCACTACTTCAGATAGATGCCTTGCTTGACAAGCTAAGTGGAGCTATAGTTTTCTCAAAAATTGACTGGCGGTCTGGCTACTACCAAATGAAGATTAAGGGTGATGATGTTTCAAAAAGCACATTTCGCTCACGCTATGGACATTACGAGTTTCTAGCGGTACTGTTTGGATTAACAAATGCGCCCACAATATGTATGGATCTGATGAATAGAGTCTTCCAGTCTTACATAAACCATTTCGTCGTTGTCTTTATTGATGATATTTTGGTTTACTCAAAAAGTGTGGTAGACCATAAAGTGCACCTGGAGATTGTATTAAGAACCTTACGAGAGAACAAGTTGTATGTCAAATTCAGTAAGTGTGAATTTTGGCTAAGAGAAGTCCATTTTCTAAGTCATGTGTAACACCCCTAACCCACATCCATTGTTGGAACAGGGTTATAGAGCATTACCAAACTTCATAGATTAATTACGAACATTTTATAGTCTTTAATATATATATATCATAACTCATTCATAAAACACTCATATGGTCCCTTATATGGGCCTTTGAAGCCCAAAATAGACGTTAGAAGTAAATCGAAACTCGACCAGAGACTTCAAGAATTTTCTTTTACACAATATCAAAAAATTTCTTAGAAACAGGGGACACATGCCCATGTGGCTAAACCGTGTGGCTCACACGGCCGTGTCCTTGCCCATGTTCTTATCTGTGTAACTCCCTGACTTGGATCATGTAATAGCCCGATTTAGGGGCTAGTCAGAATGGTGATCTCAGGATCACTAATCTGAGATTTGAGAAATTATTTTCATGTTATTTTATGAGTTAGTATATGATTTTATGAATACATGAGAATTTTGGTACTTTAATTTTAGCGATTTCAAGCCTAATCGCGAAAAAGGACTAAATCGCATAAAGTGCAAAAGTTCCATTCCATATGCTAAAAGTACCAAATGGCCATGGGTTGTTAATTGGGGGTCTTTAAAAGGCAATTTAGCCTTTGGAAGAGGCTTGGCCGGCCATAAGAGAGCATGGGAGACAAGATTGTCAATTTTAGTCAAAGTTAGTAGTAGTAGGTAGACTAATTTGACTTGTCTTAATAAAATAAAAAGAGAAAAGTTATCATCTTTTCTCCTATCATCTTCCACCGAAAATTTGCAGCAAATAAGGGGTAGAAACCTTCAAAAATTTCAGAAAGCTCTCATCTATTCAAGTAAGTGTTCTAGTGAACTTTTCTTGAAAATAATTGTACTTTTGAGACCCCTAAAGCTTAAGCTTTCAAATGAGAGGACTATTGTGCAATGTTGTGAAAGGTTTAGAGTTCTACCATGAGATCTATCTTAGTTATTTGCTGCATCTTTATGGAAGAACTTGAGCCTTAGTTGTTAGATGAACAACTTTTAAAAAGGGTGTTAGCATGAGAACACCAAATAGGACCTTAACGAAAAGGTTATAAATTTTGTAGTAAGTATGGGAAATATTGATTTTTGAGGATAGCTTTAAGAGCATTAAATGTTTGGTTAGGCTTGTTGAGGATAAAAATGTGATTAGAATTAATTTCTGAGCCTAGGGGCAAAATGGTCATTTTGCCAAAATCTAGGGGTAAAATGGTAATTTTTGCTTAAGCATGATTATTGAGATGCTTATGTTAACGTGGCGATTAAAATGAGCTAATTTGCTACTATAAAGCAAGAGGAGACGAGAATTCGCCTCGATCGGGGAAAGGATAAAGTCGTGGACTAAACCGAAGAACTAGCTCATTTTGAAAATGAGGTAAGTTGTATGTGATTTGATACAATATTATATTAGCATAATTGAGAATGCTTAATGTCATATTGATGCATGATATTTAAATAATTTGAGAAACTTATGAGAATATGATATTGAAGTCCTAATGGACTATGATGAACCCGAGAAAAATACTATCACCATATTATGAGGGTCAGTGTAAGACCATGTCTGGGACATGGCATCGGCTGTATTATGAGGGTCAGTGTAAGACCATGTCTTGGACATGGCATCGGCCGTATTATGAGGGTCAATGTAAGACCATGTCTGGGACATGGCATCGACCATATTATGAGGGTCAGTGTAAGACCATGTCTGGGACATGGCATCGACCGTATTTTGAGGGTCAGTGTAAGACCATGTCTGGGACATGGCATCGGCCGTATTATGAGGGTCAGTGTAAGACCATGTCTGGGACATGGCAGCGGCCACACTATGGGTGCCAGTGTAAGACCATGTTTGGAACATGGCATCGGCATTGAGATAAGAGCATAATTGAGAATGCTTAATGTCATATTGATGCATGATATTTCAATAATTTGAGAAACTTATGTGAATATGATATTGAAGTCCTAATGGACTATGATGAACTCGAGAAAAATACTATCACCATATTCTGATGGTCAGTGTAAGACCATCTCTGGGACATGGCATCGGCCGTATTATGAGGGTCAGTGTAAGACCATGTCTAGGACATGGGATCGGCCGTATTGTGAGGGTCAGTGTAAGACCATGTCTGGGACATAGCATTGGCCATATTATGAGGGCCAGTGTAAGACCATGTCTAGGATATGGCACGGTTGTATTATGAGGGTCAGTGTAAGACCTTGTCTGGGACATGGCATCTTCCGTATTATAAGGGTCTTATAGTATTGCCCATCTTTCTTATAGTATTGCCAAGATAACTCAAGGATTGTAGACGAAGGGGTTCGGGAATCACACTATCAACAACACTTTGGTATAACAATTTTAGACTTGTTTTGAATATGGCATGTATAGGACTTGGGTATTTTGTCAAGTTGTAATTGTTAGTTAAAGTGTTGGTTTTGTAAGTCATTTTATAAATGGTTTTTATAAGTTAGGCAAATACATGGCAAAATCTTTCTTTCAATGAAGATGAATTCATGAAGTGAATGCCTTTCTTTTTTTTTTCACCTTGTATGATGGGAGTGGGTTCTTAGACTTGCTTCTGAGATAGAAATTGATTATTTTGAGATGAAGTATGAGAGTGTGCTTTCTAGGAAAGCAATGGCTTGGTATATAGCCTGCTAATTTATCCATCTAGTGTGACACACGGGCGTGGGTCAAACCGTGTGAAGGCCACGGCCAACACATGGGCGTGTACCCAAGCCGTGTGAAGTCTGCACCTTGTCATGAAATTGTAAAATTCCCATGACAGGATACACGGGCGTGTGCCCCGATCGTGTGATCAAGTCAGTATATCAAGACAAAGTACACGGTTTAAGCCCGCCCACAGGCGTGTCAAGGCCGTGTGAATATAGTCAGTAATTCTCCACGGTTGGAAGACATGGGCGTGTCTAATGGTACACGGGCGTGTTCCAAGTCACATGGGTGTGTGAACCCTGCTTCAGGGAATAGTTTTCGACTAAGTGCTGAAAGTTTTCGGTTAAGTGTTTAAGGCCTCGTAGGCTCATGAAGCATATGATTTGACTAAGAAAGAGAGTTTTTAAGTTGAAACGAAATTTTTCCGCCTGTAATTGTATGTTTAAGTGAGATCATGCTTGGTAATGTCACGTATCCAGCCCTAGCATCGGTCTCGAGTGTGGGGTGTAACATTTAGTGATATCAGAGCCAGGTTTAGTCTATTCTAGGACTAACGTAGCGTAAGTATGAGTCTAGTTATACATGCTATATGTAAGAGTGTCTGAGTAATGATAGTGTGATGGCTCCTAACATAGAAAATTGTGTTTTGTGTAGTAAATGGACTCTACTCCAGATCGAACTACAGCTGATGATGCTGCGAGTAACATGCCGGCTCCCGCTAAAGGGACTACGCTAGCTAGTAGTAGACCTGAGACCCTAGGTCAGGGGGAAGAGGCTCGAGAAGGTTTTTTTCCACATGATGAACAACTAGTATACTGAGTATACCCGAGCAAATCCCAATGCTCACCTCCCTCTTCCCCCATTTATTCCTCAACCCGCTTCAGTAGCTCCTCAAGTAGTTGAGGCAATGAGAAGAGAAAGGCCTCTAGTGGATAAGATCCGAAAACAAGGAGCTGAGGAATTTCGGGCGAATAAGGATGATGACCCGGAGAAAGTGGAACTCTGGCTCGAGAACACTATCCGAGTATTTGATGAGTTATCCTGCACGCCTGAGGAGTACTTAAAGTGTATGGTATCTCTCCTGAGAGACTCAGCCTACCGATGGTGGAGCACCTTGGTGTCGATAGTGCCAAGGGAGAGAGTTAGTTGGGAATTCTTCCAAGAAGAATACCGGAAGAAGTATATTAGCCAGAGGTTCATCGACCACAAGAGAAAAGAGTTCCTAGAACTGAAGCAAGGCAGTATGTTAGTGACTAACTACGAATGGGAGTTCGTAAGGCTTAGCAAGTATGCAAGAGAGTGCGTGTCTACCGAGGCCATCATGTGTAAGAGATTCGAGGATGGATTAAATGAAGATATCCGCCTATACGTGGGAGTTCTTGAATTAAAGGAGTTTGTAGTGTTGGTGGATAGGGCCTGTAAAGCCGAAGAGTTGGTCAGAGATAAGAGAAGAGCTGAGTACGAATCACGTGACTCGAGGAAGAGACAACTGAACAAGTCTCACCAATCCTCATCTAAGAAATCGAGGACTTTACTACTCGATCCGTCCCTTCAGTGGGGTTTTCAACTTGAAATAAGGACTGGCGATGCTCGGGATCAAAAGGGCAAACTACATCAGTTGCTAGTGTGGGCAACGTTCGACCAAATAGACCGGAATGCCCTCAGTATGGCGGGCACTATTTTGGTGAGTGCAGAGCTAATGAGAAAGGTTGTTTCAGATGTGGGTCCTTGGACCATTTTATCAGAAACTGTCCTGAGGTAGACGAGAAAGGAAGGCCTCAGAATGCGAGATCGGGAAGTACCACAAAGGGAAGACCATTGAAAAACCCGGGGATTGAGATAGGAAACAAGAATCCACCTAAAGAGCAAACTGCTAAAATTGAGAGTAGAACACCGACGAGGACATATGCTATTCGTGCTCGTGAGGAGGCATCTTCCCCCAACGTAATCACGGGTATCTTTTCTCTCTATAATACTCGTGTTATAGCTTTAATTGACCCGGGATCTACTCACTCGTACATATGCATGAAATTAGTCTCTAGCATGAGCATTCCTATAGAGTCTACTAAATTCATTATAAGAGTGTCAAATCCCCTAGGTAAGTGTGTATTGGTTGATAGAGTTTGTAAAGGGTGTCCTTTGATGATTAAAGGTCATTGTTTCCCGGTTGATCTTATGTTGTTACCGTTTGACGAGTTTGATTTCATCCTCGGGATGGATTGGTTAGTTACTCATAAGGTAATTGTGAACTGTGGAAAGAAGCAATTGAGTTGAGGGATGGAAACGAAAATTTTATTCGTGTTGAATCAGATAAGCCGGATGGATCACCAATAATGATATCAACCATGTCGGCTCAGAGGTACCTACAGAAGGGGTATGAGGCTTATCTTGCCTTTGTGTTGAACACTAAATAGATTGAATTAAAAATAGAGTCAGTAAGCATACTATGTGAATACCTAAATGTTTTTCCAGAAGAGTTGCCAGGGCTACCTCCGAAAAGAGAAATTGAATTTAGAATTGATCTAGTTTCAGGTAGTGCCCCGATTTCTATTGCTCCGTATAGAATGGCTCCAACCGAGCTAAAGGAGCTAAAAGCACAGTTGCAAGAATTAATGGATAAGGGTTTCGTGAGGCCGAGTTTTTCTCCATGGAGCACTCCCGTTCTATTCGTGAAGAAGAAAGATGGTTCCATGAGACTATGTATAGATTATAGACAACTCAACAAGGTGACAGTGAAGAATAAGTACCCGTTTCCGAGGATTGACGATCTATTTGACCAATTGAAGGGAGCTACTGTATTTTTCAAGATAGATTTGAGGTCGGGGTACTATCAGTTGAAAGTTAAGGATTCGGATGTGCCAAAAACCGCATTTAGAACTAGGTACGGCCACTGTGAATTTTTGGTCATGCCTTTTGGCCTAACTAATGCCTCCGCGATTTTTATGGATCTGATGAATCGCATTTTTTGACCGTACTTGGACAAATTTGTTGTGGTCTTCATCGACGACATACTGATCTACTCTAGAAATGAGAACGATCATGCTGAACACTTGAGTATGATTCCTCAAGTTTTGAGAGAGAAACGATTGTATGCCAAATTTAGTAAGAGTGGATTTTGGCTCAAAGAACATATTGTCTCGGGAGATGGGATCAGAGTCGACCCAAGCAAGATTTCAGAAATTGTTGAGTGGAAATCACCGAGGAGCGTAACTGAAGTGAGGAGTTTTCTAGGTTTAGCAGGCTACTATAGGCGTTTTGTCAAGGGGTTTTCTGTGATAGCTACACTGATGACAAGACTTCTGTAGAAAGATGTGAAATTCTTTTGGACAGAGGAATGTCAACAGAGTTTCGAGAAATTGAAGACACTATTGACTGAGGCTCCTGTTTTGGTGCAACCTGAGCCGGGAAGAGAATTCGTGGTTTTCAGTGACGCGTCCTTGAACGGTTTGGGCTGTGTACTTATGCAAGAGGGTAAAGTGATTGGATACGCCTCTAGACAATTGAATCCGCATGAGAAGAAGTACCCGACTCATGATTTAGAGTTGGCCGTAATCGTGTTTGCATTGAAAATTTGGAGACATCATTTATATGGTGAAAGGTGTCGGATTTTCACCGATCATAAAAGCCTGAAATATTTGATGACTCAGAAGGAATTGAATTTGAGGCAACGAAGGTGGTTAGAGTTGATTAAAGATTATGAGTTGATAATTGACTACCATCCGGGAAAAGCAAACGTAGTCGTTGACGCTTTGAGCAGAAAATCATTGTTTGCACTAAAAGCCATGAACACCCACATGACCTTGTTAAATGATTGTTCCGTATTAGCCGAGTTGAGGGCTAAACCATTGTTCCTCCAAGAGGTTTGCGAAGCTCAGAAGGATGATAACAGTTTGCAAGCTAAGAGAGCTTTATGTGAGTCGGGTGTTGAGTCAGACTTTCGAGTAAATCTTGATGGATGTCTTACATTTCGAGATCGAGTTTGTATGCCCAGGAATGATGAGCTAATTTGCAAAATTTTGCATGAAGCACATAACAGATGTTTGAATGTACACCCTGGCAGCACAAAGATGTATCATGATTTGAAGAAATGGTACTGGTGGCTTGGTATGAAGAAATATATTTCTGAGTTTGTATCAAAATGTCTGATTTGTCAACAAGTGAAGGCTGAACATCAAGTACCTTCGGGTTTACTTTAGCCTATTATGGTTCCTGAGTGGAAGTGGGACCGTATCACTATGGATTTCGTGACAGGTTTACCGTTGACTCCCAAGAGGAAAGATACAGTTTGGGTAGTGGTTGATAGACTCACTAAGTCAGCCCACATTATACCAGTGCAAGTCGACTATTCACTTGATAAATTGGCGGATTTGTACATGTTGGAGATAGTAAGACTTCATGGTGTACCGCTGACAACCATTTTAGATAGAGATCTGAGATTCACGTCACGGTTCTGGACAAAGCTGCAAGAAGTTTTGGGCACGAAATTAAGTTTCAGTACCGCTTTCCATCCACAAACCGACGAACAGTCAGAGAGAATAATTCAGATACTTGAACACATGCTTAGATGTTGTGTTTTGGAATTCCACGGTAGTTGGGAGAAATACTTACCATTGGTGGAATTCGCTTACAACAACAGTTTTCAATCAAGTTTGAAGATGGCTCCTTATGAGGCATTGTATGGACGTAAGTGTCGAACACCCTTGTATTGGTCAGAACTCAAAGAGAAATAGATACATAGGATTGACTTGGTTAAGAAAACTGAAGAGAAAGTAAAAGTGATTCGTAACTGCCTGAAAGCCACCTCAGATAGACAAAAGTCCTATTTAGATTTAAAGAGGAAAAAGATAGAATACAAAATTGGTGATAAGGTGTTCTTGAAAGTATCACCTTGGAGGAAAGTCCTCAGATTTGGCCGGAAGGGCAAATTGAGTCCGCGCTTTATCGGACCTTATGAAGTTACCGAAAAGATAGGACAGGTAGCGTACCGGTTAGCCTTGCCACCTGAGCTGGAAAAGATTCATGACGTCTTTCATGTCTATATTACGTCGATACCATTCAGACCCATCACATGTTATAGAGCCGACAGAGGTAGAGATACAACCAGATTTGACTTATGGTGAAGAACCAGTTAAAATATTGGCTCGTGAGGTCAAACAGTTAAGAAATAAAAGCATAGTCCTAGTGAAAGTCCTATGGAAAAGGCACGAACTAGAAGAGACTACATGGGAGTCTGAGGAAACAATGAGAAACCAATACCCCAATCTCTCCACTGGTAAGATTTTCGAGGACGAAAATCCTTAAGGGGGAGAATTGTAACAGTCCAATTTAGGGGCTAGTCGAAATAGTGATCTCGAGATCACTAATCCAAGATTTGAGAAATTATTTTCATGTTATTTTATGACTTAGTATATGATTTTATGAATACATGAGAAATTTTGGTACTTTAATTTTAGCGATTTCATGCCTAATCACGAAAAAAGACTAAATCGCATAAAGTGCGAAAGTTCCATTCCATATGCTAAAAGTACCAAATGGCCATGGGTTGTTAATTGGGGGTTTTTAAAAGGCAATTTAGCCTTTGGAAGAGGCTTGGCCGGCCATAAGAGAGCATGGGAGACAAGATTGTCAATTTTAGTCAAAGTTAGTAGTAGTAGGTAGACTAATTTGACTTGTATAAATAAAATAAAGAGAGAAAAGTTATCATCTTTTCTCCTATCATTTTCCACCGAAAATTTGCAGCAAATAAGGGGTAGAAACCTTCAAAAATTTCAGCAAGCTCTCATCTATTCAAATAAGTGTTCTAGTGAACTTTTCTTGAAAATAATTGTACTTTTGAGACCCCTAAAGTTTAAGCTTTCAAATGAGAGGACTATTCTGCAATGTTGTGAAAGGTTTAGAGTTCTACCATGAGATCTATCTTAGTTATTTAATGCGTCTTTATGGAAGAACTTGAGCCTTAGTTGTTAGATGAACAACTTTTAAAAAGGGTGTTAGCATGAGAACACCAAATAGGACCTTAATGAAAAGGTTGTAAATTTTGTAGTAAGTATGGGAAATATTGATTTTTGAGGATAGCTTTAAGAGCATTAAATGTTATCTTAGGCTTGTTGAGGATAAAAATGTGATTAGAATTAATTTCTGAGCCTAGGGGCAAAATGGTCATTTTGCCAAAATCTAGGGGTAAAATGGTAATTTTTGCTTAAGCATGATTAGTGAGATGCTTCAGTTAACGTAGCGATTAAAATGAGCTAATTTGCTATTATAGAATAAGAGGAGACGAGAATTCGCCTCGATCGGGGAAAGGATAAAGTAGTAGACTAAACCGAAGAACTAGCTCATTTTGAAAACGAGGTAAGTTGTATGTGATTTGATACAATATTATATTAGCATAATTGAGAATGCTTAATGTCATCTTGATGCATGATATTTAAATAATTTGAGAAACTTATGAGAATATGATATTGAAGTCCTAATGGACTATGATGAACCCAAGAAAAATACTATCACCATATTATGAGGGTCAGTGTAAGACCATGTCTGGGACATGGCATTGGCCGTATTATGAGGGTCAGTGTAAGACCATGTCTGGAACATGGCATCGGCTGTATTATGAGGGTCTGTGTAAGACCATGTCTGGGACATGGCATTGGCCGTATTATGAGGGTCAGTGTAAGACCATGTCTGGGACATGGCATCGGTCGTATTATGAGGGTCAGTGTAAGACCATGTCTGGGACATGGCAGGGGCCACACTATGGGTGCCAGTGTAAGACCATGTTTGGAACATGGCATCGGCATTGAGATAAGAGCTGGTGTAAGACTATATCCGGGATATGGCATTAGCACATAGAGGTAATTCCTTGTAAGGCCATGTTTGGGACATGGCATCGATACCTAGAGGAGACTTCATGTAAGACTACCTAGAAAATGTGATATTGGCTTTATACTTATCGTAGTGATTATAAAAACATATCTTTGATTATTTCCATTGTATGGTGGGATAAGCAGATGAATTTAAAAGTAGAGATGTGAATAAATACAAGTGCTAATGAATGAGTCACGAGAAACTGGCTCTATATGTGTTACGGTAAATGTTAGATAAGGGCAATTGTAAGTAAGTATTGTCAAGAAGTCTTGACTCGTGTGTGATTAGCTAATGTCATGGATGAATTGTTCGTTTATGAGTAATTTAATAGCTATTTATTTCCATGCAACTTACTAAGCTTAATGCTTACCCTTTTTCATTGCCCATCTTTCTTATAGTATCGCCAAGATAACTCGAGGATCGTAGATTAAGGGGTTCGGGAATCACACTATCAACAACACTTTGGTATAACAATTTTAGACTTGTTTTGAATTTGGCATGTATAGGACTTGGGTATTTTGTCAAGTTGTAATTGTTAGTTAAAGTGTTGGTTTTGTAAGTCATTTTATAAATAGTTTTTATAAGTTAGGCAAATACTTGGCAAACTCTTTCTTTCAATGAAGATGAATTCATGAAGTGAATGCCTTTCTTTTTTTTTTTTCACCTTGTATGATGGGAGTGAGTTCTTAGACTTGCTTATGAGATAGAAATTGATTATTTTGAGATGAAGTATGAGAGTATGCTTTCTAGGAAAGCAATGGCTTGGTATATAGCCTGCTAATTTATCCATCTAGTGTGACACACGGGCGTGGGTCAAACTGTGTGAAGGCCACGGCCAACACATGGGCGTGTACCCAGGCCATGTGAAGTCTGCACCTTGTCATGAAATTGTAAAATTCCCACGGCCAGGATACACGGGCGTGTGCCCCGACCGTGTGATCAAGTCAGTATATCAAGGAAAAATACACGATCTAAGCCCATGGACGTGTCAAGGCCGTGTGAATATAGTCAGTAACTCTCCACGGTTGGAAGACATAGGCGTGTCTAATGGTACACGGGCGTGTTCCAAGTCACACGGGCGTGTGAACCCTGCTTCAGGGAAGAGTTTTCGATTAAGTTTTGAAAGTTTTCGGTTAAGTGTTTAAGGCCTCGTAGGCCCATGAAGCGTATGATTAGACTAAGAAAGAGAAGTTTTTAAGTCAGAACGAAATTTTTCCGCCTGTAAGTATATGTTTAAGTGAAATCAAGCTTGGTAATGTCACGTATCCAGCCCTAGCATCGGTCTTGGGTGTGGGGTGTTACAGGTCACATGGCCAACTACATGCCCGTATGCAAGGCCGTATGCAAAGTGCAAGGGTCACACGGCCAAGCCACATGCCCATGTACTAGGCCATGTGTAAAACCATGGGCATTCTATTTTGAAATTTTATGGTATAGAGGACACACAGTCGGACTACATGCCCATGTGACACATGGCTGAGACACACACCTGTGTCTCTGCCCATGTGGACGAAAATATGCCATTTTAAGGCCACTTTTCTCACCCTTTTTGATATCAACCTACATTCAGCATTTCAATACATCAAATAGCCTCAATCAAGCAATCAACACAAGCTAAAAAATCATGTTTTAAACATAATATATCATCATAAACCTCAATTGATTAAACTTACCAAATTAACTCCATTCATTGATTCACCAAAATCTACTACTAAATACATGCATATTAACATATATATATGTCATTCACAACCATATTTCAAAATTTAGCTCTTTTTCAACTTAACCCTACACATGCCATATAAACCATAAAATGTACAACAAAATCTACCAGAGTAATCTGGATAGTGTAACCCGATGTGTTGATCCGATCCTCCAAACTTCTTGATAATCTACAAAGAACATTAAACAACACAATAAGCTTAATGAAGCTTAGTAAGTTCATTGGCTTTAAACATAAATCTTACCGAACATACTAAAACAATTCATTTAAGTAAATCATTCATTACACATTTCCTGCCAACCACAATTTCAATTGATGAATTCACTTATTTCATCTCAAAATCAACATTATCATTGAATCTTCAACCATTAATATCAAATATCACTTACCGAATTATAAACCTTTTTAGAATGATGAACATCTTACGGATATGAGTACATCGTAAACAGAAACCCGAGGGCTGAACAGAACCACAAAAGTGCTAATAGAAACCCGTAATGGTTGAACAGAAGCTCAAATGAGCTGAACGAAAACCCATAAGGGTTAAACTGAAGCTCAGAAGAGCTCAACTGAAACCCAGAAGGGTTAAACAGAAACTCATATGAATTAACTGAATCTCGTGAGAGCTAAACGAAAAGCAAACAGTTGATTTACTTGGGTAATTTTGCCGTCAATTCCCCTTTTGTACTAAACGATTGTACTCAATCCTACGTTCCGTTCACTTCGAACACTTGATTCAATTTTGTAAATTTAATAATAATTTTAGTTTCAAAAAATGCTACAAATAAATAGAAAATACCATTTATCAATTAACATATAACATTAAAATTTAACCATACGAACTCACCTGGGCTAAATTGTGGAATTTGTAGTAGTTTGAGAACTATTCGGCTAATTTTCCTTTTTTTGGTTTATCTTCGGACTTTTGATCTAAAATATATAAAATTACTCAATCATTAGCACATATAATTCAATTCTAATTCACTTCACAATTTTATACCCTTTAATTTTTGAAATTACACAATTACCCTAAATTTTATAGTTTTTACAATTTACTCCCCCATCAATTAGCCTATCAAATAAGCCAATTTTTTCTCAATTGGTAATTTATCTAAGTAGTATAGGCTATTTTACAGCCTTTGATACATAAAACTTTAAATAAAAACCCTAATTCTTAAATTCTCCACAATTAAAGCTTCCTTTTTCATAAATATTCAACACTCATCAATGGTAACTTTCAAAATTAAAGCTTAAGAACAACTAAAGGATGCGAAGTGTGATGAATACAATAGCCAAATGACATCTAGTGAAGAAATGAACTTCACCCTAAAAAGGGATGAAGAATGTCGGTTTATGGGTAGAATGTATGTGATATGAGTCTCAAGGCCGAATTTTAAGCTCATGGATGTGATGGGCTTACACTACCTCAAGGCCCAACAACAAGGTCAAAGGTCAAGAAAATCAAACCAAGATTCGATCAAAGCAGTATGCGAGGATGAATCTTTTTGAGGAAATGAAGAATGATACATGTACGGACTGGGTGAAATGTATTAAAGTCAATTTAACCAAACTGTCAATTTTCAAGTTGAAAAGACTATTCAACTTGCAAAATTTTTTTGGATAGGATCCAGACATTTCTGGATTAATAAGTCTCATAGCATTCAGAGATTTATCTCTTAACTTCGAAATGCACTTTGAATCATTCAATTTTGAGTTCGGGAAAACTCAAGTTATGACTGTTTTAGTGAAGATCGCGCAAGCAAAATTTCTGGACGAGATTATTATAGAAATTACGAGTTTCGGGCTTTTAATTAGAGTTTAAATCATATTGGGTTCGGGTTTTAGGCTTAATTTTTATTATATATGAGCACAATATTTTATATATCAGCTCTTATTATTTTATTATTTTATGCTAATTTTTTATAGTTATTAAGTATTTTAAGTTATTTAGGAGTTTTATGTCAATAAGAAAATTTAGTTTAAAACTACTTCTTATTTCGATTAAATAGAGTTGTAGTTCACTTAAGAGTTTTATTTAGATTTATTTAGCTAGCCTATATAAAGGCCTTTTCACTGTACACAAATCAATTGATTTTTATTCAACAACTTCTCTTTTGAGTTCGTAAATTCTCTTTGAGCTTTTCTTTCAAAAAATTTTCTTGAGTTTTTTTTAGAAGAGTTTTAACAATCTTTTCATATTGTGGGGATCATCTTTGAACTTTTTCTTACCAAGTTTTCTTTCTTAGAGGGGAAACTAGAGTTGCTTCAAGGGGATTGTGGATTCTTCTTATTTCCAATCTTCTTTATTTTCTTTTTTATTATTCTAATATTTAATTTATTGTTCTATTTTATTTATCTTAGTTATTTATTTTAATTGTTTTCTTTAATTTTTTATCTGACCTAGATTTGTT
Organism: Gossypium bickii; assembly: GCA_025503065.1. Lineage (NCBI taxonomy): Eukaryota > Viridiplantae > Streptophyta > Magnoliopsida > Malvales > Malvaceae > Gossypium > Gossypium bickii. The sequence goes on from CP106711.1 coordinate 38,766,809, forward strand.
TGCATTTCAGGCTGTGTCAAAATTCAAGTTTCTTTCTGAACGTCTAGTGCCCTAAGTCAAATTCGCAACTTGAACAAACTTACGATCCTCATTTGCTACGTATCCCTATCATTTGGTATTAGTTGTGCCAATAGGAATTGATTTAAGACAATAATTGTTAAAGGAGGCTCACCAAAGGCCCTTCTCGCTTCATCTAGGAAGCATTAAGATGTATCGTGATTTAAGGAGTTTGTATTGGTGGCCTAGAATGAAGAAGGAGATACCAAAGTATGTCTCTGGTTGTTTGACATGCCAACAAGTCAAGGAAGAACATTAAATTCCCTCAGGGAAACTATATCCTCTAGAAATTTCTAGGTGGAAGTAGGATAAGATCACCATGGACTTCGTTTTAGGTTTTCCTCTTAGTCCTACTAAAAAGAACTCAGTTTGGATGATTGTAGATCGACTTACTAAGTCTGCCCATTTCTTGCCAGTACGTACAAACTATTCATTGGAAAATTTAGCCAAACTCTACATATCTAAAATTGTAGAGTTCACGTAACTAAGTCAGCCCATTTCCTGCTAGTACGTACTGACATCCATCATGTCAGACTGAGATCCAAGGTTGACGTCTAGGTTGTGGAAATAACTGTAGAAGTCTTTAGGAAACAAGATACAGTTTAGTATTGCCTTCCATCCTCAGATAGATGGACAATTAGAAAAAGTAATTCAAGTTCTTGAAGACATGTTCAGAAATTGTATAATAGATTTTCGATTAAACTGGGAAAAATACCTTCATTTGGTAGAACTTGCATACAACAACAGTCGTCATGCCAACTTGAGAATGTCACCTTTTGAAGCACTGTATGGAAGAAGGTGCAGATCACCCACCTATTGGTTGAAGCTTAGTGAAAGGAATATAGTTGAACCTGATTTGGTACAGGAAACGAAAGAGAAAGTGTTGATCATACAAACCCATTTAAAGGCTGTTCATGATCGACAGAAGGCTTATGCCAATAAAAAAAAAGAAGGATATTTTGTTTGAAGTAGGAGAAAATGTATTTTTGAAAGTTTCTCCTTGGAGAAAGCTTATAAGATTTGGGTTAAAAGGGAAATTAAGTCTGAGATTCATAGGATCGTACAATGTCCTGGAGCGAGTTGGTCTAGTGGTGTATAGATTGGCATTACCTCTGAAACTGCCAAAGATTCATAATATGTTTCACATGTCCATGCTGATGAGATATCGATCGAATCCAGACCATGTGGTACAAGTAGAGACACTGGAAGTAGAACCCATCTTATAAAGAGGAGTTTGTTCGTATTTTGGTACGATAAATGAAAGAGTTGAAAAATAAAAGAATTCTACTGGTAAAAGTATTATGGAGGAACCACAATACAGAAGAAGCCACCTAGGAGAGGGAGACTATGATGAAAGAGCAATATCCTCTGCTTTTTGTAGGTAAGAATTTCGATGACGAAATTTTCTAAGCGGGGGAGAGTTGTAACGGCCCACCCGGTGTAAACCATATCGATATGCTATTTGGAGTCTAGTTGAATAAACCAGGGTAGAAGAACGCGAGATAGGTGAACTTCTTTATAAGTTTGGGTGGCATATTACATAGATTTGACAGTATGCCCATTTGCGGAACACCTTGCTAGAATTTTCCATTTGGAAAACTCTAGGATTTGGCAGACTATTTTGTGTAACAATTCGCTAACCCAAAATATTTGGGGCGAACTCGTTAATTTGTGGATTGATAGACTTGTTTTCCTTGCTTTAGCATTAAAATGATAGCTCGATGAGTATCATTAAGGTTTAGTTGAAACCTAGTTGGAATTGAACTAGAGTATTGTAGATGATAGCTTGATGTGTTTAGTTTGCTTATTTTTTCTAGTACAAATAACGTTTTACTACTCACTAAATTGATTAGTGGTAGTAGTTAAGTTTGGTAGATGTTTAAGTAAGCCTATTCTCGAGTTTTAGGGGCTCTAGAGGGATTTTCTGTCCCTCCCACTAAGCCTTGTCCTTGTTGTCTGTGCTATTTAAGGATGTCAATAACCGACATGTTTCACTTTTGTTCTTCTTTGTGCTCTTTTCTAAGTCTCTGGAAATTTTTAAAGTACATTCGTTAGAGAAGAAAAGGAAGGTTTCTAGTAGCTATCCAAAACACCTTTGTTAAGTACAAGCTTACTGGTAATTTCTAGAAAGCCCTTAGGTTGTTGTCAAAATGATTTACATTTTTGCATTAGTCATGCATGATTAAATTAGATAAATGGTCTGATGATCATAACTGTTTCTTATTTAGCTTAAGAATCTAGTGAAGGTCTGAGCAATTGAGGCAAATGACCAGTACAGTAAATTTTGTTTTGAAGTTGTCGGTGAGCTCCGTCTTACATCCTTTGAGTTATAAAACTTCCATGATATGTGGGTCATGTGTGGTAAGTTGCTCTTCCTATAATTGAGTCGATGTGTTGTGTCTGAATGTGCGTGAGAATATGGTCATTGTAACAAAAACACCCTCATTGTTGTACGAGCCCAGTACCAGAAAATTTATGATATGGGAAAATTATGGAAAGGAAATCTTTGTGTGATGCCTCCGGTAGGAAAACTATATTGCAAGCCAGACTGACAGATCACAGCTCGACCTTACGGCAGAATATGTGTTCGACTTAACAAGGATATGAAATCAAAATAAATATGACTGATATGTGATTCTGATTTTTGAGGTATGGGCCCGAGAATGGCACAAGGATAGGTCGTTAGTAACCATGCAAGTTTGTTGGAGATGTGTTTAAGTCGGTGGAATGTGTTCGTCTAAGTACTGTATGTGTGATGATAAATTGGCATAGTATTGCTGCCAAGGAACTGTGGATGTCAATTAGAGTATTATGTCTGTATAACAGAGTCTCATGAAAAAGTTGTGGTCCTTTTCTTATGAGTACTATTTCTTGTTGATTATCAGAATTCTTGTAAATCTTATTAATTCTATTTTGGAACTCACTAAGTTTAAATGAACTTACTCCATTACTTTTTTTTTAGGCATTTTGATAGTAGAAGAAGGATCTATCGAAGGGGACTACGCCAGAGTTGTGGTTGCGAGTGAGCTATTTGTTTATTTTTGTATCATGCATGGCTATGTGGTAGATGGCGTAAACATATGTTTTGTAATTAACTTTCATGATTAACTATATTATTTGTATTGTCTTATCTTAAAAGAGAATTGTCCCTTCTTTTGAAAGTGTACGTTGAACCCTCTTGATTTGCTAATCATGAATTTTATTATTTCGGTATATACGCCATACCTAGGTAGTAGTTGAATAATAGATTTTTCTTTATTAACTCCTATTATTTTCTCTAAAGCTGTGTTACCAAATGAAAGAAAAGAAATAACTTTTACATTAAGTAAAATCTTCATAATGGTTTTTTTTTTAATTCCAAGTTAAGTTGAAGGATTTGAATCTATTAGTAATACCTCAGTCCGTCGAGCAGTCTATCTGGCTGAATAATACACGCCATGTCTTCTTGATGGGCTAAGGGGTGTTACAATATTAGAGCCTAGGTTTTCTAACACTCGGACCTAAGTTTGTCAGTATTTGGAACTAGGGTAACGTAACCCAGGTAACTAGATTTTCATAATACTTAGGTTGTATGACTTGGATATCTCTATTTGAAATTATTGTGAAATTGATTATTTTTGGGGTAGGATTGGGAACACATTGCCTCTATTAAAATTTTTTTACAGGAACATGCCTTGGATCATTTCCCTCTACTCACACTCTTGGTTTGTTTGTGTGTGTTTATAACATAATTGATATGCCACCTAGTTGAGGAAATGTGAGTGTGAACTTATTCGTATGTTCTGAATGAATTAGCTAGTGAGTTGGAAATTTCGATAGGACTGCTCGATGAGGGTTTCATTCAAGCTAAACCAGGCAACAGATCACTATGGTGGTTGCGTCGGGGGATTCATCAAAGTGGCATAGTGGATAGAGTGTACCGAAGGCAACTCCAGATTGGAAGAAATCTTTTGTAGATTTGAAACGTCATGATATCGAGTTTCAAATTAAAGATAAGTTGTTTTTGAAAGTTTGACCTTGGAAGAAGGTTCTAAGATTTTGGCACGAAAGGTGAGGTATTATGTAGTAAAAGTTTCGTTGCTTAAAGTTTTATACCGTAACCACAAAATAGAATAGGCTACTTGGGAAGCCAAAGATGTAATGAGACGTCAGTATCCCTATCTGTTTGGTTCAAGTAAATTTCGAGGATCAAATTCTTTTTAGTGGGGTAGAGTTGTCACATCTTAGAAAATCGAGTTAGTGGAGTCGGGTTATTAAGGGTTTGAGCCAGATATGATATTAGGGTCATAAATAATTAATTAAAGTATCAAAATAATATAATTAGGTTTTATTTTATTAATTAATCTAAAATGAAACTTAATTACAAGGTTTAATTAGAAAATAGTGTGTTTTAATTTAGTTAGTGCCTAATTGGAAAATGGGAGAAATAGGAAGTGTAAAAGCTCGATTTAGGGGCTAGTCAAAATAATGGTTTCGGAACCACTAATCTGAGGTCAGATAAAATTATTTTTAATATTATTTTATGAGTTATAATATGATTATACGAGTGCATGAAAACTTTGGTGCATTAATTTTAGCGATTGCATGCTTAATTGCGAAAAAGGACTAAATTGCATAAAGTACGAAAGTTTCATTTTACAAGATAGAGGTGTTAAATAGCTATAGAACCATAATTGGAGGTCCTTAATGTGTAATTAGACCCTTAAAATAGGGTTGTCCGGCCATAGGGGACAAGAAATGTCAAATTGGACAAAGTTGGTAGATTAGGTGGATTAAATTCATGAAATAAAATAAAATAAAAAAAAAGATGATATCACCCTATACATCCATCTTCTCCACCAAAAATATCAGCAAGAATTGGGGTTTGAAAGCTTAAAATTTTTAGCAACTTGTCCTCCTTGCAAGTAAGTGATTATGGTGGTTTTTCTTGATAATTTTTGTACTTTTGGGACCCTTATAGCATGATCTAGCTAATGAGGGGACTATTTTGTAAAATGGTTAAGATTCTAGGGTTTTTTCATGTGAGCATTCATGTTGTTTGCTGGATTTTTATGAAAGAAAATGAATCTTGGGTGTTAAATACACAACTTTTGTGAAAGGTGTTCCCATGAAAACATTAAAAAGGACCTTTTTGTAAAGGTTGTGAATATGTGGTAACTGTGTGAAATAATTGGTATTGTGAGTCGTTATAAGAGTAATAAATGTTCAGCTAGGCTTGTTAAAGGAGAAATTTTGATTAGAATTGATTTACGAGCCTAGGGGAAAAATCGTAAATCTTGTAAAAGATTAGGGGCAAAATCATAATTTTGCCAAAGTATGGTTCATGAGTTATTTTAATCAATGTGATCATTAAATAAGTGAAATTGTCATTATAGATCAAGAAACACGAAACCAGGACCGAAACCGAGGCAAGAACAAGGTGGTGGACTATATTGAACAATTCCACATATATTTTGGTACCGAGGTAAGTTTGTGTGAAATTAAAGCTACATAATGCTATTATATTCTTAGTTGCTTGATATCACGAGAAATTTATATTATTTTTATGTAATTGATTAATGATGCCTCGATGAAAGTATAATGATATTAAGTTGAGTTGAAGTCCTGGTAGAACATTAGGAATAGTAAGGATACCATTGTCACAACATGAGATAAAGAGGGTCCCGTATAAGACCATGTTTAGGACATGGCATCGGCACCAAAGGGAGATCTCGTGTAAGACCATGTCTGGGACATGGAATCGATATCAATATACGATCTTGTATAAGACCATATCTGGGATATGGCATCGACATCAAGATATGAGATCCCGTGTAAGACCATATCTAGGATATGGCATCGATATCGAGATGTGATCCCATGTAAGACCATATCTAGGATATGGCATTGGCATCGTGTTATATGTATGACGAGATTGAGTATCCTTTAATATTCCAAGTAGTTCAACGGGTAAAGAGCTAAGTTTATGTTAAAGATGACAAAGAGCTAAGTTATTTTCAAGAGAATAAAGTGCTAAAGTTATGTGATGAAGTGATATAGGTACCCATCAGTAACTTACGAGAAATGAATGCAAAATGTGATATGTGATTTGGTAAGAGTAAGCATGAGTAAGTTATGTCGGTGTGCTTGAGAAGTTCTGTGTTATTTAGTGTGATGAATAGAACGTCGGAGTTCGGATCACACTATCAACTCCTCTTTGGTATAGCCAAGTTTGATTAATTTTGAGTATGGCATGTATAGGAACTTGGTTATTTTGAGATATGTCATATTTGTTAGCCAATGTGTGGCTATTAATGTCAGTCAATTCATTTTGTAAATGGCTATTGGAAATTGGCCAATACTTGATAAGTTTTATATAATCAATGATGATGAAGTTCATGAAGTGCATGCTTGTGTGATTGGATGAGTAATGAGTAAAGTATACACATGATAAATGTAGTGTAAACCTAGGTGGAGATGACTTTAATTTTGGGTATTAGAGGTGTCTTATTGTCATGTTGTGTATTGCATTAAAATGGTATAGGTGTGGTTTCTTTTCAGGGAGACAGTTGGCTTAGTAGTTAGCCTTATAATTTTCCACACGGGTAGACACACGGGCGTGTACCCAGGCCGTGTGAAGTCTGCACCTGAAATTAGGAATTTAATTTGCCACACGGTCTAAGGACACGGGCGTGTGCCTTGGCCGTGTGACCCTATGGAAATGATGATGCCAGAAACAGAATGTCAAGGTTTTTGCACACGGGCTAAGACACGGGCATGTCATGGCTGTGTGAGGGACACAGGCTTGTGCTAGGCCGTGTGAAAACCCCTGTAGGTTCAAAATGAAAAATAAAATCCACACGGGTTAGGAACATAGGCGTATGTGACCACACAGCCTGCCATACGGGTGTATGGCCTATTTTGTGCAAAAAAATTTTAAGTGTTCAAAAGTTTCCGGTTTAGTCCCGAACCATTCTGTATGTATGTTTAGGGTCTCGTAGACCTATAATAGGGATGTTAAGATCTCGAATGAAAAGTTTTAATTTAAAATGTAATTTTATGGCTCGATGTTGTATGTCTGTGCAAGTTAAGTACGGTAATGCCTCGTACCCGATTCTGGCATTGGATAATGGTAAGGGGTGTTGCATTTAATGGTATCAGAGCTACGGTTTAGTCGATTCTCAGACTAACTTAGTGTATGCACGAGTCTAGCTATACATGCCATACATATGAGTATTTATGTAATAATTGTGTGACGACTCTTGATGATTTAAATTATGTTTTCATATAGTAAATGGATCCTGACAGATATATGGTGGACGACGTAGAAAGTAACGTGCTGAGCCCCGCCCAAGGGACGGTGCCAACTTAAAATGAAAATGTAAATAGACCAACGACTGTAAGTTATAGAGGAGGAGAGAAGGCTAGGGAAGCCATTCTCTATATGATAAATGCATGGTATACGGAGTTCGTTCGTACGAACCCGAATGCTTAAACCCTCTACCCCCACCTATTCATCAGCCTACCCCTGTAGCTCCCCAAGTTGTGGAAGTAGTAAGAAGGGAAAAGCCCCCTGTTGATAGAATCCAGAAACAAGGAGCTGAGGAATTTCGAGCTAATAAAGATGATGATCAGGAAAAGGCAGAATCCTGGCTTGAAAATACCATCAGGTTGTTTGATGAATTATCCTGTACACCCGAGGAGTGTATGAAATGTGTGGTATCCCTATTGAGAGATACAACCTATCAGTGGTGGAACACTGTTGTGTCGGTTGTACCAAGGGAGAGAGTTAATTGGGAGTTTTTCCAAGAAGAGTTTTGGAAGAAGTATATTAGCCAAAGATTTATTGATCAGAAGAGAAAGAAATTCCTTGAGCTAAAGCAAGGTAGAATGACGATGACTGAATACGAACGTGAGTTTGTGAGGCTTAGTAAGTATGCCTAGGAGTGTATGTCCACCGAGGCTATCAAGTGCAAAAGGTTTTAGGAGGGATTAAATGAGGATATTCGATTGTATGTTGGTGTCCTAGAACTAAAAGAATTTGTTGTGTTAGTAGATAGAGCTTGCAAGGCTGAGGAGTTGGTCAAAGAGAAAAGAAATGCTGAAATCGAGTCTCGTGACTCGAAGAAGAGACAACTAGGCAAGTCATTCCAATCCTCATCCAAGAAGTCGAGAGATTTCACTACTCGATCAGCCACTTCAAATGGGTTTTCAAATAGAAGTAAGGGTAAACAGTACTCGGGGTCTAAAGCTCAGACCACTTCAATCGCTAGTGTTGGCAATGCTCGACCAAGTAGACCGGAATGTCAACAGTCTGGCAGACGTCACCTTGGTGAGTGCCGAGCGAATGAGAGAGCTTGTTTCAAGTATGGATCCCCAGACACTTTATTAGAGATTGCCCTGAGATGGGTGAGAAAGAGAAAATCTCAGAGTGCAAGATCGAGAAGTATTGCTGGAGGAAGGTCACAAAAAAAATCGGGAAATGGAACGAGTAGTAAGAATACGTCTAGAGAGTAGACTGCAAGATCTGAGGGTAGAGCACCTGCAAGGACTTACGCTATTCGCGCTCACGAAGAGGTGACATCCCCTGACATGATCATGGGTACATTTTCTCTCTATGAAACTCATGTTGCAGCTTTAATTGACCCGGGATCTACCCACTCATATGTTTGCATGAAATTAGTCCCTAGTATGAACATGCCTGTAGAGTCTACAAAATTTGTGATAAAGGTGTCAAATCCCCTAGGCTAATGTGTGTTAGTTGATAAAAGTATGCAAAGGTTGCCCTTTAATGATTAAATGTCATTATTTTCCGGCAAACCTTATGCTATTGTCATTTGATGAATTCAATGTAATTCTTGGTATGGATTGGTTACTATTCATGATGTGATAGTAAATTGTGGAAGGAAATTTATTGAGTTAAAAAGTGAAAATGGGGATATTCTTTGTGTTGAATCAGATGACCAAGACAGATTGCCTGTAGTGATTTCTCATATGTCTGCTCAGAAATATGTAAGAAAGGGATATGAAGCTTATCTTGCTTTTGTGATGAATGCCAAAGAGTCCAAGTTAAGAATTGAATCAGTGTCCATAGTGTGTGAGTACCCAGATGTATTTCCAGAAGAGTTGCCAAGGTTACCTCCGGTTAGTGAGATTGAATTTGGTATTGAGTTAGCCCCTGGTATTGCGCCTATATCAATTGCTCCGTACAGAATAGCTCCAACCGAGTTAAAAGAACTAAAGGTATAGTTACAAGAGTTGTTGGACAAAGACTTTGTAAGACCGAGTTATTCTCTGTGGGGTGTTCCCATATTATTTGTGAAAAAGAAAGATGGTTCCATGAGGTTATGTATAGATTACCGGCAGCTTAATAAGGTAACCGTAAAGAACAAATACCCATTGCCAAGGATCGATGATTTGTTTGACCAATTGAAGGGAGCCACGGTGTTTTCCAACATAGATTTGAGGTCTAGATATTATCAGTTGAGAGTCAAAGACTCAGATGTGTCAAAAACTGCATTTCGGACAAGGTATGGTCACTACGAGTTTTTAGTTATGCCTTTTGGTTTAATAAATGCCCCTGCTGTGTTCATGGATTTGATGAACCGTATCTTTTGGCCATATTTGGATAAATTTGTTGTGGACTTTATTGATGATATACTGATTTACTCTCGTGATGAGAACGAGCACGTTTAACACTTGAGGACGATTTTGCAAATTTTACGAGAAAATTAGTCATATGCCAAGTTTAGTAAGAGCAAATTTTGGCTTAAAGAAGTTGGATTTTTGGGGTACATTCTCTCGACATATGGAATTAGAGTTGACCCGAGTAAGATCTCATCAATTATGGATTGGAAGTCGCCAAAGAATGTATCCGGGGTTATGAGTTTTCTGGGCCTAATTGGTTATTACAGACGATTTGTCAAGGGATTCTCTATGATAGCTACTCTAGTGACGAGACTATTGCAAAAGGATGTGAAGTTTGAATGGACAAAAAAGTGCCAATAAAGTTTTGAGAAATTGAAGGTATTGTTGACCGAGGCTCCAGTTCTAGTACAACCCGAACCAGGAAAAGAATTTGTGGTCTATAGTGATGCATCCCTAAATGGATTGGGTTGTGTACTCATGCAAGAAGGCAAAGTGATAGCTTATGCCTCTAGACAGTTAAAGTCGCACGAAAAGAATTACCGACCCACGATTTGGAGTTAGCTACTATTGTATTTGCGCTGAAGATATGGAGACACCATTTGTATGGTGAAAAATGTCAGATATTCACCGATCATAAAAGCCTAAAGTACTTGATGACTCAAATGGAGTTGAACTTAAGGCAACGAAGATGGTTAGAGTTGATAAAGGACTACAAGTTAGTGATTAATTACCTTCCGGGAAAGGCAAACGTGGTCGTCGATGCCTTGAGTAGGAAATCCTTGTTTGCATTGAGAGCCATGAATACATGGATGACTTTGTCAGATGATGGTTCTATTCTCGCTGAGTTGAGGGTTAGACCGATGTTCCTCCAAGAGATTTGTGAGCCTTAGAAAGGCGACACCGACTTGCAAGTTAAAAGAGTTCAATGTGAGTCGGGTGTTGAATCAAATTTTTGGGTTAATTCTAATAGGTTTTTAACATTCCGAGATAGGGTATGTGTACCAAAAGATGATGAACTTATTCAAAAAATTTTACATGAAGCACATAGTGGATGTTTATCTATACATCCAGGCAGCACAAAAATGTATAATAATTTGAAGAAAAGGTATTGGTGGCCGAGCATGAAGAAAGATATTTTCAAGTTTGTATCAAGATGATTGATTTGTCAGTAAGTGAAAGCTAAACACCAGGTACCCTTGGGTTTACTTCAGCCTATTATGGTTCCCGAATGGAAATGGGACCGGATTGCTATTGATTTTGTGACGGGTTTACCCTTGTCACTGAAAAAGAAAGATGTTGTACGGGTTGTGGTTGATAGACTCACAAAGTCGGCCCATTTTATACCGGTACGCGTTGAATATCTGCTTGATAAGTTGGTGGATTTGTATGTGTTAGAAATTGTGAGATTTCATGGAGTATGGTTGTCGATCATATCGGATAGAGATCCGAGATTTACATCACAGTTTTGGAATAAGTTGCAAGAGGCTTTAGTCACAAAATTGAGATTTAGTACAGCTTTTCATCCACAGACCGACGGTCAGTCGAAAATAGTAATCCAGATTTTTGAGGATATGTTTCGATGTTGTGTTTTGGAGTTTCAAGGTAGCTAGGAAAAGTACTTACCATTAGTAGAATTTACCTACAATAACAGTTTTCAGTCAAGCTTGAAAATAGCGCCCTATGAGGCATTGTATAGGCGTAAGTACCGAACGTCTTTATATTGGACGGAACTTAGAGAAAATCAGATTCACAGGGTTGATCTAGTCAGAGAAACCAAAGAGAAAGTAAAGATGATACGCGATTGTTTAAAAGCTGCTTCTGATAGACAAAAGTCCTACGCAGACTGGAAACGAAAAGAGATTAAGTTCCAAGTTGGTGATAAGGTATTTTTGAAAGTGTCACCATGGAAGAAAGTTCTCAAATTTGGCTAGAAAGGCAAATTGAGTCCGCGTTTTATCGGGCCGTATGAGATTACCGAGAGGATAGGATCGGTAGCTTATCGATTGGCTTTTCCATATGAGTAGGAAAAGATTCATGATGTCTTCCACGTGTCTATGTTACGTCGCTACCGATCAGACCCTTCGCATGTGATTGTACCAACAGAGGTAGAAATTCAGCCGGACATGACTTATGGTGAAGAGCCGGTTAAGATTTTGGCATGAGAAGTCAAACAATTAAGAAATAAAAGTGTAGCCCTTGTGAAAGTACTATGGCAAAGACACGGGGTAGAAAAGGCTACATGGGAGCCAGAAGAGGCTATGAGGAACCAATATCCCAACCTTTTTACCGGTAAGATTTTCGGGGACGAAAATCCCTAAGGGGGGAGAATTGTAACAGCCCGATTTAGGGGCTAGTCGGAACAGTAGTTTCGGAATCACAAATTTGAGGTCTGATAAAATTATTTTTAATATTATTTTAATAGTTATAATATGATTATACAAGTGCATGAAAACTTTGGTGCATTAATTTTAGTGATTGCATGCTTAATTGCGAAAAAGGACTAAATTGCATAAAGTGCAAAAGTTTCATTTTACAAGCTAGAGGTGTTAAATAGCTATAGAAACCTTAATTGGAGGTCCTTAATGTGAAATTAGACCCTTAGAAATAGGGCTGGCCTGCCATAGGGGACAAGAAATGTCAAATTGGACAAAGTTGGTGGATTAGGTAGATTAAATTGATGAAATAAAATAAAATATAGAGAAAGATGATATCACCCTATTCATCCATCTTCTCCACCGAAAATATCAGCAAGAGTTGGGCTTTGAAAGCTTAAAATTTTTAGCAACTTGTCCTCCTTGCAAGTAAGTGATTTTGGTGGTTTTTCTTGATAATTTTTGTACTTTTGGGACCCTTGTAGCATGATCTAGCTAAAGAGGGGACTATTTTGTAAAATGGTTAAGATTCTAGGGTTTTTACATGTGAGCATTCATGTTGTTTGCTGAACTTTTATGAAAGAAAATGAATATTGGGTGTTAAATACACAACTTTTGTGAAAGGTGTTTTCAGGAAAACACCTAAAAAGGACCTTTTTGTAAAGGTTGTGAATAGGTGGTAAATGTGTGAAATAATTAGTATTGTGAGTCGCTATAAGAGTAATAAATGTTTAGTTAGGCTTGTTAGAGGAGGAAATTTGATTAGAATCGATTTACGAGCCTAGGGGCAAAATCGTAAATCTTGTAAAAGATTAGGGGCAAAATCATAATTTTGCCAAAGTATGGTTCATGAGTTATTTTAATCAATGTGATCATTAAATAAGTGAAACTGTCATTATAGATCAAGAAACACGAAGCCAGGATCGAAACCGAGGCAAGAACAAGGTGGTGGACTAAATTGAACAATTTCACATATATTTTGGTACCGATGTAAGTTTGTGTGAAATTAAAGCTACATAATGCTATTATATTCTTAATTTCTTGATATCATGAGAAATTTATATTATTTCTATGTAATTGATTAATGATGCCTCGATGAAAGTATAATGATATTATGTTGAGTTGAAGTCCCGGTTGAACATTAGGATTAGTAAAGATACCATTGTCACAACATGAGATAAATAAGGTCCCGTATAAGACCATGTCTGAGACATGGCATCGGCACCGAAGGGAGATCTCATGTAAGACCATGTCTGGGACATGGCATCAACATCGATATACAATCTCGTATAAAACCATATCTGGGATATGGCATCGGTATCGAGATGTGATCCCATCTAAGACCATATCTGGGATATGGCATTGGCATCGTGTTATATGTATGATGAGATTGAGTATCCTTCAATATTCCAAGTAGTTCATCGGGTAAAGAGCTAAGTTTATGTTAAAGATGACAAAGAGCTAAGCTATGTTCAAGAGAATAAAGTGCTAAAGTTATGTGATGAAGTGATACAGGTACCCATCAGTAACTTATGAGAAATGAATGCAAAATGTGATATGTGATTTGGTAAGAGTAAGCATGAGTAAGTTATGTCGATGTGCTTAAGAAGTTGTGTGTTATTTAGTATGATGAATGGATGTTATCATGAGCCTTTATGTTGCTATTTTATTTCATGCAAACTTGCTAAGCTTTATGCTTACCCCTCTTCTTTCTATTTCCTTGTAGTATCGCCAAGCTAACTCGAGGATCGTAGGACGTCGGAGTTCGGATCGTAGTCTAATCCTATGTGTAGATGACTTGAATTTTAGGTATTAGAGGTGCCTTATTTTCATGTTGTGTATTGCATTGAAACGGTATAGGTGTGGTTGCTGCTCAGGGTGACAATTGGCTTAGTAGTTAGCCTTATAATTGTCCACACGGGTAGACACACGGGCATGTGTCTAGGCCGTATGTGACACACAGTCAGCCCCATGGGTGTGTTCATAGGTCATGTGTCCCATTGCGTGCTAAGTTGGCAAGTCAGTATACTTAGTAATAACCACACGGGCTGAAACACGGTCGTGTGTCTCAACCATATGGAAGACATGGTCATAGAGCATGGGCGTGTGCCTAGGCCGTGTGAAGTTTACACCTGAAATTAGGAATTTAGTTCACCACACGGTCTAAGGACACGGGCGTGTGCCTTGGCCATGTGACCCTATGGAAATGATGACGTCAGAAATAGAATGTCATGGTTTTTGCACATGGGCTAAGACACGGGCATGTCATGGCCGTGTGAGGGACATGGGCCATAGACACGGGCGTGTGTTAGGTCGTGTGAAAACCCCTCTAGGTTCGAAATGAAAAATAAAATCCACATGGGTTAGGAACATAGGCGTGTGTGACCACACGGCCTGCCCACACTGGCGTATTCCATTCCACACGGGCGTGTGGCCCTGTTTTGTGTAAAAATTTTCTAAGTGTTCATAATTTTTCAGTTTAGTCCCGAACCATTCCGTATGTATGTTTAGGGTCTCATAGACCTATAGGGATGTTAAGATCTCGAATGAAAAGTTTTAATTTGAAATGAAATTTTATGGCTCGATGTTGTATGTTTGTGCAAGTTAAGTACGGTAATGCCTCGTACCTGGTTCCTACGTCGGATACGGGTAATGGGTGTTACAGGGAGTGACCAAAAGGGCTAATTGCCCAATTTTTTGGAAATTAGTCTTGTACTAGGAGTCTACCACCGTCTTCTTCCTTCTTAAAACCTAAACCTATTCAAATTTTTCCTAAACCTAAATCTGAGATTTTATTTCGAAATTGACTTATTCTTTTAGATTTATTAACCTCCCAAACACCAAAATAACCCCCAATTGCAAAATAAAACCACATTTTCTCCCCCAATTTCATCATTATTCTTATTTTGTTCAAATATAGAATTAGAGTTGTAGATCATCGTTTTCAACGAATTAAGGTATTATTCTTACTTTTTATGATAAAATAAAGAGTCTTGTTAATTCAATTTTTGTTTTAAACAATTGTATGTAGATTTAATGTTTTTAAAGCAAACTTGGATTCAAAAATGGAAAATCTCAAAATATTGAGTAAACTCGTGTTTTCAAAGTGATTTTTGATTCATTATAATCCAATTAGAAGATATTCCACTTCAATTTGATAGGTCCTTACTATATTTTTAAGAATCGGGCATTTTCCTCTCTTTTACAAGTTCTTGAAAGTTTGAATTTTTTGAAAATTTTAGAACCATGGATTTAGGTAAAATTAATGGTTTAGAATTGAAATTAAATGATATTTGGTATGTGTGAAATCAAAATTGAGGATTAGAAACGAGATTAGAATGTTGAAACTTCAATTTCGGCAAAACTAGCTAGTTTTCAGTAATGAGAAAGGAGAGGCTTGATTTGTGTTTTCCTTGTTGTTTGGTTATGCTCAAGGTTGTTTTTAATGAGTTTGGAATGTGTTTGTTGTATGTGAAAAGTGTCAGATCAATCGAGAGCCGTTATGAGTAAGTCTAAAGGCAAGAAAAAGCTTTTTTGAGCTTTCAACTAGTAAGCGGAAGCGTGATTGGTGAGTGTCCTAAGTCGCTACTAGTATGCATGGTTCATAGTGTTAATCGGGAGTTTAGGATTAGCCTAAACCTCTATCCTAAGTTTCAAGAGTAAGCCTTTTCTATACTTTATGCATTGTTGTTAAATTATGCCGAAGTATGATGAATTGTGATATATGATGCTATTACAACATATAATATGTAAAAACACATGAATGTGATATGTGATTTACTATTTCTAATCCACACATATGAGGTTTGATATATGATAGCTCAATGAGCATTATTGTGGCACTTGTAGTGAAATCAAATGCATACCCGATAAACATGTATTGTGTGTGTTGCAACATAGGTCAATGTCATGACACATTAGAAGGCGTGTCGTGACATAGCAGGCAGTTTCATTCCAAGTCTATTTTTGCTTCTGTCTTGATGTCGCAACATCGGAGTCTTGGTGTTGTGACATGGGCAGCAATTTTGGCCAAATATGCATCTTTAACTCCCAACTTGTCCTACAACACCATGTAACTTTATTTAAGTATCTAAAGTATAATAAAAATGACTGAAAAACATAAATTAAGACTCAAGCATGAAAACAAAAACATATACTAAGATGATTTCGTTTAATTATTAAATAAGCTAAAGTTATGTGAAAAAGGAATGTAAATAATAGTTTAATTGTGGATATTTTGGCATTGTGATCTCTTAAAACCATTAGATATAGTTGGCATGAAGTTCCGGATAGGTTGGAGAGATAAGGGAATGTCGAGCTAAGCTCCATTCATCGAGACATGCTAGTGTATTGGAGAGTGTTTAGCTTAACACTACACTTTTGGGACATGCTAGACTCTTTGAGCCATTGGTGTGATGGAGATCTGTTTATCCAATGTGTGGTGATTGAGTCCACTTTTACGTTTCATAATCTCAAGCCGCCAAATTATCATTACTTGAATTATATATATGAGTTGTGTGTAAATACATGTATGAGAATATGCTAGACTTGTGAGATAATGAATCATGAATATATTATTTTGACTTGATGAATATATGGTTCTGGATGTGCCTTAGTATGCTCTTTCTTAACTTATGTTCTTATGTATGCTTTGTGGTAATTTTGAACATTCACTAAGCTCACACACTCCATACTAAAATCTTGTAGATAAGTAGCATTTTTGGTGTGAGAGGATCGGCAAAGGAAATGATTCAAGCAAAACATAACTTTCAAGCAGGTGATTTTTATGATTTTTGGACACCATGAATAAAGACAATGTGGGTCATAGTTATAGTCATTATTATTCTGGGGTTAGACTTATGGACTGATGATGTTGTTTTTGGACTTCGATCATGGACATTTTGATGGTCGTGAATGAGTTTAATAATGCATGTTATGTTTCCTTGATGGTTATGTATTATCGTGGCATGTAGATTGACTATAATATGTTATGGTGTAATTGAAGACCCAAACATTTGCAAAATGCTTCGAAAATTCATATTCCACAGCCCTAAATGTTTAATTTCGTAAATCCACTGTTAACTTTGTAATTTGATTATTCTTAATATTCTCTCAATATTCTAATTTAGACCCTAAGATACTTTTTTTTAAAAAAAATTTAACTAAGAAATGTTAATCAGATTAAATTGACTCGTTACCAAATATTTCTAAAAGACTTTAAAGTATACCTTTAGTTTCATGTTACACGTGTGTTTGCAAAATTTTGGACATGAAATGATGTTTTCGCCTTTATGCCCCATTTGAGTAAATTTTGCTAGAAAAAACAAATAACTAGGTTTCAATTGTTTATTTTTGTCTATATTAGAGTTGAATGCATGAACAAGACTTCTGCTATTGATTGAAAAAGAAATTGAGTAATTAGTTGCATGTGAAAATGTCTGGTGAAATTCTGGGTCACCTCAGTGACTAATATGACGTTCCGAATTAGGGTCAGACCATTTTAACTGAATTTAAGATATCATGAAAAACTCATCCATAATTTAGTAATTAATGGTATAGTTTACCCGTTTTATTATTTCTCAGTTACCTATTGACAAAGAAAGATGAAGGAGCCTCGAAGATGTTGCATAGACTTTGTGTATATATATGTATGTATATATATAAAACATATATAATGTATAATCTTGGGGGGTTTTTGTATAGTGAATTAGTGCTTGACTTATTTCTACTAATCCACGTTTGATATCAAAGTTTTAGATGCGCTAAAAATAGGGTTTTATGTTGCTCTTTTAGTTTTCTTTTCCTTTAAAATGGGTATTTCTTGTTCATTTAGATTTTTTTTCTAAAATAATATTTAAGGAAAGGGAAGAAAAGAATTTCTAAACGTATTTTATTTCAATAGACAAAAAATATATATTTAGCTTTCATCAAAGAGCTAAAACATTGAGATAATAGAAGTTTTACTTTCAATTAAAATATTTATTTCAAGAGATTATGAATTGTGAACATTATTGTAAGGTGTTTGTTTCCAATATGAATGAGTATTATGTTGCTGGCAAAAAAAAAAATTGATGGATATATTTGTTAAAGAAGGTGTTAAGGCGAGATGTTTTGATCTCTGCTTTATGTTTTAAAATAAATATACTTTCATCTCGACTAAATAAATATTTTTAAAAGGTTAAAAATGAAGATTTACATATTGTAAAATTTACAAGGTTTCTTTTCCTCAAACTTTATCAAATTGGAATATTAAAATAAAAATAAAAATAAAAATAAGAGAAGTGAGAAATTCTCAACTCCCTTCACTTCCCCTCTTATGTAAAAAATGCATTACCCAAATAATCTTTTCCTTTGACTTACTTAGCTTTTCCTCCCATTAACTCAATCCAAACGGAGTGTAAAGACATCTGAACTTTGAGAAACTGTAACTTTATCATTTATAATGTCTTGGATACAATTACAAGAAAATGAAAGTTTGAGAGTTTGATTGATTCTTGTTGATACAAAAATGTGACAAAGGAAGTTAGAAGCTATTTACAAGTGATTGAGTTGAGAGAGGAGGGAATGTGAAGAGCTCCAATGGAGCGTAGTTGAAAGAGAGGTGAAAATAAAAAAAATTCCCCTTATCATGGACGGTTTAGGGAGTATTTAAGTAAATCACTTATGCATCCTATTAGTTAGCTATGTGAATTGACACGATGGAATTATAAAATATATTAATGATAAGTAACAATGATCATATTAGAATTGTTTAATTTAGCAGACTTTGTCGTAGGCGGGACATGAAGATTGGTGAAGTTTTGGCAAAGTAGAGGCCTTTTTTTCTCTCAAAGATTTTATAAAATGGACTTTTTAGAGACCCTCAATAATCAATCGTAGCATAAATTGTAAAGGATTCGATAAGTCTAAAATTGATCCCTTTAGATGTGTCAATTAGGCAAATGTGTCTATAGTGACTAGGATGGATATTTCGTATCTGAAAATTAGTAATTCACCCGATCAATCCTTTGGGATCTAAATAACTCAATTTTCTCCCATGCACTATTTGTGTCAATGGATTTGTTCGATCCAAAACTTGAGACAATGAATGAAATCCGAAAAAGGATTCATAAGTGATTGTTAATGGAGTCGAAGTTACAAAATTATGAGGAGTCGGTATCAATTTATGCCTAATTGCTCCGCATATAGTTCTTCTAACTACATTTTCTAGATGAACTAGAGTCAATCTGAATTGATCTTGTAAGAAATCCGCTACAGAACGAATACGTTTATTTTTCAAATGATTCATATCGTCAAATGTACCCATTCCAAATTTCATTCCAATCAAACGATCCACAGTTGCCAATATATCTTGCGGTAACAAAATTGTATTTTTCTTGGCAGAGTTTGAGATATTTGTAACATTTTTAATTTTTTTTAATTTTATTATTATTTTTTTTTATTTTTATTTTTTTTTTTTGCATTTTGTTGATATCAAGTATTGCTTGTTCATGTAACTTGAGGAATAAATTCATGTAACCTGAGGAGGGACTGTGAAGAGCTTCAATGGAGCATAGTTAAAAGAGAGGTGAGAGAAAAAAAAAATCCCCTTATCATGAGCGATTTAGGTGAGTATTTAAGGAAAACACTTATGCACCCTCTTAGTTGGCTATGTGAATTGACATGATGGAATCATAAAACATATTAATCATAAGTAACAACAATCATATTAGAATTGTTTAATTTATCACAGACTTCGTTGTAGGTGAGGCATGAAGATTGATAAAGTTTTGGCAAGCGAAACTTGAGATATTTTTGTAAAATTTTCTTCTTCATTTTTTTTTTTTCATTTTGTTGATATCAAGTATCACAATAAATTCAACAAAAAGAATGAAAAATAAAAAGATGGAGAGATAAGCCTAAGAGAAAGCCACGATTTCCTGGGATACCTTCAGTACAACAAAGCCTCAAGCCAGTTAACAAAACCTAGGGATTTTAGATGAAGAAAAACAAAGTTCGTTATTGAGAATTTGAAAGGATTAAGAGGTGTTCACGGATGTTGAGGAACTAATACTTGGAAGACAAACAAAAACCCATTGATTTAGCTTTGGATTTTTTTTAAAAAAATTTGAGAATACTTAATTCAAAAAATACCAAAATAATAAACAAAAAGAAAGTTAAATACCAAATTGAGAGGAAGTTTAATTCTAATTCAAAAAAAAAAAAAAATACTGTTAGGTAGATGCACGAAACATGCGTTTTTACACGGACGGGAGACAAACCTGGTTTTTAATATATTGAAGCTGATAGATCCTGTTATCAACCCGCAAATTCCATCTCCAGAAGTCGAGAAATGATGCAAGAAAAATCAAACTCATGCTGGCATCATCCCTTCCGAAGTATATATACACAATATATCACAAATACGAATTGAATAAATAAATATTATTCAATAATAATTAATAAACAAATAAATAAATCACGATCAAAATGTCCTCTAGTGTTGTATTTTACATTTAAATATCTATGCAAATATTTGCTGGATTACTGTCTCAGCATTTCCATTGTATTGTGCAAGAAGATGGATTGCAGCAGCCCTTGGCAATGCAAGAAATTCCTGCAAAAATAATATGGGATATAGGATAAGTAAATCATTATGATTCTTTTAATTACTATCCGTCCTTGAAAAAATATGCAGAAGCTGATTGCATTACGAATATATGAAAGAAGCGGCTAAACCAGAGTGACATAATGTAGAAGGAAGAAATTTGATGCAGCTTTAAAGTTTAACTTACCATTACTTTAAGTATTGCATTCTCATCGCAGATAACATCTCTTGATGATGCTTGATTTGGACTTCCACCGTCATCTGATACACGGGTTGTCGATGAGATAGTAACTTGTGAAGACCCAAGGTTGCAGCTTTCAGTATTCGACTTTGAAGAGGCCAAGGAAGTTAGAACAGGAGTACTATTTTCCTTCAAAGAATCAATTCTCAGGAGACTTTCAAATCGATCTTTACACATTTGAAGTTTGAACCATTCGGTATGTGTGTAAAGGGTTGCTCTCATTATCCTCACAAGCTGAGGCTCTTCAATCCCAAGCCTTTTCCCAAAAGCAACCTAACCAAGAGTATTTTTATGTGGAAAAAGGAAAATATTTGTATATATAATCAACCAACACTCCGGAGATAACAGGTTCATTAATAATAACCAATGGCTACTACAACTAGGGAAGACTATGCATAATTCAAAACTTAAGGTACCTGAAGTGAAGTTGCAAGAGCATGTAAGGGCAAGCCTGTCACAAGTGCATCTTCATTTGGCCGAAGCAGTGAAAACAAAGTCTCCTTCAAGGGCTTCAGCAAACTGGGGTCACTGGCAGCTAAGGGACCTAAATGGGAGCATGCAACCTTTAGAGCACCAGAGTGATCACCCAATCCAACCAGTTTCAGAAATTCAACCTAAAACAAACACAACAATCAAACCAACCATTCTATGCATCTTATTGACAATTGAATCAGAAATTCACGCTGAATGTTCACTTAATGAAGCCACTCCAGTGTAAAATCAAATGACCTGCTTCAGTTGGAATAACAAAACTGGATTTTGTGCAAAGAAGTTTGGGTCCAATGCATTAATTTCCTCCACAACCTCAGCAGCCATTCCTCTGCTAGCTAGTTCTTTCATCCCCAGAACAATTTCATATTTCTCTTCCCCATTGATATTTTCCACTCCCTGATGAATAAACTCATGCTGTTATCCCTATCAATCTATCATAAGAGAAGTATCATAAAAAAAATGCAGAATATACCTGTTGTGCTTTTGATATTGTTGCGCTGGCAACTTGCATTGCAGTGCTAACCTCTTGCTTGCTGCATCGGTTAAAATGTATATCAGAAATATGATCTAGTTCATCATGTCTTCCCCTCCATCTCTTGCGTTTACTTCTTTCACCAGCTCCGTGGCTTCTGTTTCTCAGGAGCCTCAAATTTTCAGACTGATGTGACCCACTGGTGCTACAATCTTCGAGGTTGTTCACTGGGTCAGAAGCATACCTTAATTCGACATCAGTGCCACGCATACTACTCATATCTATAGTAGCAGAAGTTTCGCTATTTGACCACTTAGCACTGCTATAATCCACATCGAGGGAACCGTCGTGTGTTGAATAACACCCAGACTCCGATGGATTACCTTTCAAAGGTTCTGAAAGTGTTTGCACTCCTGAGGAAGAATATGTTGATCAGCACTCCCACAAATAAGGATACATATAGTGAAAAGAAATTGATGTTAGAATCTCACTAGATGGGATGATACTACCAGATTCCACAATTCCCCTGTAAATACAGTACTCACGAACAAGTTCATCAAGCATGGCAGCATCCAATCTCATTCTACATATTTCATTCTGCATGCATTATCATAACATAAACAATCAATTACCCCCAAAAAAAATTGGAGGCACATATTACAATGGGCCTTCAGACTTGAAGTTAAAAGTTAAAAGCAACTTTAACTATTGGTTTATTATTTATTTTCCAAATTTTATCCAATGAAGAAACATGTAACTTATTTAACATTGTCTTTGATTTATTAAATAAAACAGTTATCATATTTGATTGAACTTTAAAAGTACAGAGACAATGCAAAATCCAACTTCAAAAAATTAAGAATTATGAGGGAGGGATTAGATTCGTAAATGTTTCAAAAACCTGAAATGCCTGAAACAAATCGCCCTTGGCAAATCTCAAGCTATCAATAGCCTCTTGTCTTGTAAGCTCTACAGCATGCGCAAGTGCTTGTATATCCACCTGGATTTCAAAATCAACACAGAAATATAGAAGTCCATGTGAACTGGCAGACCACATAATACAGCAAATTCATGCATCAAACCATTTGAAAATACAAGTCATTTTATCCTCAAGAAACAAGTAAAAACGCCCTAGATAAGAAAACTGCACCTCATCAAATGGTTGTGCCTCATACAAACTCTCTTGAGGAATTGCAGGTGGATCACGTTCCTCAAGTAGCAATCTCTCAGTAAGATCTGAAATAGGTGATAAAATTCCTTGTCCAAAGCAAAATCCTTTATGAATGCTGAAAATGTAGGAAACCATTGTGAACTTATCAAAATCAATATAAGCACACTATCTCAAAGAAAGTATCCCATGAAATTATATCTATTGAGAGTTGCAGTGTACCTTATCAAATATCTCAATGTCATTGAAAAGATTGGATTATATGCATGTAAATGGGCTCTTAAAACAGAAGACATTAATCCAGCAATCTCATACCTCCTCTTCTCAGCCCACTGTGCACATTATAACAATTTCTTGTAAGCACAATACTCCTTTTCTCACCAATCATAGTAAGATTTGCCATGGGAACAAATTCCAACTCACCTCATTTGCCACTGGGGAAGTCTGATCATCCTTGTCATATATAAAGGCAAGAAGAACATGCTTGAATTCCTCATATGCTTCCTTAAATACAGATGCAAAAATCTATCAGAACTCCCAAGTGATTGATCAATTGTTTTTTAGGTATGTTATACAGGCATTAAATTGATTCTATAAAAGTACTATAAGCAGCAGTCAGATTGCCAAATCCACCCCCCAAAAATGTCACCAAGTAACTGTACTTTAAGTTGAAAAACAATTCAGAGATTTGATTCTCCTTATCCTTGATTGTAAGTCAACTCTAAAACCCCAACAGCACTCCAAGTCTAAGATTGGATCGCCTTATCCAAATGACTAGCTTTTAAACTTATGCACGTTCTATATGGTCAATAACATTGACACATATCTGGGAAGTTCATTTTCCAATTATAATGTCTAGTCTCTGAAGGTTTGAAAAAATCAAACCTCCTCCAAATCTCAATTAAGAATTTCGTAGAACACGAGCACATAGGGTGACAGGAAGACAATTACCGCAGTTGCTAAAAGGTTCCCGTTTCATATTTTTAAAATTCCACTTCAAAAAGGAATTCCCAACATCACACCAGCACCGTAGCTCCCTATACTCTATCTCCATTATTTACCAGAATCAAATAAAAGACCCACATTCAAAGAATAGCACAATCTTTTCAAACCAGATTAAGGATTAAGAAAATATACAAAGCACTTTAGCTGGCAATAAGATGCCCTTCACTACAATGAAACTTTAAAGACCACACCTTGCATGTATCATACTATTCCTCTTAATAAATTCAAATAAAAACGGCGATGAATAAAAGAATAATATTAAATCAAGGTTCCTCAAATTTAAAAAAAAAAAAAAAAAAAAAAAAAGTATCTTAGGCGTCCAAATATTAAATTAAAAGCCAAAAAAAAAAAAAAAAAAAAAAAAAAACAACAACAACAACAAAGGAAGATAACATTACTGGATAGGCATTGAGAGCACAAGGAGCAAGAAACGTCCTTAAGTAATCAATTGCGGAGCCACGATCCTCCGTAGTTCCTTCCCTCAATAATTCAATAAATTTCTTCAAAAGAAAACAAAACTTCAATCAACGATGTAAAATTTAAAACTCCAAAAACGAAGGAACTAATTACAGCTAAAGCACATTCTAATTAATAAAAAATAATAAGAGAGGAGTAGGAGATTAACCTGTTTCTGTAACCGAAAGAGAAGGCGATGATCTTCCAGGACAAAAGGAGCATGAGCTCGGAAGAGATCGATGGCGGCGTCAACGTCACCGGCCTCTAAAGAGCGTCTGATCTGGCGAATGATTAACCTGGAATGATAAGAAGAGGAAGAGAGGGAAGGGGAAGAGGAGAGAGAAGGCGAAGAGGGTGGGGAAGAGTCCTCGATCAAGTTTTCTGATTTGGCGAAATCGATGATGAGAGCGTCGAGTGCTTCCCAGTTGACAGGGGAAGAGTCCATGTGTGTTTGGTTAATTTTCTGGGGGAAAGTTTTTTGAGAGAGAATAGAAAAAGTGTAAAATGTTAAAATTGCTGATTCTGTTTGTTTTTTCAATCTTCTTGTGTGTGGATTTGGAAAAGGAAAAGAGCAAATTCCCCCGAGAAGCAATAATGGCGGCGGATAAGAGGTTGAAAAACTGGAATTTGGGGGTTATATAGGAGCCATGTGGCTGTTAATTTCTTTCTTTCTATTAGTTTTACTAGTGTTATCCCCGGTATTTGAAACTGCCCGTCGCGTGGATATTATCTTTAATGAATCCCGGATTCTTTTTCCATTTTCCTTTCTTTATATTTTGAAATTAAAATTTTGATTAAAATGTGTTATAAGTTTGTATACACTTAATAAATTTAGATTTCAGATTTTATACTTTTATTTTTAACAATATATTCTTTCTATTTTTTAAATTTTAAAAATTAAGTTTAATTGTTAATATTGTTAAATTTTTTAATCAAATTTGTTGGTCTAAATTTTGAAATGAAAAAAAAAAAACCCTCAATTAGTAGACATGTAATTAAAAAAGTTTTAATTATGTTGTAATGGACCTAAATTTAACGAAATAACTTTAATAATGTTAACAGTTGGACATAAATTTTGAAATCTTAAAAAAGTAAAGAGAATAAATTTCTAGAAATAAAAACTTTAAAAACTAAATGTCAAATTTATAAGAATATAAAAACTTATGGCATTTTTTAACCTAAAATTTTTCAATAAAGAAATTTTCACAATATTGATTTAAAATAAAAATTAAGAAATTGAGAATATTTTTGAGAAAAATTAGGGATGTAAGCTGATTTTACAAGACGTAATTGTCACTTAAAAAAAAAACGCATTATATTGAACACATTTTCATTGAAATCGCGTCCAATAGGGCATGTTTTTGCCCACATGACACCAGCGCTTTACAAAACATTTAGAAAAAAAAATTAAGTTAAAATCATTGGATCTCATCGATTAGAGAATCTAGAAACCATTGGATAAACAATAAAATAAATACGTAATTTTTTAAAAAAAAAGTTAAATAACCTAAGGACTAACGTCCCTCCATCCCTATATAAACCCTTTGCATTTCAATTCTTTCACTCAATTTCATCAATCCAAATTCTAATTTTCATTCTCAAAATCATCTTCCTCTCAATTTTCTATTTCAATCTCTAAATAAAATCTAAAATATATTTTCTTTTCTTACCAGATATTAGTAATTTCATGCCTTTATTTAATTTTCATCATTTCAAATATCTCAAATAACATAAGGTAATTTTATCATTTCAAATATCTCAAGTAACAATAGGTTTAATAATAGGGCCAAATTATATTATACGATTTAACAATATTTTTATGTCAAATAAATTGTTAATTTAATGGTATTTTAATAATATTATAAAATTTTAATTTATTTATTCATTAAATTAATTTTTGTATATTGCAAAAATTAATTTGATAAACGTTACATGTTTTAAAAATGTCAATGACACTAATTCGCCTGGATCATAGACACATATCCAATGTCCAATTATAGATGATATGAGAATATTATTATATTTTTTATTTTATTAATAGCATTATTAAGTTTTTGAAATTTATTTAGTATTTTGATTGTGTTTTGTGTTTATATAATTTGGACGAAGATTTAATTATTGAAACCTATACACACAATTTAAGTGTCAACCTGACCTAAATAATTGGGTCCATATCTTGGGTATTACATCTCGACACTTAACAAATTATCGAAACAGACGTTGCCTACTCTGCAGACACCGCTGTTTTATTTCTATACCTTTTGCTACAATATTTTCTGTCCAAACATTTGCACGTTTAGCAACGATCAGCAACCCATCTGAAGAATGCACAACATTATTGACCTAAACATGCAAGAGGAGAACGATCCAACTACACCTCACTATACCATTAAAAAAGGGAGTAGTTCTATCTCTTATCTATAGTGGGAGCACATACGAACAATGTGCAATCTAAAGTGACGGGTGTTACATAAAAACTTTTTAGTTTTATGTGCTATTGTTTTTATTTATTTTTATTGTCTTTTTTGTTTAATTTTTTTTTCTTTTGTTTGCATGCTTGAACTTGCAGTAGTGCAAGTGATTGGTTAGGAGCATGTTAATAGGATTGGTTGCATAAAACTTGTAAATTTAGCATGATAGTAAGATATTCTAGGTTGTTAAAATCTAGACTAGTTAGTTCATTCTATTACACTGTAAATAGATAAAAATTGATTAAGTGTACCAAATCATGAATGAATACATTGGGAAACAGGTATGTTGTTTGAATTGTAGGGAGTTGTAATTTTATAACTTCTATGATTGAATCTATGAATATTGAGGTGCCTAGGGACGACTTAAGGCATTGTTTAGTAAAAAATAGTGACAAAAAACTAACCATACGCATTTATACCCTAGTACAGATATTTAAGCCTAATTCGCTTTTTGATGAACCTTAATATGAAACCATGAGCTGAAAATAAAAGTTGTTTACCCTTTCTTGGTCCCTGAATTAATGTGCGAATTTAGACGTCAGCTCACAGATATTAAGGGCTAGGTAGATATATCAAAGAAGTTTCAAAAAAAATGTAGAATGTAAAAGTAAGAAACGATATGATATAGTAATTATATGTTTCTTGTGGTTAAGTGCATAAATGAAAAATAGTCAGAGACCAAAGCATTGTGAGGGTTAAAAGCAAAGCAAGAAATATACAAGCATGAAATAGGTTAAAAGTAGTGTGAGTGAAAAATAGTGAAATAAAGTGATCCCTTAAAAATCATTAATACTTTGGAAGTTTTCATTCATGTTGCACAAAACTCACTAAGCTGACTATACTTACCAATATTATACCGTGTATTCACATATGGAGAGAAAAGAAAGGTGAGAGAAGGGGATATAAAGAGGTGAGTCGAAAATTATACTAGGGAAGCATAGGGAACAATATCATGTGCCAAACTACTTTTTGTGCTTGAATCATTTTGTGTGCCTTGTTCTTAAATTCTAAGCCAACCTTCAGCTTCAGAACATTACAAGTCGAAAAGTCCTATGTGACTTAGCTGACTCTCTCTATGGATGAAAATCATGGTAAGTACGTAAAAGTGTAATTGCTTGCATTCTTCTAACATAAATGCCATAATTGTGTAGTTGTTCTGATGGAGTCATATGCTTAGTTATCTTTTTACTTATTTACATTGTAATTTAATGAACTCTCATTTTTGAAATTAAAAATTGTAAGTAGTTTACATATCATGTCGAAATTGCATGTTTAAAAAACCTTAATGTTATCTATGTTTCGAACTAAACAATTGTATGAAGCATGCTCAAGGGATGTCTTTTCTTTTTTTCTTTTTCATGTGAGGGTCTTATTTTCTTGAGAACAAGCAATGAGTTAAGTGTAGGGGAATTTGATTTGCCACAATTCGTTCTGACAAATTGAACTCTTTCTGTCACTTAATGAGCTTGTATTTAATTAATTTGTTAGATTTTTAATTAGTTTCTCTATTTAGTGTAATTATATTCAAATTCAATAAAATGAGCATTTTAGGGGGTTTTATGATTTGTTAGGCCAATCCGAGCCTAAGGGAAGACTAATGTGTTGACTGAGTGTGCAGGACATTGCTTTAGACCGATAAGTCAGCGGGTTGCCCAAGATGTCGCAACACCTAACTTTGAAGCTACCTAGGAGCATTAAGGCATCAATATCGCGATAACCAAACCTTCGTGGTGCAGCATCCAACTTCGAAACAAGAATTATTGTAACACCCCTAACCCGTAACCATCGTCAGAATAGGGTTAAGAGGCATTATCGGACATATCGAAACTTTTACGGTCATTTCAAAAATATAACATACACCATCATCATATCATATCAAATCATTAACAAAGAGTCCCTTTAAAAGGTCTACGAGACCTTAAACATGCATTGGAAAAGGGTCGGGACTAAACTAAACACATACAAAATTTTTTCGAAAATCAAACATTTTTCAAAGTTATAGAGGTCACATGCCCGTGTGGGTAAGCCGTGTGCCTCACAAGGCATCAAACACACTCGTGTATCCAAGCCGTGGCAAAACAGGGCATACATATTGACTTGTCCACACGGCTGAAGACACGCCCGTGTGCTTGACCCGTGGGCAACACTGACTTAATTCACATAGCCTGTCACACGCCCGTGTGTCTGGCCCGTGTTCGAGACTGACTTGATTCGAATTAAAGTCTTAAGGGACACGGTCGAGACACACGCCCGTGTGGGAAAATATAGGCCATTTGCTTGGCTAATTTGCCATCCAAAATTTTGGGTCAAACCTACAAACATCAAACCAATAAAATTTACACCTCAAAAGCATCCAAATCATACCAAAACATGCATAATTTAACCCTTAATATCATCATTCATTTTATATACAAATCTATCTCAAACATATCAATTCAATGTATCAATTATACATCAAGAACATATAACTATTACTTCATCTAACCAATTCAATTCATAGCAATTTCTCATCATTTGCATATCCAAAATCAACTATGAACTCACCTATATATGTACCATTTCATTTAACTATTTATGAGCACATTAAAACTTACCAACTTATGCATCAATAAGCATGAATAAAACTCATTCATAAACACATTCATTAACTAGCCATATCACATGGCTATTCTTACACATCACAAAAGATATTCTAAGTTCTCTAGACTATACATGCCATACTTTAATATATACATTTTCAAAGGTACCAAAATATAGTTTGATAGTGTGGTGATGATCCTCAACGATCCCCGAGCTTTCCGTAGCTTTAATAATCTATAAAACAATGAACAAACATACACACAAAGTAAGCTATCATAGCTTAGTAAGTCATAAGCAAATAATGAACAAATAAACATTTATATTAAGTCAACTAGCCAAATCAAAACAAACTTAACCAAATGTACATCTTTTATGTTTGCAACCTCAAATATTATCACATTTACATTAACATTATAACATCAATAGCCAAGTGCACATATTCTAAATAGCACATATAAATTTCTCTTTTATCATAACTAATTCATATATTCAACTCAATCACAAATACTTACCTTGTTTTCATATACATATATCAAAACACATACCTGGACCTTTTAGTTCGTTTTCACATCTTATCTCATCTCGATAATGCCCATTGAACCATTCAGAATTAATAAGGATACTCGAATAGTCGGAAGGCTCGTGCAATGCCAACGTCCCAGATGTGGTCTTACATGTAATCACATATCAAAGCCACTGTCTCAGACAGGGTCTTACACGAATCAAATACGATGCCAATGTCCCAGACATGGTCTTACACGTAAACACAGGTCGATGACAACGTCCCAAACGTAGTCTTACACGAAAACACATATCAGAATCCCATGTCATGACATATGTGTCCTAACTATTCCTAAGGTTCGTACGGGGCTTTTAGACATCTTATCTCGATCATTTCAGACTCGTAAATGTTGCTCCCATGCTCAATTCATTTTAGCATATTCATTCACATAAATAACAATTCAATTCGGCACTAATAAAATAGATACAATAGAATTTAACAACATTTATTTACTTATGAACTTACCTCGGATAACGACGGATGAAATCGACTATTCGACTACTTTCGATTTCCCCCGATCTAATTCCGATTTCGTTCGTTCTTGATCTAAATAAATTCAAATTTAACTAATTTAATCACACATTCATTCAATTTGATCCACAAGCACCTATTTAGACCCTTTTACATTTTAGCCCTTATAATTTCACACTTTTACATTTTAGTTCTTATTTCAAAAAACACAAAATAATCAAAATTTAACCATACTATAGCTTGGTCGAATCTTCCTATAGTTCATAGAAGTCCACACATTTCATTTATTTCACATTTTAGTCCCTCAAAATATTATTTTCACAATTTAGCCCAAATTACTCAAATTCATCAAAAAATCAAAGACAAAACATTTTAATCTTTCACATATCTTTAATATTTCATCATCAAACAACAAAAAACACAAGCTATCATCAATGAAAAAACACAAAATAATCATCAAATTCAAAAATTAAAACATGGGCTTTGTAGTACTCGAAGCAACGATCACAAAAACGTAAAAATTATCAAAAGCCGAACAAAACTCATACCTTAATCAAGCAAAACCTTAACCGAACCCTATCAAGCTTTCTTCTTTCTTTTTCTTTCAATATTCAGTCATAAGAAGATGATAATGGCATATTTCTTATGTTTGTTTTATTTAATTAAACATTATTTAATCTTTTACTAAATTAACCTTTTTAATTATCATTTAAAACATATATAAATCAAGGTCATTAATGTCCATGCTAATGTTTAATGGAAAATTTACCACATAAGGATATCATCTTTAATAAGCCATATCAAATTGACGTATAACTAATTATAACACCACTTTTACCTTTTATGCAATTAAGTCCTTTTTACAAATTAAACACACAAACGATCAACTTTAATCACAGAAATTTCACACATTCTTAATCATATACTATAATCACTAAAAATAATATTTAAATATTTTTTGACTCATATTTGTGGTTCCGAAACCACTGTTCCAACTAGGGTCTTAACCGGACTGTTACAGTTTTTATATTCAAAGTTTATTGTCGCGACTATAACAGCCCGATTTTGGGCCTAGTCAGAACAATGGTTTCGGGACCACAAATTCGACATAAGAAAATTTATTTTTATTATATTTTTATGGTCTACGATTTCATGAAACAATTTTGACGTTTGAAAATTTTGTTTGAAAATTTCGACGTTTGGGCACTCAATTTAGTCAAAAGGACTAAATTGTAAAAAGTGTAAAACTTGAGTTCTAAAAGCTAGAGGTGTCTAATTGTTATGAAATTTTAAATTAGAGGTCCTTAGTTGGTAATTAGACCATTGGATAAATTGTTGGACAAAAATGGACACGAAATAGGTGAAATAGAATATTTTAAAGTTAGGGGCATTTTGGTCATTTAGTAATTAAAAGAATTAAAAAGCCAAAATAGCCAAAAATTTGTCCATCTTCTATCTCTCTTGGTCGAAACTTGCATGGACACCATGGCTAGGTTTTTTTCGAGCTTTCCAAGATCCATAGTAAGTCCCTTATTGCCCCGTTTTTAATGATTTTCACGTTTTTGAAATCTTTGTAACATGATCTACCTATTTCTACCATTTATTTGAGATATAATGAAGGTCTAGGGTTTGACCCATGTTATAAATTTTTGTATTTTTATGATTAATGGACTATTTATGTTTATGGTTAGAGAAATAACTTTTACTAAGTGATTTTCAGTAAAAATGTCTAAAAGGACTAATTTGTAAAAGTTATAAAATATGTCATAAAAGTGTGTTTTAAAGGAAAATATCGGCTGCTATAAGTATGAAAATGATTTGGCTAGGCTTGGGTTACAAAGAAATTGAACACATTTCATTTTACGAGCTAAGGGGCAAAAGTGTAAATATGTGAAACTTTAGGGGTAAAAATGTAATTTTCCATAATGTGATTTTGGATCACATTGAATCATGTGACTAATAAATAGACTAAATGTGATGTTATAGATCAAAGAAAATGAGGTTCAGACCTAGAACGGGAGAAAAAGAAAAAAATTATCAATTTGGTCCCTTTTACCTTTTTGGTATCGAGGTAAGTTTGTATGTGAATAATTCATTATTATGCTTGTATTTTAAATATTTTAAATGCTTAGTTAATGTGTGGAATGAATGATTAATTCTATGGACACAATCAACAAGTTCCGATAAGCATGAAAAATCTCGTTTGAACCTTAGGAATGCAATAGGATACAAGTGAAATGTCACTAGGGACCCATGTGATATATTTGTGCTTATGTGATCCGGGTGCGGGTCTCGTACATCTACCAGTGGCTGGGTAGTCTGTCATGTGTTGCGGATACTTAACAGCTTGTGTGAGCAGTACTACATAGTGACGTCTTGACTGACAGTTTGTGTGAGCAGGCCCGTGATTAGCTTGAGAGCGAGCATTTATGTGATATGAGATATGAGGTAGCTTTAGCTACATATGTGGCACTTATGTGCAAAGAATTTCCATGTATCCAATTCGTAACATCCTAAAATTTGGAATTTTATGTTTTGCTTTATACCATGCGATAGGCTAGTGAAAATGTTAATTGTGTATGTTTAGAGGTTCAAACAAAGGCTTGGAGATTGTGTTGGGCTCTAGCAAAATTTTTGTGTTTAAGCATTCAAGGAGAGAAGGTAAGTGGAAACAATGCTTAAGGAAATAAGTGTGTATTTTGCTAGCATAAATGGAGCACACGGTGGAGTGGTGTGGCATCAAGTGGAGAACATGGAGGGAAGGGGTTCAATTCCCACCTAGTGCAAATTATTTTAATTAATTTTTATGCTTCTTTCCAAAGAGTCGACCATGGCTATAAATATGGAAAGGAAGACTTTTTAATTAGGGAAAGAAGACTAAGGAATATGGTAAGGAGGAAAGCAAGGGAAAAACAAGGAAATAAATGAAGGAAAAAGGTAAGGGAGGGGAAACATGCTGGGCGATTTTGTGGAAGATGTTTTGGAAAGAATATTTTTGGTCAACCATCATCTTTTGGGTGTTATGGGTACACGGTTTTGTTGGGAGAAAAGGGGAGCCGAATTTTCCTAGCCTATTTGCAAGTTTGTGCATGAAAGGCTTATTTTCTCTTTTGAACACTTTTGGTGCTCTTTTCCATCCTTCCTCCTTTGTTGCCGAAACATCCAACTCATTTTGTCCAATTCATTTTTGCTCATTTTGCCTTTGTTAGCCGAAACTATCTAGCCATTTTGTTCAATTCATTTTTGCTCATTTTCCCTTTGTTAGCTGAAACCATCTAGTACTCTTTTTCCCATTGCTTTTTTTTTTCTTTTCACCATTGTTTCAACCCTCCTCTTTTCTTCTTTAATCAATATTTTGAAGGCCAAATTTCTTTTGTTCATTTCTCTTCTTAGCCGAACCTATTACCACCCTATCTCTTCACTTTTGTTTTCTCTTTCGTGTTGGCACTCTCTTCTTTGATCGAATCGGTAAGTGGTTTCTTTCTTCTCTTTTTATTTACTTCTTCCCCCTAGCCGAATGTGTGTCTATTATCGTTCGGTTATTTCACTTTGTTCTAAACCAAAATATCACTCCCTTCTAATCCCTCATATCTTGATCATCTTCTTGTTGTAGTATTATAGTGGAAAGCCGATTCTCATATCCTTGTCTCATTCGTAGCCATAAGTCAATCGGTAGAATTAGATTCATCATCGTTAAGGTAAAGAGTTCGTTATGGTTTATTTTGATATCTTTCATTACTCGGTTATTCCGTTAAAACGAATCGATGGACTTGACTAATTGGATATTATAGGGACTAAATCGCTCGTTTTTCTCAACTCATTGATCCTTCGGAAATAGTGGTAAACCAAATCCTATCCCTAAACAACTACTTTCTACCGTAGTAGTATTTTATTGACCGAGACTTTTTCAATGGAGGCAAGTGGTAACGATTTGAAAGGAAAAGCGATAGAAGGACACAAAAGGAGTGGATTTGAAATTCCTACTCCTAAGTTCAAACGTAGGGCGGTATCAGCGGTTCGGGATTTTCCACCGGGTTGTGGACCATCATCCGGTGAGAATAGACAAATCATGGTCGTTCATGATACTAAGGGTAAGCGTTTCATTAGATCGTCTGATTTAGATTTGGATTAAAAAAATCTCGTTTGTTGGTTAATTGTGTAACACCCCAAACCAGGTCTATGTGTTTAAACGAGATTTGGTTTGTCACACCAACCGAGTATTCATTTAATTCTCTAGCCTGTTGCCAAAATCTAGTTCGGTGGCTCTGCCGCAATTATTTTAAATGGCCTGTTGCCAAAATCTAGTTCGGTGGCACTGCCACAAATATTTTAAATGGCCTGTTGCCAAAATCTAGTTCGGTGGCTCTGCCACAAATTTTGGCTTAATGCCTCTAGTTCGGTGACTATGTCACAATCTAATCCGGTAGTGCACTACAATATAATTTAAATGGCTTAATGCCTGCGATTGGTGTGTTTGGCGGGGTGGGTTGACTTGATCCCCACAGGTGTGTTGGTTGGTACGGGGGTGTTAGCGGATGGAAATTAGGCTTGTTTGGGAATTGCATATCACATGCATATTATATACATGTTATTATGTTATAATTGTAAATGGGCTTAGGCCCAAAATATTGCTATGTGTGTTCCGACCAGTGGATGTTGGTAAGGGGATTATACACTGAGTTCTTGTAACTCACCCCCCTTTCTCTTAACCCTTGTAGGTAATGCTCCGTAGTGAGGACTTGGGCCCATGGATGACTCGGTGGAGGCTATATTTCCAAAATGGTGTTATCAAATTTTAAATTTTTATTTCCGTTTATTTTATTATTTTGCTATTTTGGTTTAAATTGTAATAAGGCCTCTAGAGTATTTTATTGTTTGCTTCATGGTTGGTTTACTTAGTATTTTGCTTAAATTGTTTTAAACGAGAATTTTTCTAAAAACTAAAATATAGGTTTTCCAAAATCGATTAACAAATGGATTTCAAAATAAACTTTTTCAAATATGTTTTAACTCGAACTCTCTTTCAAATTATTAATGACATTTTCAAAAGTCACGGATTGAAAGTCCAATTCCTTGAATTGTGATTCATAAATCAATCTCTCAAAAGTACTTGTATTTTATCGACGTTTCCGCAATGTTTCAAAATGTTTTTGCAACTCTATTTCAAACGTCACATTTTCGTAAATCGTTTATTTCAAATATGCTTTCACAACCGAAAAGGTTTATTAAAGATAATTATGGTTTCACGTAGACACAATTGCTTAAGTGTTTTGGGTTTTAACAAAGAGGCTGTAAGTCTCAAACAAGTTGTTAACAATTGCAAAGATGGTTTTGAAAAAAACACTTCCATGTGGCATGCCAGATTCGGGCCTAACTTCTAGGCCGGGTTTGAGGTGTTACAAATTGAGTGTAATGGTGATCTAGGTGCCGACGATCAAAAAGGTTTAGTCCTTACCGTAATCAGGTGTGTAATCTCACACCGAAATCCCGTAGATTCATGACTCGATATCATGTTGGAAAATAGATTGTTATTATTTACAAGGCTAAAATCGTAATATGGCATAAATCGAGTAATTTGCTTAAATTATGTTATTTCTAAAGATCTATCAAAATCGGTTTAAAATTTTTAAATTACCAAAATACCCCTATGGGCCGATTTATCAAAATGCCCCTAATGGGCTGACTTGCTAGAATGCCTTAGTGGGCCGAATTACACAGTTCTATAATGGGCCGATTCACCATAATAAATTATTGGATTAATGGTTGATTATATATATGTGGATATTTTCTTATGTATGTTGCATTTTACATATTGCATGGGATGGGAAAATTTTATGGAGAGTAGTGTAGCCTGGTGGCATAGCCACAAATTATTGATTATCGTGCTTAATTATATTTCCGGTGGCTCGACCACAAAAGAAAATACTATATGATAACAGCTTGACTGCAAATTGGTGTGAGCGGCGGGGTGGGTTGACTTGATCCCCACAGGTGTGATTGGCTGGTCGAGGGTGTGATGGTTGGATGGGTTGGGTTACATTCATATCATTTTAATTATTACTATTAAATGGGCTTAGGCCCAAGTTATTTCTATAAGGGTTCAGGCCCAGTGGATAACGGTAAGGGGATTATGCACTGAGTTCTAGTAACTCACCCCATCTTCTTAACCGTTGCAGGTAATGTTCAGTGACGCGGACTTGGGGGCCATGGATGACTCGGTGGAGGCCATACTTTTGGAATGATATTTCAGACTTTAGTAAATTCCTTTTTCCATTTCATTTCGTTACTTTTACTGTTTTGGGTTAAAGTTGTAATAAGGCTTCTGTGATTTTAAATTTGGATTTTATGTTTGACTATTTATTTTCTTTCATGGTTTGATTTAAACGGGGATTTTTTGGAAAATCATAAACAACGGGTTTTCATAAAATTTAGCAACAAACGGATTTCATATCAAATATGTACGAATAATTTAACTTGGACTTTTCTTTGAAATATCAACATTATTTTCAAAAGTTACGGTTTTAAAAGATCACCAATTCAATTATCAATTCTTCAATCAACTTTTCAAGATTAGTAGTATATTTATCAAATATTTCTAATCAAATTGGCTTTCCTTAAATTAAATCTTTAGTGAAAATCACAAGTTCTTTACCCTTTTTCTTCATGTGACAAACCAGACCTGGTCGTAACGCATGGGCCGAGTTTGGGGTGTTACACAATTAGTATTCCAAGTGTTCAATGGGTATGCCAAAGATGAGAAAGCAAGTGGTTATGTTACGAGATGGTACAGGTATGTACAACAACTCATGAGTAATGAGCTCGATGTGTGATGAACATTCGGTAAGAATGTATTCGAGTAAGTTACGCTGGAGAAATATCGATAACCTTATGATTATTGATCTACACTTTAGATGTATGGATACATGATAAGATTTGATAATGATCATGTGATCGGTTTATGAGCCTAATTGAATTGTGGTATACTATGGTGTATTTATTTAAATCGTGTTTCATTGGATATGAGAAAAAGGAAGGACATGCATAATTGCCGAATAAATTTATTATGAGAATATAGTAAGATACGAGCTTAGACAAGTGAAAAGGTGGATAAAATATATTTTGAAATTATGATTACTCATAATTAATGTGCATGTGATTAAGAGGATGGAAATAACTTGTTAAATAGTGTGATATGTTATAATGGGGAGACTATGGTGATTAGGCTAATGCCAAGGCATGTAAATAGTGTTTATAAGATAAAAGAGTAAGCACTATGAATGAATAAGTAGTAAACTTGAGATTTAATGCAAATTGTAATAATAGTATTCTTATGGATGGATAAATTAAATGAATGTTAATAGTTGTTTATTATTTGCATATGAACTTACTAAGCTCTATTACTTACTTCCCTTCCTTTCCTATCTCTTATAGGTTAAGGTAGCTAGCTCGGGTTGGAGATCGCCAGAGATGCTATCACACTATCAAGATATCATTTGGGTATAAGTGAATGCAAGTAATTTTAAGTTTATGGCATGTATAGGGACTTTGCCTTTTGTAATTATGTCAGCATAAATGAATTGGCCTATAATGGTTATGGTCCAATTTGTATATCACCATGAATGATGGCTTATGTTGATTATATTATTATTCATATACATGTGCCAATGCCTTGTGATGTGGTGTATATTTGCTTGATATGTGATGGATATGGTTAATAGTCTTATTGTTGATTAGATAAGTTGACTAATGTTGGATATGGGTCATTCATATGATAATATCCTTATGAATATGAAGTTGGTATGAGTTGTATTAGTAAAGCATAATGCTATTAGAATGATGGAAGTGAATAGGTAAATGATATGTTATTGCTTGATTATGTTTGGTCCGGTTTGAAGGCATTTATATACCATGATTTGTACCATGTGATGTTGTGTGAATGTTTGCAAGTAAGGGTGACAAATTGGCTTGGAAAATAGCCTTGTATTTGTCCACATGGGTAGACACACGGGCGTGTGTCTAGGCCATGTGTGACACACGATCTACCCCATGGGCGTGTGATTCATCAGTGTGTCCCCTGCACCATAATATAGCAAAATAGAATGTCTAGAATTGGCCACACGGGCTGAGACACGACCGTGTGTCTCAGCCGTGTGAGTGACATGGCCTTGAGACATGGGCGTGTGCCCTGGCCGTGTGAAGTCTACACCTGATTTATGAAAAATCATGAAAATAAAATTGACCACGCGGCCTAGCACACGGGCTGTAACACCCAAAACCCGGCCTAGAAGTTACGGCCGGATCTGGCATGTCACATGAAAGGGTTGTTTAAAATCTGCGCGTTTGTTAATTATTTCGAGTTTAAATATATATTTGCTGGTAATCCTTTATTTAACATTTTGGAAAACGATTATTAAGGGTTTAGGAAATTCCAGTATTGAACATTTAATAATAATAGGCAGTAATCAAATTAAAAGCTAAACAAAATAAAATACCAAATTTAAAGTAATAGCGGCCTTATTACAAAATAAAATCTTGAATTAAAATAAGTTCAAATTAAAACGAAGTTTACGAAAGCAATCGTAATGCATGACCACCTCGAGTCCACCTCAGCTCCATATCCGCAGTCTAAGGATTACCTGCAAAATTTAATGGAGGGGGTGAGTCACCGAGACTCAGTGTGTAAATCCCCGTCCAGTTGAGCTTTGAGCTCTCACACCAATCATATATTAAGCATGTATGTAATGCAACCCAATCAACCTAGTATCCATCCTCCATATCTCCGGAATCTACCCAATATCTGTGGCACCTAGCCACTGGTGGTACCTAACCACTGGTGGTTCCAAACCACTGGTGACAAAAGTCACAAATAATCATATGTGGGGCCAACCCACTTGTGGTACCTAACCACTGGTGACAATCCCTTCATGAATATATGTGGGGCCAACCCACTGTGGTACCAAACCACTGGGACGAGTCACAGAAATAATATATGTGGTACCAAACCACTGGTGACAAATGTCACAAAATATAATACGTGGGGCCAACCCACTTGTGGTACCTACCATCGGTGACAATCCCTTAATGAATATATGTGGGGCCAACCCACCGCTGTGGTACCAAACCACCGGGGGCGAGTCACGAAAAATAATATATGTGGTACCAAACCACTGGTGGTTCCAAACCACTGAGACTTAGTCACAAAATATAATATCTGGGGCCAACCCACTTGTGGTACCAAACCACTGGTGACAATCTAAATGAGATCATATTTCCTCCCTTTTCACATCATACCCCAAGCCCATGCAACATGTCATGACATAGTAATTCGTGTATGCAGTATGACATGTATGCAAATCATATATAAAAGATAACGTATGAAATGAATTACCATCATAATCAGAATAACAAATATGACATAATCAAGCTAACCAACCTCTAAGGGTATAAAAGTAATTTACCTTCTAGGGGTCTTTTGGTAATTTACCACTAAGGATATTTCAGTAATTTTGTACATGGAATGGCCTTTCTGAAGGCCTAATGTTGCCTCGAGCAACTCAGCTGCCATTTTCGGTCGTACCGGACTATTGGGCCTAAAACTCGATTTTGACCCATTCAGGCCCACACGCTCGTGTGGCCCACCTAACACAAATCTAGCCACGTATATGAGATTTACCTAGTCTAGTTCACTATATACTACACCATCATACAATTTTATTCAATTGGGCCCACTTCGACCCATCGTGGCCCGAGCAGCCTCAACCCACAAGAATACTGCTGATGGCCTCAACTATCGCGTCGAAGCCCCACACATGCGCTCGCACGCTCGTGTGGCTACTATTGCCGTGACCGGCACTTTAGCATTTGCCGCTCTACAACTAGAGTAGAGAGAGTTACAAACCTGATAGAAATCTGGTGTTAATCTGCACTTCGACCACTCCTGTGCCCGAACGCCCTTCAAGGTGTATTCATCCTCCTCCTAGAATGCTATATATATAGCTAGCTTCTCACCTTCCTTCTTTGTATCTTTCCGATGTGGGATCCTTCCATCAGCAGAGTTTAAATCCAACTCAAACTCTTCCTTGAATTATGTTAATATCTCTTTCGAGAATAAGAACAACTGACTTTAGGTTGATTAAATGAAATTTCTTTCTAATTAAAACCCCTATCATCGCATAAACTCGATCTATGGATTTCCCTATTAGATTTGACTCTAATCTAATAGGTTTATGTTGTCCTATTTCTAGGATTGTATGCAAACCCGTTCAATTATGCTAGATCTACTCTTAAACAGGGAGTTTTCCTCCACTGAATTAAGCACATTAAATAAAAGGAATAAGCATACATAATTGAGAACAAGAACCAAGTATTTATCACGTAAAAATAGACATTAAATAAAAAGGATTCATCATAGGTTTCATCCTGCCTAGGTATCTAGGGAACTAGTTCATAATCGTAAATAGAATCATCTTAAAGTCAGAATAACCACAAGACATAAAGAAACTCAATAGAACTTCAAAATAAATTAAAAGGAGATCTTCGATCTTGATGGAGATTCGCTTCCGAGTTGATTCCGATGGTGTTCTTCTAGCGTTTCCTTCGATCTTCTTTGATGCTTCATTATGTCTTTTTCTAATTGGTATTTATAGACTTTAGAATGCTCAAAAAGCCTAAAAATTGTGTATTTCCATGTATTTGGGAAGTAGGGTGTGAAATTGACATGGGCTGGCACATTGGCGTGTGTCCAACCATGTGGGACATAGGCGTGTGTCCTTTCCGTGTGGAAATGCCCAGGCCGTGTGGCTTCTGAAAACAACCCTATTTGTCTGATTTTGACTCATTTTTCTCCTTTCGCTCCCAAATGCTCTCCTAAGTATAGAAACATGAATTTAAAGGATTAAGAGCATCAAATTCACTAATTTTTATAATTAATCTTCCAAAAAATGCATTAAGAATGGGATTAAAATATGTTACTTTTATAGCTTATCAAATATTCGCACACTTAAGCGTTTGCTTGTCCTAAAACAAAATCCTCAACTCACATTAAAATTAATCTTTCTCAACTTGTAATTCTCATCAATTATGTTTCGAAATAATTTGTAAATAATCATGCATTGACAATTCAACTAAAAGGCACTAAAGATTCAAATAATCCAAGTCAAAATTTTTAAAGCATGAAAACATAGGTATCTCCCTTTATCTAAGTAATTACCTTTAATTCAAAATCTACACGAATTGACAACCTCACTAAAGATTCACCCAAACCACTCAAAGTGTTTAAAGTTTCAAGAACAATCACTCAACAGTCGAACAAGAAATATCATTACCATAGGCTTGCTCGAAAATCAAATCTCTACCATTATAAAATGATATGTGTAACACCCCTAACCCGTATCCATCACCGGAACAGGGACACGGAGCATTATCGGACAAACAGAATAGTAAACCCTTCAAATCATATATTAATACAAACCTAATCAAATTTCATTCAAATACATTCATAATGTCCCTTAATCGAGCCCTCGAGGCCCCAAAAATCCTATACAAACAATCCAGGACTAAATCAGAAACATTTGGAAATTTTTGGAAAAAGTTGAAAGTTTTGGACTGTAGGAGTTACACAGCAGTGTGGACATTCGAAATAGGGACAAACGGGCATTTCCCAGCCCGTGTCCATGCCCGTGTAACACACTGACTTGGGTCACACAGCCAAGTCACACGCTAGTGTGCCAGGTTGTGTACCCCTCGAAATGACCTCATACAACCATGTGCCAGGCTGTGTGCTAGGCCGTGTAACTGCCTGACTTGAATGCATTAAACCTACAGGGAACACACAGCTGAGACACACACCCGTATGGACCTAAAATGTACCTTAATCAACAAGTTTACCATTTCAAGCTTACTTGAAACCTAAGCAAACCATTTACCAACCAAAATACCTATCCAAAATGATTTTAATCATGCCAAAAACATACCAAAATCAACCTAATTCTATACCTAAACAATGTACCCTCATTGGTACCACAAGTATACATAAACTTATATCAAAATATAACATCAATTCAATCTATTAACTAATTTAAGATATCACTTATAATCACCAACTCAAACATACCACATCTTAGCTACTTAAAAACAAATTCATCACATACAATTTTATCCATTCCAACAAGTATCAAATGGACATGCTAACACATATTGATAAAATACCAAAAGTACCGAAAGAAGATCAACCAAAGCAATTTGTACAACCAAATTCATACTTAGCTAATTCCAAATCTAAACATTTGTAGCATCATTCAACCTATTACATACCATATAATCTGAATTAAACGTTCAAAAGCTACCGAACTAAGTAGGATAGTATGACTTGAGTGCTGATCAAATTGTCCAGCCTTTCGAGTATCTACAAGAATAAATTTTAACATAAGTAAGCTTAATGAAGCTTAGTAAGTTTGACGTATTAAATCAATAAATCTTATCGAACTGAATATAACAATTCAAAAAGTAATATACAACCATGAAAGCTTCCTGTCATCCACAATCCCAATTGGTAATTCATAATTAATAAATTCAAATCTCAAATATATATGGAAAATGCATCGAAGTTACCCAACAAGTTAACTTACCGAGATTTTCAACTCAAAGAACGACTTAAGGATAGAAGTACATCATCAGTCTAACCAAACATATCAGATGCTCACTCGAGCCAATCCATCCATCACACCAATGCTTATAAGAGCTAATCCAACCATCACACCAATGCTCATAAGAGCTAATCCAACCATCACACTAATGCTTATAAGAGCTAAACCAACCATCACACCAATGCTCATAAGAGCTAATCCAACTAGCACACCAAATAGAGAGTAATAACACGAGAGTTCGCAACAAATGCTAAACCTCAATTTACTTCAGCAATATACAAATATATCCCTTTAATACCATCTTCACTCCAAACCACCATAACGCAACAAATCCCAACTGTACTCTATCACGCGTTCAAAACAAGCCGAGGATCAAGTTCAATATTAAACCTCAAATTACCATTCATCATCAACAATTAAGACTAATTATATAATATGTAGCATGTTAGACTACTCATTAATTCATTTTGATATTAAATTCTAAACCGTACGAACTTACTAGAACCAAATTGTAGGACTTGCATAAGTTTAGGGACTATTCTGAATTTTTTTTTGTTCCACGAGTATGTATGGGATCTTGATCTAAAATGAAAAATTCTTTACTTATCAGCATATATTTCATTTCAAAGCCATTTTATAATTAATACCCTTTTATTTTTCAAAATTACACATTTACCCCAAACTTTTACAATTTTTGCAATTTAATCCTTTAACCTTAAATTCATCAAATTAACTATTTTTTTCTCATATAAATATTTTATTCAAATTTGCTAGGTCCTCAATCAGCCCTTAACAAACATCTAATTCATTATTAAACCCTAATCTTTTGACAATTTCACAATTTAAAGCTAAAATCAAAATCTAATAAAAATTACTTTACAAATTCATCAAATAACATAATCAAAGCTCCAAATACATTGTATTCTTCAAAAACATTTAATATTCATCAATGGAAACTTCCAAAATTTTTAACAGAATTAAAAACGGAGGTACGGGCTAATTGGACCTAGTTGCAACGATATTAAAAACATAAAAATTACAAGAAACAGAATCAAAATAGACTTACATGCAATAAAATAAGCAAACCAAAGCTTTCTCCCTAC
Source organism: Gossypium bickii (assembly GCA_025503065.1). NCBI lineage: Eukaryota > Viridiplantae > Streptophyta > Magnoliopsida > Malvales > Malvaceae > Gossypium > Gossypium bickii. The sequence goes on from CP106711.1 coordinate 38,811,117, forward strand.
CTTAGCTATGGCATTCGGCCATATGAAGAAGATAACGAAATGAATTTTGTTTTTCATTCTTTTAATTTAACTTAATTTTAATTAAACTTCCATTTATTTCAAAAATTACCATCCAATTCACACTATTTTTTAATTTTCCATTTAATTGTCGTCCCACTGTTCTAATTAAAGCATAATTGTTTCTTAAGTCCTCCATCATTTATTATTTAAACCATTTGATCACTTAATTACTATAATTACTATATTTTGCACCTTTTACAATTTAGTTCTTTTTCTTTAATTAACTATCTAAATGTTAATATTTTCAAACCAAATTTTAATACAAATTTAATAACTCTATGAATATTCTAAAAATAATAATTATGAGTCGACACGATGAAAATTTGTGGTCCCAAAACCACTGTTCCGTCAGCATTGAAAATCGGGTTGTTACAACTCTCCCCCTTAGGAAATTTCGTCCATGAAATTGTTACCTGAAAATAGATTCGGTACTGTAGTTTCATTGATTCCTCAGTTTCCCAGGTAGCTTCTTCTAAACCATGATGGTGCTGTAAAACTTTCTCATTTGTTTCGCTGTTCTTTGACTTCCCGAGCTAAAATTCTTACTGGTTCCTCCAAATACATTAAGTCTGGTTGTAGCTCAATCTCAGTATGAGGAATCACATGCGAAAGATCAGATCTATACTGTCTCAGCATCGATACGTGGAATACATTATGGATTTTCTCGAGTTTAGAGGGAAAAGCTAATTTATAAGCTACAGGGTTGATTCTTTCAACAATCTCATACGGTCCTATAAATCTCGGACTCAACTTTCCTTTCCTGCCAAAGTGTAGCAGTTTCTTCCACGGAGAAACTTTCAGGAATACTCGATCGCCAACAGCAAATTCTATATCTTTTCTTTTCAGATCCGCGTATGATTTCTGACGATCAGATGCAACTTTCAAAGAATCCTGAATAATTTGAACTTTATCTTCAGTTTCTCTGATCAAATCAACTCCCACCATTTTGGATTCATTCAGCTCAAACCAATACAATGGTGTTTTACATTTTCTCCCATAAAGAGCTTCAAACGGTGCCATTTTTATACTAGATTGATAACTATTATTATAAGAAAATTCGGCTAATGGTAGATACTTTTCCCAGTTACCTTCAAATTCAAGTATACAATATCTCAGCATAACTTCCAGAATCTAAATCACTCGTTCTGGTTGCTCGTTAGTCTGAGGATGAAATGCTGTGTTGAAATTATGCTTAGTACCTAAAGCCTTGTGAAGTTTGCTCCAAAATCTCGATGTAAATCTCGGATCTCGATCTGAAATAATAGATGTCGGAACTCCGTGTAGTCTCAAAATCTTATATACATATAGTTTCGCCAATCTCTCAAGTGAAAAGTATGTTCTGATTAGAATAAAATGTGCCGATTTAGTCAATCTGTGAACAATTACCCAGATTGGATCTTTCTTTCTTGAAGTTACAAGTAAACCAGATACGAAATCCATCGTGACTCACTCTCACTTCCATTCAGAAATCATAATAGGTTGTAGTAAACCCGATGGTACCTGATGTTCTGCTTTCACCTGCTGACAAATCAAACATTTAGCTACAAAATCATAAATTTTCTGTTTCATACCCAGCCACCAGTACATCTGTTTCAAATCACCATACATCTTCGTACTACCTGGATGAATAGAATACGTACTACTGTGAGCTCTAGAAAGAATATCATGATTCAAATCTAGATTATTCGGAACAGAAATTCTATCACGATACGCAATGTACTATTATCATCAACACTAAATTCAGTACTCAAGTTATTCTGAACCATTTGTCATTTCAATATCAACTTCGGATCTTCATCTAGCAATTCTCGAATTCGTTGTAGAAATAGGGGTTTCATTCTAAACTTTGCTAATACAGAACCATCTTCATTCAAAACTAAATGAGCATTCATTGCTCGAATGGCAAACAATGACGACTTTCGGCTGAATGCATCTGCAACTACATTAGCCTTTCCCAGATGATAATCAATAACTAGATCGTAATCTTTCAATAGTTCTAACCACCGTATCTGTCTCAAATTCAATTCTTTTTGAGTCATTAAATACTTTAAACTTTGTGATCTGTGAACACGTGACATTTCTCGCCGTATAAATAATGTCTCAAAATCTTTAAAGTGAATACAATCGCAGCCAGCTCGAGATCATGAGTAGGATAATTCTTCTCATGCGACTTTAACTATCAAGAAGCATAGGCTACTACCTTTCCTGACTGCATTAGTACACAACCCAAACTGTGGAGAGATGCATCACTATAAACATTATACGCTTCTCCAGATTTAGGATAAGTCAAGATTGGGGCTTCCACCAAAATGCTCTTCAGCTGATCAAAACTCTATTGGCACTTATTGGACCAAACAAACTCAACATTTTTCTGTAATAACTTGGTCATCGACGAAGCAACAATCAAAAAGTTTTTAACAAAACGTCGATAGTAACCTGTCAAACCCAGAAAACTTCGCACTTCTGAAACATTCTTTGGAGTCTTCCAATTCATTACAATAGAAACTTTACTCGGATAAACTCGAATCCTGTCGGATGATATTATGTGACCCAAAAATCCAACCTCTCAAAGCCTGAATCCACATTTACTAAACTTTGCGTACAACTATTTTTCTCTCAAAGTCTGTAGTACGATTCTCAGATGTTGAGCATGCTCGAATTCTGTCCTGGAATAGATCAATATATCGTCAATAAACACAACAATGAATCTATCCAAATGAGGTTGAAAAACTCGATTCATTAAATCCATAAAAAGCAACAGGGGCATTAGTCAAGCCAAATGGCATTTCCAAAAACTCATAATGACTGTAATGAGTTCTAAAAGCAGTCTTTGACACATCGCAGTCTTTAACTTTCAATTGATAATACCCGGATCTGAGATCTATCTTTGAGAACATTGTGGCACATACCAATTGATCAAACAAATCACTGATACATGACAAAGGGTATTTATTTTTTATCGTGACTTTGTTCATCTATTTGTTATCTATACACAATCTCAAAGAGCAGTCTTTCTTTTTCACAAACAATACAAGTGCACCCCAGAGAGACACACTCAGTCGAATAAACCCTCGATTTGATAACTCTTGCAACTGTGCTTTCAACTCTTTTGATTTAGCTGGTGCCATATGATAAGGTGATATTGATATCGGTGCAGTACCGGGAACCAAATCAATCATAAACTCAACTTCACTATCAGGGGGCAAACCTGAAAACTCTTCAGGGAACACGTTAGTAAACTAACTAACCATTGATAACTTATCTATCTTCGATTCTAAATCTCTGGTATTAAGAATATAGGCTAGAAACACTTCACTACCTTTACATATCAATCTCTGAGCAGAAATAGCTGAAATAATTCGAACAGCTTCTTTCGGACTCTTAGAATCAACTAAAATCATCTCTCCTATCTGACATTTCAAATCAATCAGTTTCTATATGTAGTTCACTATAGCATCATGCAATGATAGCCAATCTATTTCCAAAATAACATCAAATTCTCGAAAGGGTAACAACATCAAATCAGTAGGGAATTCACAGCCTCTAACTTTCAGTGGACAATTATGACAAACTAAGATAACTATCACACTCTGATCTAGTGGATTAGTAAATTGAATATCATAATCAGTATATTCAATAGGTAATTTCTTTTCTGTTACTAATGCAGTGTAAATATAAGAATGAGTTGACCTAGGGTCAATCAATGTAAACACAGTAACATCAAAAAGATAAAATATACTAGCAATCACATCAAGAGCAATAGCTTCCTCTTTAGCTCGAATAACATAAGTACGAGCTGGTGCTTTAGACTCTAAATGAACAACAGTGTCTTTAATCCCAGCACGAGCAGTTCCAACAGCACTATTCTGACTTAAATGTCTACTTTTTTGAGATGTTGATATTTTCTTGTCATTTTGATATTCATTTTCTTTTAGATGTTTAGGGTAATTTCGAAAGAAATGATCAGTTGACCCACATCTATAACAGGCTCCCGTCTTAGTCCCACACTCGCCAGGATGATATTTCCCACAATGTTTACAACTGGGCTTCGGAGCATTTTGTACACTTCCTATACTATCAACCGGTTCAGTAGGAACTTTAAAATCATGCTAAATAGTCTTGATTCTGTTCGGATGCTCCGACACTAAGGTAGCTCGACTAAAATCTTCTTTAATCTTTTTTGTCAGTGATGCAGAAACAATTTAGAATAACTTCTCTTGTTGAACTCTAAAATTCGTCTATCCCTTTGTATCCTGTGGTTGTAAACTTCTTCCATTTTTTGTGCACGATAAGATAAAACAACAAATTCTTGAATTTCATTACCTTCGATCATCATTCAAATTTTATCATTCAAGCCATCTTCAAACTGGATACACATTTCTTCTTTAGTAGGTACAATCTCTTGGGCATACTTACTAAGATATACAAACTCTCTCTCATACTCGGCCACTAACTTATTTCCTTAATGTAGCTCAAGAAGTTCTCTCTTTTTCTTATCCAAATACCTTTTCCCGACATATTTCTTTTTAAATTCTATCTAAAAAAAAATCCTAAGAAATTTTCTCCCTTGGTACCACAACCACTAGTGTAGTCCAACTATACGCTTCCTCTTTCAGTAAAGAAATGACACATCTAAGATAATCATCCAAATGGCAAACCATTTATTCAGAAACTCGTAAGATGTTCTGTAGCCAATACTTAGCTTTAATCGGATCATCTTCCGATCTACCCTAAAATTCCTCGGTACCACACTTTCTAAGCTTTTCCACTGGAATTTGTGGACTAGGCTCACTCATTAGAGGAGGTGGAGGTGCAACTGATAGTACGACATGTGGTATAACAAGAGGTACTATAGGGGGTAGAGGTCGTTGAGCCAGATTTTTCATTTGCATAAACTTGCTGATTCACTGGTTCATATACCCAAAGAATATATTTTTAAGCTCATGTTCCTGAGCAGGAGGAATTGGAATATTACTACTCGTCCCATGATCAAAAGTCGGTACATTACTGTTAACCTCATCATTTTTAGCACGATCAGATCCATCTGACATCTTTATAATCTAATTAAGAAAAACGAAGGTAAGAACGATTCAAACACGTTACACTGTCACATATTAATATGACATGTAATCCTAAACACTTCACATGCTACGTTCAGTCTGAGAATTGACTAAACCGTAGCTCAGATAGCACTAAATGTAACAGCCCTAACCCATATTCATCGCCAGAATAGGGTTACAGATCATTACTAGACAAACAAAATAGTGAACCCTTCAAATCATATATTTATACAAACATAATCAAATTTCATTCAAATAAATTCATAATTTCCCTTAATCGAGCCCTCGAGACCCTAAAAATACTATAAAAATAATCCGAGACTAAATCGAAACCATTTGGAAATTTTAGGAAAAAGTTGAAAAATTTAGACTATAAGGGTCACACGGCTATGCGGACATTCGAAATAGGGACATACAGCCATGTCCCAGCCTGTGTAACTCACTGACTTGGGTCATACAGCCAAGCCACACGCCCGTGTTCTAGGCCGTATACCTTCCGAAATGACCTGACATGCCCATGTGCCAGGCTGTGTGCTAGGCTGTGTAACTACCTGACTTGTATGCATTGAACCTACAGGGACACACGGCTGAGACACACATCCATGTCTCAGGCCATGTGGACCTAAAATGTACCTTAATCAACAAGTTTATCATTTCAAGCTTACTTGGTGTAACAGCCCGGTTTTAGCTAAATTAGAACAGTGGTTTTGGAACCACGAATCTGATGTTGGAAAATTTATTTTTATATTATTTTATGTGTTTATAGCATGAAAGTATGAATGTGTGAAATTTTCGTGAAGTAATTTTGTCGTTTAATTACTCAATTTGAGAAAAATGACTAGATCGAGTAAAATGCAAAAGTCACATGCTATTAGTTAAAGGTGTCAATTGGCCTTGGCTTTTAAATATAATGGCCTTAAATGGTAATTAGACCACTTTAAATGATAGTGCACTATTATGGACAACCATTATATGTTTTTAATGTTTATTCATTAAGGTTATAATGGTAATTAGCATAATTATAATGTGTTAAATAAAACAAAAACAATTTTGAGTTCATTTTTCTCATGTTGGCCGAATATTGAAGAAGAAAAAGAAGCCATTTTACTCATCTCGGGTTTGGCACACATTAAGCTTGATTAAGGTACGGTATGAGCTCGATTTTTGATGATTTTTATGTTTTTTGATTGTTGCTTTAAAATCTAGCTAGCCCATATCTTAGATTTTGAAATTGTTAAAGATTTTGAGAGTTTCCATTATTGAATACTTGAGTAATTTGATGATTGATGATAGAATATGAAAGCTTGGTGATAGTTTTACATGTTTTGTAAAGTGATTTTTGACAAAAATGTCAAAAAGGGACTAAATTGTGGAATATGTAAATTGAGAGGTTGAAATGTAAAATAAATGAAAGATATGGGCTGTTAGGAACCTATAGGTAATTCAACTAAGCTAGAGTATAATAAAATTATGTGAATTTTGTGTATTTGTGAAATAGGGACTAAATTGTTAAAAGTGTGAAAGTTTAGGGGCTAAAGAGCAAATATGCCTAAATGTATGTTTTGGACTAAATTGAAAGAGTATATGATTGAATAAGTCAATTGTGAATTCATATAGATCAATAAAGTAAGAATTTGGATTTAGATCGAGGGAAAAGCAAGGATGTCGTATAGTCGATCCGATCTGTTAATTTCGAATACGAGGTAAGTTCGTATAATTGAACTTAAATGCTATCTATCTAGTTGATGGACGAAATTGAGATGGTAATTATTATATTTGATAAATGTTGAGAAAATAAATGAAATGTACGAATTGAGTAAAGCAAGTTGCCGAATAAGACCATAGTTGGGCTATGGCAATCGATTAATAAGATCATAACTAGGTTATGGCATGTGAACTAAAGACCACGGCAGGGCCTTGGCAATGTATGTCTAAGACCATAGCTGGACTATGGCATCGGAAAAATTGATGAAATTGTATCGTCTAACTAATTACAAATCTAAATATTTGTATCATCATTTAACCTATTACATGCCATATAATCTGAAGTAAATGTTCAAAAGCTACCGAATTAAGCTGGATTGTATGACTTGAGTGCTGATCCGATCGTCCCACCTTTCGAGTATCTACAAGAATAAAGTTTAACACAAGTAAGCTCAATGAAGCTTAGTAAATTCGACGTATTAAATCAAAAAATCTTATCGAAATGAATATAACAATTCAAAAAGTAATGTACAACCATGAAAGTTTCCTGTCATCCACAATCCCAATTGGTAATTCATAATTAATAAATTCAAATATCATGTATATATGGAAAATTCATCAGAGTTACCCAACAAGTTAACTTACCGAGATTTTCAACTCAAAGAACGACTTACGGATAGAAGTACATTATCAGTCCAACCAAACACACCAGATGCTCACTCGAGCCAATCCATCCACCACACCAATGCTTATAAGAGCTAATCCAACCATCACACCAATGCTCATAAGAGCTAATCCAACCATCACACCAATGCTCATAAGAGCTAATCCAACCAGCACACCAAATAGAGAGTAATAACACGAGAGTTTGCAACAAATGCTGAACCTCGATTTAATCGGGAAATATACAAATATATCCCTCTAATACCATCTCTACTCCAAACCACCATAACGTACCAAATTCCCACTATACTCTATCCCACGTTCAAATAAAGCCGATGATCAATTTTAATATTAAACCTCAAATTACCATTCATCATCAACATTTAGGGACTATTCTGAATTTTTTCCTTTTCCACGAGTATCTACGGAATCTTGATCTAAAATGTAAAATTCTTTATTTATTAGCATATATTTCATTTACAAACCATTTTATAATTAATACCGTTTTATTTTTCAAAATTACACATTTACCCTTAACCTTAAATTCATCAAATTAACCATTTTTTTCTCAAATAAATATTTTATTCAAATTTACTAGGTCCTCAGCCAGCCCTTAACAAACATATAATTCACTATTAAACCCTAATATTTTGATGATTTCACAATTTAATCCTAAAATCAAAATCTAATAAAAATCACTTTACAAATTCATCAAATAACATAATCAAAGCTCCAAATACATGGTATTCTTCAAAAACATTCAATATTCATCAATTACAAATTCAAAAATTTTTAATAGAATTAAAAACGAAGGTATAGGCTAGTTGGACCTAGTTACAACGATCTCAAAAGCATAAAAATTACAAGAAACGAAATCAAAATGGACTTACATGTAATGAAATAAGCAAACCAAAGCTTTCTCCCAACCTAAGCAATGACATTCGGCCATATGAAGAAGATAATCATTCTTTTAATTTAACTTAATTTTAATTAAACTTCCATTTAATTACAAAATTGCCATCCAATTCACACTATTTTATTATTTTCCATTTAATTGCCGTCCCACTATTCTAATTAAGGCATAATTGTTTTGTAAGTCCTCCCTCATTTATTATTTAAACCATTTGATCACTTAATAACTATAATTACTATATTTTTCACCTTTTAAAATTTAGTCCTTTTCCTTTAATTAACTATCTAAACCTTAATATTTTCAAACCAAATTTTAATACGACTTTAATAACTCTATAAATATTCTAAAAATAATAATTACGAGTCGACACAATGGAAATTTATGGTCCCAAAACCATTGTTTCGTCACCACTGAAAATCGGGTTGTTATAAAATGACACACTAATCAAAAGGTCTTTAATAGGTTGTAATGGGGATTAGATTAAAGGTGTGGAGAAAGGTCAGAAAAGTTGGTTATAATCGACATCAAGTTGATAAATTACCAAACTAGAAAAAATAAACAAATGCTGAATTAAAAACAAGTGCATAAATCAAGAGCTATTCAAGAATAAAAACGAGCTTCTTCTCAAAATATGAATTTAACTGTTCAAGCTCAATCAAATAGAACTAAATAATAATTAATATTTTTTCAATTTTTTTTAGAACAATCAGAAACAATTCAGCAAATCAAATAGAAGAGCATAGTTAAGCAACTAACCAACTCAAATCTCGACAAAAAAAGGAGTCAATAAAATGAGAAAAAGTTTCAATGAAAATATGAGTTATGGGTTAACATTGATGGGTAAATCAAGAAACGATGTGTTAGGGTCAATAGGTTTTACTAAGGGTTACAAAAAAGGTAGGCGTTTTATGGGATAAGTGGGTTAAAAAAACCTAAGTGCCTTTATCATTTCAGTATATCAAATTAAAGGTATGGTCTTGACATGCATAACCAAAGCAAGTTCTAGAATAACAAATCAAATTGACACACTCATAACCAATAATAAAATGGGCAAGAAAAATGTATGCTCTAAAGGCTCAAAATCTAACAAAATATCATGGTTTTTTATGGCAAACTTGAAAATCTCAAATTTTAAGATGATACCTCAGTTCAGGGAAACAACCTAAAAAATTTTCATTTCTGAAAAATAACTTATCATGCTTGATTCTCAAATGCCTTAGAGTTTAAATCAACCAATGTATAAATATATACAAATTAATCCAAAACACATTAATAAAAAAAAAATCCAAATCGACAAAAAATCATTCTAATTGAAGTAAGAGAAAATCACTTAAACACAAGACATAATTTAGAGATTTTCTAATAATTACATAAATAACCTCCCCACACTTAAGATGTATGTTGTTCTCAATGTACAAACATATATAATCACAATATAAGCAGAATATCATAAGAAAGGGAGAAAACTGAAACTACCCTGAGTATTTGATGAAATCGCCAAATTGATGAAAAGCGAAATTGTAGGCAAATCTAAATGTAGTGCATGATTATGAGCGAACTAATAAGAAAATAAACACAAATAGTGAAGAAGATTAAAAGGTTACAACTCAATTAGAAACAACAAAAAATTAAAAATATAGTTCAAAAGATAAAAAGACGGAATAAGTCTAAAAACATAACAATAAAACAACTAAAAATAAAAAGAATAATAAAAATAAAAAGAAAACAAATAAAATCAATGATCCTCATTGTTAGAGGCATCAGTTTCGTGAGTCGTCGATGCTAAAGATGATATATAGAGGTACTGATAGATTTGCTGCATTGCTACATCAATACTGTCGAACCTTTGAAAGCAATGATGTTCGAAGCGAGTGAACCGCTCGGAAAGGTCTACTAAAGTAGTAGCAGATGTAGCAGGATGGTGACTCGAAGGTGGATGATGAGGTGGATCCTCATGATGGAAGGGGACATCATCAGTGAAGTCCTCGGGCTCATCCTGAGGTTCAGAATGAGATAATCAGTATTGAGGAGGATCCACTCCACGAAGTCACTCAATCATCTTTATATGGCTCATGCTCGAGAATCCCGACGGGGACATCTGGCCTATTAGTGTAAGTGAGGAAGACTACTCCAGTGTGTTGAGGAAACCGAGGTGATGTGTAAGTTGAGTCACATAAGGGCCTAAACAGATTAGACCCTTCTTGCTACGTTCAGTTTGATGCCAAAAGGCTAGAGTGATGAAGTAGGCTAAATCGAAAATATGCCCTGTAGCCATGTTCCACAAAAAATGTAACACCCCAAACCCGGCCTAGACGTTATGGCTAAATCTGGCGATATCACATTGAAGTGTTTTTCGAAAACACCCGTTCCATATTAAATCTCGTTTATAATTATAATGGAAATTTTAGGGTATCTTGTTAATTTACAAATCAAGTTGTTTTTAGTAGAATGTGGATCATATTAGTTTGTTACTAAACTTAAAACAATGTTTGATGCGGAATGTTTTATAGTATGTTACGAAAACATGGTGTTTTGAAAAGCATTTATCACTTTTTGAGAATCCGCGTCCTACTCGTCTAAGATATGAATTAAAATAAGTAAAATCCCAAAAAGTTAAAAAGTTAAAGAAGCCTTATTACAAAATAAATACCCAAATTAAATTTATTGGAAATAAAAAGTTAAATATAGAAGCAGGTGCGATTGTGTGGCCACCTCCGAGTCCCTCACAGCACCGATTCGCCTAATACTGGTGATTACCTGTATAGATAAACAGAGGGGTGAGTTTACGAAAACTTAATGTGTAACCCCCATAAGCAAATAGCCAATCATGCAGTAGGCAAGTACAGTCTGGGCCTAAGCCCAAATCAATAACAGTTCAGTTTAGTTGGATCTTAGCCCATTATAGTATCACAGTGTGGGCCTTAGCCCAGTTTAGTGACAGTAACAGTTCAGACATGCAATCAGAAATCCTACCCAACCAACCTCTACACTCCACTCCATCCAGCCCTACACTCCATGTGGGGATAAAATCACCCACCCATCCCTACACTCTAAATATTAGCACCGGTTGCAGCACTAAACAGTAGTTGCAGTAGAGCTGCCAGTACAGTACACTTCCTCCAATTATAATAATCCCATCCCTATGCAACATATCACACACGTATGCAACATATATATATTATGGCATGCTTATATACAGTCATACATAACATAAAGCATACAGTCATTATATATCATAGGGGCATAACGGTCATTTTACATCATAGGGGCATAATAATCATTTTACATCATAGGGGCATAATAGTCATTTCATCAATTTGAGGTCTAGGTATACTTACCGACCCATCACTAGGTCTGCAATCGTCTCAGGCAACCCGTGCAACCTAGCAGTCAAATAGTAAAAGTGGGCCCAAGGCCCATGATGGGGCCCATATGGGCCCACAGGCTCGTGTGGCCCACATAGCCCAAAATTGGTCTCAGCCATGTAAATTACACAGCTTGGCCCAATATTCTCCACACGTTCGTGTGGTTTTCCCGTGTAACAGCCCGGTTTAGACCCTAGTAGGAGCAGTGGTTTTGGGACCACAAATTTGAGGTTAGAAAAATATTTTAATATTATTTTTGGTGTTTCTAATAGGTGATTGAGCATGTGTGAAAGTTGTGTGAAAATTTTATCGATTGAGTGCTTAATTAGAAAAAAGGACTAAATCGCAAATGTAAAAGCTGTGTGCTAATTGTAAAAGTGCCTAATTGTCATGGCTTTCAAAATGAGAAGTCCTTATGTTGTTAATAAACCATTAATAGAATGGATGGACAAAAATGGGCTTTAGTTGGTGAAAATTTAAATGAACTATTAAAGGGCAAAATGGTAAAACATGGAATAAGGTATATTAAATAAAACAAGTATGAAAAATAAAGCCATTATCATCTTTTCTTAGCCGAATTTGAAGGAGAAAAAAAAAGAAAGAACTAGGGCTTGAAACATTCGACCATTGTTATTCTTGATTGAGATCAAGAAAGGAGGGATTTGGATCGAGATCGAAGCAAAGATAAAGTGCTCGATTAATAGACTTGTTTTGTTATTTCGACATCTGAGGTAAGTTCGGATATAATACGTGTTCTTAAATTATGTTTAAATGCTATGAAATGAAAAGTTATGGGATTATTGGATTAGAAATGCTATGTGTGGAATTAAGATAGGTGGCACTAAGTGTGTGTATTTGGACATGAGACCGAGATGATTAGCACTGTGTGTGCGAAATAATAGAAGCTTCGGCTTTTTGATTGGCACTGTATGTGCGATACCGAATTAAGTTTGGTTTTATATTATGGCACTAAGTGTGCGATGTTATTTAAGCTTCGACTATAAATTGGGCACTAAGTGTGTGATTGGATTGAAGAGATAGAGAACAGTGAATAAATTATGGTATCGAGCATTAAATAGCAAGAACGTTTGTTAACTAAGAATTGGCAAAGGTATGTTTTGAACCTATGTGGTTGATGATAATGTTTAAGGTTGAATAGATGGATGTATGAGTATATGGTGGAGGATGATATTATGTTTAGTTGTGAATCTATCTAAGTGATGGTTTATTTATATATTGATATTGTATTTTTGAGTAGTATGTTTTATATTACGAACTTACTAAGCATTAAAGCTTACTATGTGAAGTGTTTTTCTCTGTTTTACAGTGTCTTTAAAGTTAGCTCGGATCTGGGGATCGTTAGTGACTCAATCGCACTATTGGCTATCCATTTTGGTATTTTTGGAATAATGTATAAATTTGAATATGGCATGTATAGGCTAGTTGATATGGCATGTTTTGAAGTGTATAAGGCTTGCCATGTGATTTGGCTTGGTAGTTTAATGGTTGTGATATGTTTTGAACATATGAAATGAATGACTTATAAGTATATGTGTATAATCTATGTGAGTGATTATTGTTGCATAAATTAGTAAGATAGAAATGGTATGTTTCATGATAGAAATGGTAAGAAATGAATGTTGAATAGTATATAAGTTTTGAGATGTGAAATTGATATTTTGGGTGGACTTGATTAAGTTGAGTTTGAGCATGGAATTAGATGGTGTGGATGATGATTAAAAAGTGCATGTTTTGGTATGTTTGGATGCCAATTAGGAAAGGAAATGGTATTGATTATTGCATGTAGGTGTGACCCAAGTGTGGGTGGCAAAATTTGGCCTTGCAAATGGCCTATAATTGCCCACACGGTTGAGCACAGGGGTGTGTGGCTCGACCGTGTCATTTGAGTTTGCAAATTGGAACAAGTCAGGCTCGACCACAGGCTGGACACACAGGCGTGTCCCAGGCCGTGTGATGCAAGTCAGGCTCAACCACGGGTGAGGCACACGGGTGTGTCTCAGGCCGTGTGGTCAAGTCAGTATGTATGCCCTATTTTGCCACGGCTCAAACACATGGACGCACGGCCTGCTCACACAGGAGTGTGACCTCTGTAGCTTGGAAAAATGTTTGATTTTTGGATAAATTTTGTATGATTCTGGTTTAGTCCCGACCCCTTTCTAGTGCATGTTTAAGGTCTCGTAGACCTCGTTAAGGGACTATATGTATATATCTTGATATGTTTGAATTGTGTTATAGTTTGTGTTGAGAAATGATAGTAAATGTTCAGATTGTTCGGTAATGCCTCTTAACCCTATTTCGGTGACGATTACGGGTTAGGGGTGTTACATCCCGTGTGGGGTCCATAGGCCCGTTGGGCTCACATGGCCCATTTTGGCTCAACATGGCCCAAAACAGCCTAAGACCACGAAATCACTCATGGTGGCCTCAATAGTCCAACGCCCACGTTTTATGCGTTCGAATTACCACACGAGCGAGCGCATGCTAGTGTAGCGTCAATTGTCCTGTTTTTTCGCTTTTGCCGATTTACAATTTGGGCAGTGTTTACACACTTTTTGGCATTTCATTGATATCGTTTATAGAGTACTGTTACACACCTAGGTTCTGTTTGTTGAGAAAATTGCCCCGCCTTTGAAACCTACACTTGACCAACAATCCCCAATTATTCATTTAAGTAGTTACTCAATCGAATACACACAAATTATCTCAATCGTTAAACTCACAACAACTTACCTTTGATCGAGTGAAGAGGGAAGTTTCACCTACCCAAACGTTAATTACAAACCTTCAACCCTTCGAAAAGTTCCTAGGCACCAATCGAAAATGGGTAAGCACTTTAATCAATAGGTAATAAGATAACACTATACTATTACACTTACCAACAACACGAGAATTAACTACGAAGTGCAAGACTTAACAGTAAGTCTAGAATGCTTACCAGAAAACAAAGTAGGGAACACGGTCGGCCCCAAGAGGAAGGAAAGATTCGGCAAACAGGAAATGAAAGGGAAGGATGAAAGAAGAGGAAAGCCAGAAGAGCAAATCGACAACAGTGAAGTATGAAAAAGAACGGTAGAGAAAATGGATTCAAAATGACAAAAGGGAGAGGAAGGTGTATTCGACCAACAGTAGAATTAATTGGGAAGAGAAACGAAGAAGAGGCAATTGAAAAAGGGAGTATTCAATCAAAGAAATGGTTGTCAACAAAAAAAAAAACGAGTGACTTGAAACAGAACCCTTCCACTTTCGGCTTTCTAGCAAAAGAGAGAAAAACAAAATACAAGTAAAACCCGAAATGAGGAGTATACCACTCTGGCCGAATTTCTTGAGTTCCATAGTTCAATTTTGGCACAACACTCTCTCCCCTCTCACTTCCCTTGATTTTCTTTTAAAATCCCTCCTCAAATCTCTCCATCCGATCACATCTCCCCTCCAGCACTTAATTTGAATTCTTCTCAACCACTTCAGTGTTTCAGTCAAACTACAACACCTCCCACGACACAGCAGTAAAATAAATACTCCACTGCCCCCACCAAGATTCAAACCTCAGTCTTTTGGCATAGGTAACATGCCACTTACCCCTTAGACCAACAGACTATTTATGTCATGCTTTACCCACAATAATTTAAAAGCCTACTAACCATAGGCAAGGGTTTATTCCTTAAAAACAAAACTTTTTGCACAAGCCCAGGCTTGAACCCAAGACTTCCCAAACACTCCCAAACACACCCAAATCACTTAACCACTGAAGCAAACAGATATTTGTGTTACAATCATACAAAAATAAATAGTTCGATTTTTAGGGACGTTACAACTCTACCCCCTAAAAGAAAATTTCAGCCTCAAAATTTACCTGATCAAAATAGATGAGGGTATTGTTGACGCATCGCCTCTTCGGGTTCCCACGTGGCCTCATCTGGGCTGTGATTGCGCCAAAGTATCTTAACCAGTGGGATAGACTTCTTCCTTAGAACTTTCTCATCATGATCTAAAATCTGAACCAGTTCCTCTACAAAAGTTAGGTCTGGTCTAACCTCAATCTCCTCAGTTGAAATCACGTGTGTGGGATCAAAGCGATAAAGCCTCAGCATAGAGACGTGGAACACATCTTAAATCTAATCCAACTCTAGAGGTAACTCAAGTTGATAAGCAACTGGTCCCACACGTTTCAGTATGCGATAAGGCCCAATAACCCTAGGGCTCAACTTGCCCTTCCGTCCAAATTTCAGTACCTTCTTCCATGGCGAAACCTTAAGAAAAATGAAGTCCCCCACAGAATACTAAAACTCCTTGCGCTTCAAATCCGCATAGGACTTTTGTCTGTCAGATGCCGCCTTCAATCGATCTTGAATTAATCTAACTTTGTCCTCGGTATCAGAAACTAATTCATGGCATAGAACACGCCACTCTCCCAACTTAGTCCAACACGAAGGAGTACGACACCTACGGCCATTTAATGCCTCGTACGGTGCCATCTGTATGCTAGACTGATAGCTATTGTTATACGCAAACTCTGCCAATGGCAAATAGTCTTCCCAACAGCCTCGAAAATCCATTGCACAACTCCTTAATATATCCTCCAGTATTTGAATCACCCTCTCTGATTGACCATCTGTCTGAGGATGAAATGCAGTACTGAAGTCCAATCTTATGCCCAAAGCCTCGTGTAACTTCTTCCAGAACTGAGACGTGAAGCGAGGATCTTTATTTGATATTATGGAAACCGGTACCCCATGCAGTCTCACTATCTCAGCCACATACAGTTTAGCCAGCTTCTGCAAAGAGTAATCAGTACGAACTGGTATAAAATGGGCTGACTTGGTTAACCAATCCACAACGACCCATACTGCATCCTTCTTAGTAGGCGTTAGGGGCAGCCCACTAACAAAGTCCATAGTTACTCTCTCCCACTTCCAAAGTGGAATTTTAACTGGCTGAAACAACCTTGAAGGTAACTGATGTTCAGCCTTAATCTGCTGGCAAGTCAGACACTTACTTAAAAAGTCAGTAACTTCACGCTTAAGACCTGGCCACCAATATAACTCATGAAGGTCTCGATACATTTTATTCTCGCCGGGATGCATAGCATAAGGACTACTATGCGCCTCTTGCAGTATAGATTGCCTCAAATCAGTATCCCTTGGTACACAGACTTTCCCACGAAAACACAGTACCCCTTCGCTATTCAGTCCAAAATCTGAAGTTTCCCCACTCTCAATCTATCGGAATCGAGGACCCAAAGACCCATCCTCCAACTATTTACCCTTAATCTGTTCAATCCACGACAGTTTAACTTGAAGTTTGGCCAACAAACTACCATCATCAAATAAGCTGAGATGAGCAGACATCGCTCTCAGATCCGTCATACCCCTACGACTTAATGCATCAGCCACCACATTGGCCTTACCAGGATGGTATTTAATCGAACAGTCATAATCCTTAAGCAGCTCAATCCATTTATGCTGCCTAAGATTTAGCTCCGTCTGAGTGATGAGGTACTTGAGGCTCTTATGATCTGTGTAAATGATACATTTTTCACCGTATAGGTAATGCCTCTAGATTTTCAGTGTGAATACATACCACTGCCGCCAACTCTAAGTCATGCGTAGAATAATTTGCCTCATGAGACTTAAGCTGGCAAGACGCATATGCCACTACCTTGCCCTCTTGCATCAACACACATCCTAAACCGACATGTGATGCATCGCTATAGACAATGAATTCTTTCCTAGACTCTGGCTGTATTAAGACAGGGGCCTCCGTCGAAACCTTCTTAAGTTTCTCAAAACTCTCTTGCTGCATATCAGTCCAGACAAACAGTACCCAATTATGCAACAATTTAGTCAGAGGTGCAGCAATCAACGAAAAACCCTTAACAAAACGTCTATAATACCCTGCCAGACCCAGAAAACTTTGAATCTCAGATACCGTCTTAGACGGCTTACAATCCAGAACAGCTTCAATTTTTCGAGGATCAACTCTAATCCTTTCAGTAGATACCACATGGCCAAGAAATGTTACTTCTCGTAGCCAGAATTCACACTTGCTGAACTTAGCGTATAATTGTTTCTCCCTTAAAATCTGCTAAACAACTCAGAGATGTGCGTCATGTTCATCCTCAGTTCTCGAATACATTAAGATGTCATCTATAAAAACCACTACGAACTGATCCAAATAAGGCTAGAACACTCATTTCATCAGATCCATAAAAGCTGCTGGTGCATTCGTCAGTCCAAACGGTATCACAAGGAACTCATAATGACCATAACGAGTCCTAAACGCTGTCTTGTGAACATCAGCTTCTTTGACTCTCAGTTGATGGTACCCCGATAGGAGGTCAATCTTAGAGAAGACTGAAGCTCCTCGAAACTAGTCGAATAGATCATCAATCCTCCAGGGGTACCTATTCTTAATAGTCAATTTATTTAGTTGCCAGTAGTCTATGTACATGTGCATAGATCCATCCTTCGAACCAGTAACTCTTGAATCAAGTCAATAACACCGGTGCTCCCCATGGAGACACCCTAGGGTGGATGAACCTTCGGTCCAGTAACTCTTGAATGTAAGCCTGAAGCTCTACTAGCTCCTTCGGTGCCATTCTATAAGGAGCAATAGACACTGGAGCTGTACCCAATAGGAGTTCAATCCCAAATTCAACTTGACGGTTTGGAGGTAGTCTAGGTAATTCATCGGGAAAAACATTAGGAAAATCTTTGATTATTCTGATATTTTTAACAGATGAAACCTCAGAATCAGAAACATCAATGTAAGGCTATATATGCCTCACAACCCTTCCGAATCAACTTCTCGGCCTTCAGGGCAGAAATCACATTTGACAAATGATTCTGACGCTCCCCTATTACCACCACCTCATCACCCTCTGTAGTTTTCAGTACCACCTGTTTAGCAGCATAATCCAAATTCACTTGATGCTTAACCATCCAATCTATGCCCAGTATTAAGTTAAATTCTCCAAAAGAAAGTTCCATTAAATCAGCCAAAAAGATGGTTCCTTGAACCTCCAAGGGTACATCTCTGAACAATTTCTTTACCCTAACTGACTGCCCTAAAGGACTCAACACAGTAACCTCACTTGCAGTGGTTTCAACCATTATACACAAAGTCTCAAACACCGAGCCTGCTGTATATGAATGAGTAGACCCAACATCAACCAGTGCCGTATAAGGTACATTTGTAACACCCCTATCCCAAGTTCGTGGCCGAATTAAGGTTAGGAGCGTTACCGGACAAATCGAAAACATTCACAAACAAAATCATACATTCAGTCATCATTCTCAGACATAATGTCCCTTAATCGGGTCCTCGAGACCTTAATCCTACTTATAAATCGAGTCGAGAATAAACTGAAACACATATGAAATTCCATGAAAATTTGAAACTTTTCTAAAATATAGGGGAGACACGCCAGTGGGAGGAGACCGTGTGCCCTCCACGGCTTCTAGACACCCCCATGTATCCATCCGTGTTCATATTGACTATATCAACACGGTTATTAGGCACGCTCGTGTGCCATGGCCGTGTACATTTACGTCATATACTGACTTCCCCACCACGGCTACCAAGCACGCCCGTGTCGAGGCCGTGTACTTTTATGTTAGCTACTGACTTACACACCACGGCCAGATGACATGCCTGTGTCGATGCCGTGTGATTTTACCCATAGTCTAAGGCACGCCCGTGTGCCACAAATGTGTGACATTATAGGCCATTTACAAGGCCAAAATGCCAACCTAATGGTTCATATCTATAAGCATCATTTACCAACACATATCAAGCATATATGGCAACCAAAAACATACAAATAGTCATCCAAATCATGCATATTTGATCACTAAGATAATCACAACCATACATTAAATTTTTTATTCAATATATACATTCAAAACCAATACTAAACATACCAATTTGCATAACTAAAACTCAATTATACCTATGCACCATTTGTCTATATACTTACCATCTCATAACCATTCCATATATCAACTAATCATATCATAACAACTTCACATATCACATTCATCTAAGCATGATACCAAAACATAACTAGCCAAATTACATGGCTAAGTTCACTTTACAAATCATCACAAGAACTAGCCTATACATGCCATATCTATCTATATACATATCCAAGGTGTACCAAAATGATATTAGTAGTGTGATGACGATCCTTGACGGTCCCGAGCCTTTAGTAGCTTTGACGACCTAAAAAACAGATTAAACACACACAGAGTAAGCTTTCCAAAAGCTTAGTAAGTCAATATACTAACAAACTTAGCATAAAATGCATATACTTGCTTTGGTTCATACACTTTTGACTACATTAGCCATATTCATAACTCAAAGATCATACAATCACGTATCTCATTTCACCGAAACTTTATACAACATATCATCAATTCCATATTCATAGCATCATAGTAAGATCATATTGATGCTTATCTTGTATACACAATTAGTGTATAATCAACATACCTGAATTGGATTTACAATCACATATTTGTTCATAGCTCGATTTTGCAATTAGTATCATAGACTTGTCTGTGGAACAGTAATAAATCCAGTGGAATACTCAGAAAGCTCAGAATAATCATATAATGCCAATGTCCCAGACGAGGTCTTACATGCACTCGGATATCGATGCCACTGTCCCAGACAGGGTCTTATACGAATCAAAATGATGCCGATGTACCAGACATGGTCTTACATGTAAGTGTCATAATAATGCCAACGTCCCAAACGTGGTCTTATACATAAAGTTTATATTGATGCCAATGTCCCAGACGTGGCCTTACACATAACCAGATATCGATGCCACGGTCTAGGACAGGGTCTTACACGTATCTCAAATCAATGCCAACGTCCCAGACGTGGTTTTACATGATAAAACAGAACAGATACTTATGTCAAGGTTCGTACGAGGCTTCTCAGACTTAGTCAATATACCGAACTTATCTCGGAATTCAATTACAGAATTTCTCATAAACATTCATTATCATCATTAAACATATGAACAATTACAAATGCATACATATTCATTAATTTGTATAGAGACTTGTCTCGGATTCGATTTATCGGAATAGAAAACGGCTACTCGATAACTTTCACTTTCCCGCAATCTAAATTCGTTTTCCTTGGTTCTTGATCTAAACATATTTAGAATTAACCTTTTTATTCACTAGTTCATTCAATTCAATCCAAAGACACACATTTAGGGTTATTTGTAAAATAACCCTCATATTTGTACAACTTAGCAATTTAGCCCATTTTTCTCAAAACATCAAATTCACAAAATCCACACATACATATGCTTGGCCGAATATATATATCACATACAAACCCATATTTTTCATCAAATTCACAAATTAGTCCCTCAATTTGTCATTTTCTCAATTTAGCCCTATTAAGCTAAGGTAATCAAAACTTCAAGAACAAAACATGTTCATCCACCACAAATCTATCATTTAACACCTTAAAGCATCACAAAGCTCACCCTAGCATCAATGGCATAACTTACAAATATCACCGATACACAAAATTGAAACATGGGTTTGATAGTAGACGAAGCAACGATTACAAAAACGAAGAAATTATCAAAAACCGAAACCAAATCATACCTTAATTAGAGCTTACAAAGGCCGAATATCAAGCTTCTTTCTCTTTTCTTTTCTTTTGTGTATATTCGGTGGATGAACAATGAATTAAAGCTTATTTTAAGCTTTAGTTTTGTTAATAATATGATATAAACTAATTTACCAATATAGCCTTTCATATAAAAATGTATAAAACATAGTTACAAGGTCATTTATGACCTTAGCCATCCATTAACCATGGAAATGGCCAATTTGCCACATAAGTCCTCATATTCAAAAAGCCATAACACATAAGCACTTTAACATATAGCATACAACTTTCATATTTAAAGCAATTTCATCCTTTCGTCAAATTAAATACACAGACAGAAAAAATTAACTTACAAAAATTTAGCACATGCTTAATCATATCTCAACGGCACAGAATATATTATTAAAATATTATACGGACTCGGATTTGTGGTTTCGAAACCACTATTCTGACTAGGGTATAAACTGGACTGTTACAACATTATAGATAAAGAACGTACCAGTAATAACATCTGGGGCGTCTCCATCCTCTCTGTAACATCCTGAAAAGGGCCTATGCATTTTTGGTTTAATTGTACGAAATGACATGTCCTATGTGTTATGAATGTATTTTTGACATTTTTGGAAACCTGGAAATGTATGGAAATGTTAAGTTTAAAGTGAACATTCTTGGAAACCTGAAAATGTAAGGAAATGATTTAGAAATGATTCAAAAGAGGAAAGTGAACATTTCTGGAAACTTGGAAATGGAAGGAAATGTCTTGTCTTGGAAATGTAAGGAAATGACTTGGAAATGGAAGGAAATGTCTTGTCTTGGAAATGTA
The DNA here is from genome assembly GCA_025503065.1 of Gossypium bickii. Lineage (NCBI taxonomy): Eukaryota > Viridiplantae > Streptophyta > Magnoliopsida > Malvales > Malvaceae > Gossypium > Gossypium bickii. The sequence continues at coordinate 38,833,365 of CP106711.1, forward strand.
AGGAAATGACTTGGAAATCTAAGGAAATGTCTTGTCTTGGAAATGTAAGGAAATGTCTTGGAAATGTAAGGAAATGTCTTAGAAATGTAAGGAAATGCTTTAGAAATGTCAAGTTTAAAGTCTAAAAGAGGGAACTAAGGCGAGGTGGCCTTAAGAGAAAATGTATGTGAAATATGACACACAAACGGGCTTGGAAAAGTGGCTTGAAGATGCAACTTAGGGCCTCAGAAATGGCGCCACATACCGGGTATTGGGCCAAGGTTCGAGTTGCGGCAGGAAGCAAAATAAAAGTTTTATTTTGCAAAGAGAGAGTAGAAGACAGGGACAAAGACAAGGCTATAATTTAGGAGCCTTTATTCTTTTATTTTTAAGAGATAAATGGTGGATAAATAAGGGATAAATAATGGATTTATTTTAGATTATTTTCAAGAGATAAATGAGGAATTATTCTTTAATTAGGAAAATAAGGGAGAAGTGATGGCCAAGTAAGGGACTTTGAGTTTAATAATTTCAGCTAAGTAAGGATTATCTTTTATTTTAGGAGATAATTAAAGAGATAAAGCTATCAAAATAGAAGAGTGATGGCCAAGTAAGGGATTCTAAGTTAGTAAATTCGGCTATATAAGGAAAAGAAGGCCATTCATCATTCTTTCTCTCAACCCTTCTCTCTGCCGAATTTCCTAGAGCATTTGTTTTTCTTCTTTTTATTAGCCAAAGCCGAAAATTCAAGATATCACCATTAGCCAATTTCTTTTCTTTCCAATCCATCAAAAGCCGAATCTTTGAGGGGCTTCAAGCATAGGTGCTATCAATTTCTTCAAGAAAGGGTAAGAACAAGTTTTGATTTCTATTCTTTTCTTTTAAATTTGTCGAAATCTAGGACTAATCCCATCAATATTCTTATTTGCCGAAATTTGGAAGGATTCTTTCGGGATTTTTGCCATAGTCAACTGTAAAGGAAAAGATCTTCGGGATTTGACCATCAAGGTAAGTCATATCTGACATTCGGCCAAGGGCCATTGATTGTGATTAAAGGTTTGAAGTTGATCTAACATGTGGTTTTAGGGATTTTGACAGAAGCTATAACCAAGGGATAATTTCGGGATTTAAGATCCTTAAGGTAAGTGACTATGAATATTCGGCCAAGGCCTATTTTAGTAGTTAGATCTATTTTTATGTGTTTTAAGCCGAAAACTAACTGATTTCAAAAGGGAAGAATACAAGTTTCCGGGATTTGATTAATTATCAAATCGACAGCAAGGTAAAAAAGTGGATACAATAATCCTTTGGGATTTGATTAAATTAGCCGAATAGGCTTTTTTCTAAAATACTAAATGTGGCCAAATGTAGGGATTTAGGATCTAAAGCGATAGATCGGTTTTTCGGGATTTCAAGGAATTTGTTAAGCTAATCAGGTGTGTACCCCACACTATTTCATAATATGTTTTATGGCTATGTTTAATTAATATATGTGATATTAAGAATGTGAATATGGCTAAGGTACCATAATGTGGTACAAAGTACTCAGGTACGTTTCCTACTCCTACTAGGACTATGAAATATGTTATTTGTAACATGAGAATAAGAATGTGAACTTTGGCATATTAATGCATATTACAAAATGGGGCATATGGGTTATTGAAAGGGGAAGTGAATGTGGTGACCTAAGACCACGAACACGGTGACCTAAGATCGTGGTATCTGAATGTGGTGACCTAAGACCACAATAATCTGAATGCGGTGACCTAAGACCGCGATATCTGAATGTGGTGACCTAAGACCACAAATGCGGCGACCTAAGACCACGATATGGAGTGTAGCGGAAGGAGGGTCGACTTAGTAGTCCCCACGGTGTACAGGTTGGTAAGGGGGAGTGTAGCGGATGGCTTATTAGGTTTTGGTTTGGGAATGCATCATAATTTGTATGCTATGATATGAATGTGTAATATTTGTTATGCCTGATTCTATTATGATTTAGTGTTGTGTACACATTGAGTCTATTGACTCACCCCGTTGAGGGACCATGTTTGGTGATGAATAATGAACTGGACCGGACGGAGAACTTTTGGTGGCCATGCTCAACATGAAGTTTTTATTTTTATGGACTATTAATTTTTAAGTACTCCAAATTATTTGGATTTACTTGATGTAATAAGGCCATAAGGCCATAGTGCACTATTTTATTTCTGTTTTTATTTATTATGGTACGAAATTTTTTTATTAAGTTAAAGATTAAGTAATTTACTTTAAATGTATTCTATATGTTTTATCACCTAAAATTTAAAAAGGGTTTTCATTATAAAACGATTTTGTTTTCTACTCGAGCCCAACCCAAAACAATATTTCTTTCAAAACACACTATTTTCCCAAAGTAACAAAAGAACTTTGAACCGGTTTACTTGAGGAACATACCAAATCTGGTCAAAGCTCGTGGGCCGGGTTTGGGGTGTTTCACTCTCGGTGATGTGTAGCATAAACCAGAGCTGGCTGTCTCGCCTCAGTATGACCAGCACCTCTGCCCGGTGCTCCACGACCACGACCCATACCATTTCCATCTCTGGCCTAACCACGGACTCTCGGTGGCTGCTGAACACCTCTTGGTGGCTGAATAGTACCCGACCTACAGCTTGTATTTGCTCGGGCCTCCGTGGACAATCTTTGATACGGTGCTCTAATGATCTGCACCTCAAACATGCCCTAATCCTTTTCCAGCACTCGCCCTGATGGCGTCTACCACAATCAACACATGTCTGCGATCCAGTAGCAGCAATAGGGGCCTCAACTCTGATTGGCCCATCCACTCTGGCCTTTCTCTTTATCCTCTGAACGGAACTTGAGAGCTCCGAATCCCTCTTATTCCTACCCTTTTCTCTGTTCAAACGTTCAGTACGCTTCACCTCCTCGGTGATCTTCACCTTATCTACCAGTGTGGCAAAATCTCGCTTCTTCTGTGGAGCTATCAAAACTGTCAGACTATCTCTGAGGCCATCCTTGAAACAAATACACCGCTCATATTCAATTGCCACCATCCCACGTGTATAGTGACTTAATCAAAAAATTTAGCTTCATATTCAGCCACTGATTTATTCCCCTGAGTCAGATTTAGAAACTTCCTCCTCTGGGCATCCACATAACTAGCACCCACATATTTCCCTTAGAAAGCAGTCTTGAAGAATTCCCATGTCAATCAGTCAGCTTGAGTACCCTCTTTAACTGTAGGCCACCACTGATAGCTTCATTTCGTAACAATGACACTGCACCTTTTAACTTCTGTTCAGGGGTGCAGTCGAGGTCATCTATGATCCTTTCTGTGGCCTCAATCTAATATTCAGCCACGTTATGGGAAACTCCAACAATAGCCCTAAAGATCTCGACCCTATTAGACTGGAGTTGTTCTGTGACCGACCCATAGCTCACAGTACAAGTATTGCGCCCAGCGACCCTCTTCAAAATTCGCAACATAGCTTGCGACAATGCATCATCCCCAGCCGCTCGATAGTGAGACCTAGTCAAGTCACAGGTGAAGTCGGTGCCTCTCTAGCTTCAGTGTTAGGCATGTGGCCTGATGATGAAGACCTAGCCCGAGCACCTCTACGGCTTCTGCCACAGCCTCTTGTACCCCTTCCATGAGTACCCTAGTGCTCATTATAAATTTGCGTATTATTTGTTTTTAATAATTTTATGCATCAGTTTAAAGTTTCAGTGTTGATTAACAGATATCCTATGGAAGCAATATCAGTATTTAAGAGTTTGTTTTCGTAGAGCGTAGTCTTACTACAGTTTTAGTTTTTCCTAACTAGAATAGTTCAGTACAGTCTACTACCTATAGTAGTCTCAATATTTCACTTTAAACAAATAAAAGTTTCAGAGGTCTTACCAGATCAGTGCCAGAGACTCGGTGTGCCACACATTTAGTAAAAATATTTCAAAATACTTCCAAATCGTTTGGAACAGTTCTTTTTGAAAATTCTAAGTTTTTAAAAGAAACCCAAAAACCACAGCCGAGTTTTGAACCTGGCTCTAATACCACTAAATGTAACACCCCAAACCCGGCCTAGACATTATGGTCAAATCTGGCGATATCACATTGAAGTGTTTTTCGAAAACATAGCTTCATTGGAAAACTCGTTCCATATTAAATCTCGTTTATAATTATAATAGAAAATTTAGGGTATCTTGTTCATTTACAAATCAATTTGTTTTTAGCAGAATGTGGATCACATTAGTTTGTTACTAAACTTTAAAACAATGTTTGATGCGGAAACTTTTATAGTATGTTATGAAAATGTGGTGTTTTGAAAAGCATTTATCTCTTTTTGAGAATTAGCGTCCTACTCCTCTAAGACATGAATTAAAATAAGTAAAATCCTAAAAAGTTAAAAAGTTAAAGAGGCCTTATTACAAAACAAATACCCAAATTAAATTTATTGAAAATAAAAAGTCAAATATAGAAGTAGGTGCGATTGTGTGGTCACCTCCGAGTCCCTTACAACACCGATCCTCCTAATATTGGGGATTACCTGTACAGATAAACAGAAGGGTGAGTTTACGAAAACTCAGTGTGTAACCCCATATAAGCAAACAGCCAATCATGCAGTAGGCAAGTACAGTCTGGGCCTAAGCCTAAATCAATAACAGTTCAGTTCAATTAGGCCATAGCCCATTACAGTATCAGTGTGGGCTTTAGCTGATTTCAGTGACAGTAACAGTTCAGACATGCAATCTAAAATCCTACCCAACCAGCATCTACACTCCAGTCCGTCTAGCCCTACACTCCATGTGGGGATAAAATCACCCACCCATCCCTACACTCCAAAAATTAGTGTAACACCCCAAACTCGGCCTAGAAGTTAGGCCCGAATCTAGCGTGTCACATGGAAGTGTTTTCGAAAACCTATTTCTTGTTGGCAAAACTTGTTTGAGAGTTAAAGCCTCTTCGTTAAAACTCAAAACAATTAAGCAAATGCTATCCACTTGAAAATCAAATTACTTTTAAAACCTTATCTTTTTAAAATAAACAAGTTACGAAAATGTGATGAAACACCCCACACCCGGCCCACGAGCTTGGACCGGATCTGGTATGTTCCTTAAGTAAACCGGTTTCAAATTCCTTTGTTCTTTAGGAAAACTTGTGTGATTAAAAAAAATATTGCTTTGGGTTGGGCTTGTGTTGAAAACCAATTTATCATATATTGAAATCTATTGAAATAAGATGACAAAACAATTAGGGTTTATTATAAAAATAAATTTTTCTTAAACTTCAATTGATAATAATTTGCAAACATAATGAATAAAAGTAAAAATAAGGAAATTAACTATGGCCTTATTACATCAAGTAAAAACCCCAAAATAAAATCTTATAGTACTTAAATGAAATAAAATGTTCATGATCAATAAAACTTCAAGCTGAGCATGGCCATCCCTAAGCTTCTGCCGAACCCGGTCCGTTACTGATCGTCCCTTGAAAATAGTCCCACAACGGGGTGAGTCAACAGACTCAATATGTACACAAACACTAAAATTTAATAGATCAGGCATACCATATCAATCATATACATATTCATATACAGATAAAATAATGATGCAACCCGTACCCAAACCTAGATGCCATCCGCTACACATCCCCGTACCAACCTGCACACCATGAGGACTACTAAGTTAACCCTCCATCCGCTACACACCATCGAAGGCAGTCGCTGCAGTCGACGTGCTCATCGCCCGTATAAAATTCGTGGCATAGCCACCAGATAATTGTGTCATGAGACACCACATTCAGATAATGTAACCAAAGTTACCACATTCAAATAATGTGAGACCGAAGTCATCACATTCACTTCCCCATTTTCATATAACCCGAATGCCCCATATTATTCATATTATGCATATCATACTTAAATTCACATTCATGTCACTTTTCACATGTTAAATATAACATATTTCGTAATCCTAGTAGAAGTGTGCCAAGAGGCTCCACTTTTTCACTTGTAATTCTGCCAAGAGGCTTCCATCATCATACAGACTCAAGTGTGCGAACATAGCTCTTAGATCCGACACAACCTTCCGACTTAGGGCATCAGCCACTACATTTGCCTTGCCCGGGTGGTACTCTATCGAGCAATCATAATCCTTCAATAACTCCACCCACCTTCGCTGCCTCAAGTTCAACTCCTTTTGAGTCAACAGATACTTAAGGCTCTTGTGGTTTGTGTAGATCACTGACCTTTCTCCATAGAGATAGTGCCTCCACACCTTAAGGGCGAAAACCACAGCGGCCAATTCCAAATCATGGGTTGGGTAGTTAACCTCATGAGGCCTTAACTGTCGAGACGCATAAGCGACCACTTTTCCTTCTTGCATTAGCACACAGCCTAATCCCGCAAAGCGCGAAGTCACAAAGATACCACAAAATCCTTTCCTGCCTCCGGTTAAATTAACACTGGAGCCTCCGTCAACACCTTCTTAAGCTTTTCAAAGCTCTTCTGTTGCTTATCTGTCCATTCAAAGGGTACTTCCTTCCTTAGCAACCTTGTCAAAGGCGTGGCTATTGACGAAAACCCTTCCACGAACCTTCTGTAATAGCCTGCCAATCATAAGAAACTTCGGATCTCAGCCACGGCCTTAGGCGGTTTCCAATCTAACACTGCTTCGATTTTCCTAGGATCCACTCTTATTCCTTCTGCGGATACTACATGTCCTAAGAATGCCACCTTCTTAAGCCAAAATTCACACTTGCTGAATTTGGCATAGAGCTTCTTCTCCCTTAACACTTGTAGCACAACTCGGAGATGCTCATCATGCTCCTCTTCAGACTTGGAGTACACCAAGATATCGTCGATGAACACAACGACGAACCTATCCAAGTAGGGTTGGAAAACCCGGTTCATCATATCCATGAACGCGGCTGGAGCGTTCGTCAACCCAAACGGCATTACTACAAACTCATAATGGTCAGATCGTGTCCTGTCTAAGCGGTCTTATGGATATCCGCCTCCTTCACCTTCAACCGATGATATCCCAACCTTAAGTCTATCTTCGAGAATACCATGGCCCCTTCACCGATCGAACAAGTCATCGATCCTTGGCAAAGGATACTTGTTCTTAATGGTCACTTTATTCAACTAATCTGTAATCTATGCACATCCGCATAGTTCCGCCCCTTCTTCTTTACAAATGGACCGGTGTGCTCCCCATGGAGACACACTGGGTCGAATGAACCCACGATCCAAAGAATTCTTGGATTTGAGCCTTGAGCTCAACCAACTCCTTTGGCGCCATTCGGTATGGAGCGATTGACACGGGAGTGCTCCCGTGTGAGCAAGTCTATTCCAAATTCCACCTCCCTATCCGGGGTATTCTGTAATTCCTCCTAAATACATCTTCAAAGTCCCTTACCATTCTAACTCCATTGACACCTTCTTCCTTTCCTCCCAACGCACTCACGAAGGCTAAGAACGCCTTGCACCCTTTCCTAACCATTTTCTCAACCTTTAACGCCGAAACTACATTAGACAGGTAGTTTCTTCTTTCTCCGATCATTACTACTACTTCATCCTCCGGAGTCCTTAGTTCCATTCGTTTAGCCACACAATCCAACACAGCCCGGTGTTCTACTAGCCAGTCTATTCCAAGTATAAGTTCAAACTCCCCAAAGGGTAGTTCCATTAAGTCAGCCCGAAAGTTCACTCCCTGAATCTCTAGGGGTACATTCCGAAAGATTTTATCCACCACTACAGTTTGGCCTAATGGGCTTACTACAGTCATCTGGCTATCAGAAAGTTTAGAGTCTAGGCCTAGTGTTTCCACTATACTATATGCAACATATGAATGGGTCGAGCCCACATCAATTAAGGCATAATAAGGCTTGTCATAAATAAGGAACGTACCGGTGATAACATCCGGTGCATCTCCATCCTCCCTACGGCGAACCGTATAAACCAAACTCGGTTGCCTTACCTCAGTATTAGCAGCACCTCTGCCTTGTGTTCCTTGTCCTCTGCCAGCACCATTACCTCTGTTATTCGAACCATGACATCGTTGAGGTCATTGCCCCTCCTCTACCACCGACTAACATTCTCGAGTCTGGTCGACTTTCATCTGGTTTCTTAGGACAATCCTTGAGCATATGGTCCTTGGACCCACACCTAAAACATCCTCCCGTCTTTTCCAAAGCCTCCCTAAGTGCTTCTTCCCACAATGCTCACAAGGACGATACTACCATCCTCACACTCACTTGCGACGACCTTGCGCCCATCCACTCTAGGCCTCTTTTGAACCTTCCCGCACGATCCAAAACCTCTTTTGGGCCTATTCCGGTCCATAGTCCGCTTTGTAGCATCCTTGATTCCTCGGCTACCTTGGCCTTTTCTACTAAAGCGCAAAACTCCCACTCCGATGCGGTGCTATCAACAATCTCGAGATCATCCCTTAGTCCGTCCTCAAAAGCGGACACGGCGCTCATGCTCGATTGCCACTACTACTCTCGTGCATACCGCTCAACCTCGAAAATTCACCTCATATTCGCCACGGACTTGTTCCTTGAACCACCCCTAAATGCCTTTCTTTGCTCATCCTTATACCGGTTCCAACATACTTTTTTGATACGCTTCCTTAACCTACTCCCAAGTCGATCCTCCACTGAGGCACCATCCCGAACAGTTAACCACCATTGATACGCTTCATCGTGTAATAGTGCCACCATTCCTTTTAACTTCTCCTCAGGGGTCAGGTCAAGCTTATCCATGATGCGCTCAGTTGCTTCCAACCAAGATCACCAGATCTTGGTGCCACTCGACACTCCACGGAACATCTCACTCATGGTACGAAGTCACTCAGTACCGACTTCCGAGCTCCTAAATTTCCTCCCGCAATGTACCACCAACTCAAAAACTCGCAAAGACGACCGCGACACAAAGATCTTCTCCCGTTTGAGCTTGCTGCTCAACACCCACAGCTGGGGGTGGTGGTGGCGGTGGTATTTCATTATCAAACCCTTGACCCGATTTAACGGGTTTCGACACGGTCATCCTTCCTCTACCTCGTCCACGATGACCACGTCCTCTAGAGCTCATTTCTAACGTCGTGATCTGATTAAGAAGTTTTATGGATTAGTACTTTTGTTTCACTTGATTACCCGAGAAGGAATTTTATGAAAAGAGTTTTAGGAGTGGTTCTTTCGTATTCATACATGCACACAGTCTTTTCATTCATTTATACATCCATCAATCAATTATGAACTTTCGTTCATTCAGAGAAATGTTGCAGTTTTCATTGTTGTTGTTTTTCCACTACCCAGGGGTATTTTCGTAATTTGTCCTACAGGGGCATTTTCGTAATTTTTCAAAAGAAAAAAGTTCCTTGGTGATTTTGTCAAAAAGTATTTTGGAAATTTTAAATTTTCGGGGTATTTTGGAAAATTTCGAAATCTGGGGTATTTCGGTAATTTTTTCCACAAACTGGGATAAATTCGTAAAATATAATAAATCAGGGATATTTTAAAAGTTGCAAAACTTTGAGGGTTCTTTCTAGGAATTGTACTTTCCAAAACAGTGATGTTGCAAAATTTTGGAAATCAGGGTTATTTTGGTAATTTTGGTAAGTTAGGGGCAATTTTGTAATTTTTCAAAATCAAGGTATTTTGATATTTTGCGGATTAGGTTTTTGAAGCGTTTATAAAGTAATGAAATTTTGGTAAGATTGTTGGGTAGTTGGACATTTTATAAACCAAGGGTATTTTGGTAATTTTACCACTAGGGGTATTTTTGTAATTTCACAAATTAGAAAAATTTTCGGAAAATTTTGTAAAGATGGTTTTCACAAATTTAAAAGAAAGTTTTAAGAGTTTTAAAACTAGGGTTTTGTGGTTTTTATAAAAACACGGCTAGTTCGCTTTCAGGTTTTAGTCATTGTGTTTAGCTTTATGACCGAGCCCTCTCGTCGTCGTGAACCAAAGCTACGCACCAGGTAGGATTCGAGTGGAGAGGAGGGAGTCACGCGAACTGCTTAAATACCAAGCTCCCACCGAAACCATTCCTAGACATGCGCACAGAGGTTGTGAAACACCCCACACCCGGCCCACGAGCCTGAACCGGATCTGGTATGTTCCTTAAGTAAACCGGTTTCAAAATTCTTTATTACTTAAGGAAAATTTGTGTAATTTTAGAGAAAATATCGTTTTGGATTGGGCTTAGAGCGAAAACCCATTTATTTTACTTAGAAATCATTTAATTATGGTGACAAAACAATTTAGGGTTTATTTTTAAAATAAATTTAATTGAACTTAATTAAAAGTAACTCGTGACATAATAATTAAAAATAAAAGCAAAGAAATAAAACTATCCAACTTGGGCCTTATGGCCTTATTACATCAAGCAACTCCCAAACTTAAAATAAAAGTACTTAGTAAAAATAAAAGTCCAAATCTTTAGATTTCTCCTTGCTATGCATGGCCACCTTTAGCTCCTGTCGACCCGGTCCATTATTGCTCATCACCTGAAAAATATATCCCACAACGGGGTGAGTCAAACAGACTCAATGTGTACACGACACCAAATCGTAATAGAATAAGGCATACAATACATTCAAACATAAAATACAAGTTATGATGCATTCCCAAACCCGAACCTAATTGTCCATCCGTTACACACCCCCGTACCTGCCAAACACACCGTGGGGACTACTAAGTCGACCCTCCTTCCGCTACACACCAAATTGCGGGCTTAAGTCACCGTGATCTCGTGGTCTTAGGTCACCACTTTTCAGACATCGTGGTCCTAGGTCACCACTTTTCGACATCGTGGTCGTAAGTCACCACTTTTCGACATCGTGGTCTTAAGTCACCACTTTTCACTTCCCTTTCAATATACAACCATATGCCCCATATATTAATATGCATAATATACCAGAGTTCACAATCATATAATATTCTCATGTTACGAATAACATATTTCATATTCCTAGTAGGAGTAGGAAACGCACTTGAGTACTTAGTACCATAACATGGTACCTTAGCCACGTTCATATTTCCATTAACACATATTTTAATACATATAACCATAATTCATGTTACAAAGTAGTGTGGGGTACACACCTGATTCACTTAATAATTTCCTTGAGATCCCGAAAGACTGATCTTTGCCTTAAATCCGTTTACTCCTATATTCGGTCAATCATTTAAACACATCAATAAACCTATTCGGCTTAAAAACCAAATCCTAATAGGATTTGTATTCTAAAAACTCATCTTTGATGTCGATTTGATTATTCAAATCTCGAAATAGATCCTTGCTTCCTTAATGCTGTCGAAAATCCTATAAGCACATGTTAGATTGATTTCTAACACTTAATCATCTTTAAATGGCCTATGGCCAAATATTCATATGACTTACCTTGAGTCTTAGAAATCCCAAAACTTCGTTGTACTTCTCCTTGTAGTCGACAACTACTAGATCTCGAAGAAAACCTTCCAAATTTCTACCATGGAATTCTAAAGGAGTTAGATTCCTATATTTCACTAAAGAGAGATTGAAAATCAAATAATAGCTGATCTTACCTTTTTGAATGAAATCGGCAACACCCTTCTCACACAACAAAGATTCATTTTTAAGTGCAATTTTGGCTTGGTTGGATTGTGTTTTTGGTTTTGAATAAAAGAGAGGAGAGGCTAGGAATTCGCTAGAAAAGAAAAGAGAAGAGGAGAGAACCCTAAGAATTTCAACAGAGCAGAGAAAAAAAAAAAACCGACGAGTATCCTCCTTCCTTCCTTTTATAGACGAAATTATCACCTAAGGAGTCCCTTACTTGGCCACCACTCTTCAATTTGATAGCTTTATCCTTTAATTATCATAAAATAAAAGAGTTTAATCCAGCCTTTATCTCATGGAAATTATGATAAATAAATTCCCTTTTGAAAATACTTAAGATAAATCATCATTTATCTCTCCAATTAAAAAAAAATCCTTTATTTATCCTTAATAGCCAAATTTTAAAGAGGATAAACCTCCCTTTTTCTAAAAGCCTTGCCATCCACTCCTTGGCTTATGGAAGCAAAATAAAACCTCCTTTATTTGCTTCCCAAGTGACTCGAACCCAGGCCCATTCCTCTTGCATATGGCGCCATTTTCATAGGCCCTAAGTGGCACATTCAGGCCACTTTTCCAAGCCTGTTTGTGTGTCAAATTTCACAAACTTTTTCTTTTAAGGCCACCTTGCCTTACTTTCGTATTTTAAACTTTAAATCTTGACATTTCTGCATTATTTCTAAGTTTCCTAAAATTTTCGATCGGCTCTGTAAACTTGCCATTTTCTTACATTTCCAAATTTCCAGAAATGTTCACTTTCCATTTTTGAATCATTTCCTTACATTTCCAGGTTTCCAAAAATGTTCATTTCCATTTCCATTTCCATGAATTTCTAGGTTTCCAAAAATATCCATTTCCATTTTCATTTCCAAAAATGTTAGAAATTTATTCATAGTACTTAAGACTTGTCATTTCGTACAATTAAACCGGAAATGCATAGGCCCTTTCCAGGATGTTACAGGTTGCCACATCTACTGAGCCCTTTGGGTTAGGGTGAACCGAAGCTATGCACCAGGTAGGATTCCTGCGAAGAGGAGGTGAGTCACTAGGACTGCTTAAATACCAGGCTCTTCTGGATCCAATCCTATACATGCGCACAGGGGTTACCACACCCTAACTCGGTGACTTAGCCATAGGTTTGTTTAATGGAATTAAGTCTTATGTATTTGTGTTTGAGTAGACTAGTCCTAGTGTGCAAGTTCCTATCATACTATTCTACGTTCCATGCCTTTTCTACCCTTCCATAATTCATAAATCACATAATCATACAAATGGTTAGGGGTACTTTCCTGGTGGACTGCGGGTCGGAGACTTAGGTGCCATGCCAGAAAACCTGCTTATTTTCAGAAATACTTCAATAAAACTCATTTGGCTTGATTGGAAAACGTTTTGGGCCTTAGCCCACAGGCCGAGAGTTTTAAAACTGGGCTCTGATACCAAACTGAAACACCCCACACCCGGCCCACGAGCCTGGACCGGATCTGGTATGTTCTTTAAGTAAACCGGTTTCAAATTCCTTTGTTCTTTAAGAAAACTTGTGTGATTAAAAAAAATATTGCTTTGGGTTGAGCTTGTGTTGAAAACCAATTTATCATATATTGAAATCTATTGAAATAAGATGACAAAACAATTAGGGTTTATTATAAAAATAAATTTTTCTTAAACTTCAATTGATAGTAATTTGTAAACATAATGAATAAAAGTAAAAATAAAGAAATTAACTATGGCCTTATTACATCAAGTAAAAACCCCAAAATAAAATCTTATAGTACTTAAATGAAATAAAATGTTCATGATCAATAAAACTTCAAGCTGAGCATGGCCATCCCTAAGCTTCTGCTTAACCCGGTCCATTACTGATCGTCCCCTGAAAATAGTCCCACAACAGGGTGAGTCAACAGACTCAATGTGTACACAAACACTAAAATTTAATAGATCAGGCATACCATATCAATCATATACATATTCATATACAGATAAAATAATGATGCAACCCGTACCCAAACCTAGATGCCATCCACTACACATCCCCGTACCAACCTGCACACTGTGGGGACTACTAAGTTAACCCTCCATCCGCTACACACCATCGGCGCGCGCCGCATTGACGATCGGCGTGCTCATCGCCCATATAAAATTCGTGGCATAGCCACCAGATAATTGTGTCATGAGACATCACATTCAGATAATGTAACCAAAGTTGCCACATTCAGATAATGTAACCGAAGTTACCACATTCAGATAATGTGAGACCGAAGTCATCACATTCACTTCCCCTTTTTCATATAACCCGAATGCCCCATATTATTCATATTATGCATATCATACTTAAATTCACATTCATGGCACTTCCCACATGTTAAATATAACATATTTCGTAATCCTAGTAGGAGTAGGAAATGTACCTGAGTACTTTGTACCACAATAAAGTACCTTAGCCATATTCACATTCTTATTCATACTTATACATACTTATATTAAATGTGCCATAGATCGTATTAAAGGTTAGTGTGGGGTACACACCTGATTCTCTTAACAGATTCCTTGAGATCCCGAGATCAGATCTATCGTTTAGATCCTTAACCCCTACATTTGATTAATCACTTATCTCTTTTAAAAGAAACAATCGGCCAAAAATCCAAATCCTAGGAGGATTAGTATTCTTACCTTGTTGTCGATTGGGATACTAACAAATCCCGAAATTGTTCCTTGCTTTCCTAGGAATGTCGAAATCCCTAAAACTTTACGTTAGATTTAATCTTGATCATCAAAACATAAATCAAGGCCTTTGGTGGAATCTTATAGTTCCTTACCTTGGTTGGCTAGATCACGAACTATCTTCCTTAAGAGTCGACACTAGCAAAGATCCCGAAATTTCTCCTTAATATTTCGGTCAAAGAAACAACAAGAGAATCATTTCCTAGATCTTGATTAAAAGAGATTGAACAACAAAAATCCATTGTTCTTACCTTAACACCACAGTCGACGGCACCCTTGTTTGAAGCCACAAAGATTCGGCTATGGACAGGGATCAGAAAGGTTTTGGCTATGACAGTAGAAGAGAAAAGAAGAGAAGAAGAAAGGAAGGATTTTGGAGAGGAAAAGAATTGATGAAAGAGAGGCTACTTGGCCAAGAGAAATTCGGCAGAGAGAGAGTTGGCTAGGGGATTTTCGGTAAACACTTAGAAAAGATGAAAGAATAGCCTTTCTTTTCCTTCCTTAGCCGAAATTACTAGGCTAGAGTCCCCTACTTGGCCACCACTCTTCCTTTGTGATAACTTTATCCCTTAATTTAAAATAATTAAAAGAATAATCCTTTAATTATCTCTCCAAATTAAATCCTTATTTATCCCCTTAATTAGCCGTATTTTAAAGAGAATAAAACTTCTTTCTAGAAAGCTTGTGCCGTCCACCTCTAGCTTCTGGAAGCAAAAATAAAACTTCTTTTATTTGCTTCCCTTGTGACTCGAACTCAGGCCCAACACCTTGCATGTGGCGCCATTTCCATAGGCCCTAAGTGACATCTTCAGGCCACTTTTCTAAGCCTGTTTGTGTGTCAAATTTCACATACTTTTTCTTTTAAGGCCACCTTGCCTCAGTTTCCTCTTTTAAACTTTAAAACTCGACATTTCTAAGTCATTTCTAAGTTTCCTAAAATTTTCGTTTGGCTCTTTAAACTTGACATTTCCTTACATTTCCAAGTTTCCAGAAATGTTCACTTTCCTCTTTTGAATCATTTCCATACATTTCCAGGTTTCCAAAAATGTTCATTTCTAAATCTTTTCTATTCATTTCCGGGTTTCCAAAAATGTTCATTTCTTAATCATTTCCATGTATTTTCAAGTTTCCAAAAATGTTCAAAATTTATTCATAACACGTAAGACATGTCATTTTGTACAATTAAACCGAAAATGCATAGGCCCTTTTCAGGATGTTACATGTGATGTTTAGAAATAGAGTTGCAGTAGCATTTTGAAAATGTTACGGAAACGTAGTGTTTTGAAAACAGTTACTATTTTGGAAATCGTATTCCACCTTTAGCAGTTAGAAAACATCATAAATAAATATCAGAAATAATAAGTTAAAAATAAAGAGACCTTATTACAAAATTATTAACCCAATAAATTAAAAGAAAATGAAATAAAGTCGCTAAGTTTAACTTTAAAGCATATCTGCATATGGCCACCTCCGAGTCCCTCGCAGCTCCGAACCGTCTAAGACTGGGGATTACTTGCACAGTTAAAAACGGGGTGAGTTTACGAAAACTTAGTGTGTAATCCCCTTACTAGAGTAACAGTCAGTATACAGAAATTGAAACTAAAACGGTCTAGGCCAAAGCCCTTTAACAGTAACAGTATAGTCTAGTTCAAAGCATACGTGGGCCATAGCCCACTACCATATCATTTGGGTCACATCCCATATAGAATCAATTGGGCCTAGCCCAAACCAATAATAGAACAAGTGGGCCTAAGCCCAGTACAATGACAGATCTCATAAACAGATATGTAATAGTATGAGGATGCATCCCACCCCGATCCGGCCAACACACCACCCCTACCAACCAACACACCATGTGGGGATAAAATTGACCCACCCAGCCAACACACCAAGCTTAGCACCGGTTGCGGCACTAAGTCAACAGAACGGCTCGCAAGATCAGAGATGCGAAACGGCTAAAAGCCATAAATATCGCAACAACGCCGCCATTAAATGTAATCGGCTAAAAGTCAGAAATGTAATGGATATAAACCATAATCAGGGTGGCACAGAGCCATAATCAGGATGGCACGGAGCCATAATCAAGATGGCACAGAGCCATATTTATCACAGAAAGGCTGAAAGCCTTGTACAGAACGGCAATGGGCCGTACACTTTCTCTGTAACTTTGTCCCAACCCCATGCAATATGTCGTGTATGTCATGCTCAATCATCACAGGCGTATGCAGAATGACCATACTCGATGAATCATTTTTAAAACATATATTACAAGCATATCAGTCACACGACCACAGTCAAGTTAGTTAAAATACAGTCATATGATCACAGTCAAGTCATGGTACAAAATCAGTCTTTTACCCTCAGGGGCAAAATATTCATTTTACCATATAAGGGTATTTCGATAATCCTACCATGCAGGGGTAATTTGGTAATTCTACTCATAACTAATCCATGTATGCAGTGCATCTCAAATATAATCAATCATACAATTAACATATACAACACTAGTACTACCACGAGGGTACAACGGTCATTGAATCGGTTAGGGGTAAGACGGTTATTTCACCTCGTAAGGGCATCTCAGTAATTTTACCCTTCGAGGATATTTCAGTAACTTTACCCATAAAGGGTATTTCAGTAACTTTACCCATAGAGGGTATTTTAGTAATTTTGCAAATCAGGGGTATTTTGGTAATTTTGTAAACTAAGGTATTTTGATAATTCTATAAACCAGGGGTATTTCAGCAATTTCACAAATCAGGGGTGTTTTAGTAATTTTACAATCCGAGGGTATTTCAATAATTTCACAAATTAGAGGTATTTCGATAATTTTGCGATTCGAGGGTATTTAGGTAATTTCACAAATCAGGGGTCTTTTGATAATTTCACAAATTAGGGGTATTTCGATAATTTTATAATCTGAGGGTATTTTGATAATTTCACAAATCAGGGGTGTTTCGATAATTTTGCAATCCGAGGGTATTTCAGTAATTTGTAAACCAAGGGTATTTCAATAATTTGTAAACTAAGGGTATTTCAGTAATTTTAAACCAAGGGTATTCTAAACAGAGATAACGCTCGTGTGGCCCATTTAGCCCAAATATAGCCATAGATATGAGATTCACATAGACCAGTTCAATATCTGCTACACAATCATACAATTTATTAATATGGGCCCACGGGCCCATTGGCCCTACATGGCCCTTTCAGCCCATCGAGGCCCAAACAGCCTAAACTCACAAGAACACTCATGATGGCCTCAACTATCGCGTCGAAGCCCACACACTTGCGCTCACACGCTCGTGTGGCTACCATTGTCGTGTGATCGGCATTTCCGTATTTGCCGCTCTACAGCTAGAGTAGTGCGAAATACACACCTGATAGGAATCTGGAGTTGATCCGCGCTCCGAACACTCCTATGCCCAAACTCCAACCAAGGTATGTGCTTACTCTCCTCATAGATTGCTCTATTTAAAGCCAGCCTCTCACCTTCCCTCATGCTAGCTTCCCGATGTGGGATCCGTCCTTCAGCAGAGTTTAAATCCATCACAACCACTTGCCAACCCAACTTAGCAAAATAAATATCCCTTTTTGCTTGCAATGGGATTCAAACCCTTGCCCTCTCCTATGCTCTAAACGCTACATGCCACCACAACACAAGCTCCTTTTGTGTCTAAAATCATGCGCAACTAAATATAAGTCTATGTGCCAAAGTTTAAGTTTATTTAAAAGGAAATCAAAATGAAATGCAAGCACCAAGACTTGAACCTTGGACCCCTTGTTTCCTCTATGGCGTCACTTCCTTATCTCCCATGTGGCGACATGTGCCACTAGACCACAACTCCTTTTGTGTCATTTTTCTCCACATTTTATTCTTAATTCCAACTTACTAACTCCCAAGGTTTTATTCACCTAAAACAAAAATTTTCCTAAAGCCCAGTTTGATCCCGGGACTTCATGAAAGCCCCCTAACCTTCCAAAATCACTCACCTAATAGGTCCAATTTGCATTAGCGTCGTTCTCTTGTTCTCAAAAATTTTATACGCTCCCAAACCCAAGGCCCAATAGGCCCAATTCTACTAAGCCCAAATTCAGGTCGTTACAATTAACATCGGTTGCGACTAAACAAAGATTTTTTGTGAGAGTTGCGATCTGATACACTTCCTCCAATCATAATAATCCCATCCCCATGCAACATATCACACACGTATGCAACATATCTGTATTGTGCCATGCTTATATACAGTCATACATACCATAAAGCATAAAGTCATTTTATATCATAGGGGCATAATAGTTATTTTACATCATAGGGGCATAATAGTCATTTTACATCATAGGGGCATAATAGTGATTTCATCAATTTGGGGTCTTGGTATACTTACCGACCAATTAGTAGGTCCACATTCCTCTCGGGCGACCCTTGTAACCTTAACAGTCAAACAGTGAAATGGGCCTATGATGCGGGTCCATGTGGGCCCACACGCTCGTGTGGCCCACATAGCCCAGAATTGGTCTCATCCATGTAAATTACATAGCTTGGCCCAATATTCCCCACATGTTCGTGTGGTTTTCCTGTGTGGGGTCCACAAGCCCGTTGGGCCCACATGGCCCATTTCGGCTCAACATGGCCTAAAACGGCCTAAGACCACGAAATCGCTCATGTTGGCCTCAATAGTCCAACACCCACATTTTATGCGTTGAGGTTACCACACGAGTGAGCGTACGCTCATTAGCATCAATTGTCCTATTTTCTGGCTTTTGCCGATTTACAATTTGGGCAGTGTTTACACACTTTTCGGTATTTCATCGATATTGTTTATAGAGTACTGTTACACACCTGGGTTCTATTTGTTGAGAAAATCGCCCCGCCTTTGAAGCCTACACTTGACCAACAATCCCCAATTATTCATTTAAGCAGTTACTCAATCGAATACACACAAATTATCTCAATCGTTAAACTCACAACAACTTACCTTTGATCGAGTGAAGAGGGAAGTTTCGCCTACCCAAACATTAATTACAAACCTTTAACCCTTCGAAAAGTTCTTAGGCACCAACCGAAAATGGGTAAGCACTTTAATCAACAGGTAATAAGATAACACTATAATATTACACTTACCAACAACATGGGAATCAACTACGAAGTGCAAGACTTAGCAGTAAGTCTAGAATGCTTACCAGAAAAAAAAGTAGGGAACATGGTCGGCCCCAAGAGAAAGGAAAGATTCAGCAACTAGGAAATGAAAGGGAAGGATGAAAGAAGAGGAAAGCTAGAAGAGCAAATCGGCAACAGTGAAGCAGGAAAAAGAACGGTAGAGAAAATGGATTCAAGATGACAAAAGGGGGAGGAAGGTGTATTGGGCCAACAATAGAATTAATTAGGAAAAGAAATGAAGAAGAGGCAATTGCAAGAGGGAGTATTCGGCCAAAGAAATGGTTGTCAACAAAAAAAAAATGAACGAGTTGAAACAGAACCCCTACCACATTCGGCTTTCTAGCAAAAGAGAGAAAAAAATACAAGTAAAAGCCGAAATGAGGAGTATACCACTCTGGCCGAATTTCTTGAGTGCCAGAGTCCAATTTCGGCACAACACTCTCTCCCCTCTCACTTCCCTTGATTTTCTCCTAAAATCCCTCCTCAAATCTCTCCATCCGGTCACACCTCCCCTCCACCACTCAATTTGAATTCTTCTCAACCACTTCAGTGTTTCAGCCAAACTACAACACCTCACACGACACAACAGCAAAATAAATACTCCACTGCCCCTACCAAGATTCGAACCTCAATACTCTGGAATAGGTAACACACTACTTATCCCTTAGACTAGCAAACTCTTTATGTCATGCTTTACCCACAATAATTTAAAAGCCTACTAACCATAGGCAAGGGTTTATTCCTTAAAAACAAAACTTTTTGCACAAGCCCAGGCTTGAACCCAAGACTTCCCAAACACTCCCAAACACACCCAAATCACTTAAACACTGAAGCAAACGGATATTTTTGTTACAATTATTCAAAAAATAATAATTAGATTTTTGGGGTGATACAAAAAATAAGCATCGGTGGTTTCGATGACTCCGATGCTTTCTCTTCTGCTGGTCAATGTGTGAGCCAAGATGGCATGAATGTAGCGTAAGGTCGGAGGAAGAGAAGTCGCCTTTGACCGACTCAGGTCATATGGCATCGTGTTCACTGTAAGATCTACGCAGTAAAGAGATGGTGCGTAGTGAATGTGTCGGTATAATCGGAGGAAGCTTTCGGCACTCATGAAGTCTGCTGTGTATAGTCCCAATGTAGCTCCGAACTCTAGGACCGTTGAGTCTAAAAGTGATGGTAAGCTCCTCATCATAGGTCGTCATCACCTGTTGAAGGATAAATGTAGAACAGAAATCCAAAGTCAGCTCCATGTATCTGGGCTCGATGATAAAGAAAACCAGTCCCACGGGGCTGTGGCAATGATGGCGCACATGCTATCGGCTAACTAGACCTACTCCAAAGTGGCCCAATTAATACATTGGCCTAATCCCAATGGCCTCAGTCAAAGAAGTAGAAATAAGCCCTCTTGGGACCTTGTGAAAAGCAGAGGTGCGGATGGCGGGCCTTAGTGGAAGGGCCCGAAGAGGAGGTCGCACCAGGAGTCTTTCACTTTTTTGAAATGGGGACGATAACCTTAGATTTGCTTCGTGTGTTCATCATGATGAATTTGTAAAAAGAGATGACCGAATATTAAAACCAAATGAAGCAAATAGTTGAACCAATCGTAATAGAGACAACCTAATAACGCATGTAATCATCAAAGTCAATTATCAACAACTCGACAAAAGAAAATAAATCGACAACGAGAATAAAAAATAATAATCCTAAAAAAATCCAACAAAAATACGAATAATCAATAATAGTAATAATAAAATACAAAAATCATAAATAAAAATAATACTAATAATAAAAATATGAACTAAAAGTAATACGAGTAAACAAGTTATCACAAACAGATATCACTATGACTAAGAAAATAAAAAACAATGACAATAATTATAATAATAATCATCAAAACAGTAACACAAATAATAATAGTAAAAATAAACTATAACCCAAACAAAAACTACTAAAATAAGAATAAAAGGAATAATAAAAGTAAGAACAATAACAAAATCAATCAAAATGAAGGTAGCAGGAATAATAAAACTAAAACAATACTAATAAAATTACTAAATGGAATAAATAAATTAAATAAAACTAAAAAGAAGCAGAAGAATAAAATAAATAAATTAAAGAAATTAATAAAATAATAAAATAATAAATAAATAAATGAATAAAAATAAGGTACATAGGGGGATCGACAAGAGACGGTGGCCGAAGTTACGATGAAGAGTCGAGCGTAGGAGGCACGGGGCGGCGGTCAATGAGGCGTAGTGTGGGTTGGCTATGTCGAAAGGCTAGTACGCATGAAGGGAGGGTTGCGAAGGGGGTGCGATGCAGATGGGGGATGAGGGTGTGCATAGGGGAAGAAAGGAAGAGGGGAAAGGGAAAGAAGGGAGAAAAGAAATAGAGGGCGTGGGGGCGACCGTTGGTGAAGGGAGGGGGTGAGGAGGGTGGAAAGGGAAGGGAGAATAAAGGGAGGAGGGTGAACGGCATTAGAGAGGGGGGAAAGACGATGGCTGGAAGGGTGAGGTGAATAACGTTCAGTGACGTTGAAATGTTGCGAAGCAACGGCTAGGGTTTGTTTTTGAGAGAGGAATAAGACAAACAAAAGGAAAATAGGGGCTAGGGTTTTAAGGGTGACACGGTTGTGTGAGGCCCGTGTTGGGCCACACGGTCATGTTACGCACCCGTATGGATCCTTCTTAGCCCGTGCGCAATTTAAATTGTAAGACCAGTCTTCACACGGTCGTGTGTGTAACATCCTAGATTAGGGGTTATACGTTCGTGCCTAATTCATGAGTTAGTAGGTTTTGGCAGTGTTGGAAGTGTATTAACGGTTTTTAGAATTCTAGGATGGAAGAAGAAAGCTTTGGAAAATTATTGGTTTTTAAGTAAAAAGGGGAGCTAGGTAAATGAGGCTTTAAAAGAAACTCCGTGTGAAGCATGACACAAGGAACCATGTGGTAAAATGGCATGTTTTATGAATTATGAATGTGTTATGTGAATTCTAGAAATAAGGAAATGTATGGAAATGTAAGGAAATGTAAGGAAATGTATGGAAATGTAAGGAAATGTAAGGAAATGTAAAGAAATGTATGGAAATGTAAGGAAATGTGAGGAAATGTATGGAAATGTAAGGAAATGCAAGGAAATGTAAGGAAATGTCTTGTCTTGGAAATGTAGGGAAATGTCCTGAAAATGTAAAGGAATAAAGAGGAAAGTGAACATTTATGGAAACTAGGAAAATGATTTAGAAATGATTCAAAAAGGAAAGTGAACATTTCTGAAACTTGGAAATGTAAGGAAATGTCAAGTTTAAAGAGCGAACGAAAATTTTTGGAAACTTGGAAATGAAAAGAAATGTCAAGTTTTAAAGTTTAAAAGAGGAAATTAAGGCAAGGTGGCCTTAAAAGAAAAAGTATGTGAAATTTGACACACAAACGGGGTTAGAAAAGTGGCCTGAAGATGCCACTTAGGGCCTCTGGAAATGGCGCCACATACAGGGGTAGTGGGCCAAGGTTAGAGTCATAGGGCAAAATAAAAGTTTTATTTTGTTACAAGGATGGACAGAGGTGGACGGCACATGGGTTATAATTTAGGAGCTTTTATTCTTTTATTTTTAAGAGATAAATAGTGGATAAATAAGGGATAAATAATGGATTTATTTATCATTATTTTCAAGAGATAATTGTTGGATTAAATTCTTTTAATTTGAATAAAGAGATAAATGAGGAATTATTCTTTAATTAGGAAAACAAGGAAGAAGTGATGGCCAAGTAAGGGACTTTGAGTTTAATAATTTCGGCTAAGTAAGGATAGTTGCTCATTATCTTCTATTTTAGTGATAATTAAAGAGATAAAGCTATTAAAATAGAAGAGTGATGGC
The DNA here is from genome assembly GCA_025503065.1 of Gossypium bickii. Lineage (NCBI taxonomy): Eukaryota > Viridiplantae > Streptophyta > Magnoliopsida > Malvales > Malvaceae > Gossypium > Gossypium bickii. Next base: position 38,856,691 of record CP106711.1, read on the forward strand.
CAAGTAAGGGATTCTAAGTTAGTAATTTCGGCTATAAAAGGAAAAGGGAGGCCATTTTGCATTATTTTCTGTTCTTTGAAATCCTCTGCCGAATTCTCTTCACCAAATCTTCTTCTTCTTTTATTTTTGCCAAGCCGAAATACCTTGTGTGCTAGCCGAATCCTCCATCTTTATTCTTCCTTCTCTCTTCTTTCTGATCCCTCCAAAATCGAAAGTTGTGAGATCATCATCTAGCCATAGCCGAATCTTTGAAGGTTGAAGTGAAGGTGCAATCGATTTCTTCAAGTAAGGGTAAGATCTTATTGCCGAAATCTAGGACTAACCCCATTAATATCTTATTGCCGAAACTTTGAAGAGATCTTTCGGGATTTACTAAGTGTCGACTACAAGGAAAGAGAAGTTCTTTTCCCGAAGGTATACCATAGGCCACGTGTTCCCTAGTTATTCGGTGAGTTTCGGGATTTCTAAGATTAAGGTAAGACATATGTATATTCGGCCAAAGGCCATGTTTTATGTTTTAATGGTTAGATTAAATCTAACGCAAGGTTATAGGAATTTCGACATTCCTAGGAAAACAAGGATCAATTTCGGGATTTGTTGGTGTCCCAATCGGCAACAAGGTAAGTTTAAGAATACTAATCCTACTAGGATTTGGATTTATGGCCGAATGGCTTTTTATTAAATTAGTAAGTGATTAATCAAATGTAGGGATTAAGGAATTAAGAGGTAGATCATATTTCGAAATCTCAAGGAATTTGCTAAGCGAATCAGGTGTGTACCCCACATTACTTTATAATATGTATTATGGCTATGTTTATTAATATATGTGTTATTAAGTATATGAAAGTGGCTAAAGTACCATGATATGGTACTAAGTACTCAGGTACGTTTCCTACTTCTACTAGGATTACGAAATATGTTATATTTAACATGTGAAAAGTGACATGAATGTGAGTTTAAGTATGATATGCATAATATGAATAATATGGGGCATTCGGGTTATATGAGAAAGGGGAAGTGAATGTGGTGACTTCGGTCTCACTATCTGAATGTGGTGACTTAAGTCACATTATCTGAAAGTGGTGACTTCGGTCACATTATCTGAATGTGGTAACTTCGGTTACATTATCTGAATGTGGTGTCTCATGACACAATTATCTGGTGGCTATGCCACGAATTTATATGGGCGATGAGCACGCCGATCGCAAATGATCGCTTTCGATGGTGTGTAGGCGGAAGGAGGGTTGACTTAGTAGTCCCCATGGTGTGACTGGTAGGTACGGGGGTGTGTAGCGGATGGACAATTAGGTTTGGGTTTGGGAATGCATCATAACTTGTATTTTATGTTTTGAATGTGTAACTATTGTATGCCTGATTCTATTATGATTTAGTGTCGTGTACACATTGAGTCTGCTTTGACTCACCCCATTGTGGGACCATGTTTCGTGATGAATGCAGTGATGGACCGGACTACAAAGTGCTTGTGGTGGCCATGCTCAATATGAAGTTTATATTTTTATGGACTCTTGAATTTATTTTAGTACTTTGAAATATTTTGGAAACTATTTGATGTAATAAGGCCATAAGGCCATGATGAACGATTTTATTTCTACTTGTTGTTTTATTGTGTTACAAATTTTGATTAAGTTAAAGACTAAGTATTTTATTTTTAAAATATACTCTATATGTTTTATCACTTAATATTAAAAAGGGGTTTTCTAATATAAAAATCCAGTTTGTTTTCAACACAAGCCCAACCCAAACAATATTAATCACACAAGTTTTTCTCTAAGTAACAAAAGAATTTGAAACCGGTTTACTTGAGGAACATACCAAATCTGGTCAAAGCTCGTGGGCCGGGTTTAGGGTGTTTTAGTTTGGTATCAGAGCCCAGTTTTAAACTCTCGACCTGAGGGTTAAGGCCCAAAACATTTTCAAAGCGAGCCCAAATAAATTTTTTGAAAACATTATTTTGAAATAAGCAGGTTTTTGGCATGGCACCTAAGTCTCCGACCCGCCGTCCACCAGGTAAGTATCCTTATCTATTATGTGATTTATATTATGATTTGTAGAAGGGTAGAAATGGAACGTAGATTAGAATATTAAGTATGTGAATCCTAGGACTAGTCTACTCAAACACAAGTGCATAAGTCTTAAGAACCATTAAACCAACCTATGATTAAGTCGCCGAGCTAGGGTGTGGTAACTGTTGTGCGCATGTCTAGGAGTGGATTCAGTAAGAGCTTGGTATTTAAGTTGTCTTAGCGACTCACCTCCTCTTTACTCGAATCCTACCTCGTGCGTAGTAATCGTTCACCCTAACCAAGAGGACTTAGTCATCGGCTAAAAAACAATAACTAAAACCCGAAAGGGAACTAGCCGTGTTTTTATAAAAACCCTAGTTTTAAAACTCTTAAAATTTCCTTTTTAATTTGTGAGAACTATTTTTACAAAACTTTTCGAAAAAAAAAATTTCTGATTTATAAAATTACAAAAATACCCCTAGTGGTAAATTACAAAAAAAATACCCTTGGTTTATGAAATTCCCAAAATACCGACAGTTCTTATCAAGATTTCATTACTTTATAAATGTTCAAAAACCCTTATTTGCAAATTATCAAAATATCTTGATTTTGGAAAATTTCGAAATCGCCCCTGACGTACAAAATTACCAAAAATAACCCCGATTTCCAAATTTTTTGCAACATCACTGTTTTGGAAAGTACAATTCTCAAAAAGAACCCTCAAAGTTTTGCAACTTTTGAAATATCCCTGATTTACTAGATTTTACAAATTTACCCCGATTTGTGAAAAATTATCAAAATACCCTCGAGGTCCAAAATTACCGAAAGGCCCCGAGATTTCAAACTTACCAAAATACCCTTATTGACAAAATCACCAAGGAACCTTATTTTGACAAATTACGAAAATACCAGAGGACAAATTACGAAAATACCTTGGGTAGTGGAAAAACAACAACAATGAAAACTACAACATTTCTCTCGAATGAACGAAAGTTCATAATTGGTTGATGAATGTGAACGTGACTTTCTCGAATAGTGAACTTGAGTGAGAACTTTGTTTGATCGAAAGAACCACTTTTAAACATCTCTTTTCATAAAACTGTTCGCGGTTAATCAGTGAAACAAAAGTACTAATGTATAAAACTCTTAAATCAGATTAAATCGCGACGTTAGAAAATGAGTTCTAATGGATGTGAACTTAGACATTATGCCTAGAAGGTATGATGGCTCTATTAAGATCAGTCTTGCAGCATGTAAGCATAGTGCGGAGAGAAGGATTGTACGATCATTTGTTAGTAAGTAATTTCGAGGACGAAATTATTTTTAAGGAGGGTAGAACTATAACATCCTAGATTAGGGGTTATGCGTTAGTGCCTAATTCATGAGTTAGTAGGTTTTGGCAAAGTGTTGGAAGTGTATTAAGGGTTTTAGAATTCTAGGATGGAAAAAGAAAGCTTTGAAAATTATTGGTTTTAAGTAAAAGGGGAACTAGGTAAATGAGGCTTTAAAAGAAACTCAGTGTGAAGCATGACACAAGGAACCATGTGGTAAAATGGCATGTTTTATGAATTATGAATGTGTTATGTGAATTCTAGAAATAAGGAAATGTATGGAAATGTAAGGAAATGTAAGGAAATGTATGGAAATGTATGGAAATGTAAGGAAATGTAAGAAATGTATGGAAATGTATGGAAATGTAAGGAAATGTAAGGAAATGTGAGGAAATGTATGGAAATGTAAGGAAATGCAAGGAAATGTAGGAAATGTCTTATCTTGAAATGTAGGAAATGTCCTGAAAATGTAAAGGAATAAAGAGGAAAGTGAACATTTATGGAAACTAGGAAAATGATTTAGAAATGATTCAAAAAGGAAAGTGAACATTTCTGAAACTTGGAAATGTAAGGAAATGTCAAGTTTAAAGAGCCGAACGAAAATTTTTGGAAACTTGGAAATGAAAAGAAATGTCAAGTTTTAAAGTTTAAAAGAGGAAATTAAGGCAAGGTGGCCTTAAAAGAAAAAGTATGTGAAATTTGACACACAAACGGGCTTGGAAAAGTGGCACAAAGATGCCACTTAGGGCCTCTGAAAATGGCGCCACATACAGGGGTAGTAGGGGCCAAGGTTAGAGTGCGGGGAAGCAAAATAAAAGTTTTATTTTGTTACAAGGATGGACAGAGGTGGACTGGCACATGGGTTATAATTTAGGAGCTTTTATTCTTTTATTTTTAAGAGATAAATAGTGGATAAATAAGGGATAAATAATGGATTTATTTATCATTATTTTCAAGAGATAATTGTTGGATTAAATTCTTTTAATTTGAATAAAGAGATAAATGAGGAATTATTCTTTAATTAGGAAAACAAGGGAGAAGTGATGGCCAAGTAAGTGACTTTGAGTTTAATAATTTATTAAGTAAGGATAGTTGCTTTGAATTATCTTTTATTTTAGTGATAATTAAAGAGATAAAGCTATTAAAATAGAAGAGTGATGGCCAAGTAAGGGATTCTAAGTTAGTAATTTCAAATATAAAAGGAAAAGAGAGGCCATTCTCGCATTATTTTCTGTTCTTTGAAAGCCTCTGTAAATTCTCTTCACCAAATCTTCTTCTTCTTTTATTTTTGCCAAGCCGAAATACCTTGTGTGCTAGCCAGAATCCTCCATCTTTATTCTTCCTTCTCTTTTCTTTCTAATCCTCCAAAACCGAAAGTTGTGAGATCATCATCTAGCCATAGCCGAATCTCTGAAGGTTGAAGTGAAGGTGCAATCGATTTCTTCGAGTAAGGGTAAGATCTCATTCGGTTTCATCCTTTTTCTTTTAAGATTTGCCGATATCTAGGACTAACCCCATTAATATCTTGTTGCTGAAACTTTGAAGAGATCTTTCGGGATTTACTAAGTGTCGACTACAAGGAAGGAGAAGTTCTTTTCCCGAAGGTACACCATAGGCCACGTGTTCCCTAGTTATTCGGTGAGTTTCGGGATTTCTAATATTAAGGTAAGACATATGTATATTCGGCCAAAGGCCCTGTTTTATGTTTTAATGGTTAGATTAAATCTAACGCAAGGTTATAGGAATTTCGACGTTCCTAGGAAAACAAGGATCAATTTCGGGATTTGTTGGTGTCCCAATCGGCAACAAGGTAAGTTTAAGAATATTAATCCTACTAGGATTTGGATTTATGGCCGAATGGCTTTTTATTAAATTAGTAAGTGATTAATCAAATGTAGGGATTAAAGAATTAAGCGGTAGATCAGATTTCGAAATCTCAAGGAATTTGCTAAGCGAATCAGGTGTGTACCCCACACTACTTTATAATATGTATTATGGCTATGTTTATTAATATATGTGTTATTAAGTATATGAAAGTGGCTAAAGTACCATGATATGGTACTAGTACTCAGGTACGTTTCCTACTTCTACTAGGATTATGAAATATGTTATATTTAACATGTGAAAAGTGACATGAATGTGAGTTTAAGTATGATATGCATAATATGAATAATATGGGGCATTTGGGTTATATGAGAAAGGGGAAGTGAATGTGGTGACTTCGGTCTCACTATCTGAATGTGGTGACTTCGGTCACATTATCTGAATGTGGTGACTTCGGTCACATTATCTGAATGTGGTGACTTCGGTCACATTATCTGAATGTGGTAACTTTGGTTACATTATCTGAATGTGGTGTCTCATGACACAATTATCTGGTGGCTATGCCACGAATTTATATGGGCGATGAGCGGTGTCGATCGCGATGGATCGCCGATGGTGTGTAGCGGAAGGAGGGTTGACTTAGTAGTCCCCACGGTGTGATTGGCAGGTACGAGGGTGTGTAGCGGATGGACAATTAGGTTTGGGTTTGGGAATGCATCATAACTTGTATTTTATGTTTTGAATGTGTAACTATTGTATGCTTGATTCTATTATGAGTTAGTGTCGTGTACACATTGAGTCTGTTTGACTCACCCCGTTGTGGGACCATGTTTGGTGATGAATAGTGATGGACCTGAACAGCGATTTGTGGTGGCCATGCTCAACATGAAGTTTATATTTTTATGGACTCTTAAATTTATTTTAGTACTTTGAAATATTTTGGAAACTATTTGATGTAATAAGGCCATAAGGCCATGATGAACGATTTTATTTCTACTTGTTGTTTTATTGTGTTACAAATTTTGATTAAGTTAAAGACTAATTATTTTATTTTAAAATATACTCTATATGTTTTATCACTTAATATTAAAAAGGGGTTTTCTAATATAAAAATCCAGTTTGTTTTCAACACAAGCCCAACCCAAACAATATTAATCACAGAAGTTTTTCTCTAAGTAACAAAAGAATTTGAAACCGGTTTACTTGAGGAACATACCAAATCTGGTCAAAGCTCGTGGGCCGGGTTTGGGGTGTTTCAGTGTGCCAGGCCGTGTGTGATCTCCTTTGCTTCTCCCACGCCCGTGTGAGAGTCCGTGTGAGTCATACGGCCACCTACACGCCCGTGTGGCTCGACTGTGTCTTTTGCCCATTTAACTCTCTAACTTGAAATAGAATTGAAAAAAAATTAGCTCCAGGACTTACACTGCCTAGGACACACCCGTGTGTACCATACGTCCGTATGCCCAGTGCATGTAACCTTCAAATTTTTGAAAAAATAAGTCCCGATATCCACACGACCAAGGACACGCCTATGTGTGCAGGTCGTGTGGGTCACATGACCATGTATCTGGGCCGTGTAACTCACTATCAAATGCATCGTTGCACACATGGCCTGGTACACACCCGTGTGTCCAGGCCGTGTGGGTTAATTTTTTTTTTTTTGAAAATTAACTAATTTTAAAAATAACATGAAATAAAATTAAAAGAATTAGCAGAGTGTTAACACTTAGGTTGCCTCCCGAGAAGCACTTATTTAGAGTCTAAGCTTGACTTCCCTTGTATTTTCACGGTTATGGCAGTTCACGAAGCCTAGGCTCCTCTTTCTCATTATTAAACATTTTACCAAGATAAGGTTTAAGTCGAGTATTGTTTACCTTAAATGTACCGAGTTTAAAATGAGTTACCTTCGACTTTACTGTAGGGGAAGACGTTCAGTACCATAAATAGGTTTGATTCGTTTGCATCAAGCTCTGAAGGGGCAATTCGTGGATCCATTTTTTCAAGTAGTACTTTGTCTCCAACCTTAAATTTGTTTGTTCTCAGCACATGCTCATCATGGTGTTGCTTTGGCTGTTCATCGTGCTTTTTCAATTTCTCATTGACATGTGTTCGCCATTCATCTAGTTCATCAATTTGTAACATTCGTTCGTCATAAATCGTTCTCTTTCTGTCACATTGATTGAAACATGGCTCCATTACGTTTTTTCAAAGGGTTTCTTACAAAGAAGGTAGCCACATGGTCACTAACATTAATAGAAGATTTAAAATCGTCTCGATCACTAAATGTTCTCACAAAATCATGAGCTTGGAAAGTAATAATTTTGTCACCTACATGAAGTACTAACTCACCCGTACCAACATCTATTATAGTTCTAGCAGTTGCTAAAAATGATTGTCCTAAAATTAAAGGTACCTCACTGCCCTCATCCATGTCTAACATAACAAAGTCAACGGGGAATATGAATTTATCAGTTTTAACAAACACATCCTCAATAACACCCCTAGGATATCTAATGGTTCTATCCACTAATTGAATACTCATCCTAGTTTGTTTGGGTTTCGCAAGACCTAGTTGTTTAAACATTTTATAGGGCATGACATTAATACTAGCCACTAAATTAGCCAAAGCATTATCAATATTTAAAATACCAATTAAACAAGGATAGTACAACTCCCTGGATCTTTCAGTTTGTTAGGTAGTTTATTTTGTAAGATGGCCGAGCAAACCACATTGAGTTCCACAGTCGACGAATTGTCTAACTTCCATTTGTTTGCCAACAACTACTTTAAAAATTTGACATAATTGGGTATCTGTGAAAGAGCTTCAATAAACGATAAGTTAAAATGTAATTTTTTCATGAGTTTAGGAAAATTTACCAAATTGTTTGTTCGTGTCGTCTCTGTTCATTATATTGGGATATGACACTCGAGGTTTGAATTCCTTAACAACTGGCTTTTTCCCTTTCTAGCTTACCTCAACCTTATCATTATTTAACACAATTTGTTGCCTCAGTTCTTGTTCAGATTCAACTAACCCTTCTTCATCTCGAACAGTAATTACGTGAAGCTGTTCCATTGGGTTAGTTTCAGCATTGTTAGGCAAGCTACCTTGTGGTTGTTCTGAAATTAACTTAGCAAGCTGGCCTATTTGGTTCTCGAGCCTTTGAATCGATGCTTGCTAATTTTTTAGTGTTGCCTCAGTATTTTAAAAGCAGCTTTCTGACACCAAGATAAACTTTGTCAACATCTTCTCGAGGTTTGGCTTTTTCTCTTGCTGGTAAGGTTGTTGTTGGAAGCCTGGAGGGGGTTGTGCTCTTTGATTTTTTGACCACCTCAAGAGAAATTGGCATGGTTCCTCCAACCTGCATTATGGTTATTACTATAATGGTTATTTTGAGGCCTAGAATTATTACCCATATAATTGATTTGTTTGTTTTATGTGCTAGGAGAGAAGGGTAAACATTCTGGATTATTCATTCCTCCTACATTTGTATAGTATTGCATCACCGGATGTACCTCTCCCATCTATAATATAGAGTCTCTAAACCGATCTAAACAAAGGAAGAGATATTATTCCTCAACTTGGCTGTCTTAGCTGGTGGGAAGTACTTCAAAAGGAACTTCTCGGTCATAAGCCCATGTGGTGATGGAACGTCATGGTAAGGAGTTTAACCACTATTTATCTTTGTTCCTCAACGAGAAAGGGAATAACCATAAGCGAATGGCGTCGTCAATGGTTCCATTTATATTCAAAGTGTCACAAATTTCCGTGAAATTAGCCAAATGAGTATTTGGATCTTCGTCTTGCAAACCATCAAACTGAACAAACTATTGTACCATCTGGATAGTGTTCAGCTTCAATTCAAAATTATTTGCAGCAATGATGGGTCGCACAATACTCGATTTAGTCCCAGTTAGACTGGGCTTGGCATAATCGTACATAGTATGTGGAACAGGATCTGGATCTGCAACAACTACAGGAGGTAGCTGATTATTCTGGTTATCACCCATCTCCTCAATAATAACAATGTCCTCTTGTTCATCTACTAGATTTTCTCAACTTTGCCTTCATTCTATACGGTTTCTATGAGCTGTACTTTCAATTTCACTATCAAGCAGTAATGGTCTCGACAAGTTTCTTCTAGTCATAAACTAAAGGAATCTGTTAAAAGCAAATAAAAGAAAAATTATAATGTAAAAACTAAAATAAAATAAAATAAAAAAAGGCTAAATTAATAAAAATAAAGTGTTCCTAATATTTTAGTCCCCGGCAACTGCGCCAAAAACTTGATGGTCACTAAACTAACTATAAATACGACAAAGGCAAGCGCACCTATCGAACAATAGTATAGCTATAGTAAGTAGATAATATCTTATCCACGAGGACTAAAAGTATTAGTAATTACCGTTATTCTGTTATTTAGCTGATAATTTGGAGTGATGTGTTTTAATCTAAATTTACTAAACTAATTTAACTAAGAACGCAATAGAGAATTATTCAATGAAATAATCGAATATTAACCAATGAGACAAACAATAGCCAGGAAAGAATCCACCTATTATTATGAGTTTGAATTAAAATATTTATTCACTTGTGTCTTGATCTGTAGAAATCCCCAAATTATGTTAATATCTCTTTCGAGAGTAAGAACAACTGACTCTAGGTTGATTAATTGAAATTTCTTTCTAATTTAAACCCCTATCATTGCATTAACTCGATCGATGGATTCCCTTATTAGATTTAACTCTAATATGTTAGATTTATGTCGTCCTATTTCTAGGATTGCATTCAACTCCACTAAATTATGCTAGATCTACTCTTAAATAGGGACTTTTCCTCCACTGAATTAAGCACATTAAACATGAATGAATATCTCTGAAATATTAAAACAAGAAATAAGCATACATAATTGAGAAAAAGAATAAAATATTTATCGCGTAAAAATAGACATAAATAAAAGGATTCATCATAGGTTTCATCCTCCTTAGGTATCTAGGGAACTAGTTCATAATCGTAAATAGAGACATCTCAAAGTTAGAATAACCATAGGACATAAAGAAACTCAATAAAACTTCGAAAGAAATTAAAAGGAGATCTTCAATCTTGATGGAGATTCACTCCCGAGTTGATTTTGATGGTGTTCTTCTAGTGTTTTCTTCAATCTTCTCTGATGCTCCCTTATATCTTCTTCTAATTGGTATTTTATAGAGTTTAGAATGCCCAAAAAGCCTAAAAATTGTGTTTTTCTGCATATTTTGGAAGTAGGGCGCAAAATCGACACGGGCTAGCACATGGGAGTGTGTCCAACTTGTGTGGTACACATGGGAATGTGTCCTGCCCGTGTAGAAACTCCCAGGCCGTGTGACTCCTTAAAATAGCTTTATTTGTTTGATTTTGGCTCATTTTTCGCTCATTTCACTCCCAAATGCTCTCCAAAGTATAGAACATGACTTTAAAGGACTAGGAGCAATAAAATCACTAATTTACATAATTAATCATCCAAAAACGCATTAAGAATGAGATTAAAATATGTTACTTTTATAGCTTATCACTTATCAAGAATTCATAAGATCTATTGATTTAAAGCTTATTTTTGCTTGAAAATGGTAGATCTCATAATAATGAGCTATGCGACTATTTTAAAATGATTTTCAATTCATTTTGATGTAATCAATAGGTTTATAATCTTAATTTAACAAATATTTAATTAATTTGAAAGGATGAAAATATTTAACTTCTATTTGATTGAAAACAAACGTGATTTTTTGAAAAATGAATATTTGTGGAATTGTGTGAAATTAGAGGTATAGATCTATGATTAACCATTAAAGGTGATGTTAGGATAAAAAATAGGCATTAAATTGAGTAAGAGTGAAGAAATTAAAGGATCGGTGATTTGCTAGGTGAGCTTGCCAGAGAGGTATGAATGGCGAGGTGTTAAGATGTTAGGAAGGTTATTTAACTTTAAATTGATTGTGATCTGTATGCTTGTGCGTTTTTATGCGAAGCCTCTGATCGCGAAGGAGCCTCAACGAGTAGAGACAAAGGCAAGCTGAAGGTGACTTAGGTTCGATAACAAGCAACAAACTAGCAAGTGAGTGGTCTTATATACAGCAAGGGGGCATCAGTTCACGTGCTAGGGGGAGCTTAGGTAGACTAAACACCTATACTAAATTCGTAGAGTAAGTGTTTCTATTTATGCGATCTTTGTTATGTTATATACGAACTTATGTTGTTATGCAAACCTATGCTATATGCGAACCCATGTTGTTATGTGAATATATGCTATATGCAAACTATTCTATGTACGAACTGTGTTATATTGTTCGAGCTCTGCTAAATTATGAACTGTGCTACCATGTGTGAGCTCTACTAAACTGTGAGCCCTATTAAACTGTGAGCCCTATTAACTTGTGTACTGTGAATCTGTTAAAAAAAATGATATGTTGGCATTGTGAACACTTGAAACCGTTGGATATAATTGGCATGCCATAGGATTGTGAGTAATCATCTTTATCATGTGATGGGGCATTGTAGCCCAAAGACAGGTTTGGAGAGATAAGGGAATGTAGAGCATAGCTCCATTCACTGTAGATAGTGTGGTGTGTTTGGAAAGTGTGAGCACTCGTGCTAACTTATTAGAGATAGCACAAGGCTATTTGAGTCATTTATCCAATGCATATAATTCATAAATATGTTTCATAGTCACAAACTACCAATGTATCCCTATGATGCGTTATGAGTATGTTAGTTGTGCGAACTATTAACTGTGATAATTATTATGTCTTGTGACCATGCAAGCTATATTTTGGTGTGAATTGTATAGTATGCTTACTTTTAGCTTGATTGATGCGTTTACTTTTAGTATGTTTGAGCACTCACTGAGTTTCAATAATCTCACACTCCTTACTTGTACCTTGTTGAAAAATAGCTCGAGGGATAATTAGCAGTGATCCAGCAAATTTCTTGAGTATGTGATGTGTTTCCAAACCCAAAAAGGAAGGCAATGTGAGACTATTTCAAGGGATTAGTCTTAGATTTAGATTTTAAATAAGTTTTGATGGGTTGTAAATGGACACTACAAACTGTTAATTTTGGATTTTTGGATATTTTATATTTGCTTGATTAAATGATTGTATGTTTGGATTATAATGCATGATGATTGTTTGATAACTTGATGAACTAACGAGAAAATGCAGACCAGGGAGTTCGTAGTATAATGAGGTTCGTCCTCAAATTGTAAGTTGTTTGAATCAAACTGAGGACTTAGTATGTATAAGAAATAGGTTGTATCATGTTGTATAGATGCCTACGAACTGTTTAAGTGATACATGATTGGGTACGTAAAAACATGTTAGGGGTCATTAGAGCAAGGGCTTTGCAAATTGTAAAAGGGTTTTCATATAGAACAACAAATAAGCTAAAAGTAAAATGAATTATGTTAGGAGTATAGGTTCGCCAAAGTACGTGGGATCACCAAAGTATGGGGTTCACTAAGGTAAGAGGGCACACCACAAATTTAGGTTCACCAGAAAAAGAGGTTGCAGGGTCAATTACGAGTTAGGTGTTAGCAGGGTAGACACCACGTTGGGGGTTTGCAGAGTCAACAGCAAGCTGCTTAAGTTTCCTATGAGTTCGCCATGAAGTAGGGTTCACAGATGTCATAAGTTTGACTTTCTTGAACTGCTGATGTTTGACTTTATTGAACTCTTTTCAATATGAATGATATTGCAATCACTACGGCAAAATAGGTTTTTAACAGCCTTTTTTTGGGAGCGCCGCTAAAAATATTTACTGCTTTTTTAATAGCGCCGAAAAAAATGCCACTATAGACAACACCGCTAAATTTTGTGGTGTTTATTTGAAAAAACACCACTACAGAACATGACCTTTAGTGGCGGTTTTCCCACAAATGCCGCTATAGAACATTACCTTTAGTGGCGCTTTTACTGAAAACGCCGCTATAGATCATGACCTTTAGCGGCGCTTCTCCCACAAACACCGCTATAGAATGTGACCCTTAGCGGCGCTTTTAATAAAAATGCCGCTATAGAACATGGCCTTTAGCGGCGCTTCCCCCACAAACGCCGCTATAGAACGTGACCTTTAGTGTCGCTTTTAATAAAAACACCGCTAAATGTTGTGTTCTTTAGTTGCGTTTTTGGTTAAAGTGCTGCTAAAAGTCTTGTTCTTTAGCGACGTTTGTGAAAGAAATGCCACGAACTTTAGCAGATTTCTTACATCCATTTTCATTCATATAAAACCCTTTCTGTAACAACCAAAAATAGCAAATACAACTCCAACCAAAAACGGCAAATACAAATTCAACCAAAAACAACAAATCTAAATTATACTTCAAATCCAACAAAAGATATATAATCTAAATTAATAAATGAACTAACAAAATATTCTTACAATACTGTTAAAAGTTATAATGTTAAAATATTCTTACAATAAGAAAACAAACGTCTAAGATGGCGGATTCTGCGACTGCTGAAACATCTTCATCATATTCTGAAGCTGTTGCTGGAGTTCATTGTATTTTCTGCTTTGCTCTGCTTCCATCGCTACTGCATCCTCTTTAAGTTGAGCAATTTGCTTAACTGTGTTCGCTTGCATCTGAGCCAGCTGGTCTTTTAACCTCTGAACTTCAGCTTCAGTCTGACTTCCCGAAGGCATGTATTGCTGCGAGCTGGATCCAAAATATTGGGTTGGGTTTACAAAAGATCCTTGAAATCGAACACGACCATACCTTTTTGGACCCAAAACTTTAGTAATAACTCGGTTATCAATGTCGTCAAGATTAACAGAGCTATCACTCGAAGCGATTGCTTCATACTCCGCCCTTTTATCCTTTAATTTCTCCTAATAAATCAATCAAAGAGTTAGAAACGAAATATATAATCAAAACAAATGAAACATAACTTAACATTATTTGCATTACAAACGATGAATTAAACCATTATAATTAAACATGATAAATATTTAAAATAATTCAAATTTTATTAAGTAAATATACCATAATTTTTGCAGTTTCAGTAGTCATAGGAGATCCATCTTTCTTTCTATGTGTAATGTCAAAAAGTTGAAGGCGTCCAACTTTTTGACTAGATGATTGTTCCTACAATATAGTAGTAAAAATATTATTTAATATAAATTAATTAATATTTGACACAATTAGTAAATTCAAAATACCTCATCCTCAGCTACACAGGCAAAACTTTTCGACCCAGCTGTGTGCGTGAATTTTTGTTTTTGCTTACTTATAGTGCCAACGCGCTCATGATCCTACATTATAAAGTTATTATTACGTATATAATAAATACTATAAACCGAAATATTTATACGAGTTTAGAAGTACATAATACCTCTCCTTTCTTTGAATTCCAAAATCTAAGTGCATCTTCCCATTGGTACCTCAGCATTCCCGGCGGGACATTTCGCAATTTCTCTTCGAGGCTTATATTTTTCTTAAAATATTCCATCTTTAAAGCACTTTTAAGATCTCTCCATTTTTTTTCCTAATGCCTTCTTGACATAATTATCCGAGACATCTAAAACAAATCTGTCCTGCAAAAAACACAAGTTTAGAAAGTAAATATAAATGAAACTTAAACAAAAGTATTATAAATTACTTTCACGTTATTACCTTAATATTGTTGGGAGCTTGATTTTTGTTACTATCAGGCATATGATGCCATGACTCGTAGGTGATAGGCAACAGATTGGCATTTCGTGCTATAATGCCTAAGTATCCTACTAAAAGTCAAGCTTCTGATCCAACAGGCTGACCAAGACTGTTTCTGGCTACTTTGACACGCTCGGCAGAATTTAACTCGTATAAATCTTTTAGTAGTGTACATCATCGAGTTCTACACGTCTCACCGCTTTTAGCTGAAAAATGGTATATTATAATATAAGAATTTGAAACATAAATCAATAATAAAAGTCAACAGGCATGTAAATTAAAGTTCAACATTACTTTGAATTTCTGCATGTTGGTAATCTGTATTCGGAACATTCGAAGATCCAATACCAGTTTGTTGTTCACTATTTGTTTCTTCCGAATTTGGAGGATTTTGAACAATACTTAGACCTCGCAATATTCTTCTGGGCATTTTATCTGCAATACACATAAAATAGTTGAAATTTTAGTAACTAATTACAACAATAATAGTACATATAAAATAGTTGAATATTTAACAAGATCAAGATTTAAATTTTAATATTACATATAATTAAAAATCGTAAAATCTTACTACATCATAATTCGTAAATATCTTCTTCCACATCCTGGCAAACCCATTGAAATTGTGTACTAGTACTAGGGATATTTTCATTTAAGTTTTGTTCTGGAAAAGGAAAAGTTTCTGATCTTTCGTCGATGTCATCTCTACTTCCATTGCCCATGTCAAACAAGTCTCTAGCGATGTTACGGAGTACAACATACCAACCCTCATTAGTTGGATCTTTCGAGTAAAAAACTTGTTTCACTTGAGAAGAAAATACAGACGGCTCGTCTATCAATTGTTGTCCAGTGTGAATTAATCGAGAGAATTTCACCATTGTAAAGCCAAATTAATCTTTTTTAATTCCGCGAGCAGTATTAACATCAGCCCAATCACATCGAAATAAGACAACCTTTCGTTTGCCATAGTAATCCAACTCAATAATGTCAGTAAGAAGTCTGTAATACTCCACATTTCCCTCAACAGGAATACTATCCCTAGCATTAGCATAACTTGTAATTGAAGAATTAACAACCATTCCACAATTTTGAGTCCTCTTCAATCTTTCGCGAGATTTTGTATGAAATCTGGATCCATTGATGATGAAGGCACTATATCTTTTTACTACTCTATTGGACCTTGGGAAAGCCATTTAACTTCGTTATTGACGTCCTTTCCACTCCAAACCTATTGAATCGAAAGTAAATTGATTAATGATAAATGTTATGAGAAAACATTATTATTTGTCGGTGAAAACTTCTGTTGCATACCGTTTGTGTAATATCCTAAATATAGGCCTGTGCATTTATATGTAGTACTTGATTAATTTGTAATTTAAGAATTTGAGGTTGAACTGAGGCCTTGATTAAAATATTTGGATTAGTCACCTTAGGGTTTAAAAATAGTGTTTTGGGCAATTTAATTGATATATTGGGCTTGTGGCCCAGTAGCTAGGGGCACAGTAGAGGGGGAGTTTAAAGTGGCGTCACAAGCACTTGGGAAGGGCCCAAATTTGGCCGCTTAGAGCCCAAAAGATTGGGTCAAAAATTCGACAGCCCAGAAGAGTTAGGTGGACGGCACACTTGCTAAAATTTAGGGGATTTAATTTTTTTATTTTAGTGATAAAGTGCTGATAATAGAAAGATAATGAAGAGAAAGATTAGGGCTATTTTTGAGGAGCTAAGGGATTAATATAATAGGTGGGATAAAAGCTATCAGATGACAGCAGAGTTGGCCGAAAATCCAACTCTGGGAGGGGGATTGTATCGCCGAAATCTATATAAACCAAGTGATCATCCTTTCTTTCAATTTTTCTCTCTTCTTCCTCATCTAGCCGAAATTCTCTTCTTCCATTTGTTTTAATTTCTTTTCAAAACCGAAACTCCCTAGATATTTTCTCCTCTCCTCAGTATTTTCTCTAAAAGCCGGATTCTCTTTCGTTCATATTTTCCTTCTCCTATAACCAAATCTTCAAGGCTGATTTTCTCGAAGGTGCACCATAGTTGAATACTCCTCTTTAATCTACCGATTCCTTTCTTGCTGAGATCTGTAGTGCCTATTTGTGGAAAAGCTGAAGGTAGAAAGGTGACGTTTTCTTAAGGACTTTCGAGATTTGACAAATTAGGTAAGAGATCTATTAGTAGTTAACGTGTAAATTGAGATTTTATTAACCTTGCCGAATATTGAAGGGCTAAATCTTCGTGTGATTTTCTGGCTTTTGAGCAAGGCTTACACTGAGGGTAGTAGATTTGGATATCAACTAAGGATAGTAGATTTCGTGATATCAGGTGTGTAATACTTCCCCACCATCTAGATCTGATTATTAATGTATGTTCATAAGTTTATATGTTGTGATAAATGCCGATATCTCGGTTTAATGTTGGAAACCCGAAAAAGTTGAAGCAAATCACCAAGTCAGTGAATGTTTTGACTTTATATGATAAAAGTATATTGATTTTATGATTGCATGGGTTGGGTTGATGAAAGGAGGAAGTTATACATTATATGTGTAGCGGTTTATACCGTGATCTGTTATATGTTGTAGCGGCTAATGCCGTGATCTGTTATAAGGGCTTCGGCCATAATATGTGATGAGTAGCATGACTGCCATCTTGGCATGTAGCGGTGTGGGTCGATTGTAGAAATCCCCAATGGTGTGAATGGCTGGTACGGGGGCGTGTAGCGGATGGAAACCTAGGCAAACGGGTTGGGCTTTGCATATTATTTGTTATTTTTTTTAATAAATGAAATTATTAATCTGTTTTATGGGCCTAAGGCCAAAATCTAGTGGTGCATGAGGGTTGCACACTGAGTCTCGCGAATCACCCTATTAATTAACCTTTCAGGTGATACCTAGTGCTTCGGACCGGGCTAGAGGGGAACGCAAGGTGGCCATGCAAAAGAACACCTGAATCCAGCAAAAAGACTCAAGTTAATACTTTAGATTTTTAATTAATGGATTTTAAATCTCGTTGTAATAAGGCCATGGGCCACTAGTTTATGTTTTGTTTTATTTTGGGCTTTAAATACTTTTAGTTATTTAAATTCTTATTGAACTAATGCATGTATTTAAATTTGGATTTTTAATTTATAAAGGCATATTTTATTTAAACTATCAACTATTAAATTATTTCGAATAAGAAGATAAACTTTAGAAAAATATTTTCTGAAAATACGACATGTTTTTTTCCAAAATTTTCTTAGTGACATACCAGATCCGGTCGTGGTGTTTGGGTCGGGTTTAGGGTGTTACAAATTGGTATCAGAGCCTGGTTTAAAACTTGGCTCTGGGGTTTTTGGGCTCAAAATCTTTTCTAAAATGGGCTTTTGAAATATGGATGTCTTTAAGTAATAACAGATCTGTTAGCTCGGCATGGCACCTGCATCTCCGGCCCAGGTCCGCCAGGTAAGTACTCTGAACCATTATATGATCTTTATATATGTGGGCTTAATGGGCCTAGTGGGATGTAGATTAGTTAGAATTAGAACTTGATGGACTCTAGGTTTAGTTCAAACCACTTATTAAAATTTCATAAAATTTAATTTCACTAAACAGACCCGTTAACAAGCCGCAAGACTAGGGTGTGGTAACCGTCATACGCATGTCTAAGAAGGATCCGGAAGAGCCTGGTATTTAAGCAGTCCTAGCGACTCACCTCCTCTTCACTAGAATCCTACCTGGTGCGTAGTGACTATTCACCCTAGTTACGAGGACTGGTTGATGGGCTAAACCCTAGGACTAAAACCCAAAAGGGACCGACCACCTTATTTTCGAAAAAAAATCCCAAGGTTTGTAAAATTTGCAAAACATATTTGAACCTCTAATCAACCATGAACTTATAAAATACCTGTGTTTCGAAAATTTATCCGAAAATCTCACGTTTACAAGAATAAACCGGACCATGAAACTGGATTTTTCCAAAAGTACCCCTGTTTGAAAAAAAAAACAACAAACAACATCAAGGTTTGAAAAACAAATTACCAAACTACCCTTGTTTTGCAAAATTACCAAAATACCCTCAAATTTCAAAATTACCGAAATACCCCCAGATTTCAAAATTTTTGAAATTGAAACACCCCAAACCCAGCCCACGAGCCTCGACCGGATCTGGTATGTTCCTTGAATAAAACATTTTCAGAATTCGTTCATTTTTTTTGGAAAACATTAGGTGATTTTGGAGAAAAGTTGATATGTCGAATTTGTTGAGAGTTTATTTGGAAATGGTTGTGTTTAAGTGTCAAAACATTCAACGTTTTATTTTAAAAAAAAATCATTTAAAGTTCAATTTGATAAAATTCGTTTCATGATAAGATAATAAAATTTGCATGCATAAACAGCTCATACTAGTGGCCTTATTACATCGAAATCAAAACCCGAATAAATCCAAAATACTAAGAAAACATAGAAAGTCCAAAAATGAAATAAAATGAAATCTGAGCTGAACATGGCCACCACTAAGCTCCTGCCGACCCAGTCCGTTACTGAGCGTCACCTGAAAACATAACCCACAACGGGGTGAGTCAAACAGACTCAGTGTGCATAACCAACACTAAGTCCCAATTGATTTAGGCATAACATAACATATCATACATACATAACAAATAGAGATAATGATGCAATCCCGAACCCAAACCTAGATAACCATCCACTACACATCTCCCGTACCAACCATCACACCGTGGGGACTACTAAGTCAACCCTCCATCTGCTACACATCATCGAGCGCGATCATTTGCCGAGACGCGTGTGCTCATCGCCCTTATATATATTGTGGCATAGCCACCAGATAAAACTTTGTGACATGAGTCATCACATTCAGATTATGTGACCGAAGTCACCACATTCAGATATTGTAGTATGAAACCACCAAATTCACTTCCCCTTTCATAATCGCCCATATGCCCCATGTCATACAAATATGCATAAACCATGTCATATTTCTTATTCACATTCTTATAATTTCACATATGTGCTGTACAGATCATTTTATACTCATAGCAGGAGTAGGTAAACGTACCTGAGTACTTTGTACCATTGCATGGTACCTTAGCTCACTTTGCACATTATTATAACACATATATTAAATTTAATGCCGTAAATCTATTAAGACTTATGGAAGGGTTACACACGTGGTATTAATGCTTTACAGAAATCCGAAAACCTGATCTAATGCTTTAGATCCTTAATTCCTACATTCGGCCAACACTTAGTACTTTAGCAAAAGCCTATTCGACTATAAAACCAAATCCCGAAGGATTATTGTAACCAAAAATCCTTACCTTGCCGATTTGATTACTAATCAAATCCTGAAACTGTCACCTACTCCTTGAGTAATCGAAATCCCTGCCTACTAACTGTTAGAATCGGCTTATGCATAAACCTATGGAAAATGGCCCTTGGCCGAATACTACATATCACTTACCTTGATCACTTCAATTCCCGAAAGATTCCCTCTTGAAATCGGCTAGCACCAAATCACATCATAGGTTAGTTTTCGGCTTTTGAATAAGTAAGAAATAGATCTAAGTTACTAAATAGGGCCTTGGCCGAATATCTTAAGCACTTATGTTGTGGATCTAAATCCCAAAAGTTTCTCCTTAAATGCTCCTTAATGTCGGCTACCTTCACAAGAAACACACATCATGGCACAAGCATATTCGGCCATCCCCCAACCATGGCTTAATCCTTGATTCGGCACACTTAAAAGAAAGAGAACCCAAACCTATTGCTAGGATAGAAATTACTTACCACCATGTTGCTTGAAGAGACCAAATAGGAGAAAAAGGTTTCGGCTAAACCTTTCCAATGGTAATGGCATATTCGGCTAACACAAAAATAAGTATAGAAACGAGGTTGAGATGGTGTTTCGGTCACTTTAATGGTGAAGAGAGAAAACGCAAGAGAGGGGAGAGTTGAAGGCTTAGAGAATTCGGCCAAGAATAAACTAGATCAAAGTTTTAGCTTTTGTCAAAGGGAAATAGGGTGCATATTTTGGCAACACACAAAGATGAAAAGAAAGCTTGAAAGAGAGAATTCCATGGCCAACTATTTCGGGAAGAGATGAACACTCCTCACAACTAAAATTTGGCACTCAACACCCCCTACATGACCGAATTTGTCATCCCAAAGAGCCCCACATTCGGCCACTACTTTTTCCTTTATCCTAGCCCACATTTTTCTCCTTTATCACTTTGTTTAAAATTAATAAAAATAATCCATCACTTATCTCATACCTTAGCCGAAATTTTTAAAAGAATTGGACCTCATCTTAAACTCCTCCCACAGTTTCCCCATGCCGTCCATTACTACCCCTTGTTGCGGCAAAAATAAAAGCTTTTATTTGGCTTCCCATGCGACTCGAACCTTGGCCCATTTGCACCTGTTGGTGGCGTCATTTACAGAGGCCTTAAGTGGCGCCTTCAAGCCACTTTACCAAGCCCATTTCTGTGTTATACTTCACCTACAATTTCTCTTAAGGCCACCCTGCTTAGCTTCCTCTTTAGATTTAAGATCTAATAATTTTTAAGGCATTTCTCTACACTCTAGGGTTCCCTAAAATTTATAAAACACATTCACATACACATAAACATGCTTCCACATATATTCAAGCAAAAATGCATAAGCCCAAAAATCTAGGATATTACAGTGGCTAAAACAAGTGAGGGTACTGTTGTCGCATTGCTTCTTCCGGCTCCCACGAAGCTTCTTCCACTCCATGGTTACGCCACAACACCTTGACTAAAGGGACTGACTTTCTCCGTAACACTTTCACATCTCGTTCCAAAATCTGAATCGGCTCTTCCTCGTAGGACAAATCTGGCCGTAACTCCACCTCTTCAACTGGTACCACATGTGAAGGATTCCATTGATAACGGCGTAGCATAGAAACATGGAATACGTCGTGCATCTGCTTCAACTCCAAAGGCAACTCTAACTAGTATGCCACTGGTCCAACTCGCTTCAGAATCCGATAAGGTCCTATAAACCGGGGACTTAACTTCCCTTTTCGACTAAATCTCATCACCTTCTTCCAAGGCGATACTTTAAGAAACACTTGGTCTCCCACAGTAAATTCTATTTCCTTCCGTTTGAGGTCTACGTACGACTTTTGCCTATTAGATGCCTCCTTTAACCGTGCACGAATCACCTCGACCTTCTCCTCAGATTTCGCCACAATCTCTGGACCCAAAACTCGACGTTCCCCTAATTCTGTCCAACATGTAAGAGTGCGACACTTCCGTCCATACAGTGCTTCATACGGTGCCATCCGAATACTGGCCTGATAGCTGTTGTTGTATGCAAATTCTGCTAAAGGCAAATACTCTTCCCAACTTCCTCTGAAGTCTATCACACAGACTCTCAACATATCCTCTAACACTTGGATTACTCGCTCAGATTGATCATCCGATTGTGGATGAAATGCCGTGGTGAAATCCAATCTGGTGCCTAAAGCCTGATGTAGAGCTTTCCAAAACCGAGACGTGAACCTTGGATCCCTATCTGAGATAATCGACACTGGCACTCCATGCAACCTCACGATTTCCGCCACATACAACTTCGCCAACTTCTGCAAAGAGTAATCAACCCGCACTAGAATGAAATGCGCGGACTTTGTCAATCAATCCACTATCACCCATACCGAGTCCTTCTTAGTAGGCGAAAGGGGAAGCCCACTAACGAAGTCCATGGTGATTCTCTCCCACTTCCACTGCGGAATCTTTATCGGCTGAAGCAATCCTGACGGAACTTGATGTTCAGCCTTAACTTGCTGACAAGTTAAGCACTTGCCGACACATTAAGCACTTGCCGACAAGTTCGGTAACTTCCCGTTTTAGACCAGGCCACCAAAACTGTTCCCTTAGATCTCTGTACAACTTAGTGCCTCCAGGATGCATAGCATAAGGGCTACTATACGATTCCTGAAGAATTCTCCGCCTTAGCTCCTCATTCTTTGGCATACAGACCTTACCCTTGAAACACAATAGTCCCTCGTCATTAATACCATAATCTTTCAATTCTCCATTCTGCACTTGCTGTAACTTAGCACTTAAATCTTCATCCAACAACTGACCCTCTTTTACTTCATTCAACCATGTCAGTTTGACTTGCAATTCTGCCAACAAACTTCCATCGTCATACAAGCTTAGATGCGTAAACATCGCCCTCAGATCTAACACGACTTTCTGACTTAGGGCATCTGCCACTACATTCGCCTTGCCCGAGTGATACTCTATAGAACAATCATAATCCTTCAATAACTCTACCCACCTTCGCTGTCTCAGATTCAACTCCTCCTGAGTCAACAGATACTTAAGACTCTTGTGGTCTGTGTAGATCACTGACTTCTCCCCATAAAGTTAATGCCTCCATACCTTAAGAGCAAAGACTACTGCCGCCAATTCCAATCATGTGTCGGGTAGTTAACCTCGTTAGGCCTTAATTGTCGAGACGCATAAGCAACTACCTTCCCATCCTGCATCAATACGCATCCCAATCCTGTATGAGAAGCGTCACAGTATACCATGAAATCCTTTCCTGCCTCCAGTTGAATCAAAACCGGAGCTTCAGTCAGAACCCTCTGAAGCTTCTCAAAGCTCTCCTGTTGCTTCTTTGTCCATACGAAAGGTACTTCTTTTCTCAACAACTTCGTCAGAGGTGCGGCTATAGATGAGAATCCTTCCACGAACCTTCTGTAGTAGCCTGCCAATCCCAAGAAGCTACGAATCTTAGCCACAGACTTAGGTGGTTTCTAATCTAACACTGCCTCAATCTTTCGAGGATCCACCCTTATTCCTTCTGCAGACACCACATGCCCTAAGAATGCAACCTCCTTAAGCCAAAATTCACACTTGCTGAATTTGGCATAAAGCTTCTTCTCCCTCAACACTTCCAATACAACCCGAAGATGCTCATTATGCTCCTCTTCAGACTTGGAGTATACTAGGATGTCGTCTATGAACACAACGACAAACCTATCCAAGTAAGGTTGAAAAACCTGGTTCATCATATCCATGAATGCGGTTGGGGCGTTCGTTAACCCAAACGGCATTACCAAGAACTCATAATGCCCGTATCTTGTCCAGAAAGCTGTCTTATGGATATCTATTTACTTCACCTTAAGCTGATGATATCTAGACCTTAGATCTATCTTTGAGAATACTGCTGCCCCCTTCAGCTAATCGAACAAGTCGTCTATCCTCGGCAACGGGTACTTGTTCTTGATGGTCAGCTTATTCAACTGACGATAATCTATGCATATACGCATAGTTCCATCCTTCTTCTTCACAAACAAGACCGGTGCTCTCCACGGAGACACACTGGGTCGGATAAACCCACGATCAAGCAACTCTTGAATTTGAGCCTTGAGCTCTACCAACTCCTTTGTTGCCATTCTGTACGGGGCAATTGACACAGGAGCTGTTCCCGGCAGCAAATCAATTCCGAACTCCACCTCCCTATCCGGGGGTATTCCAGGTAACTCCTCCGAAAACACATCTTCAAATTCCCTTACAGTTCTAACTCCATTAACTCCCCATTCTTTTCCATACAACACACTTACAAAGGCCAAAAATGCCTTGCACCCTTTCCGAACCATCCTATCAACCTTTAGTGCTGAAATTACATTAGACAAGTAGTTTCTCCTTTCTCCTATCATAATTATCACCTCATCCTCCGGGGTCCTTAACTCCACTCGCTTAGCTGCACAATCCAATACAGCTCGATATTCCACTATCCAATCCATGCCAAGTATGAGATCAAATTCTCCAAAAGGTAATTCCATTAAGTCGGCAGAAAATATCACCCCCTGAATCTCTAGAGGTACACTCCGAAAGATCTTATTCACCACTATAGTTTGACCTAATGGGCTCACTATAGTCATCTCCCTATCAGATAGTTCATAGACTATGCCTAGTGTTTCAACTACACCGCATGCAACATAAGAATGGGTTGAGCCCACATCAATCAAAGCAATATAAGGCTTGTTCGCTATAAGGAACGTACCGGTTATGACGTCCGGCGCGTCTCCATCCTCCTTCCGGCAAATTGCATAAACTAGACCCGGCTGTCTTGCCTCAATATTACCAACACCTCGCTCCGGTGTTCCCCGTCCTCTTCCAGCACCGTTACCTCTACCATTCAGACCATGACCTCGCTAAGGCTGCTGTCCACTTCTACCAGCCTGATTAACACCCTGACCTGTTGGGCGACTCCCGTCTATCTTAATAGGACAGTCTTTAATCATGTGATCCTTAGATCTAAACTTAAAACATCCTCCCGTTTTCTTCCAACACTCTCTTGGATGCATCTTCCCACACTGGGTACAAGTACGATATTGCCCTCCTGTACCAGCCTGCTGATCTCGCGGCCCATCAACTCTAGGCCTCTTCTGTACATTTCCAGACGATTCTGACGATCCAAAACCTCTTTTCTGCCTGTTTCGATCAGTGTTCTGCCTTACAGAATCCTTAATTCCCTCGGCTACCTTAGCCTTCTCCACCAATGCAACAAACTTCCGCTCCTGGTGTGGAGCTATTAACAACCTTAGGTCATCCCTTAGTCCGTCCTCAAAACGAACACATCGCTCATGCTCCGTAGCTACTACTCCTCGAGCATACCGGCTCAACCTTAGGAATTCAGCTTCGTATTCTGCTACGGACTTATTCCCTTGAACCAGCCCTAGAAATGCCTTCCTCTGCGCATCAGTGTAACGCGTGCCGACATACTTCTTCTGATACGCCGCCTTAACATACTCCCAAGTCAGATCCTCAGCTGTGGCACCATCCTGAACTGTGAGCCACTATTGATATGCTTCATCGCGTAGCAGCGACACCATTTCCTTCAACTTCTCCTCAGCAGTTAAATCGAGCTCATCCATAATTCTCTCTGTCGCTTCTAACCAATACTCAGCGGTACTGGGTGCCACTCCAGATACACCACGAAACACCTCAGCTCTATTGGCTCGAAGTCACTCGGGTATAGATTTTCGAGCTCCCATATTTCCTCCTGCTCCAGCCACCATCTCAAGAACTCGCAGCACTGCCTACGATACCACATCATCCCCCGTCTGATCTTGTTGCTCAACACCAACAGCTAGTGGTGAGGGTGGTGGTACCTCATTCTCAGACCCTTGACCCGATCTAACGGGTTCTGACACGGTCATCCTGCCTCTACCACGTCCTCGCACATTACGACCACGTCCCCTAGAGCTCATTTTTACCATCGCTCTTTAATCTGGTTTAAGAAATTTTATGCATTAGTATTTTTGTTCCACTGATTATCCGCGAAAATTTTTATGAAAAGAAGTCTTTTAAGAAGTAGTTCTTTCGATCAATCAAAGTTTCAAGTCTTCTATCCTAATTCAGAGAAGTACATCCTTTCAGTTAGCATCTACCACACACATTCATCATTCGAATAGTTTTGTCTATTCCTATCCCAGGGGTATTTTCGTCATTTATCCTATAGGGGTATTTTGGTAATAAATCGGGGTCAATTTTGAAAATCTTAATAAATCAGAGCTCTTTGAAATTTTCAAATCTCGAGGGTACTTTTGAAAATTTTCTCAAATCAGAGGTATGGCAGGAATTTTAGAGATCGGGGTCATTTTGGTAATTTTGTAATTCAGGGGTAATTTCGTAAATTTTCCAAATCAAGGTATCTTATATTTTGCAAAGATAAAGTTTTTGGATACTTTTGCCAAAATTAGAAAATTTTATTAAATTCGGGGGTAGTATGATAATTTTAAAAACCAAGGGCATTTTAGTAATTTTACCACTAGGGGTATTTAGGTAATTTTGTAAATTGGGAATATTTTGGAAAAATTTTCGACATAAATGTTTTTACAAACCAAAGGGGTAGTTTGGTGATTTTAAAACTAGGGTTTTATAGAAATACGGCTAGCCCCTTTCGGGTTTTAGTCATTGGGTTTAGCCCGTGAATATGTCCTCTTGGTTAAGGTGAACCGTAGCTGCGCACCAGGTAGGATTCGAGTGAAGAGGAGGTGAGTCACTAGGACTGCTTAAATACCAAGCTCTTCCTGAATCCAATCCTAGACATGCACACAATGGTTGCCACACCCTAACTCGGCGACTTAGCCACAGGTTTGTTTAATTAGGCTTTAAGTTTTATCTATATTGGGGTAAACTAATCCTAGAGTTCAATAATTCTTATTATACTATTCTACGTTCCCGTTGTACCCACATATAGTTCATACATTAAATCACACAATAGATAGGGGTACTTACAGTGGACTTGAATTCGGAGACTTAGGTGCCATGCCGAAAAACTCGCTTATATTCACAAAATTGTTCACAAAACTTGTTTGGGCCTTATTTTAAAAACATTATGGGCTTTAAACCCAAGGCCGAGAGTTTAAAACTGGGCTCTGATACCAAGCTGAAACACCACAAACTGGCCCACGAGCCTCGACCAGATCTGGTATGCTCCTTGAATAAAACATTTTTAGAATTCGTTTATTTTTTTGGAAAACATTGGGTGATTTTGGAGAAAAGTTGATATGTCGAATTTGTTGAGAGTTTATTTGGAAATCGCTGTGTTTAAGTGTCAAAACATACAACGTTTTATTTAAAAAAAATCATTTAAAGTTCAATTTGATAAAATTCGTTTCATGATAAGATAATAAAATTTGCATGCGTAAACAGCTCATACTAGTGGCCTTATTACATCAAAATCAAAACCCGAATAAATCCAAAATACTAAGAAAACATAGAAAGTCCAAAATTGAAATAAAATGAAATCTGAGCTGAACATGGCCACCACTAAGCTCCTGCCGACCCAATCCGTTACTGAGCGTCACCTGAAAACATAACCCACAACGGGGTGAGTCAAACAGACTCAGTGTGCATAACCAACACTAAGTCCCAATTGATTTAGGCATAACATAACATATCATACATACATAACAAATAGAGATAATGATGCAATCCCGAACCCAAACCTAGTTAACCATTCGCTACACATCTCCCGTACCAACCATCACACCGTGGGGACTACTAAGTCAACCCTTCATCCGCTACACATCATCGAAGGCAGTCGCTGCAGATGACGTACTCATCGCCCTTATATATTTTGTGGCATAGCCACCAGATAAAATTTTGTGACATGAGTCACCACATTCAGATTATGTGACCGAAGTCAGCACATTCAGATATTGTGGTATGAAACCACCAAATTCACTTCCCCTTTCATAATCACCCATATGCCCCATATCATACAAATATGCATAAACCATGTCATATTTCTTATTCACATTCTTATAATTTCACATATGTGCTGTACAGATCATTTTATATTCATAGCAGGAGTAGGTAAACGTACCTGAGTACTTTGTACCATTGCATGGTGCCTTAGCTCACTTTGCACATTATTATAACACATATATTAAATTTAATGCCGTAAATCTATTAAGACTTATGGAAGGGCTACACACCTGGTATTAACGCTTTACAGAAATCCCGAAAACCCGATCTAATGCTTTAGATCCTTAATTCCTACATTCAGCCAACACTTAGTACTTTAGCAAAAGCCTATTCGGCTATAAAACCAAATCCTGAAGGATTATTGTAACCAAAAATCCTTACCTTGCCGATTTGATTACTAATCAAATCCCGAAACTGTAACCTGCTCCTTGAGTAATCAAAATCCCTGCCAACTAACTATTAGAATCGACTTATGCATAAACCTATGGAAAATGGCCCTTGGCCGAATACTACATATCACTTACCTTGATCACTTCAATTCCCGAAAGATTCCCTCTTGAAATCGGCTAGCACCAAATCATATCACAGGTTAGTTTTCGGCTTTTGAATAAGTAAGAAATAGATCTAAGTTACTAAATAGGGCCTTGGCCGAATATCTTAAGCACTTACCTTGTGGATCTAAATCCTGAAAGTTTCTCCTTAAATGCTCCTTAATGTCGGCTACCTTCATAAGAAACACACATAATGCCACAAGCATATTCGGCCATCCCTTAACCAAGGCTTGATCCTTGATTTGGCACACTTAAAAGAAAGAGAACCCAAACCGATTGCTAAGATAGAAATTACTTACCACCACGTTGCTTGAAGAGACCAAATAAGAGAAAAAGGTTTCGACTAAACCTTTCCAATGGTAATGGGATATTCGGCTAACACAAAAATAGGTATAGAAACGAGGTTGAGATGGTTTTTCGGTCACTTTAATGGTGAAGAGAGAAAACGCAAGAGAGGGGAGAGTTGAAGGCTTAGAGAATTCGGCCAAGAATAAACTAGATCAAAGTTTTGGCTTTTGTCAAAGGGAAATAGGGTGCATATTTCGGCAACACACAAAGATGAAAAGAAAGCTTAAAAGAGAGAATTCTATGGCCAACTATTTCGGCAAAAGATGAACACTCCTCACAACTAAAATTTGGCACTCAACACCCCCTACATGACCAAATTTGTCATCCCAAAGAGCCCCACATTCGGCCACTACTTTTTCCCTTATCCTAGCCCACATTTTTCTCCTTTATCACTTCGTTTAAAATTAATAAAAATAATCCATCACTCATCTCCTACCTTAGCCGAAATTTTTAAAAGAATTGGACCTCATCTTAAACTCCTCCTACAGTCTCCCCATGCCGTCCATTACTACCCCTTGTTGCCGCAAAAATAAAAGCTTTTATTTGGCTTCCCATGCGACTCGAACCTTGGCCCATTTGCACCTGTTGGTGGCGTCATTTACAGAGGCTTAAGTGGCGCCTTCAAGCCACTTTACCAAGTCTATTTCTATGTTATACTTCACCTACAATTTCTCTTAAGGCCACCTTGCTTAGCTTCCTCTTTTAGATTTAAGATCTAATAATTTCTAAGGTATTTCTCTACACTCTAGGGTTCCCCAAAATTTATAAAACACATTCACATACACATAAACATGCTTCCACGTATATTCAAGCAAAAATGCATAAGCCCAAAAATCCAGGATATTACAGAAATACCCCCAGAGTGTAAAATTACCGAAATACCCCCGAAATTAAAGAATTACCAAAATACCCTTATTTCACAAAATCACTAAGGACCTTATTTTGAAAAATTACAAAAATACCCCTGTAGGATAAAATTACGAAAATACCCCTGGGTAGTGAAAACAACAACAACTGAAACAACAACACTACTATTCTATAATGAACGCGAGTTTATAAATGTTGATGATTGAATGAATGAACTTGAGACTGTATTGTGTATGAATTCGAAAGAACTACTTTTTAAAAACTATTAATCATAAGACTGTTCCCGATAAATCAGTGGAAAGAAATAATGATTCATAAAATTCTTAATCAGAAAAATGCAAATCGAAAGAATGAGTACAAGGGGTCGAGGATGTCCGTCGCGTGGACGCGGTAGGGGTAGGATGACCTTGTCTGAGCCAGTAGGGTCTGGCCAAAGGTCAGGTAATGAACTGTCGGATCCTCCAACTGTGGAGGGAGAGTTACGGGATCAGGCGACCGGAGATGATGCTATATCCCAGGCGATGTTGTGAGTCCTGGAGAGAGAGTTGCTAGAGTAGGCATGGGCACAAGAGCCCGGAAATGTGTGTCAGAGCGGCTTAAGGCTAATGGGGTAGAAGTGTTTAGGGGAGTTTCTAGGGTAGCCCCTAACACAGCTGAGTACTGGATGGAAGTGACAGAGCGTATAATAGATGATTTAGACTTCACTGTAGAGGAAAAATTGAAAGGGGTCGTGTCTCTCCTCCGAGATAAGGCCTACCAGTGGTGGCTCACGGTGAAAAAAGGTACTGCTACAGATCTGATTGACTGGGATTTCTTTAAGGAGTCATTCCAGGGAAAGTATGTCGGAGCTAGCTATATAGATGCCCAAAGGAAGGCATTCCTGAACTTGGTACAGGGAAGTAAATCTATGGCTGAATATGAGGCTGAGTTTCTACGCTTGAGCCGTTACGCTCGAGGAATGGTAGCAACGGAGTATGAACATTGTGATCGGTTTGAGGATGGGCTGAGAAATGAGTTAAGTGTTTTGATAGCACTGCAACGAGAGAGGGTTTTTGCTGTTTTGGTAAATAAGGTTAAAATAGCTGAGGAAGTGAAACGGGTTGAGAGACGAGAAAGGGATAAGGATCGGGGTAAAAATAAGAGGAGTTTTGGGCCATCAAGAGCATCGGGGAATTTTCAGAAGAGGCCTAGGGCTGATGAGCCAGTTCATGCTCCATCAAGTCAAAATCAAGCTTGTTCTACATGTGGGAGGACGCATTATGGGGAGTGCAGAATAAAAACAAGTGGATGCTTTAGGTGTGGATCTACAGAACATCTGATTAAGGACTGTCCTCAGATGGATCGGGTACAACCAACAGGCCGAGGTTCTGATCAGGTTAGGAGAGGCGATCAGCCTGGACCAAGGGGTCGTGGTGTAGGTAGAGGAGGAAATAAGGCTGGTCGAGGTCGTAGAGCATCTGGTAGAGGTGCAGGTAATGTAGATGCAAGGCAGCCGGGTCTAGTTTATGCAGTTCGTCGATAGGAGGATGGTGACGCACCGGATGTCATAACCGGTACGTTTCTTATAGCTGACAGCCCTTTTCTTGCTTTGATTGATATTGGGTCAACCCACTCCTATGTTGCATGTTCCATATCTGAGACCTTAAGTATAGATCCTGAAACAATTACTAGGAAGATGACTGTGGTTAGTCCCCTAGGACAATCTAGGGTCGTACACAAGCTGTTTAAGGATGTACCTTTAGAAACTCAAGGGGTAGTGTTTCCGGCAGACTTAATGGAATTGCCATTTGGAGAGGTCGATCTTATCCTAAGAATGGATTGGTTGTCAAAGCATCGTGCTAAGTTGGATTGTGGGTCTAAGCGCATGGTGTTAAGTACCCCGGAAGGCGGGGAGGTGGTTGTGTTAGGAGAACGAAGGAACTTTTTGTCCAACGTAGTGTCGGCCTTGAAAGCTGTTAAGATGATTCGGAAAGGATGCAATGCCTATTTGGCTTTTATTAGTGCTTTAGATGTTAAGGAGGTGACTGTCGATGGGGTTCGAACCGTCAAGAATTTCGTGGATGTCTTTCCGGAGGAATTGCCAGGATTACCCATGGATCACGAAGTTGAGTTTGGAATAGAACTACTCCCGGGTACGGCTCTGGTATCTATTGCCCCTTATTGAATGGTGCCGAAGGAGCTGGTGGAGCTCAAAGCTTAGATTCAGGAGCTATTGGATCGAGGTTTCATCTGACCGAGTGTGTCTCGATAGGGAGCGCCGGTCCTATTCGTGAAGAAGAAGTACAGATCCATGCATATGTGCGTGGACTATCGTCAACTAAATAAGTTGACGATTAAGAATAAGAACCCATTACCGAGAATCGATGATTTGTTCGACCAGCTCAAAGGAGCTTCGGTTTTTTCTAAGATTGATCTAAGGTCGGGATATCATCAGTTAAAGGTGAAGGAAGGAGACATTCATAAGACAGCATTTCGAACATGCTCGGTCATTATGAGTTTTTGGTAATGCCGTTCGATTTGACGAACGCGCCAGCAGCATTTATGGATATGATGAATCGGGTGTTTCAGCCATACCTTGATCGGTTCGTCATAGTATTTATCGACGATATATTGGTTTATTCCAAGTCTGTAGAGGAGTATGATACACAACTTCGAGTGGTGTTGCAAATTCTGAGGGAAAAGCAGTTGTACGCAAAATTCAGTAAATGTGAGTTCTGGCTAAAGGAGGTGACTTTTCTAGGGCATGTGGTTTCCACAGAGGGGATTAGGGTAGACCCTCGAAAAATCGAAGCTGTGTTAAATTGGAAATAGCCAAAGTCTGTGGTGGAACTTCGAAGTTTCTTAGGATTAGCAGGATATTATCGAAGGTTCGTTGAGGGGTTCTCTTCAATAGCGGCACCATTAACTAAGTTGTTGAGGAAGGGAGTATCTTTTGTGTGGACTGAAAAACAACAGGAGAGCTTTGAGAGGCTGAAGAGAATTCTGATGGAAGCACCGGTATTAATTCAGCCAGAGGCGGGAAAAGAATTTACCGTCTATTATGATGCATCACACACAGGGTTAGGGTGTATGCTGATGCAAGATGGAAAAATTATGACATACGCGTCTCGACAGTTGAGACTGCATGAGTTGAACTACCCTACGCATGATCTGGAATTGGCGGCGGTAGTATTTGCTCTGAAGATTTGGAGACATTACTTGTACGGGGAGAAGTCGGTAATTTACACCGACCATAAAAGTTTGAAGTATCTCCTTACTCAGAAGGAGTTAAATTTACGACAACATAGGTGGATCGAGCTCTTGAAGGACTATGATTGCTCGATTGAATACCATCCTGGCAAGGCCAATGTGGTGGCAGATGCGTTGAGTAGGAAGGTGATAGCAGACCTATGGGCGATGTTCGCTCATCTTAGTTTGTATGAGGATGGTAGTTTGGTGGCTGAGCTACAAGTAAGACCTATGTGGACAAGTCTAATCAAGGAGAAACAACTTTTGGATGATGTCTTAAGTACTCAAATCCGACAAGTGCAGGAGGGTGAAGTAGAGGACTATAGTCTGAACAATGATGGGGTTTTGTGTTTCCGTGAGAAGGTTTGTATGCCAAAAGATGAGGAGCTAAGGCAGATGATTCTTCGGGAATCGCATAGTAGCCCCTATGCTATGCATCCTGGAGGAGTGAAGATGTATCGTGATTTGTGAGACCAGTTCTGGTGGTCGGGTTTGAAGCAAGAAGTTACGGAATATGTGGGGAAGTGCTTGACGTGTCAGCAAGTCAAAGCTGAACACCAGTTGCCTTCAGGATTGTTGCAGCTGATAAAGATTCCCCAATGGAAATGGGAGGGAATCACAATGGAATTTGTTAGTGGGTTACCCCTTACACCCACCAAGAAAGATTCAATTTGGGTAATTGTGGATTGGCTGACGAAGTCTGCTTACTTCATACCGATTCGGGTCGAATACTCTCTACAAAAGTTGGCTAAGTTGTACGTGGCGGAGGTTGCAAGATTACATGGTGTACCGGTGTCGATCATATCGGATAGGGACCCTAGGTTCACGTCACGATTTTGGAAGGCTCTTCATCAGGCAATGGGAACAAGGTTAGACTTCAGTACCGCTTTTCACCCACAGTCTGATGGTCAGTCTGAGAGGGTAAATCAGATCTTGGAGGATATGCTAAGGGGTTGAATCATCAATTTTAGGGGTAGTTGGGAGGAGTATTTACCCTTGGCTGAATTCACGTACAATAATAGCTATCAAGCTAGTATTCAAATGGCGCCGTATGAAGCCTTATATGGAAGGAGATATCATACTCCAACATGTTGGACGGAGTTGGGTGAACGTCAGGTATTGGGTCCTGAATTAGTTTCAAAAACGGAGGAAAAAGTTAAGTTAATATGGGCTCGATTGAAGGAAGCGTTTGATCGGCAGAAATCTTATGTGGATCTATAGCGAAAGGAGGTGGAATTTGCAGTAGGAGACCAAGGCTTCTTGAAGGTATCGCCGTGGAAGAAAGTAATGAGGTTTGGACGAAAGGGTAAGCTAAGTCCTCGGTTTATTGGGCCTTATAGGGTGTTAGAATGTGTGGGGCCAGTCGCTTATCGTTTGGAGTTGCCTTCAGAGTTGGAGCAGATACATGACGTGTTCCATGTCTCGATGCTGAGACGTTATCAATCTGATCCATCGCACATAGTACCAGTGGAAGAAATTGAAGTAAAGCCAGATTTATCTTTTGAGGAGGAACCAGTACAAATTTTGGATCGAGATATAAAGGTGTTGAGAAGGAAGTCCGTTCCTTTGGTCAAAGTTCTATGGCGAAATCACGGCGCAAAAGAGGCGCCGTGGGAGCCAGAGGATGTTATGCGACAGCAGTATCCCCATCTCTTTTGATTAGGTAAATTTCGAGGACGAAATTTATTTTAAGGGGGGTAGAACTGTAATATCCTAAATATAGGTCTGTGCATTTATATGTGGTACTTGATTAATTTGTAATTTAAGAATTTGAGGTTGAACTGAGGCCTTGATTAAAATATTTGGATTAGTCACCTTAGGGTTTAAAAATAGTGTTTTGGGTAATTTAATTGATATATTGGGCTTGTGGCCCAGTAGCTAGGGGCACAGTAGATGGGGAGTTTAAAGTGGCGTCACAAACACTTGGGAAGGGCCCAAATTTGGCCGTTTGGAGCCCAAAAGATTGGGTCAAAAATTCGGCAGCCCAGAAGAGCTAGGTGGACGGCACACTTGCTAAAATTTAGGGGATTTAATTCTTTTATTTTAGTGATAAAGTGCTAATAATAGAAAGATAATGAAGAGAAAGATTAGGGCTATTTTTGAGGAGCTAAGGGATTAAGATAATAGGTGGGATAAAAGCTATCAGATGACAGCAGAGTTGGCCGAAAATCCAACTCTGGGAGGGGGATTGTATTGCCGAAATCTATATAAGCCAAGTGATCATCCTTTCTTTCAATTTGTCTCTCTTCTTCCTCACCTAGCCGAAATTCTCTTCTTCCATTTGTTTTAATTTCTTTTCAAAACCGAAACTCCCTAGATATTTTCTCCTCTCCTCATTATTTTCTCTAAAAGCCGAATTCGCTTTTGTTCATATTTTCCTTCTCCTATAACCGAATCTTCAAGGCTGATTTTCCCGAAGGTGCACCATAGTTGAATACTCCTCTTTAATCTACCGAATCCTTTCTTGCTGAGATCTGTAGTGCCGATTTGTGGAAAAGCCGAAGGTAGGAAGGTGACGTTTTCTTAAGGACTTTCGGGATTCGACAAATTAGGTAAGAGATCTATTAGTAGTTAACGTGTAAATTGAGACTTTATTAACCTTGGCAGAATATTGAAGGGCTAAATCTTCGTGTGATTTTCCGGCTTTTGAGCAAGGCTTACACTGAGGGTAGTAGATTTGGATATCAACTAAGGATAGTAGATTTCGCGATATCAGGTGTGTAATACTTCCCCACCATCTAGATCTGATTATTAATGTATGTTCATAAGTTTTATATGTTGTGATAAATGTTGATATCTCAGTTTAATGTTGGAAACCCAAAAAAGGTGAAGCAAATCACCAGGTCAGTGAATGTTTTGACTTTATATGATAAAAGTATATTGATTTTATGATTGCATGGGTTGGGTTGATGAAAGGAGGAAGTTATACGTTATATGTGTAGCGATTTATACCGTGATCTGTTATATGTTGTAGCGGCTAATGCCGTGATCTGTTATAAGGGCTTCGGCCATAATATGTGATGAGTAGCATGACTGCCATCTTGGTGTGTAGCGGTGTGGGTCGATTGTAGAAATCCCCAATGGTGTGAATGGCTGGCACTGGGGCGTGTAGCGGATGGAAACCTAGGCAAACGGGTTGGGCTTTGCATATTATTTGTTATTTTTTTATAAATGAAATTATTAATCTATTTTATGGGCCTAAGGCCAAAATCTAGTGGTGCATGAGGGTTGCACACTGAGTCTCGCGACTCACCCTATTAATTAACCTTTCAGGTGATACCTAGTGCTTTGGACCGGGCTGGAGAGGAACGCAAGGTGGCCATGCAAAAGAACACCTGAATCCAGCAAAAAGACTCAAGTTAATACTTTATATTTTTAATTAATGAATTTTAAATCTCGTTGTAATAAGGCCATGGGCCACTAGTTTATGTTTTGTTTTATTTTGGGCTTTAAATACTTTTAGTTATTTAAATTCTTATTGAACTAATGCATGTATTTAAATTTGGGTTTTTAATTTATAATGGCATATTTTATTTAAACTATCAACTATTAAATTTCTTTCGAATAAGAAGATAAACTTTAGAAAAATATTTTCTGAAAATATGACATGTTTTTTTCCAAAATTTTCTTAGTGTCATACCAGATCCGATCGTGGTGTTTGGGCGGGGTTTGGGGTGTTACAGTTTGCCCTAACCATTCATGAAAATATTTTGTGAATAACTTATGAATTTCTCAATGTTGTAATCTTCGGGAGCGTGAACGAGATCTCAAGACTTGTTTGTACTTGCTATGTTAAAAAGTGGATTACTTGGTTAGAAGATAAACAAATTAACAAGATGAATATTTATCAAATTCTAAAACTTACTTGCATAATGGTTCAATTGAATCTTGGTGAAAACGAACATATCGATGTGCTTGTACCCAAGATCTATCCTCTATGTGTGCAATTTCAACTTTATCGATTGGTTCTCCATAACTTTGAAAAAAATAAATTTCAGCTAAGTTATGATCAGTGAGCCCAGCATTTCTACTTGGTCTACTCAGTCTTGTTTCAACATCTTCTAAATATCTAGAACAGAAAGTCATACACTCCTCTTTCAAGTATTTTCAGCTATTGGTCCTTCTAGATAACACTTATTACGACAATAAGACTTCAATTTGAATAGGAACCTAAACACTATATATACAACATTATCAAAAGTTGTAACTAAAGGTATATTCATGAATGAATGAAAAACTTTACAAATAAATTAGCACCTTTCTATAGGATACATCCATCGATAGAAAATCGGTCCACCAAGTTTTGCTTCATGAGGGAGATGGATTACCAAGTGCACCATAATAGTGAAGAAGGAAAGTGGAAAGATCTTCTCTAAATTTCATAAAGTCAAGATGACTCAATCTTGTACTTTCTCAAGTTCTCTAACATTCAAAACTTTGCAACAAATAGCTTTCATTATATTGGATAAATCAATTATACAAGACGTCATCTTTTTTTACATACAACACCGTAAAGCAAGTGGCAGTAAATCTTGCATCAAGATGTGATAATCGTGTGATTTTAGGGAATATAGTTTTTGATCTTTAAGACTCACACATCGAGATATATTTGATGCATATGCATCTGGGACCTTTATGTCCTTCAACACCGTGCAGAACACTTATTTTTCTTTCTTTGACATTGCAAAAATAGAAAGAGGCAATCTATATTTCCCATTCAGAAGTAGTTGGGGATGAAGTTCACGCTGAATTCCCATGCCAACTAGATCAAGTCGACTCTGAAGATTATCTTTCGATTTTCTATCGACATTCAGAATTGTCCTAATGATGTTCTCGCAAACATTCTTTTCAATATGCATGACATCAAGATTGTGTCGCAAAATGTGATGCTCCCGATAAGGCAACTAAAAAAAATACTTCTTTTTTTTCCACAAGTCTACCTCATTAGGATCATCCTCTTCATTAGATTTATCATCAATCTGCCTGTCAACATTGCCAACATACACCTCCCTCGATCGTCTCTTTGTTTGCATGCCCAAGCATCACATTCTAAGGATCGCTTGCAAAGCTTGAAAAGTTACTGTCAAATGATTTCCAAGCTAAAGAATCCGCATGATGCCTTAAAAATCCATCATCGGTTTGTTCATCATGATGCCACCTCATAGACTCGGCTATCTTTGATGACATGAAAAGCCTTTGAAGCCTTGGTATTAGTGGAAAATATCGGAAAATCTTTATTGGCTTCTTTCTTGACTATGTCTCACCTTTATCCTCATTCACATCCTCTGTATTCATATTTATCCAATGAGATTTACCACAAACATGACAAGACTGTTAGTTTTTTCAATCACCCTAATACAACATGCAGTCATTTGAGCAACTATGAATTTTGTCGTACCCAAGGCCTAAATCTTTTATCAGTTTCTTCATATTCTTTCATGAATGAGGGATTTTTGCAAACAGAAACATATCTCTCAAAAACTCTAACAGCATTGTAAAAGAGTTTCTGGTCCACCGTGCCAAACATTTTAAGTGAAAAACACGAATGTAGAAGGACATTTTTGAATATTTTGATCCCTCGTAAAGTACTTCATTCATTTTTGAATATTTTAAGTGAAAAACACGAATGTAGAAGGACATTTTTGAATATTTTGATCCCTCGTAAAGTACTTCATTCATTTTATTAAGTAACTTGTAGAACTTTGCCGCTTCTCCATTTGGCTCTCGATTAGGTACACTTCTTCCCATTTTGGTAAAAGCATTTCCACCAAGATTACAATCATCGAATGCAATAAAGTCAGGTGGAAACGATTGTAAACCATGACTGCGCATATTAAATGCATCCCATAACATACCTTCCCTGTCATATTCTCTAACAGACTGATGGCAAGCATCATGAGGATAAGCCGGATTAATCGTTGAAGAGGTTCTACTAGGTGTACACTCTCCTTGGAAAATCCATTTTTTATACCTCCGAATAAAGCCATCAACAATTAGATGTTCGTAAACAACTTCACGAAAATTCCAATTGATGTTGCCATACTTCTTACACAGGCAGAGAATCATATTCTCTTGGCTTGCATTTTGAAATGCAAAATTTAGAAAAGTTTGTACCCCATTTCGATAGTTGTTGCTTACCCTTGACAAATTCATCCAACTCTTATCCATTTCGTTGTTCTTGAAGTCTTAAAGTTGATAATAAATTACGATTACTTAAATGTTCTTAATTGATTTAAATAATTTCATTGCACTAAAATAGATAATACATATCAAGTATCAAGTATCTAATCGGTGTAAACTAATTCAGATAAGTTGTTTATTTTCAAGTATGTATTTATGTATTACATAAGTTATGTAAGTTATGTAAGTTTTGTTAAATAAAAATAATCTTAACTAAAATATTATTTGAATATATTTGTCTAACCAATTGGATAAACAGTAGTTATAATATAATATTAATTTGATTACACAAGGTTTAGTGGAGTTAACATCAAAAGTGAAGTTTTTATAATAGAACCTTTCGTCTTTAATATTGGAGAAATTCTCAATCCTCCATGTGACCTTCGTTATTAGTCCATTAACACCCATATGCTTGGACTGTCTATGAAATGCACCCAAAGTTTCAACCCTCCATGTGACCTTCGTTATTAGTCCATTAACATCCATATACTTCAATTTTCAGAAGACCGTTCCTCTATAGGATTAGAGAATTCGAGAAACCAAAACAAAATGGATGGGGGAAGATTTAGAAAAACTGCACTCAAAATCCTTTAGTTCCCCGTGAACCAAAAAGTTAAGTATTAAATTTATGTTATGATATTTGATTTTTTTTAATTTTTTGAAACTGATAGAAAATTATAGTTATTTGCTATGCCTTTTTTAAATAATTTATGCCTTTTTAATTTTTTTTTTTCGAAACTGATAGAATTAAAGACAAACTATACACAATATGAATTCAATAAAATATTTATTATTTGCTATGCCTTTTTTAAATAATTTGAAAAACATAATACAAAATTTATTTATTATGCACAATTGTATCCGTTTCCAATGGAATTAAATGAAATAACTATAATAAAAAAATGTCCCCTACAATAAGAGACAAAACATCATATAAACAATTTTGTTCAAAAAAAAAAACATTGGATAAATAGTATTTTATAATATAATATTTAGTTTAGATACAAATATACCATTAATTTTAGTTACAAATATTATATACATAGTATTTTGTAAGGTAAAATAAGCATTTTGCATGCAACTTGACTAAGAAATTAGTAGCAATTAGCAAAATAAAACTCCAAACAGATTTAACTACTCTCATTTGGTCCAAATAGATTTAACTCCAAACAGTAAATATATATAAATCGTAAGCAATATAATATAGAAAAAATAAAAATGTATCGCCCCGAATTTGGGCCTAGAAGAATTGGGCCTATTGGGCTTTGGACTTTGGATTTCAGAAAACTTTTTTAAGTGAGCGAGAAAAATGACAATTGGCATGTAGGCTTTGAGGATTAATGAGTTTGGAGTGTCTAGGGGTGTTGAAGATGTCCTGGGATCAAGTAAGGGTAAAGGAAAAATTTTGGTTTTAGCCTTAGGGAACAGTGACTTCGGTTAGTAGGCCTTTTTAATAAATGAAGAAGATATAAGACACAAATGGGCTTGTGGCCCAGTGGTAAGTGGCGTCACTTGGGAGCTATAAGGTGGCGTGTTGTAAGCTAAAGAGGTCCAAGGTTCGAGGCTTAGGAGTGATATTTTGTGGAGTGTTTATTTTACTGTATGGACGGCCAGAGTTGTGTTGGTTTTGAACTCTTGCCATGGAGAGTTTGAAGTAAACAGGTGTGTTGGATTTGTAGGAAATTTCAGATAAGATTAACGAGTTATCAGGGAGAAAAGTCACGAGATGAGGAGAGGGGGGAGTTGGTGCCGAATGGGACTGTGGGGGGATGGTAGGATTCGGCTTTGGCTATAAAAAAGGGGTGCCAAATTCATTGAAGGGTTCCTTGGGTTCTGTTATTTCTTCCTTTTCTCCCCCCAGCTGAATTCTTTCATTTGCTGAAAAGAAAACCCATCATTCTTTTTGCCGAAATTCCTATTAGAGTTGTGTTCTCCTTCTTTCTCTGAAAGCCAAATTCTCCTATAGCCAAATTCTCTTCTTTGCCGAATTACCATCATCCTCCCTTGTTGAAATCCCCATTAATGACGATTTGTTGTTTTTCTCTATCACAAATCAGTTGGTAGCTACTCTCAGTCAAGGTTAAAAGCTGAATCTCGTTCGGTAGTTATCCAGGCCGCAGGATCTAAGGTTGGATTCGGTAAGTATTCTGTTAACTCCCCTTAGTATGTTTTTTAAAAGCCGAAGGGCAATATAATTTTTCATAATCGGTGATCTTGTATTAACAAGGGTAAGGATCGGAGATCACAATCATGGTAGGATTATTAGAAAGGGTAAGGATACTCAACTTGATTATGGTTGAAGTGAATGGCCGAATGTATGGATGTCTTGTGTGGATTACGAGTCACCCAAATTTTGATGGTGTATGTGTGAGTGCAGATTTAGGGAACACTTGTG
Source organism: Gossypium bickii (assembly GCA_025503065.1). NCBI lineage: Eukaryota > Viridiplantae > Streptophyta > Magnoliopsida > Malvales > Malvaceae > Gossypium > Gossypium bickii. The sequence continues at coordinate 38,898,386 of CP106711.1, forward strand.
ATTAGTAGCGAATGAAGGGCCATTAGAACTCGGTGGAACACGGATCAAGGCTAAGGGTATAATAGTACGTCGTGATATCTAGGTGTGTACAAACACTACACACACACACACATGATTTCGGCAATGCCGAAAAGCCAAAAAGTCGAAAGTGGCTAAATGGGCCTAGTGGGCCCTGAAGCTAAGTTTGATAAAATGGTTTGATTTAATTATATGAATTGGGTTAAGCAAACATGTTACATGATCTGAAATTGTTTTGGACCTAATAGGCCATATGACTGAGACTTGGGCCTAGTGGGCCATAAAGATGTGACGTGGCCATTATGGGTTATATGAACGTGAAATGGGTTTGATGGGCTTTATGGGGACGTAGACTAGTATGCTAGGGTTTTATGGACTTTAGGTTTAGTACTGAACAACTCTTAAACCGCATAAGACATTCTAATAATTAAACATGGCCGTGAACAAGTCGCTACGTTAGAGTGTGGTAACAGGCATATGCATGTCTAGGATTGGATCTAGGGAGAGCTTGGCACTTAAGCGGCCCTAGCGGCCCACCTCCTCTTCTCTGGAATCTTACCTGGTGCATAGTGTCTGTTCAGTTTAGCCGCAAGGACTTGTTAATGTGCCAAAGTTCATAACTAAAACTCGAGAGGGACCAAATACCCTAGATTTGTAAAATTACTAAAATACCCCTAATTTGAAATTACCAAAATACCCTTGGTTTGAAAAATCACTAAGATAGCCCCTGAATTGTGAAATTACCGGGATACCCTTAATTTGCAAAATTACCAAAACATCCCTGATTTACAAAATTTCCAAAGTACCTCTGATTTGCAAAATTACCAAGATACCCTTGTAGAGTAGATTTACGAAAATACCTTTAGGTTGTGAAATGATGAAAATACCCGTATGTGTTGAGTATGAGTTTTGTGGATGTTACTCATGTGCATGTTGCATTCATATGATATTCTAATTAGGATGCATATGGGTGGGAATTATGGTACGGAGGAAGATTTTAGGACTGTATAGTCACTTGACGACCATGGATCCACCAGTGGCTTTAAGTCCATTATATGATTAGTAGCTTGGCTGCAACGTTGAGTAGTGCTGCTGTGAGTGCTACCTTTGGTGTGTAGAGGATGGGTGGGTGATAAACCTCAATAGTAACATATTTTAATCCCACATTTAGCAAACTTTCAAATCATTTAGCCTTTGATTTATGTAAAAAGGTGCTCTTAATCCTTTCTTTTCATGTTTTATACTCAGGAAAGCACCAGAGGACAGAAAGAATGAGAAACGGGCCTAAAATGAACCAAATTGGGCCAAGGAGGAAATCGACACGGCCTAGACTTAAGCCCACACGGTCGTGCCTCATTAAGCAACTAGAACACGGCTTGATCCCGATTCACATAGCCGTGCCTCATTAAAGAAATTCGAACACGGCCTAAAGACGATCCACACGAGCGTGTGCCATGGTCGTGTCCCTATCGTGGCAAAAGACAATTTCACTCGAAAAAGGATACTTAGGGGCAAAGAAACCTATTTCAAAAGCCTATATAAACCCCCTAAGTATAACCAGAAAGGGGGCGGTTAGCTAGGCCAAGGAGCCGAGCCGAAAAGGTCATATTTGTGGGAAATCACTCGAAGATAGCCAGTTGATCCATCTCAAGAAGCCGGAGTTATACTCAAGACGGCGGATCTCTCCTTCAATTCTTTCAGGGGGTTTTAGGAATTTCTTATGTTTTGTTTTATCTTTTCTTTTGAGATGTTTTCTTTTATAATTATGAACTAAACCCTTCAGATACCTGAAGGGGATTAAACCTAAGACGGATCTTATTATTGTTTTCTGAACTATGTGATAAATACTTGATTTGTTCTTAATTATGTGTGTTTAATTCTTGTTTTGATATTTCGCGGATATTGATTCAAATTTGATGTGTTTAGGTGGTGGAGCAAAAGTCCCTGCCTATTCATTGATCTAGCATAATTACAGCGGAGTTGTTCGCACGCCTAGAGATAGGGTGACGAAATTTTGTCGGATTAGGGTGAAACCTAATATGGGAATCCATAGATCGAATTAATGTGATTCTAAGAGTTTTAATTAGAAAGAGATTTCAATTAATCAACCTAGGGTTAGACGTTATTCGCCTTGAGAGAGGGTTTAATATAAATTATGGAGACTTACGAATCAAGTCAAGTGAATACATCGTCTGGTTCAGTGTTAGATAACAAGTGAAGTCTAGGTGGATTCTTCCTAAGGGTATCGTCTTAATCAACTGAGTTTTTACCAATAGTATTTCCCCAATTCATTCTTTTTGTCTTTGCGTCTTTAGCTTAGTAGTTAATTAAAATTAGATTAAACAACAACTTCACTTATTTTAGGCTAGATAATAAAGAGAAAGTTAGTATTAGTACTTTTAGTTCCTTTGGGATTGACATTCCGGTCTTGCCTAAGCTATACTACTGTTTGGTAGGTGCACTTGCCTTTAGTCGTTGTCAGAGTTAGTTTCTAGGTTCGATCATTCTCTTTTTATAAATTTTAAGACTCGACAACCACGATCATGTTTTTGACGCCATTGCCGGGGAACTAAAATATTAAGAAAACTCTATTTTTATTACCCTAGCCACTCTTTTATTTTTATTTTTCTATAATTTATTCTTATTTTTATTTTTATTTTAGTTTTGACTTTGCTAAATTTTCTTTCTTTCTTTTCTTAACAGGTACCTCTAGTTTATGACTAGAAGGAACCCGGGGGGACCTTTAGTATACGACAGTGATATTGAAGCAATCGCTCGTAGGAATCGTAGAGAAATTAGGCGAGCCCTAAATTACACAGAAGAAGAGTAAGAAGGCAGATCCAATCCTACTGAAGGGATGGACGAGAATAATCCACAAGATGTGGCAGAAAATAATGCTCCACGTACTATGTATGATTATGCTAAATCTCATTTAACAGGAGCAGAATCAAGTATTGTTAGGCCCGCTATAGCTGCTAATAATTTTGAATTAATGCCTAACACTATACAAATGATTCAACAATTTGTTCAATTTGATGGTTTACAGGACGAAAACCCAAATACTTATATAGATAATTTTTTAGAGTTCTGTGATACCTTCAAAATAAATGGCATTTCTGATGATGCCATATGTCTTCGGTTATTTCCCTTTTCATTAAGGAATAAAGCCAAACAGTGGTTAAACTCGTTACCACGAGGGTCAATCACTACATGGGATCAAATGACTGAAAATTTTTTATTAAAATATTTCCCACCGGCCAAGACGGCCAAATTACGGAATGATATCTCTTCTTTTGTGCAGATGGATTTAGAGACATTATACAACGTGTAGGAGAGATATAAGGATCTCTTGAGAAGGTGTCCGCACCATGGTCTACCTTTGTGGCTCCAAGTCCAAACTTTCTATAACGGTGTAAACCCCTCAACGAGGCAACTAATTGATTCAGTCGCCGGTAGAACCCTGAAAAATAAAACTCCTGAAGTAGCATACGAGTTTATCGAAGAGATGTCACTGAATAACTATCAGTGGCAAGTTACAAGGACAAAACCAACAAAATCCGTCGGAGTTTACAACCTCGATGTAGTGACCATGCTATCAACACAGATGGAGATGATGAATAAAAAGATTGATAGTTTGTGTTCTTTGCAAGTACATCCAATAATGCAGTGTGACGCAAGTGGAACTCTGGCGAATCCTGAGTACCCACCTTACCAACCGGGCATAGAAAACGAACAAATAAACTATCTAGGTAATAATTTCAGATCTAATAATAACCCTTATAGTAATAATTATAATCCAGGTTGGAGGAACCACCCAAATGTTTCATGGGGAGATCAAGGAAATCAAAAACAACAACCTCCTCGAAATTTCCAAAATCAGCCCTACCCATAGGAAAAAAGGCCGAACCTCGAAGAGATGCTAGCAAAATTCATGGCATCCACAGAAACCCGTCTTCGAAAAGATGAGACAACGCTTGATAATCAACAAGCATCAATCAAAGGAATCTAGAGCCAAGTAGGGGAAATTACTGAGTCAGTTGAGCAGCTCACCAAGTCAGTTGGACAACTTACTGAGATGGTTTCCAGAATTCGATCAATGATTTTTTTCTAAAGGAATAGAACAGGTAAAGGCAGTTACACTGAGAAGTGGAAAGGAGTTAGTCGAACCAAAGAAAAGATTACCACACGAAGATAACAAAGCAAAGGGGGAGGGAGTTGAGGATGCAATTCCAGTACGCAACGAAAATAAACAATCAATTTCATATCCAGCAAAATTGAAGAAAGAACGATTAGATGCCCAATACGGTAAGTTTCTTGAACTCTTTAAACAAATACATATTAACTTACCTTTTGTTGAAGCCATTTCGCAGATGCCAACGTACACAAAATTCTTAAAGGAACTCCTGATGAATAAAAGGAAGCTCAAAAAAGTATCGACGGTAGAGCTTAATGAAGAATGTTCAACCATCCTCCAAAATAAGTTACCAACAAAATTAAAAGACCCATGAAGTTTTACTATTCCTTGTCTAATTGGTAATTTAATATTAAGAAAGCATTAGCTGATCTAGGTGCTAGTATTAACTTAATGCCTTATAAAATATTTAAACAGCTAGGTCTTGGGGAACCCAAACCCACTAGGATGAGTATTCAGTTAGCCGATAGATCTATTAAATATCCTAGAGGGGTTATTAAAGGTGTCTTGGTAAAAATTGATAAATTTATTTTCCCTGTTGATTTTGTTGTACTCGACATGGATGAGGACATTGAGGTTCCCTTAATTTTAGGGCACCCCTTTTTAGCTACTACTAGGGCTGTTATCGATGTAGGTGATGGTAAACTTGCATTAAGGATAGGCGATGAGGAAATTAGTTTTCAAATTTATGATGCCATGCGATATTCTAGAGAACAAGATGATTCCTGTTACTTTGTTGATACTACTGATCATATTGTCCAGAATTCATTACAAGAAATCATACATGATGACACACTGGATCTGTGCCTAACTCAAGAAGAGGGGGAAGAAGATGAAGTTGATGAGCTGAATTTGTATACATCTTCATCTAGACATACGAGAGAAGAGAGCATTAAAGTCAATGACGAACTAAAGCAAAAACCCTCCATTGATGAGCCGCCCAAATTAGAATTAAAACAATTGCCAAAACACTTAGAATATACATTCCTCAGGGACAATTCTACGCTACCGGTAATTATCTCTTCAGAGCTAGAACCCAAGGAAAAAGGGGAGTTGATACAGGTACTAAGAGAACATAAAAGAGCCATAGCTTGGAAAATCTCTGACAATAAGGGAACAAGCCTATCATTTTGCACCCACAAAATTTTAATGGAAGAAGAATACAAGCCATATGTGCAACCTCAAAGACGATTGAATCCCAACGTAAAAGAAGTTGTGAAAGCTGAGGTAATTAAACTTCTAGATGCTAGAATAATTTATCCTATCTCTGACAGCAATTGGGTAAGTCCTGTACAGGTTGTCCCAAACAAAGGAGGCATGATGGTGGTAGCCAACGAAAAGAATGAACTAATTCCCACCAGAACAGTCACAGGTTGGAGAGTTTGCATTGATTACAGGAAGCTAAACGACACCATTAGAAAAAATCACTTTCCTTTGCCCTTCATTGATCAAATGCTAGAAAGGTTATCTAGGCATATGTAATATTGCTTCCTAGATGGACTCTCTGGCTATTTCCAAATCCCAATAGCACCTGAAGATCAAGAGAAGACAACATTCACATGCCCATACGGTGCGTTTGCTTATCGTAGAATGCCTTTTAGATTATGTAATGCTTCTGCTACTTTTCAGCGTTGCATGTTGGCAATCTTTGATGAACTTATGGAAGACATTATGGAGGAATTTATGGATGATTTCTCGGGATACAGTAATTCTTTCCATATTTGCCTTAAAATTTTAAAATGAGTTCTAATGAGATGTGAGGAAACAAACCTTGTTTTAAATTAGGAAAAATGACACATTATGGTACAAGAGGGAATTGTATTAGGACATAAGATTTCAAGTAAAGGGATTGAGGTAGATAAAGCAAAGATTAAAACCATAGAAAAATTACCTCCTCCTAGTTCAGTTAAGGCCATTAGAAGCTTTTTAGGACATGCAGGATTTTATAAAAGATTCATTAAAGATTTTTCTAAAATAGCTAAGCTTTTAACAAAATTACTAGAAAAAGATGTTCCCTTCAATTTTGATAAGGAATGTCTAGATGCATTCAATATCCTTAAGGATAAACTAATAAATGCTCCGATTATAATTGCACCTGATTGGAATTTACCCTTTGAACTAATGTATGATGCAAGTGATTTCGCAGTAGGTGCAGTTCTGGGACAACGCAGAGACAAGCATTTTCAGCCAATCTATTATGCTAGCAGAACCTTGACACCCGTACAGGAAAATTACACCACCACAGAGAAAGAACTACTAGCTGTAGTTTTTATTTTTGAAAAATTTAAACAGTATTTATTATTACCTAAAGTTGTCATTTACACTGACCACTCCGCTCTTCGTTATCTTTTAACCAAACCTGATGCAAAACCTCGACTCATAAGATAGATTTTACTTTTATAGGAATTTGATTTGGAAATACAGGATAAGAAGGGAGCTAAAAACCCTGCAGTAGATCACCTCTCTAGGCTTAAAAACCCACATATCGAAGAGCTCGATGAAAGTGAGATCAACGACTCGTTTCTCGAAGAGCAACTCTTTTCTATAACCCACACTCCCACACTGAGGTACCATGGTTTGCAGATATTGCGAATTATTTAGCTGCTAACGTCTTGCCAAAAAGACTAACATATCACCAAAAGAAGCGATTCTTTGCTGATGCGAAAAGCTATTTTTGGGAAGATCCCTTTCTTTTTCGCATATGTGCAGATCAAGTAATTTGAAGATGCATTACAAAGGCAGAAGCAAGCAAAATCCTGGAACATTGCCATTCAGGACCTTCAGGAGGACACTACAGTGGCATTAAGACAGCACATAAAACATTTGAATCAGGTTTTTATTGGCCCACTCTATTCAAAGATGCCAATAGGTATGTCGCTTCATGTGATAAATGCCAAAGAACAGGTAATGTTTCTAAACGTGATGAAATGCCTCAAACATATATGCTATCATGTGAAATATTTGATGTGTGGGGTATTGAATTTATGGGTCCATTCCTTAGCTCATTTGGAAATAAATACATCCTAGTAGTAGTCGGTTACATGTCAAAATGGGTGGAAGCTGAAGCTTTACCCACCAATGATGCTAGAATAGTAGTTAAGTTTCTCAAGAAACTGTTCTCTCGATTTGGAACACCTAGAGCCATCATTAGTGATAGGGGCACTCATTTTTGTAATACTCAATTTGACAAAGTCTTAAAAAAATATGGAGTACACCATAAGATAGCTACCCCATATCACCCTCAAACTAGTGGGCTAGAAAAAACGGTTGAATCAAATAGAAAAGATTGGGCACTAAAAGTAGATTATGCCCAATGGGCCTATAGAACAGCGTTTAAAACCCCTAGGAACATCCCCATACAAACTTGTCTACGGGAAAAGCTGTAACACCCCAAACCCGACCCACAAGCCTTGACCGGATCTGGTATGTCACTGCGGAAAAACGTTTGAAAGATTTTGACTTATGAGTGAAAACATGAAATTTTGTTGAGTTTGTGAGACGGTGACCATTTAAAATCTTAAGTAAAGTGTGGAGTTTATAAAAAAAATATCCAGATTAAAACTTTATTATATATATAGATTTAAATAAAATCGTTTGCAAATGATATTTCAATTGTCAATCCATAATAAAACAAAATAATAAACTTAATGAAAAACACTTAAACAAACTTTAAATACTTTTAGGGGCCTTATTACAATAATTGAATAATCAAAGTACTGAAAATATAAATACTTCTGCATGAGAATCTGCTTCTGCATGGCCACCTTTGTATCCACTCCAACCCGGTCCAATTTCGCGATCACCTGCGATGTTGGTAAGTATTTAGGTGAGTCACACAGACTCAGTGTGTAATTAATCCACTGAATTCCACCCACATGTTAACCACATATTAACCCATATATCAGATAACAAGATAACATATTCACATAATAACACATTCTGGGCTTGGCCCATATTCATACCACATTCATCTAATAGGGTAGTTAACAACATAATTTCCACATATTGGGCTTAGCCCATTTCCACATTGATCCACACTCATATTCTGGGCTTGGCCCTTTTTCACATTAATCCACATATCAACTGGGCTTGGCCAATTCTCACAATAATTCACATATCCATTGAAATTATGCAAAGTGCACCCAACCTAACCTAAGGTCCATCCTCTACACACCCCCCCGTATCCAGCCTACCACACACCAGGGGATTAACAAATCACCCTCTCCTTTTCACTCCAAAGGTAATCAATGCCGTCCACGTGCAATTAAGCACAATAATCTACAACACGACCTCAGTCAGCGCCAATCCACGATGTAGCCGTAGCTAACACCAAAACCACGATGGGACACATAGTCACTCATCAACCACGATATGGCACATAGCCGGTATCAACCACGATGAGGCACATAGCTACTCATCAAGCCACGCGAACTTAATCGCAAATAATCCACAACGTGACCTTAGTCAACGTCAATCCACGATGTAGCTCAAGGCTAACATCAATCCACGTACTCGAAGTACACCCGTACCTTCTTTCATATGATATCCCACCCATGCACATGCAACATGTAATAGTGACATAATAATAAATGCATGCACATGTCATTAAGGCAGACAATCATATTTCCATAGGCATAGTTACATTCACATTGGCACTTTCACATTCTTATCACCAGATAACACTAACCTGATTATCGATATACCCCTTTTCAGGGTAATCACCACATAACTGCCACTGCACTGGTTAGCACATAAATCACACATGCAAATATAGCAAAAACCCGGAAAACGGTGGGTTAATCACACACCTGATAACTTGAAGCTCTAAACTCTCGATCCCAATGCTATCGCTAAACGAAGCTACATCTATCTGCCTATAGCTTTCTCCTGCTGCTGGCCCACACCCCGGTGGCCAATCCCAAACTGTCGAGACAGATCTCTTCTTAAACTTCGGGATAGGGACCTTTCCTTTCCCTTCTTGACTGGTATTTGCATCCATCGACAACACTTAATCAGATCAAACGGTTAAACACTAATACCTTAATCAAAATATATCGAATCGAAACTACACTTACTAAATATCCTTACCGAAAATGTATCTGAATCCCGGGACTTGCCTTGATGCCTATCGATTTGCCCTTAAAACCCAAAGTACACAATCTAAATCGGTCACACTTAGATACCCAAAATAAGGCCTTAGGCCGAATACATTGAATCACTTACCTTACTTACCAAAAATCCCAAATCGCCACCTAACTATGAAGCTGTCGAAATCCCTGAGTGAAACCACATTGAAATCGGCTTAAGCATAAATCCATAGAAAAATAACTCTTGGCCAAAACTATATAGGCTTACCTTGATGATTAGAATCCCGAAAGAGTCCCTACTGCTCCTCCACGCTAGTTACAACCAACGGAACACAATATCATGGCCCTAAGAATACATTCGGCCAACCTATAACCAAGGTTTAAACACTTGATTCGGCACACCAACTGAAATAAAACCCAAACCGATTGTTAGGATAGAAAACTTACCACTACAAGTTCACAAAGACTACCAGAGAAAAAGGTTTCAGCTTTCCTACTTCGGCTTAAAAGACTTGCGACAAATAGAAGAGAAAAGAGGCACCTTAATATTCGGCTATGGCTCTTTAAATCAAATAAAATACAAATGGGAGTATGACACTTACAAGGTTAGGCTAAAATCCTAATTAACAAAGGCACATTCGGCCATTCAAGAAAAGATGGAGAATCAAAGTAGAAAGAAAAAGAATAAGAAAAGAGAAAGGTTAGAGGAATTTCGGTAATCACCTAATGCACTAAATGAAATTCGGCACTACTCAATTCCTTATCAAATCCCACATTAATCTCCCCATTTATCTCTTATCTTAGTATTTAAAATAAATAAACCAAAGCCACAATTATCTTCTATCTACCTATTTGAATTAAATCCACAATTATCTAAAATAGATAAAATAAAACAACCATTATCTCTTACCTTGCAGCCGAATTTTAAAAGGATTAAACAAGCATTATCCTTATCTTTTGGAAGCCCATGTGCCATCCAACACCTTCCCTTGACGCCAAAAGCTCAAAAAAATAAAACACTCATTTGCTGCCCCCCAGGTTTCGAACATGGGACCTGCTGGAGTCACCACACGCTACTAGCCACTTTGCTACTAGCTCCTTTGTGACATAAACTCCCCACAATTTCTTTTAAAACCTCCTTCACCTAGCTCCTCCCTTAACGCCAAAAGCCAAAAATAAAACACGCCTTCCTGCTGCCAACGTTGCTCGAACCTCCCTACTCAAGGAGTCATTTCCAAGCCCTTAAGTGGTGCCTTGCAGCCACTTTACCAAGGCACTCTTTTGTGTCCAAAAACCACTTCATATTTCCTTAAAGCCGTCTTCAGTCCAACTTCCCTTCTTGAGACAAAATACAAAAGTAAAACACTCCCATGCTGCCCTCAAGACTCGACCCTCTTCCCTCCTGAAGCCGCCTTGTACCTTAGCGTCCCAAGCCACTTTGCCAATTGATTTCTTGTGTCCTAAACTCCATAAAATTCTTTTAAGGCCTCCTTGCCTAGTTTCCTCTTTTCACTTAAAATTCCAATATTTTCCAAAGTTTTTCCCCTTCACCTAAAGTTCTCAAAAACTCCTAAAATATATCCAAACACACTCCAAGCCTACTATCACTTGAATTATGCATTAAATGCATAACCCCTGATCTAGGATGTTACAAAAGCTGTCATCTACCATTCGAGTTAGAACACAAAGCTTTTTGGGCTATAAAATTTTTAAATTTCGATCTTAAAACTGCAGGAAAGAAAAGAATGATGCAGATAAACGAGCTAGACGAATGGAGAATTGAAGCTTACGAGAACTGGAAACTATGCAAGGAGGTAACAAAGCGACGCCATGATGCTCGTCTAAAGAAATCGAAACAATTCGAAGTAGGGGACTTGGTCCTGCTATACAACTCAAGGCTTAAACTATTTCCTGGGAAGCTGAAATCAAGATGGTCAGGCCCATTCATGATCAAAACAATTTTTCCCTATGGCACAATCGAGGTAACCCATCCCACGCAAGGCACATTCACGGTAAATGGTCACTGACTCAAAATCTATAATGGTGAAGATTTCAGGGATATGAGAGAGGAGCTTCAACTCCGTGAACCTTCCTTTAGAACTGAAAATAGGGTAAGTCTAGCTTAAGACTTTAAACGAGCGCTTCTTGGGAGGCAACCCGAGCACTAACTTCATTAACATTATTCTTTTAAATTTTTGAAGCATCTGACTCCATACTAATTAATCTAATAAAGCGCAGGTTTTAGACCACACGGCCTTGCACACGGGCGTGGCCGTGGCCGTGTGGAAGCTAAGGGACGAAACACGGGCGTACTTGTAGCTATGCACGATAAGAAGTAAAATTTTCCAAAACACGAGCATAACACGGCCGTGCCTTACAACCATGTGAAGATACTGACTTGCTACCCACGGGTAGAACACCCCTGTGCCTTACAATCGTGGACTATACTGACTTGCCAAACACGGGCTGGACACGCCCGTGCTATAAAACCTTGTGAACATACTAACTTGTCGACACGGGTGAAGCACGCCCGTATTAAATGACCGTGTGATGAAGTACACGGGCGTGCCATTTGAACCACGACTGTGGCCAAATACCCTGAACACGCCCAAAATTCAAAATCATGAAAAACACGGGCTCATTAAAATCGAGCACGGGCGTGGCCCTTGCCCGTGTCCCCATTCCTACTTAAGCAACTTAAACCGCTCATCTTCCCCAAATCAACCCTAAAACAATTTCTCAGCCTTTTCTTTTCCCAAATCTGGCCACACCCACGTCCTCAACCTTTCCAAAAACCTCTCAACTTTCCCTTTTCTACATAAAACCTTACAAAAATCGTGCCCACGCCCTTGCCACCACCGTGCTGCAGCAACCCACACTCTCGCCACAGCCGTGTACCTACAAAAAAATCTCAGCACCACCGTGCTCAGCCCGTGTCCAGTCGATTCACACCACCACAACCATTGGTTCCCTCCATTACTTCATTTTCTTAACTGATTATTTGATAAATTTCATAATATTTTGTTTTGTTTGTTTAGAACTTGATTCAATTTTTCATGATAGCTAGATTCTTTTTCAATTTTAGTATTATTTACTCTTTTTTTCAAACTCATATTGATTGTTATATTGAACATTTTGCTTTAGATATTCATTAGATAGAATTGGTTGTTCATAGTCAGAATAATCGTATTTAGCCTTTAAATATCTCGGGTCTAGATGAAAGTACTTGATTTAATTGGATACAAACATTACTTGAATACTCATTATTTTCAGATACAATGTCATCATCGCGAGGAAACCGAACTACAGCTGCCTCGACTAAGAAAAGAAAGGGACCCAGCTGATGATGAGGACTTTAGAGTCCTCTCATTTTTCTTATTTTTAGCTTTCTTTTCTTTATTTTAAGTTTTTATTTCATTTTAATTTTTTATTTGTCATAATCTAAACTTTTTCCCTTTTTATATTTCAGACTTTTATTATCATTGGTTATCTAACCTTCGAGCATGCCTAACATATGTTTATTACGCCCCCAAGACATCTAACTAATGACTTCGCAGTTTCAATTGCACACTCCATATAAACAAATCACTAGGAGCAATTCACTACTACATAAGTCATCCTTTACCACGACACCTCCACCGTATACTCCACATCCTCCAAAGCAATCGTCTATAATTCAGGAAGTGTCACTTTTTCCCTTCTCTTTTGATTTTATATAAATTGTTATTATCTATCTTTGTACATTGAGGGTAATGTACATCTTAAGTGTGGGGGGATAAAAGTGCCTAACTTTTTCCATTATTCTCAAATCCCTGAATTGTATCTAGTTCTTGAGTAATTTCCTCATATTACTAATTAGGATGAAATTTCTAATGACGATTTATGATTTTTATTGATATATTTTTGAATAGTTAATTGTGCATTGATGATTATATTTGAAGAATATTAGAGAATAAAGCATGATAAGTCTAATTTTTCAGAATTAAAATTTTTTAGGTTGTCTACCTGAATTTGAATGTTATCTTGAAATTTGAAAATTACGAGGTTGATATCAAAACACCCATAATTTTTGTGAGATTTTGGGCCTTATAAAGCATATATTCTTTTTTCTTGCTCACTTTATTCTAGAACTAGCCTCGATTATACATGTCGAGACCACACCTATGATTTGATATACAGAGATGACAAAAGCACCTAGGATTTAACTCACTTACTCCACAAAAAGCCTACCTTCATAATTAACCCCTAGTGAACCCCGTTGATCCTAACAACCCTTTTTATTGACTCACCAGCTAATATTAACCCAAAAACCCTTTTTATTTGTTATCACCATTCCTTTTAACTACCCTTATATTGAGATTTGATTTGAATAGTTACCTAATTATATTATTTCAGTAGTTGAATTTATCCCTTATATACTTGATTTGTTCTTAAAAAAAAAAACCGAAGTATATTCAGTATTAGTATTATAAAAAGTGAGCTTATACAGTTAAAGTCAATTTATCAAAAGAGAAAGCTCATATTATTAAGATTATAAATTTTCAATTGATGTAATTATTCAAGGTTAGTTCGTTTTTCTAGTAAGGTAATTTGTCAAGTCAATCTCGATTCTAACTTTCTAATTCAGCCTTTATCCACACCTTTAACCCTAGCCCCGTTACAACCCTGTAAAGACCTTTTGATCTATTTATCATCTCATTTTATAGTGGTGGAGATTTGATTTTCAGGCAAGCCTAAGGGATTAACTTTTCAGGTTCGACTTATTGAGTGCTTAATTTTAAACCTTAAAACACTTTGAGTGATTTGATGAATCTTTTGTGAGGATGTCAATCCTTGTCGGTTTTGAATTAAAGGTAATTATTTAGATAAGGGGAAACACCTACGTTTTCGTGTTACAAATATATGACTTATGTTGTTTGAATCTTTAGGACTCTTTGAATTAAATTATCCATGTGTAAATTATCTTTGAATTATGATGAGACATTGTTGATAGGAATAATGAATCATGGAAAGTTCGTTTTAATTGTAGGTTGAGAATTTTGCTTGAGGACAAGCAAAAGCTTAAGTGTGGGGGTATTTGATAAACCACAATAGTAACATAATTTAATCCCACATTTAGCAAACTTTCGGATGATTTAGCCTTTGATTTATGTAAAAAGGTTCTCTTAATCCTTTCTTTTCATGTTTTATACTCAGGAAAGCACCAGAGGATAGAAAGAAGGAGAAACGAGCTTAAAACAAACCAAACTGGGCCAAGGAGGAAATCGACACTGCTTGGACTTAAGCCCACACGGCCGTGCCTTATTGAGCAACTAGAACATGGCCTGATCCTGATTCACACGGTCGTGCCTCATTAAAGAAATCTAAACACGGCCTAAAGATGATCCACACAGGCGTGTGCCATGGCCGTGTCCCTGTCGTGGCAAAAGACAATTTCACTCAGAAAAGGATACTTAGGGACAAAGAAACCTATTTCAAAAGCCTATATAAACCCCCTAAGTATAACCAGAAAGGGGGCAGTTAGCTAGGCCAAGGAGCCGAGCAGAAAAGGTCAGATTTGTGGGAAATCACTCGAAGATAGCCAGTTGATCCATCTCAAGAAGCTGGAGTTATACTCAAGATGGCGGATCTCTCCTTCAATTCCTTCGGGGTGTTTTAGGGATTTCTTATGTTTTGTTTTATCTTTTCTTCTGAGATGTTTTCCTTTACAGTTATGAACTAAACCCTTCAGATACCTGAAGGGGATGAAACCTATGACGGATCTTGTTATTGTTTTCTAAACTATATGATAAATAGTTGATTTGTTCTTAATTATGTGTGCTTCATTCTTGTTTTGATATTTCGTGGATATTGATTCAAGTTTGATGTGTTTAGGTGGTGGAGCAAAAGTCCCTGCCTATTCATAGATCTAACATAATTACAGCGGAGTTGTTCGTGTGCCTAGAGATAGGGTGACGAAATTTTACCGGATTAAGGTGAAACCTAATATGGGAATCCATTGATTGAGTTAATGCGATTCTAGGGGTTTTAATTAGAAAGAGATTTCAATTAATCAACTAGGGTTAGACGTTATTCGCCTTGAGAGAGGGTTTAATATAAATCAGGGAGTCTTACGGATCAAGTCAAGTGAATACATCGTCTGGTTCAGTGTTAGATAATAAGTGAAGTGTAGGTGGATTCTTCCTAAGGGTATCGTCTTAATCAACTGAGTTTTTACCAATAGTATTTCCCCAATTCATTCTTTTTATCTTTGCGTCTTTAGCTTAGTAGTTAATTAAAATTAGATTAAACAACAACTTCACTTATTTTAGCTAGATAATAAAAAGAAAGTTAGTATTAGTACTTTTAGTTCGTTTGGGTTTGACATTCTGGTCTTGCCTAATCTATACTACTATTTGATAGGTGCACTTGCCTTAAGTCGTTGTCAGAGTTAGTTTCTAGGTTCGATCATTCTCTTTTTATAAATTTTAAGACTCGACAACCACGATCAGTGGGTCAATTTAGAAATCCCCATAGGTGTGTAGGGTTGGAAGGGAAATGGTGTGTAGCGGATGGATTTTTGGGGAAGGTTTTGCATTACCTTATTTTGCATATGATATAATATGATATGATATGATATGAGGTCATTGTGGGCTAAGGCCAAGACCACCAATTTTGATAGGGCTTAGGCCCTATGTGAATATTTGTATGTTGATTTGATTGCCAAGGGTTATACACACTGAGTTTTGAAACTCACACCCTTTATTTAATGTTTTAGATGATCCTCGGTAAATGGCTCGATGTGGGAGAGGACTCGAAGATGGCCACATTACAAGATATTTAAACTTTTATTTACTTGTTTCAAAAGACATAGTTTTAATTACTTATTTTCGTTGGATGTAATAAGGCTTTGTACTCCGATTTGACTTTAGGTTTTGGGATGTTGTTTTCAACTATTTACTTAAATTTTAAACCTAATTAAATTTTGTATGTTTAAACTTGGTTTCTGAAATACTTAAAATAATAAAATGGGCTTTTATCATTACTTAACAAGACTCAAGGATGAAAGGGCTTTTGGGCTTAAATTGTTAATTAGCAAAATCGTTTGAGTTATGCCTTTGATGTGACACGCCGAATTCGGGCCTAACTTCTAGGCCGGGTTTGGGGTGTTACAAAAAACATGAGGTTGTGCTCTCTAAAGTTCTTGTTCAAGTTGAGTTAGCTTTATTCTACTCGACTCTAGTTGTTGAACATATGCCTTTTAAAACACACACACACACACACATACACACACACATGCCTCAGTTTATATGTTATGGACACGTAAGTAAGAAACTACAAGCAAATGTATGTGTTTTTTTCAGTGTATATTAGTCTTTTTTTATGTTACCTTCTTTCTAAGACGGCTTTTCTTTGCAGCTTCTCTGTTTTGAGCTAAACGCCTCAATCGTTTTCACGTTGAGACTTAGTGAACTAATCTGGACAAAACAAAAAATTGTTACAATCCCTAAAAACTATTATTGAATTAAGGCTAAAAAATAAATGAAGGACTTGACAGGGTTCTTGTGGATCAGTTCTCGATTAAGGACTAACAGGTTTTGTAGCATATATATTTCCTAATGGTTTATTGAACTACAATAGCATCATTCGGTGCCCTCCTATTATTTATTTTCTTCTCAAGCCAAATTGGCCAGCTGCCGAAAAGCAGTATCTATTATCTATTACTCAAACAAAAAGGGATTATATAACCTATGGTAACAAAGGAAGTTTTTGGTTATTGTCTTATAAAACCCAAAACTTATCTTGTTTCCTTTGGCCATTTTATTATTTGCAAGCATTATATGTAATGCTTGGGGAATGCCATACAATTTTCGAAGAGTTCCCAATGCATGTTTGTGATTGACCATTTTCTGGAAAATTAATCTGATATATATTTGTATCTTCTCACATAGTGATTATTATTATCTCTCTCCTCTTATAGTCTGTTCTTCAAGCAAGAAATGGAATTATCCTTAATGCCCTCTCACTATTACCGAATTAAGGCTAAAAAATATGCAGCAGAGGAGTGTACAATGGAAAAACTTTCTGATTGGTTGCGGCAAAGGACGGTGACGCAGCAGAGGGGAAACTCGACGGCTATGCAGTAGATGCATGGGGCGAAGGCGATAGAGGAGATGGGTTGTGATACACGGGGCAAAGGCAATGGAGGAGATGGGGTGCGATTTTTGTTTGGGGAAAATTTAGGGTTTTGGGGAAATTTAAGGTATTTGGGGAAATGTTTTAGGGGGAAAAATGGTGTTTTAGGTATATGGCTGGGATACAACAGAGGAGAGCAAAACGACAAAGTTTTGATTAACTCAAAACTGATGGTTTGTGGCATTTTTCACCTAGCGCCGCTAAATGACGATCTTTTTCGGCGTTTCTAACGTAGTACTGCTAATGGCACTAAAAATGCCACCCAACACGGCTCCGTTTTAGTTTAGTAAAATGATTATTTCTGGCGTTTTTATGAAAAATGTCGCTAGTTCTTACCTTTTGCGACGTTTGTATCATAAACGCCGCTAATGCCTTTGCTAGTAATAAATATTTATAATTTATTTATTTCTTAAATTCCTTTAAATTACGTTTGTTTTGTTTCAAACAATATATTTAATTTGTAAAATTTTATAATTCTGTACGAAAATAATTTTAAAAAATGAAACCAAACTTCCTTACGAAAAGTTTGTATCCACGAGTTTAAATTTTTTGTGCAGCTGATAGAATTTATCCAAATTGATTTTGATAAAATTTAACTTCTCAAATTCCTTTTTGATATTATGTCTAAAACTACTCATAATACCTCCCCAACTCATAAACAGGAGGATAATAATCATATTGCTTACCTAAACCCTAAAATAAAATGATTTTCTTGTCTTTTTTAGTAACACCCTTAAACCTTAAACTTTAAACTGCAACCCTTAAACCATATAACACTAAACTTGAAACCCTAAACCCTAAATCATGAACCATAAATCCTAAACCCTATAACCACTAAACATGAAACCCTTAAACCCAAACCATATAACCACTAAACACGAAACCTAAACCACAAACATTAAACTTTAAATCCTAAACACTAAACCAAAAAACCATAACCAATAAATATGAAGCCATAAACCTTAAATCTGAAACCCTAAAATAACATATTTATTTTAAATTTTTTATCAAAAACTAAAGGATTTAGGGAAAATAATTTAGGGAAGAAATAAAGGGTTTTGTGAAATATTTTGGGGAAACTTGATTTGGAAAAAAAAAAATTAAAGGATTTTTGAGGTAAACAAAACGAAGTCTTTTAAGTCAAATTGGAATAACATTATTTGCGGCATTTATGAGAAACGCCACTAATGCATAACATTTGTAGCGTTTTCAGCACAAACTCCACTAAAACTTAATTCTGACGTGAAATGACATCGTCTAAAACAAATTGCTATTGCAAATTTGCGGCGTTCGTGGAAAACGCCACTAAAAATGTTATTCCCTGTTCCAAAATGTTGTCGTTTGAGGCAAATAGGTATTGCAATTTTGCGGCATTTTTTAAAAACACCAATAAAGTTTAATGCTTTGTAATGAAACGGTGCCGTTTAAGTGGAATTGGTATTGCAAATTTGCGGTGTTTATGAAAAACGCCACTAAAAATTTAATTCCCTCTTCAGAAACGTCGTTGTTTAAGGCAAATGGGTATTGCACATGTGCGGCGTTTTTTAAAAACGCCACAAAAACTCAATTCCCTGACGTGAAATGACGTCGTCTAAGGCAAATTGGTATTGCAATTTCGCGGCGTTTATGGAAAACGCCATTAAAAAATTATTCCTTGTTGTGAAATATCGTCATTTAGGGCAAATAGGTATTGTAATTTTGCGGTGTTTTTTAAAAATGCCGCTAAGTATTTAGTATTCTAAAATGAAACAGCGCTGTTTGAGTCGAATTGGTATTGCAAATTGGTGGCGTTTATGAAAAACGCCACTAAAAATTTAATTCACTGTTGTGAAACATTGTCATTTAAGGCAAATGGTTATTACAAATTTTGCGGTGTTTTTGAAAAACGCCACTAAAAATTTAATACACTGTACTGGAACTACGTCATTTTTTTGATATAGTATTGCAAATTTACGACGTTTATTAGAAACGCCACTTACGTAACAACTTTGCGGCATTTTCGAGCGAAGTGCCACTAAAACTTTTTTCTCTTGTACTAAACGATGCCATTTGGAAAATTTTTAATACATTTTAGCGGCGTTTTTTGTCCAAACGCCTCTATAGCTCCAACCTTTTGCGGCATTTTATATTTAGCGCCACTAGTGTATAACTTTAGCGGCTTTTTTTGTTCCAAACGCCACTAAAAACGCCACTAAAAGTTAAATTTCATGTAGTGAATTGTGTGGTGTGATTGATTGGATGGTGTGTTTTGTGGTGGTTTAACGGAGAGTCACTTTGTTAGCTAATGTGATGTTTGAAATTAGGGTCAGATCGTCTCGATCTGGTTTTGGGTGCCACATTTTTTGTCTGTACACTACAAATCAACATGATTAGAAGCCTTTAATTGATATTCAGTCTTTTAATCGGTAGACTATAAATACTAGTGCTCAAGACATGATTAGGGACCTATTTTCCTTAGTTAATTTTCTTGTTCTTAGGTTAGGGTTTTATTTAGGAATTTTTCTTTTCAACTTTAATTTCAACTAAATTTTAGTTTATTTTTCTATTCTTCAATAATTTTACTTGTTTATTTTTGTTCTTGTTTCGATCAATTCACAATCAACATGTTCTTTACGGGTTTTCCAAATCCTACTTTAACAATTCATCAACAAATCTATATTCTTTTTTAACTCTTTTTATTTTTTCTTTCAATTGAATGTTTGAAATAAAATTAGGAAATTGTGCATCTAGAATGGCTATAAACTGAAAACCCTAAGGAGACTAACGAGCAAAAGTGGGAGTGATTGGCTAAGTGTTTAGGGTTTATTTTGATTTAGTTGGGTTAGATTAAGTGAAATTAAACCTTAGAAAGTAATCTAGGTGGACGAGGCCGTGATAAACCGTAAAAGTAACATATTTTAGGCCCACATTTAGCATGCTTTTGGATGATTTAAGCCCTGGATTGTGTAAATTGGTGCTCTTAATCCTTTGTTTTCATGTCTTATACTTAGGAGAGCACCCAATGACGAAAAGAATGGAAAATAGGCCCAAAACGGAGTCAATGTGCCATATCACGAAATCCACACGGCTTGGGCCCAGGACCACACGACCGTGCCCCATTCAACAGGTTCGAACACGGCCTGGCCACGACTTACACGAGCATGTGCCATGGGCATGTCCCTGTCGCAGGAAAGAAGAGTTTCACTCGGATTTGGATACTTAAGGGTAAAGAAACATATTCAGAAGCGTATATAAACACCCTAAGTATGACCAGAAAAGGGGGAACCCACGGCTTTAGCCAGGAGGCGTCCGACTAGGCCAGAGAAGGCAGATTTGTGGAGATTTACTCGAAGATAGCCAGTTGATCCATCTCAAGAAGCAGGAATTGTACTTAAGATGGAGGATCTCTCCTTCAATTCCTTCAGGGGGTTTTAGGGATTTCTTATGTTTTGTTTTATCTTTTCTTTTGAGATGTTTTCTTTTATTGTTATGAACTAAACCCTCAGATACCTGAGAAGGATGAAACCTAAGATGAATCTTGTTATCGTTTGCTGAACTATGTGATAAATATTTGACTTGTTCTTAATTATGTGTTCTTAATTCTTGTGTTGATATTTCAAGGATATTAATTCAAGTATGATGTGCTTAGGTGGAGGAGCAAAAGTCCCTGCCTAAGAGTAGATCTAGCATAATTAAGCGGAGTTGATCGCGCGCCAAGAGATAGGGTGACGAGATTTTGCCGGATTAGGGTGATACCTAATATCGGAGTCCATAGATCGAGTTAATGCGATTCTAGGGGTTTTAATTAGAAAGAGATTTCAATTAATCAACCTAGGGTTAGATGTTAGTCGCCTCGAGAGAGGGATTAATATAACTTAGGGAATCTTACGGATCAAGTCAAATGAATAAATCGTCTGGTTTAGAGTTAGATAACAAGTGAAGTCTAGGTAGATTCTTCCTTGGGTGTCGTCTAAATCAATTGGTTTTTCTTCCAAGTTATTTTCCCAAATTCATTCTTCTTTGTCTTAGAGTTTTTAGTTTAGTAGTTAGTTAATTTAGATTAGACAAACAATTCATTGAATTCTTAGGCTAAATAATAAAAAGAGAGTTAGTGTTAATACTTTTGGTTCCTTTGGGTTTGACATTCCGGTCTTGCCTTAACTATACTATTGTTCGATAGGTACGCTTGCCTCAAATCGTTGTCATAGTTAGTTTTCAGGTTTGATCATTCTTTTTATAAATTTTAAGACTTTGACATCACAAAAATAGCGATCAAGTTTTTGGCGCCGTTGCTGGGGAACTAAAATGTTAAGAAAGCTTAATTGTTATTACTTTAGCCATATTTATTTTTATTTTTGCAATTAATTTTTTTTTTTTTTTGCTTTTCTAAATTTTCTTTCTTTTGTTCCTTTCAGGTACCTCTAGTTTATGACTAAAGGAACCCTACAGGAGCCCTGCTTTACGATAGTGATATTGAAGGTACCGTTCACAGAAATCGCAGAGAAATAAGGCGAAGCTTAAACTACATAGAAGAAGAGCAAGAAGTCGAATTTAATACTACAGAAGAGATGGCAGAAAATAATCCACCACCTCCAGAGATGGCTGAACATCATGCTCTACGTACTATGTATGATTATGCTAAACGTAGTTTAACAGGAATAGAGTCTAGTATTGTTAGGCCTACTATTGCTGCAAACAAATTTGAACTGAAACCTAACACTATACAAATGATACAACGATCAAGTTTTTGGCGTTGTTGCCGGGGAACTAAAATATTAAGAACGCTTAATTTTTATTACTTTAGCCATATTTATTTTTATTTTTGCAATTAAATTTTATTTTTTTTTGCTTTTCTAAATTTTATTTTTTTTGTTCCTTTCAGGTACCTCTAGGTTATGACTAGAAAGAACCCGACAGGACCCTTGCTTTATGATAGTGATATTGAAGGTACCGTTCACAAAAAATTGCAGAGAAATAAGGCGAAGCTTAAACTACGTAGAAGAAGAGCAAGAAGTCGAATTGTCTAGAACTTTGTGACACCTTCAAGATAAATGGTGTTTCTGGTGATGCCATCCGTCTTCGGTTATTTCCCTTTTCTTTGAGAAATAAAGACAAACAATGGTTACATTCTCTCCCACGATGGTCAATCACTACACGGGATCAAATGACCGAAAATTTTTTATTAAAATATTTTCCACCGGCCAAAACGGCCAAATTAAGGAATGATATCTCTTCTTTTGTGCAGATAGATTCAGAGACATTTTATGACGCATGGGAGAGATACAAAGATTTGTTGAGTATTCAGTTAGCTGATAGACCTGTTAAGTATCCTAGAGGAATTATTGAAGATGTTCTGGTAAAAGTAGATAAATTTATATTCCCTGTTGATTTTGTTGTGCTTGACATGAATGAGGACGTAGAGGTACATTTAATTTTGGGACGACCCTTTCTAGCTACTGCTAGGGCTGTCATTGATGTTGGTGATGGTAAACTTGCATTAAGGGTAGGAAATGAGGAAATTGTTTTCCAAATTTATGATGCCATGCAATATTCTAGAGAACAAGATGATTTTTGTTACTTTGTTGATGCCACTGATCACATTTTTCAAGAATCTTTGCAGGAAATCATGCACAGTAACACGATAGAACTGTGTCTTTCACAAGGTGAGGGGAAAGATGACGATACCGATGAAGTGAATCCCAATACATCATCCTCTAGATAGACGGAAATAGAAGGCATTGAGATCAATGATGAACTAAAATAGAAGCCCTCTATTGATGAGCCAGCCAAGTTAGAACTAAAAAAATTACCAAAACATTTTAAATATGCATTCCTGGGGGATAATTCTATGCTAACAATAATCATGTCTTCAGAACTAGAACCCAAGGAGAAAGAAGAGTTCCTGTAACACCCCAAACTCGGCCCACAAGCCTTGACCGGATCTGGTATGTCACGGAGTAAAAGCGTTTTGAAAAGTTCAATGGAAATTTTCAAATTATGGGGGTAATAAAATGGTGTTTGCTAAAACTTAGATGGGTTGGCTTGATAAATACGATAGAGTTGAAAACTTTTCCTTTTTCCTTTGAAACCATTTAATCACTTAGGTTTTAAAGCATTAGAGTCATCAATAACTTAGGAAATTTTGTGACCCGATAATAACATTTTTGAAAACGCCTACGAGTACTTATTTTGAAAACGTTATCTTTAACCGATTTGCTTGACAGTTCATAAGTTCATCAGTTATGTAATAAAGTAAAGCAACTACTTAAACGTCCAAAATAATAATAAGCGGCCATATTACAACCCAATCGAATTTTAGTGAATAGTAAACTTAAAACGGGGCAAAATAAAATTTCAAGTCCACAAAACCAACATGGCCGCCTCGAGCTCTCCTCGGCTCCGCATCCGCGCTCTACTCACCTGCAAGATGATATGGGAAGGGGGTGAGTCACCAAGACTCAGTGTATAAATTCCCAACCCGGAAATAACACTCATACACAAGATATTAGCATGACATGCAATTATGCAACCCAACCTAGCCATCAATGCTCCTTTTTCTACCCCGTGTGGTACCAAACCACTGGTGGTGCCAAACCACTGGTGACTTATAGTCACGATATCCGTCAATACGTGTGGTGCCAAACCACCGGTGGTGCTAAACCACCGTGACCAAAGTCACAATCAAATGATGGGGCCAACCCATCGTGTGATACCAAATCACCGGCGTCGATCCCGTATCTCAAATGTGGGGCCAACCCACGGTGGTACTAAGCCACGGGACGGGCGCTATGAGGTGCCAAACCTCCGAGGTGCTAAACCTCTGTGACCGTAGTCACAAAATGTGGTACCAAACCACCGTGTCCGCTCGACACGATTATTACTCCTCTCATCAATCCCATCATCATCATGGTCACATAACAAGTGTCATGATTCCATATATCATGCATTTGTATATAGCATAGCATTTAACAAAGATATGATGGCATACAAAACATATATCGTAGATCGAGTAATAGGGGACTTACCCGACAACCAAGCTTATGCCCACTAGGCAAAGTTACCACATGAGAGGTTATAATCATCATTAAACAACAATTTATACTAACAAAGTGTGTAAGAGCTTACACACCTATTTGATCGGAGGTCTAAAAAGAAATCTCTGATCTACGCGATATTATAAAAGTCCCGAACTTGTCCTCGTATAGCTCCTATATTCGGCCATCATAAGCTATTATTAACGAGTCTCATTGATTAATTAACAATTCCAAAGGATCACCATATCATGACAAAATAGGGCCTCGTGTCAAACCTTTATTAGCACTAAACCCCGTGATTTGAAAACTCAAACTCCCGATTTTCCTTCTACGATTTACTCCTATACACAAGGTGCACATTCGGTTACACTTAGGCACTCCAAAATGGCCTTTGGCCGAATAATATATATATATATACCTTTCCAAAACAAAACAAGTCTCGGGAAACCACTCTTCCAATGCTCCTTTACAATTACTACACACACACAAGGGAGCAACACTCTTAACATCTCAAGATCACATTCAAGCTTTCGACATACTCTTAGAACCCATAGGCCCTTCGGCCGAAACTTACCTTCCAAAACACAGAGTTAGTCGCCCCCTTACCTTAGTGGTTGATTCGGCCCCTCAACACCAACGCTTGACTCCCCCTATAGATGTTCACAGGTTTCGGCTACCACATAAAATGAGAGTGAGGTTTAAACCCGAGTAATAATGGTTGAAGTGAGCATCGAGAGAAAAGCAAAAAGGGATTCGGCATAACCGAATTAGTTGAAGGAAGGATCTACACTTACTGAATATTCACCATTCCCAAGAGAATGAAGCTTGTTCTCGGCATCTACTATGATAAAGAAATAATGCGAAGAGAGGGGTCTTGAGAGCAAGGTATTCGGCTAACAATGTGGCAAGAAGAAAGTAAGCTACAAGCTTTTCTTTGGCCAAGCAAAGAAATTGGAAAGAAAAGGAAACAAAGAAGTTATTTTTCAGCCTTACACTCCTTTGCAAAACTCCATGGCCGGCCAACAACTCCCCCCAAGGCATGCTTCAAATTTCATACCATTGAAATGGGCAACCTTTAGTTTAATCATTTATCCATTACTTCCCATGTTCCAATAGCTAAATAAAAGAATTTAACCCATACATCACAAAAAATAAACTTAACAATGCACCACCTAAACTCCCATGCAAAGATATATATATAAAAATATAAATATTAATAATAATAAATTAAAAAAAAATGCCACCCCAAGCCCCCATACCTACAATAAATAAGTAAAATAATAGCAAGACTCCCAAAAAGCATTGCATGCTTTTAAACGCCCATGCTCGCCACTAGAGCACGCCCTACAACAGAGAAAAAATAATCCTCCAAGTCGCCGCTGTGTCTCAACCCGAGACCCGGAGAAGACTTCCCATGCCTCTCGACCATTCTCGCTCTCGCACCATTCCTGTTATAAATGCGCCGAATTTCTTTTAAGCTTCCATCTCTTGGCTCCCTACGCATTTAATGCCGAGGCCAAAAACAAAACACCCAATCGCTTGCCTGGGGGTTTGAACCCGAGACCGGAGCAATATCACGCCCACCCACTCGGCCAATTGGAATTTCATGACATAAACCCCTCTCAAATTTCCTTTAATCACTCCTCCGCTCGTTCCACTACTACAACGTTAAAACAAAAATAAAACCTGCTCATGCTACCCCTAGGATTCGAACGCGCGACCTCCGTCCCGCAGCCCTCCAGCAGCGCCCTTAGCCACTAGGCCAAGGCGTTCATTTGTGCTATAGGCTCGCCTATTTTATTCTTAAACCCTTCTCATCAAGTTCTCCTTCACGCCAAAATAAAACTTCCTCCATGCGATTCGAACCCTTGCCTTGCCGCATTTTCTAGCTTTCTAGCAGCGCCCTAACCACTCTGCCAGCCATCCCCTTGTGTCATGATTTGCCCCTAAATATGTATAAGGCTTCCTTACTTACCTTTTCCTTCTCTAGCACTTAAAGAACTTTTTTAACCCTAAACCCGACCTAACTCGGGATTTTGACTAAATCATAATATATGCATTTAATCAGGAAAACCCACAATAAATAATCGTATGGCAAATGACCCCTAATGCAGGATGTTACAGTTCTACCCCCTTAAAATAATTTCGTCCCCGAAATTACCTGGGTCAGAAGAGTTGGGGGTATTGCTGCCGCATCACATCCTCGGGCTCCCACGTCGCTTCCTCCACGCCATGATTCCGCCATAGGACCTTCACTAAAGGAACTGACTTCCTACGCAAAACTTTTACATTCCGATCTAAGATCTGCACAGGTTCCTCTTCCACCGTCAAATCTGGACTCACCTCAACTTTCTCAACTGCCAAGACGTGTGATGGATCAGAACGATAGTGCCTAAGCATGGAGACATGGAACACATCATGAATTTGACTCAGTTCTGCAGGTAACTCGAGCTGATAAGCTACTGGTCCCACTCGTCTTAACACCTTAAACGGTCCAATGAACCTTGGACTTAACTTGCCCTTTTTCCCAAATCTTAACACTTTCTTCCATGGCGAGACCTTCAGAAAAACTTCGTCTCCTACGGCAAACTCTATGTCCCTCCGCTTAAGATCGGCATATGACTTTTGCCTATCCGAGGCTTCTTTCAACCGAGCTTGGATCTTCTTCACTTTATCCTTAGTTTCTGCAACCAATTCTGGTCCTAACATCCGTCGCTCACCCAACTCTGTCCAGCAAGTAGGTGTGCGACACCTCCTACCATACAACGCTTCATATGGTGCCATCTTAATGCTCGCCTGATAACTGTTGTTGTATGCGAACTCGGCTAATGGCAAAAACTCTTCCCAACTACCTCTGAAGTCCAAAATACAGCCTCTTAACATGTCCTCTAAAATCTGAATAACCTTTTCCGATCGTCCGCCGATCGTGGATGAAAAGCGGTGCTAAAATCCAACCGTGTACCCAAAGCCTGATGTAGCGCTCTCCAAAACCTCGACATAAATCTGGGATCTCTGTCTGAGATGATCAACACTGGCACACCATGCAACCTCACTATCTCTGCCACATACAACTTAGCCAACTTCTGAAGCGAGTAATCCACCCCACCCAGGTATGAAGTGAGCCGACTTGGTCGACGGTCCACAATCACCCAAATCAAGCGTCTTTCTTCTTTGGGCGTGAGGGGTAGCCCACTGACGAAGTCCATAGTGATCCTCTCCCATTTCCACTGAGGAATCTTCACCGGTTGAAGTAACCCAGATGGCAACTGATGTTCAGCCTTTACTCGTTGACACGTGAGACACCTTCCCACGAATTCAGTTACCTCACGCTTCAACCCTGGCCACCAGAACTGCTTCCGTAAATCTCCATACATCTTGCTACCTCCAGGATGCATAGCGTATGGGCTACTATGTGCATCCTGAAGAATTCTTTGCCTCAAGCCCATATCATTTGGCATACAAAGCCGCCCTTGAAAACATATCGCACCATCACCAATCAAACTATACCCTTCCAAACCACCATCTTGAACTTGCAACCTTCGCGCGTTTAAACTGTCATCCCCTAATTGCTTTTCCTTAATCTCCTCGATCCAAGTTGGCTTAACTTGCAACTCTGCCAAAAGACTTCCATCGTCGTATAGACTGAGACGAGCAAACATCGCCCTTAAGTCTGTCACGACCTTTCGGCTCAACGCATCAGCCACCACGTTAGCCTTGCCTGGATGGTACTCAATTGAACAGTCGTAGTCCTTCAATAGTTCAATCCATCGGCGTTGTCTCAAATTTAAGTCCTTTTGCGTCAAAAGATACCTCAGAATTTTGTGATCCGTGTAGACTATCGATTTCTCCCCATACAAGTAGTGCCTCCATATTTTCAAAGCAAAGACTACTGCCGCTAACTCCAAGTCATGAGTAGGATAGTTAATCTCATGCGGTCTTAGCTGACGGGATGCATAGGCCACTACCTTCCCTTCCTGCATCAACACACATCCCAAACCATTATGGGACGCATCACAATAAACCGTGAACAATTTCCCTGCCTCAGGCTGTACCAAAACGGGAGCTTCCGTCAGAATCTTTCTTAGCTTATCAAAACTTTCTTGCTGTTTCTCTGACCAAACAAATGGGACTCCTTTCCTTAATAGCTTAGTCAACAGCGCTGCGATTAAAGAGAATCCTTCCACAAATCTTCGATAATACCCTACTGCACCTGTAAAACTTCAAATTTCCGCCACTGACCTAGGTGGTTTCCAGTCCAACACCGCTTCAACCTTGCGAGGGTCCACTCTAATCCCTTCAGCTGACACCACGTGACCCAAGAAGGTCACCTCCCTAAGCCAAAATTCGCACTTACTAAATTTGGCATACATCTACTCCTGCCTCAGTACTTGTAGAACTATGCGCAAATGCCTATCATGCTCCTCCTCCGTCCTTGAGTAAACCAATATGTCTTCTATAAACACCACGACAAATTGATCTAAGTATTGCTGAAACACCCTATTCATCAATTCCATGAACGCTGCCAGTGCGTTGGTCAACCCAAAAGGCATCACTAGAAACTCGAAATGTCCATACCGGGTACGAAATGCCGTCTTCTGCACATCAACCTCCTTCACCTTAAGTTGATGATAACCGGACCTGAGATCTATCTTCGAGAATACCGATGCACCCTTTAGTTGATCAAACAAGTCATCAATCCGAGGCAATGGATACTTGTTTTTGATCGTTAACTTGTTTAGCTGACGGTAGTCGATACACATCCGCATTGACCCGTCTTTCTTCTTGACAAACAACACAGGTGCTCCCCACGGAGATATACTAGGTCTGATGAACCCTCTATCCAAGAGCTCCTGAATTTGAGCCTTCAGCTCCACCAACTCCTTTGGTTCCATTCGGTAGGGTGCTATAGACACAGGTGTCGTTCCGGGCAACAAATCTATACCGAACTCAACTTCCCGATCCGAGGCGGACTGGGAGTTCTTCCGAAACACATCGGTGAATTCCTTACGATTCGGACCTTCTCAATCACGACTCCTTAGCCTCCAAGGCATAAATTCGAACCAACAACGCCTCACAACCTTTTCTGATCATCTTCTCAGCCTTCAAGGCAGACACCACATTGGATAGGTAATCTCTTCTGTTACCTATCATGACCACTTCATCATCCTTAGCCGTCTTTAGAACCATGCACTTAGCGGCGCAATCCAGCCTTGCCTAATACTTAACCAGCCAGTCCATTCCAAGAATTAGATCGAACTCCCCAAACGGCAGTTCCATCAGATCAGCCACAAACACTACCCCTTGGAGTTCTAGGGGTATATCTCTAGATAGCTTGTTTACTACCACAAAGTGCCCTAGCGGACTAATTACAGTCATTTCCCTAGAAGCAGTCTCGAAGTCTAAGTTCATAGTCTCTACCACACTACTAGTAATGTATGAATGCGTTGAACCCACATCAATTAATGCTACATAGGGAAGACCAAAAATTAGGAACGTACCGGTGATGACGTCCGGTGCGTCACCCTCCTCGCGGCGCCTCGCTGCATAGACCAAGCCAGGCTGCCTAGCTTCTGTGTTGCCTGCACCTCTGCCCTGAATTTCGCGACCTCGATTAGGACCATTGCCTCCTCTACCATTACCACGACCCCTCTGCGGTGGTCCCACATTCCTTGGCTTTGAGTACGGTTCGACCCTGTGGTGATTCCTTGCCATCTTCCGATGACAATCCCTTACACGATGATCCAAAGATCCACATTCAAAGCAACCCCTCTCACCGGTCCAACAACTTCCCCAATGTGACTTTCCACAACGATTACACTGAGCCGGTCTCTGGTTAGAAGCCATGGGCCTTCCAGCCTGATTCGGCCCACTTTGCCTGGCCCTTTTTTGTGCATTATTTCCCGATCCAGATGACCCAACACCTCTTTTCTGCTTGTTCCTATCATAGTTCTGTCTCACAGACTCCTTGACCCTTTCGGCTACCTTAGCCTTTTCTACCAGAACAGCAAACTCACGTACCTGTTGTGGAGCAATCAACAGCCTTAAATCATCCCTAAGTCCATCTTCAAAGCGGACACAACGATCATGCTCAGTTGACACGACTCCCCGAGCATAGCGGCTCAGCCTCAGGAATTCTGCCTCATACTCAGATACCGACTTATTTCCTTGTACTAATCCTAAAAAAAACTTCCTCCGAGTATCGCAGTAGCCGGGTGCCCACATACTTCTTCGATAAGTAGCTTTGAAGTATTCCCAAGTAAGGTCATCTGCGTAGCACCATCTCGAACCGTGAGCCACCACTGGTATGACTCATCTTTTAGAAGCGATCTCGCTCCTTTCACTTTCTCCTCATTTGTTAAATCGAGATCGTCCATGATCCTCTCTGTCGATTCTAACCAATATTCGGTCGTACTGGGTGAGACACCTGACACACCCCGAAATACTTCAGCTCCGTTGGATCGAAGCCACTCAGATACAGACTTCCGAGCTCCTGAACCTCTACCGGTCCCGGCCATCATTTCTAGAACACGCAGCATAGCCTGCGATACCGACTCACCTCCCGTCGATCGATCGATGTCCATCACCAAAAGTCGGGGGGTGGTGGAGGTGGTATCTCATTATCCGATCCTTGGCCCGACCTACTGGTTCTCGACATGGCCATCCGCCTCTACCAAGCCCCCCGACGGCCGCGACCTCTGTGAGCTCATTTCTTATAGCGCAATCTATTTTAAAAAGTTTTATGAATTAGCCAATATTCCACTGATTATTAGCGAAGAATTTTATGGGCGAAGTTAAGAAGTTGTTCTTTCGATCAAACAAGTTTCAAGTCTTCATTGTAATTCAAGATACACTTCCACTTATTCCATCACCCTCTTTGTCCAATTCCTAACCCGAGGGTATTTTCAGTCATTTACCCTACAGGTATTTTGGTAATAAAACAAAGTAAGTTTGTAAATCTGATAAATCAAGGGAAACTTAAAAATTTGCAAAACTTGGGGTTCTTTTTGAGAAATTGTCTTCCCAAATTAGTAGTGTTGCAAAAACTTTAAAAATCAGGGTTATTTTGGTAATTTACAGATTAGGGGCAATTTCGTAATTTTTCAAAATCAGACATTTTTGATATTTTGCAAATTAGGGATTTTGGATATGGTAAAATAAGAAAATTTTGTTAAAATTTTGGGGTAGCTTAGTAGATTTTAAAACTAGGGGTATTTTTTTTGTAATTTACCACTAAGGGTATTTTAAAATGTCCCTATATCAAGAGAATTTTGTAATATAAATCTCACAAGTTTGAGGGAAGTCTTTAAAACTAGAGTTTTTATCAAAATGCGGCTAATTCCCTTTTCGGGTTTTAATAATAGAATTTAGCCCACGAACAAGTCCTCGTGGTTAGGGTGAACCGAAGCTACGCACTGTGTAGAATTCCATGAGAGGAGGTGAGTCACTAGGACCGCTTAAATACCAAGCTCTTCCAGATCCAATCCTGACATGCGCATAAGGGTTACCACACCCTAACTCGGTGACTTAGTCATGGGTTTGTTTAATTAGGCAATGATAAATCTTATGTAATTGTTTGGGGTAAACTAGCCCTAGGGTTCATATACCTTTCATACTATCTACGTCCCATTTCTACCCCTTTTACAGATAATCATTCACACATAGATTAGAAATACTTACGAGCGGATCGGTGCCGGAGACTCGATGCCATGTTGTTCAAGTAAAACCATTTTCATAAAGCTTCTCAAAAGCCTATCTAGGAAAACATTTTTAGGCCTTAGGCCCTCACAAAGAGTTTTGAACCGGCTCGATATTAAAATGTAACACCCCAAACCCGCCCACAAGCCTTGACCTGATCCGGTATGTCACTTGAGTAAAAGCGCTTTTGAAAAGTTCAATGGAAATTTTCAAATTATGGGGGTAATAAAATGGTGTTTGCTAAAACTTAGATGGGTTGGCTTGATAAATACGATAGAGTTGAAAACTTTTCCTTTTTCCTTTGAAACCATTTAATCACTTAGGTTTTAAAGCATTAGAGTCATCAATAACTTAGGAAATTTTGTTACCCGATAATAACATTTTTGAAAACGCCTCACGAGTACTTATTTTGAAAACGTTATCTTTAACCGATTTGCTTGATAGTTCATAAGTTCATCGGTTATGTAATAAAGTAAAGCAACTACTTAAACTTCCAAAATAATAATAAGCGCCATATTACAACCCAATCGAATTTTAGTGAATAGTAAACTTAAAACGGGCAAAATAAAATTTCAAGTCCACAAAACCAACATGGCCGCTCGAGCTCACTTCGCCCGCATCCGCACTCTACTCACTGCAAGATGATATGGGAAGGGGGTGAGTCACCAAGACTCAGTATAAATCCCAAACCCTAAATAACACTCATACACAAGATATTAGCATGATATGCAATTATGCAACCCAACCTAGCCATCCATGCTCCTTTTTCTACCCCGTGTGGTACCAAACCACTGGTGGTGCCAAACCACTGGTGACTTATAGTCACGATATCCGTCAATACGTGTGGTGCCAAACCACTGGTGGTGCCAAACCACTGGTGACCCGAAGTCACAATCAAATGATGGGGCCAACCCATCGTGTGATACCAAATCACTGGCGTCGATCCCGTATCTTAAATGTGGGGCCAACCCACGGTGGTACTAAGCCACAGGGACGAGACGCTATGAGGTGCCAAACCTCTGGAGGTGCCAAACCTCTGGTGACCGTAGTCACAAAATGTGGTACCAAACCACTGGTGTCCGTCGACACGATTATTACTCCCTCTCATCAATCCCACCATCATCATGGTCACATAACAAGTGTCATCATTCCATATATCATGCATTTGTATATAGCATAGCATTTAACAGCATATGATGGCATACAAAACATATATCGTAGATCGAGTAATAGGGGACTTACCCGAGAACCAAGCTTATGCCCACTAGGCAAAGTTACCAAATGAGAGGTTATAATCATCATTAAACAACAATTTATACTAACAAAGTGTGTAAGAGCTTACACACCTATTTGATCGGAGGTTTAAAAAGAAATCTCGGATCTACGCGATATTATAAAAGTCCCGAACTTGTCCTCGTATAGCTCCTATATTCGGCCATCATAAGCTATTATTAACGAGTCTCATTGATTAATTAACAATTCCAAAGGATCACCATATCATGACAAAATAGGGCCTCGTGTCAAACCTTTATTAGCACTAAACCCCGTGATTTGAAAACTCGAAACTCCCGATTTTCCTTCGGTCGATTTACTCCTATACACAAGGTGCACATTCGGTTACACTTAGGCACCCAAAATGGCCTTTGGCCGAATAATATATATATATATACCTTTCCAAAACAAAACAAGTCTCGAAAACCACTCTTCCAATGCTCCTTTACGATTACTACACACACACAAGGGAGCAACACTCTTAACATCTCAAGATCACATTCAAGCTTTCGACATACTCTTAGAACCCATAGGCCCTTCTACTAAACTTACCTTCCAAAACACAGGAGTTAGTCGCCCTTTACCTTGGTGGTTGATTCGGCCCCTCAACACCAACGCTTGACTCCCCTATAGATGTTCACGGTTTTTCTGCTACCACATAAAATGAGAGTGAGGTTTAAACCCGAGTAATAATGATTGAAGTGAGCATCGAGAGAAAAGCAAAAGGGATTTGGCATAACCGAATTAGTTGAAGGAAGGATCTACACTTACTGAATATTCGGCCATTCCCAAGAGAATGAAGCTTGTTCTCGGATCTACTATGATAAAGAAATAATGCGAAGAGAGGGGTCTTGAGAGCAAGGTATTCTTGGCTAACAATGTGGCAAGAAGAAAGTAAGCTACAAGCTTTTCTTTGGCCAAGCAAAGAAATTGGAAAGAAAAGGAAACAAAGAAGTTATTTTTCAGCCTTACACTCCTTTGCAAAACTCCATGGCCGGCCAACAACTCCCCCCAAGGCATGCTTCAAATTTCATACCATTGAAATGGGCAACCTTTAGTTTAATCATTTATCCATTACTTCCCATGTTCCAATAGCTAAATAAAAGAATTTAACCCATACATCACAAAAAAATAAACTTAACAATGCACCACCTAAACTCCCATGCAGCATATATATATAAAAATATAAATATTAATAATAATAAATCAAAAAAATAATGCCACCCCAAGCCCCCCATACCTACAATAAATAAGTAAAATAATAGCAGTACCCCAAAAAGCAATTGCATGCTTTTAAACGCCCATGCTGGCCACTAGAGCACGCCGGCCACAAGAGAGAAAAAAATAATCCCTCCAAGCTGCTGCCAGGTCTCGAACCCGAGACCTGGAGAAGACTTCCCATGCCTCTGACCATTCTGCTACTGCGCCATTCCTGTTATAAATGCGTCGAAATTTCTTTTTAAGCTTCCATCTCTTGGCTCCCCCACGCATTTAATGCCAGAGGCCAAAAACAAAACACCCAACTGCTGCCCAGGGGTTTCGAACCCGAGACCTGGAGCAATATTACGCCCCAGCCACTCGGCCAATTGGAATTTCATGACATAAACCCCTCTCAAATTTCCTTTAATCACTCCTCCGCTCGTTCCACTGCTACAACGCTAAAACAAAAATAAAACCTGCTCATGCTACCCCTAGGATTCGAACGCGCGACCTCCGTCCCACAGCCCTCCAGCAGCGCTCTTAGCCACTGGGCCAAGGCGTTCATTTGTGCTATAGGCTCGCCTATTTTATACTTAAACCCTTCTCATCAAGTTCTCCTTCACGCCAAAATAAAACTTCCTCCACGCGATTCGAACCCTTGCCTTGCCGCATCTTCCAGCTTTCTAGCAGCGCCCTAACCACTCTGCCAGCCATCCCCTTGTGTCATGATTTGCCCCTAAATATGTATAAGGCTTCCTCACTTACCTTTTCCTTCTCTAGCACTTAAAGAACTTTTTTAACCCTAAACCCGACCTAACTCGGGATTTTGACTAAATCATAATATATACATTTAATCAGGAAAACCCACAATAAATAATTGTATGGCAAATGACCCCTAATGCAGGATGTTACAGTTCCTAAGGGTACTAAAGAAGCACAAAAAGGCCATAGCATGGAAAATGTCTGATTAAAGGAATAATTCCATCATTTTGCACCCACAAAATTCCAATGGAAGATGGGTATAAATCGTATGTGCAACTTTAGAGACATTTAAATCCCAATATGAAAGAAGTTGTCAAAACTGAGGTAATTAAACTTCTAGATGCAGGAATAATTTATCCTTTTTCTGACAGTACTTGGGTAGTTCCAAAGAAAGGAGGCATGACTGTTGTAGCTAACAAAAAGAATGAATTGATTCCTACAAGAACAGTCACAGGTTGGAGGGTCTGTATTGACTACAGGAAGTTGAATGACGCCACCAGAAAAGACCATTTCCCTTTGCCCTGTATTGATTAGATGTTAGAAAGATTATCTGGGCACTTGTACTACTGTTTTTTGGACGGACTCTCCGGCTATTTCCAAATCCCAATAGCTCCTGAAGATCAAGAAAAGAAAACATTTACATGCCCATACGGTATATTTGCTTATAGTAAAATGCCTTTTGGATTATGTAATGCTCCTACTACTTTTCAACGCTACATGTTGGCCATCTTCGATGAACTTGTGGAAGACATTATGGAGGTATTCATGGACGACTTTTCGGTATTCGATAATTCTTTCCACCTCTGCCTTAAAAATTTAGAACGAGTTCTAATTAGATGTGAGGAAACGAATCTTGTCTTGAATTGGGAAAAATGTCACTTTATGGTCAGAGAATGAATTGTGTTAGGACATAAGATCTCGAGTAAAGAGATTGAGGTGGATAAAGAAAAGATTGAAACCATAGAAAAATTACCCCCTAGTTCAGTTAAGGCTATTAGAAGCTTTTTAGGACATGCGAGATTTTATAGAAGATTCATTAAAGATTTCTCTAAAATAGCTAAGCCTTTAATGAAATTATTAGAAAAAGATTTCCTTTCAATTTCGATTAGGAATGTTTAAATGCATTTAATATCCTCAAAGATAAACTAATAAATGCTCCGATTATAATTGCACCTGATTGGAATTTACCATTTGAACTAATGCGTGATGCGAGTGATTTTGCAGTAGGTGCCGTTCTGGGACAACAATGATATAAGCATTTTCAACCAATTTATTATGCTAGCAGAACATTGACACCCGCACAGGAAAACTACACCACCAAAGAGAAAGAATTGCTAGCTGTAGTTTTTGCTTTTGACAAATTTAGGCAGTATTTAATATTATCTAAAGTTGTGGTTTACACTGACCATTCATTTCTTCATTATCTTTTAACTAAAGCTGATGCAAAACCTTGACTCATACGATGGATCTTACTCTTACAGGAATTTGATTTGGAAATACAAGATAAGAAGGGAGCTGAAAATCATGCAGCAGATCACCTCTCTAGGCTTGAGAACCCACATATCGAAGAGCTCAACTAAAGTGAGATAAATGACTCGTTTCCCGAGGAAAAACTCTTTTCTATAACCAACTCTGAGGTACCATGGTTTGCAGATATTGCGAATTATTTAGCTGTTAACATCTTACCAAAAAGATTAACACATCATCAAAAGAAGCGATTATTTACTGATGCGAGAAAATATTTTTGGGAAAACCCCTTTCTTTTCCGTATATGTGCAGATCAAGTAATTCGGAGATGCGTTACAAAGGCGAAAGTGAGTAAAATCCTAGAACATTGCCATTCAGAACCTTCAAGAGGACATTACAGCGGCATTAAGACAGCACACAAAACGCTCGAATCAGGATTTTACTAGCCAACTCTTTTCAAAGATGCCAACAGGTATGTCGCTTCGTGTGATAAATGCCAGAGAACAAGTAATATCTCTAAACGCGATGAAATGCGTCAGACATATATGTTATCATGTGAGATATTTGATGTACGGGGTATTGATTTTATGGGTCCGTTCCCTAGTTCATTCGGAAACAAATACATCTTAGTAGCAGTAGATTACATGTCAAAATGGGTGGAAGCCTAAGCTTTACCTACTAACAATGCTAGAGCTGTAGTAAAGTTTCTTAAAAAACTTTTCTCTTGTTTTGGAACACCCAGAGTAATCATCAGTGATAGGGGCACTCGCTTTTGCAATACTCAATTTGAAAAAGTCTTATGAAAATACGGAGTACACCACAGAACAACTACCCCTTATCATCCTCAAACTAGTGGGCAAGTGGCAGTGGCAAATCGAGAGCTTAAGCGAATCCTAGAGAAAACAATTGAATCAAATGGGAAAGATTGGGCAGGAAAAGTAGATGATGCTTTATGGGCCTATAGAACAGCATTTAAAACCCCTTTAGGGACATCCCCGTACAAACTTGTTTATGGAAAAAGTTGTCATCTACCATTAGAGTTAGAGCACAAAGCCTACTGGGCTATAAAATTCTTAAATTACGATCTTAGAATCGTAGGTAAGAAGAGGATGATGAAGTTAAACGAACTAGATGAATGGTGAGCTGAGGCCTATGAGAATTCACGACTATCTAAGGAGGCAACAAAACGACGCCATGATGCTCGTTTAAAACAATCAAAGCAATTCGAAATAGGACACTTAGTCCTGCTGTATAATTCAAGGCTCAAACTATTTTCTAAAAAGCTGAAATCAAGGTGGTCAGGCCTATTGGTGATAAAATCTATTTTTCCTTACGGTACAGTCGAGGTAACCCGTCCAACTCAAGAAACATTCAAGGTAAATGGCCATCAACTGAAACATTATAATGGTGAAGATTTCAAGGAATTGAGAGAGGAGCTTCAGCTCAGTGAACCTTCTTTCAGGAATGAAAACTGGGTGAGTCTAGCTTAAGACTTTAAACAAGCGCTTCTCGGGAGGCAACCCGAGCACTAACTTCACTAACCCAATTAATTTTCACATTTTAATTTTATTTTTTCCTTTTATCACCTAAATCAAACTAACTGATTCAGTAAAGTGCAGGTTTTCTACCACACGGCCTTATACACGGGCGTGCCCGTGGCCGTGTGGTCACCATAGGATGAAAAAAAGCCGGGTGTGCAGATAGACGTGTGAGATGAAGAAGAAAAATTTTCCCCAACACGAGCTGCGATAAAAAGACCACGGCCGTGAGATGCGACCGTGGTCTATTCTGAGTAAACCAACACGGACAAGAGCCACGCCCGTGCCGACCAACCGCGTGCAACACTGACTATATGAACACGGGCGTGGCAAACTTAGCACGGGCGTGGGAGAAGCAAACATAATCATACACGACCTATGAGCATGGGCGTGGGTAACATCGCAAACGCGCTCAAATTTGAAAATCGTGAAAAACACGGGCTAAATAAGAGAGACACGGGCGTGGCACCTGCCCGTGTCCCCTTCACAATTTAAAGAACATTACCACCGTCTCCCACAAAAATTTCCACAACAAAACTTCAACCCTAGCCATTCCCCTCAAATATTTCAACTCCCAATCCGGTCACCATTAAGAGATTCCCCACCATTAACTTCCCCTAGCCTTTATCTCCCGCCCGCTTTCAATCACCCATCCGAAAAACCAGTCCAGCATGTGGCCTGCACCTACATGCCCGCCCCAAAGCTCTCCCACCGTCGTGTTCCCCAAACTAGTTGCAGCACACGCCCGTGGCTGGACACTACACGCTCGTGCTCCACCCAACCAGGTCGTCACCACCATTACTGGTCACCTCTTATTGTTACATTTACTGTCATTTTACTTTCTCATATTTAGAATTTTATTCATCTGATTAAGTTTAATAGTAGAATAGGTTAATTAGTTTCTCATCATTAGATTGATTTAAACATTTAATTTTTGTTTAAATAATAATGATTAGAATTAGATTGAATCACTCGTTCTTACATGCGAAATATGAGTGACTTATCTAGATATGAATTAACCTTTCTTATATTTTGGATATTAACGAAACCCCTTGATAAATGTCTTGGTTGGAAATATACTTGAATCATTTTTTCGATCCTTTTCAGACCTATAATGCCATCATCACGAGGAAAGAAAACGACAGCCCCAAGTTCTAAGAAGCGAAAGGGACCCGGTTCATCCTCCGCAAGTGCATCCACCGAAGTGTGCCACCCGTTCCTACAATTTCCCCCAAGGGCCCAAGAAGACCGTTATAAGATACTACGCACACGATCCCTTGGCACAAGGAGATGTATCGATTGGGCTGGTTTAGAATAGGTCCATCTTGCCGATGACGTACAAGCTCTCTTAACCACTGATCTGTGGGAGCAATTCTTTAACATAATCGAGCCGACATACCTAGAGATCCTCTATAATTCTGCTCAACGTTCCAACTTCAGATGGTAATGGCGTAATACGATGATTCGGGTACAATACAATTTCATCTAAGAGACAATATACGACAGCTGAACGTACCACAGTTCGGAGCCGCACTAGGACTTTATACTGAAGAGTTTGTAATGGAGAATGATCTCTCCGAGCTACACTGCCATATTCATCACACCCCCGTAAGCTGTTGGTACAACATTGCCCCCAACAGAGGAAGTTACAACCCCAACTGCTCCAAGGTGATGCCTCTTGTCCCGCCCCTGAGGTACGTACATGCTATTCTAGCCCATACACTTACAGGTCGGCGAGAAAGCACTGGCGTCGTCAATACTCACGATGCCTACTACCTATTGTGCATGTCAAACGGACACATTTTTGACCTAGCCTCTTTCATAGCCCACGCCATTCAACACCAAACAGAGCAACACAGGAGAGGGATCATATCTATGGGTCCGTATATCACACGCTTGGCTCGACATTTTGGACTCCTCATCACCGATGCACAGACATCCTCACTCACCCTGATCGGTCAGATGTCCCCACAAGGCATCCAGAATATGTTACACATGAGGATGATCCAACACCGACATGGAATTGATCCTCCTCAATATCGACTTAAATCCACCACCGACGAGGAGGAGCTTGAGGACAAGCAAAAGCTTAAGTGTGGGGATATTTGATAAACCATAAAAGTAACATATTTTAGGCCTACATTTAGCATGCTTTGGATGATTTAAGACCTAAATTGTGTAAATTGGTGCTCTTAATGCTTTGTTTTCATGTTTTATACTCAAGAAAGCACCCAATGACGAAAAAAATGAAAAACGGGCCCAAAACGGAGTCAATGGGCCATATCACGAAATCCACACGGCCTGGGCCCAGGACCACACGACCGTGCCCCATTCAATAGGTTTGAACATGGCCTGGCCACGACTTACACGGGCGTGTGCCATGGGCGTGTCCCTGTCACAAGAAAGAAGAGTTTCACTCGGATTTGGATACTTAGGGGCAAAGAAACATATTCAGAAGCCTATATAAACACCCTAAGTATGACCAGAAAAGGGGAAACCCACGGGTTTAGTCAGGGAGCATCCAACTAGGTTAGAGAAGGCATATTTGTGGAGATTTACTCGAAGATAGCCAGTTGATCCATCTCAAGAAGCCATGATTATACTCAAGACGAAGGATCTCTCCTTCAATTTCTTCACGGGGTTTTAGGGATTTCTTATATTTTGTTTTATCTTTTCTTTTGAGATGTTTTCTATTATTGTTATGAATTAAACCCTCAGATACCTGAGAGGGATGAAACCTAAGATGAAACCTCAGATACTTGTTCTTAATTATGTGTTCTTAATTCTTGTGTTGATATTTCCGGGATATTAATTCAAGGATGATGTGCTTAGGTGGAGGAGCAAAAGACCCTGCCTAAGAGTAGGTCTAGCATAATTAAGCGGCGTTGATCGCGCGCCTAGAGATAGGGTGACGAGATTTTGCGAGATTAGGGTGAAACCTAATATGGGAGTCCATAGATCGAGTTAATGCGATTCTAGGGGTTTTAATTAGAAAGAGATTTCAATTAATCAACCTAGGGTTAGACGTTAGTCACCTTGAGAGAGGGATTAATATAACTTAGGGAATCTTACGGATCAAGTCAAATGGATAAATCGTCTAGTTCAGAGTTAGTTAACAAGTGAAGTCTAGGTGGATTCTTCCTTGGGTATCGTCTAAATCAGTTGGTTTTTCTTCCAAGTTATTTTCCCAAATTCATTCTTCTTTGTCTTAGAGTTTTTAGTTTAGTAGATAGTTAATTTAGATTAGAGAAACAATTCATTCAATTCTTAGGCTAAATAACAAAAAGAGAGTTAGTATTAGTACTTTTAGTTCCTTTGGGTTCGACATTCCGGTCTTGCCTTAACTATACTACTGTTCGATAGGTACGCTTGCCTCAAATCGTTGTCATAGTTAGTTTCTAGGTTTGGTCATTCTTTTTATAAATTTTAAGACTTTGACATCACGAAAACAATGATCAGGCCGAAAGGATGGTCTACTAAGCATCCCTTAATCTATCCCGATTAAAGCTATCAGGTCAAAAGATAAGTAGATTAAGCTTATCAGTTAATTTAATTATAGGCTGAAAGGTATTAGTTAGGTTAATTGTTAGCCAAATTATTAAAACCTAAATCCAAAGTTAATCACGACCAGTGAGGCAAGTTAATATTCTGCTCGCATAATTTGATTGAATTTCAATTGTTATTTAGTTTTTATTTTATGTTCTTGAATATCATCTTTACTTGCTCGTCGTAATATAATGATTAATTTAGTATTGTCTAGGCTTAGTAGTTTGTAAATGCAATATTGAATGTGTCTCTAACTAACTATGATCACAATAAAGGCAAGCGAACCTATCGTTTAATAGTATAGTTATGGTAAGACCGGTAAAATCGTATCCACAAGGACTAAGAGTATTAGTAATTACTATCTTCTTATTATCTAGCCTAAGAATTGAAGTGATTTATTTTTA
Source organism: Gossypium bickii (assembly GCA_025503065.1). Lineage (NCBI taxonomy): Eukaryota > Viridiplantae > Streptophyta > Magnoliopsida > Malvales > Malvaceae > Gossypium > Gossypium bickii. Next base: position 38,940,755 of record CP106711.1, read on the forward strand.
AAATAAAACTAATTAAAAGCACGACAAGGAATGAATTAGGAAAATACTTTTAGACATCTTATATGATAAAGGCAATACCCAAGGAAGAATCCACCTAGACTTCACTTATTACTTTTGATTCATATGATTTATTCACTTGAATTAATAGGTAGAAATCCCTAATTTATGTTAATATCTCTTTCAAGACTAAAAACAACTAACTCTAGGTTGATTAATTGAAATCTCTTTCTAATTAAAACCCTTATTGTCATATTAACTCGATCTATAGATTCCCTTATTAGATTTGACTCTAATTTGGCAGATTTTCCTTGTCCTATTTCTAGAGGTTCTTGTGTTGTCTACTCCTAAACAGGGACTTTTACTCCTCTAAATAAGCACATTCGACTTGAATAATAACCTAAATTATTAAAACAAGAATAAGAACTCACAATTAAGAATAAGAACAAGTATTTATCTTATAAATCAAATAGTAAGAAGATCTGTCTTAGGTTTCATCCCCTCAGGTACTTGAGAGGTTTAGTTCATAATGATAAAATGAAACATCTTAAAATAAGGAAAACCACAAAACATAAGAAAGCCCAAAAACTCCAAGAGAAATTTGATATGAGATCTTCAATCTTGAAGGAGATCCTTCTTCCAAGCTGCTCCTGACGGTTGTCGTCGAGTATTTTCTACCTTCTCCTCGGCGTGTCCTTTTAGGTCACCCCAAGGTGTTTATATAGGCTTTGTAGCGCCTTTCTTGACCCACAACTAGCCTTTTTCGAATAGAATTAAACTTGGGTTTGGCAGGGACACTCCCGTGTACGATTCCTTAGACCGTGCTCGCTTCTGCTCGCCACACACGGCCGTGTGGTCTGCCCACGTATGTTGGTCCAAGCCGTGTTGATTTCTAATGTAGGCCCATTTTGTCCCTTTTTTGCCTGTTTCTTGTTCTTTTCGACTCCTTAAGCTCTCCTGAGTGTAAAACATGAAATTAAAGGATTAGGAGCATCAAATTCATCAAATCTAATAAGAATTAATCCAAAAATAAGCCAAGCATGGGGTTAAAATATGTGCAAATTATTGTTTATCAAATATCCCCACACTTAAGCATTTGCTTGTCCTCAAGCAAAATCCTCAAATCATAATTAAAATAAACTTTCTGAATTCATAATCCTTATTAATAATGTTTCATCATAATTCATAGATAATTCATACATTGATAATTTAACTAAAAGAGTCCTAAATATTCAAACAATCTAAGTCATAAATTTTTATAGCACGAAAATAGAGGTGTTTCCCCTTATCTAAATAATTACCTTTGATCTAAAACCGACAAGAATTGACATCCTTACTAAAGATTCACTCAAATCACTCAAAGTGTTTTAAGGTTCAAATTAAGCACTCAGAAGTCAAACGTGAAACATTATTACCATAGGCTTGCATGAAAATCAAATCTCCACCACTGTCAAATGAGATGATACACACATCAAAAGGTCTTAAAATGGGTTGTAATAGGGCTTGGGTTAAAGGTATGGATAAAGGTGATCATAGTTGTCGATTCTTAAAATTTATAAAGAGAGAATGATCGAACCTAGAAACTAACTCTGACAACGACTTAAGGCAAGTGCACCTATCGAACAGTAGTATAGCATAGGCAAGACCGAATTGTCGAACCCAAAGGAACTAAAAGTACTAATACTAAATTTTTTTAATTAGCTAGCCTAAAATAAATGAAGTTGTTATTTAATCTAGATTTAACTAACTACTAAGCTAAAGACGTAAAGACAAAAACAAATGAATTGGGGAAATACTGTTGGAAAAACTCAGTTGATTAAGACGACACCCTTACGAAGAATCCACCTAGACTTCACTTATTATTTAACACCGAACCAGACGATTTATTCACTTGACTTGATCCGTAAGATTCCCTAATTTAAATAAAACCCTCTCTCGAGGCGAATAACGTCTAACCCTAGGTTGATTAATTGAAAATCTTTTTCTAATTAAAACCCCCTAGAATCGCATTAACTCGATCTATGGACTCCCATATTAGCTTTCACCCTAATCCGGCAAAATCTCGTCACCCTATCTCTAGGCGTGTGATCAACTCCGCTTAATTATGCTAGATCTACTCTTAAGCAGAGACTTGTGCTCCACCACCTAAGCACATCATACTTGAATCAATATCCCAGAAATATCAACACAAGAATTAATCATACATAATTAAGAACAAATGAAATATTTATCATATAGTTCAGAAAACAATAACAAGATCCGTCTTAGGTTTCATCCCCTTCAGGTACCTGAAGGATTTAGTTCATAACTATAAAAGAAAACATCTCAGAAGAAAAGATAAAACAAACATAAGAAATCCCTAAAACCTCTCTGAAGGAATTGAAGGAGAGATCCACCATCTTGAGTAGAATTTCGACTTCTTGAGATGGATCAACTGGCTATCTTCGAGTGATTTCCACAAATCTGACCTTTTCAGCTCGGCTCCTTGGCCTAGCTAACCGCCCTCCTTTAAGGCTACACTTAGGGGGTTTATATAGGCTTTTGAAATAAGTTTCTTTACCCCTAAGTATCCTTTTCCAAGTAGAATTGCTCTTCTCCACGATAGGGACACGGCCATGGCACACGCCCATGTGAATCGTCTTTAGGCCGTGTTCGGACTTCTTTAATGAGGCACGGTCGTGTGAATCGAGATCAGGCCGTGTTCTAGTGTCTCAAGGAGGCACGACCATGTGGGCTTAAGTCCAGGCCGTGTCAATTTCCACTTTGGCCAAATTTGGTCCGTTTTAGGCCCATTACTCGTTCTTTCTGTCCTCCGGTGCTTTCCTGAGTATAAGACATGAAAAGAAAGGATTAAGATCACCTTTTTACATAAATCCAGGGATAAATCATCCAGAAGTATGTAAATGTGGGATTAAAATATGTTACTTTTACGGTTTATCACATACCCCCACACTTAAGCTTTTGCGTGTCCTCAAGCAAAATTCTCAACTTACAATTAAAACGAACTTTCCATGACTCATAATTCCTATCAACAATGTCTTATCATAATTCATAGATAATTTATACATGGATAATTCAACTCAAAAATTCCTAGAGATTCAAACAAATCAAAGTCATATATTTATAGCATGAAAACGTAGGCGTTTCCCTTTACCTGAATAATTACCTCTGATTCGAAATCGACAATATTTAACATCCTCATTAAAGATTCACTCAAATCACTCAAAGTGTTTAAGGTTCAAAATTAAGCACTGAAAAGTCGAACATGTAAAGTTAATCCCATAGGCTTGCATGAAAATCAAATCTCCACCACTGTAAAATGAGATGATAAACAGATCAAAAGGTCTTTAACAGGGTTGTAACGGGGCTAGGGTTAAAGGTGCGGATAAAGGCTGGATTAGAAGGTTAGAATCGAGATTGAATTGACAAGTTACCTATCTAGAAAAATGAACTAATCCTAAATAATTACATCAATTGAAAATTTTAATAATATGGGCTTTTTCTTCAAGATTTGAAATTTAAACATGTAAGCTTTCTTAATTATAAAACTAATAGTGAATATACTTCGAAATATTTTTTTTAAGAACAAATCAAATAATAAAGGATAAATTAAACTACTGAAATAATATAGTTATGTAACTAATCAAATCAAATCTCGATATAAGGGTAGTCAAAAAGGAATGGTGATAAAAAATACAAAGGGTTTTGGGTTAATATTAGCTGGTGAGTCAATAAAAAGGGTTGTTAGGATTAAACGGGGTTCACTAGGGGTTAATTTATGGAGGTAGGCTGTTTAGTGGAGTGAGTGGGTTAAAACCTAGGTGCCTTTATCATCTCTATATATCAAATCATAGTTGTGGTCTCCACATGTATAATCGATGCAAGTTCTAGAATAACAGTTCAATGTTGACACACTCATAATCAATAAAGTAAGCAAGAAAAAGAATATATGCTCTATAAGGCTCAAAATCTCACAAAAATTATTGGTGTTTTGACATCAACCTCGTAAATTTCAAATTTCAAAGTAATATTCAAATTTAGGTTAACAACCTAAAAAAATTTTAATTCTGAAAAATTAGACTTATCATGCTTGATTCTCTAATATTCTTCAAATTTAATTATCAATGCACAATTAACTATGGCTTACTCTAAAACATATCAATAAAAATCATAAATTATTAGAAATTTCATCCTAATTAGCAATATGAGGAAATTACTTAAGAATAAGATTAAATTCAGGGATTTGAGAATAATGCAGAAAGTTAGGCATTTTCTCGAAATAACTATTCACCCCCCCACACTTAAGATGTACATTGCCCTCAATGTACAAAGATAGATAATATCAAAATAATCATAAAATCATAAGATGGGGAGAGAAGTGAAACTTCCTGAATTTTGGATGAAGTCAATGAAAAGAAACCGGATAGGATTGGAGGTGAACGTGGGGAAGCGTCTTGAACCATTTGAAATTAAATCCTCGAAGCAGCCGTCCTGATTTTATTGTATCCTAAGCTAAATCTAAATGGCATGAAGAATAATAAGACAATAATAAAGAAAATAAAAATAAAAATAAAAGTAAATAATGGAAAATGAAAGAAGAAAGACAACTGGAAAAGAAAAAGGAAGAAGGGGATTAAATAGAAATTATGGATTTGGTGGTTGCCTCCGCCCTTGTACCTTCCTGTGGTGGCCACATGGCCACAGCCACGGCCGTGTGGTATGGAAATCTGTACTTTGGTTAGCTTATGGTTAGGTGCTAAAAGGAAAAATAAAAGTAAAAAAAATAAAAAATGTAAAAATTAATGGGGTTAGTGCTCGGGTTGCCTCCCGAGAAGCGCTCGTTTATAGTCTTAAGCTAGACTTTACCTCTCATTCGTGTGGTCATGGTGGTTTGACAAGGTGAAAATCCTTTCTCATGCAATCAATTCGGTTATTGATATAAAATTTAAGTCGAGTAGTGTTTACCTTAAAGTTGCTGATTTTAGGACTAGTTACCTCGACTGTTCCATCTGGGAGGATTTTAAGTACCTGATCTCCTATCTTAAGCTGGGTTGTCCCATCATTAAGTTTGCCGTGGAGTCGCCTCGTTTTTGCTTCATGTGTTTTTAGTTTCTCTTTAAAGTGTGTCTTCCACTCGTCTAGTTCATCAATCCGAAGCTTTCATTCCTCAAGAATTTTTTCTTTATCGACACGAGATCTAGGATTTGGCATCTGCAAAAGAGCTTCTAGAAACGGTAGGTTAATATGAAATTTCTTTGGAAGTTTAAGAGACTTATCGAGTTGTTCCTCTGTGTGGTCTTTCTTTATCGCACTGGTGTATGGCACATGAGCTTGGTACTCTGTATTTACCAGGTTTGGTAAATCCTAGCTTACCTCAACCTTAGCTTCACCTACCATAGGCTCTTACCTCGGGTCAGATTCCACTAACCTTTCACTGTCATGAGCTGTTATGGCTTGAATTTGCTCTTTTGGTTTAGTTTCAGTGTTGCTTGACAAGCTTTCTTGTGATTGTTCTAAGATCAGCTTAGCAGACTGACCTAACTGATCCTCGATCCCTTGAATCGATGCTTCTTGTTTCGTTTTTGTATTTTGGAAACGTTTTTCTGTGTTTGCTATGAATTTTGTCAGCATCTCTTCAAGGTTCGACTTATCTTCCTGTTGATGAGGTGGTTTGTTGAAAATTTGGAGGAAGTTCTTGTCTTTGGCTACTTTGATCATCCCACGAGAAATTGGGATGGTACCTCCAACCTGCATTATAAGTGTCATTATAAAAATTATTTTGAGGTCTATAATAGTTACCCATATAGTGGACTTGTTCGTTCTCCATGCCATATCCGTAGGGTTGGTACTCAGGATTCGCCACGCCTCCTAGATTTGAGTCATATTGCATTACTGGGTGTACATGCGAGAGACTACACAAACCATCGATCTTTTTATTCATCATCTCTAGCTGGTTAGATAACCTGGTGAACACGTAGAGGTTGAAGGCACTAGCTGCTTTAGTAGGAATTGTCCTCATGACTTGCCACTGATAATTATTTAGTGCCATCTCCTCTATCTTCCAAAATTAAATAAAATAAAAATTAGCAAACTAAAAATAAAAATAAAAATAAAAATAATAATGAAAATAAATTGCAATAAAAAAATGGCTAAAGTAATAAAAATTAAGCTTTCTTAATATTTTAGTTCCCCGGCAACAGCGCTAAAAACTTGATCGTAGCTGTCGAGTCTTAAAATTTATAAAGAGAGAATGATCGAACCTGGAAACTAACTCTGACAATGACTTAAGGCAAGTGCACCTATCGAACAGTAGTATAGCTTAGGAAAGACCGGATTGTCAAACCCAAAGGAACTAAAAGTACTAATACTAACTTTCTTTTTATTATCTAGCCTAAAATAAATAAATTTGTTATTTAATCTAAATTTAACTAACTACTAAGCTAAAGACACAAAGACAAAAAGAATGAGTTGGGGAAATTCTATTGGAAAAATTTAGTTAATTAAGACGACACCCTTAAGAAGAATCCACCTAGACTTCACTTGTTATTTAACACTGAACCAGATGATTTACACTTGACTTGATCCGTAAGATTCCCTAATTTATATTAAATCCTCTCTTGAAGAAAATAATGTCTAACCCTAGGTTGATTAATTGAAATCTCTTTCTAATTAAAACCCCTAGAATCACAATAACTTGATCTATGGACTCCCATATTAGGTTTCACCCTAATCTGGCAAATTCTCGTTACCCTATCTCTAGGCGTGCGATCAACTCCGCTTAATTATGCTAGATCTACTCTTAAGCAGGGACTTTTGCTCCACCACCTAAGGACATCATACTTGAATCAATATCTCAGAAATATCAACACAAGAATTAAACACACATAATTAAGAACAAATCAATTATTTATCATATAGTTCAGAAAACAAGAACAAGATCCGTCTTAGGTTTCATCCCCTTTAGGTATCTGAAGGATTTAGTTCATAACTATAAAAGAAAACATCTCAGAAGAAAAGATAAAACAAACATAAGAAATCCCTAAACCCCCCTAAAGGAATTGAAGGAGAGATTCGTCGTCTTGAGTAGAATTCTGACTTCTTGAGATGGATCAACTAGCTTTCTTCGAGTGATTTCCACAAATCTGACCTTTTCAGCTCGGCTCCTTGGCCTAGCTAACCACCCTCCTTTAAGGTTACACTTAGGGGGTTTATATAGGCTTTTAAAATAAGTTTCTTTACCCCTAAGTATCCTTTTTCAAGTAGAATTGCTCTTCTTCATGACAGGGACATGGCCATGGCACACACCCGTTTGAATCGTCTTTAGGCCGTATTCGGACTTCTTTAATGAGGCACGATCGTGTGAATCGAGATCAAGCCGTGCTCTAGTTTCTCAAGGAGGCACGACCGTGTGGGCTTAAGTCCAGGCCGTGTCAATTTCCACTTTGGCCCAATTTGGTCCTTTTTAGGCCCGTTTCTCGTTCTTTCTGTCCTCCAGTGCTTTCTTGAGTATAAGACATGAAACGAAAGGATTAAGAGAACCTTTTTACATAAATCAAGGGATAAATCATCCAGAAGTATGCTAAATGTCGGATTAAAATATGTTACTTTTACGGTTTATCAAAAGGCTGAATTAGAGGGTTAGAATCGAGATTGAATTGTCAATATACCTAACTAGAAAAATAACTAATACTGAATAATTACATCAATTGAAAAATAACACGAGCTTCTTCTAAATATGTGAAATTAATTATTTAAGCTCAACAACCATAGAACTAAATAATGAATTTTTTTAAGAATAAGAACAAGTAAAAATATAACAATTGAAATAAAGAACATAGTTAGGCAACTGCTCAAATCAAATCTAGACAAAAATGAGCTAAAAGAATAGGAAAAATTCTCAATAAATCAAAAAGAATAGGTCTTGGGTTAATATTAATCAAGAAACGGTTTGTTAGGATCAAAAGGGTTTACTAGGGGTTAATTTTGAGGGTAGGCTTTTTATGAAGTAAGTGGGTTAGATCCTAGGTGCCTTTATCATCTCAGTGTATCAAATCAAAAGTGTGGTCTTGACATGCATAATCAAAGCAAGTTCTAGAGTAACAAATCAATATTTACACACTCATAATCACTAAAGTAAGCAAGAAAAATATATGCTCTCAAAAGCTCAAAGGCTCAAAGACTCACAGAATTTATGGTTTCTTATGTCAACCTTACAAATTTTAGATAGGGGGAGAAGTGAAACTTCCTGAATTTTGGATGGAGTCAATGAAAAGAAATCTAATAAATTTGGGCAGAGGGGGATACTCCGGTAACACCTCGAATCTTTTGAAATCGAATCAATGAAGTAGCCGCCATGAACTTATTGTATCCTAAGCTAAATCTAAATGGCATGAAGATTAAGAACAAAATAATAAAGAAAAAATAAAAATAAATAATGGGGAATGGATATGAATTCAAAAATAAATAGGAAAAAGAGTGACCAAAGGTGGTAAGGGTGGTGGTTGGTGTGGTGGCGGTGTAAAGAGGGAACAAGAGCAAGGGGGAGTTTCAAGTTGGGGAAGAAGGGAGGAGGGAAGATAGTGGAGGAGGAGGGCAGTGGTCAGAAAGGATTGTGGTGGCTAGGGTTTGGAGGGAGAGGATTTGGGGAAGAAAGTGAGTAGAAGAAAGGGGTTTAAATAGAAATTGGGACACATGGTCGTGGTCTACGCCCGTGTGCCCTGGGAGTGTTAGGTCACACGGCAGAGTCGCACGGCCATGTAAGGCTTTGTTTGTTTCTTCCACGCCTGTGTAGAGGTTTCCACGCCTATGGTAATTGATCAATATTGACCACGGCTTATAGGAACGAGCATGTCGTACGCCCGTGTGATTTACTCAGCTTCGACCATGACTTTTGGGCACGGGTGTGTCGCACGCCCATGTCACTTTGCTCAGTATCGACCACGATCGCATCGCATGGTCATGGCATTTTATCGCAGCCCGTGTTCTTGAGTCAGTGTCGGCCACGGCAGCATCGTACGGCCATGGCATTTTATCGTAGCCCATGTTTTAGGGAAATTTTTTGTCCTTGGTCCGCACAGTCTCCGCCACACTGATGTGCCTACTCGTGGTGTCCACACGACTGCTGCCACGCCCATGTGCCAGGCCGTGTGGTAGGGAAACTTGCTCCTATTAATTTAGTTAGTTCTTAATTGGGTGGTTAAGATTGAAAATATGGACATTAATGAGGTTAGTGCTCGGGTTGCCTCCCGAGAAGCGCTTGTTTAAAGTCTTAAGCTAGATGTACCTTTCATTTGCATAATCATGGTGGCTTGAGGAGTTGAAACTTCTCATTCTTGCTATCAATTTTATTAAAATAAGGTTTTAGACGAGTACTATTTACCTTGAAGGTGCCAAATTGAGAACGAGTTACCTCGACTATACCGTATGGGAAGGTATTGAATACCATGAAAGGGGTTATTCCATTAGGTTCAGAAGTGGCAATATGAGAAACTGTATTATCCATTAGAACTCGGTCTCCAACCTTAAAGTAGTTTGCTTCATCTTTAATTTCGTTATGAGTTGCCTCTATTTTGCTTCGTGTGTTTTTGGTTTCTCCTTGGCATGTATCCTCCACTCGTCTAGTTCATTGATTTGAAGCCTTCACTCCTCATGAGTTTTTTCATTGTTGGCATGAGATCTAGGATGTGGCTCAGTTGTGTATTTTCGAGGTGCTTCCTGGAAAGAGGGTTGAACCGAATGGTTATTAATAGAATTTATGTACTCACCTTCATTACTCGATGTCCTAACTGAGTCACGAGTCTGAAGAGTGATCGTTTCGTCACCTACCCGAAGTGTGAGCTCACCTGTGCCAATATCAATTCTAGTTTTAGCAGTTGCTAAAAAGGGTCTTCCTAAAATTAAAGGAACGTTACTATCCTCATCCATGTCTAAAACAACAAAGTCTACTGGAATATGAATTTATCAATTTTCACTAGTACATCCTCAATTATACCCCTAGGAACTCTAATGGTTTTATCAGGTAATTGAATGCTCATCCTAGTTTGTTTGGGTTTCCCAGGACCTAGCTGTTTAAACATTTAATAAGGCATAACATTGATGCTTGCCCCTAAATCAGCTAAAGCATTATTAATAGATACGCCACCAATTAAGCAAGGAATTGTAAAACTCCATGGATCTTTTAATTTGCGGGGTAGTTTATTTTGTAAAATTGCTGAGCACACTGCATTTAGCTCCACATGCGACGCATCGTCTAACTTCTGTTTGTTTGTCAAAAGCTCTTTTAAAAATTTTGTTGAATTGGGCATCTGTGAAAGAGCTTCAATAAACTATAAGTTAATATGTAATTTTTTAAAAGTTAAAGAAATTTACTAAATTGTTCATCTGCGCGGTCTTTTTTTGTCGCATTGGGATATGGCACACGAGGTTTGTACTTTGTACTTGCCAGTTTTGGTTTATCATGGCATACCTCAACCTTACTTTTATCTACCACGTCCTCTTGCTTTGGGTTTGGTTCGTCTAACCCTTCACTATCGTGAGCAGTAATGCTATGAAGTTGCTCCTTTGGATTAGTTTCAGTGTTGCTTGGCAAGCTACCTTGTGGTCATTCTGAGATCACCTTGGTAAGCTGACCTATTTGATTCTCGAGCCCTTGAATCGATGCTTGCTGATTTTTCAGTGCTATTTTGGTGTTTTGAAAGTAGGTTTCTGACACCGAGATGAATTTTGTTAGTATTTTCTCAAGGCTCGGCTTCTTCTTTTGTGGGTAGGGTTGTTGTTGAAAACCTGGAGGGGGTTGTTGTCTCTGATTTCCTTGGCCACCCCATGAGAAGTTAGGATGGTTCCTTCAACCTGGATTGTAAGTGTTACTATAGGGATTATTTTGAGGTCTAAAATTATTACCCATATAGTTCATCTGTTCGTTTTCTATGCCAGGGTTGTAGGATGGATATTCTGTATTGTTCGTCTCTCCTCCATTTGTATTGCACTGCATCACTAGATGTACCTACACAAACCATCAATCTTTTTACTTAAAAGCTCTACCTGGTTTGATAGCATTGTCACTACGTCGAGGTTGAAAACTCTGGCTGCCTTTGTTGGCTTCATCGTTGTAACATCCTAAAATTTGGGACTTTACGTTTTGCATTATACCATGCGTTAGGCTAGCTAGGAGTGTTAGTTGTGTATGTTTAGGGACCCTAAGATGGCTTGAGGTTGAGTTGGGCCTTAGTAGAATTTTTGTGTTTAAGCACTTTAAGGAGAGAAGGTAAGTGGCGCCAAGGCTTAAGGAAATAAGTATGTATTTAGCTAACACAAGAAGAGCTAGTAGCAAGGTGGTGACGCGTCACATAAAGGGGCTTAAGGGGTGGAGTTTGAATCCCACCTATTGCAAATTTTTGGATTAATTTTTGCGCTTCTTTTTCAAAGTGTCGGCCATGGCTCTAAAGAAGGAATGGAAGACTTTTTATTGATGGAAAGAACACTAATAAGGAAAGAAATAAAGGAAAGAGGTAAAGGAGGGATATGTTGGCCGGATATTAGGAGTTGCATAGGGAAAGAAATATGGGTCAACTCTCATCTTTTCGGTAAAGGTGGTACACGGTTTTGGTTGGGAGAAAAGAGGAGCCGAAATTCTTTTGGTCATTTTGCAAGTTTTGTGCTTGAAAGGCTCGTTTTCTTTGTAACATTTTGGTGCTCTCTTTTCTGATCCTTTCTCTTTGTTTTGCCAAAACACTCAAGTAATTTGTTCACCGTTTTCTCTTTGTTTTGCCGTATTACTCAATCCTTTTTGTTCATTTTTTCCCTTGGTGTTAGCCGAAACCCTCTAACACCTCTTTTCCCATCTTTTCTTTTCTTTTTGATTATTTCTTCCACCTTTCTCTCTTTTCTTAAATCGACATTACCTTGTGGTCGAATCTTCTTGTTCATTTCTCTCCATAGCCGAACCTATTAACACCCTACCTCTTCATTATTTCTTTTTCTTTCGTGTTGGGCACTCTCTTCATTGACCGAATCGGTAAGTGATTTTATTCTCCTCTTTTCATTTCCTTTTCTTCATGGCCGATTATGTACCCTTATCATTGGATGGTTCTTTAAACCGAAAATGAAACACCCCAAATCCGGCCCACGAGCTTTGACCGGATCTGGTATGTTCCTTAAGAAAACCGGTTTCAAAGTTCTTTGTTACTTAGAGAAAACTTGTGCGATTTTAAAGAAAATATGGTTTGGGTTGGGCTTGTGTTGAAAACCAATTTATCTTACATTGAAATCCATTTATTTAAGGTGACAAAACATTTAGGGTTTATTTTAAAAGAAATTTTACTTAAACTTTAATTGATAAAAATTTGTAAACATAATAAATAAAATAAATGTAAAATAAAATAGTTCCCTAAATCTTGGAGAGATAAATGATAGATTAAATATTGCCAGGTAACATATTAAAAGATAGTGGGGATTACACACCTGATTCGTTTAACGAAGTCCTTGAAATCCCGAAGAAAACCGATTTACAGATTTAGATCTTTAATACCTATATTCAGTTAACATAGTAATCTTTAGCAAAGACCTATTTGGCTATAAAACCAAATCCTAGTAGGATTTGTATTACTTACCTTGTTGCTGAATTGAATGATTGTAACTCAAATCCTGAAAATTGATAGTATTCTTTTTCTTGAAACCGGCTAGCACTAAAATCATTAGGCATGGTTAGTTCGACTCTGAGATTCATAAGAAACAGATCTGAGTTGCTAAATCAGCCTTGGCCGAATACATAATGTTTACTTACCTTGTGGATCTAAAATCCCGAAAATTCCACTTAGCTATGGATATGTCGAAATCCCTACACTCATGTGTTAGATCTGATTTCCAAATCACTTAATAAACTTAATCAAATGGCCTTTGGCCTAAACCATGCTTTTCTTACCTTAAATCCTTGAATCCTGAAACTCTCTTCTTGATTAGCCGAAATTCCTTAGATCTGAAATCCCTGAATTCCTCCTTCAATATTCATCCAAAAGACAACCAAAAAGGATCAGTTCCTAAATCTTGGTTGAAAGAGATTAAACAACAAGAATCTACTATTCTTACCTTAACACCACAGTCGATGACACCTTTGTTTGAAGTCACAAAGATTCGGCTATGTAGACTTAGACAGAGATCAAAGAGGTTTCAGCTTGACAGTAGAAGAGAAAAGAAGAAGAAAAGATGGATTTTTGCTTAAGGGAAATTTCGGCAGAGAGAGAGTAATGGCTTAGGGAATTTTCGGCAAAGGGAGAAGATGAATGGAAAATAGCCTTAATTTTCCTTCTTTAGCCGAAACTATCATCAAGAGAGTCCCTTACTTGGCCACTACTCTTCATATGTGATAATATTATCCTCTAATTATCACCTCATTTAAATTAAAAACATTTAATCCATCATTTATCTCTCCAATTAAAAAAACCTTTATTTATCCTTATTAGCCGAATTTTAAAGAGGATAAACCTCCCTTTTTTTCTAGAAGCCTTGCCGTCCACTCCTTTGCTTATGGAAGCAAAAATAAACCTCCTTTATTTGCGTCCCAAGTGACTCGAACCCAGGCCCATTCCTCTTGCAGATGGTGCCATTTTCATAGGCCCTAAATGGCACCTTCAGGCCACTTTTCCAAGCCTGTTTGTGTGTCAACTTTCACAAACTTTTTCTTTTAAGGCCACCTTACCTTGATTTCCTATTTTAAAATTTAAAACTTGACATTTCTAGGTCATTCCTAAGTTTCCAAAAATTTTCGATCGGCTCTGTAAACTTGCCATTTTCTTACATTTCTAGGTTTCCAAAAATGTGTACTTTCCATTTTCGAATCATTTCCTTACATTTCCAGGTTTCCAAAAATGTTCATGTCCATGCGTTTCCAGGTTTCCAAAAATGTTCATGTCCATGCATTTCCAGGTTTCCAAAAATGTTCATTTCCATTTCATTTCCATACATTTCTGAGTTTCTAAAAATATTAAAAATTTATTCATAGTACTTAAGACATGTCATTTTGTACAATTAAACCGAAAATGCATAGGCCTTTTCCAGGATGTTACAATTCTACCCCCTTAAAATAATTTCGTCCTCGAAATTTCTTAACTAAAATAACTGAGGGTATTGCTGTCGCATTGTCTCCTCTAACTCCCACGAAGCTTCTTCCGATCCATGATTGCGCCATAACACTTTGACTAGAGGAACTGACTTCCTTCGTAATACTTTCACATCACGTTCCAAGATCCGAATTGGCTCTTCCTTGTAGGATAAGTCTGGCCTTAGCTCCACTTCTTCAACTGGTACCACATGGGACGGATCTGATCGGTAACGACGTAGCATGGATACATGGAATACGTCATGCATCTGCTGCAATTCTGGTGGCAACTCCAATTGGTATGCCACTGGCCCAACTCGCTTCAGTACTCTATAGGGCCCTATAAACCTTGGGCTTAGCTTCCCTTTGTGACCGAACCTCATTACCTTCTTCCAAGGTGAGATCTTCAGAAACACTTGGTCTCCTACCTCAAACTCTATCTCCTTTCGCCTAAGGTCCGCGTACGACTTCTGCCTATCAGAGGCTTCTCTTAACCGTGCTCGAATTATCTCAACCTTCTCCTCAGTTTCTGCCACTAACTCCGGACCCAACACCCGACGTTCTCCTAACTCAGTCCAACAAGTAGGAGTTCTACACTTCCGACCATACAATGCTTCATATGGTGCCATCCGAATGCTAGTCTGATAGCTGTTGTTGTAGGCGAACTCAGCTAAAGGCAAGTAATCTTCCCAACTTCCTCGGAAATCCATCACACAGCCTCTCAACATATCCTCCAACACTTGTATAACTCGTTCAAACTGCCCGTCTGATTGTGGATGAAAAGCCGTAGTGAAGTCCAACTTAGTGCCTAAAGCTTGATGAAGTGCCTTCCAAAATCGAGACGTAAACCTTGGGTCCCTATCAGAGATGATCGATATTGGAACTCCATGTAACCTTACGATCTCCGCCACATATAACTTGGCTAACTTTTGAAGAGAATAGTCAACTCTCACCGGAATAAAGTGCGCGGATTTGGTCAAACGGCCCACTATCACCCATACCGAGTCTTTCTTAGTAGGCGTAAGGGGAAGCCCACTAACGAAGTCCATGGTAATTCTCTCCCACTTCCATTGTGGAATTTCGATTGGTTGAAGCAATCTCGATGGGACTTGGTGTTCAGCCTTAACTTGCTGACACGTCAGACATTTTCCCACGAATTCAGTAACTTCTTGTTTAAGATTAGACCACCAAAATTGTTCCCTTAGATCTCTATACAGCTTAATGCCTCCGGGATGCATAGCATAAGGGCTACCATGCGCTTCCCGAAGAATCCTTTGTCTCAACTCCTTGTCCCTTGGCATACAGACCTTTCCTTTGTAGCACAATACTCCTTCATCATTGACGCCATAATCCTTTAATTCTTCGTTCTGAACTTGCTGTAACTTAGCACTTAGGTCCTTATCGCCTAATCGTCCTCTTTCACCTCCTTCACCATGTGGGCTTGACTTGCAACTCTGCCAACAGGCTTCCATCATCATACAAACTTATGTGAGCGAACATAGCCCTTAGATCCGACACAACCTTCCTACTTAGGGCATCAGCTACCACATTCGCCTTGCCCGGATGATACTCTATCGAACAATCGTAGTCCTTCAACAATTCCACCCACCTTCGTTGCCTTAAGTTCAACTCCTTCTCAGTCAACAAGTACTTGAGACTTTTGTGGTCTGTGTAGATAACTGAACTTTCTCCATAAAGGTAGTGCCTCCAAACCTTAAGAGCGAAAACCACTGCTGCTAGTTCCAAGTCATGGGTTGGGTAGTTAACCTCATGAGGCCTTAACTGCCGAGACGCATAAGCGATCACTTTACCATCTTGCATTAGCACACAGCCTAACCCCGTATGTGAAGCGTCACAGTACACCACAAAATCCTTTTCTGCCTCCGGCTGAATTAACACTGGAGCTTCCGTCAACACCTTTTTAAGCTTTTCAAAGCTCTCCTGCTGCTTATTAGTCCATTCAAAGGGTACTTCCTTCCTTAGCAACTTTGTCAAAGGCGCGGCTATCGACGAGAACCCTTCCACAAAGCTTCTGTAATAGCCTGCCAAACCTAAGAAACTTCGGATTTCAGCCACGGACCTAGGTGGTTTCCAATCCAACACTGGTTCGATCTTCCTAGGGTCTACTCTTATTCCTTCTACGGATACCACATGTCCTAAGAATGCCACCTCCTAAGCCAAAATTTACAACTGGTTGAATTTGGCATAAAGCTTCTTTTCCCTTATGCAGCTTGCAAAGACAACTCGTAGATGTTCATCATGCTCCCCTTCAGACTTAGAGTACACCAAGATGTCATCGATGAACACAACGACGAACCTATCCAAATAGGGTTGGAAAACCCGATTCATCATGTCCATGAACGCGGCTGGAGCGTTCGTCAACCCAAACGGCATCACCACAAACTCAAAATGGCCGTATCTTGTCCTAAAAGCGGTCTTATGGATATCAGCCTCCTTCACCTTCAGCTAATGATATCCCAACCTTAAGTCGATCTTTGAAAACATCATGCCCTTTCACCGATCGAACAAGTCATCGATCCTTGGCAAAGGATACTTGTTCTTAATGGTCAGCTTATTTAACTGACGGTAATCTATGCACATACGCATAGTTCCGTCCTTCTTCTTCACAAATAGGACCGGTGCTCCCTATGGAGAAACACTGGGTCGGATGAACCCACGATCCAACAACTCTTGGATTTGAGCCTTGAGCTCTACTAACTCCTTTGGCGCCATTCGGTATGGAGCGATTGACACAGGAGCTATTCTCGGTAGCAAATCTATTCCAAATTCCACCTCCCTATCTGGGGGTATTCCTGGTAATTCCTCCAGAAATGTATCTTCAAAGTCCTTGACCGTTCTAACTCCGCTAACACCTTCTTCCTTTCCACCCAACGCACTTACGAAAGGCTAGGAATACCTTGCACCCTTTCTTAACCATTTTCTCACCTTCTCAGCAATAAACTACGTTAGACAAGTAGTTCCTCCTTTCTCCAACCATTACTACTACTTCATCCTCCGAGGTCCTTAGTTCCATTCGTTTAGCCGCACAATCCAACACGGCTCGTTGTTCTACTAGCCACCCATTCCGAGTATAAGTTCAAACTCTCCAAGGGTAACTCCATTAAGTCACCAAAAAGTTCACTCCCGAATCTCTGGGGTACATTCTCGAAAGATCTTATCTACCACTACGCTTTGGCCTAATGGGCTTACTACGATCATCCGCCTATCGAGAGTTCGAGTCTAGGTCTAGTGTTTCCACTACACTACATGCAACATATGAATGGGTCGAGCCCACATCAATTAAAGCAAAATAGGGCTTGTCAAAAATAAGAAACGTCTGGTTATAACATCCGTGCACCACCATCCTCCTCCCAAAACCGTATAAAACCAAACCCGGTTGCCTTGCCTCAAAGATTAGCAGCACACTCGGCCTGTGTTCCACGGCCTTTTCCAAAGACCATTATCTCTCGCGTTTCGAACCACGACCCTCGTTGAGGTCGCTGTCCGCTTCTACCACCGACTAACTAACGATGCGAGTGCGGCCGACTCTCATCCGGTTTCTTGGGACAATCTCAGAGCATATGGTCCTTGGACCCACACCAAAACATCCTCCCGTCTTTTTCCAGCACTCCCCTAAGTGCTTCCTTCCACAATGCTCACAAGGACGATACTGCCATCCTGTACCAGCTTGCTGATTTCGCGGCCCATCAACTCTAGGTGTCTTATGAACCTTTCCAGATGGTCCAAGACCTCTCTTGGGCTTATTCCTATCCACAGCCTGCTTGGTAGAATCCTTAATTCCCTCGGCCACCTTGGCCTTTTCTACCAAAGCAGAGAACTCTCACTCCTGATGCGGTGCTATTAACAGTCTCAGATCGTCCCTCAGCCCGTCCTCAAAACGGACACAGCGCTCATGCTCAGTTGCCACTACCCCGCGAGCATAGCGACTCAACCTCAGAAATTCTGCTTCATATTCTGCAACAGACTTGCTCCCTTGAACCAGCCCCAGAAAAGCATTCATTTGCTCATATGTATTCCTTAACATATTCCCAGGTCAGATCCTCAGCCGTGGCACTATCCCGAACAGTTAACCACCACTGATACGCTTCATCGCGTAACAGTGCCACCATCCCTTTCAACTTTTCCTCAGGGGTCAAATCAATCTCATCCATGATGCGCTCTGTTGCTTCCAACCAGTACTCAACTGTACTGGGTGCCACTCTAGATACTCCTCGAAACATTTCAACTCCATTCGCTCGAAGCCGTTTAGGCACAGACTTACGGTTTCCCGAATTTCCACCTGCACCAGCCACTAATTCCAAAACTCGCAGCACCACCTGCGACACAGCATCTTCTCCCGTTTGAGCTTGCTGCTCAACACCAACAGCTAGGGGTGGTGGTGGCGGTGATATCTCATTGTCAGACCCTTGACCCGATCTAACGGGTTCTGATACAGTCATCCTTCCTCTACCTCGTCCACAACAACCACGTCCTCTAGAGCTCATTTCTAACGTTGAGATCTGATTAAGAAGTTTTATGCATTAGTACTTTTGTTTCACTTGATTACTCGCGAGGAAGTTTTATGAAAAAGAATTTAGGAGTGGTTCTTTCGTATTCATACAAACACACAGTCTTTCCATTCATTCATCCATCCATCAAACAAGTATAAACTTTCGTTCATTCAGAGAAACGTTGTAGTTTTCATCGTTGTTGCTTTTCCACTACCTAGGGGTATTTTCGTAATTTTGTCCTACAGGGGTATTCTCGTAATTTTTCAAAAGAAAAATTTCTTTGGTGATTTTGCCACAAGTATTTTGGTATTTTTAAATTCCCGGGGTATTTTGGAAAAATTTTAAAATCTGGGGTTATTTCAGTAATTTTTCACAACTAGGATAAATTTGTAAAATTTAATAAATCAGGGATATTTCAAAAGTTGCAAAACTTTGAGGGTTCTTTTTTTGAGAATTGTACTTTTCAAAACGACGATGTTGCAAAAATTTTGGAAATCAGGGTCATTTTGGTAATTTTGTAAGTTAGGGACAATTTTGTAATTTTCCAAACTCAAGATATTTTTGACAATTTGCAAATTAGGGTTTTTGAATACTTATAAAATAATGAAATTTTGGTAAGACTGTTGAGTAGTTGGACATTTTATAAGCCAAGGGCATTTTGGTAATTTTACCACTAAGGGTATTTTTGTAATTTTCATAAATAAAAAATTTTTCGGAAAATTTTGTAAAGATAGTTTCCACAAATTAAAAGAGTGATTTTAAAGGTTTTAAAACTAGGGTTTTGTTGTTTTTTTTCTTTTTTTTTTTTTTAAAAACATGGCTAGTTCCTTTTCGGGTTTTAGTTATTGTGTTCACCTATGACCGAGCCCTCTTGGTCGTGGTGAACCAAAGCTACGCACCAGCAGATTCGAGTGGAGAGGAGGTGAGTCACGCGGATCGCTTAAATACCAAGCTCCCACCAAAACCATTCCTAAACATGCGCACGCAGGTTGCCACACCACCGAGCCCTCTCGAGTTAGGGTGAACCGAAGCTACGCACTGCAGGGATTCTGCGAAGAGGAGGTGAGTCACTAGGACTGCTTAAATACCAAGCTCTTCCGAATCCAATCCTAGACATACGCACAGGGGTTACCACACCCTAGCTCAGTGACTTAGCCACAGGTTTGTTTAGTGCATTAAGTCTAATGTGGTTGTGTTGAGTAGACTAGTCCTAGAGTTCAATATTCCTATCATTCTATTCTACGTTCCATGCCTTTTCTACCCTTATACAATTCATAAATCACATAGTCACATATAGAGTTAGGGGTACTTACCTGGTGGAGTGCGGGTCGGAGACTTAGGTGCCATGCCAGAAAACATGTTTATTTCATAAAATCCTTTCAAAAAGCTTACTTGGCTCGATTTGAAAACGTTTTGGGCCTTAGCCCACAGGCCGAGAGTTTTAAAACTGGGCTCTGATACCAAACTGAAACACCCCACACCCGGCCCACGAGCCTGAACTAGATCTGGTATGTTCCTTGAGTAAACTGATTTCAAAGTTCTTTGTTTCTTAGAGGAAATTTGTGTAATTTTAGAAAAGTATCGTCTTGGGTTGGGCTTACGTTGGAAAACCCATTTATTCTACTCAGAAATCATTTAACTACGGTGACAAAACCATTTTAGAGTTTATTTGTAAAGAAATAATTTATTTCAAAATTTAAACAAAGGTAATTCGTAACATAATAGTTAAAAGTAAACAGAAATTAAGAAAATCCAACTTGGGCCTTATGGCCTTATTACATCAATCAAAACCAAAAAAAAAAAAAATGAAATTAAAAGTACTTAAAGAAAGATAATGTCCAAGTTAAATATAATCTTCAAGTAGAGCATGGCCACCACAAGATCTACCGTCCCAGTCCGTCACGGTTCATCACCTGAAAAGTGTTCCCACAACGGGGTGAGTCAACAGACTCAATGTGTAAACCAACACTAAACTCTAATAGATCAGGCATACATGTTCATATCAAACACTTATTCATACAACAGATAACAATGATGATGCAACTCGAACCCAAAACCTAGATGCCATCCGCTACACATCCCCGTACCAACCTGCACACCGTGGGGACTACTAAGTCGACCCTCCATCCGCTACACACCTTCAAGGCGATCACAGCGATCGACGTGCTCATCGCCCATATAAAATTTGTGGCATAGCCACCAGATATAATTGTGTCAAAAGACACCAGTTTCAGATAATGTAACCAAAGTTACCACATTCAGATAATGTGACCGAAGTCACCGCATTCAGATAGTGAGACCGTAGTCATCACATTCACTTCCCCTTTTCATATAACCCGAATGACCCATATTACTCATATCAGGTAACATATATAGATTCGTTTAACGAAGTCCTTAAAATCCCAAAGAAAACCGATTTACAGATTTAGATCTTTAATGCCCATATTCAGTTAACATAGTAATCTTTAGCAAAGACCTATTTGGCTATAAAACCAAATCCTAGTAGGATTTGTATTACTTACCTTGTTGCTGAATTGAATGATTGTAACTCAAATCCCGAAAATTGATAGTATTCTTTTTCTTGAAACCGGCTAGCACTAAAGTCATTAGGCATGGTTAGTTCGACTCTGAGATTCATAAGAAACAGATCTGAGTTGCTAAATCAGCCTTGGCCGAATATATAATGTTTGCTTACCTTGTGGATCTAAAATCTCGAAAATTCCACTTAACTATGGATATGTCAAAATCCCTACACACATGTGTTAGATCTGATTTCCAAATCACTTAATAAACTTAATCAAATGGCCTTTGGCCTAAACCATGCTTTTCTTACCTTAAATCCTTGAATCCTGAAACTCTCTTCTTGATTAGCCGAAATTCCTTAGATTTGAAATCCCTGAATTCCTCCTTCAATATTCGGCTAAAAGACAACCAAAAAGGATCAGTTCCTAAATCTTGGTTGAAAGAGATTAAACAACAAGAATCTACTATTCTTACCTTAACATCACAGTCGACGACACCTTTGTTTGAAGTCACAAAGATTCAGCTATGTAGACTTAGACAGAGATCAAAGAGGTTTCGGCTTGGCAGTAGAAGAGAAAAGAAGAAGAAAAGATGGATTTTTGCTTAAGGAAAATTTTGGCAGAGAGAGAGTAATGGCTTAGGGAATTTTCGGCAAAGGGATAAGATGAATGGAAAATAGCCTTAATTTCTAAGTTTCCAAAAATTTTCGATCGGCTCTGTAAACTTGCCATTTTCTTACATTTCCAGGTTTCCAAAAATGTGTACTTTCCATTTTCGAATCATTTCCTTACATTTCCAGGTTTTCAAAAATGTTCATATCCTTGCATTTCCAGGTGTCCAAAAATGTTCATGTCCATGAATTTCCAGGTTTCCAAAAATGTTCATTTCCATTTCATTTCCATACATTTCCGAGTTTCCAAAAATATGAAAAATTTATTCATAGTACTTAAGACATGTCATTTCGTACAATTAAACTGAAAATGCATAGGCCTTTTCCAGGATGTTACAGAAAACATCACTCTCTCCTACTCCCTCATATTGTGATCATCTCTTTTTCGTAGTGTTCTAGTGGGTGGCCGTGTATCACATCCTTGTCGACTCATCTGTAGCCATAAGTCCAATCTGTGGGAATCGGATTCATCATCGTTAAGGTAAAGAGTTTTGTCATGGTTCATTCCGATCTCTTTCATTGCTTGGTTATTCCGTTAAAACAAATCAATGGATTTGACTAATCGATTACTATAGGGACTAAATCGCTCGTTCTTCTCTACTCGTTGATCCTTCGAAAACAGTGGTAAGCCAAGACCCTCTCCCTAAACAACTACATTCTCTTATTGTAGTATTCTTCTAACCGAAACTCTTTCAATGGAGGCAAGTGGTAACATTATTAAAAGAAAATCGATAGGAAGGCAAATAGAGAGTGGACTTTCAATCTCTACTCCCAAGTTCAAACGAAGGGCGGTATCGGCAGTTCAGGATTTCCTACCGGGTTGTGGACCATCATCCGGTGAGAATAGACAAATCGTGATCGTTCACGATACTATGGGTAAGCATTTCATTAGATCGTTAGATTTAGATATTTGGATTAAGACACCATCTTTTTGTTGTTAATCGAGTATTATGGTGACATAGGTGCCGACGATCAAGAAGGTTTATTCCTTCCCGTAATCAGCTGTGTAATCTCACACCGAAATCCCATAAATTCGTGATTCACTATCATGTTGGAAAATAGATCGTTGTTGCTTACGAATCTAATAACTGTAATATGACATGAATCGAGTAATCTGCTTAAACAATACTATTTCTAAAGATTTTTAAAAAAAATCGATATTAATTTACTAAATTACAGAAATATCCCTATGGGCTGATTTACGAAAATGCCCCTGTGGGTCGATTTACCAGAATGCCCCAATGGGCCGATTTGCTAAAATGCCTTAGTTGGCCAAACTATCGAAGTGCTTTAATGGGCCGATTCACTGAATTAATTCACTAGATTAATGGTTGTTGTATATATATGTGGATATTTTGTTTTATTATGTATGATACATTTTTATATATTGCATGGGATGGGATAAATTGTATGGAGAGCAGTGTAGCCTGGTGGCATTACCACAAATCTATTTATTATTGTGCTTAATTTTGGTGGCTTGACTACAAAAATATTATACTTTAGCAGCTTGGCTGCAATTTGGTGTGAGCAGCGGGGTTGGTTGACTT
Source organism: Gossypium bickii (assembly GCA_025503065.1). Classification (NCBI taxonomy): domain Eukaryota; kingdom Viridiplantae; phylum Streptophyta; class Magnoliopsida; order Malvales; family Malvaceae; genus Gossypium; species Gossypium bickii. The sequence continues at coordinate 38,964,095 of CP106711.1, forward strand.
GATCCCCACAGGTGTGATTGGCTGGTCGGGGGTGTGATGTATGGATGGGTTGGGTTGCATACTTTTCATTTATATATTACTATGTAAATGGGCTTCAGCCCAAGATTATGCTTTGCGGGTTCAGGCCCAATGGATGACGGTAAGGGGATTATGCACTGAGTTCTTGTAACTCACCCCCTTCTTTTTCTAAATCCTTGCAAGTAATGCTCAGTGATGAGGACTTAGGCCATGGATGAGTCGGTGGAGGCCATACTTTGGAAATAATGTTTTCAAACATTAGTAAACTTCTTTTCCATTTTATTTCGTGACTTTACTATTTTGGGTTTTAAAGTTGTAATAAGACCTCTGGGATATGTTTTATTTTGCTTTATGTTTAGACGTACTTAATATCTTTCTTAAATTATTTTAAATGGGGATTTTCTAAAATCATAATTAACGGTTTTCCAAAATTGATTAATAAATGGATTTCGTAATAAATATGTACAAATATTTTAACTTGGATTTTCCTCCGAAGTATCATCATCATTTTCAAAAGTTACGATTTTAAAGATCACTTGATAAATTTTCAATTCATCAATCAACCTCTCGAGATTAGTAGCATTTTTAACGAATATTTATAACCAAACTTGTTTTTCTTAACGATAACTAAAATAATTATTATTAAAATCCCGAGTACTTTCTGTGACATGCCAGATCCGGTCATACCGCATGGGCCGGGTTTGGGGTGTTACAGTCCTCATAACTTGCCACTGGTAGTTATTTAGTGACATCTCTTCAATGAATTCGTAAGTAGCCTCAGGCATTTTATTGTTTAGTGTATCACCGGCGGCTACATCAATCAACTTCCTAGTTGAGGGGTTCACACCATTGTAAAAGGTTTGAACCTTCTAGCCACAAAGGTAACCCATGGTGAGGGCATCTTCTCAATAGATCCTTGTATCTCTCTGATGCATCGTAAAGTGTCTCTAAATCCATCTGCACAAAAGAAGAGATATCATTCCTCAACTTAGCCATTTTAGTCGACAGAAAATATTTAAGAAAAAATTTTCGGTCATTTGTTCCCATGTAGTGATTGATCCTCGTGGTAATGAGTTCAACCACTGTTTGGCTTTATTCCTCAACGAGAAGGTAAACAACCGAAGGCGAATGACATCATTAGAAACGCCATTACTTTTGAAAGTATTACAAAACTCTAGAAAATTTTCCAAGTGATTGTTTGGATCCTCATCCTGCAAACCATCAAACTGAACAAACTGCTGAATCATCTGAATAGTGTTAGGTTTCAGTTCAAAATTATTTGAAGCAACAACAGGTCTAACAATACTTGATTCAGTTCCTGTTAAATTAGGTTTAGCATAATCATACATAGTTCGAAGAGCGGGATTTTCGGTAACCACCAGAGGTAGTGGATTGTTATCAGCCATCTCCTCGGTAGTATCAGTGTCATTCTCTTATTCATCTTCTATGTATTGTTGGCTTCGCCTTATTTCTCGTCGGTTTCTATGAGCGGTACCTTCTATATCACTATCAAAAAGTAATGGTCTTGACGGGTTCCTTCTAGTCATAAACTAGAATACCTATCAGAAGCAAAGAAAATAAACGTTACTAAATAAAAATAAAAAAATAATTTGCAATATAAAAAATGGAAAAAGTAATAAAAATTTAGTGTTCCTAATATCTTAGTACCCGATAACGGCGCTAAAAACTTGATTGTGTCTCTAACTAACTATGATCACAATAAAGGCAAGCGCACCTATCGTTTAATAGTATAGTTATGGTAAGACCGGTAATATCGTATCCACAAGTACCAAGAGTACTAGTAATTACTATCTTCTTATTATCTAGCCTAAGAATTGAATTGATTTCTTTTGAAACTAAAACTAATTAAAAGAACGACAAGGAATGAATTAGGAAAATACTTTTAGACAACTTATATGATAAAGGCATGATAAATAGTAAAAGTAACATATTTTAGGCCCACATTTAACATGCTTTTGGATGATTTAAGCCCTGAATTGTGTAAATTGGTGCTCTTAATCCTTTGTTTTCATGTTTTATACTCATGAGAGGACCCAATGACGAAAAGAACGAAAAACATTCCCAAAACGGAGTAAATGGGCCATATCATGAAATCCACACGGCCTGGGCCCAGGACCACACGGCCGTGCCCCATTCAACAGGTTCGACACGGCCTGGCCATGACTTACACGAGCGTGTGCCAGGGGCGTGTGTAACAGTCCGGTTTATACCTTAGTCGGAACAGTGGTTTCGGGACCACGAATCCGAGTCCGAATAAAATTTTAATATTATTTTTCTATATCGATGATATGTGACTAAGCATGTGGTAAATTTTTGTGAGTTAATTTGTCCGCCTGTGTGTTTAATTCGAAAAAAGGATGGAATTGCATTAAATGTGAAAGTTGCTTGCTAATTGTTAAAGTACTTAAGTGATGTGGCTTTTGAATATAGTGGCCTTAATAGGCAAATATACTAATAAGTGGTTAGTGGATGGCTAAGGTCATAAATGACCTTGAATTATGTGTTTTAATATATTTGATTTCAAGGTTAAAAATGTCTTTATGTATTAAATGATTATATGTTTAATAAAAACATGAAAATGGCCACATTATAATCCTTTATTAGCCGAAAATCAAAGAAAGAAAAAGAAGAAAACCTTAAGTTAGGTTCGGCCATTTCAAGCTCATATTAAGGTGAGTTTTGTCTTCGATTTTTGATAAATTCTATGTTTTTGTAATTGTTGCTTTCTCTACTACAAAACCCATGTCTCAATTTGATGAATTGATGTTGTTCATGAAAAATTTCATTGATGCTATGTTGAGTTTTGTGATGATTTTTGGTGTTAAATTAAAGATTTGAGCTAGATGAACATACGTTGTTTTTGAAATTTTGATGAATTTAGCTAATTAGGGCTAAATTGAGAAAGTAGCACTTTGAGGGACTAAATTATAAATTTGATGTAAAATATGGGATTGAATGAGATTTATATGTATTCGGCTAAGTATGTGTATGTGTTGATTTTGTGAATTTGATGTTTTGAAAAAAATGGACTAAATTGATATATTGTGCAAATGTGTGGGATAATTTGTAAATAGCCCCAAATATATGTATATGGATTGAATTGAATGAATTAGTGAATAAAAGGATTAATTCTGAATATGTTTAGATCAAGAACCGAGGAAAATGGAATTAGATCGCGGGAAAGCGAAAGTAAACGAGTAGCCGTTTTCATTCCAATAGATTGAATCTGAGTTAAGTCACTATGCAAATAAACGTAACTATATGAAATTATATTTTTTCATATGACTAATGTTGATAATGGATACTTACGAGAGCTTATGCATATGAATTCCGAGATAAGTTCGATAGTGACTAAGTCCGAAAAGTCCTGTACGAACCTAGGAATAGATAGGATTAGCTATGTCATGACATAGGTAACTGTTCTGTTTTGTCATGTAAGACCACGTCTGGGACGTTGGCATTGATTTGAGACTTGTATAAGACCACGTTTGGGACGTTGGCATCGATATGAGCTTTATGTGTAAGACCATGTCTGGGACATCGGCATCGTATTGATTCGTGTAAGACCCTGTCTGGGATAGTAGCATCGATATTGAGTGCATGTAAGACCTCGTCTGGGACATTGGCATTGTACGACTATTTTGATTTTCTGAGTATCCTACTAGATTCCTTACGGTCTAATGGGCATGTCTGTGATCCGAATGGCTATGTAAATAGAGAATCCGTTTTAGTACGTTGATTTATACACCAAGTGTGTATATAAGGTAAGTATCTATATGATCTTACTATGATGAGTATGTATGTTGGGATAATGAAATGATATGTGGAAATAAGCATGAAAGAGTTTTGTATTTGTAAGACTTTTGAGTTGATGAATGTGGCAAATATGGCCAAGTACATGAATCCAATCATTATGTGATAAATTGCTAAGAAATTAGATGGATCAATGTACATATGTGCATATATATGTTTTTTTTCATGTTTAGTTTATTTGTATATGACTTACTAAGCTTTTGGAAAGCTTACTCTGTGTGTGCTTTCTCTGTTTTATAGGTCGTCAAAGCTACTGAAGGCTCAGGACCGTCACGAATCGTCATTACACTAATAAACTCATTTTGGTACGCTTTGGAAAATGTATAAAGCTAGATATGGCATGTGTAGGCTAGTATTTTGGTATAAGTTGTTATATGAACTTAGCCATGAGATTTGGCTAGAGATGAGTTGAGACTATGCATTATGGTTATTATACGTGATGCATGTTTGGCATGGTTAGTTGATTCATGAAATAGTCAAGCTTTTGAGTTAAGCAAATGAATGTATTATGTTTTTGTATATGTTTTGGTCTTGGAAATTAGCATGATGGAAATGGATATTCATTGTGCGGTTTGAATGGTTATTTGGTATGTTTTTGGTTGCCATATATGCATGATATGTGCTGGTAAATGTTGCTTGTAGATGAGACCCAAATGGGTGGCATTTTGGCCCTGATAATGGCCTATAATGTCACACTGTTGTGGCACACAGGCGTGCCTAGTGATCGTGGGCTAAGTCAATAGCTAGCATAGGAGTACACAGCCCTGGCACACGGTCGTGTCTACTGTCTACTAGCCGTGTGATTTTTGGCAGGATCGACCACGGCCTGAGTACATGGGCGTGCTTAGTGGTCGTCGAAGATAAGTCAGTTTCGACCACAGGGAGGACACACGGGGGTTTCTAGCAACCGTGGAAGGCACACTGTTTTCTCCCACGGGCGTGTATGCCCTATATTTTAGAAAAGTTTTTAAATTTCCAAGAACTTCTATATATGTTTCGTTTTAGTCCCGACTCAGGTTATAAGCATGTTTAAGGTTTTTTTGACCTATTTAAGGGACATTGTGTGCATGAAATTCTGTAAGTGTTATTCGATTTGTCCGGTCACACTCCTAACCCTAATCCGGCGATGGATACGGGATAGGGGTGTTACATTTGGCTGGTATCAGAGCTACGGTTTAGCTTATTCTCGGACTAACGTAGCGTGTCAGAGTCTAGCCATACATGCCATATGTCTGAAATATGATAGTGTGATGAATCCTGGCGTATAAAATGTGATTTTCATATAGTAATGGATCCCGAAAGAGCCGTAGCTGACAACGTAGAAAGTAATGCGCCTGCTCCTGCGCAAGAGACAGCGCCCTCTGATTCGAGACCGGCTACGAGCGGTCAAGAGGGAGAAGGTAAACAAGCTTTCTTCCAGATGATGAGTGAGTGGTTCACTCTGTTCGTAAAGAATAACCCGACTGTTTCGCAACCCCCACCCGTGGTTAATCCCTCTCAAACATCTGATCTCCGACTGCAAATCTGAATCTATGGAATAAGCCTCCGATTGATAAGATTTGTAAGTATGGGGCCGGAGAATTTCGGGCTAGTAATGATGATGATGCTGAAAAGGCCGAGTTCTGGATTAAAAATACTATCTGGGTATTTGATGAAATGTCTCTGACTCCGGAAGAATGCATAAAGTGTGTTGTATCTTTGCTTCGAGATGCGGCTTATCAATGGTGGAAAACTCCGATTTCTGTTGTTCTAAAAGAGAGAGTTACATGGGACTTCTTTCAGATTGAGTTCCAGAAGAAATATATCAGTGAGAGATTCGTTGATCAGAAATGGAAGGAATTTCTGGAACTTAAACAGGGCCGAATGACTGTTTCTGAGTATGAACGAGAATTCGTGAGACTGAGTCAGTATGCCCGGGAATGTGTATCTTCTGAAGCTATAATGTGTAAAAGATTCGAAGATGGTCTTAATGAATACATACGTTTGCTAGTTGGGATTTTAGAAATAAAGGAGTTTGTTTGTTGACCGAGCACGTAAAGCTGAGGCACTCGGGAAAGATAAAAGAAAAGTTGAGTCTGAAGCCTAAGATATGAGAAAGAGGTTTTCAAGCAAATCAGTTCAGTCTGCTCCGAAAAGATTCAGAGCTGATCAAAGTCATTCCAGAGATAATGTGGGACATTTGAACAAAAATCGAGCTAGATCGCAAATGAGTTCCAAAACTCCAGCAACTTCAATAGCCAGTATTGGTAATGTTCGTATGAGAGACCTGAATGTAAACATTGTGGAAAAAGACATTCGAAAAGCTGTAGTTTAAATGATAGAGCTTGCTTTTAATGTGGATTGCTTGATCATTTTATCCGTGACTGCCCTGAGTCTGTCGAGCTAGAGACTGTTCAGAATCTGAGATCTGATCAAAGAATGTAAGAAATGTTAGTGGTAGTCAGAGAACTATGAGAGACAATGTTGCCAAGTCTGAAGCTAGAGCGCCTGCCAGAGCGTATGCTATTCGAGCTCGTGAGGAAGCTTCATCACCGGATGTTATAACGGGTACTTTTACTCTTTATGGTACTTATGTGATTGCATTAATAGACGCTGGTTCTACGCATTCATATATATGCATGAATTTAGTATCCAGTAAGACTTTACCTGTAGAGTCTACTGAGTTTGCTATAAAAGCATCGAATCCCTTAGGTAAAAGTGTCCTTGTTGACAAAGTATGCAAGAACTGTCCGTTAATGTTTCGAGATATCTGTTTTCCTGTTGATCTGATGCTTTTGCCATTTGATGAGTTGGATATCATTCTTGGTATGGATTGGTTGTTTATGCATGATGCTGTTGTGAACTGTAAAAGAAAGACGATTGATGTGAGATGTTCAAATGATGAGATAGTACGAATTGAATCTAATGATTTGAATGGATTGCCTGCTGTGATATCTGTATTAAAAGTACAAAGTTATGTGAAAAAGGGTTATGAGGCATATTTTGCTTATGTGATTGATTCGAAAGCATCTGAAAAGAAAGTTGAATCAGCGCCTATTGTCTGTGAGTTTTCTGATGTATTCCATGAAGAGTTACCGGGTTTGCCTCTAATACGAGAAGTAGAATTTAGTATTGATTTGTTGCCTGGTACTACACCTATTTCGATAGCTCCGTATAGAATGGCACCAACAGAATTGAAAGAGTTAAAGTCACAGTTGCAAGAATTTACTGATAGAGGGTTTGCTAGACCGAGTTTCTCACCTTGGGGTGCTCCTATTTTATTTGTGGAAAAGAAAGATGGCACGATGAGAATGTGCATCGACTAACGTCAGTTGAATAAGGTGACAATAAAGAATAAATATCCGTTGCCCCGAATAGACGACTTATTTGATCAGTTAAAAGGAGCTACTGTGTTTTGTAAGATTGATCTAAGATCGGGATACTACCAGTTGAGACTTAAAGATGGAGACATTGCGAAGACTGCTTTCAGAACGAGGTTTGGACATTATGAGTTTTTAGTTATGCCATTTGGACTAACTAATGCTCCTGCTTTTTTTATGGATTTGATGAACAGAATTTTCAGACCGTACTTAGATCAATTTGTTGTAGTATTCATAGATGACAGATTAATTTACTCACGTGATGAAAATGAGCATGTTGAACACCTGAGAATTGTATTGCAAACTCTGAGAGAAAAGCAATTGTATGCGAAATTCAGCAAATGTGAATTTTGGTTGCATGAGGTTAGTTTTCTGGAACATATTGTGTCAGCTTCTGGAATTCGTGTTGATCTGAGCAAGATTTATGCTATTCTGGATTGGAAACCTCCAAAGAATGTGTCTGAAGTTCGTAGTTTTCTAGGTTTAACTGGTTATTACCGCAGATTTGTAAAAGGCTTTTCGATGATAGCTACTCCATTGACTAGATTACTTCAGAAAGATGTTAGATTTGAATGGTCTGATAAATGTAAGAAAAGTTTTGATCAACTGAAAACTCTGTTAACAGAAGCTCCAGTGTTAGTACAGCCAGAATCGGGTAAAGGATTTGTTATATACAGTGATGCTTCGTTAAACGGTCTGGGATGTGTTTTGATACAAGAAGGCAAAGTTGTAGCTTATGCCTCAAGACAATTGAAGCCTCATGAAAAGAATTATCTGACACACGACCTTGAGCTTGCTGCGATTGTGTTTACACTTAAGATTTGGTGCCATTATCTGTATGGCGAGAAATGTCATGTGTTTTCAGATCATAAAAGTTTGAAATATCTGATGACTCAAAAGGATTTGAACCTGCGTCAAAGAAGATGGTTAGAGCTGTTAAAAGATAATGAATTCGTGATAGATTATCATCCAAGTAAAGCGAACGTTGTTGCTGATGCTTTGAGCAGAAAATCATTGTATGCACTACGTGCTTTGAATGCTCAGTTGAATTTGTCTGATGATAGTTCTGTATTAGCTGAGTTAAAAGCAAAACTATTATTTATATGGCATATTTGTGATGTTCAGAAATCTGATAATGAATTACTAGCGAAACGAGCTCAGTGTGAAGTGAATTTCGAATCTGAATTTCAAATTGTTGATGATTGTTTAAGATTCCGGGATCGTATCTGTGTTTTGAGAAATCCAGAGTTGATTCAGTTGATTTTGAGTGAAGCTCATAATAGTAGTCTATCTGTTCATCTAGGAAGTACTAAAATGTATCATGATTTGAAACGACATTACTGGTGGTCTAGTATGAAACGAGACATTTCTAAATTTGTTTCAACATGAAACACCCCAAACCCGGCCCACGAGCTTTGACCAGATTTGGTATGTTCCTCAAGAAAACCGATTTCAAATTCTTTTGTTACTTAGAGAAAACTTGTGCGATAAAAAAAAATATTGTTTGGGTTGGCCTTTTATTGCAAACCAGTTTATCTTACATTGAAATCCATTTATTTAAGGTGATAAACATTTAGGGTTTACTTCAAAATAAATTTACTTGAATCCATAACTAATAATTTATAAACATAATAAATAAGAGTAAAAGAATTAAAGAAAACCAACTATGGCCTTATGGCCTTATTACATCAAATAATTCCCCCAAACTTTAAGTTTAAGTACTTGATAAAAATAAAATCCACATTAATTAAATTCCTTGCTGTGCATGGCCATCCCTAAGCTTCTGCCGAGTCCGGTCCATTACTGCTCGTCACCTGAAAATAGTCCCACAACGGGGTGAGTCAAACAGACTCAATGTGTACACGACACTAAATCATAATAGAATTAGGCATACAAGAGTTACACATTCAGCAGTGAATACAAGTTATGATGCATTCCCAAACCCAAACCTAATTGTCCATCCGCTACACACCCCGTACCTTCCAAATCACACACCGGGGGACTACTAAGTCGACCCTCCTTCCGTCACACACCAAATTGCGGTCTTAGGTCAACGCGCGTTCGTGGTCTTAGGTCACCACGTTCGATTTCTATCGTGGTCTTAGGTCACCACTTTCAGACATCGTGGTCTTAGGTCACCACTTTGAGATATCACGGTCTTAGGTCACCGTGTTCGTGGTCTTAGGTCACCACATTCACTTCCCCTTTCAAACAAACCCATATGCCCCATATAATAATAATATGCATAAATATGCTAGAGTTCACATTCTTATCATATTCTCATGTTACTAATAACATTTTTCATATTCCTAGTAGGAGTAGGAAACGTACCTGAGTACTTAGTACCATAACATGGTACCTTAGCCACTTTCTTATTCTTAATATCACATATTTTAATTAGACATAGCCATAAAACTTATTAAGAATTAGTGTGGGGTACACACCTGATTCGCTTAAAATTTCCTTGAGATCCCGAAAAGCTTGATCTAATGCTTAGATCCTTAATCCCTACATTGATTTATCACTTATTACCTTAATAAAAAGCCATTCTGCCAAAATTCCAAATCCTAGTAGGATTAGTATTCTTACCTTGTTACCGATTGGAACACCAACAAATCCCAAAACTGTTCCTTGTTTCCCTAGGAATGTCAAAATCCCTAAAACCTTACGTTAGACTTAATCTTAATCATCGAAACATAAATCAAGGCCTTTGGCTGAATATTCACATGTCTTACCTTAATCTTAGAAATCCCGAATACTCCTCCTTTTAGTCGACTACTCTGATAATCCGAAAGATCCTTCCATATTCGGCAACCATAATATGTATGGGGTTAGATTATCTCTTGGCTAATCTAAAAGAAAAGAATGGAAATCAAACTTGTTCTTACCTTTGAAGCAATCAACAGCACCTAGGCTTGAAGCCCTTCCAAGATTTGGCTTTTGAATGGATTGGTAAGAAGAAATAGGAAGAAAAGAAAACTTGAGAATTTTGACAATGGTGGACTATAGATTCGGCTTGACAAAAGAAAAAGAGAAGAAAGCACTCAGAAATTCGGCAGAGAGAAGAGGAGGAAAAAAAATTGATGAGTAGCCTTATTTTCTTCCTTTTATAGCCGAAACTACTACTCAGAATCCCTTACTTGGCCACCACTCTTCTTTATTAATAAGTTTATCTCCTTAATTTAAAATAATTAGAGAATAATCCTTTATTATCTCTTCAAAAATAATCCAAATTAAATCCCTTATTTATCACCTTATTAATCGAATATTTATGAAAATAAAACTCCTTCTTTCTGGAAGGCTTGTGCCGTCCACCTCAGGCTTCTGGAAGCAAAAATAAAACTTCCTTTTTTTGCTTCCCAAGTGACTCGAACTCAGGCCCAACACCTTGCATGTGGCGCCATTTCCAGAGGCCCTAAGTGGCATCTTGAGCCACTTTTCCAAGCCTGTTTGTGTGTCAAATTTCACCAACTTTTTCTTTTAAGGCCACCTTGCCTTAATTTCCTCTTTTAAACTTTAAAACTCGACATTTCTAAGTCATTTCTAAGTTTCCAAAAATTTTCGTTCGGATCTGTAAACTTGACATTTCCTTACATTTCCAAGTTTCCAGAAATGTTCACTTTCCTCTTTTGAATCATTTCCTTACATTTCTAAGTTTCCAGAAATGTTCATTTCCAAATCATTTTCATTCATTTCCGGGTTTCCAAAAATATTCAAAATTTATTCTTAGTACATAAAACATGTTACTTCGTACAATTAAACCGAAAATGCATAGGCCCTTTCCAGGATGTTACAGTTCTACCCTCCTTAAAAATAATTTCGTCCTCGAAATTACTTATTAACGAATAATCGTACATCTTAACTCACCACTTTTACGCTTATGTCACGCCTCTGATCTTAATAGAACCATCATACTTCCTAGGCACAATCTCTAAGTTCACATCTAAAGTTTCAAACAGTTCACTTGTAACACAAGAATGAACTATCTCTAAAACAATAAATAGTACTCCAAAAACAAGGAACTTAACCGCTATCATATCCTTGGTTGTCTCACATCTGAACCTTCAGCACCTCTACCGGGTGTTCCATGACCATTTCCTCCATGGTTTAAACCACGAACCTTCGTTGCCTGAGGGCAATTCTTAACCAAATGAGCCTTAGACTTACAACTAAAACATTCCTGATCTCGGTTCCAACACTCGCCAACATGATACCTTCCACACTGAGCACACGGACGGTCCAGATTTCCAGTAGTTGGCTTAAAAACACGGGCAGAATTCTCAACCTTCGATCTTTTCTGAAGACCCTTAAACGATTCTGAAGGTCCAAAACTCCTCTTATCCCTTCCACAACGACCACGTCCCCTAGAACCCATTTTCTAACGTCGCTATTTAATCTGATTTAAGAGTTTTATACATTATTACTTTTGTTTCACTGATTAACCGCGAACAGTTTTATGAAAAGAGATGTTTAAAAGTGGTTCTTTCGATCAAGCAAAGTTCTCAGCTCAAGTTCACTATTCAGAAAGTCATGTTCACATTCATCAACCAATTATGAACTTTCGTTCATTAAGAGAAATGTTGTAGTTTTCATTGTTGTTGTATTTTTTCCCACTACCCAGGGGTATTTTCGTAATTTGTCCTACAGGGGTATTTTCGTAATTTGTCAAAATAAGGTTCCTTGGTGATTTTGTCAATAAGGGTATTTTGGTAATTTTGTGTTCTCGGGCTATTTTTTTTTGAAATTTTAAAATCTAGGGTATTTCGGTAATTTTGAAACTCAGGGGTATTTTGGTAATGAACCAGGTAAATTTGTAAAGCTCAATAATTCAGTGGTATTGTAGATTTTACAAAACTTTAGGGTTATCTTTGAGAATTCATTTTTTTCCAAATCGGGGATGTTGCAAAAACTTTGGAAATTAGGGTCATTTTGGTAATTTGCAAGTTAGGGGCAATTTCGTAATTTTCCAAAATCAAGGTATTTTTGCAAATTAAAGTTTTTGAGCAAAAATAATGAAATTTTGACGAAACTATTGAGTAGTTGGTCATTTGATAAACCAAGGGCATTTTGGTAATTTTACCACTAGGGGCATTTTTGTAATTTTAAAACTAGGGTTTTTTTATAAAAACACGGCTAGTTCCCTTTCGGGTTTTAGTTATTGTGTTTAGCCTATAACCGAGTCCTCTTGGTTAGGGTTAACCGAAGCTATGCACCAGGTAGGATTCCAGCGAGGAGAAGGTGAGTCACTAGGACTGCTTAAGTACCAAGCTCTTCCGGATCCAATCCTAGACATGCGCACAAGGGTTACCACACCTTAACTCGGCGACTTAGTCATAGGTTTGTTTAATTAGGCACTTAAGTCTTATGTAAGTGTTGGGGAAAACTAATCCTAGGGTTCAAGTACTTATCATGCTAGTCTACATTCCATTCCATTTCTACCCTTCTACACATCATACTATAAACACAGAAATGGATAGAAGTATTTACCTGGTGGATTGCGGGTCGGAGACTTAGGTGCCATGCCAGAAAACCTGCTCATCTTCAAAAATACTTTCATAAAACTCATTTAGGCTCGATTTGAAAATGTTTTGGGCCTTAGCCCACAGGCCGAGAGTTTAAAACTGGGCTCTGATACCAAACTGAAACACCCCAAACTCGGCCCACGAGCTTTGACCAGATTTGGTATGTTCCTCAAGAAAACCGGTTTCAAATTCTTTTGTTACTTAGAGAAAACTTGTGCGATAAAAAAAAATATTGTTTGGGTTGGGCTTTTATTGAAAACCAATTTATCTTACATTGAAATACATTTATTTAAGGTGATAAACATTTAGGGTTTACTTCAAAATAAATTTACTTGAATCCATAACTAATAATTTATAAACATAATAAATAAGAGTAAAAGAATTAAAGAAAACCAACTATGGCCTTATGGCCTTATTACATCAAATAATTCCCCCAAACTTTAAGTTTAAGTACTTAATAAAAATAAAATCCACATTAATTAAATTCCTTCTTTGTGCATGGTCACATGATGATCGAATTTGACCCTAATCAGAACGGTGATTTCGGGACCACGAATCTGAGTCAGTAGAATATTTTAATATTTTATATTGAATTTATGATCTATGATAGAGCATGTGTTAAAATTTGGTGAGTCAATTTGCTTATTGGTGTGCTAAATTTAACAAAAAAGATTGAATAGATAAGTAGTAAAAGTAGTGTGCATGAAATTAAATAGGTAATTGAATTGTTTTATTTAATGCAAGGGCTTGCATGTCAAATTTCCACTTTTTATGTAAGTGGACGGCAATGATGATGGGGGAGGATTTCTTTTATTATTTTATAATGTTAAAGTTATATTTTATGAAGGATAATATGAATTATATGGTATAATAAAATAACCATAAAGGAAGAGAAAATTCATTTTCTCGTCCTTTGTTTCATCTTCTTCACCGAAATTCTCTTGAAAGAAAGGAAGAAATCCATCCTCCCTCATTCGGCCTTGCATGTGGTCTTAAGGTGAGAATTTGAGTTTTAAATTAGAAAAATTATGTGTAAATGGGTGGGTTATCTTGAGCATTGCCGAAAGCATGCCAAAATTTTTGGATGTTAGGCATGATGAGATTCGGCCATGGGAGATAATTTATAACTTCTTGTGTTAATGAATTTAGATGAAATGGAAAGAAGTAGTTTAAACTTGTAGGAAGATTGTTTTAATTTATGCATGATGATGCCCTTATATTCGGCCGAATGTTGAGATGACCATTCATGAATTTTTCTCTTGTTTTGATGTTCAGTTATATATATATAGTGTAATTGGCCATGGATGAATGGCTATATTTAGATATGGTTATTGGGTGAATTAAGTACGAAGAGTCAATTGCCTAAATTAAATAGTGGAAGGGTTAAAATGATAGAAGGAAGGTTTATGGAGACTCGTAGGGACCTAGTGACCATTCGGCCATTGAGGAGAAATCTCAGTTAGTTGTATTTTGTATTGTGGTGCATTAAGGATTAAATTGAATAGGTTGTAAAGGTCAAGGGTAAATTGGTAAATGGTATGATTTTGTATTTTGTATTTAATTGAATGGAAATGTAATTAAAAAGGGTTCAATTTGATATTCTAGATCAAGATCATAAAGAACCGGGTTTTGGATTGGGGAAAAACTCAAGTTCACAGATAACCGGTCTTCGTCGTCCGACGAAATCCGAGGTAAGTCCTTAAGCAAGTGTATGATGAAAAAATTAATTATGAATATATTAAATGATTATATTTGACAAATTTGGGTATAAATCTATGTGATAGCCGAATGTGGTAGTATGTGTTTATTGGATTGACTTTATTTCATTTAAAGTAATGCGAATATGTAAATTTGGTTTGATATGTGAAATAGATATGAAGTTTATGAAATGTTTGTAAATTTAGCACTAAGAAATGTGAAACAAATGATTAATAGTGGTGAACTATTTCGGGCTTATTGCCTAGCAGGCCTTGTGCCGGTGAATCATTTCAGGCTATTTGCCTAGCAGGCTTTGTGCCGGTGTACTATTTTGGGTTTATTGCCTAGCAAGCCTTGTGCCGGTGAATCATTTCGGGCTTATTGCCTAGCAGGCCTTGTGCCGGTGTACTATTTCGAGCTTATTGCCCAGTAGGCTAAATGCTGGTGTTCAAATTTTAGACTTCAGGTCTAGCAGGCTTAAGGCCAGTGAAATGCTATAAACGGAGAAATCGAAAATTTAACCAAGGTGACATACATATGCAGTGCTATGTACTGAAAGCTCGGGTAAGAGTTGGCCTACTATATTAGCAAAGAATAAAGTAAGTTAATTTATTATCGTTTTAGTTAAGTACGATGTGATGAAGTGGATGACTCTATAAGTATGTTTCTTTGTAATGATGATGCTTATCATTAATGTGAATGAATATTATATGCGTATGGAATTGATATATATATACACATATACATATATGCTTATTACATTGAAGACTCGGTTACAAATGGAAAGATCAATGGTAAAAGAGTTTGAAAGGGTTTGCATATATGTATAAGTAGACATATGAGATTGATTTTCAAGATGGGTTCATGTGACTCGGAATATACGGTTAAATACAATAATTTTGAGTTTTTGATATTATATGTTCAAGTTTATATAGTTATAATATTTAAATTATGGGAATAACTAGTATTCGGCTATGTACATTGTTTTTATATATTGAAGAATTTATGTTCAATATTATAAGCCTGAAGACTTAATATGTTTGAGTGTATGATCCTTGTAATTATATTTGCTTGAGACTTACTAAGCTAGTGAGCTTACTTTGTGTGTTCATTATTCGTTTTATAGATTTTAGTCATGTTACGGGCTCGAAGGATCGTTGGTGAAGTCAACCACACTATCATCCCATTTTGGTACTTTTAAGCTAGTTATTTTTGAATCAAAGGCATGTATAGGCTAGCTAAATGTTGGTATGATGTTATGTTTATATGTATATAAAATAGCCATGCGAAAATGGCTTAAACATACATTATAAGTTTGGTTTTTATTTAATTTTGACAATGTGGTTACAGTGTTCGGTTTCAACAGTTTGGTCATGGTTGTTTCTTTACTTTAATCTTATGCATTCTATATGATTACTTGCGTGTAAAACCAACGTTTGTGTTAAATTAGTCAGGTGGATTGGCATTTAAGTTAGTCTTTGCATGTCTAAGTCAAGGTAGATATATGCTAGTTGAGTATTATTCAGGAATTGTATAAGTGTGACAACTTCAATCAATTTCTTAAGTAGGAATTATGTGAGTAATGCATGTATGTGTATTCAGCCAAAGCTAGGTGACAGTTGCAAATGTAGTTAACATGTTTAATGAATTATTTGTTTAGGCTCATAATCGAATATAGAAGATGTTTATAACTATGATATATAAATATTTTGCTTGTGAAGTCACTTATTAAATTTGAGTACATGAAATTACCAAACTTGGTTTGTGCTAGGGAATCAACATGAAATGTTGAAAATAAGGTCTCGTATATTCGGCCAAATTATAAGCATGTATGTGTTGTGTAATAAGTTGCATATTTTCAATTATGTGGAAATAGGTTTATGCCTTATGAAATAGGTATTAATAGGAAGTATATTGCATGAAATCTGTATAGTTAAGTGATAATGTTGTAGTATACATTGTTTAGTCATTTTAAGTTCATCGATGATTATATTGTATATGACTTAGATTGATGTATCAAGTATGTGTTACACATGTGAAATTGCTTGTTTATTATTATTAAAACATTGATAAAGATGAACGATTAAGTTTCAATCGAGTGAACTGAAGTTTTTAACTTACATGGTAACACCCGTAACCCTAATTTGGCAACAAACATGGGTTAAGGGTGTTACAATGGTCATCCCTAAGCTTCTGCCGAGCCCGGTCCATTACTGTTCGTCACCTGAAAATAGTCCCACAACGGGGTGAGTCAAACAGACTCAATGTGTACACGACATTAAATCATAATAGAATTAGGCATACAAGAGTTACACATTCAGAACAGTGAATACAAGTTATGATGCATTCCCAAACCCAAACCTAATTGTCCATTCGCTACACATACCCGTACCTGCCAGTCACACCGTGGGGACTACTAAGTCGACCCTCCTTCCGCTACACACCAAATTGCGGGCTTAGGTCACCGCATTCGTGGTCGTAGGTCACCACGTTCAGATTATTGTGGTCTTAGGTCACCACTTTCAGATATCACGGTCTTAGGTCACCGTGTTCGTGGTCTTAGGTCACCACATTCACTTCCCCTTTCAAACAAACCCATATGCCCCATATAATAATAATATGCATAAATATGCCAGAGTTCACATTCTTATCATATTCTCATGTTACTAATAGCATTTTTCATATTCCTAGTAAGAGTAGGAAACGTACCTGAGTACTTAGTACCATAATGTAACACACCAAACCAGGTCTATGCGTTAAGACGAGATTTGATTTGTCACACCAATCGAACATCCATTTAATTCTCTAATGATTACAGTAAAACAGTACTACAAAACTTTTTGGAAATAAAGTTTAATAAAAATTAAGTACAATGGTTTAAAATTTATGAATTAAGAAAATACTTGTTTGAAATCTTATCATTTAGAATATAATTGTCAAAACCTTAAAGTAGTTTTTAAAGGATTTGAAAGAATTTTAAATAAAATTTATTAAGGTGTCCAAATTGGTATAAAACACAATATTTTTAAGAAAACCTTATAGATTTAATATAAACCCATACTAAGAGTCTTAAAACAAAATTAAATTCATCCACACATAAAAATCCATAAAAACATAAATAGAGGCCTTATTACATCATACCCAAAATAGTAATTAAAATAAGTAACTTAAATAAAGTTCATAGTTTATAAAACCCATGCTCGTAGTATGGCCTCCATGAAGTCATCCCTGGACCAAGTCCACATCAATTGCCATTACCTGAGATGGATAAATAAACGGGGTGAGTTACTTAGAACTCAGTGTGTGACTCACTCACCACTATTATTGGGCCAGATCATTGAGACATTAATTTGGGCTTGAGCCCAATTGCAGATTTAACAATATAAAATAATATAAAATAAAATACAATGCATGTAAAATGAATTTCCCAACCAAGCCTAATTTCCATCCGCTACACACCCCCGTACCAACCATCACACCTGTGGGGATCAAGTCAACCCACCCCGCCAAACACACCAATCGTAGCCATTAAGCCATTTAAATTATATTGTAGTGCACTACCGAACTAGATTGTGACATGGTCACCGAACTAGAGGCATTAAGCCATAAAAATTTGTGGCAGAGCCACCGAACTAGATTTTCGGCCACAGGCCTTTCTTCTCTTCATCAAATATCCCGTCCCATGCAATCGTGTATGCATAACAATCTATAGACATATAATAATTTATCAAGTAATCCATATTATAATTGAGTTTATAATTAAACTTTTCTTTTGGGCCTATAAAACAAAATAGTATTTAGCCCATTTAGCAATCTAGCGAACTTAGGCCCATATATCGAACTAGAAGATTTTTGGCCCATTTAGCGATCTAGCAGTTTTTCGGCCCAATTTAACAATCTAGCAGTTTTTCGGCCCAATTTAATGATCTAGCAGTTTTTCCGAACAATTTAACGATCTAGCAGTTTTTTTTCGTAATTTTCTCGTCTTTAACCATTTTCATGCATTTACACAAAAGTGTTCATTACTACGTGTTTTCTGATTTTGCCATTTTTACGATTCTATCACAATACTTACGGTTTGGTATCTAACCCGAGAGATAAGTGTGAAGTTACACACCTGGTTATAGCGAGAACTAGACTTTCCCACTCGTCGATACCTAAACGCATCACGTTATATTAAAACACTATAATTTATTAACAAAACCAATCTTAGAAATAACGATCTAAACTTTTACCCTCAGAATTTCGAACTACTTCTACTTGCGGTTTCTCCCCAATTGATGGTTCGTTAACCGATGCAATTCCACGCACAAACAAAGGTGCAAGAGTACGAACGACTTCAAACAATTGATTCTCCTCGGATGAGCGTCCACAACCCGGTGGGAAATCTCAGATTCCCGAAATAGCCCTTTGCCTAAACTTAGGGGGAATAACGGAACCACCCTTCTTCTGAACACTATTCACCGCCCTTTTCTTCCCTATCTTGATTGTCTTCATTGACAAAAGATCATTAGTCCAACCTAATAATATATCGAAAATATGACTAAAGGTTTTAAGAGTGAGATTTCCTTACCACAAATATCCTTGTTCCACAATATGTGTAACATCCTGAATAGGGACTATGCGTTTTCGGTTTAATTGCACGAAGTGACATGTTTTAGGTATTAAGAATAAATTTTGAACATTTTTGGAAACCCGGAAATGTATGGAAATGATTTGGAAATGAACATTTTTGGAAAGTTGAAAATGCATGGAAATGATTTAGAAATGAACATTTTTAGAAACCTGAAAATGTATGGACATGATTTAGAAATGATTCAAAAGAGGAAAGTGAACATTTCTGGAAACTTGGAAATGTAAGGAAATGATTTAAAAGAGGAAAGTGAACATTTCTGGAAACTTGGAAATGTAAGGAAATGTCAAGTTTACAGAGCCGAACGAAAATTTTTGGAAACTTAGAAATGACTTAGAAATGTCGAGTTTTAAAGTTTAAAAGAGGAAATTAAGGCAAGGTGGTCTTAAACGAAAAAGTCGGTGAAATTCGAAACATAAACAGGCTTGGAAAAGTGGCCTGAAGATGCCACTTAGGGCCTCTAGAAATGGCGCCACATGCAAAGGAATTGGGCCTGAGTTCGAGTCACAGGGAAAGCAAATAAAAGAAATTTTATTTTGCTTCCAGAAGAAGTGAGGTGGACGGCACAAGGCTATAATTTAGGAGCTTTTATTCTTTTATTTTTAAGAGATAAATAGTGGATAAATAAGGGATAAATAAAGGATTTAATTTGGATTATTTTCAAGAGATAATTGTTGGATTAAATTCTTTTAATTTGAATAAAGTGATAATTAAAGGGATAAAGCTATCAAAATAGAAGAGTGGTGGCCAAGTAAGGGACTCTAGCTTAGTAATTTCGGCTATAAAAGGAAAAGAGAGGCCATTCTGCATTATTTTCTGTTCTTTGAAAGCCTCTGCCGAATTCTCTTCACCAAATCTTCTTCTCCTTTTATTTTTGCCAAGCCGGAATACCTTGTGTTCTAGCCTAATCCTTCATCTTTATTCTTCCTTCTCTAATCCCTCCAAAAGCCGAAAGTTGTGAGATCATCATCTAGTCATAGCCGAATCTTTGAAGATTGAAGTGAAGGTGTAATCGATTTCTTCAAGTAAGGGTAAGGTCTCATTCGGTTTTCTCATTTTTCTTTTAAGATTTGTCGAAATCTAGGACTAACCCCATTAATATCTTGTTGCCGAAACTTTGAAGAGATCTTTCGGGATTTACAAGGAAGGAGAAGTTCTTTTCCCGAAGGTACACCATAGGCCACGTGTTCCCTAGTTATTCGGTGAGATTCGGGATTTAAAATCCACAAGGTAAGCATATGAAGTATTCAGCCAAGGCTTATTTTTGGTATTTAGAATTATTTCCTATTTATTCAAAAGCCGGAAACTGACCTAGTTAAATAATTTGGTGGCTAGCCGATTTTTAAGGAAGGAATACTACAAAGTTTTCGGGATTTGATTTATAGTGAAATCGGCAACAAGGTAAGTTTAAGAATACTAATCCTACTAGGATTTGGATTTGTGGCCGAGTGGCTTTTTATTAAAGCAGTAAGTGATTAATCAAATGTAGGGATTAAGGATCTCAAAGATTAGATCAAGCTTTTCGGGATCTCAAGGAATTTCTAAGCGAATCAGGTGTGTACCCCACACTATCTTTTAATACGATGTATGGCTTAAACTTGTTATATGTTCTAATATGAAAATATAAGAATGTGGCTAATGTACCATGTTATGGTACAAAGTACTCAGGTACGTTTCCTACTCCTACTAGGATTACGAAATATGTTATATTTAACATGTGAAAGGTGACATGAATGTGAATTTAAGTATGATATGCATAATATGAATAATATGGGGCATTCGGGTTATATGAGAAAGGGGAAGTGAACGTGGTGACTTGGTCTCACTATCCGAATGTGGTGACTTGGTCACATTATCCGAATGTGGTGACTTGGTCACATTATCCGAATGTGGTAACCGGTTCACGTTATTCGAATGTGGTGTCTCATGACACAATTATCTGAGTGGCTATGCCACAAATTTTATATGGGCGATGAGCACGTCGATCGCAGCGATCGCCTTGATGGTGTGTAGCGGATGGAGGTTGACTTAGTAGTCCCCACGGTGTGCAAAGTTGGTTAGTGCGGGGATGTGTAGCGGATGGCACCTAGGTTTGGGTTTGGGTTGCATCATCATTTTTATCTCATTATATGAATAAGTATTTGATATGAAAATGTATGCCTGATCTATTGAATTTTAGTGTTGTGTACACATTGAGTCTGTTGACTCACCCCATTGTGGGACTATTTTTCAGGTGACAATCAATAATGGACCGGGTTCGGTAGAAGCTTAGGGATGGCCATGCTCAGCTTGAAGTTTTATTCAATATGGACATTTAATTTTATTTAAGTATTTTAGAATTTTATTTTAGGTTTTTACTTGATGTAATAAGGCCATAAGGCCCAAGTTGAATTTCTTTATTTCTTTTTACTTTTAATTATTACGTTTATGAACTGTTATTGATTAACGAATCAAACAAATTTATTTTTTTTTAACCCTAAGTGTTTTGTCACTTTAAATAAATGGATTTCAATGTAAGATAAATTGGTTTTCAGTACAAGCCCAACCCAAACAATATTTTTTTTAAAATTCACACAAGTTTTTCCTAAGTAACAAAAGAACTTTGAACCGGTTTACTTGAGGAACATACCAGATCCGGTCCAGGCTCGTGGGCCGGGTGTGCGGTGTTTCAGTTTGGTATCAGAGCCCAGTTTCAAACTCTCGGCCTAAGGTTTAAGGCCTAAAACATTTTCAAAGCGAGCCCAAATAAGTTTTTTTGGAAACATTTTTTTGAAATAAGCAGGTTTTTGGCATGGCACCCAAGTCTCCGACCCGAAGTCCACCAGGTAAGTACCCCTATCCTTTGTGTGATTTATGTTGTGATTTGTAGAAGGGTAGAAATGGAATGGAACGTAGATTAGAATGTTAAGTATGTGAACCCTAGGACTAGTTTACCCCAACACTTACATAAGACTTAATGCTTAATTAAACAAACATATGACTAAGTCGCCGAGTTAGGGTGTGGTAACCCTTGTGCGCATGTCTAGGATTGGATACTAAGAGCACAGTACTTAGCAATCCCTAGTGACTCACCTCCTCTTTGGAAATCCTACAGTGCGTAGCTACGGTTCACCCTAACTAAGAGGACTCAGTCACAGGCTAAACACAATAACTAAAACCCGAAAGAGAACTAGCCGTGTTTTTATAAAAACCCTAGTTTTTAAAACTCTTAAAATTACCTTTTTAATTTGTGAGAACT
This sequence comes from Gossypium bickii, assembly GCA_025503065.1. Taxonomy (NCBI): domain Eukaryota; kingdom Viridiplantae; phylum Streptophyta; class Magnoliopsida; order Malvales; family Malvaceae; genus Gossypium; species Gossypium bickii. Next base: position 38,986,397 of record CP106711.1, read on the forward strand.
TTTTTTACAAAATTTTCCGAAAAATTTTTGATTTATGAAATTACAAAAATACCCCTAGTGGTAAATTACAAAAATACCCTGGTTTATGAAATTCCCAAAATACCCACAGTTCTTATCAAGATTTCATTACTTTATAAAATGTTCAAAAACCCTAATTTTCAAATTATCAAAAATACCTTGATTTTGGAAAATTACCAAATTTCCCTTAACTTACAAAATTACCAAAATAACCCTGATTTCTAAAATTTTTGCAACATCACTGTTTTGGAAAGTACAATTTTCAAAAAGAACCCTCAAAGTTTTGCAACTTTTGAAATATCCTAATTTAGTAAATTTTACAAATTTACCCCGATTTGTGAAAAATTACCAAAATACCCCCGAGGTCTAAAATTACCAAAATACCCCCGAATTTCAAAATTATTCCAAAACACCCCGGGAATTTAAAAATACCAAAATAATTTGTGACAAAATCACCAAGGAACTTTTTCTTTTGAAAAATTAAGCAAATACCCCTGTAGGACAAAATTACGAAAATACCCTTGGGTAGTGGAAAAACAATAGCAACGAAAACTACAACGTTTCTCTGAATGAACGAAAGTTCATAATTGGTTGATGGGTGTATGAATGAATGAAAAGATCTGTGTGCATGTATGAATACGAAAGAACCACTCCTAAAACTCTTTCCATAAAATTTCTTCATGTAAACAAGTGAAACAAAATTCTAATGCATAAAACTCTTTAATCAGATTAAATCGCGACGTTAGAAAATGAGTTCTAGGGGACGTGGTCGTCGTGGACGGGATAAGAGGAGTCTTGGACCGTTAGAATCGTCTAAGAGTCTTCAGAAAAGACCGAAGGTTGAGAATTCTGCTCGTGTTTTTAAGCCAACTACTAAAAATCCGGACCGTCCGTGTGCTCAGTGTGGAAGGTATCATGTTGGCGAGTGTTGGAACCGAGATCGGGAATGTTTTAGATGTAAGTCTAAGGCTCATTTGGTTAAGAATTGCCCTCAGGTAACGAAGATTTGTGGTTTAAACCATGGAGGAAATGGTCATGGAACACCCGGTAGAAGTGCTGAAGGTTCAGATGTGAGACAACCAGGGATATGATAGCGGTTAAGTTCCTTGTTTTTGGAGTACTATTTATTGTTTTAGAGATAGTTCATTCTTGTGTTAGAAGTGAACTGTTTGAAACTTTGGATGTGAACCTAGAGAATGTGCCTAGAAAGTATGATAGTTCTTTAAGATCAGAGTGCGCAGCAATAGCGTAGTGGGGTGAGTTAGACCGTATGATTGTTCGTTAATAAGTAATTTCAAGGACGAAATTATTTTTAAGGGGGGTAGAACTGTAACATCCTGAATAGGGCCTATGCGTTTTCAGTTTAATTGCACGAAGTGACATGTTTTATGTATTAAGAATAAATTTTGAACATTTTTGGAAACCCGGAAATGTATGGAAATGATTTGGAAATGAACATTTTTGGAAAGTTGAAAATGCATGGAAATGATTTAGAAATGAACATTTTTGGAAACCTGAAAATGTATGGACATGATTTAGAAATGATTCAAAAAAGGAAAGTGAACATTTCTGGAAACTTGGAAATGTAAGGAAATGATTCAAAAGAGGAAAGTGAACATTTCTGGAAACTTGGAAATGTAAGGAAATGTCAAGTTCACAGAGCCAAACGAAAATTTTTGGAAACTTAGAAATGACTTAGAAATGTCGAGTTTTAAAGTTTAAAAGAGGAAATTAAGGCAAGGTGGCCTTAAATAAAAAAGTTGGTGAAATTTGACACACAAACAGGCTTGGAAAAGTGGCACAAGATGCCACTTGTGGCCTCTGGAAATGGCGCCACATGCAAAGGAATTGGGCCTGAGTTCGAGTCATAGGGAAAGCAAATAAAAGAAATTTTATTTTGCTTCCAGAAGAAGTGTGGACGGCACAAGGCTATAATTTAGGAGCTTTTATTCTTTTATTTTTAAGAGATAAATAGTGGATAAATAAGGGATAAATAAATGATTTAATTTGGATTATCTTCAAGAGATAATTGTTGGATTAAATTCTTTTAATTTGAATAAAGTGATAATTAAAGGGATAAAGCTATCAAAATAGAAGAGTGGTGGCCAAGTTAGGGACTCTAGCTTAGTAATTTCGGCTATAAAAGGAAAAGAGAGGCCATTCTGCATCATTTTCTGTTCTTTGAAAGCCTCTGCCGAATTCTCTTCACCAAATCTTCTTCTTCTTTTATTTTTGCCAAGCCAAAATTCCTTGTGTTCTAGCCGAATCCTCCATCTTTATTCTTCCTTCTCTAATCCCTCCAAAAGCCGAAAGTTGTGAGATCATCATCTAGCCATAGCCGAATCTCTGAAGATTGAAGTGAAGGTGCAATCGATTTCTTCAAGTAAGGGTAAGGTCTCATTCAGTTTCATCCTTTTTCTTTTAAGATTTGTCGAAATCTAGGACTAACCCCATTAATATCTTGTTGCCGAAACTTTGAAGAGATCTTTCGGGATTTACACGGAAGGAGAAGTTCTTTTCCCGAAGGTACACCATAGGCCACGTGTTCCCTAGTTATTCGGTGAGATTCGGGATTTAAAATCCACAAGGTAAGTATATGAAGTATTCGGCCAAGGCTTATTTTTGGTATTTAAAATTATTTCCTATTTATTCAAAAGCCGAAAACTGACCTAGTTAAATAATTTGGTGGCTAGCCAATTTTTAAGGAAGGAATACTACAAAGTTTTCAGGATTTGATTTATAGTGAAATCGACAACAAGGTAAGTTTAAGAATACTAATCCTACTAGGATTTGGATTTGTGGCCGAATGGCTTTTTATTAAAGCAGTAAGTGATTAATCAAATGTAGGGATTAAGGATCTAAGCATTAGATCAAGCTTTTCGGGATCTCAAGGAATTTCTAAGCGAATCAGGTGTGTACCCCACACTATCTTTTAATACGATGTATGGCTTAAACTTGTTATATGTTCTAATATGAAAATATAAGAATGTGGCTAATGTACCATGTTATGGTACAAAGTACTCAGGTACGTTTCCTACTCCTACTAGGATTACGAAATATGTTATATTTAACATGTGAACGGTGACATGAATGTGAATTTAAGTGTGATATGCATAATATGAATAATATGGGGCATTCGGGTTATATGAGAAAGGGGAAGTGAACGTGGTGACTTTGGTCTCACTATCTCAATGTGGTGACTTCGGTCACATTATCTGAATGTGGTGACTTCGGTCACATTATCTGAATGTGGTGACTTCGGTCACATTATCTGAATGTGGTAACCGGTTCACGTTATCTCAATGTGGTGTCTCATGACACAATTATCCGTGGCTATGCCACAAATTTTATATGGGCGATGAGCACGTCGATCGCAGCGGATCGCCTTCGATGGTGTGTAACGGATGGAGGGTTGACTTAGTAGTCCCCACGGTGTGCGGGTTGAGTGCGGGGATGTGTAGCGGATGGCACCTAGGTTTGGGTTTGGGTTGCATCATCATTTTTATCTCATTATATGAATAAGTATTTGATATGAAAATGTATGCCTAATCTATTGAATTTTAGTGTTGTGTACACATTGAGTCTCATGACTCACCCCATTGTGGGACTATTTTTCAGTGACAATCAATAATGGACCGGGTTCTACGGAAGCTTAGGGATGGCCATGCTCACTTGAAGTTTTATTCAATATGGACATTTAATTTTATTTAAGTATTTTAGAATTTTATTTTAGGTTTTTACTTGATGTAATAAGGCCATAAGGCCCAAGTTGAATTTCTTTATTTCTTTTTACTTTTAATTATTACGTTTATGAACTGTTATTGATTAACGAATCAAACAAATTTATTTTTTTTAACCCTAAGTGTTTTTTCACTTTAAATAAATGGATTTCAATGTAAGATAAATTGGTTTTCAGTACAAGCCCAACCCAAACAATATTTTTTTTTAAAATTCACACAAGTTTTTCCTAAGTAACAAAAGAACTTTGAACCGGTTTACTTGAGGAACATACCAGATCCGGTCCAGGCTCGTGGGCCGGGTGTGGGATGTTTCAGTTTGGTATCAGAGCCCAGTTTCAAACTCTCGGCCTGAGGTTTAAGGCCCAAAACGTTTTCAAAGCGAGCCCAAATAAGTTTTTTTGGAAACATTTTTTTGAAATAAGCAGGTTTTTGGCATGGCACCCAAGTCTCCGACCCGAAATCCACCAGGTAAGTACTCCTATCCTTTGTGTTATTTATATTGTGACTTGTAGAAGGGTAGAAATGGAATGGAATGTAGATTAGCATGTTAAGTATGGGAACCCTAGGACTAGTTTACCCCAACACTTATATAAGACTTAATGCTTAATTAAACAAACATATGACTAAGTTGCCGAGTTAGGGTGTGGTAACCCTTGTGCGTATGTCTAGGATTGGATCCAGAAGAGCCTGGTACTTAAGCAGTCCTCGTGACTCACCTCCTCTTCGCTGGAATCCTACCTGGTGTGTAGCTACGGTTCACCCTAACCAAGAGGACTCAGTCACAGGTTAAACACAATAACTAAAACCCGAAAGGGAACTAGCCGTGTTTTTATAAAAACCCTAGTTTTTAAAACTCTTAAAATTACCTTTTTAATTTGTGAGAACTATTTTTACAAAATTTTTCGAAAAATTTTCGATTTATGAAATTACAAAAATACCCCTTGTGGTAAATTACAAAAATACCTTGGTTTATGAAATTCCCAAAATACCCACAGTTCTTATCAAGATTTCATTACTTTATAAAATGTTCAAAAACCCTAATTTGCAAATTATCAAAAATACCTTGATTTTGGAAAATTACCAAATTTCCATTACTTACAAAATTACCAAAATAACCCTGATTTCTAAAATTTTTGCAACATCACTGTTTTGGAAAGTACAATTCTCAAAAAGAACTCTCAAAGTTTTGCAACTTTTGAAATATCCCTGATTTAGTAAATTTTACAAATTTACCCCGATTTGTGAAAAATTACCAAAATACCCCCGAGGTCTAAAATTACCAAAATACCCCTGGATTTCAAAATTATTCCAAAACACCCCGGGAATTCAAAAATACCAAAATACTTTGTGACAAAATCACCAAGGAACTTTTTCTTTTGAAAAATTACGCAAATATCCCTGTAGGACAAAATTACGAAAATACCCCTAGGTAGTGGAAAAACAATAGCAACGAAAACTACAACGTTTCTCTGAATAAACGAAAGTTCATAATTGGTTGATGGCTGTACGAATGAATGAAAAGACTGTGTGCATGTATGAATACGAAAGAACCACTCCTAAAACTCTTTCCATAAAATTTCTTCGCGGGTAAACAAGTGAAACAAAATTCTAATGCATAAAACTCTTTAATCAGATTAAATCGCGACGTTAGAAAATGAGTTCTAGGGGACGTGGTCATCGTGGACGGGATAAGAGGAGTCTTGGACCGTCAGAATCGTCTAAGAGTCTTCAGAAAAGAACGAAGGTTGAGAATTCTGCTCGTGTTTTTAAGCCAACTACTAAAAATCCGGACCGTCCGTGTGTTCAGTGTGGAAGGTATCATGTTGGAGAGTGTTGGAACCGAGATCGGGAATGTTTTAGATGTAAGTCTAAGGCTCATTTGGCTAAGAATTACCCTCAGGTAACGAAGGTTTGTGGTTTAAACCATGGAGGAAATGGTTATGGAACACCCGGTAGAGTTGCTGAAGGTTCAGATGTGAGACAACCAAGGATATGATAGCGGTTAAGTTCCTTGTTTTTGGAGTACTATTTATTGTTTTAGAGATAGCTTATTCTTGTGTTACAAGTGAACTGTTTGAAACTTTGGATGTAGAGATAGTTCATTCTTGTGTTACAAGTGAACTGTTTGAAACTTTGGATGTGAACCTAGAGAATGTGCCTAGAAAGTATAATAGTTCTTTAAGATCAGAGTGCGCAGCAATATCGTAGTAGGGTGAGTTAGACCGTACGATTGTTCGTTAGTAAGTAATTTCGAGGACGAAATTATTTTTAAGGGGGGTAGAACTATAACATCCTGAATAGGGCCTATGCGATTTCAGTTTAATTGCACGAAACTACATGTTTTAGATATTAAGAATAAATTTTGAACATTTTTGGAAACCCGGAAATGTATGGAAATGATTTGGAAATGAACATTTTTGGAAAGTTGAAAATGCATGGAAATGATTTAGAAATGAACATTTTTGGAAACCTGAAAATGTATGGACATGATTTAGAAATGATTCAAAAGAGGAAAGTGAACATTTCTGGAAACTTGGAAATGTAACGAAATGATTCAAAAGAGGAAAGTGAACATTTTGGAAACTTGGAAATGTAAGGAAATGTCAAGTTTACAGAGCCGAACGAAAATTTTTCGAAACTTAGAAATGACTTAGAAATGTCGAGTTTTAAAGTTTAAAAGAGGAAATTAAGGCAAGGTGGCCTTAAAAGAAAAAGTTGGTGAAATTTGAAACACAAACAGGCTTGGAAAAGTGGCCTGAAGATGCCACTTAGGGCCCCTGAAAATGGCGCCACATGCAAAGGAATTGGGCCTGAGTTTGAGTCACAGGGAAAGCAAATAAAAGAAATTTTATTTTGCTTCCAGAAGAAGTGAGGTGGACGGCACAAGGCTATAATTTAGGAGCTTTTATTCTTTTATTTTTAAGAGATAAATAGTGGATAAATAAGGGATAAATAAAGGATTTAATTTGGATTATTTTCAAGAGATAATTGTTGGATTAAATTCTTTTAATTTGAATAAAGTGATAATTAAAGGGATAAAGCTATCAAAATAGAAGAGTGGTGGCTAAGTAAGGGACTCTAGCTTAGTAATTTCGGCTATAAAAGGAAAAGAGAGGCCATTCTGCATCATTTTCTGTTCTTTGAAAGCCTCTGCCGAATTCTCTTCACCAAATCTTCTTCTTCTTTTATTTTTGCCAAGCCGAAATACCTTGTGTTCTAGAAGAATCCTCCATCTTTATTCTTCCTTCTCTAATCCCTCCAAAAGCCGAAAGTTGTGAGATCATCATCTAGCCATAGCCGAATCTCTGAAGATTGAAGTGAAGGTGCAATCGATTTCTTCAAGTAAGCGTAAGGTCTCATTCGGTTTCATCCTTTTTCTTTTAAGATTTGTCGAAATCTAGGAGTAACCCCATTAATATCTTGTTGCCGAATCTTTGAAGAGATCTTTCGGGATTTACAAGGAAGGAGAAGTTCTTTTCCCGAAGGTACACCATAGGCCACGTGTTCCCTAGTTATTCGGTGAGATTCGGGATTTAAAATCCACAAGGTAAGCATATGAAGTATTCAGCCAAGGCTGATTTTTGGTATTTAAAATTATTTCCTATTTATTCAAAAGCCGAAAACTGACCTAGTTAAATAATTTGGTGGCTAGCCGTTTTTTAAGGAAGGAATACTACAAAGTTTTCGGGATTTGATTTATAGTGAAATCGGCAACAAGGTAAGTTTAAGAATACTAATCCTACTAGGATTTGGATTTGTGGCCGAATGGCTTTTTATTAAAGCAGTAAGTGATTAATCAAATGTAGGGATTAAGGATCTAAGCATTAGATCAAGCTTTTCGGGATCTCAAGGAATTTCTAAGCAAATCAGGTGTGTACCCCACACTATCTTTTAATACGATGTATGGCTTAAACTTGTTATATGTTCTAATATGAAAATATAAGAATGTGGCTAATGTACCATGTTATGGTACAAAGTACTCAGGTACGTTTCCTACTCCTACTAGGATTATGAAATATGTTATATTTAACATGTGAAAGGTGACATGAATGTGAATTTAAGTATGATATGCATAATATGAATAATATGGGGCATTCGGGTTATATGAGAAAGGGGAAGTGAACGTGGTGACTTCGGTCTCACTATCTGAATGTGGTGACTTCGGTCACATTATCTGAATGTGGTAACTTCGGTTACGTTATCTGAATGTGGTGTCTCATGACACAATTATCTGGTGGCTATGCCACAAATTTTATATGGGCGATGAGCACGTCGACTGCAGCGACTGCCTTCGATGGTGTGTAAGGATGGAGGGTTAACTTAGTAGTCCCCACGGTGTGCAGGTTGGTATGGGGATGTGTAGCGGATGGCACCTAGGTTTGGGTTTGGGTTGCATCATCATTTTTATCTGTTATATGAATAAGTATTTGATATGAAAATGTATGCCTGATCTATTGAATTTTAGTGTTGTGTACACATTGAGTCTGTTGACTCACCCCATTGTGGGACTATTTTTCAGTGACAATCAAGTAATGGACCTGGGTTGTGAAGCTTAGGGATGGCCATGCTCAGCTTGAAGTTTTATTCAATATGGACATTTAATTTTATTTAAGTATTTTAGAATTTTATTTTAGGTTTTTACTTGATGTAATAAGGCCATAAGGCCCAAGTTGAATTTCTTTATTTCTTTTTACTTTTAATTATTACGTTTATGAATTGTTATTGATTAACGAATCAAACAAATTTATTTTTTTTAACCCTAAGTGTTTTGTCACTTTAAATAAATGGATTTCAATGTAAGATAAATTGGTTTTCAGTACAAGCCCAACCCAAACAATATTTTTTTTAAAATTCACACAAGTTTTTCCTAAGTAACAAAAGAACTTTGAACCGGTTTACTTGAGGAACATACCAGATTCGGTCCAGGCTCGTAGGCCGGGTGTGGGGTGTGTCAATATGAGAATCGACCAAAACGTTCCCTTAACACCTTAAATCGATTTCAATGTTCTATGATACTCACGAACACTTGAGTTTCGGTCTTCCACTATCGCACTAAAGTATAACAAATGAAAACGTTTAATAGAAAGAATGATAATTTCGATCCAAGAGATCCTTCTTACCACCATCAAGATTCGGCCAAAACAACTTTTAACTAACATAAACTAAAAAGAATTCTTACCTATTGTCCACGGTTGAGAAGAAATGATTGAGAAGGATGTTTATATGTGATGGAGGATTCGGCTATGTATAACCAAAGAAAAGAGAAAATGGTTCGACCATGGGTACACTAACATTCGGCCATGAGGGAAAATAATGGAGAAAGTATGATTAAAAAGAAATAAAAGATGAGAGAAAGAGATGATGATGATGATTCGGTTTTCAAAGAGAAGAAAAGAGAAAGAAAGAGATGAGTTTAGGAACCATGTGTATTCGGCAATTGGAAAAAGAGAAGGAAAAGGAATGGCTTTTTGGCGTTGGTAATTTCGGCAGTATGAGAAAGGCACAAAATAGAATACTAGAGTGATAAGCAAAAATGACCAAATGGTCAAAAGAACAAGGCTTACCAAAAGCTCAATTTCGGCCAAGGGGAAAAGGTTGAGAAGAGAATTGCAAAATTTTGCACAAAAATGCTAGGAATGACCAAAAACTAACTCCTAATCCTAGCCAAGCTACTAACATATTCAGCCAACCCCCCCTTAGTCCACAATGCCGTCCAAATTCATGGTCAAAATGGCCATGAAATTGTTTCCAAAACATCTACCTTGATACATGCCTTATGACCCCTTATTTTACCAAAATTTCCTGATTCCATACCATAAGTTAGCACTTACCTTATTCCTTTAGTCTACTTACCAAAAATGAAAAGTCCATCCTTACTATAATTATTGCTTGGCCGACACTTGCCATACAAGTGCAAAAATAAAAGTTATCAAGATGCTATCCAAGAGATTCAAACCTCTCCCCTCATGCAATCACTCATGCGCCAACACCACCTTGCCTCTTACTCATCTTATGCTACTTTTTGACACTTAAATTAACTTAAGTATCAATGTCACTTAATCCACTTCAATAAATTTTCAAAACTAAAAATTATTCCATACCCGAATAATTCTATACTCTTCTTCAGGGCTATAATAAACACGAAAAAGAAATAAGAAATTTTTCCTTCATAAACTAAACACCAAAACATGCAATATATCGATACTCGGATTTTAGGGTGTTACAACTCTACCCTCCTTAAAGAAAATTTCATCCTCGAAATTTACCTGGTTGAAAAAGGTGAGGGTATTGTTGTTGAATTGCATCCTCAGGCTCCTACGTAGCTTCCTCCGCTCCGTGATTACGCCATAAAACTTTGACCAACGGCACGGTTTTCTTTCTTAGCACCTTAACATCTCGATATAAGATTTCCACCGGTTCCTCCTCGAAAGACAAGTCTGAATTCAACTCCACTTCTTCTACCGGTACTATGTGCGACGGATCCGATCTATAGCGCCTCAGCATGGAAACATGAAAAACATTATGAATTTGACTCAATTCCGGAGGTAATTCGATCTGATAGGCCACTGGACCAACACGCTTCACCACACGATATGGTCCAATGTATCTAGGACTCAATTTGCCCTTCTTTCCAAACCTGAAAATCTTCTTCCAAGGTGAGACCTTCAAGAAAACTTGATCCCCCACAGCATACTCGATATCCCTACGCTTCAGATCTGCATACGACTTCTGTCTATCCAAAGCTTCCTTTAACCGTGCTCGAAAAGCTTTTACTTTTTCTTCCGTTTCAGAGATCATCTCAGGAACTAACATCTGTCATTCGCCCGATTCAGTCCAACAAATAGGAGAACGACACCTATGACCATACAATGCCTCGTAGGGTGCCATCTGAATGCTAGACTGATTGCTGTTGTTATATGCAAATTCTGCCAGTGGTAGAAAATCCTCCCAACTACCTTTGAAGTCAATTACACATCCCCTTAACATGTCTTCCAGAATCTGTATTACTCTTTCCGATTGACCATCTGGCTGACGATGAAAAGCCGTGCTGAAGTTTAGCTTTGTTCCCAGAGCTTCATGTAAAGCTTTCCAAATCCGTGATGTAAACCTAGGATCCCTATCTGATATAATAGACACGGGTACCCCATGCAACCTCAAGATTTCAGATATATACAGCTTAGCCAACTTCTGTAACGAGTAATCTGCATTTAACCGGTAGAAAATGAGCGATCTTTCGTCAATCGATCAACAATTACCCAAATGTAATTTTTCTTAGTAGGTGTTAAAGGTAACCCACTAACAAAATCCATTGTTATCCGCTCCCATTTCCAAAGAGGAATCTTTACCGGTTGTAATAAACCTGACGGCAATTGATGCTCCGCCTTCACTTGCTGACAAGTTAAACATTTTCCCACAAATTCTAAAATTTCACGCTTAAACCCTGGCCACCAATACTGATCACGAAGATCACGATACATCATATTTCCTCCGGAGTGCATAGCATAAGGGCTACTATGCGCCTCCTGTAGAATCATTTGCCTCAGATCTGAGTCCTTAGGCATACAAACTCTTCCATGAAAACACAGCACACCTTCCGAGTTTAAACCAAAATCCTCTATTTCACCACTTTCAACTTGCTGAAGTAAAGGTCCCAACTTTTTGTCTGATATTTGCTTTTCCTTGATTTGTTCTAACCACAAAGGCTTCACCTGAAGTTTCGCTATCAGACTACCATCCTCATACAAACTCAAATGGGCAAACATTACTCTCAAATCAGATACCACCTTATGACTTAGCGCATCTGCTACCACATTAGCCTTTCCAGGATGATACTCGGTTGAGAAATCATAGTCCTTTAGCAGTTCCTCCCATCTTCGTTGTCTCAAGTTTAACTCCTTCTGAGTAAGAAGATACTTAAGACTCTTGTGATCCGTATAGATGATAGACTTCTCACCATAGTGATAGTGTCTCCAAATCTTTAAAGTAAACACTACCGCAGCTAACTCCAAGTCATGAGTAGGGTAGTTTACTTCGTGCGGTCTCAGCTGACGAGAAGCATAAGCCACCACTTTCCCATCTTGCATCAATACACAACCTAAACCCGTATGTGATGCATCACAGTAAACTATAAACTCCTTTCCAGCCTCAGGTTGAATCAGTACCGGCGCTTCCGTCAAAATCTTCTTCAATTTCTCAAAACTTTCTTACTGTTGATCGGTCCATATATACAGCACTCCCTTTCGCAATAGCTTAGTTAAGGGTACAGCAATCAACAAAAACCCCTCAACAAAGCGCCTATAATAACCAGCCAAACCCAAGAAACTCCGAATCTCGACTCTCGACTTTGGTGGTTTCAATCCAATCTGACCTCAATCTTCCGAGGATCCACCCTTATTCCTTGGTGATACCACATGACCCAAGAAAGTCACTTCCCATAACCAGAATTCACATTTACTGAATTTGGCATACAGTTGATTATCTCGAAGTAACTGCAATACAATTCGTAAATGCGAGTCATGCTCCTCTTCATTCCTTGAATATACCAAAATGTCATCTATGAACACTACCACAAACCGGTCTAAAAATGGTTGAAAGACCTGGTTCATCATATCCATAAATGCAGCTGGTGCATTGGTCAACCCAAACGGCATCACCAAAAGCTCATAATGTCCATAACGAGTTCGGAATGCCGTCTTGTGAATATCCGCTTCCTTCACCTTAAGCTGGTGATAACCCGATCTCAAATCAATTTTGGAGAAAACTGAAGCTCCCTTCAATTGATCAAACAGGTCATCAATTCTCGGCAGAGGATACCTATTCTTGATCGTCAATTTATTCAATTGCCTGTAATCAATACACATACGCATCGACCCATCTTTCTTCTTAACAAACAAAACCGGTGCTCCCCACGGGGACACACTCGGTCGAATAAAACCTCGATCCAACAATTCTTGAATTTGAGCTTTAAGCTCTGTCAACTCCTTCGGTGCCATTCTATAAGGAGCAATGGACACTGGAGCCGTTTCGGGCAAGAGCTCAATACCAAATTCAACTTCCCAATCTGGAGGTATACCAGGAAGTTCTTCGGGAAATACATCTGGAAATTCCTTCACTGTTCTCACATCTTCCACTAATAACTCTTTGGTATCTAAAGCACTAATAAAAGATAGAAATGCTCCATACCCTTTCCGCACCAACTTTTCTGCCTTTAACACAGATACCACATTTGCCAAGTAATTCCTTCGTTCGCCTATCATAACTATTTCCTTATCCTCCACAGTTCTTATTGACATCCGCTTTTCAGCACAATCCAATTGCGCCCGATGATTAACCAACCAATCCATGCCCAAAATGATATCGAACTCGCCGAAAGGCAATTCCATCAAATTCGCCAAAAATATTTCTCCTTGAATTTCTATGGGCACATCTCTAAATAGTTTATTTACCAACACCGACTGTCCTAAAGGACTAATTACCTTCATCTCACTATCGAAAATTTCAGATTCTAAATTCAAATTTCCAGATATGGTGCTAGCAACATACGAGTGGGTAGAACCAATATCTATCAAAGCAATAACAGGTACATCAAAGATGGAGAATGTACCAGTTATCACATCAGGTGCATTGCCATCCTCACGGCGTCTGACTGCATACACCAACCCTAGCTGTCTTGCATCCGTGTTACCTCTAGAACCATTGCCTCGACCCGCTGCACTTTGACCACGTCCAGCCCCATTACCACCACGACCTAGCCCACGACCTCTCGGTGGTTGCTGAGTTCCTCTCGCCGGCTGTGCATCAGTAATACGAACTTCTTGAGTTGTATCCATTCGTCGAGGACAATTCCTATATTGATGATCCATTGAACCACATTTATAGCAAGCTCCCCTTTTCTTCCAGCACTCTCCAGAATGCCGTTTCCCACATTCAGCCCTGATCTGACTACGATTAATAGCTACAGGTGTTCTACCTTGAGCTGGCTCATCATTTCGAGGCCTCTTCAGAAACCTTTTTGAAGAACCCGAATACTTTATATCTCTCTTGCCTCTAACTCGTTCCCGATTCTGACGTTCTGAGTTCTTAGCGTCTTCGGCTATCTTGGCTCTCTCCACAAGCGTGGCAAAAGTTCTAACTTGTTGTGGGGCTATCAGAACCCGCAACTCATCGTCCAACCCATCCTCGAAGCGTACACAACGCTCATGATCCGTTGGCACTATTGTTCGAGCATAGCGACTCAAACGTAAAAACTCAGCCTCATACGCTGCCACCGTCTTATTTCCTTGAACCAGATTCAAGAATTCCTTCCTTCGGGCATCCACATAACTTGTTCCTACATATTTCCCTTGAAAGGAAGCTTTGAAGATTCCCAATTAAGTAATGCAGCTTCAGTGCCTTCTCGGAAAGTAAGCCACCATTGATATGCTTCGTCCCTTAACAAGGACACCGCTCCTCTTAGTTTTTGTTCCACCGTGCACTCAAGATCGTCCATAATTCGCTCCACTGCCTTAAGCCAATATTCAGCAACATTTGGAGCTACTCCTGAGACACCTCTGAAAACCTCAGCACCACTTGATTTCAATCTTTTCGATATCGACCCACGAGCTATTGGCCCAGCTCTTGTTCCAGCGACTCTTTCAAGAACTCGCAACATTGCTTGTGTCAAAGCATTATCTTCTTCTATATGATCATGTGATCCCGTCTCACTCTCGAGTGACGCAGGTGCATCCATTTTCGGCATATGACCCGGCACTTCAGTTGCACCCCTAACACCTCGTCCTCTACCACGGCCACGTCTACCGCGTCCACGACCACGTCCTCTAGTGCTCAAAATGACTAATTTGATTTAATCTGATTAAAAGTTTTATGAATCAGAATACTATTTTAGTGTTTATTAACGATATTTTATGATATAAAAGAGATAGAGTTGTTTTCGCAATCATATCCTCTTGTCTCAATCTCTACGGTTTTCAACACCTAAAACTAGAAGTTCTAGAGTGTTTCTATGATCATATCACAATAATAATAAACAATCAATATACAGATGCTTACTTGACTTGGTGCGGGATGCTCATGGTGCCATACTACCTTTAAATCCGAAAGTCTAGAAATTTGAATTGTTTCTCAAACCATTATCATTGTGGAACCCAAACCACAGCCGAGTTTTGAACCTGGCTCTGATACCATTAAATGTAACACACCAAACCAGGTCTATGCGTTAAGATGAGATTTGATTTGTCACACCAATCGAACATCCATTTAATTCTCTAATGGTTACAGTAAAATAGTACTACAAAACTTTTTGGAAATAAAGTTTAATAAAAATTAAGTACAATGGTTTAAAATTTATGAATTAAGAAAATACTTGTTTGAAATCTTATCATTTAGAATATAATTTTCAAAACCTTAAAGTAGTTTTTAAAGGATTTGAAAGAATTTTAAATAAAATTTATTAAGGTGTCCAAATTGGTATAAAACACAATATTTTTAAGAAAACCTTATAGATTTAATATAAACCCATACTAAGAGTCTTAAAACAAAATTAAATTCATCCACACATAAAAATCCATAAAAACATAAATAGAGGCCTTATTACATCATACCCAAAATAGTAATTAAAATAAGTAACTTAAATAAAGTTCATAGTTTATAAAACCCATGCTCGTAGTATGGCCTCCACGAAGTCATCCCCGGACCAAGTCCACATCAATTGCGATTACCTGAGATGGATAAATAAACGGGGTGAGTTACTTAGAACTCAGTGTGTAACTCACTCACCACCATTATTGGGCCAGATCATTGAGACATTAATTTGGGCTTGAGCCCAATTGCAGATTTAACAATATAAAATAAAATACAATGCATGTAAAATGAATTTCCCAACCAAGCCTAATTTCCATCCGCTACACACCCCCGTACCAACCATCACACCTGTGGGGATCAAGTCAACCCACCCCGCCAAACACACCAATCGTAGGCATTAAGCCATTTAAATTATATTGTAGTGCACTACCGAACTAGATTGTGATATGGTCACCGAACTAGAGGCATTAAGCCATAAAAATTTGTGGCAGAGCCACCGAACTAGATTTTCAGCCACAGGCCTTTCTTCTCTTCATCAAATATCCCGTCCCATGCAATCGTGTATGCATAACAATCTATAGCTATATAATAATTTATCAAGTAATCCATATTATAATTGAGTCTATAATTAATCTTCTCTTTTGGGCCTATAAAACAAAATAGTATTTCGCCCATTTAGCAATCTAGCGAACTTTGGCCCATATATCGAACAAGAAGATTTTTGGCCCATTTAGCGATCTAGCAGGCTTTCGGCCCAATTTAACAATCTAGCAATTTTTCGGCCCAATTTAATGATCTAGCAGTTTTTCGGCACAATTTAACGATCTAGCAGTTTTTTTCGTAATTTTCCCGTCTTTAACCATTTTCATGCATTTACACAAAAGTGTTCATTACTACGTGTTTTTGGATTTTGCCATTTTTACGATTCTATCACAATACTTACGGTTTGGTATCTAACCCGAGAGATAAGTGTGAAGTTACACACCTGGTTATAGTGAGAACTAGACTTTCTCGCTCATCGATACCTAAACACATCACGTTATATTAAAACACTATAATTTATTAACAAAACCAATCTTAGAAATAACGATCTAAACTTTTACCCTCAGAATTTTGAACTACTTCTACTTGCGGTTTTTCCCCGATTGATGGTTCGTTAACCGATGCAATTCCACGAACAAACAAAGGTTTGGGAGTACGAACGACTTCAAACAATTGATTCTCCTTGGATGAGCGTCCACAACCCGGTGGGAAATCTCGGATTCCCGAAATAGCCCTTTGCCTAAACTTAGGGGGAATAACGGAACCAACCTTCTTCCGAACACTATTCACCGCCCTTTTCTTCCCTATCTTGATTGTCTTCATTGACAAAAGATCATTAGTCCAACCTAATAATATATCGAAAATATGACTAAAGGTTTTAAGAGTGAGATTTCCTTACCACAAATATCCTTGTTCCACAATATGAGAATCGACCAAAACGTTCCCTTAACACCTTAAATCGATTTCAACGTTCTATGATACTCACGAACACTTGAGTTCCGGTCTTCTACTATTGCACTAAAGTATAACAAATGAAAATGTTTAATAGAAAGAATGATAATTTCGATCCAAGAGATCCTTCTTACCACCAGCAAGATTCGGCCAAAACAACTTTTAACTAACATAAACTAAAAAGAATTCTTACCTATTGTCCACGGTTGAAAAGAAATGATTGAGAAGGATGTTTATATGTGATGGAGGATTCGGCTATGTATAACCAAAGAAAAGAGAAAATGGTTCGACCATGGGTACATTAACATTCGGCCATGAGAGAAAATAATGGAGAAAGTATGATTGAAAAGAAATAAAAGATGAGAGAAAGAGATGATGATGATGATTCGATTTTCAAAGAGAAGAAAAGAGAAAGAAAGAGATGAGTTTAGGAACCATGTGTATTCGGCAATGGGAAAAAGAGAAGGAAAAGGAATGGCTTTTTGGTGTTGGTAATTTCGGCACTATGAGAAAGGCACAAAATAGAATACTAGAGTGATAAGCAAAAATGACCAAATGGTCAAAAGAACAAGGCTTACCAAAAGCTCAATTTCGGCCAAGGGGAAAAGGTTGAGAAGAGAATTGCAAAATTTTGCACAAAAATGCTAGGAATGACCAAAAACTAACTCCTAATCCTAGCCAAGCTACTAACATATTCGGCCAACCCCCACTTAGTCCACAATGCCGTCCAAATTCATGGTCAAAATGGCCATGAAATTGTTTCCAAAACATCTACCTTGATACATGCCTTATGACCCCTTATCTTACCAAAATTTCCTGATTCCATACCATAAGTTAGCACTTTCCTTATTCCTTTAGTCTACTTACCAAAAATGAAAAGTCCATCCTTACCATAATTATTGCTTGGCTGACACTTGCCATACAAGTGCAAAAATAAAAGTTATCAAGATGCTATCCAAGGGATTCGAACCTCTCCCCTCATGCAATCACTCATGCGCCAACACCACCTTGGCACTTACTCATCTTATGCTACTTTTTGACACTTAAATTAACTTAAGTATCAATGTCACTTAATCCACTTCAATAAATTTTCAAAACTAAAAATTATTCCATACCCGAATAACTCTATACTCTTCTTCAGGGCTATAATAAACACGAAAAAGAAATAAGAAATTTTTCCTTCATAAACTAAACACCAAAACATGCAATATATCGATACTCAGATTTTAGGGTGTTACACATAACATGGTACCTTAGCCACTGCCTTATTCTTAATATCACATATTTTAATTAGACATTGCCATAAAACTTATTAAGAATTAGTGTGGGGTACACACCTGATTTCCTTAAAATTTCCTTGAGATCCCGAAAAGCTTGATCTAATGCTTATATCCTTAATCCCTACATTGATTTATCACTTATTACCTTAATAAAAAGCCATTCGGCCAAAATTCCAAATCCTAGTAGGATTAGTATTCTTACCTTGTTACCGATTGGAACACCAACAAATCTCGAAACTGTTCCTTGTTTCCCTAGGAATGTCAAAATCCCTAAAACCTTACGTTAGTCTTAATCTTAATCATCAAAACATAAATCAAGGCCTTTGGCTGAATATTCACATGTCTCACCTTAATCTTAAAAATCCCGAATACTCCTCCTTTTAGTCGACTACTCTGATAATCCGAAAGATCCTTCCATATTCGGCAACCATAATATGTATGGGGTTAGATTATCTCTCGGCTAATCTAAAAGAAAAGAATGGAAATCAAACTTGTTCTTACCTTTGAAGAAATCAACAGCACTTAGGCTTGAAGCCCTTCCAAGATTCGGCTTTTGAATGGATTGGTAAGAAGAAATAGGAAGAAAAGAAAACTTGAGAATTTTGACAATGGTGCACTATAGATTCGGCTTGACAAAAGAAAAAGAGAAGAGAAGAGAAGAGAGCACTCAGAAATTCGGTAGAGAGAAGAGGAGGAAGAAAAATTGATGAGTAGCCCTATTTTCTTCCTTTTATAGCCAAAACTACTACTCAGAATCCCTTACTTGGCCATCACTCTTCTTTATTGATAAGTTTATCTCCTTAATTTAAAATAGTTAGAGAATAATCCTTTATTGTCTCTTTAAAAATAATCCAAATTTAATCCCTTATTTATTACCTTATTAATCGAATATTTATGAAAATAAAACTCCTCCTTTCTAGAAGGCTTGTGCCGTCCACCTCAGGCTTCTGGAAGCAAAAATAAAACTTCCTTTATTTGCTTCCCAAGTGACTCGAACTCAGGCCCAACACCTTGCATGTGGCGCCATTTCCAGAGGCCCTAAGTGGCATCTTCAGGCCACTTTTCCAAGCCTGTTTGTGTGTCAAATTTCACCAACTTTTTCTTTTAATGCCACCTTGCCTTAATTTCCTATTTTAAACTTTAAAACTCGACATTTCTAAGTCATTTCTAAGTTTCCAAAAATTTTCGTTAGCTCAGAAACTTGACATTTCCTTACATTTCCAAGTTTCCAGAAATGTTCACTTTCCTCTTTTGAATCATTTCCTTACATTTCCAAGTTTCTAGAAATGTTCATTTCCAAATCATTTTCATTCATTTTCGGGTTTCCAAAAATATTCAAAATTTGTTCTTAGTACATAAAACATGTTACTTCGTACAATTAAACCGAAAATGCATATGCCCTTTCCAGGATGTTACACAACATGTTTAGTTTGTCAGCAAGTAAAAGCTAAACATCAAGTTCCGTCTGGGTTGCTACAACCGATTATGATTCCCGAATGGAAATGGGATAGAGTGATGATGGATTTTGTTTCTGGGTTGCCTTCAACTTCGGGGAAAAAAGATGCAATATGGGTCCTGGTTGATAGATTAACGAAAACTTCCCATTTTATTCTGATAAGATCTGATTATTCACTTGACAAATTAGCCGAGCTTTATAATTCTGAGATTGTGAGATTGCACGGGGTGCCACTATCCATTGTGTCAGATAGAGATCGGCGGTTTACATCGAGATTCTGGAAGAAATTGTAAGAAGCTTTGGGCACGAAATTACACTTTAGTACAACTTTTCATCCGCAGACAGATGGTCAGTCTGAACGAATTATTTAGATTCTTGAAGACATGTTAAGATACTTGAGTTTAATGGTTCGTGGGAATAGTACCTGCCATTAGTTGAATTTGCATATAATAATAGTTTTCAGACGAGCATCAAAATCACACCATATGAAGCTTTGTACGGACATAAATGTCGTACACCTCTGTATTGGACCGAGCTCAGCGAAAATAAGCTACATGTGGTTGATTTGATAAAAGATTCATAACAGAAAGTGAAACTAATTCGAGATTGTTTGAAAGAAGCATCTAATCATTAGAAGTCTTATGCAGACTTAAAACGAAAAAATATAGAATTTGAAATCGGCAACAAAGTATTTTTGAAAGTGTCTCCGTGGAAGAAAGTGCTTCGATTCGGACGTAACGGCAAGTTAAGTCCGAGGTTCATCGGACCGTATGAGATCATTGAACGAGTTAGACCTGTTGCGTATAGATTAAGGTTGCCCTCTAAGCTAGAAAAGATAGATAATGTATTCCATGTCTCGATGCTCCGTAGATATCGATCAGATCCGTTACATGTGATTTCTCCATCTGAAATTGATATTCGATCTGATATGACTTACGAAGAAGAACCGATCCGTATCTTAGCTCGTGAAGTTAAAGAATTAAGAAACAAGGAAATTTCGTTAGTAAAAATACTATGGAATCGACACGGCATAGAAGAGGCTACGTGGGAGCCTGAAGATTCAATGAGACAACAATATCCGAATCTATTTAACAGTAAGATTTTCCAGGACGAAAATCCCTAAGGGGGAGAGTTGTAACAGTCCAATCACGAATCCGAGTCCGAATAAAATTTTAATATTATTTTTTGTGCCGTTGATATTTGACTAAGCATGTGGTAAAATTTTGTGAGTTAATTTGTCCATATGTGTGTTTAATTTGACAAAAAGATGGAACTGCATTAAATGTGAAAGTTGCTTGCTAATTGTTAAAGTACTTAAGTGATGTGGCTTTTGAATGTTGTGGCCTAAATAGGAAAATATACCAACAAGTGGTTAGTGGATGGCTAAGGTCATAAATGACCTTGAATTATGTGTTTCAATATATTTGATTTAAATGTTAAAAATGTCTTTACGTATTAAATGATTATAAGCTTAACAAAAACATGAAAATGGCCACATTATCATCCTTTGTTAGCCGAAAATCAAAGAAAGAAAAAGAAGAAAACCTTAAGTTAGGTTCGACCATTTCAAGCTCAAATTAAGGTGAGTTTTGTCTTCGGTTTTCGATAATTTCTACATTTTTGTAATCGTTGCTTTGTCTACTACAAAACCTATGTCTCAATTTGATGAATTGATGTTGTTCATGAGAAATGTCATTGATGCTATGTTGAGTTTTGTGATGATTTTTGGTGTTAAATTAATGATTTGAGCTAGATGAACATACGTTGTTCTTGGAATTTTGAGGAATTTAACTAATTAGGGCTAAATTGAGAAAGTAGCAATTTGAGGGACTAAATTGTAAATTTGATGGAAAATATGGGCTTGAATGAGATGTTTATGCATTCTGCTAAGTATGTGTATGTGTGGATTTTGTGAATTTGATGTTTTGAGAAAAAAAGACTAAATTGATATATTGTGTAAATGTGTGGGTTAATTTGTAAATAGCCCCAAATGTATGTATATGGATTGAATTGAGTGAATTAGTGAATAAAAGGATTAATTCTGAATATGTTTAGATCAAGAACAGAGGAAAACGGAATTAGATCGCGGGAAAGCGAAAGTAAACGAGTAGCCGTTTTCATTCCGATAGATCGAATCCGAGGTAAGTCACTATGCAAATAAACGTACTTGTATGAAATTATATTTTTTCATATGACTAATGTTGATAATGGATACTTACGAGAGCTTATGCATATGAATTCCGAGATAAGTTCGATATAGTGACTAAGTCTGAAAAGTCCCGTGTGGACCTAGGAATAGATAGGATTAGCTATTTTATGACATAGGTAACTGTTCTGTTTTTTCATGTAAGACCATGTTTGGGACGTTGACATTGATTTGAGACTCGTGTAAGACCACGTCTGGGATGTTGGCATCGAAATGAGCTTTACGTGTAAGACCACGTCTGGGACGTTGGCATCGGTATGAGCTTTACGTGTAAGACCGTGTCTGGGACATCGGCATCGTATTGATTCGTGTAAGACCCTGTCTGGGACAGTGGCATCGATATCTGAGTGCATGTAAGACCTCGTCTAGGACGTTGGCATTGTACGACTATTTTGAGTTTCTGAGTATCCTACTAGATTCCTTACGGTTTAACGGGCAAGTCTGTGATCCGAATGGCTATGTAAATAGAGAATTCGTTTCAGGTACGTTGATTTATACACCAGGTGTGTATATAAGGTAAGTATCTATATGATCTTACTATGATGAGTATGTCTGTTGGGATAATGAAATGATATGTGGAAATAAGCATGAAAGAGTTTTGTATTTGTAAGACTTTTGAGTTGATGAATGTGGTAAATATGGCCAAGTACATGAATCCCAGCATTATGTGATAGATTGTTAAGAAATTAGATGGATCAATGTACCTATGTGCACATATATGGTTTTTTTTCATGTTTAGTTTATTTGTATATGACTTACTAAGCTTTTGGAAAGCTTACTTTCTGTGTGTTTTCTCTGTTTTATAGGTTGTCAAAGCTACTGAAGGCTCGGGATTGTCACGGATCGTCATCACACTAATAAACTCATTTTGTTACACTTAGGAAAATGTATAAAGCTAGATATGGCATGTATAGGCTAGTATTTTGGTATAAGTTGTTATATGAACTTAGCCATGAGATTCTGCTAGAGATGAGTTGAGACTATACATTATGGTCATTATACGTGATGCATGTTTGGCGTGGTTAGTTGATTCATGAAATAGTCAAGCTTTTGAGCTAAGAAAATGAATGTATTATGTTTTTGTATATGTTTTGGTCTTGGAAATTGGCATGATGGAAATGGATATTGATTGTGCGGTTTGAATGGTTATTTGGTATGTTTTTGGTTGCCATATATGCATGATATATGCTGGTAAATGTTGCTTGTAGATGAGACCAAATGGGTGGCATTTTGGCCTTGAAAATGGCCTATAATGTCACACTGTTCTGGCACACGGACGTGCCTAGTGACTGTGGGCTAAGTCAATAGCTAGTGTAGAAGTACACGGCCTTGGCACAAGGCCTACTAGCCGTGTAATTTTTGGCAGGATCGACCACGGCCTGAGTACACAGGCGTGCTTAGTGGCCGTGGAAGATAAGTCAGTTTCGACCACGGGGAGGACACACGGGGGTGTCTAGCAGCCGTGGAGGGCACACGGTTTTCTCCCACGGGCATGTATGCCCTGTATTTTAGAAAAGTTTTTAAATTTCTGAGAACTTCTGTATATGTTTCGTTTTAGTCCCGACCCGGGTTATAAGCATGTTTAAGGTCTTGTTGACCTACTTAAGGGACATTGTGTGTATGATTGATGCATTAATGCATGAAATTTTGTAAGTGTTATTTGATCTGTCTGGTCACGCTCCTAACCCTAATCCGGCGACCAACACGGGATAGGGGTGTTACAGCGTGTCCCTGTCACAGGGAAGAAGAGTTTCACTTGGATTTGGATACTTAGGGGCAAAGAAACATATTTAGAAGCCTATATAAACACCCTAAGTATGACCAGAAAAGGGGGAACCCACGGCTTTAGTCAGGGGGCATCCGACTAGGCCAGAGAAGGTAGATTTGTGGGTATTTACTCGAAGATAGCCAGTTGATCATCTCAAGAAGTTGGAATTATACTCAAGACGGAGGATCTCTCCTTCAATTCCTTCAGGGGGTTTTAGGGATTTCTTATGTTTTGTTTTATCTTTTCTCTTGAGATGTTTTCTTTTATTGTTATGAACTAAACCCTTAGATACCTGAGGGGGATGAAACCTAAGATGAATCTTGTTATCGTTTGCTAAACTATATGATAAATATTTTACTTGTTCTTAATTATATGTTCTTAATTCTTGTGTTGATATTTCTGGGATATTAATTAAAGTATGATGTGCTTAGGTGGAGGAGCAAAAGTCCCCACCTAAGAGTAGATCTAGCATAATTAAGCGGAGTTGATCACGCGCCTAGAGATAGGGTGACGAGATTTTGCCGGACTAGGGTGAAACCTAATATGGGAGTCCATAGATCGAGTTAATGCGATTCTAGGGGTTTTAATTAGAAAGAGATTTCAATTTATCAACCTAGGGTTAGACGTTGGTTGCCTCGAGAGAGGGATTAATATAACTTAGGGAATCTTACGGATCAAGTCAAATGAATAAATCATCTGGTTCAGAGTTAGATAACAAGTGAAGTCTAGGTGGATTCTTCCTTGGGTGTCGTCTAAATCAATTGGTTTTTCTTTCCAAATATTTTCGCAAATTTATTCTTCCTTGTCTTAGAGTTTTTAGTTTACTAGTTAGTTAATTTAGATTAGACAAACAATTCATTCAATTCTTAGGCTAAATAATAAAAAAGAGAGTTAGTATTAGTACTTTTGGTTCCTTTGGGTTTGACATTCCGGTCTTGCCTAAACTATACTACTGTTCGATAGGTACACTTGCCTCAAATGGTTGTCATAGTTAGTTTCCAGGTTTGATCATTCTTTTTATAAATTTTAAGACTTGACATCGTGAAAACAACGATCAAGGCAATACCCAAGGAAGAATCCACATAGAATTCACTTATTACTTTTGATTTATATGATTTATTCACTTGACTTAATCCGTAGAAATCCAAAATTTATGTTAATATCTCTTTCAAGACTAAAAAAAACTGACTCTAGGTTGATTAATTGAAATCTCTCTCTAACTAAAACCCCTATTGTTGCATTAACTCGGTCTATGGATTCCCTTATTAGATATGATTCTAATCCGGCAGATTTTTGTCGTCCTATTTCTTGGGTTGCAATCAACTCCGCTTAATTGTGTTGATCTACTCTTAAACAGGGACTTTTGCTCCTCTGAATAAGCGTATTTGACTTGAATTAACAACCTAAATTATTAAAACAAGAATAAGAACTCATAATTAAGAATAAGAACAAGTATTTATCTTATAAATCAAATAGTAATAAGATCTGTCTTAGGTTTCATCCCCTCAGGTACTTGAGGGGTTTAGTTCATAATGATAAAAGGAAACATCTTAAAATAAGGAAAACCACAAAACATAAGAAAACCCAAAAACTTCAAGAGAAATTGATATGAGATCTTCAGTCTTGAAGGAGATCCTTCTTCCAAGCTGCTCCTAACTGCTATCTTCGAGTATTTTCTGCCTTCTCCTCGGCGTGTCCTTTTAGGTCACCACCTAGGGTGTTTATATAGGCTTTGGAGAGCATTTCTTGGCCCATAAGTAGCCTTTTTAGAATAGAATTAAACTTGGGTTCGACAGGGACATACCCGTGTATGATTCCTTAGACTGTGCTCGCTTCTGCTCGCCATACACGGCCATGTGGTCTGGCCGTGTACGTTGGTCTAGGCCGTGTTGATTTCTGATGTAGGCCTATTTTGTCCCCTTTTGGCCATTTTCTCGTTCTTTTCGACTCCCTAATCTCTCCTGAGTGTAAATGTAACACCCCAAACCCGGTCCAAACACCACGACCGAATCTGGTATGTTACGGGGAAAACGAGTCTGAAAATTTCGAATTTGTACTAAATAGAATTGATAAAACTTTGTTTCGTTTGAGAAACAGTGGTTTAATTTTGTTACTAAAACATTTAGACTTAGTAAAAATTTGCGTTCAAGTTTGAAAACCATTGATTTTCATATGCTTATAAAATCGATCATGATACCCGATGGTATAGTTAAAAAACACTTTGCGTTATAATTTGAAATCATTATCTTTCCAAGTTTTAGTAAACTTCATACCAACTTATTTGTTAAGGCATATTAAAATCAAACTTAAAACATAATATCAAAAGGCAGAATTTAAAGGCTTTTTACAAATCCTGAAATAAACCCAACTGAAAGTAAATTACTAAAGTACCCAAACCATAACATCTGAGTAAAACTTTTATTCCACATGGCATGAGCACCCCGAGTCCATCCCGGCTCCATGTCCGCGTCTACGAGTCACCTGAAATGTCAAAGGAGAGGGTGAGTCGAGTGACTCAGTGTGTAAATCCCGCTCCCGATAAAACAACAAGCTAACACACATCATACATAGCAACATAATTAATGCAACCCAGTCCTAACCATCCATATCGCCTTTTCTACCCCGTGTGTGGTACCAAACCACCGGTGGTGCCAAACCACCGTGACATATAGTCACAATGTGTTACCAAAACACCGGTGTCCCAAAGACACAATTTCCGTCAATGTGGTACCAAACCACTGGTGTCCCAAAGACACAATTGTGCTACCAAAGCACTGGTGACCGAAGTCACAAATCCAATGATGGGGCCAACCCATCGTGTGTTACCAAAACACTAGCAGACGATCCCATATCTCAAGTGGGGCCAACCCACGGTGGTCAAACCACAGGGACAAGTCGCAATGAGGTGCCAAACCTCTGGTGTCCCAAAGACACAATGTGCTACCAAAGCACCGTGACCGTAGTCACAAATGCGGTGATGGGGCCAACCCATCGTGTGTTACCAAAACACCTGGCGTCAATCCGTATAATCATCTGTGGGGCCAACCCACTGTGGTAATCTGAGCCATCGGGACGACGAGACGCTGAGGTACCAAACCTCTGGAGGTGCCAAACCTCTGGTGACCCAAAGTCACAAAGTTGTGCTACCAAAGCACTGGTGCTCGTCAGCACAATATCACTGCTCCCTCCTCTCGTATCACCCATACATATCATACTCATGGGGTTATGCATCTCATACAAGCCATGCATATCATGCTAACATATCAAGCATTACAACTCATAACATGCATAACATAAATCATGATATCATGTATTATCATTAATACTCATCATAGAAACAGACTTACCAGAATCGTACACATACCCCTTTTTTGGGTATCCAATTATCCTTCTCACTTGTTTCAATCTTATTAAGCAATCAAGTTTATTAACAACGTTACTAAGTAGAGGGTGTGTTAGTTACACACACGATAATCTGAGTCCAAAGATCCTCACGAACGATCTATGTCCTTCGATTGTCAAGCCCCTAAAACAATCGGCCAACATAGGATTAAGCACTAAGACCATTCGGCCAAAGACATATAAACCCAAAGGGGTTAATTTCAATCCCTTACCTTGAAGGTGATTTGGTTTCCTACCAAATCTGAGTCAAGCAGTGATTCCTCTTCCAACAATCAGCACCCTAATAAACCAATAGTTAATCACTAATCACTTTAAACTTAATCGAAATCAACTGACCATAATCGGCCCTTAACCAAACCATAACCAACAAAAACCAAAAGAGGGAGATATGGCCATTCGGCCTTGCACTTACCAACACCCTATCACCAAAATTTGGCCAACCCAACACCAGGGAAGAGAGGAGATTCGGCCAAGGCTTCAAAAGAAGAGGATTCGGTTTTTAGGTGTTTAACACCCTTGGGTTCGGCTTAGAGAGAAAAGAATGAGAACAAGGGTGAGAAGAGATAGAGAAACGGCACTAGCACTTAGGAAAGAAGGAAAATAAAAGATGAATCCAAAAGAAATAAGAGAAACGGTGGAGGTGTTTGGAAGATGAGAGTTTCGGCTATTAAGAAAAGTTGACACAAAATAATTTTGGCAACTAGATGTTTGCACATTCGGTTTCAAAAAGAAAGTGAAAGAAATTCTTTAGGCATTCGGTTTTGAAAAGGAAAAGAAAGACTTACTTGGAGGAAATTCGGCTAACACCTTCTCAAAAGGCAACACAGTTTCGGCAATTGGGAGCTTACACTTTCGGTTTTGGTATGGCAAAAAGGGAAAATTTGCTTCTAAAGATTTTGACCGAAAACACCAAAACTCAAAATGAATTTCGGCACTATCACACACCCACACTACCAAGCCGTCACCCCCAAACTCCCTAAAATTCGGCCTCAATCCCCCATTCACTCCACTCCACAAGTTCAAATTATTTTGAACAAGTCAACATCCTAAAATTCCTCTCCACCCATCATTCGAATGTGAAGACCAAGTCAATGGCGAGTTTGAACGCCTACAAACTCCTCCTCCATGCCGTCCCCAAAAGAAACCAAAAGGGGACTTTGCACTCTCGAACCCAAGGCCTACATCCTTGCTTTAGGCGTTACCCACTCCAAGCCTTAGTGGCGCCTATATTGCCACTCCACCAACTTGTTTCTTGTGCTAACAAACACCCAAAATAAATTTAAAAGCCCAGACTTCCTCGGCTCCTTATATCTTAGCTCAAAACTAAAATTTTCTACCTACTCAGCTTACTTCTAGCCTACAATTAAACCCCGATTCTACACAACAACAATACAAAGACACCAAACACATGCAATCTCAGTGCAACAATAAAATAGCCCCTAACCCGGGATATTACGCTTCTACCCCTTTAAAAATAATTTCGGCCTCGAAATTACAGTCAAAGTTGTTGGTATTCTTTGTCTCATCGCATCCTCGAGTTCCCACGTGGCTTCTTCCACGCCATGATTCCGCCAAAGTACCTTAACCAAAGGCACAGACTTTCTACGCAGGACCTTCATATCCCGATCAAGAATCTGCACAGGTTCTTCTTCCATTGTCAAGTCTGGATTTACCTCGATCTCCTCCACTGCTACTACATGTGATGGATCTGAACGGTACCGTCGAAGCATCGACACGTGAAAAACATCGTGAATCTGGCTAAGCTCACCGGCAACTCCAGATGATACGCCACTGGTCCAACTCGTCTCAATACCTTATATGGCCCAATAAACCTCGGACTTAGCTTGCCTTTTCTGCCAAACCTCAGCACCTTCTTCCAAGGCGAGACCTTTAAGAAGACACGATCTCCTACCGCGAACTCTATATCCCTTTGCTTAAGATCGGCATAAGACTTTTGCCGGTCCGAAGCTTCCTTCAAACGAGACTGAATCAACCTAACCTTGTCTTCTGCATCAAAGAACCAATCGGGTCCCAACAACCGGCGTTCACCTAACTCTGTCCAACAAGTAGGTGAGCGACACTTTCTACCATCTGACGCCTCATATGGTGCCATCTTGATGCTTGCTTGGTAGTCGTTGTTATATAAAGCGAACTCGACCAACGGCGAAACTCTTCCCAACCGCCCTTGAAGTCCGAACACAACCCCAACATGTCTTCCAAGATCCGAATAACCTTTACGATCGACCGTCGATCGCGGGTGAAAAGCCGTCTTTGAAATCAAAGCGCGTACCGAGCTTGATGCAACGCTCTCTAACCTCGGCGTAAACTCGGGATCCCTATCCGAGATAATCGAAATCGGAACACCGTGCGACCTCACTATCTCGACACATAAAGCTTCGCTAACCTCTGAAGTGAATAGTCCACTCTCACCGGAATGAAATGGGCCGACTTAGTCGAGACGGTCCACAATAACCCAAATCGAATCTTTCTTGCTTGGCGTGGCGCGGTAACCCACCGACGAAATCCATAGTTATCCTTTCCCATTTCCATCGAGGATTTTCACGGTGAAAAGCAAACCGACGACAGCAATCGATGTTCGACCTTGACCTGACTGACAAGTCGACACTTCCCACAAACTCTGTCACCTCTTTCTTCAAGCCAAAGCCACCAAAATCGCTCTTTAAGATCCCTATACATCTTACTACCTCCGGGATGCATAGCATAAGGATCGCTATGTGCGCCTCCAAGAATCCTCTCGCCTCAGCTCAACGTCTTTGGGCATACAAGCCTTACCTTGAAAACACAGAACCTCGTCACTAGACAAGCTGTAACCCTCCAAACCACCATTCTGCACTTGTAACCTTCGCGCACTCAAAACTTCATCCTCTAACTGTTTTTCTCTGATCTGCTCAACCCAAGTAGGCTTAACCTGCAGCTCTGCCAGAATACTCCCATCGTCGTACAAACTTAAATGGGCAAACATCGCTCTTAAGTCTGAAACAACCCTACGGCTCAATGCGTCTGCCACCACGTTAGCCTTACCCGGATGATATTCAATCGAACAGTCGTAGTCCTTGAGCAACTCAACCCATCTACGCTGCCTCAAATTCAAATCCTTCTGAGTCAATAGATACTTCAGACTCTTATGATCTGTGTAGACGATTGACTTCTCCCCGTATAAGTAATGCCTCCAGATTTTTAGAGCGAAGACTACAGCTGCTAGCTCCAAGTCGTGCGTCGGATAGTTGACCTCGTGTGGCCTCAGCTGCCGAGAAGCGTAAGCCACAACCTTACCCTCCTGCATCAGCACACAACCCAATCCCGTATGTGATGCGTCGCAGTACACTGTGAATTCCTTACCAGCCTCAGGTTGAATTAACACAGGAGCCTCTGTCAAGATCTTCTTCAACTTATCGAAACTTTCCTGCTGTTTCTCAGTCCAAATAAACGGAACTCCTTCCTTAATGACTTAGTCATCGGTCTTTGCAATTAACGAAAACCTCAACAAATCTTCTGTGAGTATCCCGCCAAACCCAGAAACTCCGAATCTCGGCCGACTTGACTTAGGAGGCTTCCAATCCAAAACCGCCTCAACCTTCCGAGGATCTACTCTAATCCTCACACCGTGATACTACATGACCCAAAAACGTCACTTCACTAAGCCGAAACTCGCACTTCATCGAACTTAGCATAGAGTTGCTTCTCCTCAAAATTTGCAACACCACTCTTAAGTGTGCATCATGCTCTTCTTCCGACCTTGAGTAAACCAAGATGTCGCCAATAAAAACCACGACGAAATGGTCCAGATCTTCACTGAAACACCCTATTCATCATATCCATAAAAGCTCGCGGAGCGTTAGTCAACCCGAACGGCATTACGAGAATTCGTAGTGCGTGCATCGAGTCCAAACGCTTTGTCTTATGGATATCCGCTTCCTTTACTTTCAACCGATGGTACCTGGACCTCAAATCGATCTTCAAAACACCGATGCACCTTTCCGCCGATCAAACAAGTCATCTATCCGTGGTAACGGATACTTGTTTTTAATAGTCGACTTATTCGGTTGGCGGTGATCGATACACATCCGCATCGTTCCGCCTTCTTCTTGACGAATAATACCGGCGCTCCCCACGGTGAAACACTTGGCCTAATGAAGCCTCGATCCAACGCCTCCTAAATCGAGCCTTAAGCTCCACCAATTCCTTTGGTGCCATCCTATATGGAGCAATAGACACCGGCGCATCCACAGTAGCGAGATCTATCCCAAATTCTACCTCACGATCCGGTGGCAAACCCTAAGCTCCTCTGAAACACATCCACAAATTCCTTAACATGCGAACCTTCTCAACAAAGCAGATTCTTTAGCCTCTAAGGCATACACATGAACCACATACGCTTCACACCCTTCCGACCATCTTTCTGACTTTTAATGCCGACACCACATTGGATAAGTAATCTCTCCTATTACCTATCATAATCACTTCATCTCCTTATCCGTCGATAGAACCATGCGCTTAGCGCGCAATCCACTTTGGCCTGGTACTTAACCAACCAGTCCATTCCAAGGATCGATCGAACTCCCCAACGCGCGGTTCCATCGGATCGGGAAAAAAATGACCCCTTGGAGTTCTAGGGGTACATCCTTATACTGACTTATCTACGACTACTGAGTGACCTAGAGGGCTAAGTACGATCATTTGTCTAGAAGCGGTTTACGAGTCTAAGTCCATGGTCTCAACTATACTACTAGCAACATACGAATCGTGGAACCCAAGTCAATTAAAGCGATATAGGAGAACCAAAAATCAAAAACGTCTGGGTGATTACGTCCGGTGCATCGCCCTCTCGCGGCGCCTAGCCGCATATACACACCGTATCAGTGTCGTGCCTCGGAACTACCCGCACCTCTGCCTGTGCTCCCACGACCTCGACCAAATCCATTACCACCTCTGCCATTACCACGGCCCCTCTGTGGTGGCGGTCCATTACCTCTCGAATCGATTACGGCCCGACTCTCGGGATCAATCCACGGCCATCCCTACGCGGGCGGTCCCTAATGCGATGATCCGAGATCCACACTGGCAACCTTTTCCACCACCCAACAACCACCCCAATGAGATTTCCCACACCGACATACATCACGCGGTCCTCGCTTAGCGAAGAACAAACCTAGCGGGCATCGATTACGCCCACTCAATCTAGCCTCTTCTTCGGATTACGGGCGATCCCGAAGACCCAAAGCTCCTCTTAAGCCTACTTACTGTCCATGCTCTGCCTCTTACCGACTCTTTAACACCTTCGGCTACCTTAGCCTTCTCGACTAAGACAAAGAAACTCGCGCTCTGGCTGTGGAGCAATCGGCACCTCAACTCGTCTCGCACCCATCCTCGAAACGAACACACCTCTCATGCTCGGTGGCTACAATGCCCCGGCATACCTACTCGGCCAGAACTCACCTGCGTACTCGACCAATGCATTTACTCCCCGAACAAGCCTCGAAATGCCTTTATTTGAGTCGATGTAACTAGCCCCGATGTATTTCTTTTGATATGCGGCTCTAAAATAATCCCATGTTAGATCCTCACCGCCACACTTGTCCCGAACCGTGAGCCACCACCGATATGACTCATCCCGAAGAAGCGTCGATGCCCTTCAACTTCTCTTGGTAGTCAAGTCCAGATCGTCCATGATCCGCTCGGTTGCCTCCACCAATATTCAGCGATGCTAGGAGCAACACCCGATACACTCGGAAAAATTCGGCCCCATTAGCCCGGAGTCGCTCGAGAACAGATTCCTAACTCCCGCACTCCCCCCCACCTACACCACTACTCTTTCCAACACCCGCGGCATCGCTCGTGACACTCGCATCGTCTCGATCGATCTTGGAACTCACCACCTCCACCGGTGGCGAATCCCAAGCATCTCATTTTCGACCCTTGACCGGATCCTACGGGTTCGTAAACGTCATCCTACCTCGACCTCGACCACGAGTATTACGGCCACGTCCACCTCGAGTACTCATGACTAAACGATCTACGTTTCTGATTAAGAAGATTTTTATGCATTAGTATCGTTCCACTTTCTTAACCGCAAAGAAATTTTATGAATGGAGTTTAATCAGGGGTTCTTTCGAGCAACCAAGGTTTCAATCTTCTATCCTATTCACCCAAAAGAGATTATACATCCATTCCTTAACCCTTTCCATACCTATTCACTCTTCGGACATTGCTGCCCATTTCTAGCCCAAGGGTATTTTCGTCATTTCCCCTACAGGGTAATTTCGTAATAAAAGATATTTTAAACTTTCGTAAAATCGGTCACTTTGAAATTCCAAAAATTTTGAGAGTGTTCTTTGAAAATTTTGTAAAATACTTCGTTTTGGAAACCAGGGGTATTTTAGTAATTTTTTTCACAAACTGAGGGCATTTTCGTAAATTTCCAAAATCAAAATTTTCGATTGGTATTTTGTAAAACAGAGTGTTTAAATTTCATAACATCATTGAAATTTTGGGCAAAATCATTGAGTTGATATTTTATGAACCGAGGGCATTTTAGTAAATTTACCCCTAAGGGCATTTTTGTAATTTTCGCAAATCGAGAAATTCGTTGTAAAAGTGACATTCTCAGTTTTGGAAGAGTTTATTGCAAAAAGTTTGAAAACATTAGGGTTGTTGTTGTATTTTCGAAACATGGCTAATTCCCTTTTCGGGTTTTAGTCGTTAGGTTAAGTCTATGACCGAGCTTTCTTGGTCAGGGTGAACTCGAGCTACGCACCAGGTGGGATACCTGCGAAGAGGAGGTGAGTCACGAGGACTGCTTAAATACCAAGCTCTTCCGGATCCTCTCCTAGACATGCGTGCATGCGAGTTACCACACTCCTAGCCCCGTGGCTGAGTCACAGATTGGTTTAGTGCTTTAAGTCTTATGCTTTAATTCAAGTGTTTGAGTGATCTAATCCTAGGGTTCAAGTCCTAGAAGTCTATCTACGTACCATATCACCTACCCTTCTACAAATAATAATCCACAGAAGAGTTTAGAATTACTTACCTGGGCGAACTGGTGCCGGAGACTCGGTGCCATGCCTTGTAAACCATGTATTCAACCCCAAAACACTTAAAACGAACTTTTGAAAACAATTTGGGCCTCAGGCCCACAGCCGAGCTTTTGAACTTGGCTCTGATACCAAAATTGTAACACCCCAAACCCGGTCCAAACACCACGACCGAATCTGGGTATGTTACGGGAAAACCGAGTCTGAAAATTTCAATTTGTACTAAATAGAATTGATAAAACTTTGTTTCGTTTGAGAAACAGTGGTTTAATTTTGTTACTAAAACATTTAGACTTAGTAAAAATTTGCGTTCAAGTTTGAAAACCATTGATTTTCATATGCTTATAAAATCGATCACGATACAGATGGTATAGTTAAAAACACTTTGCGTTATAATTTGAAATCATTATCTTTCCAAGTTTTAGTAAACTTCATACCAACTTATTTGTTAAGGCATATTAAAATCAAACTTAAAACATAATATCAAAAGCGAAATTTAAAGGCTTTTACAAATCTCAAATAAACCCAATCGAAAGTAAATTACTAAAGTACCCAAACCATAACATCTGAGTAAAACTTTTATTCCACATGGCATGAGCACCCGAGTCCATCCTGGCTCCATGTCCGCGTCTCACGAGTCACCCGAAATGTCAAAGGAGAGGGTGAGTCGAGTGACTCGATGTGTAAATCCCGCTCCCGATAAAACAACAAGCTAACACACATCATACATAGCAACATAATTAATGCAACCTGGTCCTAACCATCCATATCGCCTTTTCTACCACGTGTGGTACCAAACCACCGGTGGTGCCAAACCACTGGTGACATATAGTCACAATGTGTTACCAAAACACTTTGTGTCCCAAAGACACAATTTCCGTCAATGTGGTACCAAACCACCGGTGTCCCAAAGACACAATTGTGCTACCAAAGCACTGTGACCAAAGTCACAAATCCAATGATGGGGCCAACCCATCGTGTGTTACCAAAACACTAGCGAGATCGATCCCATATCTCAAGTGGGGCCAACCCACGGTGGTCAAACCACGGGGACAAGTCGCAATGAGGTGCCAAACCTCACGTGTCCCAAAGACACAATGTGCTACCAAAGCACCGGGTGACCGTAGTCACAAATCGGTGATGGGGCCAACCCATCGTGTGTTACCAAAACACCGGCGTCAATCCCGTATAATCATCAGTGGGGCCAACCCCATTGTGGTACTGAGCCAGCTGGGGCGAGACGCGAGGTACCAAACCTCTGGAGGTGCCAAACCTCGTGACCCAAAGTCACAAAGTTGTGCTACCAAAGCACCGGTGCTCGTCGACACAATATCACCGCTCCTCCTCTCGTATCACACCCATACATATCATACTCATGGGGTTATGCATCTCATACAAGCCATGCATATCATGCTAACATATCAAGCATTACAACTCATAACATGCATAACATAAATCATGATATCATGTATTATCATTAATACTCATCATAGAAACGGACTTACCCGAATCGTACACATACCCCTTTTTGGGTATCCAATTATCCTTCTCAATTTGTTTCAATCTTATTAAGCAATCAAGTTTATTAACAACGTTACTAAGTAGAGGGTGTGTTAGTTACACACACGATAATACTGAGTCCAAAGATCCCTACGAACGATCTATGTCCTTCGATTGTCAAGCCCCTAAAACAATCGGCCAACATAGGATTAAGCACTAAGACCATTCGGCCAAAGACATATAAACCCAAAGGGGTTAATTTCAATCCCTTACCTTGAAGGTGATTTGGTTTCCTACCAAATCCGAGTCAAGCAGTGATTCCTCTTCCAACAATCAGCACCCTAATAAACCAATTGTTAATCACTAATCACTTTAAACTTAATCGAAATCAACTGACCATAATCGGCCCTTAACCAAACCATAACCAACAAAAACCAAAAGAGGGAGATATGGCCATTCGGCCTTGCACTTACCAACACCCAATCACCAAAATTCGGCCAACCCAACACCAGGGAAGAGAGGAGATTCGGCCAAGGCTTCAAAAGAAGAGGATTCGGTCTTTAGGTGTTCAACACCCTTGGGTTCGGCTTAGAGAGAAAAGAATGAGAACAAGGGTGAGAAGAGATAGAGAAACGGCACTAGCACTTAGGAAAGAAGGAAAATAAAAGATGAATCCAAAAGAAATAAGAGAAACGGTGGAGGTGTTTGGAAGATGAGAGTTTCGGCTATTAAGAAAAGTTGACACAAAATAATTTCGGCAACTAGATGTTTGCACATTCGGTTTCAAAAAGAAAGTGAAAGAAATTCTTTAGGCATTCGGTTTTGAAAAGGAAAAAGAAAGACTTACTTGGAGGAAATTCGGCTAACACCTTCTCAAAAAGGCAACACAGGTTCGGCAATTGAGAGCTTACACTTTCGGTTTTGGTATGGCAAAAAGGGAAAATTTGCTTCTAAAGATTTTGACCGAAAACACCAAAACTCAAAATGAATTTCGGCACTATCACACACCCACACTACCAAGCCGTCACTCCCCCCCCAAACTCCCCCTAAAATTCGGCCTCAATCCCCCCATTCACTCCACTCCACAAGTTCAAATTATTTTGAACAAGTCAACATCCTAAAATTCCTCTCCACCCATCATTCGAATGTGAAGACCAAGTCAATGGCAGAGTTTGAACTGCCTACAAACTCCTCCCTCCATGCCGTCCCAAAAAGAAACCAAAAAGGGGACTTTGCAGCTCGAACCCAAGGCCTACATCCTTGCTTTAGGCGTTACCCACTCCAAGCCTTAGTGGCGCCTATATTGCCACTCCACCAACTTGTTTCTTGTGCTAACAAACACCCAAAATAAATTTAAAAGCCCCAGCTTCCTCAGCTCCTTATATCTTAGCTCAAAAACTAAAATTTTCTACCTACTCAGGCTTACTTCTAGCCTACAATTAAACCCCGATTCTACACAACAACAATACAGCACACCAAACACATGCAATACTGTGCAACAATAAAATAGCCCCTAACCCGGGATATTACAGTAAAACATGAAATTAAAGGATTAGGAGCATTGAATTCATCAAATCTAATGAGAATTCATCCAAAAATAAGCCAAGCATGGGGTTAAAATATGTGTAAATTATGGTTTATCAAATATAATTTAATCAAACTTCCCTTGGGTACGATCCTCAGAATAGTTCCTTGTGTTCCGTTGTAACACTGAAACTATATTACAATTTGACCTATATACTTGCAAATACCGCGCTTTAATTAGTATATTTATTTGCATATTTACAAAGTCTTGATGCATGCACATCGAGGCGCGATATCGCTTACTATTAGTTTAAACATTAAACAACAAGTGAACCAATATTTGCTTTTATTTTGCTTTGCATGCAAAAACCAGAAGTATATTAATGTAGTCCATGAATTATTTTATTAAGCAATTTGTTCGAAAAAATTACAAGTGTACATAGACGAAAATACTATACTTAGGACATTAGATACAATAAAACACTCTCCCGCTAAGCTTCCCCCTCAAAAGCTTAGTTTTCCAATCCAAGAGACTCTTGCTTGCTTATAAAAACAATGCACACATAAAACATTCCTAACTTGAGCAAATTTGTGCTTTCTTAATCTCTCGGTTACTTTCGATACATCTTTAAGCTAGACAAAACTTAAGTTTTGCTTACATAAGAGTCATGGTCTAATCACTTTTCTATAAAGTAAAGCTAAAAATCTGCATAGGATAATAATTCTATAAAAGTCTTGGTTTAATTGAAAGTCTTCAATAATAGAAAGTAATTTTACTCGTTCCACAAGTAATCGAACTTGAGCTGCAAGAATCAATTTCAAGTCTTCAATTCTAACTTAATTGGTATTCATGTTTTGTGCTCTAAATCGTCCAAATATCTCCAAAAAAGATAGCATAATGCTTTTATTCTAAATTTTACTAACTTTGAAAATAAACAAGTACGACAATGAAATAGTGCCTGAAGTTGTGACCACTATTTCAGTCACACCACAATTTTTTCTTGCCTTTAAATATTTCAACAACTCTCCCTCTGGAAATTTTTTTTATCAAAACAGATACAAGGAAAATTAAAATCATCACAATTACATCGTAACACCCCTCACCCGACCCGATCGTTAGGTTTGAGTTATTGAATGCTACAGTCGTTGCCGGAGCAAATTTGGGCAATTAACATTCAAAATAAACATAAATCATAAAATCATAGTAAATTCAATTCATAATCACCAAAACATCCTTTCTTGGGTCTTATACGAGCTTAAGTATGCTCTAGAATCAACCCATAATTTATTAGGGACTAATTTGCAACACTTTTAAAATTTGAGATTAAAGATATCCTAAATGAATCCTTAAGATATTCAACCATGTCATAACCAATCATAAACAATTAAATTTTAGTCTTAATCAAGCTTAAGAAAGCACTTTTATTGACCTGAGCATGAAATAGGACAAAATTGTAAACTTTTAAAAATTACAAAGTCAGCGTCACGACATCAAACCACCCAACGTCATGAAGTCACATATTGTTCATTCAATGTTGCGACAAGGAGATGTGGTCGTTGGAACGACCACTATATTTTTGGTGAAAATTAAGCCATTTAGTACCTATTTCAAGCCAACTATACCATTAACCCATTTGGTGCATAATTGCACATCCTTACCTGCACAAAACTGACCAAAATTCATCCCAAAATAATCCAGTTAACCATTTCCACATCATTCAAACCAATATGCCATAAGTTGGCACCAAATGAAACCAAAATAGCTTACTTCTTTTCAATTTACTTCACATGCTTTTAGACCATCCCAACCAACACTTAACCATGCCATTTCAAATTCATCTTAGTAATATAATGGTTACATATCTTGTTTGTCACCTTGCCAAAATGTATACATTACATACTTGTACATAACTTTAATTTCCATATTCAAAATTTTCATTTATAATGACTATTATTTAGGGCTTAACATATAGAAAAAAACATACATTTATGCAAACTTAATCGAGAAAAATTTTGAGCTTAATCGAGAAAAAATCTATCGAATTTAAACCAAAACCATCCATTCACAAAATGTCACATATATAATCATCTATGTACATGCCACAATTCTGAACATAATCGAGAAAAAATCTATCGAGTTGATAGAGGGTTAGTGTGAACTCTAAGGTAATCTAATCAACATGCTCCACTAGTCAACTATCTACAAGAGAAGGAAAATATCGGTTAATCATTTCAAATGCTTTGTAAGTTCATATGAAATTTTACTTAACTTACCTTGATCAATCAACAATTTAAACAATTAAGACATACTGAGACTAACATGGAAATTCTTTGGCATCCTGTTACTTTCACATGTATGTCAACAAGTACATTCAGAGGTTAGTTTATTTACATGATATGAATTTATAACATAATCAAATACATGTTTAACAACTCATTTCATAACATGTGATATTCATTTAATAACTCATTTGCAAACACATACATGTATATTTATTTTCATTCATGTACCACCATTTCATCCATTTCATTTTCTGTTTCACTTTCTATTTTCACTCGAAGAACTAAAGTATATTGAACTCGGATATATGAGACTACTTTGTTCACACAAGCTATAAAGTTTTGATTGCTCATACAAGCTGTATAACTCAGGTCTGCTCACACGAGCTGAAGGTCGAAATTGTTCATATAAGTGTTATTCGATGATGCTCACTCAAGCTATAGAGAATCTACAACATATGATGGATCTCCGCCATAGATAACTAATCCTTACGAGTACTCGGTTTGTATCATTTGGGTCTGCTCTCACGAGCTGTAGATTTGGTTTACTAATACAAGCTTTATTTGATACTGCTCACTCAAGCTGTCAAGAATCCACAATATATGTTGGATCTTAGCCATCGATATTCAAACAACTAATTTCTTTTTGTAACTTATTGGCTTGGCATTTCGCATTTTAATCCGTTACTAATTTCTTACGGGACTTATTCTGTATTCGTACCATTTATACCTCTATAATTGTATACACATTTAATACTTCAATATCAATCCTTATACCTTTTAAATATCATCCATTTGTATAACAATTTCACATCCATTCGATGATATGTATCTATTCAAATTTCATATCTTTCGATTTAGTCCTTTTGATGTCAAAAACATTATATATATAACAATTCAATTAAAAAGTAAAAAAATATAACACAACAAATCATCAATTAACAAATTATAAATTTACCTGACAAAAACAACAACAAACGAAATGTGAAGGACTAATTCGCAAAAATTGATTTTCTCTCGATTATCCGCCGATTAACTAAAATCTCAATCTATATAATAATTCATTTCAATTTATCAATTTAAAACATCTTATAAGAGCCTATCATGAACATATATTAATTCAATTTTATTTTTTGGATGTTCCCTAAAATTTTACATTTTATTCAATTTAGTCCCTAAATCGAAATAGCTATATCTTTCAATTAAAGCTTCGATTCACAATCCAATTTCAATTACATCCTTCCTCAACCATATATCATATATAATTATCGAAATTTAACATCAAATTTTAATTTTTCACACTTTAGTCCCTATTTTAAAAAATTAACATTTAAACTTTACAAACTAATCATTTTTTATTTCTAAGCTTAAAAGCTAACATGTAATGCCCCAAAAATGAGGGGTTGGTCATTTTCTTAATTTCCATGCTGTGCTTGAACGACTAGCTATTTGAGTGTATTTGGGGTTCTAAGGAGGCCTGGGTTTGAGTCTAAGCTATGGAAGAATTTTAGTTTTTGGCTCTTAAGAGGAAGGGGTTGATAGCAGTGGGACTTAAGTATAAATTTAGGCGTTTAAGTGACACAAAAGGAGCATGGGACCTAGTGGCTGTGGCGTCACTGGGATAACAAGGAGGAGTAGGGTTTGAATCCCACGAATAGTAATTGAGGACTTTTATTTTTTGTCATGAGAGTGGAAGAAGTATAGTTTGGATCAAACTCTGCAATGGAGGTTGAAGACTTGGTCAAAAATTTCAAATGGAAGGATGGGAGCAATTCTAAGAGATTTTGTGGAGTGTTTGAGGGAGTTGGAGGGGAGAGGAGTCTTGGCCGAATGGGAGAGTGTGGCTAAGGGAGGAATTTCGGCTAGGGGGTGTCATTTAGGGCATTTCGGCAACCTTGAATGTTAGTAGAAACCGAAAATCCATTTTTGCCTTTCGGGTTTTCTTTTGTTCATCTCGAGATTTTTTTCTGTATTGGCATTTTATGCAACACTGTTACCATTCGGGTCTTCTTCTCGTTCATTATTTCCCTAACTGCTACCCTCTCCCTGCCGACACATCTTTTCTTCTTTTAGTTTCCTTGGCCAAACTCAACATCCTCCTTCCCTCTCGGTTTTCTTTTCTGTTCCTTGCAAGATAACTGAACCCATCTTTCTCCTTTGCTCTCAACGCTTTATCTCTTGTTCTTTAAGTTTGAGTAAACCGAAGTTAACCACTTCTTTTCTTCTAGTATACTTTCATCTCTGGGGTCGTACATGTCTATTTCGTGTACTCAAAGAAACCTGCTCCTGCGGAATTTTAGGGTAAGTAATATTGACTTTCTTTTAGTCAATTGTTGTGTTAGTGCTATTCTTTCTCTCTTATGCCGAATCTTCCCTTCCCTCTTTTGTCTGATGCTGATTGGTATTTAGGTTATCTCAAAGTGTGAAAAGGGGCAAGCGTCCGGAAGCAATCGATACGTTACTCTTAGCCTTGATCAAGTAAGCATTCTCGCTTTGTGTTTGGTTTGA
Source organism: Gossypium bickii (assembly GCA_025503065.1). Classification (NCBI taxonomy): domain Eukaryota; kingdom Viridiplantae; phylum Streptophyta; class Magnoliopsida; order Malvales; family Malvaceae; genus Gossypium; species Gossypium bickii. The sequence continues at coordinate 39,028,205 of CP106711.1, forward strand.
GGACTGATCTTGCCTAAGGGTTTTGTATTTGTCAAGGGTGGATTTTAACCTCACATTTATTTAATATCCTTTAATAAGGGTGTATTGTAACGCAGAATCCATTCAAGGGTTCTTGATCTTCGCTGATATTTAGAGAGGACTTAGCAAAACGCGGTCAATCAAGGTATGAATAAGTGTGGTTTAGGTTTATGTTGAGGAAGTGAAGGATAACTCTTTTGATCGGATGACTAACTGATAGTCTTATTTAACGTAGGATCTGTGCTAGGGGATTCGTGACACGTTTCGTAATCAAGGTGTGTAATTGTACACCCATTACCGTATTGTTCAAACACTGGATATCGATGTCTTGCACTCTTGTGCTACTGTGTATCGGCAAAAGCCAAAAAGCTGCAATTTCGGCATCTGAGAGCCCTCGAGTGTGCGAACGCTCATAGGGATAAAGTGAGCCACAATCGTTAGCGTTAGATCGTAGAGGCCGCCACAAGCATTTTGGTGGGTTTAGGTCGTAATGGGCCTCGATGGGCCATGAGGGCCCAATGGGCCCCATATTGGGTAAAGTCCCCGGTAAAAAAGATAACAATGAAATGGGCTGGGAAGTTCTCATAGCCACGACCGATATCGGGCTGAGTGGGCCACACTAGCGTGTGTGCCCACTTGGGCCGAAGATTGGGCTTTGGGCCCAATTGTACCGTTTTGACTAGAAAAGGTATCTATGTCGCTCGAGGCGACTATAGGCCTCCGGAAAGGCCGTTATATGACTGAATTTAATGAAATGCCTTCGATGGGTGAATTTACTAGAATGCCCTCGATGGGTGAATTTACTGAAATGCCCTCGATGGGTGAATTTACTGAAATACCCTCTATGGGTAAAATTACCGGAATACCCCCGAGGGGTGAATTACCATTTTACCCCCAACCGTCCATATGACTGTTATACCCTTAGCGGTAGTATAAGTGATGTATGTGTAATATTTGTATGATTGATTATGATTGTGATATACTGCATACATGGGTTATTTATGACACGACATGCTGCATTGGGTTGGGTTTTGTATTTTGGATGTAGTGGCTATGCCATGTTTTACTGATCTAGTGGCTTTGCCATGTATACTGATTTTAGTGGCTCGGCCATGTATACTGTTATAAGCAGCTTTTCTGCGTTGTTATTAGCAGCTATGCTGAGTTATTAGTGTACTGGCTGGGTGGGTTGACTTGGTCCCCACATTGTAATATTCCGGATTTATGGCCTATGCATTTGTGCTTAAATTGTGTGAAATAGTATGTCTTGTGTGTTATGAATGTGTTATGTGAATTTTTAAAACCTTAGAATGTAGGAAAATGCTTCAGAAAATATTCGATCATAAGTTTTAAAAGAAGGAGCTAGGCCCGATAGGCCTTAAGAAATATTGTAAGGGAAATATGACACAGAGATGGGCTTGGTAAAGTGGCTTGAAGGCGCCACCTAAGGCCTCTGGAAATGACGCCACAAGCATGATACAGGTCTTAAGTTCGAGCTACAAAGGAAGCAAAAATGGGGGCTTTTATTTTAAATGTTTGCGTCAAGGAGAGGGGGAGGAGATAGACGGCAATGGGGCTTTGAAAGGTGAGGATAAGACTTGATTTATCCTTTTTAAATTTTGGCTAAAGTAGTAGATAAATGATAGATTATTTTAAATTATTTTGAATGAGCAAAAAGAGAAGAAATATGAGGAAAATAAGAGAGCTGATAAGGGGTAAGTGTTGGCCGACCTATGGACTCCCTTAAGGTGATTTTTGGCCAAGCTTAGTAAAGGGAATAGCTGAATTTCATTAAGGCATTGTGGCCTTTCCTTCGTTTTCTTTTTCTCTCCAAAACTATCACCTTTCTCTTCTTTTTATTGTTCTAGCCGAGACCCCTCTCTAAAGACCATCATTGCCGAATCTTTTTGAGTTCCATATCCTTCCTTTTCACTCCTGCTGAAGCCGATTTCTTACTAAGTCCCAAAAGCCAAAATTTGTTGATTAACATCTAGCCATAGCCGACTTTCTCTGTGGATTCAAGTGAAGGTGCAGTCGACTTCTATAGTAAGGGTAAGATCAATTGTTAGTTGATTTTCAATCTCTCTTTTAGCTGAAATCTAAGAACTAATCTCAATATTACTCTTTGGCCAAAACTATGGAAAAGGTTTCGGGATTTGTTTTTAGTCAACCATAAGGAGGTTTCGAGATTTCCATATCCTAGGTAAGTTATGTGATATTCGGCCATAGGCCATTCTATTATGTTTTAATGTTAAATTAGATCTAACATGAGGCCATAAGAATCTCGACATCATTAAAGAAGCAAGGATCAATTGGTGGGAATTGAAATCGCAAGTCGACAGTGGTATACAAGGATTTCGGGAATCAAAATCGCAAGGTAAGAGCACTTATACATTCGGCCAAGGCTACAGTAATGTTATAAGATCTATTTTTATGTTTTTCAGAAGCCAAAAACTAACCAAGTCAAGTGATTGAATGTTAGCCTAATGCCTTTTTACTAACATGTTAGGGTTGGCCGAATATAGGAATTAAAGATCTAAAGCGATAGATCGGGTTTCGGGATTTCAGTGAATTCGCTAAGTGAACCAGGTGTGTAGCCCACACTATCTCCTAGTAGATTACGGCACCAATTTAATATATATATGTTTATAATAATGTGAATGTGGCCAAAGGTACCATGCAATGGTACAAAGTACTCAGGTACGTAACTTTAACACTATGTTAATAAATTATATGCAATTTGGAATAAGGCACATATGTGACTATTGATAAGAATGTGAAAAAAGCTATAAGGCGTGATTTTGTATGTTTTGTATTGTGCATGGGCATAAGGGTGATATGAAAAGGGGAAGTGAATGCGGTGACTTATGTCACGAAATCTGAATGTGGTGACTTCGGTCACATTGTCTGAATGTGGTGACTCATGTCACACTTATTTTATCTGGTGGCTATGCCACGAATTTTATAAAGGCGATGAGCACGTCGTCTACAACGGCTGCCTTTTGATGACGTGTAGCGGATGGAGGGTTGACTTAGTAGTTCCCACGGTGTGCAGGTTGGTACGGGTGATGTGTAGCGGTTGGTATCTAGATTTGGGTTCGGGATTGCTTCATTATTATATCTGATACATGTATGAATTTGTTTTGCCTAAATCGTTTGGGATTTAGTGTTGGTTATACACACTGAGTCTATTTGACTCAACCCGTTGTGGGAACATTTTTCAGGTGATGCTCAGTGATGGACCGGGTCGGCAGGAGCTTAGTGGTGGCAATGCTCAGTTCGGGATTTTATTTAATTTTGGACATGTTATATTTTAAATACTTTGGATTTATTTCGGGTTTTCATTTGATGTAATAAGGCCACTAATATGATACTGTTTATGCATGCTTTCTAAATTATTGTATTATGCTACGTATTTCTATCAAATTAAAGATTAAGTAACGAATCTCTTAAATGTTTTGACATTTAACACAAATGGTTTTCAATATAAGATAAACTCTCAAACCACTCGATACGAAGTTTTATAAACACCTAGCTTTCAAGAATAAACTTGTTTCCAACTCGAGTCCAATCCAAAAATAAATTTTCCTTCAAAACCACCCAAGTTTTCCAAAATAACAAACGGATTTGAAAACGTTTTACTGGAGGAACATACCAGATTCAGTTGAGACTCGTGGGCCGGGTTTGGGGTGTTTCACACATGGTGTGCTGGTTGGTACGGGTGGTATGTTGGCTGGTCTGGGTTGGGTTACATTTCTGTTTTGCATTGATATGATTTTGGGCTTAGACCCATTTTGATACTGAATAGGGCTCAAGCCCAGAGTGTAACATCCCGAAATTGGGCCTAGTAGGATTGGGCCCATTGGGCCTTGAGCGTAGAAGCTTTTTAAAATTTTGAGAACAAGAGAATGACATTATTTCAAGTGGGACTTATTAGTTAAGTGAATTTGGAAGGTTACGAGGTTTCTAGGAAGTTTCGGGTTCAAGATGGGCTATAGGAAAAATTTTGAGTTTAAGCATTTAAGGAGAGTAGGCAAGTAGCATCGAGACTTAAGGAAATAAGTGTGCATTTTACTAGCACAATGAGTCTATTGGTAAAGTGGCAAGTGGCGTGTGGAGTGTACTAATGGTCTAAGATTCGAATCCCACCTAGTGCAAATATCTTGGATTAAATTTTTATGCTATATGGTAAGTGTTGGCCAAGGCTTAAATATGGTAAGTAAGACTTTTTAATTATGGTATGATGGTGAAGGAAACAAGGAAAGGATGAAGGTAAGGAAAGGAATCAAAAGAAAAAGGCAAGTATAGGGAACATGTTGGCACAAAAAGAGGAGAGTGTTATGGAAAGTTTGGATGGCCAATTTTTTACCATTATGGTCATGTATGTGGACAGTTTTGGGGGTAAAGGGAGGTAGCCGAATTTTTGTTTTGTCTTTTGGTAGAATTTTGGTGCTTGTTAGGCCAAAATCTCTTTTGCACTATTTTGTGTTTTTCTCCAAACTTCTTCTTTTGCTTTGTGCTGAAATTACAAGCCATTAGTGAGCATATTTTATTCTTTTCTTTCTTCTTTGCCGAAACCTCCTAGTCAATTTGATCAATTATTTTTCTTCTTCTCCCTTGTTTTGCCGTGACTCTCAATCCACTTTTACTCATTGTCTTTTGATGGCCAAAACTTTCTAATTCCTCTTGGTTAACACTTCTTTTCATATTCATTATCCCTTCAATCTTTCTCCATTTCCTTCCACTAACCGAATCTTGATCATCCTCTTCTCCATCATACAAGTTGGACTTTTCTTTCTCGATTAAACCGGCGTAATAGTGGGAAGGCTGAATCTATCACATTTGATTCATCTGTAGCCATTAGTACAATCAGACCTTCAACAAGGTAAAGGAGCATAAGTGATTTGTATTAACCAAATCATTATCGTCAACTCGTCAAGCAAGTGGGGTAAGAACGTTGTTATAAGATTTGTTTTGGCCAAAGGTGAGATAATTGCTACCAACTCTTTCGCTCACCAAATATTGTTAGGATGGGATTTCAATAGTCAAAGGGTAGGATCGATTCTTGGTGCACTGAGGGAGATCACATTCGTGGTAAGTGGTGTTATCCTAATAAAGTGTTTCTAGTTACAATTATCAAAGTTGAGACTAACCTTCTATCAACTATCATTATAGGTGTTGAAATCGGTAGAAAGTACATCTCATAATCAAGGTGTGTAATCCCATGCTTTCCAAATACATGTTTGAAATGGTGTGTAATCTTCTCTGAAAGTTTGCATGAAATATTCTGTGATTCGGTCGAAATATCGAAGAAATTAAAAATCGGCATCCGTTATCACTCGGGCGTGCGTATGTCCGTAGTGGTAACCATAGTTTGCAATGAAATAGTTTTTGGTCAGCAACAGTGACATGATTTTGAAAAATCACGGAAAATAGGAGAAAAGAGATTAATAAGTGAATAAGATATCGAATTAAATCTTACCGTGTCTATTTTTTATATGGAAGAAGCGGAGAAGGAAAAGGAATTTTAAATTCTGTGATATTTTAATTTTAGTGAGACTGGTTCTGATTGACTTTGTGGTTCCCTGATTTGTCTTGGAAAAATCATATAAAATTGTACAAAGTGAATTATGAGTTATAGTTTATATGTATAGATTACTTAGTGAGCCTATTTTCAATAAAAGCAAGTGGGAGCAGTTTATGAAAATTGTATAGTGAGATATTTGAAATTAAGGTAAGAGAGGTCAGAATCATTGGACAATGAAACAAGGGAAACATTAAGAAATAAACTGTACTAAATGGCTAAGCCAAAAAATTTTGGGAAATTTGTAGTAAGAAGATATATGAGTCTAGTTTCAAGGAAAATTTACAGATTTAGATTTTGAGATTCCTAATTCGAGTTATAGTCAATTTGGTCAGTATGACGCAGATGGACAATTTCGATTTTTATACCCCAAATTAGTAGTTAAGTCTGGTTTGCGAAATTTACCAAAATACCCTTGGAGGGTAAATTACCAAAATACCCCTGGGTTGCGAGATTACCTAATTATCCTTAGTGGGTAGAACTTCTGATTTACGAAAATGCCCCTAATGGGCTGATTTACAAAAATGCCCTTTTGGGCCGAATTATGGAAATGCCCCTAATGGGCCGGATTGATATATTGTTTAATGGGCCGAATTGATATATTGTTTAATGGGCTGATTTGATATATTGCCTTAATGGGCTAAATTGTTATATTGCCTTAATGGGCTGAATTGTTTTATTGCCTTAATGGGCCGATTTGATAGACTGCCTCAATGGGCTGATTTTGTAAAGTGTTAATGGGCCAAATTGTTTGTAATGGATCTCTGAGATATTAATTGTTGTTTATATTTGTAATATCATTTACTATGTATGTTACATATGCATAATTTTGCATGGGATGGGAAAATGTTGAAGAGAAGTTCTGGTGGCTCTGCCACATATTTTGGTGGCTCTGTCACAAATCCGTATAGTGGCAATGCCACGTAAATTCTATTATTCGGGTGGCTTGTCCACAATTAAATTTGTTATAAATGGCTTAATGCCTGCGATTGGTGTGTTGGCGCGGTGGGTTGACTTGATCCCCACAGGTGTGTTGGTTGGTACGAGTGGTGTGTAGCGGATGGATTACTAGGTTTGATTTGGGAATTGCATTTCATACACATGATATAATTGATACATTAGTATTATTGTAAATGGGCTTAGGCCCAAATTATTGCTTAATGGGATTTAGGCCTAATGGATAACGGTAAGGGGATTACACACTGAGTTCTTGTAACTCACCCCTCTTTCTCTTCACCCTTTCAGGTAATGCTCAGTGACGTGGACTTGGACCATGGATGACTCGGTGGAGGCCATACTTCAGAAATGGTGTTTTTATTTTGGAACTTTAGATTTCTATTTTTGTTCACTTTACTATTGTGGGTTTTATGTTGTAATAAGGCCTCTGGAGTATATTTTTATTTGGTTTTATGTTTAGCCGTACTTATTATTTTTCTTAAATTATTTTAAATGGGAATTTTCTAAAAACTTAAATAAAGGTTTTCCAAAATCGATTAACAAATGGATTTCAAAATAAACTTTTACAAATATTTTTAACACGGAAATTTTCATTCGAATTATCAATGAAATTTTCAAAAGACTCGGATTCTCTTTCGAATTTTCAACGTCGTTTTCAAAGGTCACGTTTTATAAGATCATTAGTTCAAATTTATCGATTTATCAATCAATCTTCGAGGTTAGTAGTATTTTATCAAATATTTCAAATCAAACTTGTTTTCTTGATTTTAACAAAGCAATACCTATTTTAGTACGAAAAAAAAGGGTTTAACATGTTTTGCTCGTGTGACATACCAAATTCGCTCATAACGCATGGGCTGGGTTTGAGGTGTTACACAGAGTGTTACTGTAATAGGGGATTACACACTGAGTTCTCGTAACTCACCCTTTTCCTTAACTATACAGGAAATCCCAGGCTTAGATGATTTGGAGCTGCGAGGGACTCGGAGGTGGCCACGCGCTCGATATGTTTTAAATGTAAACCTAGTTATTTTATTTAATTTTAATATATTGGGCTAATGATTATGTAATAAGGCCATTTGGGATTTTTAACTTTTATTTGGTATTTTCTTTTGATTACTATCTACTATACTAGGAAATGAGGGTTTTAAAACGATAACGATTTCTAAAGTAAACTACGATTTTTAAACCTTAAAGTTGACAACTTGAACAATCTTCCGCTATATTTAATTCTGTTTAATAAGTGATTTGATCAATAAACGTTTCAAAGAAAATTAATGTTTTGTATTGAGTTTTTATCGAACTAGCTGGTTTTCAAAAGACACTTTGATGTGACACGTCAGATCCGGTCATAACGTCTAGACCGGGTTTGGGGTGTTACATAACAAACAAAAAACCTCATGCATTAATCAATGACAACATTTTGAAATTTAAACAATTTTGAAAAATAACACTCGAATTAGTTAAATCGAGCTACAACGATCTAAAAAACATAAAATTTACAAAAAAAAAAAAAAAAACATGCTGCTTCAAAAGGCTTACCATGAAAATGAAGCTTCCAAACTTTTTTTTTCTTCACTTAGTTTCTTGAAGGACATGGTGAACAGAAACAAAAATAGTGGCTTTGTTTCTTTTAATTATTCTAACTTATAAAATATAATAATTTAATTATAACATAACATTATTTTTAAAAATACCATTATGCCACCGTCTACTAGGCATTCAAAAGGCCTAATTTCCACTTTGATTTTTTTGGTTTAATTGTTAAATTATCCTTTTAACAAATGAAAGTCTACAACGATTAACTTTTATAACTTTTACGATTTAGTCCTTGTACAATAATTAGTCACTAATTTGTCAAAATTACTTATCCAAATTGCAATTCACTTATTTAATAACTACGTAAATATTTTATTAAATATTTATGGGCTCGATTTACAGAAATGAGGTCCCGATACTGCATTTTTCGACACCAATGACTATAGGGTCATTACACTTGTACCTTAATCAACTATCAATTAAACAAAATTACTAAACTACAATTCAATATAATGCTACAATAAACTTGTAAATATTAATTAATAATATTTATGGACTCGATCATTGGAGAATAGAGTTCTAAAATTGTCATTGTTGGCACCAATGACTTTCGAGCTATTACATACATATTTTTCCCCTAAGGATCTACCTTCAATCAAACAGTCTCAGATACCTCATCTCAAAGTAAGTTAAATATACATGAAGGTAACAACACAGTAAAGATAAGAATATAAGCTTGTTAATGTGATCCAAAACATGTAAAGGCAGGAGTACAAGATTACTAAATTAAGGGGCATTTGAGCAGAGAGTAGAAGAGTCACCACACTAAATTGATGAGAATTGGAATCCTAATTTTGTCAACAAGACTTCACTATACTCCCCCTTATTTCAATGATTGCAAAGGATCACTGAATGTAATATCCTGAAATAGAGGGGTAATTTTTATTGAATTGTTTGCTTGTGTTTGGACTGTGGTGTTATTAATTGCATTGTTTTGAGACTTAGTTGTAAGCCTAGAGCAAGCCTGAGTAGTAAGAAAATTTTTGTTTTAAAGCTTTAAGTGAAAGGAGCTGAAGGAGCTAGGGGTTATAAGTGTTTCAAGTGGGTTTTTAGCACAAGGAAAAGGCTTGGGAAAGTGGCAAGGAGGCGCCACTTAGAGCGCTGTGATTGACGCCACTTGCAAGGGAAGGAGATCTGAGGTTCGAGCAGAGGAAATCACACCTTTTGCTTGTCATTTTGACGCCAGGGAAGGGGAGGAGTTGTGCTCAGCACAAACTCTGTCAGATAAGGATGGACTGAGTCAAATATTCAATTGGTTGGGCAGAGAGAAAATTTAGGTGGTTGACCAATTCAAATTTGTTTGAATTAGTGGCCAGGAGAGATTGTAGGGGGTGGCCGAATTTTGAACTCCTCTAAGGAGGGGTGGCCGGTTTTGGTAAGGTGAGTAGAGGGGAATGCCGAAACCTCCTTAGGTGTTAGAGTACATTTTCAGTCAGCCTTTTTTTAGTGTACCAAAAGCCGAAATTCATTCTTTTTGTTTCTGTAGCTAGCCGAACCTTCAGGTGAGCATTTTCCTCCTTTTTCTTCTTTGAAACTGAAAGTCTCAAGCAACATATACCTTGCCGAAATTTGCACTTGTTCTCTCTTAATTTTATTAGTAGCCGAATGCTCCCTTGAGTTCTTAAACTTTTATTTTGTTTTGCTCCTTTTCTTCCTCTTGATCCTTGGCCGAATCACTTACCCTCTCATCTATCTCTTTTCTTTTTCATTTGTGCTAAGCCGAAAGTACTCATCTTCTTCCTCTCATACTTTTATTTTCTTTTCTTTTCTCAAATTCTTTTGCCGAAATCCCCTATCTTTCTTTTCACTTCTTTTCTTTCTCTTCTTCCACTCTAGCCGAAGCACTCTATTCATTCTTCTAGTTGTTTGGCCAAATATCAACAAGGGGGAATCTTCCTTGAGTTCTTCTCCAATCGGTTTAAAAAAAAGTAAGTGTCCAAGGCTGAATGCCTATTTCTTCTTTTCCCTTTTTCTCTGTCGACTTTTATAAGGGTAAGAGCCGAATTTCGGCATTTGTTAATAGAACTCTAATCACCTTTTGAAACCGATCTCTTCTAGGTACTCTGGGATTTTGAAGTACTCAATCCAAGTCTCTTCTCTAACAATCGGTCTTGGTAAGTGGTGGTAAGAAGTCATTCTGGTAAACCGTTCTTTTAGTGTTTGAAAAGCCAAAGGCTATTGAGGCTAATCGTTTCTGCGTTTTAGGGTGTGGCCGAGTGCAAGAAGGGACCATCTCATAGTTTTGAGATTGGATTGGAAATCAGATCGGCGTTAAGGTAGGGGTTTATGTGTTAACCTTTTGGGATTTATTTGGTTTGGCCGAATGGCCTATGTGGATAACCTTAGTAATGGCCGATTGTAGGGGCAAGGAGCTAGTGTGGTAGATCGACTCTTCGGGATTTAGGGCTTTCGTTATAGCAGGTGTGTAACTTACACACTCTATACTTAGTGAATATATTTTAATAACCTGAATATGATAAAGCTGAAACAGTGTGGATGTTGATATGATACCCTATGGGTATGAGCACGGATTCAGGTAAGTCCGTTTCGATATGAGTTTTGCTATTCAATATATGGGATATAATGATTTATGACTTATATGTGTTATATGATGCGTAACTAAGTATGTTGGCATGATTCGCATGATCTGCATAGTTTACATGATTTACATGAGTATGGCATGATGATGGGTGATATGAGAGGAGGGGGAAGATGATATCCGTGACTTTGGGTCACCAGAGGTTTGGCACCTCCAGTGGTTTGGTACCACAGATTGATTTTGTGACTTTGGGTCACCAGAGGTTTGGCACCTCATAGCGAATTGTCCCAGTGGCTTAGCACCACAGTGGGTTGGCCCCACATGCGATATTACGGGATTGTCACCAATGATTTGGTATCACACGTGGGTTGGCCCCACACTTGGATATTGATATTTTGTGACTTTGGGTCACCAGAGGTTTGGCACCTCATAGCGACTTGTCCCAGTGGCTTAGCACCACAGTGGGTTGGCCCCACATGCGATATTACGGGATTGTCGCCAGTGATTTGGTATCACACGTGGGTTGGCCCCACAGACGGCTTATTCGTGAATTTGGGTCACCAGTGGTTTGGCACCACATTATTGGATATCGTGACTTTGGGTCACCAGTGGTTTGGCACCACCAGTGGTTTGGTACCACACGGGGTAGAAAAGGAGTTATGGATGGCTAGGGTTGGGTGCATTAATTATATTGCTTGGTTATGGTGTGTGTAAGTACGTTGCATTAATCGGGAGGAGGATTTATGCACTGGGTCTTGGTGACTCACCTTCTCCCTTATCATTTCAGGTGACACTTAGATCGCAGAGGAGGAGCCGGGTGGACTCGAGGTGGCCATGCAATGAAATAATTCGGTTTTCACGGATTTGATTTGGGTACTTTATTCTTATTTACTTGAGTTTCCATTTTTACTGAGGTTGTAATAAGGCCTTTAAAATTATGTTTATTATTTATGTGATTGGATTTGACTTCAAATATGGCTTAACGAATTACTTGGTTAACTTCATAAAATTGGAACGCAAGGTTTTCTAAACTACAAACAACATGTTTTAAACTTTACCATCGGGTAAAACATATCACTTGAAAATGACAACAACGTAAATGATTTCCAAACTCAAGGTTTTTCACACCCAATTCAAACGATTTATAAGCAGCTAAGGAAAAACCATTCGGATTTAATATGATACATAGAATTGATTTCTAAACCTCTGAATTCGGCAAATGAGCTTTCTAAAAAAAAAAAATTTCCCGGGATTTCAAAATGGACTATTGTTTTTTTTAAATGTTCATGCCCAAGATTTTTGCAAGTACAACGCGACCAAGAGTGTCTCGCTGAAATTTTAATCAGTAACCTATTTTAAACCAAACCATTTTCCTCTGTGACATGTCAAATTCGGTCGTGGTGTGTTGACCGGGTTTGGGGTGTTACACTGAAGCTGTCTAACCAAGATATCCAACTTCATCGCCAATAGCTTATTGTTGCATGCTTTAAGGTCCTTGATTTGCCTCTCATTGGAAGCAATTTCATAAGAAATAAACATGATAAGCCTCTGATCAATAGCAGTTGATGTGCTTGAGGACCCAAGAACTGCGCCAGATTAATTTTAATTAATAAATTTTCATAAGCAATTTTAATTATGAAATTAATTTCATAAGCAATTTTAATTAATAAATTTTCATAAGCAATTTTAATTAATAAAATTAAAATTAATCAATAGTTTTAGGCACTGTTGAGTTTTCAGTAGGGATTTCTACTATTACACATTACCAATAGTTCTCTCAAAATTTTAATTAATTTTATAATAAATTTTAGTTATTTTGGACAGATTTGCACAGAGGGCGAAAAACGGTTCGGTAGACATTGTTAGAAGCATAAAATCGAGAAGCAGTTTTGAAACATCAAGGGAAAATAATTTTTCAACCTAAGACAGTCCAAATTATGTGTATTAATTCATAATATAATTAATTTTAATTATAATACAATTAAATTTGAGTTAAATAAATTAATGTTAATTAATTATGAAAACGGCCTAGTTCAGCTGAACCGAGAAAACTGATATAACCAAGCACTGGGCAGCCCAAAATCGTCCTGCATGCTGACCCAATCAGCTTGTTTTACTGATTATTTGGCTTGCAAAATGGCCCTTGAAGACTCCATCAATTTTCGTTCAAACCCATCCACTATTCATGCCTTTCAAGATTTGCCCCTACCTAAAATTAGCATGTGTGAAATCTTCAAACATGCCACATGTGTGGCCGGCCATGGGAGGAGTCTTTGGCTGCTGATTTTGGCTATTTTTAGCAGCCTTCTCAAACTATAAATACCCCCTTGTCTTCTCACTTCAAACATCTCAAACCCATTCATCTCTCTCATTTTTCTCTCTTCATTCCCTTCCATTGTTCTTTATTTTCTTCCCCCATTCCTTTGCCAATTTCGCCTCTTGAAAAAGAGTCATTCAACCACCATTTGGAGCAACATTAAAGTGTTCGTGGAAGACTCGATTCAATAAGAACAAGAGGAGAAGGAGGAGCAAAGCCAACTAGTCAAGCCTTAGAGAATCACCGAATTTGATTCTTGTTCTCTATCCTCTTAATTTGGTTGTTGTTATGATGAACATGTGTATGAATATTTGTGATGTTGATATGTTTAATTTAATTAATATGACTTAAATTTAATTTATGTTAGATTGATTGCGTTTCGTCTACTTGAGTTATTAAAATTGTGTTTGTGTTGTTATAGGCCTTGGTAAGATGTTTGATTAAGTAAAACCATCACTAAGTTATTCTTGCATTATAATTGTAAGGTAACTAATTAATTAATTGTTTAAATGGATTGAAATTGTAATCAATTGACATGATACTTAATCAGTGCATATTTAATCATCTAAGGTAGTTAAGGGTTAAATTAGCAATGATATCTAACGATACAATAGCCTTGCATAACTTGCAAGATTATTGTGATTAAACTATTTCAAGGTAGAAATACATTGTTAGCTTACGTAAACTTTTATATGCTTATAAGATTGAATTAATTGTTTCAATTGGCATAGAGATATGTACAAGAGATTATTTTAAGTTCATAAGTATGTATGTGCATTAACACATTTGCTTATTGAATTTTGTTTAATCGGTTGAATTGACATAGAGATATAGTCAAGAGATAAATGGATTTTGGTAGGTGAGTATGTTCATTAGTTAGCAAATTACCGAGTTGCCGTGAATTTATTCGTAACAACATAAGCATGAGTTTAATAGTTCTAAGTTAAGAAATGTAATTAATCTAACACAATTATGTCATCTTGATTAAAATCATCTTTTGAGATCGTGCATTGGAACTTTTATTTTATTTTTATTTATTTTACTTAGTTAAAATCTTAGTTTTTTGTAACACCCCTTACCCGAGTTCAATGTCGGAACCGGATACGAGGCATTACCGAACTTAACTTACTTATACATATAACATCAGGCTATAAAATTTCATTTCAACTTCAAACTTCTCACTCATAATCATAATATCCTTATTATGGGCCTATGAAGCCCTAAACATACCTACAGAGGGTTTCGAAATTAAATCGAAGACTTTTACGCACTTAGAGAATTTTTGCCTAGATAGGACCACACACCCGTGTGGAGGAAGGGACACGCACATGTGACATATCACAAGCTCGTGGTCCACAGCCGTGGTCGACACTGACTTACATCACACAGTGTGTCACATGCCCGTGTGTTTAGCCCGTGGTCGACATTGACTTGCATCACATGGCCAGTCACACGCCCTTGTCTTTCGACCGTGTGGTCAAATAAATTCCAAAATTTAGGTGCAGACTTCACACAGCCTGGGCACACACCCATGTCCGTGGCTGTCCCTTCCATACGGCTGAGACACACGGTCGTGTCTCTTCCCGTGTGTTTACTACCAAGCATACTGACTTGTAAAATTAACATGCAGGGAACACACGGCCTAACCACATGCCAATGAGGCTGATCGTGCATCACACATGGCCTAGACACATGCGTGTGTGTCTACCCGTGTGGACAAGAACAAGGCTATTTGCCAAGCTCTTTTTATCACCCTAACTCATACAATCATAAATCTTATTCAAACATGAACCCATTCATGCATACTTTAACCAAGCAACCCAATCATGCATCATACACATTCAAGAATAACCTCATCTTTTCATAGATCAATAATAATGAGCCATCAACTATGGCCTTATAAAAAAGAGTTCACCTCAAAAGACACAACACACTTGGCCAAAACAACAAGACATTTCACTAAGTCTAGCCCCTCTACATGCCATACTGAAAATGCTAAGTCTAAGTATACCAAGATGTGCTGATAGTAGGTGATCTTCTGTTTATATTCGTATCCCGAGTTGGCTCTTGGACACCATAAAACAAGGGAAAGGAAATGGAGTAAGCTTTAAGCTTAGTAAGTTTATATGTAAACAATAAACACCATACCACGTAAAAATTTAGCCCGAACATCACACCCTATGCAATAACATTTCTTAATCTCATAGTCAAACTTACTCATTTCAAATCTTACCACATCCCAGCACATATCACAACATTGCTCACAATTACTTGCACAAATACCCTGCACTTATCACACAAGCCACATGAAACATTATACTTAAACAAGTTTCTCAATGAACCCTACGGAAAGACACAAGTACCTGATGGTTTCGTACATAGCCCACCATTAATCAATATTAGGGTGGTATCGCACACAGCCCACCAAATGATAATATAAATGATGGTATCGGACACATCCCATCGTGAATAATTATTAAGGTGGTATCACACACAGCCCACCAAATGATAATATAAATGATGGTATCACACACAGCCCATCGTGTATAAGTATTAAGGTGGTATCGCATACAGCCCGCCAAATGATGATTACAGATATTTATCCGTACTTACATTTCTATTCCGAGGTTCATACAAGAACTATTCATTATCTACCATTTTCAACCAATCTCATCAATAAGCAATTTCATCCATACAATACATCAATAGGTAACAACATATGTATTAAAGATGTATTGTTTACACATAAACTTATCTCAGTTCAAAATGTGTTAATTGATGGTTTAGTCTGTAACCTTGCCTTTTCCCCGGTCAAGGTTGTTTCAATGATCTTCTTGATCTATAATAATAAAATTTACTCATTCAATCATTACATAACTCATAATACATCAAAATCTCCACTTAGGCAAAAATGACCATTTTGCCTTTATTCTTAGGCAAAATTACGATTTTGCCCCTAGGCTTGGAAATCATTTTTCATCACATTTTCTCATTAAACAAGCCTAGTTGAACATTTATTTCTCTTACAACAATTCACAATATCAATCATTTCATGCATTTATTACTCAATTACAACCTTTACAAATAAGTCCCTTTCTAGGTGTTTTCATAGTAACACATTTCACAAAAGTTATTCCTTAACCCACCAACATCCATTTTCTTTCATGAAAACTCAGTAAAAAACATAAACATTCTCATGGAAAATCCCTAGGCTTTCAACCATTTTGCAAAATAGTCCCCTCATTAGCTAGATTAAGTTTTGGGGGTTCCAAAAGTACAAAAATTATCAAGAAAGACCTCTAAAGTCACTTACTTGTAAGGAAATAGCTTGGCTGAAAGTTTGAGAACCAAAAACCTCTATTTTCTCTTCATTGTTTTCGTGGAAAAAGGAAGGTGAGTAGTGAAAGATGATATCTCCTTCATTTATCTTATTTTATTCATTTTTGGTCACCTAATTTCACCAAATTTTTGGCCAACTTAATGTCTTTGTCCCCCTTGGCCATCCATCACTCTTAGGGTGGTCTATTTGCACTTTAAAGACCTCCAATTTAATATTCCATAGCTATTAGACACTCCCAGCTTGAAAAATGGAACTTTCGCACTTTATGCGATTTAGTCCTTTTTTACAATTAAACTTACAATCGTTAAAATTAAAGCACCAAAATTTCCATGCATCTTTATAAACATGCTATAACACATAAAATAATATCAAAATAATTTTCTTCAACCTCGGATTAATGGTCCCGAAACCATTGTTCCGACTAGCCCCAATATCGGGCTGTCACATTTATAATCACCTCCTCAAGTCAAAATATTTTTCTTTACAAAAGTGTTTTTAATTGCATTCATAAATAATTCTTTTCACAGTCCCTATGGGTACGATAATTCAAAATTTACTTGTCACTTTATTACTTGTTGCGATTGTGTACACTTGCACATTTCTGTCGTTCTAAGTTTTTGGCGCTGTTACCGGGGATTAGTTTAGAAAGTCATTATTTTTGAATTTGTTAATTTTGCATTTTGGTTTATTTTTCTGTTCAATTTTAACTTGATTGATTTTTCTGTGTTTATTTCAAGTGTTTATGGGTATTGACCGAATTATTGATTTACTCCACATAGACCCTGAGATTGAAATAACTTTTCGACAGCGAAAAAGACAAGCAAGTCAAAGAAGGACCAAAGAGATGAAGTTCGAAAATCTAAATCAACAAAATGAAGCAAACCCTGCTCAAAATCCTATCCTTATAACTGATGATAGGGATAGAGCTTTAAGACAGATTGCCGTGTCAGTATTTCATGATCTTAATCCGGGTATTAGGAGACCCGAAATCAAAGCACAATAGTTCGACCTGAAGCCAGTCATGTTCCAGATGCTTCAGACAGTGGGCCAATTCAGTGGAATGCTTACTGAAGATCCTCACCTTCACTTAAGACTATTCATGGAGATGAGCGATTCTTACAAGTTAGCTGGAGTACCCGAAAATGCACTACGATTGACGTTGTTCCCATATTTGCTAAAGGACAAAGCTCGAGCCTAGTTGAACTCAATGCCACCAAAATCAATTTCCACATGGCCAGAGTTAGCAGAAAGATTCCTCATGAAGTACTTCCCGCCTAGCAAGAATGCTAAGTTAAGGAATAAGATCACTTGTTTCAAATAAATGGATGATGAGTCCTTGTATGAGGCATGGGAAATGTACAAAGAACTATTACGGAAGTGCCCTTATCACGGAATCCCACTTTGCATCCAACTTGAGATGTTTTATAATAGTCTCAATGCCCACACTAGGATGGTAGTGGATGCTTCTGCTAATGGCGCTCTCCTTTCTAAGTCTTATAATGAGGCTTATGAAATCATTGAGAGGATTTCCAGGAATAATTATTAATGGCCAACTAATCGAGCAGCATCAGGAAAATAAGTCATTGGAGTACATGAAGTGGACGCTCTCACTTCACTTGCATCTCATGTATCCTCAGTATCCTCAATGCTTAAAAATTTTACCACTAATGGGTTTAATAGTTTTGTAGCTTAGCCACCGAACCAATTTGAAAATATAGCTTGTATCTATTGTGGGGAAGGACACATAACATCCCAAAAAATTAGGGGTTGTAATTTTTGCATGTATTAATGTTGTGCTTATTTGGCAAGCTTTTTGAGTGTGTTTTGGGGTCCTAAAGAGGTCTGGGTTCGAGTCAGAGCCTTGGAAAAAAATTGGTTTTTGACCTTAAAGTGGAAAGGGCTGTTGGCAGTAGGGTTCAAGTATATTTGTGTGTGTTTATGTAGCACAAGATGAGCTTGTAGCTCAGTGGCAGTGGCGTCTTTGGGTAGGCTTGGAGAGTAGGGTTCGAATCCCACAAATTGTAGATAGAAGCTGTTATTTTATGACTTGAGAGGGGAGGAAGCAGAGTTCAGATCGAACTCTTCAAGGGGAGTTGGAGAATTGGTCAAATAGTTCAAATGGATGATGGGGAGCAAAATTAGGAGGAAAAGGTGGAGAAAATCAAGGGATAGAGGAGTGTGCTAGTGTTGGCCGAATGTGGGGAAGTGGTGATAGGCAATTTTGGCAAAGAGGGAGTCTTTTGGATGTGCATATTCGGGTTTGAGTGGGGAGAGTGCCGAATTTTCTCTAGTTCTCTTTGGTGATTTTTGCATTTTGGATACTTTTCCTCGAGCATTTTGGGTCATCTCCTCTTCAATTCTCTCTTACCAAATTCTTAATCCCTCTCTTCTCTTCTCTATATTCATTTCTACTCTTTCTTCTCCATAGCTGAATTTTTTCCTTTTTCTCTAATTTTCAATTGATTCTTCTTCTTTTCCTTCCACATCATTCAATTTTCAATTTAATTCCCTTAGCTGAGCACCCTCTATCACTTTTGTGTTGGGCATACTCACTGCATCTTGTGAGTTAGTCCTTGGTCGAATCACAGTCCTGTTCTCTCCTAGAGTGGCGCTAGAAGGAATTTGACAATTTGTAAGTGGTAGTTCTCCCTTTATCAATAACTCTATTTCATTCGGGTTCTTCCTTAATAATCGTGTGTTCTTCTCTCTCTCTCGTTGGGTTTAAGATACATTCTTTTCTGTGATGTGGCCATCGTTGGGCTTAGGGCTTTCAACAAGGTGAAGGAGCACAAGTGATTTGTATTAACCAAATCTTTATCATTGACTTATCAAGCAAGTGAGGTAAGAATGTTGTCATAATATTTGGTTTGGCCGAGGGTGGGATGATTACTAACAACTCTTTCGCTCACCAAATATTGTTAAGGCTTGATTTCTGTAGCCAAGGGATAGGGTCGATTACTTGGTGCACTGAAGGAGATCGTGTTTGTGGTAAGTAAAGTTAGTATAGTAAGGTGTTTCAAAGTTAAGGTTGTTAAGGTTGAGACTAACCATTTGTCAACTATCACTATAGGTGTCTTGAAAGCAGTGGAAAACATAACTCGTAATCAAGGTGTGTAATCTCACACCTCTGCCTAAACTGTTATTACCATAATCTGCGAAAACTTGAACTGAAACAGATTAATACGTTACATCGATATATGCCTGAAAGGGAGGCGTCGGCATCACCGATGACTGAAACGGGGTCTCATGACCAATGAAACGGGGTCTCATGACCAAGTCAGAGGGGATAATGCTTTGTCCCAAGCGATGCTACGTGTTTTAGAAAGGGTTGCTAGAGCGAGTACTGGGTCAGTGGCTCCGGTCAAACGGGGCAGAAATCTTCAGAGGCATCTCGGGTGTGGCCCAAAATGTAGCAGAATACTAGTTGGAGGCAATAGAGTGAATAATGAGCAGTGTCCCTACTGCGAGATGAGGCAAACCAATGGTGGCTTACCGTGAGGGAAGGCACGCAGGCCGACCGTGTGACTTGGGACTTCTTTAAGGCAACATTCCAGGGAAAGTATGTCGGGGCAAGTTATGTGAATGCCTGGAGATAGGAATTTTTGAATTTGATTTAGGGGAATAAATCCATAGCGGAATATGAGGCAGAGTTCATGCGATTGAGCCGATATAGTCGGGGTATAGTTGCGACTGAATATGAGCGCTGCGTGCGGTTTGAGGATGGTCTTCGGGATGTGTAACACCCCAAACCCGGCCCAAACATTACAACCGAATTTGGTTTGTTACAGAGGAAAACGTTTTGAGAAATCCCTTTCAGTCGATTTAAATTTTGTCGAAAACCTTTCATTTTCAATTGTCTTGTTAAAACCATACTTAGTTTTGTTTAAAAACAAATATTTGTTAAATCAGGTTGTTACCGATTTCAAAAGCACCCGATGGCACGATAAAACATTTGTCGTTTGAATTTGAGAAAACATGTGTACTTATTTTAATATCATCAAAATAGTTTAACCAGATTATACAAAACATGTAAAATATAAGAAATAAAAATAATTCTAGGAGGCCTTATTACAACTTGATTAAAATAAAACCAACAGAAAAATAAATAACATTCAAAGTTCATTAAATCCATAATTTCACTGCATGGCCACCTCGAGTCCATCCGGCTCCTCATCCGCGATCTACGAGTCACCTGAAAAATTAAAGGAGAAGGTGAGTCACCAAGACTTAATGTGTAACCCTTCCCCCGGTTTAATGCCACATCATACACAGTTTATAACAAATTAACATGCACTAAATCATGCACCCAACCTAACCATCCGTAACACCTTTCTCTACCCGTGTGGTACCAAACCACTGGTGGTGCCAAACCACTGGTGACGTATAGTCACAATATCCGTCAATACTTGTGGTGCCAAACCACTAGTGACCCGAAGTCACAATCCAATGATGGGGCCAACCCATTGTGTGATACCAAATCACTGGCGTCAATCCCTTAATAAAATCCGTGGGGCCAACCCACTGTGGTGCTAAGCCACTGGGACGAGACGCTATGAGGTGCCAAACCTCTGGAGGTGCAAAACCTCTGGTGACCGAAGTCACAATGTGGTACCAAACCACTGCTGTCCGTCGACACGAATATCAATTCCCCCTCCACTCATTTATCCCACATCAATCCATGATATACAACAGATTTCATGCCAACATATATTTAAATCACATATACCAAATATGCCCTGCTTCCCAAAAGCATCAAATAGTAACTCATATTGACAGAGACTTACCTGAATCATCGCTTATACCGTTACGATATTAAATCCAAAGCTACATGAACCAGATTTAGCATACACAACATTTAGCACAGTTAATAAATCATAAAGTGTGTATGTACACACCTGAAACTAACGAGAGCCTTAAATCCCGAAGAAACCAATCGGCCACACTAGACTTCCTTGCCCTATATTCGGCCATTACCAAAACAAATTAGCACCAAGGCCATTCGGCCAAACCAAACAATCTAAAAGGGTCATCTCTTGAACCCGAATCCTTACCTACACGCTTTTGAGTACTAACCACGGCACACGATACCCGAATCTGTATCACCAAACTACAATCGGTCAAACAACAACATTCAAAACAATGGCTTTCGGCTTTGGAATACTAAAATAGACCTTACCCTCACTTACCGAATTCGATTGACAGAGAATGATGGTTCAGATCTACTGCTTTGAGATCCCGGAGTCCTAGGTGAAATCAGTTTCAACAAAAAGATTAACCAACCATCAGTATATGCCAGATTTCGGCTCTTTCCAACCATCCAAACGGCAGACCATAAGAGAGAAAAAGAAATAGCCATTCGACTAACACACTTACCTTTTACTAAACCCGATTGGAACCAACCTAGATGAGATCCACACCACACTAATATTCGGCCAAGGTGAAAGCTAAAAGAAGAGGGGAATTTCGGCACACCAAGAAGGAGGGATTCGACTATTGTGGAAGAAAGAAAATAATGGAAAAGAGATGGAGTTTCGGCAAAGAAGGGAGTAGGGGAGATTTTTAGTGTTTAAGCAAAACAAATAGGAGAGAAAAATGTTGATGAAGGTTTCGGCTTAAGAGAATGAGAAGAAGAAAATAGAAGATGAGCAGAGGAATTTTGGCTACTTGCAAATGAAGAAAAGAAAGAAAAATAAAAGATGAATAGATAGTTTTAGGAAAAATTCGGCACTCCCCCCCATGCTTGCCGTCCACTCTTCCCATGAAGAGTTCAAATTTCGGCAATCTCCTTGAAACACTCCTGGCCAACCATTTGAATTAATTCAAAATAATTTGAATTAATCACATGCCTAAATTTTCTCTGACCAACTATTAAAGATTAATCAATTAATAATCCAATTAAATCCTAATAATATCCACCATTATCCTTATCATCCAAAAAGAGTTTAAAAATGAGAAAATCTCTCCCCTATGTCATTCCCAATCAAGAGCAAAAGAGGATTTCCACGACTCGAACACAAGCTCCCCTTGCTCTCCTTGTGGCGTCAACTCTAACTCTTAAGTGGCCTCCCTTTTGCCACTTTTCCAAGGCTATTTCTGTGTCAAATAATCCCTCATTTATTCTTGTAACCCCTACTTACTAAGGCTCCCTACCTTTAAAGCTTATAAACATATTTTTCTACTATTTCGAGCCTACTCAAGACTTCTAATTAAGCCTTACTACACCACAAATAATATCATAGCAATTCAACACAAGAAAAATAATTCAATCTCAAATAGCCCCAATTTTTGGATGTTACAGGATGACTTGCGGGTACTGATAGCTTCGCAGGGGGAAAGAGACTTCGCTGCCCTGGTAGAGAAGGCTGAGATTGCTGAGGATGTGAAACGCTCTAAGCGTCAAAACTGTGAGAAGGAACGAGGCAGAAGTAAAGGGGATTTTGGGCCTTCAAATTCTTCAAGTGGGTTTAATAAGAGGCCTAGGTTTGATGGGCCAGCCCAAGTTGGGGTTCTAGTTGTTGCTAGGCGACCGCAACCTTGAGTTGAGTGCGGGAGACCATATCCAGAAGAGTGTTGGAGAAGAACTGGGGGGTGTTTCAGATGTGGGTCCAAGGATCATCAATTCAGAAACTGTCCTTGGGAGCCTGTTCAGACTTAAGCAGCCGGTTAGGGCTATGTACAGCCTGAGAGAGGTGGTCAGCAGCCACCGAGAGGTCGTGGTCCACCCAGAATGGGAAATGGGTTAGGACGACATCGTGCAGCACTGGGCAGAGGTGCTTGTAGTACAGAGGCAAGACAGCCAGGGTTGGTCTATGCTACTCGGTGTCAAGAGGATGGCGACCATGTATTGCTAGTACGTTCTTTATTCATAATGTACCATGTATTGCTTTAATTGATATTGGGTCGACGCACTCGTATGTTGCATGTACTATGTCTGGAACTTTGGGTATACAATTTTAATTTGCTGATAAAGAGATGTCGGTGATTAGTCCTTTAAGACAACCAATGGTAGTGAATAAACTGTTTAGAGATGTGCCTCTAAAGGTTCAAGGGGTTGTCTTTTCGGCAGATTTGATGGAACTGCCGTTTGGCGAGTTTGATCTCATTCTGGGCATGCATTGGCTAGTGGAACACCGTGTGAATTTGGATTATGCTGCTAAGCATATGGTATTGAAGTCTTCAGAGGATGAGGAAGTGGTTGTGATAAGGGAGCGGAGGGATTATCCAATGTAATCTCAACATTAAGGACCGAGAAGCTGGTTTGCAAAGGTTGAGAGGTATTCCTTGCTTATGTCAGCACACATGTTGTTAGTGGATCGTCTATTGAGAATGTCAGGACTGTATAGGAGTTTTCGGATGTATTCCCTAAAGAGCTTCCGGGGTTGCCTCCAAACCGCGAGGTCGAATTCGGCATTGAGAGTTTACCGAGAATGGCTCTAGTGTCCATCGCCTCTTATAGGATGGCACTGAGAAAGCTGGTAGAATTAAAAGCTCAGATCCAAGAGCTTCTGGATTGAGGATTCATCCGACTGAGTGTGTCTCTGTGGGGAGCACTGGTATTGTTTTGAAGAAGAAGGATGGGTCAATGCGCATGTGAATTGACTACAGTTAGTTGAACAAGCTAACGATTAAGAACAAGTATCCGCTACCAAGGATAGACGATCTGTTTGATCAACTGCGAGGAGCTTCAGTTTTCTCTAAGATAGATCTAAGTTTGGGGTACCATTAGTTAAGGGTTACGAAGGCAGATGTGTTCAAGACAGCGTTCAAAACTCGTTATGGACACTACGAGTTTCTGGTCATGCCGTTTGGGTTAACGAATGCACCAGCTGCTTTCATGGATATGATGAACCGGGTCTTCCAACCCTACCTAGACCAGTTCGTGGTGGTGTTTATAGATGATATTCTCGTGTATTCAAGAACCGAAGAGGATCATGGTTCACATCTCCGGGTTGTTTTGCAAATATTTAGAGAAAAGCAACTCTATGCCAAATTCAGCAAGTGCGAGTTCTAGCTGAAGGAGGTGACATTTTGGGTCATGTTGTGTCTGCCGAGGGGATTAGGGTTGATCCTCAGAAAGTTGAGGCTGTATTGGATTGGAAGCCATCAAATTCAATATCTGAGATCCGAAGTTTTCTGGGTCTGGCTGGGTACTACAGACGGTTCATTGAGGGGTTTTCATTAATTGCTACACCCCTAACTAAGTTACTCTGTAAGGGGGTACCGTTTATTTGGACTAATAAACAGCAGGAGAGTTTTGAGATGTTGAAAAAGATTCTAACTGAGGCCCCGGTAATGATACAGCCAGAGGCTGGAAAAGAATTCATTGTCTACTGTGATGAGTCCCACACGGGTTTGGGTTGTGTGCTGATACAGGAGGGGAAGGTGGTGGCGTATGTATCTCGTCAGCTTAGGCCGCAGGAGGTGAACTACCCCACTCATGACTTGGAATTAGCTGCGGTAGTGTTCGCACTAAAGATTTGGAGACATTATTTGTACGGTGAAAAGT
Source organism: Gossypium bickii (assembly GCA_025503065.1). NCBI lineage: Eukaryota > Viridiplantae > Streptophyta > Magnoliopsida > Malvales > Malvaceae > Gossypium > Gossypium bickii. Next base: position 39,053,065 of record CP106711.1, read on the forward strand.
CAATCATCTACACCAACCATAAGAGTCTTAAGTATCTCCTTACCCAGAAGGAGCTGAATCTTAGGCAACGAAGATGGATAGAGTTGCTTAATGATTATGATTGCTCGATTGAGTATCATCCGGAAAAAGTTAATGTAGTAGAGGATGCACTGAGCCGTAAGGTTGTATTTGATTTGAGAGCAATGTTTGCTCGTCTCAGCCTATTAGAAGATTGTAGTTTGTTAGCTGAGCTGCAAGTAAAACCGACTTGGATTAGTCAGATTAAAGAGAAGCAGATGTTGGATGAGTCATTGGTTTCTCATTTCCAATAGGTGAAAAAGGGAGAGACTGTGGATTTTGAGCTAAATAGTGAGAGAGTATTATGTTTCCGTGGAAGAGTTTGTGTACCGAGGGATTCTGAGCTAAGATAGTCGATTTTGCGGGAGGCGCATAGTAGCCCATACGCTACGTATCCTGGTGGAAACAAATTATACCGAGATCTGCGTGAACTGTACTGGTGGCTAGGACTTAAGTGTGAGATTACTGACTTTGTAGGTAAGTGTTTTACATGGCAGTAAGTGAAGGCTGAGCATCCACTACCTTCTGGATTACTGCAACCTGTGATGAAACACCCCAAACCCGGCCCACGAGCTTTGACCAGATTTGGTATGTTCCTCAAGTAAACCGGTTCAAAGTTCTTTTGTTACTTTGGGAAAATAGTGCGTTTTGAAAGAAATATTGTTTTGGGTTGGGCTCGAGTAGAAAACAAAATCGTTTTATAATGAAAACCCTTTTAAATTTTAGGTGATAAAACATATAGAATACATTTAAAGTAAATTACTTAGTCTTTAACTTAATAAAAATTTCGTAACATAATAAATAAAAACAGAAATAAAATAGTGCACTATGGCCTTATGGCCTTATTACATCAAGTAAATCCAAATAATTCAGAGTACTTAAAAATTAATAGTCCATAAAAATAAAAACTTCATGTTGAGCATGGCCACCACAAGTTCTCTGCCGCCTCGGTCCATTCTTGCTTCATCACTCAAACATGGTCCTCAACGGGGTGAGTCAACAGACTCTATGTGTACACATCACTAAATCATAATAGAATCAGGCATAACAAATATTACACATTCATATCATAGCATACAATTTATGATGCATTCCCAAACCCAAACCTAATAAGCCATCCGCTACACTCCCCCGTCCCAACCTGTACACCGTGGGGACTACTTAGTCGACCCTCCTTCCGCTACACTCCATATCGCGATCTTAGGTCATCGCATTTGTGGTCTTAGGTCACCACATTCAGATATCGCAGTCTTAAGTCACCGCATTCAGATTACTGTGGTCTTAGGTCACTACATTCAGATAACATGGTCTTAGGTCACCATGTTCGTGGTCTTAGGTCACCACATTCACTTCCCCTTTCAATAACCCATATGCCCCATTTTGTAATATGCATTAATATGCCAAAGTTCACATTCTTATTCTCATGTTACAAATAACATATTTCATATTCCTAGTAGGAGTAGGAAACGTACCTGAGTACTTTGTACCACAATATGGTACCTTAGCCATATTCACATTCTTATACATACTTATATTAAATATTGCCATAAATTGTATTAAAAGATAGTGTGGGGTACACACCTGATTAGCTTAACGAATTCCTTGAAATCCCGAAAAATCGATCTATCGCTTTAGATCTTAAATCCCTACATTTGGCCACATTTAGTATTTTAGGAAAAAGCCTATTTGGCTAATTTAATCAAATCCCGAAGGATTATCGTATCCACTTTCTTACCTTGCTGCCGATTTGATAATTAATCAAATCCCGGAAACTTGTATTCTTCCCCTTTGAAATCGGCTAATCACTAGATCCATTGAATCGGTTAGTTTTCAGCTTAGAACACATAAAAATAGGTCTAACTACTAAAATAGGCCTTGGCCGAATATTCATAGTCACTTATCTTAAGGATCTTAAATCTTGAAATTATCCCTTGGTTATAGCTTCTGTCGAAATCCCTAAAACCACATGTTAGATCAACTTCTAACCTTTAATCACAATCAATGGCCCTTGGCCGAATGTCAGATATGACTTACCTTGATGGTCAAATCCTGAAGATCTTTTCCTTTATAGTCGACTATGGCAAAAATCCCGAAAGAATCGTTCCAAATTTCAGCAAATAAGAATATTGATGGGATTAGTCCTAGATTTCAACAAATCTAAAAGAAAAGAATAGAAATCAAAACTTGTTCTTACCCTTTCTTGAAGAAATCGATAGCATCTATGCTTGAAGCCCCTCAAAGATTCGGCTTTTGATGGATTGGAAAGAAAAGAAATTGGCTAATGGTGATATCTTGAATTTTCGGCTTTGGCTAACAAAAAGAAGAAGAACAAATGCTCTAGGAAATTCGGCAGAGAGAAGGGTTGAGAGAAAGAATGGTGAATGGCCCTCTTTTCCTTACATAGCCAAATTTACTAACTTAGAATCCCTTACTTGGCCATCACTCTTCTATTTTGATAGATTTATCTCTTTAATTATCTCCTAAAATAAAAGATAATTCAGCAACTATCCTTACTTAGCCGAAATTATTAAACTCAAAGTCCCTTACTTGGCCATCACTTCTCCCTTATTTTCCTAATTAAAGAATAATTCCTCATTTATCTCTTGAAAATAATCTAAAATAAATCCATTATTTATCCCTCATTTATCCACTATTTATCTCTTAAAAATAAAAGAATAAAGGCTCCTAAATTATAGCATTGTGCCGTCCCTTGCGGCTACTCTCTGCTGCAAAATAAAATTTTTTATTTTGCTTCCCATGCGACTCGATCCTTGGCCCATTTGCCTATGTATGTGGCGTCACTTGCTAGGCCCTTAAGTTGCGCCTTGTAGCCATTTTACCAAGGCTATTTGTATGTCATATTTCACATACATTTTCTCTTAAGACAATCTTGCTTCATGTCCCTCTTTTAAACTTTAAACTTGACATTTCTAAAGCATTTCCTTACATTTCTAAGACATTTCCTTACATTTCCAAGACATTTCCTTACATTTCCAAGACAAGACATTTCCTTACATTTCCAAGACAAGACATTTCCTTACATTTCCAAGTTATTTCCTTACATTTCCAAGACAAGACATTTCCTTCCATTTCCAAGTCATTTCCTTACATTTCCAAGACAAGACATTTCCTTACATTTCCAAGTCATTTCCTTACATTTCCAAGTTTCCAAAAATGTTCACCATACATTCATAACACATAAGACATGCCATTTCGTATAATTAAATCAAAAATGCATAGGCCCATTTCCAGAATGTTACATGTGAAAATTCTACTCTGGAAGTGGGAGAGGATAACCATGGACTTTGTTAGCGGGCTACCTCTGATGCCAACTAAGAAAGATTCGGTATGCATAATTGTTGATAGGTTGACTAAGTCCGCCCACTTCATACTGGTTTGCACCGATTACTCGTTGCAGAAATTAGCAAAGTTGTATGTGGCAGAGATTGTAAGGTTACATGGGGTACTAATGTCTATCATCTCGGACAGGGACCCTAGGTTCACATCTTGATTCTGGAGAGTGTTACACGAAGCTTTGGGTACGAGCTTGGATTTCAGCATAGCATTTCATCCGCAGACTGATGGTCAGTCGGAGAGAGTAATTTAGATTTTGGAAGGCATATTAAGGAGCTGTGTGATTGATTTTAAAGGTAGTTGGGAAGACTATTTACCGTTGGCAGAATTTGCTTACAACAACAGTTACCAATCCAGCATTCAAATGGCACCGTACGAAGTGTTATATGGTCGTAGGTGCCGCACCCCTACTTGTTGGACAGAATTAGGTAAGCAGCGACTATTGGGTTCAGAGCTAATTTCTGAAATTGAGGAGAAAGTGAAGTTAATACGGGGTCGGTTAAAAGAAGCATCGGATAGGCAGAAGTCATACGCCTATTTGAAGTGCAAAGAGATTAAATATTTGGTGGTAGATTTTGTCTTTTTGAAAGTTTCACCTTGGAAGAAGATTTTGAGATTTGGGCGGAAGGGCAAGTTGAGCCCTAGATTTATCGAACCTTATCGGATAGTAAAGCGTGTGGGACCGGTCGCTTACTAGCTTGAGCTGCCTCCTGAGTTGAACGGATACATGATGTATTCGATGTTTCTATGCTGAGGCGCTATCGTTCTAATCCTTCTCATGTAGTGCCATTGGAGGAGAACGAAGTAAGACCTGATCTGACATTTGAAGAAGATCCGGTGCAGATTTTGAATCGTGATGTTAAGGTGCTGAAAGGAAATCTGTTCCGTTAGTCAAGGTGCTGTGGCATAATCACGGTTCAAGGAAGCCATGTGGGAGCCTGAGGAGGCAATGCGACATCAATACCATCATCTCTTTTGATCAGGTAAATTTCGAGGCCAAAATTTCTTTAAGGGGGTAGAGTTGTAACATCCCAAAAAATTAGGGGTTGTAATTTTTACATGTATTCATGTTGTGCTTATTTGGCAAGCTTTTTGAGTGTGTTTGGGGGGTCCTAAAGAGGCTTGGGTTCGAGTCAGAGCCTTGGAAAAATTTTGGTTTTTGACCCTAAAGTGGAGATGGCTGTTGGCAATAGGGTTCAAGTATATTTGTGTGTGTTTATGTAGCACAAGATGAGCTTGTAGCTCAGTGGCAGTGGCGCCTTTGGGAAGGCTTAAAGAGTGGGGTTCGAATCCCACAAATTGCAGATGGAAGCTTTTATTTTATGACTTGAGAGGGGAGGAAGTAGAGTTCAGATCGAACTCTTCAAGGGGAGTTGGAGAATTGGTCAAATAGTTCAAATGGATGATGGGGAGCAAAATTAGGAGGAAAAAGTGGAGAAAATCAAGGGATGGAGGAGTGTGCTAATGTTGGCCGAATGTGGGGAAGTGGTGATAGGCAATTTCGGCAAAAGGGGGTCTTTTGGATGTGCATATTCGGGTTTGAGTGGGGAGAGTGCCAAATTTTCTTTAGTTCTCTTTGGTGATTTTTGCATTTTGGGTACTTTTCCTGCGTATTAAATGGCTTAATGCCTGCGATTGGTGTGTTTGGCGGGGTAGGTTGACTTGATCCCCACAGGTGTGCTGGTTGGTACGGGTGGTGTGTAGCGGATGGAAATTTAGGCTTGGTTGGGAATTGCATATCACGTGCATTTTATGATTGCTATATTGTTATATTTGTATATGGGCTCAAGCCCAATTAAATGCTTATATGGTTTTTGCCCAGTGGACACGGTAAGTGGGTTACACAGTGAGTTCTAAGTAACTCACCCCATTTCCTTTACCCTTCTCAGGTAACGATCAGTAATGGAGGCTGGGGCCGAGGATGACTTCGTGGAGGCCATACTTCAAATGATGGTTTTTTATGAACTTTAACTACTCTTTAGTATTTCTACTTAATTACTATTTTGGCGATGTAATAAGGCCTCTAGTATTGTTTTTATGGATTTTATTTCGTGGATGGATTTTAATATGTTTTAGATACTTAAAGTGGACTATTTTAAGTTTATAAATGTTATCTTCAATTTACGTATAATAAAGGGGTTTTCTTAAATATCACTATCTCGTAAAAATTTCTGTGAAAACTCTTTTATAAATTTCGTTTTCAAATTTCTTTTGAACTCTTTTAAATTTCTTTAAAAAGTTAACTAATTATTTTTCAGAGATCAATTTTATAAACTCTTATGTTTTAAAATCATAGATTACAAATTTACCTCAGTTTTTGACAAACTCCATCTCCAAAATAGTTTTGAAAATCTATTTTCTTTAAATCATTAGATGTATAGATGTATATTCGATTTGTGTGGCATACCAAATCTGGTCTTAACGCATAGATCAGGTTTGGGGTGTTACATTTTATGGTATCAGAGTCAGTTTCAAAACTCAGCTGTGGTTTGGGTTGAGCAACAATTTTCATTCAAAACTATTTTGAAATTTTAGAATTTATGTTTTAAAGGTAGTATGGCACCATGAGCATCCGGCACCAAGTCAAGTAAGTATTCGAATACTGAATGATTAATTATTGCGATATGATTATAGGAACACTCTAGAACTTCTAGTTTTAGGTGTTGAAACTATAGAGACTATAGGATGTGATTGCGAAAACAACTTTATCTCTCATATCTCATAAAATATCATTAATAAACACTGAAATAGTATTCTGATTCATAAAACTTGTAATCAGATTAAACCGAATTAGTCATTATAAGCGCTACGTGGCCGCGGTAGAGGCTGAGGTGCTAGAGCTGTGTTTGAGGCGTCGGGACATATGCCGAAAATTGACGCACCGGTATCACCTATGTCAGATAATGGATCCCACGACTGTATGAGGGAAGACATTGCTCTCTTTCAAGTAATGTTACGAGTTTAGAAAGGGTCGCTGGGGCTAGATCAGGGCCAGTAGCTCGAGGATCAATATCGGAGCGGCTCAGATCCAATGGTGCTGAGACTTTTAGGGGTATTTCTGGTGTAGCCCCAAATGTTGCGGAATATTGGCTCGAGGATGTAAAGCGGATTATGGATGATCTGGAGTGTACTGCCGAGCAGAAACTAAGAGGAGCTGTGTCCTTATTAAGGGATGAGGCGTACCAATGGTGGCTTACTATTTGAGAAGGCACCCAGGCTGAACGTGTTACTTGGGATTTCTTCAAGGCTGCTTTCCAAGGGAAGTATGTCGGGGCAAGCTATGTAGATGCTTGGAGGAAGGAAGTCCTGAATTTGGTTCAAGGGAATAAGACGGTGGCAGCTTACGAGGTAGAATTTCTTCGCCTGAGCCGTTATGCTCGCACGATAGTGCCGACTGATCATGAGCGTGGTATACGTTTTGAGGATGGGCTGAATGATGAGTTGCGGGTACTGATAGCCCCACAACAAGAAAGGATTTTTGCCACACTTGTGGAGAAAGCCAAGATAGCCGAAGAGGCTAAGAACTCAAAACGCCAGAACCGAGAAAGAGTCAGAGGTAAGAGGGACTTCAAGAACTCGGGTTCAGCTAAAAGGTTTTAAAAGAGGCTTCGGAGTGATAAGCCAGCTCAAGCTAGAGCACCTGTGGCTACCAATCAGAGTCGAGACTGTGCTGACTGTGGGAAATGACACCTCAGGGAATGCTGGAAGAGAACTGGTGGTTGTTACAAATGTGGTTCCAAGGATCATCAGTATAGGAATTGCCCTTGACGGACTGCTCCGACTTAGGAAGCTCGTAACCCTGATGCACAGCCAGCCAGAGGCGCTCAGCAGCCACCGAGAGGCCGTGAACCAGGTCGTGATGGTAATCAAGTTGGACGTGGTCAAGGTGCACCAGGTCGAGGTAATGGTTTCAGAGGTAACGTGGAGGCAAGACAGCAGGGGTTGGTCTATGCGGTCAGGCATCGTGAAGATGGCGATGCACCTAATGTGATAACGGGTACGTTCTTCATCTTTGATGTGCCTGTTACTGCTTTGATAGATATCGGGTCTACCCACTTTTATGCTGCTAGTGCTATAGCTGGAAACATGAACATTTGATTTGAGGTTACCGATAGAGAGATAATGGTAATTAGTCCTTTAGGACAGTTGGTAATAGTAAATAAATTGTTTAGAGACGTGCCTTTAGAGATTCAAAGAGAAATATTTCTAGCAGATTTGATAGAATTGCCTTTCGGCGAGTTCGGTCTTATTTTGGGCATGGATTGGTTAGTAAAGCATCGGGCGCAATTGGATTTTGCTGAAAAGCGGATGTTAATAAGGACTTCGGTTGATAAGGAGGTAGTAATGATAGGCGAATGAAGGAACTTTTTGGCAAATGTGGTATCTACTTTAAAGGGTATGAAGCGTTCCTAGCTTTCATTAGTGCTTTGGATGCCCAGGAACTATCGGTGGAAAGTGTGAGAACGACAAAGGAATTTCCAGATGTCTTTCCCGAAGAACTTCCGGGTCTACCTCCAGATCGGGAAGTAGAATTTGGTATTGAGCTTTTGCCGGGAACTGCTCCAGTGTCCATTGCTCCTTATAAAATGGCGCCGAAGGAGTTAGCGGAGCTTAAAGCTCAAATTCAAGAATTGTTGGATCGGGGATTTATTCGATCGAGTGTGTCTCTGTGGGGAGCACCGGTTTTGTTCGTCAAGGAGAAGGATGAGTCAATGCGTATGTGCATTGATTATAGGCAGTTGAATAAATTGACGATCAAGAATAGGTATCCATTACCGAGAATCGACGACTTGTTTGATCAATTAAGGGGAGCTTCAGTTTTCTCCAAGATTGATCTGAGATCGGGTTATCACCAACTCAAGGTTAAGGAGGCGGATATTCACAAGACGGCATTTCAAACTCGTTATGGACATTATGAGTTTTTGGTGATGCCATTTGGCTTGACCAATACACCAGCTGCATTTATGGACATGATGTACCGAGTCTTTCAACCCTATCTGGACCGGTTCGTGGTGGTGTTCATAGATGATATTTTTGTATATTCGAGGAATGAAGAAGAGCATGACTCACATTTGCGCACAGTATTGCAAATACTTCGAGAAAAGTAACTTTATGCCAAATTTAGTAAGTGTGAATTTTGGCTGAAGGAAGTGACTTTCTTGGGTCATGTGGTGTCAGCCGAAGGAATAAGAGTTGATCCTCGGAAGGTAGAGGCTATGTTGGATTGGAAACCACCGCAGTCAGTGGCTGAGATTCGGAGTTTCTTAGGTTTGGCTGGTTATTATAAACGCTTTGTTGAGGAGTTTTCATTGATTGCTGCACCCCTAACTAAGCTGTTGCAAAAGGGAGTACCGGATGTGTGGACCGATAAACAATAAGAAAGTTTCGAGAAACTGAAGAAGATTTTGACGGAAGCGCCAGTACTGATTCAACCTGAGGATGGAAAAGAGTTTATCGTTTACTGTGATGCGTCATACACAGGTTTAGGATGTGTGCTAATGCAAGGTGGAAAAGTGGTGGCTTATGCTTCTCGTCAGTTAAGGTCGTATGAAGTCATCTACCCTACTCATGACTTAGAGTTGGCTGCGGTAGTGTTTGCTTTAAAGATTTGGATGCACTATCTCTACGGTGAAAAGTCTATCATTTATAAAGACCATAAGAGTCTTAAGTACCTCCTTACCCAGAAGGAGTTAAACTTGAGACAACGAAGGTGGGTGGAGCTGTTAAAGGATTACGACTTCTCAATCGAGTATCATCCTGGAAAGGCTAACGTGGTGGCAGACGCGTTGAGTCGTAAGGTGGTATCGGAGTTAAGAGCAATGTTTGCTCATCTCAGTTTGTATGAGGATGGCAGTCTGCTAGCGGAACTTCAGGTGAAGCCTCTGTGGTTAGAACAGATTAAGGAGAAGCAGATATCAGATGAAAAGTTGGGTCCGTTAATGCAACAAGCTGAAAGTGGTGTAATAGGAGATTTTGGACTGAACAAGGATGAAGTGTTGTGTTTTCGTGGAAGAGTTTGTATGCCCATGGATTCAGATTTGAGACAAATGATTCTGCGGGAGGTGCATAGTAGCGCTTATTCTATGCACCCTGGAGGAAATAAGATGTATCGAGACCTTCATGAACAGTATTGGTGGCCAAGGTATAAGCGGAAGGTTATTGATTTTGTGGGTAAGTGCTTGACTTGTCAACAAGTAAATGCAGAAAATCAATTATAGTCGGGTTTATTGAAACCGTCAAAGATCCCTCTATGGAAATGGGAGCAGATAACGATGGACTTTGTTAGTGGGTTACCCTTAACACCTACTAAGAAAGATCCCGTTTGGGTGGTAGTGGATTGATTGACGAAGACTGCTCATTTTCTACTAGTTCGTACGGATTACTCGCTGCAGAAGTTGGCTAAGCTGTATGTATCTGAGATCGTGAGGTTGTATGGGGTACCAGTGTCTATCATATCGGACAAAGACCCTAGGTTTACATCATGGTTTTGGAAAGCTTTGCATGAGACTTTGGGAACAAAGTTAAACTTCAGTACGTCTTTTCATCCTCAGTCAGATGGTCAGTCAGAAAGAGTAATTCAAATTTTGGAAGATATGTTACAGGGTTGTGTGATCGACTTCAGAGGTAGTTGGGAAGATTTTCTACCGTTGGTAGAGTTCGCGTATGATAACAGTTACCAATCCAGTATCCAAATGGCACCCTATGAAGCGTTATATGGTCGTAGGTGTCGTACCCCTACTTGTTGGACTGAATTGGGGGAACGACAGTTGTTGGGTCCATAATTGATATCTTAGACGAAAGAAAAGGTAAAGGTGATTCGAGCACGATTAAAGGAAGCTTCGAATAGACAAAAGTCGTATACAGATCTGAAGCACAAGGATATTGAGTTTGCGGTGGGAGATCAGGTTTTTCTGAAGGTTTTACCTTGGAAGAAAATTTTCATGTTTGGAAGGAAGGGCAAGTTGAGCCCTAGGTTCATTAGACCGTACCGTGTGTTGAAGCGTGTAGGACCAGTGGCCTATCAGCTTGAATTACCTCTAGAGTTGAGTCAGATTCATAGTGTCTTCCATGTTTCTATGCTGAGGCGTTATAGATCGGATCCATCTCACATTGTATCGGTAGAAGAAGTGGAGTTAAGGCCAGACTTGTCTTTCGAGGAACAACCAGTGAAAATTTTAGATCGAGATGTCAAGCTGCTAAGAAAGAAGAATGTGCCATTGGTTAAGGTTCTATGGTGTAATCACGGAGCGAAGGAAGCTACGTGGGAGCCCGAGGACATAATTCGACAATAATATCCTCACCTCTTTTAACCAGGTAAATTTCGAGGACGAAATTTTCTTTAAGGGGGTAGAATTGTAACATCCTAAAAAAATTAGTATCGACATGTTGCATAATTTTGATGCTTAGCTAGTGAGTGTTTTAAATTTGTGTGTTTAATTTATAGTTTTGAGAAGGCTCGAGATTATTCGGAATTAGAATAAATTTTATTTTTGTAATGAGTACTTTACAGAAGAGGAACAAATGATCTTGATGTTTAAGGAAATTAAGTGTCAAAATCTAGCATAAGATGAGCTAGTAGTAAAGTGGAGTTGGCGCCATAGGTGTTGCTTGAGGGAAGAGGTCCGAATCCCATGGAATGCAATTTTGTGACTTTTATTTTTACATCCTTCTAGCATGTGTCGGTCAAGCCTTATTTTTGGTAAGGTTGGACTATTTTTTTTTTTATGGCAAGGTGGCTAATGGTTAAGGTAAGCATGGAACTTAGTGAAAGAAATCCTAAACTTATGGAATGTAGGGGGGAACACAAGGCACTTCTTAAGGGATGTGTTTTTGAAAGTTGGAATGGCCAAGCTTGTCCATGAACTTGGACGGTTTTGTGGACTAGGGGGTGGCCGAATTTTTGTGGTAGACTTTGGTAAGAATGTGTAGTTAGTGTGTAAACCCATTTGGTCATTTTTGTTCTCCCAAAACACCTTTTCTTTTCATCTTTTTCTCTCATAGCCGAATGTGCTTGATGCTTTGGGTAAACATCTTTGTTTTTCTTCTTTTTGTCTTCTTCTTTTGACCATTTGGTTATATTTTGCCAACCTCTCAAGTGCTTCATTTTATGCTTCTCTCCTAGTATCGAAAATATCAAACACAAAAGCCATTTCTTTTTCTTCCTTCTTCCCCATTATCGAATGCACCATTGTCCCAAACCCTTTTCCTTGCTCTTCTCTTACCTTTGAAAACTGAATCATAAACCTCTCATCATTATTCTCTTTCTTTCTCCATTTTTCTCATCCTTCAAACACATTTCTTCCTTCATATTTCTTCCATGGCCGAATGTTAGAGACCATCTCCATGGCCGAATCTTTTTCCTTTCTTTTATATATATCATAGCCGAATCTTCCCTTCCTCATAGATTTTATTCTCAATCATTTCTTCTATTCAGACTTTGGATCATCGGTAAGAATCATCTTCCTTCTTTTCTTTTTGCTAATTGGTCACCTTGGCTGAATCTATAGGTTGGCTTGGAAGAGTCTTTTAAATCGAATAATCGTTCATTCTCTTGGACGATTTCTTTCGTTATTTTTTTTAGTGAAATAGTGGAGAGCCGAATCATCATCTCATCGAAGTCATCTTGAAGTCATTCAAATTTGGATCATAACTTTCAAGGGATTCTTTTGGAATCACTCGAAATTTTAAGGTAAGCCGAATTCGCCCTTTTAAACCAATAGTCTTAAATTCCGATATATTGTTAGGACTAATAATCTTTTGTCAATGGAGGCAAACAAGATAGGGTCGAAAAGAGTGGTGAATAGTGTACAGAAGAAGGGCGGTTTCACTATTCCCTCTAGATTCAAGCTAAGGGCTGTTTCGGCAATACGAGATTTTCCATCGGGTTGTGGACCCTCATCCGAAGAGAATCAATTATTCAAAGTTGTTCGTACTTCAGAGCCATTAGCTGTTCGGGATTTCCCATCGGGTTGTGAACCTTCAACCGGGGAGAACCGACAAATAGTTGTGGTTCGAGATTCCGAGGGTAAAGATCTAGATCGCTTATCTTCAGTATAGATTTATAATAAGTATTAGTGTTCTAATCAAACGTGACACGTATTTTGGTATCAACGAGCGGGAAAGTATAGTTCTCACCGTAATTAGGTGTGTAATTTCACACTTATCTTATGGGTTAGATGGTTATACCGTTATTAAGTATTTGAATAAAAATCATAAAGTTGGTAAAATCAGAAAAAATATGGTTTATTAACACTTTTTGTGTAAGTGCATGAAATTGGTATTAAAACCGTGGAAATTCGGAATCGCCCTTAATGGGCTAATATGATAAAGCTGATATTTGGGCCGAATTGCTAGATTGATATGTGGGCCGAATTGCTAGATTGCTTAACGAGCCGAATTGCTAGATTGCTATATGGCCGATTTGCTAGATTGCTTAATGGGCCAAATTATATTATGGGCCTTATGTTGAAATTATCATATGAATAAATTTGTTATGCATTGTATATACATGATTGCATGGGTTGGGATATTTGACGAAGAGAAGAAGGCTTCGTGCCATGTTATTAAAAGGCTTCGTGCCCTGTTATTTAAAGGCTTCGTGCCATGTTATTAAAAGGCTTCGTGCAATGTTATTAAAAAGGCTTCGTGCCATGTTATTAAATGGATTCGTGCCTGCGTATTAAATGGCTTAATGCCTGCGATTGGTGTGTTTGGCGGGGTGGGTTGACTTGATCCCCACAGGTGTGCTGGTTGGTACGGGTGGTGTGTAGCGGATGGAAATTTAGGCTTGGTTGGGAATTGCATATCACGTGCATTTTATGATTGCTATATTGTTATATTTGTATATAGGCTCAAGCCTAATTAAATGCTTATATGGTTTTGGCCCAGTGGACACGGTAAGTGGGTTACACACTGAGTTCTAAGTAACTCACCCCGTTTCCTTTACCCTTCTCAGGTAACGATCAGTAATGGAGGCTTGGGCCGAGGATGACTTCGTGGAGGCCATACTTCAAATGATGGTTTTTTATGAACTTTAAACTACTCTTTAGTATTTTTACTTAATTACTATTTTGGCGATGTAATAAGGCCTCTAGTATTGTTTTTATGGATTTTATTTCGTCGATGGATTTTAATATGTTTTAGATACTTAAAGTGGACTATTTTAAGTTTATAAATGTTTTCTTTAATTTACATATAAAAAGGGGTTTTCTTAAATATCACTATCTAGTAAAAATTTCTATGAAAACTCTTTTATAAATTTTGTTTTCAAATTCCTTTTGAACTGTTTTAAATTTCTTTAAAAAGCAAACCAATTATTTTTCAGAGATCAATTTTATAAACTCTTATGTTTTAAAATCATAGATTACAAATTTACCTTGGTTTTTGACAAACTCCATCTCCAAAATAGTTTTGAAGATCTGTTTTCTTTAAATCATTAGATGTCCAGATGTATATTGAATTTGTGTGGCATACCAAATCTGGTCTTAACACATAGACCAGGTTTGGGGTGTTACATCCCCTTTGTCGAGATTTGATTTGAATAATTACCTAAATATGTTCTCTATTTCCATTGTTAAATTCTATCTTATTATTACTTGTTTTTATTCTTAAAAAAAAATCGAAGATTTATTCATTATTAGTTAGTATGAGTTGAAATTGTTAAATCCATATCTTTAGAAGTAGCTCGTGTTATTAATGTAATTATTCATTATTAGTTCATTGTTTCTAGTTAGGTAATTTGTCAATTCAATATCGATTCTAACCTTCTAATTCAGCCTGTATCCACACCTTTAACCCAAGCCCCATTACAACCCTTTTTAAGACCTTTTGATTTGTGTATCATCTCATTTTATAGTGCTGGAGATTTGATTTTCATGAAAGCCTATGGGATTAACTTTTCATGTTTGACTTTTTGAGTGCTTAATTTGAACCTTAAAACACCTTGAGTGATTTGAGTGAATCTTTAGTGAGGATGCCAATTCTTGTCAGTTTTGAATCAGAGGTAATTATTTAGGTAAGGGGAAACACCTATGTTTTCGTGCTATAAAAATCTATGACTTAGATTGTTCGAATCTTTAGGACCCTTTTAGTTAAATTATCGATATATGAATTATCTATGAATTATGATGAAACATTATTGATAAGGATTGTGAATCAAGGAAGTTAATTTTAATTGTAATTTGAGAATTTTGCTTGAGAAGAAGCAAAGGCTTAAGTGTGGGGATATTTGATAAACAATAATTTACACATATTTTAACCCCATGCTTAGCTTAATTTTGGATGATTTTCCATTGAATTTGATGCTCCTAATCTCCTAATTTCATGTTTTATACTCAGGAGATCATAGGGAGTCGAAAAGGACGAGAAACAGGCCAAAAAGGGACGAAATGGGCCTACACGACCTAGACCACTACACACGGGCGGACCGCACGGCTGTGTGTGGCAAGCCGAATCGAACGCGGCCTAGGCTATCGACCACGGCCGTGTCACACGGGCGTGTCCATGCCGAAATAAGGATGAATTCTATTCGGAATAGGATACTTGTGGGCTAAGAAAGGCATCTCGAAGCCTATATAAACACCCTAGGGGGCAACCTAAAAGGGAGGCTCGACAGGTCGTCGAATAGACGCCGAGTAGAAGGAGAAAATACTCCAAGACAGCCATTGGGAATAGCTTAAGAGAAGGATCTCCATCAAGACTGAAGATCTCCCATCAAGTTCTTTAGGAGTTTTTTGGGTTTTCTTATGTTTTGTTGTTTTTCCTCTTTTTTGATGTTTCCCTCTATTAGTATGAACTAAATCCCTCAAATACCTGAGGGAATGAAACCTAAGACGAATCTTATTATAATTTGATTTATGAGATAAATACTTGTGCTCATTCTTAATTGTGAGTTCTTATTCTTGTTTTGATAATTCAGGTTATTGATTCAAGTCGAATGTGCTTATTTGGTGGAGCAAAAGTCCCTGTCTAAGAGTAGATCAACACAATTAAACGGAGTTGATTGCAACCCTAGAAATAGGGCGATGAAAATCTACCGGATTAGGGTCAAACCTAATAAGGGAATCCATAGATCGAGTTAATGCGACAATAGGGGTTTTAATTAGAAAGAGATTTCAATTAATCAACCTAGAGTCTATTGTTAGTAGCCTCGAAAGAGCGATTAATGTAATTTAGGGATTTCTACAGATTAATCCAAGTGAATAAATCGCATGAATCAAAAGTAATAAGTGAAGTCTAGGTGGATTCTTCCTTAGGTATTGCCTATCTCATATAAGTTACCCAAAAGTATTTTCCCCAATTCGCTCTCCGTCGTTTTCATAGTTAGTTAAATTAGTTAGTTAATTTTAGATTACAAACCAAATTCCCTTAATTATTAGGCTAGATAATAAAAAGATAGTTAATACTAGTACTCTTGGTCCTTGAGGATACGATATTCTGGACTCACCACAGTTATACTACTGTTCGATAGGTGCACTTGCCTTTGTCGAAATAATAGTTAGTTTCGAGCTCTATCATTCTTCACGATGTGAAGTACTATTTCTGGGAAGAACCATGCTTGTTTAAAAGTGTACAGATCAAATGATCAGGAGATGCGTAGCAAAAAATGAAGTACATAAGATTCTATATCATTGCCACTCAGCTCCGAGTGGGGGAAACTTCGGAGGTACACATACTACGGCCAAGGTATTGCAATCTAGATTATTTTGTCCAATGTTATTCAAAGGCTCATATGCTTACGTAAAGATTTGTGATCAATGTCAAAGGGTTGGAAACGTCACCAACAGAAATGAGATGCCCCGAACAAACATCATTGAGGTAGAATTATTCGATGTTTGGGCTATTGACTTTCTCAGTCTTTTCCTTCCATCTTTTGGTCACAAGTACATATTAGTAGCAGTAGACTACATGTCTAAGAGAGTTAAGGCTGAGGCATATCCGACGAACGATGCTAAGGTGGTGATGAAGTTTTTGCAGAAGCATGTGTTCACAAAGTTTGAAATCCCGAGAGCTATCATCAGTGGTGAAGGCTCCCATTTTGTGAACAAATGGTTGAAATGGTTGGTCAAAAAAATATGGAGTAAAGCACAAGGTTGCCACAGCTTACCATCCGTAAACAAATAGGCAAGGTGAACTGGCAAACAAAGAGATCAAAGGCATACTCGAGAAGGTAGTTTGCCCGAACTGATGAGATTGGTCCAAAAGATTAGACGATGCTTTATGGGCCTATAGAACAGCATACAAGACACCTTTAGGGATGTCACCCTATAAGTTGGTCTTTGGGAAAGCCTGTCAACTACCCTTGGAGTTAGAGCACAAAGCTTACTGGGCTCTCCAACAACTCAACTTGGACCTTAAGCTTGTTAAAGGGAAATGGATGCTCTAACTCAATGAGTTAGAAGAATTCCAAATGTTCTCATACGAGAACGCCAAATTACTTAAGGAAAGACTTAATAGATGGCATGATAAGCACATTCGGGTTTAAGAATTTAAAGCAAGTCAGCAAGTCTTGTTATTTAATTCCAGGTTAAGGTTCTTTCCAGATAAGTTAAAATTACATTGGTCCGGTCCATTTACAATTCACCAAGTTTATCCATACGGAGTTATCGAACTTCAAAGTAAGAGAGGTAATGTTCGAGTCAATGCTCAGTGCTTAAAACATTATTGAGGGGATAAAATTGAACAGGATACAATCTCATTCATTTTATCAGATATTTAATTTTTCTTGTTTTTCTTTTTAAATAAATGATTTAGGGTATATTTTTAGGATTAGTATGTTTAAATAAATTCTGTCTAGGAGATTAGAACTTAAGGGGGACCGCTTGTGACCCCTCCAATCTTTCCTAGGAATTGATTTTAACATAATCTTTCGAGAAATTATTCCCTAAATAGCAAATAAGTTTTTTGTTTTTCAAATAAAAAAAGGGTCAATTTTGATCAAGTTTTAAATTGCAACTCAATTTCAAATTTTATTTAAGTCTGAGTACTTCATTGATCTATTTTCAAAATTTGGTTGTTCTTTTTGTAAAAATAAAAAATTAAATGTCTCTTTTTGTAAATATTTTCAAAGGCATCTAGAATAAATGTTTTTAATTTAATTTAATAAATATGATGATAATAACTAGTATATAATTATATTTATTATAATATATATTAATTATTATCAACTTTATATAGAATTAGGATTATTTTAAATTTGATCATATATTTTCATTTCAATAAATTAATAGAAAATGATAATTTAATATGCATTATATTAATTATTAATTGTTGTTAACTTTGTGTAGAATTAGAACTTAGAATATTTTAACTATTAAATTATTCTAAGAATTCTAATTAAACTCCTACCCTTTTTCCTATAAATTCCACCAACCTTCTCCATCATTCATCACTCATCAAACCAACCTTCATTCATCCGTTCCACCATCAATCCTAGCATCCAAAACCACCAGCAATAGAACCTGGCCAATAGCTCACCCTGCATGCACTTGCCTTCATCGCGTGCTGCTGCTACCTTGCATGTCCTACTATGTGTGCATCGCAACGCTCCCAACTCCAACTCACGCGCTCCAACGTTGTTGCTCACCCAATGTTGCTACCTGCTGCCCGCACAGCTGGTCACACTAGGCCCTGCTACTCCCTCGCACATCTACCCGTACGCCTAGCAGTTTCTCAGCATCCGTGCGGCACACCAGCCTTGCTACTTGTACCAACACACCACAGTTAGCTGATAACCCTCCAACCATCCCTAAACTGACCTCTTTTGCTTTATATTTATTTTCTTTGAGTTCTTAATTTTTATATAAAGGTGGTAAGACAAATTTTTCTCCTAAATTTCAATTTTATTTAATTATTTAAAACTTCAATTTATTGAATTATTAATATTTTATACTCATTAAATTTTGGAGAAAATATTTATTTACATCTTATGTTCAGGTTAATCATGCCTCGCAAGAGAACTCGTGCCTCTGTCCAAATTTACGAATCACAAAATAAATTCCACTATGAAGAAGCCAAAGCAAGATACGAAAGCATTTTTAAGAATCAACAGATGCACCCAGAAAAAGCCTTTACGCTGAAAGAAAGTAACTATATAGATTTCATGGCGCACATTCGACAAATTGCTGAAGCTCTTAATTGGGAGTTATTTTGTGAGAAAATACCTAGTGTAGATGAGGAGTTAGTTCGTGAATTTTACGCGAATTTGACCTCAAGCAAATTGACGGAAGTTTTTGTTCGTGGAATTAAGGTACCAATAACGTCAAACACTGTTAATGAATTCTTTGAATTACCTAATTTCAAAGACGACGAATATTCTTCCTTGATGAGCAATATTGAGTTTGAAAATTTGCAAGAAATTCTCAAGGAACTTATAGTTCTAGGTTCTACGTGGACTATGTTAAAGCAAGGAATTCACACCTGTCGCAGAGAATATTTGACACCACCAGCAAAGGTATGGTTCTATTTCATTCGATTCAGCGTTAAGCCTATTTCACATGGGACTATAATTTCATTTGAGTGAATGGTCTTATTATACTCGATTTTAACTGGAAAGACCATTGATGTGGGAAAAATCATCTTGAGAGAAATGCAAAATTGTGCCGCTAGACATTTTGGCCCAGCTTACTTTCCCTTTCCGATAACAATTTTCTGCTTGAAAGCTAAAATTCTTGCAAACGTAAATAAGACAGGTTATAGCCAGAGCACAATCACATATTGGGACCTCTACCGAATAGCCAGAGACTTTTTTCTACAACAACGAGTTGAAGAAAGCGAGGATCTTGAAGAAGGAGAAGAAGAAGAAGAAGAAGATCCCATAGAGATCGAACCAATGCAGTCAGCTGAAATCCCTGGTAAGGCAGAGCCAATGGAACTAATAACTGAACCTGATGTCGCAACTTCAATGTTCAGGACTCAATTGCCTCACCCAGATCTTCGAGATGAGCTGTAAAAGTTGATGGACATAATGCAACATATACAGTGGCAGCAACAAGCTTACTGGAGATATTAAAAAATATGGGATGACTCAATGAGAAGAGCTCTTACGAAAATATACAATGACCCTTTTACTTTTGTGCCTGAGTTTCCATATTTCATATTTGAACCATGGAGTCCACTATCAAAGAGGGAGCGAAGCGATTCATACAAAAACAAAGACGATAGAGAAAAAGATGAGTCGAATTTAGAGGGATCTGCAAATAAATAAAATGGGGGATCATGACTTTATTTTATTTTCATTCTTAGGTTATTTAAGAGGATTAGGTTTTATTAGGAATTTTTATTTTCACATAATAAAACAAGAGGTGGAAATCATAAATAAAAATGAAGAAGTGGCAAAGTACAAAGTGCGGCAATAGATATATACCTGTCTAGGATTGGATCTAGAGAAAACTTGGTACTTAAGTAGTCAAATTGACTCACTTCCTCTTTTCTAGAATCCTACCTGATGTATAGTATCTATTCACTTTTAACAATGGGGACATTGTTCATCTTAAATAGGGGGACCAAAAAATTGAAATTATTTCCACTTAGAATAAATTTTTCTTTTAGTTATGATTAGGTTATATTTTGTTCAAAAATTTGAAATTTTGTTAAGTATGCTAAACTTCAGTATGAATAAAGTTCAATTATTTCAATAATTGTTATGTTAACTGAAACATGACATAAATGTATTTTTAATAAAGCATGCAATTCATACCATAAAATTTTTAGTTCCTTAAGGAAGTTAAGTATGCATGAAAGTTTAAGTCTCTAGAATTGACTTAGTAGTTTCTTGAGGTGAAATCCTAGGAAGCATGGAATGTCGAAAATGATTTAGGCAACTTTTGTTTGGACCGTTTGAGCCTTTCAAGCCAACCTTGATGATTTTTTTCCTTTGAAATCCAACTTTAAGACTATGTGGCCTAATTTTATTTTAAACCCTTGCAATATTTAGCCATCACTTTTCTCTTAGTTATCTTTAAATTGTCCCAAACACTAGACTCTGTAGTATTCAGAATGTTCTTTGAAAATAAGTTTGGCGGCATTGAAAAGAAGTATCAAATGCTCAAAAAAATTGTAGGACATACAACAAAATGCTCGTAAAAAAAAGAGAGGAGAATAGCATATGTACTTGAAAGAAAATAGATGTACAAAAAAGCATGTAAAAAAAAAGTAAGTTGGTGTATTGAAGGTAATTATTCCAAAGGTCCAATTCAAGCTGAGTCTAGGGTTTTTAGCCTAAATTTATCTATCTCTTACTTACCCCTAGCCTAGCCATGTTACAACCTTTTTGAAGACCTATTGATTCAAGTTTCTATGCTACCTTCATTAGTGGAGAGAAATTGTTATGTTCAACATGTAAAGGCATAAGTTAAACTTAATGATTGTAGCTTAATCTTGAATAAGGGAATAAAATAAAATTGGTAGGGATTTAACATGTCCTTATTAGGAAGTATTTAATCTATTTTTGCTATCATAATAATAATTGAGATTAATTTGAATGATATGTATACTTAAGTAGCGTAAATCTCAAAATTCATGTTCTTGAGCATAAGTATACTAGATTCATAATTTTGGGAAGAATGTTGTTCTGAAGGAAATTTTCAAAGGTGTTTCCGAGAAATTCTTTTCAATTTGTGCATTACTTGGGACGAGTAATGAATTAAGTTTGGGGGTGTGGAAACACGAAAATATACACACTTTTTCATTCCCTTTTTAACTCAAATTCATGCAGTTTCGATAAAATTCTTGTCGAAAAATATATAATTATTATAAAATAATTAAATTGTACTTAAATTATTAACATGTTAAGTTTTAATTAATTTTATAATAAATTTTGATTATTTTCTATAGATTTGCACAAAGGGTGAAAAATGGCTCGGTAGACACAGCTGGAAGCACAAAATCGAGAAGCAATTTTGAAGCATCAAGGCTAAATAATTTTTCAGCCTAAGATGGTCCAAATTATTTGTATTAATTCATAATATAATTAATTTTAATTATAATCCAATTTAATTTGGGTTAAATAAATTATTGTTAATTAATTTTGAAAAGGGGCCCAGTTGAGCTGAACCGAGAAAACCGATCCAACTGAGCACCGGGCAGCCCAAAATCGTCCCACATGCTGACCCAATCAGCTTGTTTGGCTGATTATTTGGCTTTCAAAATGGCCCTTGAAGACTCCTTCAATTTGCATTCAAACCCCTCTACTATTCATGCCTTTCAAGATTTGCCCCCACCTAAAAATAGTCCTCGGAATAGTCGTACAATGCCAACGTCCCAGATATGGTCTTACATGTAACCAGATATCGATGCCACTGTCCCAGATAGGGTCTTACACAAATCAATACGATGCCAATGTCCATGACATGGTCTTACACATAAATCTCATCTCGATGCCAACGTCCCAGAAGTGGTCCTACATGATAACACATAACAGACACCTATGTCATGACATATACTATCCTATCTATTCCTAGGTTCAATCGGGACTTCTCGGACATTATCAACTTGTCAACATATTCGTAATTCGTATATCACATACATTCCATCTCAATGGATAGTCATAGCAATTCAAATATCATATATACTCAAATAATTCAAAGCAAATACATTTATTTGTATATCGACTTACCTCGAGTTCGGTTTAACGGAAACGTACGGCTATTCAATGATTTTCGACTTTCCCCAATCTAAATCCGTTCTCTTCGGTTCTTGATCTATACATATACAGATTTAATTGATTCATTCATCAAATCATTCAATTCAATCCAAAACACATATTTAGGGTAATTTACAAATTAACCCTCACATTTTCACATTTGGACATTTTAGTCCCTATTTCATAAAATCACAAATTACACTAACTTTGCTTTTACCCATGTTTGGCCGAATACATAATATGCTCATATCAATCCATAATTTTCATTTATTTCACAATTTAGTCCCTCAAAATGCTATTTTCACAATTTAGCCCTAATTAGCTAAATTCACCAAAAATTCACCAAAAATTCAAGAACAAAACATGTTCATTAAACACATATCTTTCATTTAACACCAATATTCATCACAAAATCACATAAGTTCATCAAAGCCTCATTTCAAAATCATCATCAATTCTCAAAATTAAAACATGGGTTTCAAAGTTTACGAAGCAACGATTGCAAGAACGTAAAAATTATCAAAAACCGAAGTCAAAACTTACCTTAATAAAAGCTTGCAAGTGCTGAAACCTAGCTTAACTTTCTTCCTTTTCTTTCTTTCAATTTTTTGGCTAAAAATATGATAACAATCCCATTTTCATGCTTTTGTTTCCTTTAATTATCTTTGATTTAGGAATTTACTCATTTACCCTTTTAATAAACATATAAAACAAATAAATACTAAGGTTATTTTGTCATTTAATGAATCACTAACTAAATATTGGATTAATTGCCTCATAAGGCCATAAAATTTAAAAGCCACAACACAAAGGTGCTTTAACAAATAGCATGCAAATTTTGCATTTAATGCAATTTAATCCTTTTGTCAAATTAAGCACACAGACGGACAATTTAACTTACGAAACTTTAATACATGCTTAATCACATATCAGAGGCACAGAAAATAATATTAAAATAATATTCAAACTCGAATTTTTGGTCCTGAAGCCACTGTTCCGACTAGGGCCTATATTGGACTGTTACAATTCTCCCCCCTTAGGGATTTTTCCCCGAAAATCTTACCGTTAAATGAGTTCGGATATTGCTGTTTCATTGAATCTTCAGGCTCCCACGTAACCTCTTTTATTCCGTGTCAATGCCATAATATTTTTACTAATGGAATTTTCTGGTTTCTCAACTCTTTCACTTTGCGAGCTAAAATACGGATCGGTTCCTCTTCATATGTCATATCAGATCAGATTTCAATCTCAGACAGAGTAATTACATGTGACGAATCGGAACAGTATCTATGGAGCATCGAAACATGAAATACGTTGTCAATATTTTCTAGCTTAGACGATAATAACAATTTGTACGCAACAGGTCCAATACGCTTGATGATTTCATACAGTCCAATGAACCTCGGACTTAACTTTCCATTACGTCCAAATCGGAGTACTTTCTTCCACAGAGACACTTTTAGAAACACTTTATCGCTGACCTCAAATTCAATATCTTTTCGTTTCAAGTCCGCATAAGACTTCTGACGATCAGATGCTGCTTTCAAATTATCTCGGATTACTTTCACTTTCTGTTCTATATCTTTTATCAAATCAACCCCATGTAGCTTTTTTCACTGAGTTAGGTCCAATACAGAGGTGTTCGACATTTACGTCCGTACAAAGCTTCATAAGGTGCCACTTTAATACTTGACTGAAAACTATTGTTGTATACAAATTCAATCAATGGCAGATATTGTTCCCACGTACTATCAAACTCAAGGATGCAACATCTCAACATATCCTCGAGAATCTGAATAATCCGTTTAGACTGACCATCCGTTTGCAGATGAAAAGCGGTACTGAAATGCAATTTCGTGCCTAAAGCTTCTTACAGTTTCTTCTAGAACGGTGATGTAAACCTCGGATCTGTATCTGACACAATGGATAGTGGCACCCCGTGCAATCTCACAATCTCAAAAATATAAAGTTCAGCTAATCTATCAAGTAACTAATCGGATCGTACCAGAATAAAATGGGCAGATTTTGTCAATCGATCAACTACGACCAAATTGCATCTTTCTTTTTTGGAGTCAGAGGCAATCCAGAAACAAAATCTATCGTCACTCTATCCCATTTCCACTCGGGAATCAGAATCGGTTGTAGCAAACCAGATGGAACCTGATGTTCAGCTTTTACTTGCTAACAGACTAAGCATTTCGAGACAAAATCAGAGATATCTCTTTTCATACCTGACCACCAATAATATTGCTTTAGATCATGATACATCTTTGCACTTCCCGGATGAACAAATAGGCGACTGTTATGTGCTTCATTCAAAAGCAACCGGATCAACTCTGGGTTTCTCAGAACACAAATTCGATCTCAGAATCTTAAGCAATCGTTAGCATCAATTTGAAATTCAGAATCAGAGTTCAAATCACATTGAGTTCGTTTAGCTATCATTTCATTATCCACTTTGTGAACATCACAAATCTGTTGTGCAAACAACAGTTTTGCTTTCAATTCAGCTATCACTGAACTAACATCAGACAGATCTAATTGAGCATTCATAGCACGTAATGCAGATAGTGATTTCTAACTTAAAGCATCAACTACAACATTTGGCTTTCTCCGGTGATAGTCTACCACAAGCTCATAGTCTTTCAACAATTCTAACCATCTTCTTTGTCGTAGATTCAAATCTTTCTGAGTCATCAGATATTTCAGACTTTTATGATCTGAAAACACATGGCATTTTTCACCAAACAAATAATGTCGCCAAATCTTCAATGCGAGTACAATTGCAGCTAGCTTAAGGTCGTGTATCGGATAATTCTTTTCATGCGGCTTTAGTTGTCTTGAGGCATAAGCTATAACATTTTCTTCTTGCATCAGTACGTATCCCAAACCATTCAACGAAGCATCATTGTATATCACAAATTCTTTACCTGGTTCTGGTTGAGCCAAAACTGGAGCTTCAGTCAATAAAGTTTTTAACTGATCAAAGCTTTTCTGACATTTCATATCTCACATTTTTTGAAGTAATCTAGTCAACGGAGTAGCTATCATCGAGAATCCTTTTATAAACCGACGATAATAACCAGTGACTCCCAGAAAACTACAGACTTCTGATACAATTTTCGGAGGTTTCCATTCCAGAATAGCAGAAATCTTGCTCGGATCAACTCGTATTCCTGATGCTGACACAATATGCCCCAGAAAACTAACCTCACGTAACCAGAATTCACATTTACTGAATTTTGCATACAATTTCTTTTCTCTAAGAGTTTGCAATACAATTCTCAGATGTTCTGCATGTTCAGTTTCATTATATGAATAAATCAAAATGTCGTCAATGAAAACAACAACAAATCGATCTAGGTACGGTCTGAAAATTCTGTTTATCAGATCCATAAAAACATCAAGAGCATTTGTTAATCCAAAAGGCATACCTAAAAACTCATAATGCCCGTACCTCATTCTAAAAGCAATTTTCGGAATGTCTAAGTCTTTTACTAGCAACTGGTAGTATCCCAATCTCAGATCAATCTTTGAAAAATATCATCAATCCTGGGCAACGAATATTTGTTCTTTATTGTCACATTGTTCAACTGACGATAGTTAATGCACATTCTCATCGCGCTGTCTTTTTTTTCACAAACAGATTAGGTGCACCCCAAGGCGAGAAACTCGGTCTTGCAAATCCTCTGTCAGTCAATTCTTACAACTGTGACTTTAACTCTTTCAATTTTGTTGGTGCCATTCTATACGGAGCTATCGAAATAGGTGTTATACCAGGCAACAGATCAATACCAAATTCAACTTCACGTATTGGACGTAATGAAACACCCCATACCCAGCCCACGAGCCTCGACCGGATCTGGTATGTTCCTCGAAGTAAACCGGTTAAAAATTCTTTTATTACTTTGAAAAACTGTGTGTTTGGAAGAAAGTTTGTTTGTGGATTGGGCTCGAGTTGAAAAGAAATTTATTTGTTATTGAAACCCTTTACTTTAGGTGACAAAACGTTTAGGCTTTGTTTTAAAATAAATCTACTTAAAATTCACTTGGTGAAAATTCGTACATAGTAATTAAAAGAAAAATTAAAGTAATTCAACTATGGCCTTATTACATCAAATAAATCCTAAAATTAAAACCTTAGTACTTAAAATAAAGTAGTCCAAATAAAATGAATTTCTTGCTGAGCATGGCCATCCCTAAGCTTCTGCCGACCCGGTCCATTATTGATCATCACCTGAAAAATGTTCCCACAACGGGATGAGTCAACAGACTCAATGTGTAACACAACACTAAGTCTTAACAAATTTAGACATTTCATAGCATTCAAATTCATATATCATTAAATTAAAATGATGCAACCCAAACCCAAACCTAGATGCCAACACATCACCCGTACCAACCTGCATACTGTGGGGACTACTAAGTTAACCCTCCATCCGCTACACACCATCGAAGGCAGTCGCTGCAGTCGACGTGCTCATTGCCCTTATGAGTATTCGTGGTCTTAGGTCACCACACTCAGATATCGTGGTCTTAGGTCAACACATTCAGATATCGTGGTCTTAGGTCACCACATTAAGATCTCGTGGTCTCAGGTCACCACATTCAAATATCGTGGTCTTAGGTCACCATATTCACTTCCCCTTTTCAATAACCCATATGCCCCATATCATACATAGTATGCATTAACATGCCAAATTTCACATTCTTATCACTTATCACATGTTAAATATAACATATTTCATAATCCTAGTAGGAGTAGGAAACGTAACTGAGTACTTTGTACCATATCATGGTACCTTAGCCACATTCTTACACTTTCATATTAACACAAATATCAAGTTTAAGCCATAAATCTATTAAGATTAGTGTGGGGTACACACCTGATTAACTTAGCGATTCACTTAAATCCCGAAAAGCTTGATCTAATGCTTTAGATCTTAAATCCCTACATTTAGCCAACCTTAAAATGTTAGCAAAAAGCCTATTCGGCTATAAGACCAAATCCTAGTAGGATTAGTACACTTAAAACCTACCTTGCTGCCGATTGACTTACGAATCGAGTCCCGAAACTTTGTGATGCACACCCTTGTAATCGGCTAGTCACCAAAACTCCTAACTAGTTAGTTTTCTGCTTTTAAAACAAATAAAGAATAGATCTAATTACCAAAATAGACCTTGGCCGATTGTACTTATGCACTCACCTTGCGATTTCAAATCCCGAAAGTATCCCTTATCTTAATTATTTATCGAAATACCTATACACATATGTTAGATTCGATTCTAACATTAAATCATCATAGATGGCCCTTGGCCGAATGCTATAGACACTTACCTTGTGGATTTTAAATCCCAAAACTCACCGAATAACTAGGGAACACGCGGCCTATGGTGTACCATCGGGAAAAGAACTTCTCCTTCCTTGTAGTCGACACTTAGTAAATCCCGAAAGATCTTTTCAAAGTTTCAGCAACAAGATATTAAAGGATGAAATTGAATGAGATCTTACCCTTACTTTAGGAATCGGCAATCCTTGCTTGAACCTTTAACAATATTCGGCTATGTAGGCTAGAAGGATCTTGATTTCGGCTTTTTGATTGGTAGAAAGAAAAGAGAAAGAAGAATAAAGATGGAGGATTCGGCTAGAGCACAAGGTATTTCGGCTTGGCAAAAATAAAAGAGAAGAGAGGAGTTATTTGCTAGAGAGAATTCGGCAGAGAGAGAGTTGAAAGAAAGAATGAATGGCCCTCTTTTCCTTTAGTAGCCGAAATTACTAACTGAGAATCCCTTGCTTGGCCATCACTCTTCTATTTTGATAGCTTTATCTCTTTAATTATCAATATATTCAAATTAAAAGAATTTAATCCATCAATTATCTCTTATCTCTTAATAAAAATAATACTAATAATAACCCATCATTATCTATCTATTTGCTGAATTTTAAAGAGAATAAAACTCCTCTTTTAAGAGCCTTAATGCCGTCCACCTCTCTACTTCTTGTAGCAAAAATAAAATTCTTTATTTGCTTCCCATGCGACTCGATCCTTGGCCTATTTGCCTATGAATGTGGCGTCACTTGCTAGGCCCTTAAGTGGCGCCTTGTAGCCATTTTACCAAGGCTATTTGTATGTCATATTTCACATACATTTTCTATTAAGACCACCTTGCTTCATGTCCCTCTTTTAAACTTTAAACTTGACATTTCTAAAGCATTTCCTTACATTTCTAAGACATTTCCTTACATTTCCAAGACAAGACATTTCCTTACATTTCCAAGTCATTTCCTTACATTTCCAAGACAAGACATTTCCTTCCATTTCCAAGTCATTTCCTTACATTTCCAAGACAAGACATTTCCTTCCATTTCCAAGTCATTTCCTTACATTTCCAAGACAAGACATTTCCTTACATTTCCAAGTCATTTCCTTACATTTCCAAGTTTCCAAAAATGTTCACCATACATTTATAACACATAAGACATGCCATTTCGTATAATTAAATCAAAAATGCATAGGCCCATTTCCAGGATGTTACAGTTCTACCCCCCTTAAAAATAATTTCGTCCTCGAAATTACTTGGCTAACTGCATTCCTACACACCACACTACGCTTATGCTGCGCAGTCTGATCTTAATAGAACCATCATACATCCTAGGCACAATCTCTAAGTTCACGTCCCCTAGAACTCATTTCTAATGTCGCGATTTAATCTGATTACAAAGTTTTATGCATTGGTACTTTCGTTCCACTTTTATCCACGAACAAATCTTATGAGAAAGGAGTTTTAGAAGTAGTTCTTTCGATCAATCAAAGTTCAAGTTTTCTATCCTAATTCGAGAGAAGCACATTCATTCAAACATTCATTCAAAGACATCCATTCCATAGTATCTCCCATACATTTCACTCTTCTGGACATTTCATCCTGCTCCTATCCAGGGGTATTTTCGTTATTTGTCCTACAGGGGTATTTTCGTAATTTTTTTTCAAAATAAAGTTCCTTGGTGATTTTTTCAATAAGGGTATTTTGGTAATTTTGCGTTCCCGGGGTATTTTTGGAAATTTTAAAATCCGAGGGCATTTCGGTAATTTTGAAACTCAGGGGTATTTTGGTAATAAACCAGGGTAAATTTGTAAAGCTCAATAAATCAGGGGTATTGCAGATTTTACAAAACTTTAGGGTTACTTTTGAGAATTTATTTTCCGAAATGGTGATGTTGCAAAAATTTTGGAAATTAGGGTCATTTTGGTAATTTGCAAGTTAGGGGCAATTTCGTATTTTTCCAAAATCAAGGTATTTTTGATAATTTGCAAATTAGGGTTTTTGAACATTTATAAAGTAAGGACATTTTATAAACCAAGGGCATTTTGGTAATTTTACCACTAGGGGCATTTTTGTAATTTCATAAATCGAAAATTTTTCGGAAAATTTTGTAAAGATGGTTTTCACAAATTTAAAAGAAAGTTTTAAGAGTCTTTTTTTTAAAACTAGGGTTTTGTTGTTTTTATAAAAACACGACTAGTTCCCTTTCGGGTTTTAGTTATTATGTTTAGCCTAGGACCGAGTGCTCTTGGTTAGGGTGAACCGAAGCAACGCACCAGGTAGGATTCCAGCGAAAAAGAGGTGAGTCACTAGGACTGCTTAAGTACCAGGCTCTTCCGGATCCAATCCTAGACATGCGCACAAGGGTTACCACACCCTATCTCGGCGACTTAGTCATAGGTTTGTTTAATTTAGGCACTTAATGAAACACCCCAAACCCGGCCCACGAGCCTTGACCAGATTTGATATGTTCCTTAAGTAAACCGGTTCAAAATTCTTTTGTTATTTAGGAAAAACTTGTGCGATTTTAAGAAAAATATTGTTTGGGTTGGGCTTGTGTTGAAAACCAATTTATCTTACATTAAAATCCATTTATTTAAGGTGACAAAACATTTAGGGTTTATTTTAAAAGAAATTTTACTTAAACTTTAATTGATAAAAATTTGTAAACATAATAAATAAAATAAATGTAAAATAAAATAGTTCCCTATGGCCTTATTACATCAAATAAATCCAAATAATTGAAAGTACTTAAGTAAAAATAAAAGTCCAAATCGTAAAATTTCTTGGCTTTGTGCATGGCCACCTTTAAGCTCCGCCGACCCAGGTCTATTACTCGATCATCACCAAAAATGTTCCCACAACGGTGAGTCAATGCACTCAATGTGTACACAACACTAAATCATAATAGAATTAGGCATACAAGAGTTACACATTCAGAACAATGAAAACAAGTTATGATGCATTCCCAAACCCAAACCTAATTGTCCATCTACTACACACCCCCGTACCTGCCAGTCACACCGTGGGGACTACTAAGTCAACCCTCCATCCGCTACACACCATCGGCGATCATTGCGGCCCGACGTGCTCATCGCCCATATAAATTCGTGGCATAGCCACCAGATAATTGTGTCATGAGACACCATATTCAGATAATGTTACCGAAGTTACCACATTCAGATAATGTGACCGAAGTCACCATATTCAGATAATGTCACCGAACTCACCACATTCAGATAATGTGACCGAAGTCACCACATTCAGATAGTGAGACCGAAGTCACCACATTCACTTCCCCTTTCTCATATAACCCGAATGCCCCATATTATTCATATTATGTATATCATACTTAAATTCACATTCATGTCACTTTTCACATGTTAAATATAATATATTTCGCAATCCTAGTAGGAGTAGGAAACGTACCTGAGTACTTTGTACCATAACATGGTACCTTAGCCACATTCTTACACTTTCGTATTCATAATATCACATACATATATTTATTAAACATGCCATAAAACTTACTAAGAAAATAGTGTGGGGTACACACCTGATTCGCTTAAAATTTCCTTGAGATCCGAAAAGCTTGATCTAATGCTTAGATCCTTAATCCCTATATTGATTTATCACTTATTACCTTAATAAAAAGCCACTCGGCCAAAATTCCAAATCCTAGTAGGATTAGTATTCTTACCTTGTTGCTGATTGGAACACCAACAAATCCAGAAACTGTTCCTTGTTTCCTTAGGAATGTCGA
The DNA here is from genome assembly GCA_025503065.1 of Gossypium bickii. Classification (NCBI taxonomy): domain Eukaryota; kingdom Viridiplantae; phylum Streptophyta; class Magnoliopsida; order Malvales; family Malvaceae; genus Gossypium; species Gossypium bickii. The sequence continues at coordinate 39,084,201 of CP106711.1, forward strand.
AATCCCTAAAACCTTACGTTAGACTTAATCTTAATCATCGAAACATAAATCAAGGCCTTTGGCCGAATATTCACATGTCTTACCTTAATCTTAGAAATCCCGAATACTCTTCCTTTTAGTCGACTACTCTGATAATCCGAAAGATCCTTCCATATTCGGTAACAATAATATGTATGGGGTTAGATTATCTCTCGGCTAATCTAAAAGAAAAGAATGGAAATCAAACTTGTTCTTACCTTTGAAGAAATCAACAGCACCTATGCTTGAAGCCCTTCCAAGATTTGGCTTTTGAATGGATTGGTAAGAAGAAATAGGAAGAAAAGAAAACTTGAGAATTTTGACAATGGTGGACTATAGATTCGGCTTGACAAAAGAAAAAGAGAAGAGAAGAGAAGGGAGCACTCAGAAATTTGGCAGAGAGAAGAGGAGGAAGAAAAACTGATGAGTAGCCCTCATTCCTTCCTTTTATAGCCGAAATTATCATCTAAGGAGTCCCTTACTTGGCCACCACTCCTCTATCTAATAACTTTATCCTTTAATTATCATAAATAAAAGAGTTTAATCCAACATTTATCTTTTCAAAATAATCCAATTTAAAAATCCTTTATTTATCACCTTTTTAATCGAATATTTATGAAAATAAAACACCTCCTTTCTAGAAGCATGTGCCGTCCACCTCAGTCTTCTGGAAGAAAAAATAAAACCACCTTTATTTGCTTCCCAAGTGACTCGAACTCAGGCCCATTCCTCTTGCATATGGCGCCATTTCCATAGGCCCTAAGTGACATCTTCAGGCCACTTTTCCAAGCCTGTTTGTGTGTCAAATTTCACAAACTTTTTCTTTTAAGGCCACCTTGCCTTAATTTCCCCTTTTAAACCTTAAAACTCGTCATTTCTAGGTCATTTCTAAGTTTCCAAAAATTTTCAATCGGCTCTGTAAACTTGAAATTTCCTTACATTTCCAAGTTTCCAGAAATGTTCACTTTCCTCTTTTGAATCATTTCCTTACATTTCCAAGTTTCCAGAAATGTTCACTTTCCTCTTTTGAATCATTTCTAAATCATGTCCATACATTTTCAGGTTTCCAAAAATGTTCATTTCCAAATCATTTCCATTCATTTTCGGGTTTCCAAAAATGTTCAAAATTTATTCATAATACTTAAAACATGTCATTTTGTACAATTAAACCGAAGATGCATAGGCCCTTTTCAGGATGTTACAGTTCTACCCTCCTTAAAAATAATTTCGTCCTCAAAATTACTTACTAACGAACCATCGTACGGTCTAACTCACCCCACTACGCTATTGCTGCGCACTCTGATTTTAAAGAACTATCTTACCTTCTAGGCACAGTCTCTAAGTTCACATCCAAAGTTTCAAACAGTTCACTTGTAACACAAGAATGAACTATCTCTAAAACAATAAATAGTACTCCAAAAACAAGGAACTTAACTTAGTATCATATCCTTGGTTGTCTCACATCCAACCTTCAAAGACTTCTACCGGTGTTCCATGACCATTTCTTCCATGGTTTAAACCACAATCCTTCGTTGCCTGAGGGCAATTCTTAACCAAATGAGCCTTAGACTTACATCTAAAACATTCCCGATCTCAGTTCCAACACTCGCCAACATGATACCTTCCACACTGAGTACACGGACGGTTCGAATTTTTAGTAGTTGGCTTAAAAACACGAGTAGAATTCTCAACCTTCGGTCTTTTCTGAAGACTCTTAGACGATTCTGACGGTCCAAGACTCCTCTTATCCTGTCCACGACGACCACGTTCCCTAGAACTCATTTTCTAACGTCGCGATTTAATCTGATTTAAGAGTTTTATACATTAGTACTTTTGTTTCACTGATTAACCGCGAACAGTCTTATGACAAGAGACGTTTAAAAGTGGTTCTTTCGATCAAACAAAGTTCTCAGCTCAAGTTCACTATTCAGAAAGTCACGTTCACATTCATCAACCAATTATGAACTTTCGTTCATTCAGAGAAATGTTATAGTTTTCATTGTCGTTGTTTTTCCACTACCCAGGGGTACTTTCGTAATTTTGTCCTACAGGGGTATTTTCGTAATTTTTCAAAAGAAAAAGTTCCTTGGTGATTTTGTCACAAAGTATTTTGGTATTTTTAAATTCCCGGGGTATTTTGGAAAAATTTTGAAATTCGGGGGTATTTTGGTAATTTTGGACCTCGGGGGTATTTTGGTAATTTTTCACAAATCAGGGTAAATTTGTAAAATCTAGTAACTCAGGGATATTTCAAAAGTTGCAAAACTTTGAGGGTTCTTTTTGAGAATTGTACTTTCCAAAACAGTGATGTTGCAAAAATTTTGGAAATCAGGGTTATTTTGGTAATTTTGTAAGTTAGGGGCAATTTTGTAATTTTCCAAAATCAAGGTATTTTTGATAGTTTGCAAATTGGGGTTTTTGAACACTTATAAAATAATAAAATTTTGGCAAAACTGTTGAGTAGTTTGTCATTTTGTAAATCAAGGGTATTTTGGTAATTTTACCACTAGGGGTATTTTTGTAATTTCACGAATCAGAAAAATTTTCGGAAAATTTTGTAAAGATGATTTTCACAAATTTAAGAGAAAGTTTTAAGAGTTTTAAAACTAGGGTTTTGTGGTTTTTATAAAAACACGGCTAGTTCCCTTTCGGGTTTTAGTCATTATGTTTAGCTGATGACTAAGTCCTCTTGGTTAGGGTGAACGGTTACTACGCACCCGGTAGGATTCGAGTAAAGAGGAGGTGAGTCGCTCGAACTACTTAAATACCAAGCTCTTACTGAATCCACTCCTAGACATGCGCACAACAGTTACCACACCCTGACTTGGCGACTTAATCACAGGTTTGTTTAATTAGGTATTAAAGTCTTATGTAATAGTTGGGGTAAACTAGTCCTAGGGTTCACATACTTGATATTCTAATCTACATTCCAATCCTACCCTTCTAAAATTCATATCATAAATCACACAAATGGATAGAAGTACTTACCTAGTGGACTTTGGGTCGGAGACTTAGGTGCAATGCCAGAAACCTGCTTATTTCAAAAATATTTTCATAAAACTCATTTGGGCTCGCTTTGAAAATGTTTTGGGCCTTAAACCCCTAGGCTGAGGGTTTGAAACTGGGCTCTGATACCAAATTGAAACACCCCAAACCCGGCCCACGAGCCTTGACCAGATTTGGTATGTTCCTTAAGTAAACCGGTTCAAAATTCTTTTGTTATTTAGGAAAAACTTGTGCAATTTTAAGAAAAATATTGTTTGGATTGGGCTTGTGTTGAAAACCAATTTATCTTACATTCAAATCCATTTATTTAAGGTGACAAAACATTTAGGGTTTATTTTAAAAGAAATTTTACTTAAACTTTAATTGATAAAAATTTGTAAACATAATAAATAAAATAAATGTAAAATAAAATAGTTCCCTATGGCCTTATTACATCAAATAAATCCAAATAATTGAAAGTACTTAAGTAAAAATAAAAGTCCAAATCGTAAAATTTCTTGCTGTGCATGGCAACCTTTAAGCTCCCGCCGACGCAGTCCATTACTGATCATCACCTGAAAAATGTTCCCACAACGGGATGAGTCAACAGACTCAATGTGTACACAACACTAAATCATAATAGAATTAGGCATACAAGAGTTACACATTCAGAACAATGAATACAAGTTATGATACATTCCCAAACCCAAACCTAATTGTCCATCCGCTACACACCCCCGTACCTACCAGTCACGCCGTGAGGACTACTAAGTCAACCCTCCATCCGCTACACACCATCGAAGGCAGTTGCTGCAGTCGACGTGCTCATCGCCCATATAAATTCTTGGCATAGCCACCAGATAATTGTGTCATGAGACACCACATTCAGATAATGTAACCGAAGTTACCACATTCAGATAATCTGACCAAGTCACCACATTCGATAATGTGACCGAAGTCACCACATTCAGATAGTGAGACCGAAGTCACCACATTCACTTCCCCTGTCTCATATAACCCGAATGCCCCATCTTATTCATATTATGCATATCATACTTAAATTCACATTCATGTCACTATTCACATGTTAAATATAACATATTTTATAATCCTAGTAGGAGTAGGAAACGTACCTGAGTACTTTGTACCGTAACATGGTACCTTAGCCACATTCTTACACTTTCGTATTCATAATATCACATACATATATTTATTAAACATGCCATAAAACTTATTAAGAAAATAGTGTGGGGTACACACCTGATTCGCTTAAAATTTCCTTGAGATCTGAAAAGCTTGATCTAATGCTTAGATCCTTAATCCCTATATTGATTTATCACTTATTACCTTAATAAAAAGCCATTCGGCCAAAATTCCAAATCCTAGTAGGATTAGTATTCTTACCTTGTTGCCGATTGGAGCACCAACAAATCCCGAAGCTGTTCCTTGTTTCCCTAGGAATGTCGAAATCCCTAAAACCTTACGTTAGACTTAATCTTAATCATCGAAACATAAATCAAGGCCTTTGGCCGAATATTCACATGTCTTACCTTAATCTTAGAAATCCCGAATACTCCTCCTTTTAGTCGACTACTCGATAATCCAAAGATCCTTCCATATTCGGCAACCATAATATGTATGGGGTTAGATTATCTCTCGCTAATCTAAAAGAAAAGAATGGAAATCAAACTTGTTCTTACCTTTGAAGAAATCAACAGTACCTATGCTTGAAGCCCTTCCAAGATTCGGCTTTTGAATGGATTGGTAAAAAGAAATAGGAAGAAAAGAAAACTTGAGAATTTTGCAAATGGTGGACTATAGATTCGGCTTGACAAAAGAAAAAGAGAAGAGAAGAGAAGAGAGCACTCAGAAATTCGGCAGAGAGAAGAGGAGGAAGAAAAATTGATGAGTAGCCCTCATTCCTTCCTTTTATAGCCGAAATTATCATCTAAGGAGTCCCTTACTTGGCCACCACTCCTCTATCTGATAACTTTATCCTTTAATTATCATAAATAAAAGAGTTTAATCCAACATTTATCTCTTCAAAATAATCCAATTTAAAAATCCTTTATTTATCACCTTTTTAATCGAATATTTATGAAAATAAAACACCTCATTTCTAGAAGCATGTGCCGTCCACCTCAGTCTTCTGGAAGCAAAAATAAAACCTCCTTTATTTGCTTCCCAAGTGACTCGAACTCAGGCCCATTCCTCTTGCATATGGCACCATTTCCATAGGCCCTAAGTGACATCTTCAGGCCACTTTTCCAAGCCTGTTTGTGTGTCAAATTTCACAAACTTTTTCTTTTAAGGCCACCTTGCCTTAATTTCCCCTTTTAAACCTTAAAACTCGTCATTTCTAGGTCATTTCTAAGTTTTCAAAAATTTCCGATCGGCTCTGTAAACTTGACATTTCCTTACATTTCCAAGTTTCCAGAAATGTTCAATTTCCTCTTTTGAATCATTTCTAAATCATGTCCATACATTTTCAGGTTTCCAAAAATGTTCATTTTCAAATCATTTCCATTCATTTCCGGGTTTCTAAAAATGTTCAAAATTTATTTATAATACTTAAGACATGTCATTTCGTACAATTAAACTGAAGATGCATAGGCCCTTTTCAGGATGTTACACTTAAGTCTTATGTATTTGTTGGGGTAAACTAGTCCTAGGGTTCACATACTTAACAGTCCAATCTACGTTCCATTTCTACCCTTCTATAATTCATACCGAATTCACACAGGAGGATAGGGTACTTACAGTGGATCATGCGGGTCGGAGACTTGGGTGCCATGCCAAAACCTGCTTATTTCATAAAATATTTTCATAAAACTCATTTGGGCTCGCTTTGAAAACGTTTTGGGCCTTAAACCACAGGCCGAGAGTTTGAAACGGGCTCTGATACCAAACTGAAACACCCCATACCCGGCCCACGAGCTTGGACCAGATCTGGTATGTTCCTCGAAGTAAACCAGTTAAAAATTCTTTTATTACTTTGAAAAACTGTGTGTTTGGAAGAAAGTTTGTTTGTGGGTTGGGCTCGAGTTGAAAACAAATTTATTTGTTATTGAAACCCTTTACTTTAGGTGACAAAACGTTTAGGCTTTATTTTAAAATAAATCTACTTAAAATTCACTTGGTGAAAATTCGTACATAGTAATTAAAAGAAAAATTAAAGTAATTCAACTATGGCCTTATTACATCAAATAAATCCCAAAATTAAAACCTTAGTACTTAAAATAAAGTAGTCCAAATAAAATGAATTTCTTGCTGAGCATGGCCATCCCTAAGCTTCTGCCGACCCGGTCCATTACTGATCATCACCTGAAAAATGTTCCCACAACGGGATGAGTGAACAAACTCAAAGTGTAACACAACACTAAGTCGTAAAAGATTTAGGCATTTCATAGCATACAAATTCATATATCATTAAACTAAAATGATGCAACCCAGACCCAAACCTAGATACCATCCGCTACACTTCACCCGTACCAACCTGCACACCGTGGGGAATACTAAGTCAACCCTCCATCCGCTACACACCATCGAAGGCGTCATTTGCGATCGACGCGTGCTCATCGCCTCTTATGAGTTTTCGTGGTCTTAGGTCACCACACTCAGATATCGTGGTCTTAGGTCACCACGTTCAGATATCGTGGTCTTAGGTCACCACATTCAGATCTCGTGGTCTTAGGTCACCACATTCAAATATCGTGGTCTTAGGTCACCACATTCACTTCACCTTTTTAATAACCCATATGCCCCATATCATACATAGTATGCATTAACATGCCAAATTTCACATTCTTATCACTTATCACATGTTAAATATAACATATTTCATAATCCTAGTAGGAGTAGGAAACGTACCTGAGTACTCTGTACCATATCATGGTACCTTAGCCACATTCTTACACTTTCATATTAACACATATATCAAGTTTAAGCCATAAATCTATTAAGATTAGTGTGGGGTACACACCTGATTAACTTAGCGGTTCACTTAAATCCCGAAAAGCTTGATCTAATGCTTTAGATCTTAAATCCCTACATTTAGCCAACCTTAAAATTTTAGCAAAAAGCCTATTCGGCTATAAGACCAAATCCTAGTAGGATTAGTACACTTAAAACCTACCCTGCTACCGATTGACTTACGAATCGAGTCCCAAAACTTAGTGATGCACACCCTTGTAATCGGCTAGTCACCAAAACTCCTAACTAGTTAGTTTTCTGCTTTTAAAACAAATAAAGAATAGATCTAATTACCGAAATAGACCTTGGCCGATTGTACTTATGCACTCACCTTGCGATTTCAAATCCCGAACATATCCCTTGTCTTAATTATTTGTCGAAATACCTATACACATATGTTAGATTCGATTCTAACATTAAATCATCATAGATGGCCCTTGGCCGAATGCTATAGACACTTACCTTGTGGATTTTAAATCCCAAAACTCACCGAATAACTAGGGAACACGCGGCTATGGTGTAACCGGAAAAGAACTTCTCCTTCCTTGTAGTCGACACTCAAGAAATCCTGAAAGATCTCTTCAAAGTTTCGGCAACAAGATATTAATGGGGTTAGTCCTAGATTTCGGTAAATCTTAAAAGAAAAAGGATGAAACTGAATGAGATCTTACCCTTACTTTAGGAATTGGCAATCCTTGCTTGAACCTTTAACGATATTCGGCTATGTAGGCTAGAAGGATCTTGATTTCGGCTTTTTGATTGGTAGAAAGAAAAGAGAAAGAAGAATAAAGATGGAGGATTCGGCTAGAGCACAAGGTATTTCGGCTTGGCAAAAATAAAAGAGAAGAGAGGAGTTATTTGCGAGAGAGAATTCGACAGAGAGAGAGTTGAAAGAAAGAAAGAATGGCCCTATTTTCCTTTAGTAGCCGAAATTACTAACTTAGAATCCCTTACTTGGCCATCATTCTTCTATTTTGATAGCTTTATCTCTTTAATTATCAATATATTCAAATTAAAAGAATTTAATCCAACAATTATCTCTTATCTCTTAATAAAAATAATACTAATAATAACCCATCATCATCTATCTATTTGCCGAATTTTAAAGAGAATAAAACTCCTCTTTTAAGAGCCTTAATGCCGTCCACCTCTCTACTTCTTGTAGCAAAAATAAAATTCTTTATTTGCTTCCCATGCGACTCGATCCTTGGCCCATTTGCCTATGTATGTGGCGTCACTTGCTAGGCCCTTAAGTGGCGCCTTGTAGCCATTTTACCAAGGCTATTTGTATGTCACATTTCATATACATTTTCTCTTAAGACCACCTTGCTTCATGTCCCTCTTTTAAACTTTAAACTTGACACTTCTAAAGCATTTCCTTACATTTCTAAGACATTTCCTTAAATTTCCAAGACATTTCCTTACATTTCCAAGACAAGACATTTCCTTACATTTCCAAGACAAGACATTTCCTTCCATTTCCAAGTCATTTCCTTACATTTCCAAGACAAGACATTTCCTTACATTTCCAAGTCATTTCCTTACATTTCCAAGTTTCCAAAAATGTTCACCATACATTCATAACACATAAGACATGCCATTTCGTATAATTAAATCAAAAATGCATAGGCCCATTTCCAGGATGTTACAGTTCTACCCCCCTTAAAAATAATTTCGTCCTCAAAATTACTTGGCTAACTGCATTCCTACTCACCACACTACGCTTATGCTGCGCACTCTGATCTTAATAGAACCGTCATACTTCCTAGGCACAATCTCTAAGTTCACGTCCCCTAGAACTCATTTCTAACGTCGCGATTTAATCTGATTACAAAGTTTTATGCATTGGAACGAAAACTTTTATCCACGAACAAATCTTATGAGAAAGGAGTTTTAGAAGTAGTTCTTTCGATCAATCAAAGTTCAAGTTTTCTATCCTAATTCAGAGAAGCACATTCATTCAAACATTCATTCAGTGACATCCATTCCATAGTATCTCCCACACACATTCACTCTTTGGACATTTCTGTCCGTTCCTATCCCAGGGGTATTTTCGTCATTTGTCCTACAGGAGTATTTTCGTAATTTTTTTAAAATAAAGTTCCTTGGTGATTTTGTCAATAAGGGTATTTTGGTAATTTTATGCGTTCCTGTGGTATTTTTGGAAATTTTAAAATTCGAGGCATTTCGATAATTTCAAACTCGAGGGTATTTTGGTAATAAACTGTAAAATTGTAAAGCTCAATAAATCGTGGTATTGCAGATTTTACAAAACTTTAGGGTTACTTTTGAGAATTTGTTTTCCAAAATGGTGATGTTGCAAAAATTTTGGAAATTAGGGTCATTTTGGTAATTTGCAAGTTAGGGGCAATTTCGTATTTTTCCAAAATCAAGGTATTTTTGATAATTTGCAAATTAGGGTTTTTGAACATTTATAAAGTAAGGACATTTTCTAAACCAAGGGCATTTTGGTAATTTTACCACTAGGGGCATTTTTGTAATTTCATAAATCGGAAATTTTTGGGAAAATTTTGTAAAGATGGTTTTCACAAATTTAAAAGAAAGTTTTAAGAGTTTTTTTTTAAAACTAGGGTTTTGTTGTTTTTATAAAAACACGGCTAGTTCCCTTTCGGGTTTTAGTTATTGTGTTTAGCCTAGGACCGAGTCCTCTTGGTTAGGGTGAACCGAAGCTACACACCAGGTAGGATTCCAGCGAAGAGGAGGTGAGTCACTAGGACTACTTAAGTACCAGGCTCTTCCGGATCCAATCCTAGACATGCGCACAAGGGTTATCACACCCTATATCGGTGACTTAGTCATAGGTTTGTTTAATTTAGGCACTTAAGTCTTATGTATTTGTTGGGGTAAACTAGTCCTAGGGTTCACATACTTAACAGTCTAATCTACGTTCCATTTCTACCCTTCTATAATTCATACCAGAATTCACACAGAGGATAGGGGTACTTACCTGGTGGACTGCGGGTCGGAGACTTGGGTGCCATGTCAAAACCTGCTTATTTCATAAAATATTTTCATAAAACTCATTTGGGCTCGCTTTGAAAACGTTTTGGGCCTTAAACCACAGTAGAGAGAGTTTGAAACAGGCTCGATACTAAAACCAGAAACACCCCATACCCGGCCCACGAGCCTGGACCAGATCTAGTATGTTCCTCGAAGTAAACCGGTTAAAAATTCTTTTATTACTTTGAAAAACTGTGTGTTTGGAAGAAAGTTTGTTTGCGGGTTGGGCTCGAGTTGAAAACAAATTTATTTGTTATTGAAACCCTTTACTTTAGGTGACAAAACGTTTAGGCTTTATTTTAAAATAAATCTACTTAAAATTCACTTGGTGAAAATTCGTACATAGTAATTAAAAGAAAAATTAAAGTAATTCAACTATGGCCTTATTACATCAAATAAATCCCAAAATTAAAACCTTAGTACTTAAAATAAAGTAGTCCAAATAAAATGAATTTCTTGCGGAGCATGGCCATCCCTAAGCTTCTGCCGACCCAGTCCATTACTGATCATCACCTGAAAAATGTTCCCACAACGGAATGAGTCAACAGACTCAATGTGTAACACAACACTATGTCTTAACAAATTTAGGCAATTCATAGCATACAAATTCATATATCATTAAATTAAAATGATGCAACCCAAACCCAAACCTAGATGCCATCCGCTACACATCACCCGTACCAACTCGCACACCGTGGGGACTACTAAGTCAACCCCATCCGCTCCGCACACCATCGAAGCGATCATTTGCGATCGACGTGCTCATCGCCCTTATGAGTGTTCGTGGTCTTAGGTTACCACGTTCAGATATCGTGGTCTTAGGTCACCACATTAAGATCTCGCGGTCTTAGGTCACCATATTCAAATATCGTGGTCTTAGGTCACCACATTCACTTCCCCTTTTCAATAACCCATATGCCCCATATCATACATAGTATGCAGTAACATGCCAAATTTCACCTTCTTATCACTTATCACATGTTAAATATAACATATTTCATAATCCTAGTAGGAGTAGGAAACGTACCTGAGTACTTTGTACCATATCATGGTACCTTAACCACATTCTTACACTTTCATATTAACACATATATCAAGTTTAAGCCATAAATCTATTAAGATTAGTGTGGGGTACACACCTGATTAACTTAGCGGTTCACTTAAATCCCGAAAAGCTTGATCTAATGCTTTAGATCTTAAATCCCTACATTTAGCCAACCTTAAAATGTTAGCAAAAAGCCTATTCGGCTATAAGACCAAATCCTAGTAGGATTAGTACACTTAAAACCTACCTTGCTACCGATTGACTTACGAATCGAGTCCTGAAACTTTGTGATGCACACCCTTGTAATCGGCTAGTCACCAAAACTCCTAACTAGTTAGTTTTCTGCTTTTAAAACAAATAAAGAATTGATCTAATTACCAAAATAGACCTTGGCCAATTGTACTTATGCACTCACCTTGCGATTTCAAATCCCGAAAGTATCCCTTGTCTTAATTATTTGTCGAAATACCTATACACATATGTTAGATTCGATTCTAACATTAAATCATCATAGATGGCCCTTGGCCGAATGCTATAGACACTTACCTTGTGGATTTTAAATCCCAAAACTCACCGAATAACTAGGGATCACGCGACCTATGGTGTACCTTCAGGAAAAGAACTTCTCCTTCCTTGTAGTCGACACTTAGTAAATCCCGAAAGATCTCTTTAAAGTTTCGGCAACAAGATATTAATGGGGTTAGTCCTAGATTTCGGTAAATCTTAAAAGAAAAAGGATGAAACCGAATGAGATCTTACCCTTACTTTAGGAATCGGCAATCCTTGTTTGAACCTTTAACAATATTCGGCTATGTAGGCTAGAAGGATCTTAATTTCGACTTTTTGATTAGTAGAAAGAAAAGAGAAAGAAGAATAAAGTTGGAGGATTCGGCTAGAGCACAAGGTATTTCGGCTTGGCAAAAATAAAAGAGAAGAGAAGAGTTATTTGCTAGAGAGAATTCGGCAGAGAGAGAGTTGAAAGAAAGAATGAATGGCCTTCTTTTCCTTTAGAAGCCGAAATTACTAAATTAGAATCCCTTACTTGGCCATCACTCTTCTATTTTGATAGCTTTATCTCTTTAATTATCAATATATTCAAATTAAAAGAATTTAATCCATCAATTATCTCTTATCTCTTCATAAAAATAATACTAATAATAACCCATCATTATCTATCTATTTGCCGAATTTTAAAGAGAATAAAACTCCTCTTTTAAGAGCCTTAATGCCGTCCACCTCTCTACTTCTTGTAGCAAAAATAAAATTCTTTATTTGCTTCCCATGCGACTCGATCCTTGGCCTATTTGCCTATGTATGTGGTGTCACTTGCTAGGCCCTTAAGTGGCGCCTTGTAGCCATTTTATCAAGGCTATTTGTATGTCATATTTCATATACATTTTCTCTTAAGACCACCTTGCTTCATGTTCCTCTTTTAAACTTTAAACTTGACATTTCTAAAGCATTTCCTTACATTTCTAAGACATTTCCTTACATCTCCAAGACATTTCCTTACATTTCCAGGACAAGACATTTCCTTACATTTCCAAGTCATTTCCTTACATTTCCAAGACAAGACATTTCCTTCCATTCCCAAGTCATTTCCTTACATTTCCATGTCATTTCCTTACATTTCCAAGACAAGACATTTCCTTACATTTCCAATTTTCCAAAAATGTTCACCATACATTCATAACACATAAGACATGCCATTTCGTATAATTAAATCAAAAATGCATAGGCCCATTTCCAGGATGTTACAGTTCTACCCCGCTTAAAAATAATTTCGTCCTCGAAATTACTTGGCTAACTGCATTCCTACTCACCACACTACGCTTATGCTGCGCACTTTAATCTTAATAGAACCGTCATACTTCCTAGGCACAATCTCTAAGTTCACGTCCCCTAGAACTCATTTCTAACGTCGCGATTTAATCTGATTACAAAGTTTTATGCATTGGAACGAAAACTTTTATCCACGAACAAATCTTATAAGAAAGGAGTTTTAGAAGTAGTTCTTTCGATCAATCAAAGTTCAAGTTTTCTATCCTAATTCAGAGAAGCACATTCATTCAAACATTCATTCAGTGACATCCATTCCATAGTATCTCCCATATACATTCACTCTTCGGACATTTCTGTCTATTCCTATCCTAGGGGTATTTTCGTCATTTGTTCTACAGGGGTATTTTCGTAATTTTTTTCAAAATAAAGTTCCTTGGTGATTTTGTCAATAAGGGTATTTTGGTAATTTTGCGTTCCCAGGGAATTTTTGGAAATTTTAAAATCTGAGGGCATTTCGGTAATTTTGAAACTCAGGGGTATTTTGGTAATAAACTAGGGTAAATTTGTAAAGATCAATAAATCAGGGGTATTGCAGATTTTACAAAACTTTAGGGTTACTTTTGAGAATTTGTTTTCCAAAATGGTGATGTTGCAAAAATTTTGGAAATTAGGGTCATTTTGGTAATTTGCAAGTTAGGGGCAATTTCGTATTTTTCCAAAATCAAGGTATTTTTGATAATTTGCAAATTAGGGTTTTTGAACATTTATAAAGTAAGGACATTTTATAAACCAAGGGCATTTTGGTAATTTTACCACTAGGGGCATTTTTGTAATTTCATAAATCGAAAAATTTTCGAAAAATTTTGTAAAGATGGTTTTCACAAATTTAAAAGAAAGTTTTAAGAGTTTTTTTTTTCAAAACTAGGGTTTTGTTGTTTGTATAAAAACACTGCTAGTTCCCTTTCGGGTTTTAGTTATTGTGTTTAGCCTAGGACCGAGTCCTCTTGGTTAGGGTGAACCGAAGCTACGCACTGTGTAGGATTACAAATAAGAGGAGGTGAGTCACTAGGATCGCTTAAGTACCAGGCTCTTCCGGATCCAATCCTAGACATGCGCACAAGGGGTACCACACCCTATCTCGGCGACTTAGTCATAGGTTTGTTTAATTTAGGCACTTAAGTCTTATGTATTTGTTGGGGTAAACTAGTCATAAGGTTCACATACTTAACAGTCTAATCTACGTTCCATTTCTACCCTTCTATAATTCATACCAGAATTCACACAGAGGATAGGGGTACTTACCTGGTGGACTGCGGGTCGGAGACTTGGGTGCCATGCCAAAACCTGCTTATTTCATAAAATATTTTCATAAAACTCATTTGGGCTCGCTTTGAAAACGTTTTGGGCCTTAAACCACAGGGCGAGAGTTTCAAACGAGCTCTGATACCAAACTGAAACACCCCATACCCGACCCACGAGCCTGGACCAGATCTGGTATGTTCCTTGAAGTAAACCGGTTAAAAATTCTTTTATTACTTTGAAAAACTGTGTGTTTGGAAGAAAGTTTGTTTGTGGGTTGGGCTCGAGTTGAAAACAAATTTATTTGTTATTGAAACCCTTTACATTAGGTGACAAAACGTTTAGGCTTTATTTTAAAATAAATCCACTTAAAATTCACTTGGTGAAAATTCGTACATAGTAATTAAAAGAAAAATTAAAGTAATTCAACTATGGCCTTATTACATCAAATAAATCCCAAAATTAAAACCTTAGTACTTAAAATAAAGTAGTCCAAATAAAATGAATTTCTTGCTGAGCATGGCCATCCCTAAGCTTCTGCCGACCCGGTCCATTACTAATCATCACCTGAAAAATGTTCCCACAACGGGATGAGTCAACAGACTCAATGTGTAACACAACACTAAGTCTTAACAAATTTAGGCATTTCAGAGCATACAAATTCATATATCATTAAATTAAAATGATGCAACCCAAACCCAAACCTAGATGCCATCCGCTACACATCACCCGTACCAACTTCGCACACACCGGGGACTACTAAGTCAACCCTCCATCCGCTACACACCATCGATGGCACTTCATTGCAGCTTGACGTGCTCATCGCCTCTTATGAGTATTCGTGGTCTTAGGTCACCACACTCGGATATCGTGGTCTTAGGTCACCACGTTCGGATATCGTGGTCTTAGGTCACCATATTCGATCTCTCGTGGTCTTAGGTCACCACATTCAAATATCGTGGTCTTAGGTCACCACATTCACTTCCCCTTTTCAATAACCCATATGCCCCATATCATACATAGTATGCATTAACATGCCAAATTTCACATTCTTATCACTTATCACATGTTAAATATAACATATTTCATAATCCTAGTAGGAGTAGGAAAAGTACCTGAGTACTTTGTACCATATCATGGTACCTTAGCCACATTCTTACACTTTCATATTAACACATATATCAAGTTTAAGCCATAAATCTATTAAGATTAGTGTGGGGTACACACCTGATTAACTTAGCGGTTCACTTAAATCCTGAAAAGCTTTATCTAATGCTTTAGATCTTAAATCCCTACATTTAGCCAACCTTAAAATGTTAGCAAAAAGCCTATTCGGCTATAAGACCAAATCCTAGTAAGATTAGTACACTTAAAACCTACCTTGCTGCCGATTAACTTACGAATCGAGTCCCGAAACTTTGTGATGCACACCCTTGTAATCGGCTAGTCACCAAAACTCCTAACTAGTTAGTTTTCTGCTTTTAAAACAAATAAAGAATAGATCTAATTACCAAAACAGACCTTGGTCGATTGTACTTATGCACTCACCTTGCGATTTCAAATCCCAAAAGTATCCCTTGTCTTAATTATTTGTCGAAATACCTATACACATATGTTAGATTCGATTCTAACATTAAATCATCATAGATGGCCCTTGGCCGAATGCTATAGACACTTACCTTGTGCATTTTAAATCCCGAAACTCACCGAATAACTAGGGAACACGCGGCCTATGGTGTACCTTCGGGAAAAGAACTTCTCCTTCCTTGTAGTCGACACTTAGTAAATCCCGAAAGATCTCTTCAAAGTTTCGGCAACAAGATATTAATGGGGTTAGTCCTAGATTTCGGGAATTCTTAAAAGAAAAAGGATGAAACTGAATGAGATCTTACCCTTACTTTAGGAATCGGCAATTCTTGCTTGAACCTTTAACAATATTCGGCTATGTAGGCTAGAAGGATCTTGATTTCGGCTTTTTAATTGGTAGAAAGAAAAGAGAAAGAAGAATAAAGATGGAGGATTCATTTAGAGCACAAGGTATTTCACTTGGCAAAAATAAAAGAGAAGAGAGGAGTTATTTGCTAGAGAGAATTCAGCAGAGAGAGAGTTGAAAGAAAGAATGAATGGCCCTCTTTTCCTTTAGTAGACGAAATTACTAACTTAGAATCCCTTACTTGGCCATCACTCTTCTATTTTGATAGCTTTATCTCTTTAACTATCAATATATTCAAATTAAAAGAATTTAATCCATCAATTATCTCTTATCTCTTAATAAAAATAATACTAATAATAACCCATCATTATCTATCTATTTGCCGAATTTTAAAAAGAATAAAACTCCTCTTTTAAGAGCCTTAATGCCGTCCACCTATCTGCTTCTTGTAGCAAAAATAAAATTCTTTATTTGCTTCCCATGCGACTCGATCCTCGACCTATTTGCCTATGTATGTGGCGTCACTTGCTAGGCCCTTAAGTGGCGCCTTGTAGCCATTTTACCAAGGCTATTTGTATGTCATATTTCACATACATTCTCTCTTAAGACCACCTTGCTTCATGTCCCTCTTTTAAACTTTAAACTTGATATTTCTAAAGCATTTCCTTACATTTCTAAGACATTTCCTTACATTTCCAAGATATTTCCTTACATTTCCAAGACAAGACATTTCCTTACATTTCCAAGTCATTTCCTTACATTTCCAAGACAAGACATTTCCTTCCATTTCCAAGTCATTTCCTTACATTTCCAAGACAAGACATTTCCTTCCATTTCCAAGTCATTTCCTTACATTTCCAAGTCATTTCCTTACATTTCCAAGTTTCCAAAAATGTTCACCATACATTCATAACACATAAGACATGGCATTTCGTATAATTAAATCAAAAATGCATAGGCCCATTTCCAGGATGTTACAGGTAATCCCAACAATTCTTTAGGGAATACATCAGAAAGCTCACAAACAACTGGCATTGATTCAACTTTCTTTCAAGACACTTTTGAATCAATTACATAAGCAAAATAAGGTTCATAACCCTTTTTCACATAGCTCTGAGCTTTCAATACAAATATCACAGCAGGCACCCATACAGATCATTTGACTCAATACGAACTATTTCACCATTCAGACATCTCAAATCAATAATCTTTCTTTTACAATTCACAACAGCATCATGCAATGTCAACCAGTCCATACCCAGAATAATATCAAATTCATCAAAAGGTAACAACATCAAATCAGCAGGGAAACAAATATCTCAAAACATTAACAGGCATTTCTTGCATACTTTGTCAACCAGGACACTTTTACCTAAGGGGTTCGATACTTTTATAACAATCTTAGTAGACTCTACAGGAAACGTCTTACTGGATACTAAGTTCATGGATATATACGAATGTGTAGAACCAGGGTCTATCAATGCAATCACAGAAGTATCATAAAGTGTAAATGTACTTGTTATAACATCTAGAGATGAAGCTTTCTCACGAGCTCGGATAGCATACACTTTGGCAGGTGCTCTAGCTTTAGATCTCACAACAGTATCTCTTATAGTTCTCTGACTACCACTGACATTTCTTACATTTCGAGAGTCTACCTCTCGTAGAAACATTCTCAACTCTCGAATTTTGGGCAGTATTTGGCTCAACAGACTCTGGGCAATCACGAATGAAATGATCTAATGATCCACATCTGAAACAAGCTCGGTCATTCAATCTACAACTTCCCAGATGTCTTTTACTATAATGCTTACATTCAGGTTTCTCGGATCGAACATTTCCAACACTTGCCATCGATGTTACTTGAGCTTTAGAACTTGATTGTGTTCTACCTCAATCTCTATTCGATAATCCCATATTAATACTTGTATGGCTTTGTTCATTTCTAAATCTCTTCAAAGCAGGCTAAAATGGTTTACCCAAAAATCTTTTTCTCACATCTCTGGTTTCAGACTCAGCTTTTCTTTTATCTTTCTCGAGTGCCTCAGCTTTGCACGCTCGATCGACAAGCACAACGAACTCTTTTATCTCTAGAATCCCAACTAGCAAACATATATTTTCATTTAAGCCATCTTCAAACCTCTTACTCATTATCGCTTCTGTCGATACACATTCCCGAGCATATTGACTTAGTCTCACAAACTCTCTTTCGTATTCAGTGACAGACATGCGGCCCTGCTTCAAATTCAAAAATTCTTTCCATTTCTGATCGATGAATCTTTGACTAATGTATTTATTTTGAAAATCAAACTGAAAGAAATCCCAAGTGACTCGCTCACTCAAAACTACTGAAATCAGGGTCTTCCACCACTGATAGGCTGCATCCCGTAACAATGACACAACACACTTTATGCATTCCTCGGGACTCAGTGACATCTCATCAAATACCCAAATTATGTTTTCTAGCCAAAACTCAGCTTTCTCAGCATCATCATCACTGGTAGCTCTAAACTCTTCAGCCTCATACTTGTAGATTTTGTCAACTGGAGGCTTATTCAACAGATTTAAATTCGTAGTCGGAGGCATAGCAGGGGGCAGAGGTTGTGAAACAGCTAGATCATTTCCCATAAATTGAGTGAACCATTCACTCATCATCTGGAAGAGAGCTTCTTTAGCTTCTCCCTCTTGATCGCTCGTAGCCAGTCTCGAATCAAAGAGTGCTGCCCTTTACGCGGAAGCAGGTACATTGCTTTCTACATCGTCAGCTACGGCTCTTTCGGGATCCATTTCTATACGTAAATCACATTTTACACGTCAGAATTTCATCACACTATCATAGTTCAGATATATGGCATGTATAGCTAGACTCTAACACACTACGTTAGTCTAAGAATCGACTAAATCGTAGCTCTAATACCAACCAAATATAACACCCCTAACTTGTATCCGTCATCGGACTAGGGTTAAAGGTGTTACCAGACAGATTAGAAACTTATACAAACATTTATTAATACAAATCATCAATCGTAATCAGAGTGTCCCTTTTATAGGTCATCGAGACCTTAAGCATGCCTTAGAATAGGGTCGGGACTAAACCAAATACACACAGAAGTTCACGGAAGTTCACGAAAATTTAAAACTTTTCTAAAATACAGATGTCACACGCCCGTGTAAGCAGGCCGTGTACCTCCCATGGCTACTAGACACACCCATGTGTCCTGGCCGTGCCAAATCAAAACATGTATATTGACATATCTACACGGCCACCGAACACACCCGTGTGCCATGGCTGTGTACTCTTAGGCAAGATATTGACTTATTCACACAGCTACTAGGTACGTCCGTGTACCAAGGCCATGCGCACTTGGGCTAGCTACTGACTTAATCCCGCGGCAACTAGGCACGCCTGTGTACCACAACCATGTAGGTAAAACAGGCCATTTGCAAGGCCAAAATGCCACCTACAATAGGGTTATACCTACAAGCATTATACCAATTCATTTCTTACTCAATTGACATCTAAAAACATGTCAAACAATTAACAAATCTTCATATTCGAACTCATTTCCAATCATACCACTTTCCCCAACTAAAGATACATATACATTCAAACAAGATTCATCTATATTTACCTTGACATTTCTTTAATCAAACATACATACTCAATTTCATCCATATGCTTACCATAAATTTGACCAATTCATATTCATGGGATCATACCAAAACCAACATCATACACTACATATACAAATGCATATTATCAACATTTAACTAGCCATATCGCATGGCTAATTTCATATCTCAAACTTATACCAAAATGACTAGCCTATACATGCCATATTTAGCTATCTACATATTTCAAAGGTACCAAAACAAGTTGAGTAGTGTGATGATGATCCTCGACGGTCCCCGAGCCTTCAATAGCTTTGATGATCTAAAGAAAAACAGAGCAAACACACATAAAGTAAGCTTTGAAAAGCTTAGTAAGCCATATACAGATAAACTTAGCATAAAATACACATATTCATAATGATACAATGTCATTTATAGTTCTCATAGCAAATTCATTTCATACTCTTTGGCTCATATGCTTAGCCATAACTTAGCACATGCTTCAACTCAATATTACATATACACATAACTCATTTGAGCATATATTCACATATTATTCCATCAACTCATTGCACATACACATGTTAGTAAGTTCACATAGATACTTACTTTTCATACACACTTAGTGTACAAACCAAACGTACCTAAAACAGATACACAAATGTAATCATTCGTATCTCAGATTTGCCCGTTGAACCATGTAGAATTTAGTAGGATACTCATAGTGCTCGGAATAGTCGTACAATGCCAGCCTCCCAGATATGGTCTTACATGTAACCAGATATCGATCCCACTGTCCTAGATAGGGTTTTACACAAATCAATACGATGCCAATGTCCATGACATGGTCTTACACATAAATCTCATCTCGATGCCAACGTCCCAGATGTGGTCCTACATGATAACACATAACAGACACCTATGTCATGACATATACTATCCTATCTATTCCTAGGTTCAATCGGGACTTCTCGGACATTATCAACTTGTCAACATATTCATAATTCGTATATCACATACTTTCCATCTCAATGGATAGTCATAGCAACTCAAATATCATATATACTCAAATAATTCAAAGCAAATACATTTATTCGTATATCGACTTACCTCGAGTTTGGTTTAATGGAAACGTACGGCTATTCAATGATTTTCGACTTTCCCCAATCTAAATCCGTTCTCTTCGGTTCTTGATTTATACATATACAGATTTAATTGATTCATTCATCAAATCATTCAATTCAATCCAAAACACATATTTAGGGTAATTTACAAATTAACCCTCACATTTTCACATTTGGACATTTTAGTCCCTATTTCATAAAATCACAAACTACACTAACTTTGCTTTTACCCATGTTTGGCCGAATACATAATATGCTCATATCAATCCATAATTTTCATTTATTTCACAATTTAGTCCCTCAAAATGCTATTTTCACAATTTAGCCCTAATTAGCTAAATTCACCAAAAATTCAAGAACAAAACATGTTTATTAAACACATATTTTTCATTTAACACCAATATTCATCACAAATCAAAGCCTCATTTCAAAATCATCATCAATTCTCAAAATTAAAACATGGGTTTCAAAGTTTACGAAGCAACGATTGCAAAAATGTAAAAATTATCAAAAACCGAAGTCAAAACTTACCTTAATCAAAGCTTGCAAGTGCTGAAACCTAGCTTAACTTTCTTCCTTTTCTTTCTTTCATTTTTTCGGCTAAAAAGATGAAAACAATCCCATTTTCATGCTTTTGTTTCCTTTAATTATCTTTGATTTAGGAATTTACTCATTTACCCTTTTAATAAACATATAAAATAAATAAATGCTAAGGTTATTTTGTCATTTAATGAATCACTAACTAAATAATGGATTAATTGCCTTATAAGGCCATAAAATTTAAAAGCCACAACACAAACATGCTTTAACAAATAGCATGCAAATTTTGCATTTAATGCAATTCAATCCTTTTGTCAAATTAAGCACACAGACGGACAATTTAACTTACGGAACTTTAATACATGCTTAATCACATATCAGCGGCGTAGAAAAATATTATTAAAATATTATTCAGGCTCGAATTTGTGGTCCCGAAACCACTGTTCCGGCTAGGGCCTAAATTGCACTGTTACAAGTATTTTCATAAGTTAGCAAATTAACGAGTTGCTGTGAATTTATTCGTAAGAACATAAACATTAGTTTAATAGTTCTAAGTTAATAAATGTAATTAATCTAACACAATTATGTCATCTAGATTAAAATCATCAATTGAAATCGTGCATTGGAACTTTTATTTTATTTTATTTATTTTACTTAGTTAAAATCTTAGTTTTCAATCACCTTCTCAAATCAATATATTTTTCTTCACCAAAGTGTTTTTAATTACATTCATAAATAATTCTTTTCACAGTCCCTGTGGGTATGATAACTCGACATTTACTTGTCACTTTATTACTTGTTACGATTGCGTACACTTGCACATTTTCATCGTTCCAGTAATGCAATCATCTTCTTGGTCATATTGTGCCTTTGGCTGTTGAGAAGCCAATTCCTCGTGGCTATGGCATAGAGTGCAACATAAGTTGGTTCTAGGACTAATGAGTGAAGTTCTGACCCAATTTTTCATGTGAGGTGAACTCCATTTGTAATCTAGGTAGCTATAGTTTCTTCAGATTCCCCAAACTCCAAATAATTGGTGCATGGATGGTTTAACAAGTGTTTGATTTGTGCAGGCTTGAACTTGTACCATTTACCTCGCACATACACTTTATGTTGCAACTTGTCAGTGGGGTCATCAATACTCTAAACTGGGTTGACTGAGAACTCCAGTTGAACTTGCTTGAATAAGGTTTGACAGACTAAGCAAAGACCAGCAGATCATTCTTCTCCAGAATTCAATCGATGTCATGATCACAAGAGCTTTTCTTATCGATGTTCTGCTCCTCGATAATGTTGTTCTTTGCCAGAGAGGCATATCTTTTGGCACTAGAACTGATGATGTAGACTCTGTCATAGGTTTGTAGCAACTCTTCTTCATATTGCTTTCTTTCTTTCTCAAAAAGTTTTCGAGGATAAACATTCCTCAAGTTATTAGCGTGGCCTCTTTGTTTTGGCCATACCATAAAGTATTAGTTTCTTGAAGGGAACATTTTCATCAGAGTTTGCCTCGGATACCATCTTGAGTCAACTAAACCTCTTTCTTTTCGGAGTGGGAAAGGCCATTGCGTTCCCATTTTCTTCAACAATGGCCTTTTATCTACCCACTGGCCATTGATCTTGTGGTTCTTTATTGAACCCTAGGGGTCAATTGTTCTGTGGTAGCAACAACTTCTTCATCATCAACCTCGACTTCAGTACCAAACTCGGTCATGTTCTCTCTTTATTTTGCAACAACCTCCAATATAGGCTCGGTGATGTTTGTAAAATAGTCCCTAGCTGTAACAGTCCGGTTTATACCTTAGTCAGAATAGTGATTTCGGGACCACAAATCTGAGTCCATATAATATTTTAAAAATTTATTTTTTGTGCCTATGATATATGATTAAGCGTGTGTTAAAGTTTCGTAAGTTAATTTATCTGTCTGTGTGTTTAATTTGATAAAAGGATTGAATTGCATTAAATTCAAAACTAGCATGTTATTTGTTAAATTACCAATGTGTTGTGGCTTTTAAAAGAAAAGGCCTTATGAGGCAATTTAACCACTATTTATTTAGTGGATGAATAAAGCTCAAATATACCCTTGTTATATATATGTTTTTTTTATTAAATGAAAGGATATTATAGTAAATATGTTAATTTGTTAATTTATAACAAAACAAAAAGGCTAAAAAGCACCATATTCATCTTTTTCTCACCGATTCATGAAAGAAAAAGAATGATGTTGAGCTTTGTTACATTCGGTTATTGCAAGGCTTAATTCAAGGTATGTTTTTGATCGATTTTCGATAATTTCTACGTTTTTGCAATTGTTGCTTTGTCTACTTCAAAACCCATGCTTTAATTTTGAGAATTGATGATTTTTTGAAATGAGACTAAGATGAACTCATATGTTTTGTAATGTTTAATAGTGAAATATGAAAGATATGTATTGGATGAACATGTTTTGTTCTTGAATTTTTGGCGAATTTAGCTAAATAGGGCTAAATTGAGAAAATAGCAATTTGAGGGACTAAATTGCAAATTTGATGGAAAATATGGGCTTGTATGAGTTGTATGAACATTCGGCTAAGCATGGTTAAAAGAAGATTTTGTGAATTTGATGTTTTGAGAAAAATGGACTAAATTGATAAAGTGTGCAAATGTGAGGGTTAATTTGCAAATAACCCTAAATGTGTGTCCTTTGCTTGAATTGAATGAGTTAGTGAAAAAAAGGGACTTAGATCAATAACCAAGGAAAACGGACTTAGATCGCGGGAAAACGAAAGTAACCGAGTAGCCGTTTCCATTTCCGTTAAATCAAATCCGAGGTAAGTCATCATGCAAATAAACGTATTTGTATTGAACTGTGTATACTTATATGACTATTGTTAATGATGAATGCTTATGATATGATTTGTACATGAATTCTAATCGACGTAGTGACAATGTCTGAAAAGTCCCGTAAGAACCTAGGAATAGATAGGATTAGCTATGTCATGACATAGGTATTTGTTCTGTTTTATCATGTAAGGCCACGTATGGGACGTTGGCATTGATTTGAGATTTTGTGTAAGACCTCGTCTGGGACGTTGGCATCGATATGATCTTTATGTATAAGACCATGTCTAGGACATCGGCATCGTATTGATTCGTGTAAGACCCTGTCTGGGACAGTGGCATTGATATCTGAGTGCATGTAAGACCTTGTCTGGGACGTTGGCATTGTACGACTATTCTGAGCTTTCTCAGTATCCTATTAGATTCTTAATGGTTCAACAGGCAAGTCTGTGATACGAATGGTTATGTGAACTGTAAATCTGTTTCACGTACGTTGATTTATACACTAAGAGTGTATACAAGGTAACTATCTATATGATCTTACTATGATGATTATGTATATGGGAATAATAATATGATATGTGAAAGTATGCATGAAATAATTATGTGTATATAAGACTTTTGAAATGATGAATGTGGCAAAATATGGACAAGTACATGGACCAAAGCATACATGTGATAAATTTTCTATGAAAGCTAATTGTGCCAATGTTCCTATATGTCTATGTGCCTTTTATGTTAGATTTATTTGTATATGACTTACTAAGCTATTGGAAAGCTTACTTTGTGTGTGTGTGTTTCTCTATTTTTTTTTTAGATTGTCAAAGTTACTGAAGGCTCGGGGACCGTCGAGGATCGTCATCACACTACTCAACTTATTTTGGTACATTTTGGAAATGTATATAGCTAGATATGGCATGTATAGGCTAGTTTTTGGATAAGTATGAGATGTGAACTTAGCCATGTGATTTGGCTAGTTATGTGTTGGAAATATGCTTTAATGAATGTGATTTATGATGTATGTTTGGTATGGATTGATAGTATGTGATATGGTCAAGTTTAAGGTAAGTAAATGGATGGATTACTTGTGTTTATATGAGATTTAGTCTTGTAAATTTGGTATGAATGATATTGGTTTTGAATATATAGATAGAGTGGATATTTTGTCATGTTCATGGTTATTAAATGTGCATGGATTGAATTGGTATTTGCTTGTAGGTTTGACCCAAAGTGGGTGGTAATTTGGCTTTGCAAATGGCCTATTTTGCCACATAGTTGTGGCACACAGGCGTGCTTATCAACCATGGGACTAAGTCAGTACCTGATTAAGAGTACACGGCATTGGCACACGGACGTGCCTGGTAGCCGTGTGGCCAAGTCAGTCTCGACCATGGCCAAGGTACACGGGCGTGTTTGGTGGCCTTGGAGTTAAGTCAGATTCGACCATGAGGGAGACACATGGGCGTGTCTAGTTGTCGTGGGAGGGACACAGCCTGCCAACACGGGCGTGTAAGCCCTGAAACTTAGAAAAAGTTTTAAATTTCTGAGAATTTCTATATGTGTTCCGGTTTAGTCCTGACCCTGTTTCGAAGTATGATTTAGGTCTCGATAATCTACTAAAGGGACACTATGATTGTAAATGATGGTTTAATTTACGAAATTGTATGAAAAAGTTTCTGATCTGTCCGGAACACTTTTAATCCTAGTCCGACGACGAATACGGGTTAGAGGTGTTACATTTGGTTTGTATCAGAGCTACGAATTTAGCCGATTTTTGGACTAACGTAGCGTGTCAGAGTCTAGCTATACATGCCATATTTCTGAACTGTGATAGTGTGATGAATCTGGACGTGTAAAATGTGATTTTCGTATAGTAATGGATCCCAACAGAGCCGTAGCTGACGATGTAGAAAGTAATGCACCTGCTCCCGCGCAAGGTATAGCACCCTCCGATTCGAGACCGGCTATGAGCGGTCAAGAGAGAGAAGCTAAACAAGCTTTCTTCCAGATGATGAGTAAATGGTTCACTCAATTCGTAAGAATTAACACGATTGTTTCGCAAACCCCAACCCCAGTTATTCCCTCTTAGACTACAGTTGTGCCACCGATTATGTATCTGAATCTGCTGAATGAGCCTCCAGTTGACTAGATCTGTAAATATGGGGCTGAAGATTTTCGGTCTACTAATGATGATGATGCTGAAAAAGCTGAGTTCTAGTTAGAAAATACTATCCGAGTATTCGACGAAATGTCTTTGACTCCTAAAGAATGCATAAAGTGTGTTGTATCTTTGCTCCGAGATGCAGCTTATCAATGGTGGAAAACTTTAATTTCTATTGTTCCAAAGGAACGGTGACATGGGACTTCTTCTAGATTGAGTTCCGGAAGAAATATATTAGTGAGAGGTTCATTGATCAGAAACGGAAAGAATTTTTGGACTTGAAACAGGGTCGTATGTCTGTTACGGAATATGAACAAGAATTTGTAAGATTGAGTCAGTATGCCCAAGAATGTATATCATCTGAAGCAATAATGTGCAAAAGATTCGAAGATGGCCTTCATGAAGATATTCGTTTGCTAGTCGGGATCTTAGAAATTAAAGAGTTCGTTGTACACGTTGATCAAGCGTGGAAAGCTGAGGCACTCGGGAAAGATAAAAGAAAAGCTGAGTTTGAAGCTAGAGATGTGAGAAAGAGATTATAGAGTAGATCATTTCAATCTGATTCGAAGAAATTCAGAGATGATCAAAGTCGTACAAGAGATAACATGGGACATTGTAACAGCCCGATTTAGGGCCTAGTCAGAATAGTGGTATGAGGCCACAAATTCGAGGTGAATTTATGAGCTTTTAAAGCTCATGCCATGTTTGCATGCTAGTATGAAAGTTTCATGAAGCAATTTTTGCTAAATTGAGGTTGAATGGTCCATAAAGGACTAAATTGCAAAAGTTGCAAAATATGAGTTTCTAAAGCTTTTTGTATGAAATAGCTTTAGAATATCAATTAGAAGTCATTGAATAGCAATTTGCCCAAATTATAATTTTTGGACAAAATTGGACATGACTTAGTAAAATAGAAATTTTTAAAGAGAAGGGCATTTTGGTCATTTGTCTAATAAATGATTAAAATAGGAAAAAGATGATAAAAATCTTTTCATCTTCTTCCTCCCATTGCCGAAAATTTGAAGACTCCATAGCTAGGGTTCTTCATTTTTTTCAAGCTTGCTAGTAAGTTCATCTTAACCCCGTTTTTAATATTCTTCGTATTTTTGAAGTTCTCGTATTATAGATTAGCTATTTTTAGCTATAAAATGAGCTAAGATGCATGTTCAAAAATCTACCCATGAATGACATGCATGTTAAATGATGTTTTATGGAAGTTTATGAGAGTTTGATGTTAGATAAACATCTTTTCCTTAGTGAATTTCATGAAAAATGATAGTATTGACCAAGTTGTAATAGTTATAAAAATTTGTCATACATACTAGAAATAGTGAGAATTGATGATTGTTATAGTAGAGAAAATGAATCATCTAAGCATGAAGTTTAAGAAAGTTGAATAAAAATCATTTTACGAGCCTAGGGGCAAAAGTGCAAATATGAGAAAGTTTAGGGGCAAAATAGTAATTTTGCCAAAGTATGAGTAATGAGTCAATTTAGTCAATGTGAATATTAAATGATCTATTTATAATTATAGATCAAGAAAAATGAAGCCCGGATCGAAATCAAGGTAAGAACAAAGTCGAGGACTAAATTGCATATCTGCATACATTTTGTATATTGAGGTAAGTTTGTATGAATTCTAAGTTTTATGATTTCTATCATTGATTTGCTAGTATAATGTACATTATTTCCATGGGATGCTTAATGCTATGTTAAACAAAGAAATCAATGAGATTAAATATGAACAAGTCCCGATTGAAGATGAATTTTCTAGGATACTCGATCTACCACATGAGATAAGAAAGTCAATATAAGACCAAGCCAAGGCATGGCATCGACAATCAAGAACATATATCATGTAAGTCCAAGGCAAGCTTGGCATTGAATAGATACCATATAAGTCCAAGGCAAGATTGGATTGAACAGATATCATGTAAGTCCAAGGCAAGGTTGGCATTGAACAGATATCATGTAAGTCCAAGGCCAGCTTGGAATTGAACAGATATCATGTAAGTCCAAGGCAAGCTTGGCATTGAACAGATATCATGTAAGTCCAAGGCAAGCTTGGCATTGAAAAGCTATCAAGAGAAAGAGATCCCATGTAACTCCAAGCCAAGGCATGGCATTGGTGAGAACAAGAAAGACTTCGTATAAGTCCATGTCAAGACATGGCCTCGAAACCAAGATGAGATATTCCATGTAAGACCGTATATAGGATATGGCTTTGGCATTAAGTTCATGGGAAGAGATTTAGTATCCTCAGTTATTTGTAGAAATTCATCGGGCAAACGATTAAAGTTAAAATGAGATAACAAGAAAGCTAAGAAAGAAAAGCTATCATCAAGTTGAAATTGAGTATTATTTGTGTTATGAATGAAGAATTAGAGATCATGATTATTATATTAAAGTATGCTGATCAATGTGATCAAGTGATACAGGTACCTTGTTTACCTTACAAGTATGAGAATAGTAAGTATCATGAGACATGTAAGAATCAGTATGAGTAAGTAAGCTCTATAGCTGAAATTATGATGCCATTGTTATGACAAATGGTTTATATTAAGCAAGTATATTGATATGTGCTTTACATGCAAACTTACTAAGCTAAATGCTTACGTCTTTAATTCTTTCTTTCTATGTAGTCTCGCCAAGCTGACTTGTGGATCGTTAGAGTCGAAGCTCGTAACACACTATCAATCTTTATTTTGGTATAGCCAAGTTATTTTACTAAGTATGACATGTATAGGAAGCATTCATTTTGAGAACATGTTGAAGGGCCAATGTATAGACTATCAAGTTACTATTCTTTTGTATATGGCTAAATGATTGGCAAAAATTGACTATGTATGTATGTTTATTGAGGTCAATGAAGCATGTAGTATTGTTTATGACAAATGTATTAAATTGAGCTTGAGTTTATCTTGATTTCAGGGTGGCAAATGGCTTGGTAAATAGCCTCTAAGTGCCCACACGGTTAGACATACGGGCGTGTGTCTAGGCCGTGCGTAACCTGTACCTTATTGTTTTAAGTCAGGATAGGCCACGGTCAAACCCCATGGTAGTTTGTATGAGCCGTGTAGGACACACGGTTTGGACATGGGCGTGTGTCCCTAAACATGTGATCAAGTCAGTATACCAAGGATTAGCACACGGTCTAAGCCCACGAGCGTGTCAAGGCCGTGTGAATATAGTCAGTAACTCCCCACGGTTTGGAGACATGGGCGTGTCTAAGGGTACACGGGCGTGTTCCAAGTCACATGGGCATGTGAACCCTGTTTCAAAGAAGATTCTTCGATTAAGTTACGAAAGTTTTCAGACAAGTGCTTAAGGCCTCGTAGGCCCATAAAGTGTATGATTAGACTAAGAAAGAGAAGTTTTTAAGTCGGAACGAAATTTTACTGTACGTAAGTGTATGTTTAAGTGAGTTCAAGCATGGTAATGTCTCGTATCCAGTCCTAGCATCGGTCTCCGGTACGGGATGTTACATTTAATGGTATCAGAGCTACGGTTTAGTCGATTCTAGGACTAACGTAGCAGGAGCACGTGTCTAGCTATACATGCCATACGTAAGAATATTTTTATGATGATAGTGTGACGACTCTTGACGACTTAAATTATGTTTATACATATAGTAAATGGATCTTGAAAGAGCTGCAGTGGATGATGTAGAAAGTAACGCGCCAGCTCCCGCAGAAGGGATGGTGCCGAATGAGAATGAGAATAGACCCACTACGGTAAGTCAAGGAGGAGGAAAAGAGGCTAGAGAAGCCTTCCTCCATATGATGAATACATGGTATACAGAGTTCGTTCGTGCGAACCCTAATGCACAACCCCCTCCACCCCCGCCTGTTACACAACCTGCTCCAGTAGCCCCTCAAGTTGTAGAGGTGGTAAGAGGAGATAAACCTCCAATGGATAGGATCAGGAAACATGGGGCAGAAGAATTTTGGGCTAGAAAAGATGATGATCCAGAAAGAGCTGAATTCTGGTTAGAAAATACCATCAGGGTATTTAATGAGCTGTCATGCACATCTGAGGAATGCATGAAGTGTGTAATTTCTCTTTTAAGAGACTCTGCTTACCAATGGTGGAACACCCTTATGTCGATAGTATCGAGGGAAAAGGTTACATGGGAATTTTTCTAATAAGAGTTCAAGAAAAAGTACATCAGCCAAAGGTTTGCAGACCAGAAAGGAAGGAATTCCTAGAACTGAAGCAAGACAAGATGTCAGTGACTGATTATGAGCGTGAGTTTGTACGACTCAGTAAGTACGCTCGCGAATGCGTGTCCACTGAGGCCATCATGAGTAAAAGATTTGAAGACAGGTTGAATGAGGACATCAAACTGTTTATTGCTGTCCTAAAACTAAATGAAAATTGTTGTGCTAGTAGAGAGGGCTTGTAAAGCCGAAGAATTAGTAAAAGAGAAGAAGAAGTCTGAAATGGAGTCTCGTGACTCTAGAAAGAGACAGTGGAATAAGTCAATCCAATCTTCGTCCAAAAAGTCAAGAGATTTCCCTACTCGATCGGCTACTTCCATTGAGTTTTCAAGGAAAGACAAGAGTAAGCAATATTCGCTAAATA
The DNA here is from genome assembly GCA_025503065.1 of Gossypium bickii. NCBI lineage: Eukaryota > Viridiplantae > Streptophyta > Magnoliopsida > Malvales > Malvaceae > Gossypium > Gossypium bickii. The sequence goes on from CP106711.1 coordinate 39,115,094, forward strand.
AAGCATAGACGACGTCAATTGCAAGTGTTGGGAATATTAGATCTGACAGACCCGAATGCCCACAGTGTGGCAGACATGCCGAGCGCATGAAAATGTATGTTTTAGATGTGGTTCCCAAGACCACTATATAAAAGATTGTCCAGAGATGATGAAAGAAGAAAGAACTTAGAACTCGAGATCCAGGAGTATGGTCCGAGGAAGTCCTCAGAGGAACTCGGGAAGTGGGGCAAGTGGAAGAGGTAACCTGGAAACACATAAATTTATATACTTTTTCATACCCTTTTTGACCCAAATTCATGCAGTTTCGAGTAAATTCTTGTCAAAAAATAATTAAATATTATAAAATAAGTGAATTGTGCTAAAAAATATGAACATGATGAATTTTAATTAATTTTATAGTTAACGATAGATTCGCACAAAGGGCAAAAATTGGCTCGGCAAACACTGCTTGAAGAATAAAACCGAGGAGCAATTTGAAGTATTGAGGCAAATTTATTTCCAGCCCAAGACGGTCCAATTATGAATATTTAATCATAATATAATTAATTTTAATTTATTCCCAATTTAGTTTGGGTTAAATAAATTAATCTTAATTAATTATGAAAAAGGCCTAGTTGAACCGCATCAGTTGAACCGAACCAATTGAACCGAACCAGCCACCAATTGGGCAGCCCAAACCGTCCACAATGAAGGCCCAAATCAGCTTATTTGCTGATTAATTCAGCTTGCAAAAGAGCCCTTGAAGATCTTTCAAAATCCCATTCAAACCCCTCCAAAATTCAAGGCTTTAAAGATTTGCACATGCTATATTTAGCAAAGTTGAATTCTTCAAACTTTGCCACATGGGATGGCCGGCCAAGGAAGCCTCTATTGCTGCTGTTATTTTCTATTTTTAGCAGCCTTAAACACCTATAAATACAGCCCCTAGCTGCTCATTCAAATCACACCTCAAGCCTTCACATTCTCCTTTCTCATTTTCTCTCAATTCCCCATTTTCCCTTTTCCCTTCTTGGTGTTCTTGTGTGGATTTCTCCTCTTGGAAAAGAGGTGTTTTTCCAGCCATTTGAAGCAGCAATTGAAGTGCTCATAAGCCCCTTTGATAGCCGAGGACAACGAAGAACGAAGAAGGGATCAATCAGACAAGCCACGGAGAGCCGCTGGAATTGTTTCTTGTTTCCTATCTCTTTAAATTATTTGTTGTTGTTTTGACAAACATGCTTATGAATATTCATGCTTTTGAAATGTTTAATTTAATCAATTTAGTTTGAATTTAATTTGTGTTGGTTTGATTTCATTTCACTCTCTTAGATTATTAAAATTGTGTTCATGCTGTTAAAGGCCTCGGTGACATGTTTGATTAAGTAAAATCATGTTAAGTTATCTGGCATTTTAATTGTTTAGATAGCTAATGAATTAATTATTTAAATGCATTGAAATTGTAATTAATGGACACAATACTTAATCTGTGCGTGTTTAATTCTTCTAAGGTAGCTGAAGATTAAATTAGCATTGTATTTAGCGGTACATATGCCTTGCATAACTTGCAGGATTTTTGTGATTAAATTGTTTCAAGGTAAAAATACTTTGTTACTTCACATGATCTTTTATATGCTTGTTAGGTTGAATTAATCGTTTGCATCAACATAGGAATATGCGAGAGATTGTTTAACTTAATAAGTATGTATGTGCGATAACATGTTTACTTTTAGAATCTGTTTAATCGTTCGAATTTGCATAGAAATATGTACAGGAGATGAATGGATTTTTATTTGTAAGTACATTCATAAGTTAGCAAATTACCAAGTTGCCATGTTTTAACATGTATAAACACAAGCTTAATAATTCTAAGGTAAGAAATGTTATTAATCCAACACAATTATATCATCTTGATTAAAATCAGTTTTTGAAATCGTGCCCTTGAACTTTATTTTATTTTATTTTACTTTGTTTTTCTTTTAGTTTCCAAATAGTTTTCAAAAATCAAATATTTTTCCATCACCAAAGTGTTTGAAATCATTTTCATAAATAATTCTTTTACAGTCCCTGTGGGTACGATAACTTGACATTTACTTGTCATTTTATTACTTGTTACGATTGTGTACACTTGCACATTTCCACCGTTCCAAGTTTTTGGCGCCGTTGCCGGGGATTGTTTTAAAAGACATTATTTGTGAAATTGTTAATTTTTCATTTTGGTCTATTTTTTTTATTAAATTTTTTTTGTGTGTGTGTTTGTTTCAGAGTATTTGTCAAATTATTGACTTACTTCCTGTAAACCCTGAAATTGAAAGGACTTTCTGACAAAGGAGAAGACAAGCGAACCAAAGAAGGATCGAAGATATGAATTTCGAAAATCCAAACCAAAATCCAGGAGGAACATTCGCTTATAATACTCACAATCCGATCATTGTTGCCGATGATAGAAACTGTGCCATTCAACAATATGCCTTTCCTCTATTCAACAAGCTCAATCCGAGTATTAAGAGACCCGAAATTGAGGCAACAATTCGAGTTGAAGCCGGTCATGTTCCTAATGTTGCAAAATATGGGTCAATTTAGTGGGATTCCTAATGAAGATCCACATCTTCATCTTCGACTATTCATGGAAGTGAGTGACTCATTTAAACTAGTCGGAGTGACTGAGGACGCCTTGAGACTGAGATTATTTCCATACTCCTTAAGAGATAGAGCACGAGTGTGGTTGAACTCCCTACCGTCCAGTTCCATAACTACATGGCAAGAGTTGGTTGAACGTTTCTTAATGAAATGTTTCCCTCCATCTTTAACCGCCAAGATCCGAAATGAAATCACTTTATTTCAGCAACTTGATGAAGAATATTTATATGAGGCATGGGAGCGGTTTAAGGAGTTATTACGAAAATGCCCTCATCATGGCATTCCTTACTGCGTTCAAATAGAGACTTTCTATATTGATCTAAATATTCATACTAGAATGATGGTGGATGCTTCGGCAAATGGAGCTATTCTTTCTAAGTCTTATAACAATGCTTACGAGATTATTGAAAGAATTGCCAGTAATAAATATCAGTGGCCAACCAACCAAGGAGCTTCAGAAAGACGAGTAGTAGTACATAAAGCAGACACGCTTGCTTCTTTGGCAGCCCAGGTATCCTCTATGTCTTCTATGCTTAAGAACATAATTGTTAACGATTTCAATGGTAATCTGTCAGGTCAACAACCGAACCAGTTCGAGAATATTTCTTGTGAATACTGTGAAGATGGCCATTTCTTTGAAAATTGCCACCGAATCAAGAGTCAAATTATTACATGGGAAATCAAAATTGGAATGGTCTGCAATCAAATTTTTACAATTCTTCATGGCAGAATCATCCAATTTCTGCATGGAGTAATCAATAGGCGGACCATAGCGATGCTGTTATGCCATTTCGACCAAATTATCCGTCGGAATATTCTCAAGAAGTGCAACAACCCCCATCAACTGAATCTTCAAGTGATCTTGAGAATCTGCTAAAGGCATACGTGGCAAAGAATAATGCCTTAATCCAGAACAAAGCAGCTACATTGAAAAATTTGGAGAATCAAGTGGGCCAGCTTGCAACTGAACTTAGGAACTGACCACAGGGTACCTTACCTAGTGACACGAAGAATCTGAGAAATCTGGGAAAGGAAAATTGCAAAGCAATCTCTTTGCCAAGTGGAAAGATATTGGAGCCCAAGGTGGTCGAGGTTCAAGATGAGCCTGCTGAAGCTCAAGATAAAGAGGAAGTTCAACCAAGTGTTCAAACTCTTATATCACAGAAGTCAGATTCAGTAATTCTTGATGAGGTAAACTCTAAACCAGTTAGTTCTGATTATCTAACACCCTTGTCAAATGCAGAAAAATTTCCACGGAAGAGTTGTCTGGTTAAAGCTAAGATTCCACCATTGCCATATCCTCAATGATTCCAAAAGCAGCAACGAGATACTCAGTTGAAAGAAATTTTTGATGACAAGGTGACTTTTAATGACTTCGATGCTGCTAAATCCCCAGATGTAGTTGAAGACTGTTCTGCTATGTCCAAGATGGAATCGTTTGCTTCTACAAAATTGGAGCTCAATTCTTTAAACAATCCGTTAGAACACATTCTACTAGAGGATTCACCAAGTGATGATAAAAACAATGAATGTTTGACTTGGTTAGAAGCTAATTCGAAGGAATTCACTCAAGAGGTTCCACTCGAATCATTAGAGTTTTCATCTTAAGAGTATACCCAACCAAAGTCATTGATTGAAGAGCCAGCTAAATTGGAACTGAATATTTTGTCTCCTCATTTGAAATATGACTTACTTGTCATTATCTCAGTTGAGTTCACTAAAGATCAAGAAGAAGAGGCACTTGTGATTTTGGAAAGGCACAAGAAGGGTGTTGGATGGATTATTGAAGATATTCGAGTCATGGGTTGGAGGATTTGTAGGAATTACAGAAAGTTAAAGAAGGCCACCAGGAAAAATTATTACGGATTTTCTTTCTCTAATAAGATGTTGGACAGATTTGATTGGAAAGAATATGATTACTTCTTGGATGGTTATGGTTGGTATGACAAATGGCCAGTTGACACCACCGTGGTCAATGGCGATCTTCAAAAAATTGAGGGAGTTCTATTCACTTTCTTTATCGTTATTTTTTATTTTTATTTTTTTCTCATTTGAATAAAATGGTAGACTTAGATAAAATTTTCTTTAGTTCATTACATTAATTAAAACTCTGTCTAAGAGATTGGGACTTAAGCGGGACCATTCGTGATCCCTCCAGTCTTTCCTGGGAGTTTAGTTTAATGTAATTTTTTAAAAAAAAAATTCTAAGTAGCCCAAAGAATTTAAGTATCTGTTTTGTTAAATAAAGGGTTAACTTTTAACCCAAGCACTAATTTCTTTGAGTTTTTTTTTTTAAGTACAGGAGCTTAGGATCCAAAAAGGAGCTGCCATTGGGCTTAAGACACTACTAAGAAGGGATATATTCAACCATTTTTTGCATAAACCTATAGCCCTTGCATTGCTCTACCACCACCCCCAAGTAGCCCAATTGTGCATCTCACTTAATCCCTTAATGTTGCAGCCCCTTAACTCCTGAATCACCACCCCAAACAGTTTCATTCAAAGTCACCAATTATCGTACCCAAACTATCCTTAAAACCGCCACCCTCTTCAACCCTAACCCTCAGCTACTCACCCACCTGCCTAAAACTAAAACCACCCTTAACAAATTTCCCAAGTTTGACGCTGAGAGTCCCTTTATCTAGCACCATTCCAAGAAGTGAACAGTTTGGTATAATGGCTATGCTGCAACACATGTAGTTGCAGTAACAAGATTACTGGAGATACTCAAAAATCTGGGATGACTCAATCAGAGATGCATTTAATTATATACTTCATAACTCGTTTATTTTTGTACATGAATTTCCAAACTTTATACTTGAACCATGGACTCCAATATCGAGGAAGGAAAAAGATGAGTCAGATTCTGATAGATCTGCAAATAAATAAAAAGAGGGATCTTTACTTTATTTCATTTTCTTTCCTAGGTTAATTAATGTTTTAGGATTAGGTTAATTAGGAATTTTTATTTTTGTACAATAAAACAAGAGATAGGAATCATGAATAAAATCTAAACAAGTCACAAAGGCTAAAGTGTGGCAATAGATATATACATGTCTAGGATTGGATTTTAGAAAGAGCCTGGTACTTAAGCAGTCAATTTGACTCACCTCCTCTTTTCTAAATATCCTACCTGGTGTATAGTATCTATTCACTTTAAACAATGAGGACATTGTTCACTTTAAGTAGGGGGACCGAATATTTGAAATTGATTCCACTCAGAATAAAATTTTCTTTTAATTATGATTTAGGACATATTTTTGTTCAATAATTTGAGATTTTGTTAAATATGCTAAAACTTCAGTATTAATAAAGTTCTATTATTTCAAATTTGTGCATTACTCGGGACGAGCAATGAATTAAGTTTGGGGGTGTGGAAACACAGAAATTTATATACTTTTTCATACCCTTTTTGACCCAAATTCATGCGGTTTCGAGTAAATTCTTGTCGGAAAATAATTAAATATTATAAAATAATTGAATTGTGCTAAAAATATGAACATGATGAATTTTAATTAATTTTATAGTTAATTTTGATTTATTTTGACTATTTTTGACAGATTCGCACAAAGGGCGAAAATTGGCTCGGCAGACACTGCTTGAAGAATAAAATCGAGGAGCAATTTGAAGTATCGAGGCAAATTTATTTCCAGCCCAAGACAGTCCAATTATGAATATTTAATCATAATATAATTAATTTTAATTTATTCCCAATTTAATTTGGGTTAAATAAATTAATCTTAATTAATTATGAAAAAGGCCTAGTTGAACCGCATCAGTTGAACCGAACCAGCCACCAATTGGGTAGCCCAAACCGTCCACAATGAAGGCTCAAGCAGGTTGAATTAATCGTTTGCATCGACATAGGAATATGCGAGAGATTGTTTAACTTAATAAGTATGTATGTGCGATAACATGTTTACTTTTAGAATCTGTTTAATCGTTCAAATTTGCATAGAAATATGTACAGGAGATGAATGGATTTTTATTTGTAAGTACGTTCGTAAGTTAGCAAATTACCAAGTTGCCATGTTTTAACATGTATAAACACAAGCTTAATAATTCTAAGGTAAGAAATGTTATTAATCCAACACAATTATATCATCTTGATTAAAATCAGTTTTTGAAATCGTGCCCTTGAACTTTAGTTTATTTTATTTTACTTTGTTTTTCTTTTAGTTTCCAAATAGTTTTCAAAAATCAAATATTTTTCCATCACCAAAGTGTTTGAAATCATTTTCATAAATAATTCTTTTACAGTCCCTGTGGGTACGATAACTCGACATTTACTTGTCACTTTATTACCTGTTATGATTGTGTACACTTGCACATTTCCACCGTTCCATAACCCTAGAGAGCAGGCCGCGAGACCCGAGGGTAGAGCGCCTGCAAGGACTTATGCCATTCGCGCTCGCGAAGAGGCATCTTTCCAAGATGTTATGACGGGTACTTTTTCTCTTCATGATATTAAAGTTATTGCTTTAATAGATCTCGGATCCACACACTCTTACATTTGCATGAAATTAGTGTCTGATTTGAGTATGCCTATAGATTCTACAGAATTTATGATTAAGGTGTCTGATCCTTTAGGCAAGAGTGTGTTAGTTGATAAAGTATATAAGGATTGTCCATTAATGATTAGAGGGCATTGCTTTAAAGCAAATCTTGTAATATCCTGGAATTGGGGTTAATTTTAATTGAACTGTTTTGCTTGAGTTCGTATTATGGTGTTATTAATTGTGATGTTTTAAGACTTAGTTCTAAGTCTAGAGCAAGCCTAAGTAGTAGGAAAATTTTAGTTTTAAGTTTTAGGTGAAGGGAGCTGAGGGAGCTAAGGGTTATAAGTAATTCAAGGGTGATTTTAGCACAAGAAAAAGGCTTGGCAAAGTGGCAAGGAGGCGCCACTTAGAGCCTGTGATTGACACCACTTGCAGGGGAAGGAGGTCTCAGGTTCAAGCAGCGGGAATTCCACCATTTGCTTTCTATTTTGACGCCAAGGAGGGGGAGGAGTTGTGTGCAGCTCAAATTCTGCCTGATAAGGGTGGACAAAGTCAAACTATTCAAATGGTTGGCAGAGGGAAAAAGTAGGAATTTGACTAATTCAAATTCTTTTGAATTAATGGTCAGGAGTGATATTGGGTGTTGGCCGAATTTTGAACTCCTCATGGGAGGAGTGGCCGATTTTGGTAGGGTGAGTAGAGGGGAATGCCGAAACCTCCTTAGGTGTTAGAGTGCATTTTCGGTCAGCCTTGTTTATTGTACCAAAGCCAAAATTCTTTTTGTTCTTGCTCCTAGCCGAAACTTCAAGTAAGCACACCCTTCTTTTCTTCTTTGAAACCGAAAGTCCCAAGCAACATATACCCTTGCCGAAATTTTCACTTGTTCTCTCTTAATTTCTTTGGTAGCCGAATGCTCTCTTGAGTTCTTAAACATCTATTTTGTTTTGCTTCTTTTCCTTCTTCTTGAGCCTTGGCCGAATCATTTACCCTCCCACCTCTCTCTTTTCTTGTGCTAAGCTGAAAGTGTTCATCTTCTTTCTCTTATACTTTATTTTCTTCTTTCTTAAAACTCTTGTGCTGAAATTACTTTGCTTCTCCTTGACCGAATCCCCTCTTCCACTCTCACTTCTCTTTTCCTTCTTTTTTTCCACTCTAGCCGAACCATCCTATTTCTTTTAGTCTGCTTTGGCCGAATATTAAGCGAAGGTGGAACTTTTGGGTCCTTTCTCTAATCGATTTTGGAAGGTATGTATGCATGGCCAAATCTCTTTATCTCTTTCCCTTCTTTTTTATCGATTCTCTGAGTGGTAGAAGCCGGTTTCGGCAATTGTTGGCAAGGGTGCTAATCACTTGTGGTAACCGATTTATTATAGAGCCTCCGGGATTTTGGGAAATAATCAAGTGAAGCCTTCATTCTTTGATAATCAGATTCGGTAAGTTGTGGTAAGGATTCGTTGTAGTAAACCATTATTTTTAGTATTCGAAGAGCCGAAGGCTATTGAGGTTGATTATTCTTCTTAACAGGGTGTGGCCGATTGTAAGGGAGAACCATTGTATAGTTCGGGATTTGGTAGGAAACCAAATCGGCAGGCAGGTAGGGGTTTATGTGTTGACCTTTGAGGGTTATTTGGTTTGGCCAAATGGTCCATGTGGCTAACCTTAGTAATGGCCGAATGTAGGGATAAGGGATCTGGTGTGGTAGATCGACTCTACGGGATTTAGGGCTTGCTTTATAGTAAGTGTGTAAACATACACACTCTATACTTAGTAATATGTTTTAATAACCTGATTATTATTAAAAGCCGAAACAGTAGAGGTATTGATATAATACTCTATGGGTATAAGCACGGATTCGGGTAAGTCCGTTTCGATATGAGTTTTGCTATTCAATATATGATGTTATGATTATGACATATATGTGTTATGTGATGCAACACTAAACATGTTGGCATGATTTGCATGATTTGCATCATTTACATGAGTATGGCATAATAATGGGTGTTATAAGAGGAGGTGGAATGATATCCGTGTCTTTGGGACACCAGAGGTTTGGCACCTCCAGTGGTTTGGTACCACAGATTGATTTAGTGACTTTGGGTCACCAGAGGTTTGGCACCTCTTAACGACTCGTCCCAGTGGCTTAGACCACAGTGGGTTGGCCCCACAGTTGATATTACGGGATCGTCGCCAGTGATTTGGTATCACACGTGGGTTGGCCCCACACTTGGATATTGATATATTGTGACTTTGGGTAACCAGAGGTTTGGCACCACATCACGACTCGTCCCAGTGGCTTAGACCACAGTGGGTTGGCCCCACAGTTGATATTACGGGATTGTCGCCAGTGATTTGGTATCACTCGTGGGTTGGCCCCACAGACGGCTTATTTGTGACTTTGGGTCACCAGTGGTTTGGCACCACATTATCGGATATCGTGACTTTGGGTTACCAGTGGTTTGGCACCACCAGTGGTTTGGTACCACACAGGGTAGAAAAGGAGTTAGGGATGGCTAGGGTTGGGTGCATTGATTATATTGCTTGGTTATGGTGTGTGTAAGTATGTTGCATTATACGGGAGGAGGATTTATGCACTGAGTCTTGGTGACTCACCTTCTCTCTAATCTTTTCAAGTGACTCTTAGATCGCGGATGAGGAGCCGGGTGGAAGTGGCCATGCATTAAATAAAAATCGGTTTTCATGGATTTTGGTTTGAGTACTTTACTTCTTTTAAATTTGGTTTATTTTTATTTGGGTTGTAATAAGGCCTTTTAAGTTATGTTTGACTTATTTATATGTTTCGGATCTGATTTTGAATCTGGCATAACGAATTACTTGATTAATCTATTAATTCAAACACAAGGCTTTTTAAACTACAAAACGAAATGGGTTTTTCCAAAACTTTACCATCGGGTAAACACTTATTACTCGAATATAACAACGACTCAAATGATTTCCAAACTTAAGGTTTCCCACACTTAACACAAACGATTTCTAATTAACAAAGCAAGAATCAATCGGGTTTTATGACATAAACGTTTTTCTACTTATAGATCGACAACTAAGTTTTAAAGATTTATTTTCAGGATTTCAAAGTAAACTATCAGTTTTAACAAATCATGCACCTGATTTCTACAAACATGGAACAACAAGGAGTATTTCACTGAAATTAAACCGGTAACCTGTTTTCTTCAAAACAATTTTCCTCTGTGACATGCCAGATTACAACCACCTTCTGTTCAGTTTCTTTAATCCAATCAACCCCGTGTATCTTATTCTCACTGAGCTCACCCAATACAACGATGTCGACATTTTTTTGACCATATAAGGCTTCATAAGGTGCCATTTTTATGCTAGATTGAAAGCCATTATTGTAAGCAAATTCGATCAAAGGTAGGTATCGTTCCCACGCACCTTCAAATTCGAAGCACGCAACACCTCGATGTCCTCAAGTATCAAAATAGTTCGCTCAGACTGACCATCTGTTTGCGGATGGAAGGCTGTACTAAAATGAAGTTTGGTACCTAGAGCATCTTGCAATTTCTTCCAGAATCGTGATGTAAACCTCGGGTCCCTATCTGAAATAATGGAACTCGGTGCACACCGTGCAATCTTACAATCATGACACATACAATTCGGCAAGCTTATCAAGTGAATAGTCGTCGGTGCATCTGGGTATAAAATGAGTGATTTAGTCGATCTATCGACGATAACCCATATTACATCTTTCTTACTCGGTGTCATAGGAAGACCGGATACAAAATCCATTGTAATTCTATCCCATTTCCATTCGGGTATCATGATTGGTTGAAGTAGTCCGGACGGTACTTGATGCTCAGCTTTTACTTGTTGACAGATTAAGCACTTAGAAACAAACTCGGATATATCTCGTTTCATGCCAGGCCACCAATAGAATTGCTTCAAATCGTTATACATTTTAGTGCTACCCGGGGGAATCGAAAGTCGACCACTATGGGCCCCACACAGGATCATCTGTATCAAATCTGAGTTCTTTGGAACACACAATCGGCCTTTATAATTCAAACAATCATTTGCATCAATCGAAAATGATTACACTACTTCCACAATCGACTCCAAATAGCAATCAACTTTTCGTCAACTTTCTGTGCATCAAAAATCTACTGAATAAACATCGGTCTTGCTTGTAGCTCGGCTACGATCGAACCATCATCAGACATAACTACCCGTGAGTTCAATGCACGAAGTGTAAATAATGATTTTCGACTTAACGCATCCGCTACAACATTAGCTTTCCCCGGATGGTAGTCAATCACTAATTCATAGTCTTTCAAAGAATTCTAACCATCCGTGTTGTCTCAAGTTTAAGTCTTTCTGAGTCATCAAATATTTCAAACTTTTGTGATCTGAATAAATATGACATTTTTCGCCAAATAAGTAGTGACGCCAAATTTTTAATGCGAACACAATGGCTGCTAACTCCAGATCGTGAGTTGGATAATTTTTCTCATGCGGCTTCAATTGTCTCGAAGCGTAGGCTATCACTTTGCCTTCTTGCATTAAAACACAACCCAACCCAACCCATTTAAGGAAGCATCACTAAAAATAGTAAATTCTTTACCCGATTCAGCCGAGTTAACATCAAGCTTCATCAAAAGGCTTTCAACCGCTCAAAACTTTCTCGACACTTTTCTGACCACTCAAATTTGACATCTTTCTGTAGTAGTCTCGTCAACGTTGTAGCTATAACAGAAAAACCTTTTACAAACCGTCTGTAATAACCCGCCAGGCCTAGGAAACTTCGAATCTCGGAAACATTCTTTGGTGGTTTCCAATCGAGTATGGCTGCTATTTTGTTTGGATCCACCCGAATACCTGACACCGAAACAACATGACCCAAGAAGTTGACTTCATTCATCCAGAACTCACACTTACTGAACTTTGCATACAATCGTTGATCTCTCAAAGTTTGTAGTACTAATCTCAAATGCTCAGCATGTTCCGTTTCATTTTTGGAGTAGATCAGTATATCATCAATAAACACTACTACAAACCGATCCAAAAACTGTCGGAAGACCCGGTTCATTAGATCCATAAAAACAGCAGGTGCATTAGTGAGTCCAAAAGGCATAACCAAAAACTCATAGTGTCCGTACCTCGTTCGGAAAGCGATCTTTGCTTTGTCTCGAATCTCGACTCATGGCGATAATAGCCCGATCTCAAATCTATTTTCGAAAACACTGAAGCCCCCTTCAATTGATCAAATAAGTCATCAATCCGAGGTAACGGGTACTTATTCTTTATGGTTACCTTATTTAGTTGTCGGTAGTCGATACACATTCGCATAGTCCCATCTTTCTTTTTCACAAATAAAACCGGTGCACCCCACGGAGAGAAACTCGGTCGCGCGAAACCCTTATCTGTCAACTCTTGCAACTGCGCTTTCAATTCTTTTAATTCAATAGGTGCCATTCGGTACGGAGCTATCGAAATCGAGCGCGCACTGGTACTAACTCAATGCCTAACTCAATCTCTCGTCTGGGGGTAGTTCTTCAGAAACACATCGGGTATTCACATACAACTCGTCTGATTCAATTTGTATCTCGGACATTTTATTATCCAATTACACATAGGCCAAATAAGCTTCACACCCTTTTCTCACATATTTTCTAGCTAACATTGAAGATATTATCAGTGGCGACCATTTACGTCACAGATTTAATTGATGGTCTCACCATTTCGACATTTCAAATCGATAAGCTTCCTTTTACAATCCACTCTTCGCCTCATGTGTAGTTAACCACCCATACCCAAGATTATATCAAATTCGTCAAAGGGCAACAACATTAAATCACCAAAGCAATAATCCCGAATCATCAACGGGCAACCTCTACACACTTTATTAACAAGCACACATCTACCCAAAGGGTTGGACACACGAATCACAAACTCGGTAGACTCAACTAGCGAGTCTTGCCAAATTTTAAAGTTTCACACACATAAGAATGAGTCGAACCAGGATCAATTAGTGCAATCACGGTAGTATCATAAAGAGTGAAAGTACAGGTAATGACGTCGGGGGGAAGCATCCTCTCTAGCTCGCGCGACATATGCTCTAGCCGAGAGCTCTAGCCTCGGATCGATCTGTAGTGTTCTTCGTTCCTTCGACTACCACCTACATTGCACAGAATGTGCGGGTGGTCTACCTCGCATTGACACGTTGCTCGGTTTAGTGTTACGAGAATCGTATTCGCTCACGGCTAACCGGACACTCTCTAATAAAATGATCGGCGATCCACATTTATAGCAAGACCGATCATGGAATCTACAACTCCTGAGTGCTTTCCCACGTGCTTGCATTCAACTCTATTTTGTGGAACGTTACCAACATCAAGCTATCGAGGTAGCTCGGGAGCTCATAGGAGGTCGATCCCGTCTAGGTGGATCTGTAGTAGCTTTTCATAATTTACAGTAGTCATCTCTCGGGCTTCTTGATCGTGGAATGAAAGACTTTACCCAAAGACCTTTTCGGATGTGTCTAGCTTCATGCTCTCTCACCTTTCTTTTCTCTTTTCCGAGCTCTTGATTTTGCAAGCTCTCTCAACTAAAGTTACAAACTCTTGGATTTCAAGAATGCCAACAAACATCTTTATATCTTCATTTAGGCCGTCTTCAAATCTTTTACACATAATAGCTTCGTAGAAACACACTCTCTAGCATATCGGTGAGCTCGACAAATTTTCTTTCATATTCATTACTGGTCATTCGCCCCTGTTTTAGCTCAAGGAACTCCTTTTCGTTTTGATCAATGAATCTTTGGCTAATATACTTCTTACGAAATTCAGTTTGGAAGAAATCCCATGTCACTTTTTCTTTCGGAACCACTCGATACTAGTGTATTCCACTGTGATATGCGAAGGTCCCGCAAGAAGGATATAGCACACTTCAAGCATTCATCCGAGTACAACACACCATCAAGTACCCGAATAGTGTTATCAAGCCACATTTCGCTCTCTCTCAGATCATCATCGTCATTAGCTTTAAATTCTTCTTTAAATTTTCGATTTTATCAATCTGGGGCCTACTAGATCTCATTGGATCTATCATTGGGGGAGCTGAAGGAATCGGAGTTGGATTATTCGGGGGTGGGGCTTGGTGTACTGTCGGGTTATTTTGAATAAATTGGGCAAACCACTCATTCATCATCTGATAAAAGGCTTGTTTAGTCTCTCCTTCGTGGCTACCCAAAAGCAGTCGAGAGTCTCATCAGGCGTTGACCCGTGTGCGGGTCGGTGCTACGCTCTCTACATCATCACTCTGACTCTTTCGGGATCGATATCCATTTACTAAATAAAACGAAATTCAAGCTGTCAAAAATCACCACACTATCAACATATAATAAAGGCATGTATAGCTAAACTCACACGCGCTACGGTAGTCCTAGAATCGACTAAACCGTAAGCTCTGATACCAATCAAATGTAACACCCCTTACCCGAAACCCTTGCCGAAATCGGGTATGTGATATTACTAGACTTGACTATTAACTCGGAGCAAAAAATTTTAAAGCTGTCCAACTGTGTCACACTAACTAAATCGACCATAACTCAAGTTAAAAAACTCAAAATTTAGATCCGTAAATTTTCCTTGAAACTAAACTCATATAACTTTTCAACATAATTTTTTCAGAATTTTTCATGTGGCCAATTAATACAGTTTATTCATCAAAGTTACCTTTATTACACTGCTTGACAATTCTGACCTGTCTTTACAAAAATATAATTATCTCATTCCACAAATTTCCTATAATGTTCTTGTTTATACCAATGACAAATAGACTCATTAAGGATTCTACACATATAAACCATGCTTCTTAATTATTTTTGTACACTTTTTAACAAATTTTCCAAAACAGAACAGTGACTCACGAATTCATTTAGAGCAGGTCTCACTAAAACTTAATTATCTCATAATATATAAGTTCTTTGCCTACTCTGTTTCTTTCATGTAAAAATAGACACAATAAGGTTTAATTTCATATCTCATTCACCTTCTAATTCAATATATCCAATTTTTGGTGATTTTTCTAAATCACATCACTGCTGCTACAACAAGCTGTTTCGTTGCAATTTATGAAAAACTAACTTCTAACCAAACATACCTACATCCCTAATTCAAGGATTCATTTCGTACACAAACATTTCATTATCAACAACGATTAACTCCGATTAAGTATGCATAAACATTGCCAACATAAACCGACATTCGTATCAAAAACACAAAAAAAAAAAAACATACTTAACTAAAAATTTAGCCATATTCGCATGGCTATTATATACATGAACCTTAAGAATTCATCAAAACAAAGACCAAGTCATTCCTATACATGCCTTCATTTAAATCCAAAATGAAAGAGTACCAAAATGTAGATTAATAGTGTGAGCGACTTTCCGAACGATCCCGACGAGCTTGTAGCTTGTACCTAATCTATAAAACAAAGGAAACATTTCACACGATAAGCTTGCTAGCTTAGTAAGTCCTAATTTCATAAAAATATAACAATCAAATATCAACAATTTAATTACTCGCAATTCAACTTGTAGGCTTGTGCTCATATTTATTATCAAACTTTCAACTTCATATCGATGTGACTAAGTATAAATTCGTAGGAAAATTTCTCTTTGCCCACATATTGTGATCAAAATATTTGTTCATAATCCAATCTTTAAATCCAAAGTGTCATCATGTAACCATAGGTACAAATATTCATATACTTGAATATCAATTATTATAACATGTCATCAATTATACAACCACATCATTCATCAATAAAACCGAGAACACATACCATTGGTAATAAATCACTAGTTTACCTTGTCTTAATTAAGTAAGAAGCTCATTCCTAATTTACATACTCACCTGAACCGTTAACTCGATAAATTTGCTTTAATTCGCCTTGAACACAATTTCGGTTTCTAATTTGTGAAATACAACACCGCATCAAACTGCTTGGGCATAAAAGCCCGATAAATAACACCCAACACAAGGCCTGCTAGGCTTAAAGCCCGAATTAAATCACCGGCACTAGGCCTGCTAGGCTTAAAGCCCGAATTAAATCACCGGCACTAGGCCTGCTAGGCTTAAAGCCCGAATTAAATCACCGGCACTAGGCCTGCTAGGCTTAAAGCATGAAACACATTAATGTAATCAATCATCGTTAATACCCTTTTATACTATATCACATAATAAAAGTACTTTGGCTTATTTACATCAAACAATCAAAACCATTCTAATAGGCTTATATACATTCGGCTATGACATGAATATCTACTAAAATTTATCAAACATTATCGTATAAATTGATTTATAATTAATTCTTCAATATACTATAGCTTAAGGACTTACTTATTATTCACTTTGCCTTAGCCAAAATAAATTCACTTTAATGCTATTCATTTACATTCGGCTACATCATGAATTTATACTCTAAATTTTCACAATTCATCATTCATTAAGTTCATAATTAATTTATTGACGTATTTTAGCTAAAGGACTTACCTCGGTTGTCGATAGTCCGTGCGAATCGGCTATTCGAGAACCTTCGTTTTTCCCCGGTCTAATTCTGTCTTTCTTTGCTCTTGATCTAAAACACATTAGAATTTAGCTCATTTAATCTCATTTCATCTCAATTTAGTCTCAAAACACCCTAATGGGCAATTTACCATTTTGCCCCTAATATTTCCCATTTTACAATTTGGTCCAATTTACACAAAACACCAAATAAGCAAAATTTTCCAACTTTATAGCTTGGCCGAATATCCCCTATGGCCATATGTGTCCATGCATTTCGTTTATTTGACATTTTAATCCTTCACAAATTTATTCTTTTCAATTTAGCCCTATATACTCAAAATTACCAAAAATTCCAATACAAAACTTGTAAATCTTTAACATACATTTAATTTAAAATCATCAAACATCAAAACTATCCAAGCTTGTTAATGGCCGAATCCTACATACATAGTATTTTCAAAAATTTAGACATGGGTCGGGTAAAATACGAAGCAACGATCTCAAAAACGTAAAATTTATCAAAAACTAAGCAAAATACCTACCCCAAATCAAGCTCTAAGTTGTCGAAACTTCAAGCTCCAACAATGGAGTTTTTCTCCTCAAAAATTCGGCCAAGAAGATGAACAATGTGATGTTCTCTTTCTTCCCACTCATTCTTATTATAATAATGTTGTATTTCACATATAATTTAACATTATACTTAATATTCTAATATAACTTGGTAATAAACTAAATTAACATGAAATTTGGACTTATAAAAGCCCATTGCCGTCCCTTACTATGGTGAATGGGCTAATTGCCCTTTTGGTACACCCACTTTAAAAGACACAATCAATTTAGTACTCTTCACTTTAGCATGCAACTTTTGTGCTTTTCTCGATTAAATCCTTTTTATCAAATTGAGCACTTAAACGACTAAATTTTTCTACGAAATTTTTCACACTCACTAAATCACATTTAACAAACACAAAATATAATATTAAAATATTTCTTGGACTCGAATTCGTGGTCCCGAAACCACCGTTCCGATTTGGGTCAAAATTGGTCTGTTACACAGAGCTTGTTTTAGATGTGGATCACTTGATCATTTTATCCGTGATTGCCCTGAGTCTTTTGAGCCAGAGACTGTTCAGAATCTGAGATCTGATATTCCACCTGTGAGGGGTAGACCTTCAAAGAATGTAAGAAACGTCAGTGGTAGTCAGAGAACTACGAGAGATACTGTTACGAGATCCGAAGTTGGAGCGCCAGCCAGAGCGTATACTATCCGAGCTCATGAGGAAGCTCTAACTCCAGATGTTATAACGGGTACTTTTACAGTTTATGGTATTTTTGTGATTGCATTGATAGACCCTAGTTCTACGCATTCGTATGTATGCATGAGTTTAGTATTTAGTAAGGCTTTGCCTATAGAGTCTACTAAGTTTGCTATAAAAGTATCAAACCACTTAGGTAAAAGTGTCCTTCGAGATATCTATTTCTCTGCTGATCTGATGCTTTTTCCATTTGATGAATTCGATATCATTCTGGGTATGGACTGGTTGACATTGCATGACGCTGTAGTAAACTGTAAAAGAAAGACTATTGATTTGAGATGCTCGAATGATGAAACTGTATGAGTTGAGTCTAATGATTTAAATGGATTGCCTGCTGTGATATCTGTATTGAAATCTCAAAGATATGTGAAAAAGGGTTATGAGGCATATTTTTCTTATGTGGTTGATTCGAAAGTGACTGAAAAGAAAATTGAATCAGTGCCTATTGTCCGTGAGTTTTCTGATGTATTCCCTGAAGAATTACCGGGTTTTCCTCCGATTCGTGAAGTTGATTTTGGTATTGATCTATTACCTGGTACAACACCTATTTCGATAGCCCAGTATAGAATGGCACCAACAGAGTTGAAAGAGTTAAAGTCACAGTTGCAAGAGTTGACCGATAGAGGGTTCGCTAGACTGAGTTTTTCACTGTAGGGTGCTCCTGTTTTGTTTGTGAAAAAGAAAGATGGCACGATGAGAATGTGCATCGATTCTCGTTAGTTGAATAAGGTGAAAATAAAGAATAAATATCCGTTGCCCAGAATCGATGACTTATTTGATCAATTAAAAGGAGCTATCATATTTTCTAAGATTAATCTGAGATCGGGGTACTACCAATTGAGAGTGAAGGATTTAGACATTCCAAAGACTGCTTTTAGAACGAGGTATGGGCATTATGAGTTTTTAGTTATGCCATTTGGACTAACCAATGCTCCTGCTGTTTTTATAGATCTGATGAACAGAATTTTCAGGCTGTACCTAGATTGATTTGTTGTGGTATTCATAGATGACATCTTGATTTATTCACGTGATGAAAATGAGCATGCTGGACATTTGAGAATCATGTTGTAAACTCTGAGAGAAAAGCAATTATATGCAAAATTCAGCAAATGTGAATTTTGGTTACACGAGGTTAGTTTTCTAGGGCATATTGTATCAGCTTCTGGAATTTGAGTTGATCCGAGCAAGATTTCTGCTATTCTGGATTGGAAACCTCCGAGGAACCTGTTTGAAGTCCGTAGCTTCCTGGGTTTAGCTGGTTATTATCATCGGTTTGTAAAAGGATTTTCAGTGATAGCTACTCCATTGTCTAGACTACTTCAGAAGGATGTTAGATTTGAATGGTCTGATAAATGTCAAAAAAGTTTTGATCAGTTGAAAACTCTGTTAACAGAAGCTCCAGTGTTAATACAACCAGAATCGGGTAAAGAATTTTTTATATACAGTGATGCTTCATTAAACGGTTTGGGATGTGTTTTGATGCAGGAAGGCAAAGTTGTAGCTTATGCCTCGAGACAATTGAAGCCTCATGAAAAGAACTATCTGACACATGACCTTGAGCTAGCTGCAATTATGTTTGCACCTAAGATCTGGCGCCATAATTTGTATGGTAAGAAATGTCACGTGTTTTCGGATCATAAAAGTCTGAAATACTTGATGACTCAGAGAGATTTGAACCTACGTCAAAGAAGATGGTTAGAACTGTTAAAAGATTATGAGCTTGTGATAGATTATCATCCGGGTAAAGCAAACGTTGTTGCTGATGCATTGAGTAGAAAATCATTGTTTGCATTACGGGTTTTGAATGCTCCATTAAATCTATCTGAAGATAGTTCTGTGATAGCTGAATTAAAAGCGAAACCGTTGTTTATACAGCATATATGTGATGCTCAGAAATCTGATAATGAGTTATTAGCGAAACGAGCTCCGTGTGGTTCGAATTTTGAATTTTAATTTCGAGTTGTTGATAATTTTTTGAGATTCCGAGGTCGTACCTGTGTTATGAGAAATCCGGAGTTGATTCAGCTGATTTTGAGTGAAGCATATAACAGTTGTCTATATGTTCATCTGGGAAGTACTAAAATCTACCATGATTTAAAGCGACACTATTGGTGGTCTGGTATAAAACGTGATATTTCTGACTTTGCTTCTAACTGTTTAATCTGTCAGCAAGTCAAAGCTGAACAACAAGTTCCATCTGGTTTACTACAACCCAATCTG
Source organism: Gossypium bickii (assembly GCA_025503065.1). NCBI lineage: Eukaryota > Viridiplantae > Streptophyta > Magnoliopsida > Malvales > Malvaceae > Gossypium > Gossypium bickii. The sequence continues at coordinate 39,135,293 of CP106711.1, forward strand.
ATTCCCGAATGGAAATGGGATAGAGTGACGATGGATTTTGTTTCTGGTTTACCCCTGACTTCGAGAAAGAAAGGTGCAATTTGGGTTGTAGTTGATCGATTAACAAAAACTACCCATTTTATTCCAGTAAGATCTGATTTTTCACTTGATAAATTAGCTGAGCTTTACATTTCTGAGCTTGTGAGATTGCACGGGGTGCCACTATCCATTGTGTGTGATAGAGATCTGAGATTTACATCACGATTCTGGAAGAAATTGCAAGAAGCACTAGGCACGAAATTACATTTCAGTACAGCTTTTCATCCGCAAACAGATGGTCAGTCTAAACGGACCATTTAGATTCTTGAAGACATGTTAAGATGTTGTATACTTGATTTTAATGGTTCATAGGAACAGTATCTGCCATTGATTGAATTTGCGTAGGATAATAGTTTTCAGTCAAGCATCAAAATGGCACCATATGAAGCTTTGTACGGACGTAAATGTCATACACCTCTGTATTGGACCGAGCTTAGTGAAAATAAGCTACGAGGAGTCGATTTGATAAAAGATTCAAAATAGAAAGTGAAACTGATCCGAGATTGTTTGAAAGTAGCATCTGATCATCAGATGTCTTATGCGGACTTAAAATGAAAAGATATAGAATTCAAAACCGGTGACAAAGTATTTCTAAAAGTGCCTCCGTGGAAGAAAGTATTTCGGTCGGACGTAAAGGCAAGTTGAGTCCGAGGTTCATCGGGCCGTATGAAATTATTAAACGTGTTGGGCCTGTTGCATATAGATTAAGGTTGCCCTCTAAGCTAGAAAAGATCCACAATGTATTTCATGTCTCGATGCTCTGTAAATATCGATCCGATCCGTCACATGTGATTGCCCCATCTGAAATTGAAATCTGATCTAACATGACACACGAAGAGCAACCGATTCGTATCTTAGCTCGTGAGGTGAAAGAATTGAGAAATAAGAAAATTTCGTTGGTGAAAATACTGTGGAATCGACACAGTATAGAAGAGACTACGTGGGAGCTGGAAGATTCAATCAGACAACAATATCCATACGTGTTTAACGGTAAGATTTTCGGGGACGAAAATCCCTAAGGGGGTGAACTGTAACAGTCTGGTTTAACCCTAGCCGGAACAGTGGTTTTGAGACCACAAATTCGAGTCCATATAGTATTTTAAAAATTTATTTTCTGTGCCTATGATATATGATTAAGCATGTGTTAAAGTTTCGTAAGTTACTTTATCTGTCTGTGTGTTTAATTTGATAAAAGGATTGAATTGCATTAACTGCAAAACTAGCATCCTATTTGTTAAAGTACCAATGTGTTGTGGCTTTTAAAAGAAAAGGCCTTATGAGGCAATTTAACCAATATTCAGTCAGTGGATGAATAAAGGTCAAATATATCCTTGTTATATATATGTTTTTTTATTAAATGAAATGATACTATAGTAAATATGTTAATTTGTTAATTTATAACAAAACAAAAAGGCTAAAAAGCCACCATATTCATCTTTTTTCTCACCGATTCATGAAAGAAAAAGAATGAGGTTGAGCTTTGTTACATTCGGTTATTACAAGGCTTAATTCAATGTATTTTTTATCGGTTTTCGATAATTTCTACGTTTTTGCAATTGTTTCTTTGTCTACTTCAAAACCCATGATTTAATTTTGAGAATTGATGATTTTTTTGAAATGAGACTAAGATGAACTCATATGTTTTGTAATGTTTAATAGTGAAATATGAAAGATATGTATTGGATGAACATGTTTTGTTCTTGAATTTTTGTTGAATTTAGCTAAATAGTGCTAAATTGAGAAAATAGAAATTTGAGGGACTAAATTGCAAATTTGATGGAAAATATGGGCTTGTATGAGATGTATGAACATTCGGCTAAGCATGGTTAAAAGAAGATTTTGTGAATTTGATGTTTTGAGAAAAATGGACTAAATTGATAAATTATGCAAATGTGAGGGTTAATTTGCAAATAACCCTAAATGTGTGTCCTTGGATTGAATTGAATGAGTTAGTGAATAAAAAGGTTAATTCTGAATATGTATAGATCAATAACCAAGGAAAACGGGCTTAGATCGCGGGAAAGCGAAAGTAACTGAGTAGCCGTTTCCATTTTCGTTAAATCGAATCTGAGGTAAGTCATCATGCAAATAAACGTATTTGTATTGAACTGTGTATGTTTATATGACTATTGTTAACGATGAATGCTTATGATATGATTTGTACATGAATTCCGAGATAAGATCGACGTAGTGACAATGTCCAAAAAGTCCCGTAAGAACCTAGGAATAAATAATAATATCTATGTCATGACATAGGTATTTGTTCTATTTTATCATGTAAGACCACATCTGGGACATTGGCATTGATTTGAGATTTCGTGTAAGACCTCGTCTGGGATGTTGGCATCGATATGATCTTTACGTATAAGACCATGTCTGGGACATCAACATCATATTGATTCGTGTAAGACCCTGTCTGGGACAATGGCATCGATATCTGAGTGCATGTAAGACCTCGTCTGGGACATTGGCATTGTACGACTATTCTGAGCTTTCTGAGTATCCTATTAGGTTCCTAATGGTTCAACGGGCAAGTCTGTGATACGAATGGTTATGTGAATTGTAAATCCGTTTCAGGTACGTTGATTTATACACTAAGAGTGTATACAAGGTAAGTATCTATGTGATCTTACTATAATGATTATGTATATGGGAATAATAATATGATATGTGAAAGTATGCATGAAATAATTATGTGTATATAAGACTTTTGAATTGATGAATGTGGCAAAATGTGGACAAGTACATGGACCAAAGCATACATGTGATAAATTTGCAATGAAAGCTAATTGTGCCAATGTTCCTATATGTCTATGTGCCTTTTATGTTAGATTTATTTGTATATGACTTACTAAGCTATTGGAAAGCTTACTTTGTGTGTGTGTTTTTCTCTATTTTCTTTAGATCGTCAACGCTACTGAAGGCTCGGGGACTATCAAGGATCGTCATCACACTACTCAACTTATTTTGGTATATTTTGGAAATGTATATTGCTAGATATGGCATTTATAGGCTAGTTATTTGGATAAGTATGAGATGTGAACTTAGCCATGTGATTTGGCTAGTTATGTGTTAGCAATATGCTTTAATGAATGTGATTTATGATGTATGTTTGGTATGGATTGATAGTGTATGATATGGTCAAGTTTAAGGTAAGTAAATGGATGGATTATGCTTGTGTTTATATGAGATTTTGTCTTGTAAATTTGGTATGAATGAAATTGGTTTTGAATATATAGATAGAGTGAATATTTTGGCATGTTAATGGTTATTAAATGTGCATGGATTGAATTGGTATTTGCTTGTAGGTTTGACCCAAAGTGGGCGGTAATTTGGCTTCGCAAATGGCTTATTTTGCCACACGGTTGTGGTACACGGGCGTGCCTATCAACCGTGGGACTAGGTCAGTAGTTATTAAGAGTACATGATAAACTGTAAAGTAACATATTTTAGGCCCACATTTAGCATGCTTTTGGATAATTTATGCTTCGATTTATGTAAAAAGGTGCTCCTAATCCTTTCTTTTCATGTCTTATACTCAGGAAAGCACCCACGGATGAAAAGAACGTAAAACGGGCTTAAAACGGGCCAAATGGGCCAATTCTTCGACACGGCCTAGACATCAAGCCACACGGCCGTTCCTCATTAAATTACTAGAACACGGCCTGGACCCCGACAAACACGGCCGTGCCTCATTAAAAGTCCAAACACGGCCTGATCACGATTCACACGGGCGTGTGCTATGGCTGTGTCCCTGTCGCTGGAAAGAGCAATTACATTCAGGAAAGGATACTTGAAGGCAAAGAAACACATTCCAAAGCCTATTCAAACACCCAATTAAGAACTCTACTTAAATTAGGAAACTTAAGGGCCACGTAAAGCATCACAAAGTCTATATAAACACCTAAGGGGGCAACTTGAAGGGGAGTTCGGTAGAAGCCGAAATCGGCGTCAAAGCTAGGCCAAGGAGCCAAGCTGAGAAGGTCAGAACTAGGGAATAACGCGAAGATAGCCAGTTGATCTATCCCAAGAAGCCGGAATTATACTCAAGACGGCAGAAGTTTCCTTCAATTCCTTCAGGGAGTTTTAGGATTTTCTTATGTTTTGTTTTATCTTTTCTCTTGCGATGTTTTGTTTATTCATTATGAACTAAACCCTTCAGATACCTGAAGGGGATGAAACCTAGATGAATCTTTTTATTTGATTTTTAAGTTATATGATAATTACTTAGTTTGTTCTTAATTATGTTGCTTAATTCAAATCTAATGTGCTTAGGTGGAGGAGGAATAGACCCTGCCTAAGAGTAAATCTAACATAATTAAGCGGAGTTGATCGAACGCTTAGAGATAGGGTCACGAGATTTTGTCGGACTAGGGTGAAACCTAATATGGGAGTCCATTGATCGATTTACTGCTATCCTATGGGGTTATTATAAGCGAACGAGAGTTCTACTAATTAACCTAGGGTTAGACGTTATTCGCCTCGAGAGAGGGTTTAATATAGGTTAGGGAGTCTTACGAATCAAGCTAAGTAAAAGAAATCATATAATTTAGGATTAAATAATAAGTGAAGTCTAGGTGGATTCTTCCTGAGGGTATCGTCGCAATCAACTGAGTTTTTCTTCAAATTTATTTTCCTATTCGTCTTTTTGTCTTTGTGTCCTTAGCTTAGTCTTCGTCAATATAGTTAAAAGTAACTTCACTCTAATTTTAAGGCTAAATAATAAAAAGAAAGTTAGTATTAGTACTTTTAGTTCCTTTGGGTTCGATATCCGGTCTTGCCTAAGCTATACTACTGTTCGATAGGTACACTTGCCTTTAATCATTGTCAGAGTTAGTTTCCAGGTTTGATCATTCTTTTATAAATTTTAAAACTCTGATTTTACAGCGATCAAGTTTTTGGCGCCGTTGCTGGGGAACTAAAATATTAAGAACGTTTAATTTTTATTACTTTAGCCATATTTTTTTATTATTATTGCAATTTATTTTCATTATTATTTTTTTATTTTTTTATTTTTCCTCTAATTTTGCTTTTGGCAGATAATTTTAGTCTATAGAGAAGATGGCACTGAATAATTATCAGTGGCAAGTCATAAGGACAATTCCTACTGAAGCGGCCAATGCCTTCGACCTCGACATGTTCACCAGGTTATCTACTCAGCTAGAGATGATGAATAAAAAGATCAATGGTTTGTGTAGTCGCTCGCAGGTACACCCAGTAATGCAATATGACTCGAATCCAGGAGGCGTGGCGAATCTTGAGTACCCACCCTACGGATACGGCATGGATAACGAATAAGTCCACTATATGGGTAACTACTCTAGACCTCAAAATAATTTTTATAATGACACTTATAATGCATGTTGGAGGTACCATCCCAATTTCTCATGGAATGATCAAAGTAGCCAAAGACCGGAACTTTATCCAGATTTTCAACAACCAACTCACCAACAAGAAGAGGAGTAGAACATTGAAGAATGCTGACAAAATTCATGGCAACCACTGAGAAAACATTTAAAAGTCAACAAACACTGGTTGAAGAGAACAAGAACCGATTAGAGGAAGTTACAAAGTCAGTAAGGGAAGTCACTAAGGCAGTCTAACAACTCGCAAAGCTAATGTCAAAATGACCGCAAGGGCGTCTACCAAGCAACACTGAGATTAATCCAAAAGGAGCAAATTCAAGCCATAGCAGCTCAGGAAAATATAGAGATAGACGAACCCATCCCACAACAAGAAACCAAGGAAGAAAAAAGTAAAAATGAGGTAACACAAGAAAGGCCAAAACCGGTAATTAATGAGTGTCAACCTCGCAACCTTACCCCTAAGCATTAGAAAGAGACAATTCAGAAGAACAATTCGGTAAGTTTCTTAAACTTTTAAAGAAATTACATATTAACTTACCTCTTCTTGAAGCTCTTTTTCAGACGCCAGACTTGAGGAAATTTTTAAGACAGCTCTTGACAAACTAACGCAAATTAGACGAGGAGCACCACGTGGAATTAAACGCATCATGCTCAGCAATGTTACAGAACAGACTACCGCAAAAGCAAAAAGACATAGGGAGTTTTACAATTCCATGCATAATTGGTAGTTTAACTATTGATAATGCGTTAGCTGATTTAGGGGCAAGCATAAACGTTATGCCTTATAAAATGTTTAAACAACTAGGTCTAGGGAAATCCAGACAAACTAGGATGAGCATTCAGTTAACTGATAAAACTATCAGAATTTCTAGGGGTATAATAGAAAATGTTCTAATCAAAATTGATTAATTCATATTCCCAGTAGATTTTGTTATCTTAGACATGAATGAGGACAATTTGATTCCTTTAATTTTAGGAAAACCCTTTCTAACAACTGCCAGGACTAAAATTGATGTTGGTACAGGAGAACTCATTCTTCATGTAGGTGACGAATCAATCAGTCTACAAGCTTTTGACTTGGCCAGGACATCAAGTGATGAAGGTGAGAAAGTAAATTCAGTTGATAATCAAATTGTTCAACTTTCACCACAGGAAATACCACAAGGCTACAAACCTGAGCCGAATCATGGGCCCCAAGTAGTACAAGCTCATAACAGTGAATTGTTAGTGGAATCTGACACAAGGCAAGAAACTGTGGTAAGTGAAGGTAAGGTTAAGGTGTGCCATGATTTACCAAAACCGGTGATTACAGAGTACCAAGCTCGTGTGCCATATCCCGATGCAATAAAGAAAGACCACACAGAGGAAGAATTCGGTGAACTCACACTTCGTGTAGACGATGAAACAATCACTCTTCAAGCTCTTGACTCAGCTAGGACATCGAGTAATAAAGGTACGAACGATAATTATATTGATAATCATTTGGTTCAACCTTCTTTATAGGAAGCATCATGAAATCACTTAGCTGAGCTAGATCTTAGACCTAGTGCTGACAAAGAAGAAACACATAAGGAACAAAGCCTTAGGGTTGTCAAACTAAAAGAGGAGGAAACACAAATCAAAGAGGAACAGGAACCACACGAAGTGAAACCAAAGGAGACCTCAAATGAGCTGATAGGAACAACAACTCACGTCAAATTAGGGGATCAAGTATTGTTGAATAAGCAAGACTATAGAATCACTAATTCAAACCTCAAGGCAAATGAAGAAATCACTTTTGAGGTACTTAAAATATTCCTATACGGCACAGTCAAGGTAAGCAATCCTAAATTTGACACTTTTGAGTAAAACATTACTCGACTTAAACTATATATCCATAACCGAAGTGATTGCATGGGAAAGGATTTTCACCTCTTCAAACTACCATGACTATATGAATGAGAGGTAAAGTCTAGCTTAAGACTATAAACGAGCGCTTCTTGGGAGGCAACCCGAGCACTAACCCCATTTTTTACATTTTTTTATTTATTTTTTGTTTTTTTTCATTTTTTTCTTTTCTTTTTGTTTTTAGCACCTAACCATAAACTAACCAAAGAGCAGATTTCTAGGCCACACGGCCTTACATACGAGCGTGCCTGTGGCCGTGTGGAAGCTAGGGGATGAACCACGGGTGTGTCAGTAGCCGTGCACGATATAGAAAAAATTTCTTTTCCCAACACGGGTAACGATAATAGTCCACGCTCGTGCCGACGCCCCGTGCGAGGTTGCTTGTTGACTTGTTCAAAGACAAAGCAAACACTACTGCGTGCCTACCAATCGTGCCAACATTCTGACTTATCGAACACAGGAGGAGCACGCCCATATTAAATGACTGTGTGAAGAAAGACACAGGCGTGTCACTTCACCCACGGCCGTGCCCGAACACCCTGAACGCACTAAAAATTCAAAATCCCAAAACACGGGCTGCACATCTATCTAAACATCATTCTCCCTTTTTCTAATTGTCTTTCATTTTCCATTATTTTTGTTTTTATTTTAATTTTATTTTCATTTCATTATTATTTCTTTACTTTATTTTCTTCTTATTCTTAATGATATTTAGATTTAGCTTAGGATACAATAAAATCAGACTGGCTGCTTCAAAGATTCAATTTCAAACGGTTCGAGAGCCTCCCCACGATCACCTCCAATCCTATCCAGTTCCTTTTCATTGACTTTATCCAAAAATTTAGGAAGTTTCACATCTCTCCCTATCTTTTGATTTTCTCACTATATTGTCATTTTATCCATCTTCGTACATTGAGGGCAATGTACATCTTAAGTGTGGGGGGGTCAATTATAGTATTATCTGAAAATCCCTGAATTATGCCTTGATCTTAAAGTAAGTTTCTCATATTACGGTTTGAATGAAATTTTCTTTGATTTATGATTTCTATTGATATGTTTTAGATTAAGTCATTGATAATTGTGCATTGATAATTAAATTTGAAGAATACTAGGGAATCAAGTATGATAAGTCTAATTTTCAAAATTTTAAAATTTTAGGTTGTCAACCAGAATTTGAATGTTACCTTGAAATTTGAAATTTATAAGGTTGATGTCAAAAACACCCATAATTTTTATGAGATTTTGAGCCTTATAGAGCATACATTCCTTTTCATGCTCATTCTTTTATTATGAGTGTGTCAACTATGAACTGTTATTCTAGAACTTGCCTCAATTATACATGTCAAGACCACAGTTATGATTTGATATACCGAGATGATAAAGGCACCTAAGTTTAACCCACTTACACCACTAAAAAGCCTACCCTTATAATTAACCCTTAGTGAACCCCGTTGAGCCTAACAACCCTTTTTATTGACTTACCCGCTAATTTTAACCCAAAAACCATTTGTATTTGTTATCACCCTTTATTTTGACTACCCCTTAATCGAGATTTGATTTGAGCTAGTTACCTAAGTTTATTATTCTGGTAGTTAAATTTATCGTGTATTTAGTTTGTTCTTAAAAAAAAGTATATTCAGTATTAGTATTATGAAGAGTGAGCTTATACAAGTTAAAGTTTAATTCTCAAAAGAAAAAGCTCGTATTAGTAGGATTATTATTATTTTCAGTTGATGTAAATTTTATCTTAGAAATTTTTAGGTAGGTAACTTATCAATTCAATCTCGATTCAAACCTTCTAATTTCATCCATTATCCGCACCTTTAACTTTAGCCCTGTTACAACCCTAACAAAGACCTTTTGATCTGTTTATCATATCATTTTACAGTGGTGGAGATTTGATTTTTAGGCAAGCCTATGAGATTAACTTTTTAGGTTCGACTTATGAGTGCTTAATTTTGACCCTTAAACACTTTTTGAGTGATTTGAGTGAATCTTTTGTGAGGATGTCAATCCTTGTAGATTTTGAATTAAAGGTAATTATTTAGATGAAGGGAAACACCTATGATCTCGTGCTACAATTATATGACTTATCTTGTTTGAATCTTTAGGACTCTTAGAATTGAATTATCCATGTATAAATTATCTATGAATTATGATAACACATTGTTGATATGAATTATGAATCATGGAAAGTTCGTTTTAATTGTAAGTTGAGAATTTTGCTTGAGGACAAGCAAAAGCTTAAGTGTGAGGGTATTTGATAAACCGTAAAAGTAACATATTTTAGGCCCACATTTAGCCTACTTTTGGATAATTTAAGCTTCGATTTATGTAAAAAAGTGCTCTTAATTTTTTCTTTTCATGTCTTATACTCAGGAAAGCACCCACGGATGAAAAGAACGTAAAACGGGCTTAAAACGGGCCAAATGGGCCAATTCACGAAATCGAAATGGCCTAGACTTCAAGCTACACGGCCGTGCCTCATTAAATTACTAGAACACGGCCAGGACCCCGACAAACATGGCCATGCCTCATTAAAAGTCCAAACACGGAAAGAGCGTGTGCTATGGCCGTGTCCCTGTCACTGGAAAGAGCAATTACATTCGGGAAAGGATACTTGAAGGCAAAGAAACACATTCCAAAGCCTATTCAAACACCCAATTAAGAACTCAACTTAAATTAGGAAACTTAGAGGCCAAGTAAAGCATCACAAAGCCTATATAAACACCCAAGGGGGCAACTTGAAGGGGAGTTCAGCAGAAGCCGAAACCGGCGTCAAAGCTAGGACAAGGAGCCAAGCCGAGAAGGTCAGAACTAGGGAATAACGCGAAGATAGCCAGTTGATCCATCCGAAGAAGCCGGAATTATACTCAAGACGGCAAAGGTCTCCTTCAATTCCTTCAGGGAGTTTTAGGATTTTCTTATGTTTTGTTTTATCTTTTCTCTTGCGATGTTTTGTTTATTCATTATGAACTAAACCCTTCAGTTACCTGAAGGGGATGAAACCTAGATGAATCCTTTTATTTGATTTTTAAGTTATATGATAATTACTTAGTTTGTTCTTAATTATGTTGCTTAATTCAAATCTAATGTGCTTAGGTGGAGGAGGAATAGACTCTGCCTAAGAGTAGATCTAACATAATTAAGCAGAGTTGATCGAACGCCTAGAGATAGGGTTACGAGAATTTTCCAGATTAGGGTGAAACCTAATATGGGAGTCCATTGATCGATTTACTGCTATCCTAAGGGGTTATTATAAGCGAACGAGAGTTGCACTAATTAACCTTGGGTTAGACGTTATTCACCTCGAGAGAGGGTTTAATATAGGTTAGGGAGTCTTACGAATCAAGCTAATTAAAAGAAATCATATAATTTCGGGTTAAATAATAAATGAAGTCTAGGTGGATTCTTCCTGAGGGTATCGTCACAATCAACTGAGTTTTTCTTCAAAGTTATTTTCCTATTCGCCTTTTTGTCTTTGTGTCCTTAGTTTAGTCTTCGTCAATATAGTTAAAAGCAACTTCACTCCAATTTTAAGGCTAAATAATAAAAAGAAAGTTAGTATTAATACTTTTAGTTCCTTTGGGTTCGATATTCGGTCTTGCCTAAGCTATACTATTGTTCGATAGGTACACTTGCCTTTAATCGTTGTCAGAGTTAGTTTCGAGGTTTGATTATTCTTTTATAAATTTTAAAACTCTGATTTTACAACGATCAGTACACGGCATTGGCACACGGACGTGCCTGGTTGTCGTGTAGCCAAGTCAGTCTCGACCACGGCCAAGGTACATGGGCATGCTTGGTGGCCGTGGAGTTAAGTCAAATTCAACCACGGGGGAGACACATGGGCGTGTCTAGTTGTCGCGGGAGGCACACGACCTGGCAACATGGGCGTGTAAGCCCTGAAACTTAGACAAAGTTTTAAATTTTTGAGAATTTCTGTATGTGTTCCGGTTTAGTCCCGACCCTGTTTCCGAGTATGATTTAGGTCTCGATGACCTACTAAAGGGGCACTATGATTGTAAATGATGGTTTAATTTATGAAATTGTATGAAAAAGTTTCCGATCTGTCCGGTAACTCCTTTAACCCTAGTCCGGTGACGGATATGGGTTAGGGGTGTTACACTAGCCAAAAAAGATGGACTATTGTTAGTTTCACTTTAGGGAGGAGCAGATGTATCAACCAATGGAACAGTAGAGGGATTGGAGTTACCTTGTATTGTAGCCTCAACTAGGGACTCCAATTGAGATGAAGATTGCTCATGAATGGGAGGGTTGTTGAGAGCATGATCAATCTTAATAAGAACTTATGCAATAACTCATTCGGTAGAAAGAATCATCAAGATTTGTTCTTTCCTGTCCCTCCCAGTCCTTTGTAGCATTGGGAGACTCTTCTTGGACCTTCTCAGATGATTCCTCCACTCTTAGCATGATATTGGGAGAGGATGAAGTTGTGAAACATCACAGGCCAAACTGTGCCTAAAACTATGCCCATAGTTTGTGGCTCTATTTTTGAACCTTCAGGATCTCAACATTAGGGACCTCAATGACTTCCCCTGAGCCTTGGACTTCTTGATTAGGTGCTCCTTCAGGATGGGGAGAGGTTCCTTCAATGTTAGCCATTACTGAATTCTGATAGGGATTTTTCCCTAACATGACAGGATAATGAGGACCAGAAGATCCAGAGTAATATTTGAAGTTGACTAGAAGATCGAGAGTAATATTTGAAGTTGAAGGAATACAATAGATATAGAGTTTTATGTTCTACAATTGTTAGAATTGCAACTATGATTTGTGAGTCTAAAGCTAGTTCTAAATTTGCCGCTAAATATGCAAATGAGCTTATTTCAAATTTAAAAGAAACCTTCAAGGAACAAGCTCAAGGTGAGACTTCAACATTTATAATGCCTACCGAAAGAGAAAAAATTCAAGAAAGGAAAACTGACATTGTAAGCATTAAGAGATTAAAGGAAAAAAACAAAGCACACACCATAGTACACGTAGTTTGAAAAATTATCTAAAAAATCTGCTAAAAGAAGAAAAGTTTGATATCATAACCTCCGCGATCAACTCAAACTAAATGGTAAGAAATGTTAAATTGCTTACATTGAATGTTTATATATATATTTTTTTCATATTTCTAACTACTATATTATTGTGCAATACAGGTACAGTCGGTGGTTTTAAATACTTTACCACAAGCTGAATGTATTTTATCGAGAATAATATCCATCGGTCTGTACAGGTAAGTGTCCATGAAGCTTATGTATATTTTGTTTGCTAAGAAATCTTATATCTTACGGTGCTTTCTATCTAATATTCAGGAATCCTATATGAACCATGCTAGCATGTGCCTAGACTTGAAGAGAGAGGATCACACAACATCTGGGTTAAATTAACAAATGATTGGTTATTGTTTTGTGAGAAAATTAATTATTCTAAGTAGCTTTTGCATCAAACCCTAGTGTTTATCGTAAATCATAATTAGCTTTTCTTTTCGTAATTTCTCTGTTTATAATATTTATTTATACACAAATGTTTCAAGGTTTTTTGCATACTTAAGTTCTTTTGGTTTGTATAGAATTAATTTGAAATTGCCGATCTGACTTTTTTTTATTTCTATATGTTTGGGCTAGAAAGTTTTTACACCAATGTGAAGTAAAAAGAGTAGTAGTAGTTGCTCTAAAGTACAAAGTATTTAATATCCACCCTTTTTTAAGATTGTAATATATATATATATATTACTATACTATAATTTTTATATATTAAAATATTTATTAAGTTGTTATATTTAAAATTTTAAGAAAAGGAAAAAAAAATAATAAAAGAAAAAATATAATAAAATATTAGATAAAATAATATATTTTTTAAAAATAAAAAATATATGGACAAAGTATTTTTTTAGTATTATAAAATGTTTAGAACTACCCATAACTTCTCCCTAATCTTTAAATAGAAAAATAAATGTATTTTAGTGAACTCAAACTCAAGTTTTTCTGCACTAACAACAACTATATAACCAGCCTTAACCAAGCTTTGGCTACTCATTTAAAAATATAAGAATTTGGGAAAAAATTGATACTCATATTTTGAACCAAAGTGAATATGACCACAATATATTGATACCGTATTTATCCAATCTGATTTGATAAATAAACGTTTCAAAAAAAAAAAAGTTAATGAGAATGGAAGAAAAAATATAATCAAACGTAACCATTGAAATGGTAACACAATAGGACATAACTCAGATCATGAGATTATTCATAAATTATTACCATATAATAACACAGACGAATGATTAATATATTTACTATATAAGATTACACAACACCTCAATAAGTTAAACACACATACAACTTTAATAATTTCAGAAGCTTTGAGCAAACATTGGCCATCTTGTTCAAAGCTGCTTCCCAATCTCTGCTTTTCGGAGACTCCTTTCCTCGGATAGCAGTTTCGCAAATCTGCACCCTCCAAAACATAAAACTCATTAACTTTGTACGGTAATTATAGTTTTTTGCTGCGGAGGTTTCTCAGAAAATGCCCTTTTTGTTTTAAAGATTTCCGACCTTGATAGAGCTTCTGCATAGGTTCCTTCATTGTCAGCCGGTTCAAAGATCCCAGAGTCCAGATTCATCCTCGAAACAGGTTTGTGCAACAGCTTTTCAGCAATCTCTACCAGGTTCCTCATGTTCTTTTTAGTAGCTTTATCAGTTGATGATTCATCCTCGCTTAATTTGTCATCCTACAAGTGTTCATCATCGAAATACATTGAAACATGATGGACTGAACAAAAGTATGTTTGTGATTGATTAATGAAGGAACTTACCTGGATCCGGAGATAGTTATGCTCGGATTTAATTGCCTTGAAAATCAATGACATGTGAAGGTCAACCATGTCTGCTCCAGCATAAGTGAAAGCATCCACTAATGGGGAGCTTCCTTCACTGTAAAGCCATCCAAGAATTCCCCACTTCTCTGCCGTTTTCGCATCGTATTTCTTTACCATCTTGGAGGTTCCTGTGCCTAGTGAGATTATCAAATAATTCTCGTAGTTAAGGGCTTGTCCCTGCGAAACTTCATTTTCTTGCTCACTTGGAAAGGCTACCCCTGTTGGCTTCAATGCTAGTAGTGCCTTCACAAAAAACCATGTTTTTGCCCTCTAATTTAGAAAACAACAAATTTGGAAATAGCTAAGCTAACATTGATTGAATGGTTCCTTACTGGGTTATTTGCAGCTATCCCTCCATCAACCAGGTGAAATTCCCTATCAGCTCCTTCTGAATCTTTTGTATGAAATGCATAAGCTGGAAAATAAGTTGGAGCTGAAGCTGTGGCAATACAAATATCAGATAGCAAAGCATCTTTTGAAGGATCCATCTTTGCCTGCAACAGTATCCCAAAATTATTCATTGCCGTTTGCTCAAATTTGATAACAGTTAATATATGTATCTCTCTCTATATATATAGATTCACCTCAAAGGTTGTGAAAACGGTGGGTTGAAGCAACTTGATGTCGAAGGTTGGTATAACAACGGAGGTTAAAGTCTCATGAAGTCTTCGATCCCCAAGGACCATGCAAATCGTCTTCCTCAGATACTTTCCACTGTATTTAGGTCTCATTAGGGCATCCATTTTCATTGTCATCTTCCTAAACCAACACATCCAATATCCATCACAATGAAAAAAAAAAAAAAAAAACTCTGAATTAAATCAAAAGCAAAAACCAAATTAGAAACTGATTGGTACTTGTAGTTTTTCCGAGAAAATATCTTGGGGCCATGTCTCAGATAAAATGGAACAATATCTTCCCCTTTACAAAGAGGACGCCCATTTTCGTCTGGAGCTGTTAACATGGCTGCAATTAGACCCCCTGTGCTTGTTCCTGCAATCACATCAAAATAATCTGCAATCCGAGCATCTTCTCCATCTAGTTCCTGAAAAAAAAAAAAAAAAAAAAAAAAAAAAAAAAAAAAAAAAAGGGGTGTGAAGAGATTGAATCAAAATGCTTGATTTGAATGAATAATCACTAGTCATATGAGAGTCTACCGTACTTGTAACTTGAGTTCAAGGAAACTCAACATAGTTGCAGGTATAATACCCCTGATTCCTCCACCATCGATGCTTAAAACAGTGATTCTCCGACCATAAGTTGATGGCATGACGTCACTGGTTCCCATGGCATAGAAAAATGATATTTGTCGTGAATGTATTGACAATGGAAGCTTGAGCTTGTGATTAAATAGCTTCTCACCCAATGCTTGCAATCACATGTTTGTAAGTTTGGCAAAGGTAAAATTAGGCAAAATCTGCCTTTTGTACTCGTACAAACGCAACTTCTATAATATCCTTACAAACCCAATATTAGATTTTTGTTTATATTATCCAGAAAATTAATTTTTTTAATGTTTTTCGAACTAAATGTATATCTAACATATATTATGTTTTATACTTTCTTTGAGTTTTACATTGGATAAAATATTATATCCAATATTCATCCAAATCCGAAAAATATAAATATTTAGCTTTTATATCTGATTAGCTGTGTGATGAGGTTAAGGTTTTTTTATTTGCTGACTCTTGAAGGTTGCTTGCATCCTTAAAAAACACAAACACACACACAAGTGAAGCTGTCTTTTTCACATTAATTTTCCCTTACATAGGCACCATATCTTTGATATTTTCTCTTTATTTGTCTTTTGTTTGTTTCCAGTTTAATTGATGAAATAAAAAACTGAAACTTGCTGCTGATGACTAATCCCATACCCTTAAATAGTGGTTTGAGTTTAAGACCGAGAATTCCCTTTCATTTCATCTAAATTCAAAAAATGGAAATATATAGTTTGTTCAAAGCACCTTTCTCTTTTGATAATGACTAAACAAGCATAGTTAAGGGGTCATTTGTAATCTTAAATTTGCCTAAAACCTAGATAATTGAATGGTTGAGAAAAAAAGCTTAGCATGCTGAGCATTTAATGTCAACCGAGTATTATTGTTTTCTTCACCAATCATTCATTAATGAACATTAGACCAAATCTATGGTTTGGTCACATATATCTCATTATTATTATTTAAAAAAATTGGTTGCTGATGAGGAAATGAGTAAACTATCATGTCATTCTTTTTTACAAGTGAAATCAAAACACAGGTCAATGTACTGCAAGTAGTTGACGAAATCCTAAGGATACGAGGGCCAAACAGAAGGAGGTCGATATCTACCGCTTTTTCTATTAAACTATTCACCTCCATCCATCTTGAATAAACTCTAGTTTTGACAACTTCCAAGTTTTGTGTTAGGAATAAGATGTCCTTGGAGTAAGCTTTTAGTCGCTATTTTTAAAATTGGACTGGATTAATTGGTCAGATCGGTTAGATCGAAAATTAATTGAGATACCGATCTAGAATAAGAGATCAAATCAGTTGACTTATGAACCACTTGATCTGGTCAAATTAATCTATCAAATCGGTTGAATCAATTTTCTCTATTTTTTTAATTTTTTAATAACTTATTCAATTGAACCAGTTAGGCTAGTCAAATTAATTGAACCGAGAACCGATGGTCTGACTGGATCGACCACCGATCCGGTTTTGAAAATCTTGCTTCTAGTCATATTTGTTCTCCCGGTCAAAATAGTGGTCCATTTCATCCCCTTATCTTAGAGACTACACTTACTAAACAAAAGGATTGATCTTTAGACAAAAATCCTTGCTTGGAGTTTTGATGTAGCGTAAAATCTTTTGCAACAAAAAATCCTTGTTATTCTCTTAGTAGTGTCGCACCCCTAAAAGTGTCCTGGTAATGTTTTCTTTCCCAGAAACCTCCATTATAGAATTGTGGTAGCTTATGATGACAATAAGAGTACCAGTTGGGTTAGGCTTAGACTCCCTAAAGATAACTCCACTTTCGCCTTCCAAATTCCCCAGAAAATACAAGCGAACGTTTCTTGCTTCAGTGGTATTCAAGTATTCCCTTGTGAGCATGTGAGATCTATTCTACAACTGTATAAAACTAAATTCTTGTATTCTTTAATAAATTTGGCCACCAAACTAGATAGCTCTAGCAAAATTACATCTGACAAAAAAATATTTAAAAGATTATGTATATTTAAAACAAAGGGAGAAAGTAGTTGAAACATTAATCAATCTTTTTACTAATTCCTTTCTAATTGTGATGCACCCCTAACATATTTTACATAGGAAAATAACCAACTTGTATAGGAGTTTGAGTTTCCAATGATTTTTCCATTTGGTTTAACGCGTAGAACTCTTAATTCCTATTATTCCTCATCCAAATAGTTCATAAGAAAATTTATTTAAAAAGGTGTCATTATAATCAAACTTCCATATATAAGCTTGTCTTTCCTGCCTATAAACAAAAAGGTTATACTCTTAATATTTTTTATGCCTCGTCCGCTAAAACTAGTATAATTTTCTTATAATCCTAGGATTTTTCTATTTACATCCATGCGGTCTCTCATGGCTAAAATCTATTATTGATTCATATCCTCTCTAAAGTACACCCCATCACTACTTTGAAGCACCATACACAAATCACCACTCCTAGTTTGCACCTCTATCCTAACAAACATGTAACACCCCTTTCCCGACCCGATCGCAGGGTCTAAGTTGTGAGATGTCGCATCTATTGATGGAGCAACTACAAATATATAACATTCACATCAAAGCATAAACCATACAAGCATAAGAATTTCAAATCATAATCATGTTATACAACATTTCCCGGGACTTATAAGAACCTACGTATGCTCTAAAGTAAGCCTGAGATCAAACAATGACCAATTTGCAACATTTTTAAAATTTCAAATTGACGCTGCAACATGAGGGGGTTCTTCATCGCAATGTGACTCACTAACTTGGGCTCATTGTTACAGCAGGGTTCCTCATTAAAAGGATTAAAAGAACATATAGAATACTTATGAGGCTTGTGAAGAATGACAAGATCCTAAAAATCCATATTGACACTTACCAAAAACAATATCTACATTCTTAACAACTTATTGCTAAACAAAGCTTCAAAATCACACCAGCCCATACATTACCCCTGGGCTTGAAGTCCTATTGCGTTTGAATGTGTAATGCTAATGTGCAAGTATACACATCGAATCAAGTAATAAAGTGATGAGTGAGTATAGTCTCCACAGGGATCGAAATTTATTTAAAAATTGTTATGCTATTACTATGAATTTGAATAATTAAACTATGTAAAAGAAACAAATGAAAAAATGATGAAGAGAATGAATGGATGGATTAATAAAATCAATTATGAATGAAAAAACTGCTAGGACAATTGAAATGTTGTGGCAATTCTCAAAGAATAAGCGGGGAGGATTTGTACATTGAATGATGAAGGTTGGAATTAATCAGGTTTTATTTTTATATCATAATAATGTCATAGCATTATCTTGACCATCCTACTGTTCAGGGAGTCACTACTGCAGTCTGCTTCTTTCGAGAGCCAAACTTTAAGCTATCATTCTAAGTTTTTGTATGACTACAGAGCTCAAGAATAATATCCAGACTGTTCTTCCTTTTCTTGTACAGATCAACTTCTACGTCTAAAGTGCTACGAATATTGTAACACCCCTAACCCGATTTCGACGCCGGATTAGGGTTAAAGGCATTACCGGACAGAACGGAAACTTTTAATAAACATTACATGCAATCATTCGTCAAACACAACCAAAGTGTCCTTTATATTGGTCAACGAGACCCAAAACATGCTTTAAAGTAGGGCCGGGACTAAACCGAACACATACAGAAATTTTCAAAAAATTTAGAACTTTCTAAAGTTTCAGGGGTTACATGCCTGTGTGGGTAGGCCGTGCGCCTCCCACGGCTGCTAGACACACCCGTGTGTCTTTCCCGTGGTCGAAACTAACTTTACTCTACGGCCACCAAGCACGCCCGTGTACCTTGGCCGTGGTCGATCCTGACTTGGCCACACGGCTACCAGGCATGCCCGTATGCCAAGGCCGTGTACACCTAATTAGCTACTGACTTAATCCCACGGTCGTTAGGCACGCCCACTGTGCCACAACCGTGTGACAAAATAGGCTACTTGTAAAGCCAAATTGTCACCCACAATAGGGTCATACCTACAAGCAATGTACCAATCCATTTCATGTACAATTAACAACTAAAAACATATCAAATGTTCAACAATTCTCCACATTCAATCTCATATCTAATTATGCCAACTTGCACAACAAAATCACATATATCTATAAGCATGGTTTAACCACACTTACCCTTTATAGAACATTCTTTTGATTAAACATGCATACTCATAGTGCATTCATATACTTACCATAGTTTGACCCTTTCATTTGCTATTAAACCCTACCAAACTTGCATCATGTATCATTTATACTCATGCACATTACCAACACTTGTCAAGCCACATCTCATGGCTGTATTATACACATCTCAAGCATAACACAAAGTAACTAGCCTATACATGACGTATCTAGCTATATTCACATTACAAAAGTACCAAAAAGAGTTTGAGTAGTGTGATGACGATCCTCGACGATCCCCAAGCCTTCAGTAGCTTCAACGATCTATAAAACAGAGAAAGCACACACAAAGTAAGCTTTCAAAAGCTTAGTAAGCCATATACAAATAAGCTTAGCATATAAGCATTCAAGACACATAATCAATATAAGTTTATTACTAGCTCAATTGTATAATCATAATTCTTCTTAGCACATTTACTCAGTACATTCATTTTTCAATCTTGCCTATCATTACATACTTTATTAGCTCATAGCTTTTCTATTCATATACACACCTACATTCTCATATTCGAATACATAATTCACTTAGGTAAGTTTAAGAAGATACTTACCTTTTTATACACACATAGTGTACTTATCAAATGTACCTGACGCAAATGTACAATTAATATATTCACTCATTTCTCGTATTTGCCCATTAAACAGTTCAAAATCTAATAGGATACGCAGAGTGCCCGTAATAGTTATACAATGCCAATGTCCCAGACGTGGTCTTAAATGTAATCAGATATCGATGCCACTGTCCCAGACAGGGTCTTACACGAATCAATACGATGCTAATGTCCCGGAAAGGGTCTTACACTTAATCAAATATCGATGCCACTGCCCGAGACAGGGTCTTACACCTAAATTCTCATATCGACGTCAACGTCCCAGACGTGGTCTTACACGAAATTCTCATATCGATGCCAACGTCTGGGACGTGGTCTTACACGAAATTCTCATATCAATGCCAACGTCCTAGACGTGGTCTTGCACAAAATTCTCATATCGATGCCAACGTCCCAGACGTGGTCTTACACGAAATTCTCATATCGGTGCCAACGTCCCAGACGTGGTCTTACACGAAATTCTCATATCATACCAACATCCCAAGGTTCAAATAGAACTTCTAGAACTTAAATAACTTGTCGACTTATTCATAAAACTCAGATTTCACATACAATCCATCTCAATGAATATTCATAGCAATTCAAATTTCATTTATTCACAAATAGTGTAATGCAAATACATTTATTCATATATCGACTTACCTTGAGTTCGGTTTAACGGAAACGGATACGACTACTCAATTACTTTCGCCATCCCGCGATCTAAGTCTGATTTCTTCGGTTCTTGATCTATACATATTCAAATTTACCCCTTTTATTCACTATCTCATCCAATTCAATCCAAATATACATATTTAGGGCAATTTATAAATTAGCCCTCACATTTGCACATTTTATCAATTTAGTCCATTTTTCTCAAAATATTAAATACACAAAATCACCATATATATATATACATATACTTAGCCGAATGCTTATATATCTTATACAAGCCCATATTTTCATCAAACTCACAATTTAGTCCTTCAAATAATTATTTTCTCTATTTAGTCCTATTTAGCTAAATTCATCAAAATTCCAAGAACAAAACATGTTTATCAAATACATATCTTTCATATTTCACTATTAAACATCACAAGTCACATGAGTTCATCAAAGTCTCATTTCATAAACATAACCAATTCTTAAAATTGAAGCATGAGTTTTGTAGTAGACAAAGCAACAATTACAAAAACGTAGAAATTATCGAAAATCGATCAAATCTTACCTTGAATTTGAATCAAAAGCTTGCCGAAAACCTAGCTTCTTTTTTTTTTCTTTTCTTTGTTATTTCGGCAATATAGGATGGAAAATGGCTTTATTATCATGCATTTGTTTTATTATAATATCTTATAATATAATATTATTACTTAAATAATAACATTAACATATAAAAGCATAATGTATGCATGTTGCCGTCCACTAACAATAGTTTTGGCTTAATTGCCACATAAGTCCATCTTTTCATAAAACATGCAAATTTGCATTTCAATGCAATTCAATCATTTTCATCAAATTAAACACACAAACGAGCAAATTAACTTATGGAAATTTAGCACATGCTCAATCACACATCAAAGACACAGAAAATAATATTAAAATATTATACTGGCTCGGGTTTGTGGTCTCGAAACCACTGTTCTGACTAGGGTATAAACTGGACTGTTACAATTCTCCCCCCTTAGGGATTTTCGTCCCCGAAAATCTTACGTTTAAACAAATTCAAATATTGCTGTCTCATTGAATTTTCAGGCTCCCACGTAGCCTCTTCTTTTCCGTATCGATTTCACAATACTTTCACTAATGGAATTTTCTTGTTTCTCAACTCTTTCAATTCACGAGCTAGGATATGGATAGGTTCTTCCTCATATGTCATATCAGATCAAATTCCCATCTCAACAGGAGCAATCTCATGTGACGGATCAGATCGATATCTACGGTGCATCGAAGTATGAAATACATTGTGTATCTTTTCTAGTTTAGGTGGTAGCAACAATCTGTATGCAACTGGTCCAACACGCTCAATAATTTTATACGGTCCACTGAACCTCGGACTCAACTTGCCTTTGCGTTTGAATCAAAGCACTTTTTTTCATGGTGACACTTTCAAAAATACTTTGTCACCTATCTTAAATTCTATATCTTTTTGTTTCGTGTCCGCATAATACTTCTGACGATCAGATGCTGATTTCAGACTATCACGGATTACTTTCACTTTCTATTCAGTGTCTTTTATAAAATTAACCCCGTGTAGCTTATTTTCACTAAGCTTGATCCAATACAATGGTGTTTTATATTTACATTCATACAAAGTCTCACATTACGCCTTTTTAATGCTTAACTGAAAACTGTTATGAGCTTTATTCAAAATTAACTGATTCAACTCTGAATTCCTCGGTATACAGATTCTATCTTGAAATCTCAAACAATCATCAACATCTACTCAAAATTTCGAATCGGAGTTCAAATCACACTGAGCTCGTTTCGCTATTATTTCATTACTTTACTTTCTAAGCATCACTGTATACCACAAATTATTTACCCAATTCCTGTTATACTAACACTAAAGCTTTGGTTAACAGAGTTTTCAACTGATCAAAACTTTTCTGACATTTATCGGATCATTCAAATCTAGCATCTTTCTGAAGTATTCTAATCAACAGAGTTGCAATAATCGAAAAGCTTTTTACGGTTCTTCGATGATAACCAACAAGTCCTAGAAAGCTACAGACTTCAGACACATACCTCGGGGGTTTCCAATCCTGAATAGCAGAAATCTTGCTCGGATCAACTCGTGTGCCAGTGGTTGATACAATATATCCTAGAAAACTGATTTTATGCAATCGAAATTCACATTTGCTAAATTTCGTATACAATTGCTTTTCTATCAGAGTTTGCAATATAATTCTCAAATGTTTAGCGTTTTCAATCTCATCATGTAAATAAATCAAAATGTCATCAATGAAAACAACGACACATCGATCTAGGTACGGTCTGAAAATTCTGTTCATCAGATCCATAAACACTATAGGAGCATTTGTTAGTGCAAATGGAATATCTAAAAATTCATAATACCCGTACCTCGTTCTGAAAGCAGTTTTTAGAATGTCTAATTCTTTTACTCGCAGCTGATAATACCTTGACCTCAGATCAATCTAAGAAAATACGGTAGGTCCTTTTAATTGATCAAACAAATCGTCAATCTTGGGTAACGGTATGGATTCTTTATTGTTACTTTATTCAATTGACAATAATCAATGCACATTCTCATTGTGCCATCTTTCTTTTTCACAAACAGAACAAGAGCACCCTAAGGTGAGAAACTCGGTCTAGCAAACCCTTTGTCAGTCAACTCTTACAACTGTGACTTTAACTCTTCCAACTCTGATGGTGCCATTCTATATGGATCTATTGAAATAGGAGTCATACCAGGTAATAGATCAATACCAAATTCAACTTCACATAGCAATCCCAGTAATTCTTTAGAGAACACATCAGAATACTCACATATAACAAGCACTAATTCAACTTTCTTCTCAGACACTTTTGAATCAATCACATAAGCAAAATATGTCTCAAACCCCTTTTCACACATCTTTGAGCTTTCAATACAGATATCACAGCCGAAAATTCATTTCAATCTCTAGACTCAACTCTGACTATTTCACCATTTGAACATTTCAAATCAATAATCTTTCTCTTAAAGTTTACAACAGCATCATACAGTGTCAACCAATTCATACCCAAAATGGTATCAAACTCATCAAATGGTAATAGCATCAGATCAGTAAGGAAATAGATATCTTGAAACATTAACGGGCAATTCTTGTATACTTTGTCAACTAAGACACTTTTACCTAAGGGGTTCGATACTTTTATAACAACCTCAGTAGACTCTACAGGAAAAGTTTTACTGAATACTAAATTCATACATATATATGAATGTGTAGAACTAGGGTCTATCAATGCAATCACAGAAGTATCATAGAATATAAATGTACCCGTTATAACATCTGGAGATGAAGCTTTCTCTCGAGCTCGAATAGCATATGCTTTGGCAGGCGCTCTAGCTTCAGATCTCGCAACAGTATCTCTCGTAGTTCTCTGTTTACAACTAGTATTTCTTACATTTTTTGAAAGTCTACCTCTCATTGGAGCATTATCAGATCTCGGATTCTGAACAATTTCTGGCCCAAAGGACTCCGGGCAATCACGAATGAAATGATCTAATGATCCACGTCTGAAGAAAGCTCGATCATTTAAGCTACAACTTCTCGGATGTCTTTTACCATAATGTTTACATTCAGGTCTTTCGGATCTGACATTTCCAACACTAGCCATTGAAGTTGCTGGAGCTTTGGAGCTCAACTGTGACCTAGCTCGATCTCTACTCGAATGCCTCACATTAACCTTTGAACGGCTATGTTCATCTCCAAATTTCTTCAAGGCAGATTGAAATGATTTGCTCAGAAATCTCTTTTTCTTATCTTTGGCTTTAGACTCAGCTTTGAATGCTCGATCAACTAGCACTACGAACTCTTTTATCTTCACAGTACCAACTAACATTTGGATATCTTCATTTAGGTCATCTTCAAATCTTTTACACATTATTGCTTTATTCGAAATGCATTCCCGAGCATATTGACTTAATCTCACAAACTCTCGTTTGTATTCAGTAACAGACATGTGACCTTGTTTCAATTTCAAAAATTCTTTTCGTTTCTGATCAATGAATCTCTGAATAATGTATTTTTTTCTAAACTCAGACTAAAAGAAATCCCATGTGACTCGTTCTTTAGAAACAACTAAAATCAAAGTTTTCCACCACTGATAAGCCGTGTCTCGTAACAAAGATACAACAAATTTAATACGTTCTTCAAAACTCAACGACATTTCATCAAATACTCGGATAGTGTTTTCTAACCAGAACTCGACTTTCTCAGCATCGCCATTATTGGTAGCTCTAAACTCTTCAGCCCCATACTTACGGATTTTATCGATCGGAGGCTTATTCAATAGGTTTGAATTCATAATCGGAGACATAGTAGATGTCTAAGGGGGATTAAATTGAGGCAGAAATTGTGAAATAGTCGGGTTATTTCTAACAAATTGAGTGAACCACTCACTTACCATCTGAAAGAAAGCTTGTTTAACTTCTCCCTCTTGACCGCTCGTAGTTGGTCTCGAATCAAAGGGCGCTGTCCCTTGCGCGGGAGCAGCCGCATTACTTTTTACATCATCAGCCACGGCTCTTTTGAGATCCATTACTATACATAAATCACATTTTTATGTCAGGATTCATCACACTATCACAGTTCAGATTTATGGCATGTATAGCTAGACTCTGACACGCTACGTTAGTCTGAGAATCGACTAAATTGTAACTTTGATACCAATCAAATGTAACACCCCTAACCCGATTCTAACGTCAGATTAGGATTAAAGGCATTACCGGATAGAACGAAAACTTTTACTAAACATTACATGCAATCATTCGTCAAACACAACCAAAGTGTCCCTTATATTGGTCAACGAGACCTAAAGCATGCTTTAAAGTAGGGCCGCGACTAAACCAAACACATACAGAAATTTTCAAAAAATTTAGAACTTTCTAAAGTTTCAGGGGTTACACACTCGTATGGGTAGGTCGTGCGCCTCCCACGGCTGCTAGACACACCCGTGTGTCTTTCTCGTGGTCGAAACTGACTTTACTCCACTGCCACCAAGCACGCCCGTGTACCTTAGCCGTGGTCGATCCTGACTTGGCCACACGGCTACCAGGCATGCCCGTGTGCGAAGGTCGTGTACACCTAGTTAGCTACTGACTTAATCCCACGGTCGTTAGGCACACCCGTGTGCCACAACCGTGTGACAAAATAGGTTACTTGTAATGCCAAATTGTCACCCACAATAGGGTCATACCTACAAGCAATGTACCAATCCATTTCATGTACAATTAACAACCAAAAACATATCAAATGTTCAACAATTCTCCACATTCAATCTCATATCTAATTATTCCAACTTGCACAACTAAATCACATATATCTATAAGCATGGTTTAACCACACTTACCCTCCATGGAACATTCTTTTGATAAAACATGCATACTCATAGTGCATTCATATAGTTACCATAGTTTGACGATTTCATTTGCTATTAAACCCTACCAAACTTGCATCATGTATCATTTATTCTCATGTATATTACCAACATATGTCTAGCCACATCTCATGGCTATATTATACACATCTCAAGCATAACACAAAATGACTAGCTTATACTTGCCATATCTAGCTATATTCACATTACAAAAGTACCAAAAAAGGTTTGAGTAGTGTGATGACGATCCTCGACTGTCCCTGAGCCTTCAGTAGCTTCAATGATCTATAAAACAGAGAAAACACACAGAAAGTAAGCTTTCAAAAGCTTAGTAAGCCATATACAAATAAGCTTAGCATATAAGCATTCAAGACATATAATCAATATAAGTTCACTACTAGTTCAATTGCATAATCATAATTATTCTTAGCACATTGATAAACCATAATAGTAACATATTTTAAGCCCACATTTAGCATCCTTGTGAATTATGTAATTTGGCGCTCTTAATCCTTTGTTTTCATGTTTTATACTCAAGAGAGCATAGGAGGATGAAAAGATCGAGAAACGAGCTGAAAACAGAGTAAATGGGCCATATCACCAAATCAACATGGCTTGGGCCCAAGACCACACGGTCGTGCCTCATTCAACTGTCTCGAACACGGCCTGGCCACAACTTACAAGGGCGTGTGCCATGGGCGTGTCCCTGCTGCGGCCAAGAGGAGTTTTACTCGGAATAGGATACTGGAAGGCAAAGAAACACATTCCAAAGTTTATATAAACACCCAAATAGTAATCCTATTTGGATTAGGATACTTGGAGGCCAAGTAAGGCATCACAAAGCCTATATAAACACCCTAGGGGGAAACTTAAGTGGGGAGTTCGGCAGAAGCCTTCTGTCAGGGCTTTTGTCAGGGGCGTCTAGCTAGGCCAAAGGAGATAGATTTGTGGGAATTTATTCAAAGATATCCATTTGATTCATCTAAAGACGCCGGAATCATACTCGAGACGGAGGATTTCTCCTTCAATTCCTTCAGGGGTTTTTAGGGATTTTTTATGTTTTGTTTTATCTTTTCTTCTAAGATGTTTTCTTTTATTATTATGAACTAAACCCCCAGATACCTGAGGGGGATGAAACCTAAGATGAATCTTGTTATCATTTGCTGAACTATATGATAAATACTTGATTTGTTCTTAATTATGTGTTATTAACTCTTGTTTTGATATTTCTGGGATATTAATTCAAGTATGATGTGCTTAGGTGGAGGAGCAAAAGTCCATGCCTAAGAGTAGATCTAGCATAGTTAAGCGGAGTTGCTCGCGCGGCTAGAGATAGGGTGACGAAAATCTGTCGGATTAGGGTCAAACCTAATATGGGAGTCCATAGATTAAGTTAATGCAATTCTAGGGGTTTTAATTAGAAAGAGATTTCAATTAATCAACCTAGGGTTAGACGTTAATCGCCTCGAGTGATTAATATACATTAGGGAACCCTACGGATCAAGTCAAGTGAATAAATTGCCTGGTTCAGAGTTAGATAACAAGTGAAATCTAGGTGGATTCTTCCTCGATATTGTCTTAATCAATTGCTTTTTCTCAAAGTATTTTTCCCCAAATTTTATTCTTCTTTAGAGTCTTTAGTTTAGTAGTTAGTTAATTTAGATTAATAAACAAATTCCTTTAATTTAGGCTAGATAATAAAAAGAAAGTTAGTATTAGTACTTTTAGTTCCTTTGGGTTCGACAATCCGGTCTTGCGTTAACTATACTACTATTCGATAGGTGCGCTTGCCTCACATTATTGTCATAGTTAGTTTCCAGGTTCGATTATTCATTATATAAATTTTAAGACTTTGACATCGCATAAAACAACAATCACACATTTACTCAGTACATTCATTTTTCAATCTTGCCTATCATTACATACTTTATTAGCTCATAGCTTTTCTATTCATATACACACTTACATTCTCATATTCGAATACATAATTCACTTAGGTAAGTTTCAGAAGATACTTACTTTTTATACACACACAGTGTACTTATCAAACGTACCTGAAGCAAATGTACAATTCACATATTCATTCATTTCTCGTATTTGACCATTAAACAGTTCGGAATCTAATAGGATACGCAGAGTGCCCGTAATAGTTATACAATGCCAACGTCCCAGACGTGGTCTTAAATGTAATCAGATATCGATACCACTGTCCCAGATAGGGTCTTACACGAATCAATACGATGTCGATGTCTCGGACATGGTCTTACACGTAATCAAATATCGATGCCACTGTCCCAGACAGGGTCTTACACCTAAATTCTCATATCGATAGCAATGCCCCAGACGTGGTCTTACACGAAATTCTCATATTGATGTATATGTCCCAGATGTGGTCTTACACGAAATTCTCATATTGATGCCAACGTCCCAGACGTGGTCTTACACAAAATTCTCATATCGATGCCAACATCCCAGACGTGGTCTTATACGAAATTCTCATATCGATGCCAACGTCTCAGATGTGGTCTCACGAAATTTTCATATCGATACCAACGTCCCAGACGTGGTCTTACACTGAATTCTCATATCGATACCAATATCCCAAGGTTCAAACGGAACTTCTAGAACTTAAATAACTTATTAACTTATTCGTAAACCTCGGAGTTCACATACAATCAATCTTAATGAATATTCATAGTTTCAAATTTCATTTATTCACAAATAGTGTAATGCAAATACATTTATTCATATATCGACTTACCTCGAGTTTGGTTTAACGGAAACGGATACGGCTACTTAATTAGTTTCGCCTTCCCGCGATCTAAGTCGGATTTCTTCGGTTCTTAATCTATACATATTCAAATTTACCCGTTTTATTTACTATCTCATCCAATTCAATCCAAATATACACATTTAGGGCAATTTATAAATTAGCCCTCACATTTGTAGATTTTTTCAATTTAGTCCATTTTTCTCAAAATATCAAATACACAAAATCACCATATATATATATATGTTTAGTCGAATGATTATATATCTTATACAAGCCCATATTTTCATCAAATTCGCAATTTAGTCCTTCAAATAATTATTTTATCTATTTAGCCTTATTTAGCTAAATTCATCAAAATTCCAAGAACAAAACATGTTTATCAAATACATATCTTTCATATTTCACTATTAAACATCACAAATCACATGAGTTCATTAAAGTCTCATTTCATAAACATAACCAATTCTCAAAATTGAAACATGGGTTTTGTAGTAGACAAAGCAACAATTACAAAAACGTAGAAATTATCAAAAATCAATCAAATCTTACCTTGAATTTGAATCAAAAGCTTGCAGAAAACCTAGCTTCTTTTTCTTTTTCTTTTCTTTGTTATTTCGGCAATATAGGATGGAAAATGGCTTTATTATCATGCATTTGTTTTATTATTGATCGTTTGTCTATCGAGTTTTAAAATTTATAAAGAGAATGATCGAACCTAGAAACTAACTCTGACAATGATTAAAGGCAAATGTACCTATTGAACAGTAGTATAGCTTAAGCAAGACTGGATTATCGAACCTAAAGGAACTAAAACTACTAATACTAACTTTCTTCTTATTATCTAGCCTAAGAATTAAGTGATTGGTTTATTTAATCTAAATTGACTATTACTAAGCTAAAGGTGCAAAGACAAAAAGGAATGAAGTGGGAAAATAACTTGAGAAACAACCAATTGATTAAGACGACACCCAAGGAAGAATCCACCTAGACTTCACTTGTTATCTAACACTGAACTAGACGATTTATTCATTTGACTTGATCCGTGAGACTCCCTAATGTATATTAAACCCTCTCTCGAAGCGAATAACATCTAACCATTGGTTAATTAACGTAAATCTCTTTCTCACTTAATAACCTCCTAGAATAGTAGTAAATCGATCTATGGATTCCCATATTAGGTTTCACCCTAATCCGAAAAAGTTTCGTCACCCTATCTCTAGGTGCGCGAACAACTCCGCTGTAATTATGCTGGATTTATGAATAGGCAGGGACTTTTGCTCTACCACCTAAACACATCATCCTTGAATCAATATTCGCGAAATATCAACACAAGAATTAAGCACACATAATTAAGAACAAATCAAATATTTATCATATAGTTCAGAAAACAATAACAAAATTCATTTAGGTTTCATCCCCTTCAGGTATCTGAGGGTTTAGTTCATAATAAATAAATAAAACATCTCAAGAGAAAAGATAAAAAAAAACATAAGAACTCCCTAAAACTCCCTGAAGGGATTGAAGGAGAGATCTGCCATCTTGAATAGAATTTCGGCTTCTTGGGATGGATCAACTTGCTATCTTCAAGTGATTCCAACAAATCAGACCTTCTCGGCTTAGCTCCTTGGCCTAGCTTGACCGCCCCCTTTCTGGTAGCCCTTAGGGAGTTTATATAGGCTTTTAAAATAGGTTTCTTTGCCCTTAAGTATCCAAATCTGAATGAAATTGCTTATTGCCACGACAGGGACACGGCCATGTCACACGCCCGTGTGACTAGTCTTCAACCCGTGTTTGAATTTCTTTATTGAGGCATGGCCGTTTGATTCAGGGGTAAGACCATGTTCTAGATGATTAGAGAGGCACGGCCGTGTGGGCTTAAGTCCAGGCCGTGTCGATTTCTTCCTTGGCCCAATTTGCTTCGTTTTAGGCCAGTTTCTTGTTCTTTTTATCCTCGGGTGCTTTCCTGGGTATAGGACATGAAAAGAAAG
This sequence comes from Gossypium bickii, assembly GCA_025503065.1. Taxonomy (NCBI): domain Eukaryota; kingdom Viridiplantae; phylum Streptophyta; class Magnoliopsida; order Malvales; family Malvaceae; genus Gossypium; species Gossypium bickii. The sequence continues at coordinate 39,166,397 of CP106711.1, forward strand.
GATTAAGAGCACCTTTTTATATGAATCAAGGGATAAATCATCCAAAAGCATACTAAATTTGGGATTAAACTATGTTGCTATTATGGTTTATCAAATACCCCCACACTTAAGCTTTTGCTTGTCCTCAAGCAAAATTCTCAATTTACAATTAAAACGAACATTCAATAATTCATAATTCCTATCAACAATGTCTTATCATAATTCATAATTAATTTATACATGGATAATTCAAACTCAAAGAGTCCTAAAGATTCAATCAAGATAAGTCATACATTTGTATCGTGAGAACGTAGGTGTCTCCCCTTATTTAAATAATTACTTTTAATTCATAACTGACAAGGATTAATATCCTCACAAAAGATTCACTCAAATCACTCTAAGTGTTTAAGGTTCAGTAAAAGAGCACTCATAAGGCGAACCTGAAAAGTTAATCCCATAGGCTTGCCTGAAAATTAAATCTCCACCACTGTAAAATGAGATGATAAACAGATCAAAAGGTCTTTGTCAGGGTTGTAACGGGGCTAGGGTTAAAGGTGTGGATAAAGGCTGAATTAGAAGGTTAGAATAGAGACTAAATTGACAAGTTACCTATCTAGAAATAAATAATTACATCAACTGAAAATTAATAACCCTAATAATACGAGCTTTTTCTTTTGACTTTAACATTATAAGCTCACTATATAATACTAATACTGAATATACTTCGATTTTTTTAAGAACAAATCAATAATTACATAATAAGGAATGAATCTATTAATTAAGAAAATGATCATAGCTAGGCAACTGATCAAATTAAATCTCGATATAAGGGTAGTCAAAAGGGAATGGTGATAACAAATACAAAGGGGTTTGGGGTTAATATTAGCTGGTGAGTTAATAAAAAAGGGTTGTTAGGATTAACGGGGTTCACTAGGGGTTAATTATGAATGTAGGCTTTTTATGGAGTAAGTGGGTTAAATCTTAGGTGCATTTATCATCTCTGTAGATCAAATCATAGGTGTGGTCTTGACATGTATAATCAAGGCAAGTTCTAGAATAATAGTTCAATGTTGACACATTCATAATCAATAAAGTGAGTAAGAAAAGAATATATGCTCTATACTGCTCAAAGTCTCACAAAAATTATGGGTTTTGACATCATCCTTGTAAATTTCAAATTTCAAAGTAATTTTCAAATTCAGGTTAACAACCTAAAAAATTTTAATTTTTAAAATTAGACTTATCATGCTTGATTTTCTAGTATCTTAAAATTTCAATCATCAATGCACAATTATCAATGACTTACTCAAAAACATATCAATAAAAATCATAAATCATCAGAAATTTCATCTTAATTAGTAATATGAGGAATTTACTTAAAAACAAGATTAAATTCAGGGATTTGAGAATAATGTAAAAAAGTTAGACGCTTTTATCCTTAGGGATTTGAGAAAAATGCAGAAAGTTAGGCACTTTCCCCCCCACACTTAAGATGTACATTGTCCTTAATGTACAAAGATAGATAATAAAATTTAAGGAATAAATGAAAAGAGAAGCGGAGAAGTGAAACTTCCTGAATTTTGGATGTATTCCTTGAGTCGGAGGTTTAGAGGAGTCGGTCTGGATGACGATCCTGTGCTAGATTAAGAAATTGGGTAGCTCATGGGAAGTTAGCCAGGAATTATTAAGACACATTTAAAATAAACTAAATGTATAGTTAAAAATAAGAAAGATAAAGAAAAAGGAAACAAAAATGTAAACAAAATGAAAATTAAAGATGAATGGACCGAAGAGTCCTTATTGTTGGATTGTTCGCGATGTGGGTGTGACCTCTAAGGCTGGGGAGGTGCTGGCGGTGGTGGAAGTGGCGTGATTCCCTAGCAGCCTTTTGAACCTGACACTAAGAAAGTAAAATAAGTTATACTAAATTAAGCATAAGGTTATCAAAGAGAAGGAAATTGAAGCAAAAAAGAAAAGAAAAATAAAATCTAAATGGTCTCAAAGTCCCTTGGCTTGTTGTTTGGATGAAGCGGCCAGCATGAACTTATGTATTGGGGTCTCCATCAGGTAGACAATGCTTGGCTTCTTCCACTTCTTCGTCATGGCTTTGGTGTGGCTCAAGAGTTATAGAGACTTGTTATGAAGAGGGAAGAAGGGGAGAAAGAAAAAGAAGTGATCAGTAAGAGGATAAAAAATGGGGGAAGGGAGGTTGGGTTTAAATAGAGTTTCAATTCTGGTACATTCGCATGCCCGTGGACCGATGACGTGTCAATTCACACGGCTACCTCACATGGCCTTGTGTCTAGGTGTGTTGGCTCACCCACACCCGTTTTGCAGATTGCCACGGCCGTTGGTGATAAGTCAGTATGTTAGCACGGTTGTGAGGCATGGGCGTGTTCTACCCGTGGTCAGCAAGTCAGTAGCTACATATGGTCGTGGGACACGGCCGTGCCACTTTGTCAGTGCCCGTGGGGGAGTGGTTGAGTCCATGATTTCGAAATTTAGTTGAATCTGACTTGTACCATCCTGCCATGTTAGTACCAAGATTCTTGAGGTATGCACGGTCTCGGCCACGGCCGTGTGGCCTGGAAATCTGCACCCTTGGTTATTTTTAAGTTAGATAAAAAGAAATAATAAAATAAAACATAAAATTTAATGAGGTTAGTACTTGGGTTGCCTCCCGAGAAGTGCTCGTTTATAGTCTTAAGCTAGACTTTCCTTGTATTTGCTACAATCAGGGTGGTTTAAAAGTTTGAATACCTTTCCTCATGTTTACAGTTTTATTTTCTTGATAAAGTTTAAGTCGAGAGGCGTTTACCTTAAAATTGTCAAATGTTGGAGTGCTTACGTCGACTGTTCTGTGTGGGAAAATATTATGTACCTTAAGAGGAATTTCTTCGGTTGCTTTCGGGCCTGATGTGGTGATTCGAGGATCGACTTTGTCTAACAGTACCTGGTTTCCTATTTTGAAGTGGTTTGATGTTCCTCTGAGCTCTTTTGGGGGCTCCTTAGGTTTTACTTCGTGCTGTTTCTGTTCCTCTTTGATTTATGTTTCTTGCTCTTTTAGTTTGTCGACCCTAAGGCTTTGTTCCTTAAGTAATTCTAGTTTGTTGGTTTGGGGTTTATGATTTGGCTCAGGTTTGTATACTTGTGGTGTTTTCTGCGATGAAGGTTACACACATTGATTATTGACTGGATTGACTTTCTTACCTTCATCGATTATTGTCCTGGACGAGTCAAGAGCTTGAAGACTGATTGATTTGTCACCTACACAAAGTATGAGTTCTCCTGTGGCAACATCAATTTTAGTCTTGGCAGTTGCTAGAAAGGGTCTTCCTAAAATTAGGGGGATTGAATTATGCTCATCCATGTCTAAGACAACAAAATCTACTAGGAAAACAAATTTATTGATTTTTACAAGAACATTTTCGATAATGCCCCTAGGAATTCTAACAGTTTTATCAGCTAATTGAATACTCATCCTAGTTTGTTTGGGCTTCCCTAGACCTAGTCGTTTAAACAATGTATAAGGCATGACATTTATACTTGCCCCTGAATCAGCTAACGCATTATCAATAGTTAAACTACCAATTAAACATGGAATTGTAAAACTCCCTGGATCTTTTTGCTTCCGTGGTAGTCTATTATGTAACATTGCTGAGCATACTGCATTTTTAATTCCTCATGTGGCTCTTCGTCTAATTTGCGCTTGTTCATCAAGAGCTGTTTTAAAAATTTCCTCGAGTCTGGCATCTGAAAAAGAGCTTTAAAAAGAGGTAAGTTGATATGTAATTTCTTTAAAAGTTTAAGAAACTTACCAAACTATTCTTTCGTATCATCTCTTTTCATTGCTTCTGGATAAGGTATGCGAGGTTTATTATTTGATTACCGGTTTTGACTTTTCCCGTGTTACCTCTACTTTACCTTCTTCTACCTCGTTTCTTCTATTGAGTTGGATTCATCTAACCCTTTACTATCATGAGCAGTGATGGCTTGGATTTGCTCCTTTGGGTTAATCTCCATGTTACTTGGTAGACGTCCTTGCCGTCGTTCGGACATTAACTTTGCAAGTTGTCTGACTGCCTTAGTGACTTCCCCTACAGACTTAGCAATTTCCCCGATTCGGTTCTTGGTCTCTTCAACCGATGTTTGTTGATCTCTAAGTGTTTTCTCTGTATCTTGGAGACGATTTTCTATGGCTGCCATGAATTTTGTCAGCATTTGTTCAAGGTTTGGCTTCTTCTCTTACGAATATGGCTGATTTTGGAAGTTTTAAAGAGGTTGTTGTCTTTGATTTCCTTGATTTCCTTGACCTCCCCATGAAAAATTTGGGTGGTTCCTCCAACCTAGATTGTAAGAATTACTATAAGGATTATTATTAGGTCTGAAATTATTACCTATATAATTCATCTGCTCGCTTTCTACTCCCGGTTGGTAGGGTGGGTACTCAGGATTCGCCACAGTTCCACTTTGCGTCGCACTGTATTACTGGGTGTACCTGCGAAGAACAAAAAATATCGATCTTTTATTCATCATCTCCATCTATGTTGATAGCATGGTCACTGCATCGAGGTTGTAAACTCCGGCTGATTTTGTTGGTTTCGTCCTTGTAACCTGTCACTGATAGTTATTCAGTGACATCTCTTCAATGAACTCGTAGGCTACTTCAGGAGTTCTGTTGTTCAGGGTTCCACCGGTGCCTGAATCGAATAGTTGCCTCGTTGAGGTGTTTACACCGTTATAAAAAGTTTGGACTTGAAGCCAGAAGGGTAAACCATGGTGTGGACACCTTCTCAAGAGGTCCTTGTATCTCTCTCATGCGTCATATAATGTTTCTAAACCCATTTGCACAAAAGAAGAGATATCATTCCGTAATTTGGCCGTTTTGGCCTGTGGGAAATATTTCAATAAAAAGTTTTTGGTCATTTGATCCCATGTAGTGATTGACCCTCGTGGTAATGAGTTTAACCACTGTTTGGCTTTATTCCTTAATGAAAAGGGAAATAACCCAAGACGTATGACATCATCAGAAACGCCATTAATTTTGAAGGTATCACAGAACTCTAAGAAATTAGCTATATGAGTGTTTAGGTCTTCGTCCTGCAAACCATCAGATTGAACAAATTGTTGAATCATTTGTATTGTGTTAGGCTTTAATTAAAAATTATTAGCAGCTATAGCAGGCCTAACAATACTCGATTCTGCTCCTGTTAAATGTGGTTTAGCATAATCAAACATAGTACGTGGAGCATTGTTTTCTCCCACATCATGTGGTTGTTGAGTATTGTCGTCCATCCATTTAGTAGGGTTGGATCTGCCTTCTTCTGCATAATTTAGGGCTCGCTTGATTTCTCTACGATTGCTTCGAGCGGTAGCTTCAATATCACTGTCATATACTAAAAGTCCTCTCGGGTTCCTTCTAGTCATAAACTAGAGGTACCTGCTGGAAAAGAAGTAAAAATTTCAGCAAAAACAAAAATAAAAATAAATTGTGGAAAATAAAAATATAAAGAATAATGGCTAGAGTAATAAAAATAGAGTTTTCTTAATATTATAATTCCCCGACAACGGCGCCAAAGACTTGATCGTATGTCTATCGAGTTTTAAAATTTATAAAGAGAATGATCAAACCTGGAAACTAACTCTGACAACGATTAAAGGCAAGTGTACCTATCGAACAGTAGTATAGCTTAGGCAAGACCGAATTATCGAACCCAAAGGAACTAAAAGTACTAATACTAACTTTCTTCTTATTATCTAGCCTAAGAATTAAGTGATTAGTTTATCTAATCTAAATTGACTATTACTAAGCTAAAGGTGCAAAAACAAAAAGGAATGAAGTGGGAAAATAACTTGAGAAAAAACCAATTGATTAAGCTGACACCCAATGAATAATCCACCTAGACTTCAATTGTTCTCTAACACTGAACTAGACGATTTATTCATTTGACTTGATCTGTGAGACTCCCTAACGTATATTAAACCCTCTTTCGAGGCGAATAATGTCTAACCCTAGGTTAATTAATGGAAATCTCTTTCTCACTTGACAACCCCCTAGAATAGCAGTAAATCGATTTATGGATTCCCATATTAAGTTTAACCCTAATCCGGCAAAGTTTCGTCACCCTATCTCTAGGCGCGCGAACAACTCCGCTGTAATTATACTAGATCTATGAATAGGCAGGGACTTTTGCTCCACCACCTAAACACATCATACTTGAATCAATATCCGCAAAATATCAATACAAGAAATAAGCACACATAATTAAGAACAAATCCAATATTTATCATATAGTTTAGAAAACAATAACAAGATTCATCTAGGTTTCATCCCCTTTAGGTATTTAAGGGTTTAGTTCATAACAAATAAATAAAACATCTCAAGAGAAAAGATAAAACAAAACATAAGAACTCCCTAAAACTCCTTGAAGGAATTGAAGGAGAGATCCGCCATCTTGAGTAGAATTTCGGCTTCTTGGGATAGATCAACTGGCTATCTTCAAGTGATTCCCACAATTCAGACCTTCTCGGCTTGGCTCCTTGGCCTAGCTTGACCGCCCCCTTTCTGGTAGCCCTTAGGGGGTTTATATAGGCTTTTGAAATAGGTTTCTTTGCCCCTAAGCATCCAAATCCGAATGAAATTGCTTATTGCCACGACAGGGACATGGCCATGTCACACGCCCGTGTGACTAGTCTTCAACCCGTGTTCGGATTTTTTTAATGAAGCACGGCCGTGTGATTCAGGGGTAAGACCGTGTTCTAGATGATTAGAGAGGCACGGTCGTGTGGGCTTAAGTCCAGGCCGTGTCGATTTCTTCCTTGGCCCAATTTGCTTCATTTTAGGCCCGTTTCTCGTTCTTTTTATCCTCGTGTGCTTTCCTAGGTATAAGACATGAAAAGAAAGGATTAAGAGCCCCTGTTTATATGAATCAAGGGATAAATCATCCAAAAGCATATTAAATGTGGGATTAAAATATGTTACTATTACGATTTATCAATTATAATATCTTATAATATAATATTATTACTTAAATAATAACATAAACATATAAAAGCATAATGTATGCATGTTGCCATCCAGTAACAATAGTTTTGGCTTAATTGTCACATAAGTCCTCACACTTACAAAGACTTAACAATTAGGCATCTTTTCATAAAACATGCAAATTTGCATTTCAATGCAGTTCAATCATTTTCATCAAATTAAACACACAAACGAGCAAATTAACTTACAGAAATTTAGCACATGCTCAATCACACATCAAAAACACAGAAAATAATATTAAAATATTATACTAACTCGGGTTTGTGGTCTCGAAACCACTGTTCCGACTAGGGTTTAAACTGGGCTGTTACAAATATTCTTTCGAATACTCACTTGTATCAACCGATAATAATTTATTTAATCTTTTTAGAATTAAATCGGATCTAACAACATACCATACAATCATCTATGTCTAGAGCTTGCATGCATGCATTTAAAATAATAAAAAATTGAATGAAATAGTAATCTACTCAAAATCAGACCATGGGCATTAAAGATAGTAAAAATTCACCCAAATAATTGTAGCCCGATGAGATTTAGCTCATGAATTGGACATTGAAATCGAAAATAAAACCATTCAATATCATCATTCAAGTTTATGAATCACAAAGTTGAAATTAGAAAATAAAGGTAGAACTGTAGGAAGCTCTCGCTACTCTAGCTTTCACTTTAATACTGAAATTGGATGCAAAACCCAGGGCATATTTCTCTTCTCCTTCCTTGCGTCTGTGATTTTTTTCTTTGTAGGTTGCTACCCTCTCCTCTCTTTTCTCTAAAAGTTTCCACGAGAATTTGGTGTAGAGAACGGTTGCTCTCTAATTCCTTTCTCCATAAAAATCCTTGTCTTTTATTTTCTTTTCTCTTTCCTCCTTTATAGGGTAGGTCTCTAACATCCTAGATTAGAGGTTATGCGTTTGTGCATAATTCATGAGTTAGTAGGTTTTGGCAGTGTTGGAAGTGTATTAAGGGTTTTTAGAATTTTAGGATGGAAGAAGAAAGCTTTGGAAAATTATTGGTTTTTAAGTAAAAAGGGGAGCTAGGTAAATGAGGCTTTAAAAGAAACTCCGTGTGAAGCATGACACAAGGAACCATGTGGTAAAATGGCATGTTTTATGAATTATGAATGTGTTATGTGAATTCTAGAAATAAGGAAATGTATGGAAATGTAAGGAAATGTAAGGAAATGTATGGAAATGTAAGAAATGTAAGAAATGTATGGAAATGTAAGAAATATATGGAAATGTATGGAAGTGTATGGAAATGTATGGAAATGTGTGGAAATGTATGGAAATGTAAGGCAATGTAGGGAAATGTAAGAAAATGTAAGGAAATGTAAGGAAATGTATGGAAATGTATGGAAATGTAAGGAGATGTAAGGAAATGTGAGGAAATGTAAGGAAATGCAAGGAAATGTAAGGAAATGTCTTGTCTTGGAAATGTAGGGAAATGTCCTGAAAATGTAAAGGAATAAAGAGGAAAGTGAACATTTATGGAAACTAGGAAATGTAAGGAAATGATTCAAAATGGAAAGTGAACATTTACTGAAACTTGAAATGTAAGAAAATGGCAAGTTTACAGAGCCGATCGAAAATTTTAGGAAACTTAGAAATGACTTAGAAATGTCAAGTTTTAAAGTTTAAAATAGAAAATTAAGGCAAGGTGGCCTTAAAAGAAAAAGTTGGTGAAATTTGACACACAAACAGGCTTGGAAAAGTGGCCTGAAGATGTCACTTAGGGCCTATGGAAATGGCACCATGTGCAAGAGGAATGGGCCTGAGTTCGAGTCTGTAATATCCCGGGTTAGGGGCTATTTTGTGGTTGCATGATTTTGCATGTGTTGGATTGTTATGTTGTTATTTGTGTGATTCGGGGCTTAGTTGTAGGCTAGAAGTGTGCCTGAATAGGTAGGAAAATTTTTTATTTTTGGGCTTTACTTGAGAGGAGCTGAAGGAGTTGGGCCATATGTATTTTATTTGGTGTTTTTGAGCACAATTGAGGAGCTAGCAAAGTGGCAGAGCTTGCGCCACTTGGAGCTTGGTTTGGCGTCATGTGCAAGGGGGAGGTCTTGGGTTCAAGCAATGAAAATCCCCACTTTTTGGCTCCTTTTTGGACGGCAAAGGAGGGAGGAGTTGGATGGAGTTCAAATTCCTCCTTGGACCAAGTCATTTTTTTTTTAAAAAGATGGGTGGAGAGTGAATATAGGAAGGAGACTTGTTCAAAGTGTTTGAAAGTGTGGTAGGGAGTGTTTATAAGGAGTGTGGCCGAATTTTTAGGGGAATTGGAGGTGTTGGCCGTATCTTGGAAAGCTTGTTGGAGGGTGGTCGATTTTGGTAAGTAAGTGGGAAGGCTATGCCAAAATTCTTTTTGGCATTTTGATGGGTTCGGTCAAAGGTTGATAGCTAAAATTCTTTCTTTTTGTCAATAGCCTAAGCCGAGTTTCAAAAGAGAGTTCTCTCATTTTTCTTCTCTTGTCATAACTAGCCGAAAATTCTAAAGAGCTCTATCTCATCTTCTTTTTCTTGAACCGAAAGTTTAAGCATCTATTTGGCAAGTTCGTTCTGCTTCTCTTGAATTTGTGTGTGTGTGGCCGAATGTTCTCTTCTCTTCTACCTCTTTTCTTTTTGTTCATCTGTGTGTAAACCGAAACTCCATCCTCTAAAAACAATTGTTTTCTCTCTTCTCTCACTCTGAACCGAACACAGGTGTATTAAACACCTAAGGACAATTCTCTTTTCTTTCTTTTAAGGTGTTGGCCGAATCTTTTCTCCCTTCCATAGCTCTCTCTTTTGACCGAATATTAGTGAAGGGGGGATTTTGTTGGTTGATCGATCCTTGGTGTTGGGTAAGTAATAGGTATATTATTGTTAGTCCAATCTTATGATTTTGATTAAGTCAAAGGTGATTTGTGATTAACTATGTTCTTGTTAGGTGTTGGCCGATTATCAGAACAACCACCGTTGGTTCGGATTTGGTAGGAAACCAAATCAAGTGAAGGTAAAGGGATTGATATTAAACCCCATTGGTCTTATTGGTTATGGCCGAATGTTGGGTGTGCTAACCCCATGGTTGGCCGATTGTAGGAGCAAGGCCATCAAGGGGACTTAGATCATTTCGTTGGGATTTTTAGACTCGTATTTACCAGGTGTGTAACTAACACACTGAAACTTAGTAATGTTATTAATAAACCTGTTTGCCTGTTAAAAATCATAACAGTGTGATGGATGATTGAATACCCAAATGGGGTATGTGTACGGATCCGGGTAAGTCTATCTTATTACGAGTTTTATTGTGATACCTGTGATGTATGATTTATGCTATGTATGCTATGAGATGCATTTTGGGGCATGTTGGCATGTATTACATGATGTGCATCGATATGACATGTTGGGTGATTTGAGAGGAGGGGGATATGATATCCGTGTCTTTGGGACACTGTGTCTTTGGGACACCAGAGGTTTGGCACCTCCAGTGGTTTGGTACCACAATGATATTTTGTGACTTTGGGTCACCAGAGGTTTTAGCGGCTCAAATGTCTCGTCCCAGTGGCTTAGTACCACGGTGGGTTGGCCCCACGCTGATTACACGGATTGACGCGCCGCGGTGATTTGGTATCACACGATGGGTTGGCCCCATCACTCGATTATCGTGACTACGGTCACCAGTGGTTTGGTACCACATTGTGTCTTTGGGACACCAGAGGTTTGGCACCTCATTGCGACTCGTCCCTGTGGTTGACACCACCGTGGGTTGACCCCACTTGAGAGATACGGGATTGTCGCTAGTGATTTGGTATCACGCGATGGGTTGGCCCCATCATCAGATTATTCGTGACTTTGGGTCACTAGTGGTTTGGCACCACACTTATGGATATCGTGACTTTGGGTCACCAGTGGTTTGGCACCACCAGTGGTTTGGTACCACACGGGGTAGAAAAGGAGATACGGATGGTTAGGACCGGGTTGCATTAATTGTGTTACTACGTATGATGTGTGTTAGCATGTTGTTTTATTGGGAGCGGGATTTATACATCGAGTCATTCGACTCACCCTCTCCTTTGACATTTCAGTGATACTTAGATGCGGACATGGAGCCGGGGTGGACTCGGGGTGCTCATGCCATGCTGAATAAAAAGTTTTACTCAGACATTACATTTTGGGTACTTTAGTTATTTACTTTCAGTTGGGTTTTATTTCGGATTTGTAAAAGGCCTTTAAATTATGCCTTACGATGTTTATGTTTTAAGTTAGATTTTAATATGCTTTAACAAAATAATTGGGTTAATTTGCTAAAACTTGATATGACAACGATTTCAAAATTTTAATGATATGTTTGCAACTATACCATCGGGTATCACACTGATTTTATAAATAAATGAAAATCAATCGTCTTCAAACTTGAAATCAAATTTTTACTCAGTCTGAATGTTTTAGTAACGATATTAAACAACTTGTTTTATCAAACAGAACGGAGTTTTATCAAATCTATCTAGTGCTAACTCGTAACTTTCAAACACGTTTTTCCCCGTAACATACCAGATTCGATCGTGGTGTTTGGACCGGGTTTGGGGTGTTACAATTGTGGTATCAGAGCTAAGTTCAAAAGCTCAGCTGTGGGCCTGAGGCCCAAATTGTTTTCAAAAGTTCGTTTTAAGTGTTTTGGGGTTGAATACATGGTTTACAAGGCATGGCACCGAGTCTCCGGCACTAGTTCGCCCAGGTAAATAGTTCTAAACTCTTTTGTGAATTACTATTTGTAGAAGGGTAGGTGGTATGGAACGTAGATAGATTTATAGGATTAGATTTATAGGACTTGAACCCTAGGACTAGATTACTCAAACACTCACACCAAACCATAAGACTTAAAGAACTAAACCAATCTATGACTCAGTCACTGAGTTAGGGTGTGGTAACCTCTGTACGCATGTCTAGGAGAGGATCCGGAAGAGCTTGGTATTTAAGCAGTCCTCGTGACTCACCTCCTCTTCGCAGGTATCCCACCTGGTGCGTAGCTTTGGTTCACCCTGACCAAGAAGGCTCAGTCATAGGCTTAACCTAACGACTAAAACCCGAAAAGGGAATTAGCCATATTTTCGAAAACAATGAAACAACAACCCTAATGTTTTCAAACTTTTGCAATAAACTCTTTCAAAACCAAGGATGTCATTTTTACAACAATTTTCTTGAAAGACCTGATTTGTGGGAAATTACAAAAATGCCCTTAGGGGTAAATTTACTAAAATGCCCTCGGTTCATAAAATATCAACTCAATGATTTTGCTCAAAATTTCAATGATGTTACAAACTTCAAAAACTTCTTTGCAAAATATCAATCGAAAATTTTGATTTTGGAAATTTACTGGCAACGCCTCGCTTGTGGGCATTACTAAAATACCCCTGGTTTCCAAAACGAAGTATTTTACAAAATTTTCAAAAAACACCCTCCAATTTTGAAAATTTCAAGTGATCGGTTTTACGAAAGTTTTAAATATTTTTATTACAAAAATACCCCTGTAGGGAAAATGACGGAAATACCCTTGGGCTAGAAATGGGCAGCAATGTCCGAAGAGTGAATAGGTATGGAAAGGGTTAAGGAATGGATGTATGAACTCTTTTGGGTGAATTAGGATAGAAGATTGAAACCTTGTTTGCTCGAAAGAACCCCTGATTAAACTCCATCCATAATATTTCTTTTGCGGTTAAGAAAGTGGAACGACACTAATGCATAAAAATCTTCTTAACCAGAGACGTAGAGCGTTTAGTCATGAGTACTCGAGGTGGACGTGGTCGTAATACTCGTGGTCGAGGTCGAGGTAGGATGACAGTTTCTGAACCCGTAGGATCGAGTCAGGGGTCAGAAAGTGAGATACCGGTTCCGCCACCAGCTGGAGGTGGTGAGTTCCAAGATCAGACTGGGGATGATGCAGTGTCACAGGCGATGCTGCGAGTGTTGGAAAGGGTAGCCGGTATAGGTGGTGGCGCAGGAGTTAGGAAATCTGTGCCTGAGCGACTCCGAGCAAACGGAGCTGAATTCTTTCGAGGTGTTTCTGGTGTTGCCCCCAGCACTGCTGAATATTGGCTGGAGGCGACAGAGCGGATCATGGATGATCTGGACCTAGCTGCTGAGGAGAAGCTTAAGGGGATTGTATCGCTTCTTCGAGATGAGTCATACCAGTAGTGGCTCACGGTTCGGACAAGGTAGCAAGAGAGGATTTGACATGGGACTATTTCAAGGCTGCATATCAAAAGAAATACATTGGAGCTAGTTATATTGACTCCCAGAGGAAGGCATTCTTGAGGCTTGTTCAGGGGAGTAAGTCTGTTTCTGAGTATGAGGCTGAGTTCTTGAAGCTTAGTCGGTATGCTAGAGGTATTGTGGCGACAGAACACGAGAGGTGTGTTCGTTTCGAGGATGGTCTGAGAGACGAGTGAGATCTGCCGATTGCTCCACAAAGGCGGAGCGTGAGTTTGCTGTCTTGGTTGAGAAGGCCAAAGTGGCCGAGGGTGTTAAGGAATCCGTGAGGCAAAATCTGGATAGGAACCGTCATAAGAGGAGTTTTGGATCTTCTGGGTCGTCGGGTAATCCCCAGAAGAGGGCTAGACCGAGTGGGCCGAACCAGTCTGGTAGGCCTGTTGCTGTTAATTAGGGACCGCCGCTATGTAATCGCTGTGGAAAATCGCATTGGGGAGGTTGCTGGACTGGAGGAAAGGGCTGTTTTGAGTGTGGTTCTCTAGATCACCGTGTGAGGGACTGTCCGCGTAAGTTGACTAGGATTCGATCCCGAGAGTCGTGGCCGTAACCGCCAGAGGTAATGGACCGCAACCGCAGAGGGGCCGTGGTAATGGCAGAGGTGGTACTGGATTTGGTAGAGGCTGTGGAGCACCGCGGAGGTGCGTGCGTAGTTCGAGGCACGACGGCTGGGTTAGTGTATCTTTGCGAGGCGCCGAGAGGAGGGCGATGCACCGGACGTCATCACCGGTACGTTTTTGATTTTTGGTTCTCCCTATACTGCTTTGATTGATTTGGGTTCCACGCATTCTTATGTTGCTAGTAGTATAGTTGAGACCATGGACTTAGACTCTGAGATATCTTCTAGGCAGATGACTGTAATTAGCCCTCTAGGTCACTCTGTAGTAGTAGATAAGTTTGTTTAAAACGTACCCTAGAGAACTCCAAGGGGTAGTATTTGTCTTGATCCGATGGAACCGCCGTTTGGGGAGTTCGATCGATTCTCGGATGGACCGGTTGGTTAAGTACCAGGCCAAGGTGGATTGCGCGACTAAGCGCATGGTCCTAACGACGGATAAGGGTGATGAGGTGGTTATGATAGGTAATAGGAGAGATTACTTATCTAATGTGGTATCGGCATTAAAAGCTGTAAAGATGGTCAGGAAGGGCTGTGAAGCGTATGTATGTTCATGTGTATGCCTTGGAGGCTAAGGAGTCCACTTGTGGAGAAGGTGCGAACAGTTAAGGAATTTATGGATGTGTTTCCAGAGGAGCTCCCGGGTTTGCCACCGGATAGGGAGGTAGAGTTCGGGATAGATCTGCTACCAGGGACTGCGCCAGTGTCTATTGCTCCATATAGGATGGCGCCAAAGGAATTGGTGGAGCTTAAGGCTCGGTTCGGGAGTCGTTGGATCGGGGCTTCATCAGGCCAAGTGTTTCACCTTGGGGAGCGCCGGTACTCTTCGTCAAGAAGAAGGACGGTACGATGCGGATGTGTATATACTACCGCCAACTGAATAAGCTGACAATGAAAAATAAGTATCCGTTACCACGGATAGATGACTTGTTTGATCAGCTGAAGGGTGCGTCTGTGTTTTCAAAGATCGATTTGAGGTCTGGGTACCATCAGTTGAAGCTTAAGGAAGCGGATATCCATAAGACAGCGTTTCGGACTCGGTACGGGCACTACGAATTCCTGGTAATGCCGTTCGGGCTGACTAACGCTTCTCGGCAGCTGAGGCCACACGAGGTCAACTATCCGACACACGACTTGGAGCTAGCAGCTGTAGTATTCGCTCTAAAAATTTGGAGGCATTACTTGTACAGTGAGAGATCAATAGTCTACACAGATCATAAGAGTCTGAAGTACCTATTGACTCAGAAAGATCTGAATTTGAGGCAGCGTAGATGGGTTGAATTGCTCAAGGATTACGACTGTTCGATCGAGTATCATCCGGGCAAGGCTAACGTGGTGGCAGACGCGTTAAGCCGTAAGGTTGTCTCGGACTTAAGAGCGATGTTTGCCCATTTAAGTTTGTATGACGATGGGAGTATTCGGGCGAGCTACAAGTTAAGCCTACTTGGGTTGAAATGATCAAAAGAGAAATTAGAGAGGGACGAGGTTACGAGTGCGCAGAGATTACAAGTGCGAGAATGGTGGTTTTTGGAGGATTACGCTTTGTCTAGTGATGGGGTGTCTTGTGTTTTCAAGGTAAAGCGTGTATACCTAAGGATGTGGAGCCGAGGCGAGAGGATTCTTCAGACGCGCATATAGTAGTCCTTATGCTATGCATCCTGGAGGTAGCAAGATGTATAGGGATCTTAGAGAGCAGTTTTGGTGGCCTGGTTTGAAGAAAGAGGTGACAGAGTTTGTTGGTAGGTGTTTAACTTGTCAGCAGGTCAAGGCTGAGCATCAGTTACCGTCAGGGTTGCTTCAGCCGGTGAAGATTCCTCAGTGGAAATGAGAAAGGATAACCATGTATTTCGTCAGTGGTCTACCGCTCACGCCAAGTAAGAAAGATTCAGTTTGGGTTATTGTGGACCGTCTGACTAAGTCAGCCCATTTCATTCCAGTGAGAGTGGACTACTCACTTCAGAGGTTGGCAAAGCTTTATGTGTCAGAGATAGTGAGGCTGCATGGTGTACCAGTTTCGATTATCTCGGATCGGGATCCCAGATTTACGTCGAGGTTTTGGAGAGCATTGCATCAGGCTCTGGGTACTCGTTTGGATTTCAAAGACGACTTTTCACCCATGATCGGACGGCAAATCAGAGAGAGTTATTCGAGATCTTGGAGGATATGCTGAGGGGTTGTGTTTTGGACTTCGTGGTAGTTGGGAGGAGTTTCGCCATTGGCCGAATTTGCTTACAACAACGATTACTAAGCAAGCATCAAGATGGCACCATATGAGGCGCCAGACGGCAGAAGTGTCGCTCACCTACATGTTGGACGAGTTAGGTGAACGTCGCTTGTTGGGACCCGAGTTGGTTCTTTGAGACCGAGGACAAGGTTAGGTTGATCCGTGCTCGTTTGAAGGAAGCTTGGACCGGCGAAGTCTTATGCCGATCTTAAGCGAAGAGATATAGAGTTCGCTGTGGGAGATCGGGTATTCTTGAAGGTCTCGCCATGGAAGAAGGTACTGAGGTTTGGCAGAAAAGGCAAGTTAAGTCCGAGGTTCATTGGGCCGTATAAGGTTCTGAGGCGAGTGGGACCAGATGCGCGTGCTCGCCTTGAGCCGCCACCGGTGAGTTGAGTCAGATTCACGACGTCTTTCACGTGTCGATGCTTCGGCGTTATCGTTCAGATCCGTCGCATGTTGTGGCAGTGGAAGAGATCGAGGTAAACCCAGATTTGACTACGGAAGAGGAACCTGTGCAGATTCTAGATCGGGATGTAAAGGTTTTGCGCAGAAAGTCTGTGCCTTTGGTTAAGGTACTTTGGCGGAATCATGGCGTGGAAGAAGCCACGTGGGAACCCGAGGATATGATGAGACTGCAATACCCGCAACTCTTTTGATCAGGTAATTTCGGGGCCGAAATTATTTTCAAGGGGGTAGAACTGTAATATCCCGGGTTAGGGGCTATTTTGTGGTTGCATGATTTTGCATGTGTTGGATTGTTATGTTGTTATTTGTGTGATTCGGGGCTTAGTTGTAGGCTAGAAGTGTGCCTGAGTAGGTAGGAAAATTTTTTATTTTTGGGCTTTACTTGAGAGGAGCTGAAGGAGTTGGGCCATATGTATTTTATTTGGTGTTTTTGAGCACAATTGAGGAGCTAGCAAAGTGGCAGAGCTTGCGCCACTTGGAGCTTGGTTTGGCGTCATGTGCAAGGGGGAGGTCTTGGGCTCAAGCAACGAAAATCCCCACTTTTTGGCTCCTTTTTGGATGGCATAGGAGGGAGGAGTTGGATGGAGTTCAAATTCCTCCTTGGACCAAGTCATTTTTTTTTAAAAAGATGGGTGGAGAGTGAATATAGGAAGGAGACTTGTTCAAAGTGTTTGAAAGTGTGGTAGGGAGTGTTTATAGGGAGTGTGGCCGAATTTTTGGGGGAATTGGAGGTGTTGGCCGTATCTTGGGAAGCTTGTTGGAGGGTGGTCGGTTTTGATAAGTAAGTGGGAAGGCTATGCCGAAATTCTTTTTGGCATTTTGATGGGTTCGGTCAAAGGTTGATAGCTAAAATTCTTTCTTTTTGTCAATAGCCTAAGCCGAGTTTCAAAAGAGAGTTCTCTCATTTTTCTTCTCTTGTCATAACTAGCCGAAAATTCTAAAGAGCTCTATCTCATCTTCTTTTTCTTGAACCGAAAGTTTAAGCATCCATTTGGCAAGTTCGTTCTGCTTCTCTTGAATTTGTGTGTGTGTGGCCGAATGTTCTCTTCTCTTCTACCTCTTTTCTTTTGTTCATCCGTGTAAAACCAAAACTCCATCCTCTAAAAACAATTGTTTTCTCTCTTCTCTCACTCTGAACCGAACACAGGTGTATTAAACACCTAAGGACAATTCTCTTTTCTTTCTTTTAAGGTGTTGGCCGAATCTTTTCTCCCTTCCATAGCTCTCTCTTTTGACCGAATATTAGTGAAGGGGGGATTTTGTTGGTTGATCGATCCTTGGTGTTGGGTAAGTAATAGGTATATTATTGTTAGTCCAATCTTATGATTTTGATTAAGTCAAAGGTGATTTGTGATTAACTATGTTCTTGTTAGGTGTTGGCCGATTATCAGAACAACCACTATTGGTTCGGATTTGGTAGGAAACCAAATCAAGTGAAGGTAAGGGATTGATATTAAACCCCATTGGTCTTATTGGTTATGGCCGAATGTTGGGTGTGCTAACCCCATGGTTGGCCGATTGTAGGAGCAAGGCCATCAAGGGGACTTAGATCATTTCATTGGGATTTTTAGACTCGTTTTTACTAGGTGTGTAACTAACACACTGAAACTTAGTAATGTTATTAATAAACCTGTTTGCCTGTTAAAAATCATAACAGTGTGATGGATGATTGAATACCCAAATGGGGTATGTGTACGGATCCGGGTAAGTCTATCTTATTACGAGTTTTATTGTGATACCTGTGATGTATGATTTATGCTATGTATGCTATGAGATGCATTTTGGGGCATGTTGGCATGTATTACATGATGTGCATCGATATGACATGTTGGGTGATTTGAGAGGAGGGGGATATGATATCCGTGTCTTTGGGACACTGTGTCTTTGGGACACCAGAGGTTTGGCACCTCCAGTGGTTTGGTACCACAATGATATTTTGTGACTTTGGGTCACCAGAGGTTTGGCACCTCGCCGTCTGCCCCGATGGCTTAGTACCACGGTGGGTTGGCCCCACAGTTGATTACACGGGATTGACGCCAGTGATTTGGTATCACACGATGGGTTGGCCCCATCACTCGATTATCGTGACTACGGTCACCAGTGGTTTGGTACCACATTGTGTCTTTGGGACACCAGAGGTTTGGCACCTCATTGCGACTCGTCCCTGTGGTTGACACCACCGTGGGTTGACCCCACTTGAGAGATACGGGATTGTCGCTAGTGATTTGGTATCACGCGATGGGTTGGCCCCATCATCAGATTATTCGTGACTTTGGGTCACTAGTGGTTTGGCACCACACTTATGGATATCGTGACTTTGGGTCACCAGTGGTTTGGCACCACCAGTGGTTTGGTACCACACGGGGTAGAAAAGGAGATACGGATGGTTAGGACCGGGTTGCATTAATTGTGTTACTACGTATGATGTGTGTTAGCATGTTGTTTTATTGGGAGCGGGATTTATACACTGAGTCATTCGACTCACCCTCTCCTTTGACATTTCAGGTGATACTTAGATGCGGACATGGAGCCGGGGTGGACTCAGGGTGCTCATGCCATGCTGAATAAAAAGTTTTACTCAGACATTACATTTTGGGTACTTTAGTTATTTACTTTCAGTTGGGTTTTATTTCGGATTTGTAAAAGGCCTTTAAATTATGCCTTACGATGTTTATGTTTTAAGTTAGATTTTAATATGCTTTAACAAAATAATTGGGTTAATTTGCTAAAACTTGATATGACAACGATTTCAAAATTTTAACGATATGTTTG
This sequence comes from Gossypium bickii, assembly GCA_025503065.1. NCBI lineage: Eukaryota > Viridiplantae > Streptophyta > Magnoliopsida > Malvales > Malvaceae > Gossypium > Gossypium bickii. The sequence continues at coordinate 39,185,743 of CP106711.1, forward strand.
CAACTATACCATCGGGTATCACACTGATTTTATAAATAAATGAAAATCAATCGTCTTCAAACTTGAAATCAAATTTTTACTCAGTCTGAATGTTTTAGTAACGATATTAAACAACTTGTTTTATCAAACAGAACAGAGTTTTATCAAATCTATCTAGTGCTAACTCGTAACTTTCAAACACGTTTTTCCCCGTAACATACCAGATTCGGTCGTGGTGTTTGGACCGGGTTTGGGGTGTTACAGGGTCACTTGGGAAGCAAATAAAGGAGGTTTTATTTTTGCTTCCAGAAGACTGAGGTGGACGGCACATGCTTCTAGAAAGGAGGTGTTTTAATTCCATAAATACATGATTAAAAAGAGATAAATAAGGGATTTTTAATTTGGATTATTTGGAAGAGATAATAAGGATTTTTCTCTAGTTTATTTTAAATAAAATAGATGATGAAAGAGGAGTGGTGGCCAAGTAAGGGACTCTCCTAGGCTGATATTTTCGGCTATAAAAGAAGGACAGGAGGGCTACTCATCAATTTTTGCTTCCTCCTCATCTCTGCCGAAATTTTTAGGGCTCTTTTCTCTTTTCTTTTGTCTAGCCGAATTCTCTAGCCTCATCTTTCTTTTTCTTTTCTTCTTCTTCTTCTTTTTCAAAACCAAATCCAACCTAGTGAAATTCATTAAAGCCGAATCTCTGAAGTGGTGTCAGGATAGATCTGTCGAATTCAACACTTAAGGTAAGAATCTTGTGGTTATTGATTTATTCTCTTCTTTAAGCCGAAAAATAGGGATTAATGTTATTATTATTGTGGCGAAACTATAAGGAGTATTTCGGGATTTCTAGTGCTATCGACTACAAGGAGAGATCATCCGGGATTCAAGAATCTAAGGTAAGATATACACATATTTGGTCAAAAGTTATGGAATATATGTGAGATTAAAATTAACATATAATTATAGGGATTTAAATGGACATACAAGGCAAGGAATCCTTTTCGATTTGGAAATTTTAAGGTAAGTAATACAAATCCTAGTTGTATTTGGAAAAGTGGCCAATGGTCTTTTAAAGTGATTAACGAATATAGGAGTGAAAGATCTAGATCGGTAGATCGTTCTTGGATTCAAGGAACCTATTAAGCAAATCGTGTGTGTACTCACACTAACTTTCAATATATATATTATGGCAATAATTGTTTTAATATATGAATGTGTATAAGAATGAGAATGTGGCTAAGTACCACAGATGTGGCAAAAAAGTACCCAGGTACGTATTCCTACTTTTGATAGGATTATGAATGTGTTATATTCTAAAAAGTGACATGAATGTGAATTTAAGTATGATATGAATGATATGTAATAATTGGGGCATTTGGGATATATGCGAAGGGAGAAAGTGAAGGTGATGACTACGGTCTCACCAACGGTTGTGTCTCTTTCCGGTTTCACCAACGAATTATGGTGACTACGGTCACATTATTGAATATGGTAACTTCGGTTACAATATTTGAATATAGTGTCTAAAGACACAACGTAAGTGGGCGATGAGCACGTCGACTACAGCGACTGCCTTCGATGGTGTGTAGCGGATGGAGGGTCGACTTAGTAGTCCCCACGGTGTGCAAAGTTGGTACGGGTGGTGTGTAGCGGATGGACAAATAGGCTTGGGTTTGGGTTGCATCATCCTTTATTTTGTATGAACATGAAATTGATATGACTTGTATGCCTGATTTGTTGAAAATTAGTACTGTGTACACTTTGAGTCTGTGGACTCACCCGTTGGGGAATTATTTTTCAGTGATGAGCAAGTAATGGACCGGGTCGGCGGGAGCTAAAGGTGGCCATGCATCACTTGAAGAATTTATTTAGAAATTTGGACTTTATATAATTTTAGTACTTTAAATTTTATTTTGGGTTTGAATGATGTAATAAGGCCATAAGGCCCAGTTGGATTTCCTTTACTTCTGCTTATTTTTATTTGATGATGATACAACATATTTTTGATTAAAGTTAAGTAAATTTATTTCTTTTAAAATGATAAACCCTAAAATTATTTTGTCACCTTATTTAAGTTGGATTTTCAAAATTTATTAAATGGGTTCCAATTTAAGCCCAACCCAAAATGAATTTTTCTTAATTACACAAATATTTTCCTCTAAGTAACAAAGAATTTGAAAACCGGTTTTCTTAAGGAACATACTAGATCCGGTTCAGGCTCGTGGGCCGGGTGTGGGGTGTTTCAAGGTCTCTCCCTCTCAGCACACACCTTTTGCTTCATATTTTTCACTACGGTTTATCCGGTACAAGAACAGTTGGTTGAGAGTGACGTGGACTGAGTGCTGTGTCATCTTCCTAGAATTGCCATGGCATTCTTGTTGGCAATCTAACCAACATTTTGCTATTGAAATATTTCACTTCCTTCATTTTCTTTCTCCTTTCTCTCCTTTTCTTTATCCTACACCTGCTGCCAACAATAACAAACACCTTTCTTCCCCAGTAATAAATAATAACATTTATAGCATAATCCAAGCTTTGTTATGCAATGCTCTAAAAATATCCTAAAATTGAAATCATATTTACTTAATTAAAAGCAATTAATTCAATCTAAAGGTGTGAAATATAACTCTTTTCAAGAGTTATCAAGCCCATAGTTTATCGCAATGATCATCGCTCGACGTCGCAACGTGGACTCTGTTTTTTACACAACTTAGGCCATTTGGTGCCTATTTTATGCCAACCTCAGAACGTACCTTTTGGTGCATTTGGCACAACATTTTCCTACCCAAAACATACCAAATTCATGCGACAACATAGCAATTATCCCAATCCAAACATTCATTCTATTAATCTACAATTCGATATCAAACCGAACAATTCAACTTGATCAAAATCCAACTTAAGTAATCATGTCTTATAGCTATTCAATATCATCTTTAACCATACAATTTCATCAAGCAAATTTTTCCCTTCAAATGCCATATTTATAGTTTATCAAATTACCGAAGCATACACTTATGCATAAATGAATATTAGCACTTGTTAAGTCAAAGATTAATCAAGTTCAAACCAAGCTATCCATTCAAAGTTAACATGTATCTTAACACCTATGTACATGCCACATAACTGGACTTTAAAACGATCAAAAGACTACTGAGTTGATGACTGGATAGTGTAAGCTTCAAGGCGACCCGACCGACAAATTCCGTAAGCTGACAACTACAAGGAAAAACAACAACAATATAAGCATATTGAATGCTTAATAAATTCAAATGAAATTTACTTAACAATTCAACAATTAAGCAATTAATACATATTGGATGTAAGCATGGAAAACCTTTGGCATCCTATTACTTTTATAAAAATATCAAAAAATGCATTCAAAGGTTAGTTCATTTACATGATATGAACTTATAACATAATCTTATACATGTTTAAAAATTTAGCGTAGAACATATAGTAACCAAATCAGAAACCATTGTCAAACACATATATGTATCTATCTTTTCATTCATGTACCACCATTTCATCCATTTCATTTTCTATTTTACTTTTTTTTTTCGCCCGTAGAACCCTAGTAATTTGAACTCGAATACACGTAACCAATTTACTCACACAAGCTGACATATTTTGTAACACCCCTAACCCGTATTCATTACCGGAATAGGATTACGAGGTATTAACGATCGATACATAACACATAGCTTACATTTATCAAACTCAAACAATCATTCTCATACATCATTCAATACAATCATGTTGTCCCTTATGAGGGCCTACGAGGCCTTAAACATGCTTTAGAAGTGGTTCGGGACTAAACTGATAACATACAAAAATTTCAGAAAACTTTGAAAATTTTCAATCATATAAGGGTCACACGCCCGGTGAACTGGTCGTGTGCCTTACACGGCTAGTAGACACGCCTGTGTCTTAGGCCATGTGGAAATAAGGCATATATACTGACTTGCATCACACGGCCGAGGACACGCCCGTGTGCCAGGCCGTGTGAAAATTGGAGAGTATACTGACTTGGGTCACACGGTTAACCACACGCTCATGTGTCCAGCCCGTTTGCCTTACGAAATGGCCACACACGCCCATATGCTAGGCCTTATGCTATTTAGGGGGTATACTGACTTATACCACACGACAAGTCACAGGCCCGTGTGTGAGATCGTGTGGAGCATACTGACTTCAATTCAATTTCGACACTAGGGGACAAACGCCCGTGCAGCATGACCGTATGTCACACAAGACTAAGACACATGCCCGTGTATCTGCCCGTGTGGACAAAAATAGGCCATTTGCAAAGCCAATTTGTCACCCTTTTTGCACATACCTACACAAGCTCATATGGTATCATTTTAAGTCACAAGTATGCAGCCAAAGTTCATCAACCAATACATAATCATACCACACTCATTTCATCCATTTCAATACTCAATTCCATATCATTTACCTATTCAAATACCAAACAATTTAACTTGCTTTTCTAAGCATAATTCACATGTGTAATTCATTTATCATAACTAATCCAAACATTCATAACTACTTCAATCCCATTCATTCATTATGGTTTATTATCAAACATTAAAAGTAGAACCATATACACATCCATAAACATCATCAAGTTCATCATTATATGCTAACTCAAATGGCCAAATACATAACCATCAAACATACCAAAATGACACAAACCTATACATGCCATATACCATATATACATGACTCCAAAAGTACCAAATTAGATGATTGATAGTGCGATGAAGTCTCTGACAATTTCCAAATTCGAGCTAGCTTCGTAGAACTATAAAACATAGAAACAATTACACACAGTAAGCTATAAGCTTAGTAAGTTCGTATGTGAACATGAAATAATCACAACATTCATATAGCAATACAAAATAGATAATATCATTAACATTTAAAACATCAGTTCATGAATTAACATAAAACTTATCCATGTCCTCATTCATGAGTCCTCAACTTCATCTATCTCAATACTTGAATAGTTTTCCGTACAAACCTGTACTGATACATTTCTATTTCTCATCAATACTCTTATCAAACCACTCCGTGTAACGCCCCAAAAATCCTAAAACCCTAATTTCTGGGCATTGAAGTTATTATGTATGTGTAGCACTTAGAATATTAATTTTAAGGTATCATAGGGATTATTTGACGCCTTAGAGATAAGGAAGACCTTAGGGAAAAATTTATTTTTTCTTGCTTTAGTGGACTCTAGTCTCAGGCATTAGGCCTCTTAAGCAGATTTAGAGAAAATATGACACAAATGGGCTTGTGGTCCAAGGGAAAGTGGCGTCACCTAGAGAGCTATAAGGTGGCGTGTTTGTTAGTTAAGGAGGTCCAAGGTTCGAGGCTTAAGAGGGGTGAATTAAGGAGTTTTATTTTTGCACCTGGACAAAAGGTGGTGGCGTTGGAAGGGACTCTGGAAGGGAGTGTTTAGGAGAGAAATTTAAGGTAAAGATAACGGAGAAAAGATAAGGATTGGGAGGTGGATGTATTGGTGCCAATTTGGACTCCGGGGGAAAGGAAGTTTCGAATAGAGGCTATATATAGGTGCCAAATTAGGTTCCTAGGGTAATGCCAAAATTTTATTTTTCTTTCTAACCGAATTCTTCACTTGTGAGCTGTCCAAACACCTTTTTTCTCTCTAAGTGTTCAAAAACCGAATCCTCCATACCCTCTCTTCTCAAATTCCCTTTTTGGTTCACCTTTGGTTCTAGCCAAATCACCTCTTCTCTTCCTCTTCCTATTAGTGCCGAATTATCCTTGTCACCATACTTGTCTCAAAAGCCAAAAGCTTCCTGGGCCGATTACTCCTTGGGTAAGTACTTAGTCAATTTTTCCTTTAGTATGTTTGGTAAAAGCCGAAGGGCTATCTAACTTCTCATTGTTGTTAACCTAGTATTAACAAGAGTAGGGTTTAGAGATCACAAGCGTAGTAAGGATCGTTAGCAGCGTGGTAAGTGTACTCCTCTCAGTTATGGATTAATGGATGGTCGAATGTATGTATGGCTTATAGGGGTGACTTATGTGAAAAATGAGTCACTCGATTTTGATGATATATGTTTGGGTGCAGATCTAGGGATATTCGCGAATAGTAGCTAAGGAAGGGCTACTAGAACATGTGGCACACGGTAAGGTTAGGGTGAGGTTTCGGTATTTGATAAAGTGTGTATTAAGCCAAGATTAATCGTTAAGTGGTGACTATTGTAGGTTCGTGATTAAGGGGTTTACAGCACGTGTTGTAACCAGGTGTGTACAAACACTACGCACACACGAAATCGACAATGTCAAAAAGCCGAAAAGTCAGAAGTGGCTAAATGGGCCCGATGGGCCCTAAGGCTAAGTTTGATGAAATGGATTAATTTGATTATATGAGTTGGGTTAAGCATGCATGTTACATGATCTGGATTTTTTTTGGGGACTAATGGGTCATATGACTGAGATTTGGGCCTAGTGGGCCATAAGAATGTGATGTGGCCATTATGGGTTATATGAACGTGAAATGGGTTGATGGGCTTTGTGGGGACGTAGACTAGTATGCTAGGGTTTTATGGACTTTAGGCTTAGTACTGAACAACAATTAAACCGCATAAGACCTTCTAATAATTAAACATGTCTGTGGACAAGTCGCTAGGTTGGAGCGTGGTAAAGGGCATGTGCATGTCTAGGATTGGATCTAGGTAGAGCTTGGTACTTAAGCGGCCCTAGTGGCCCACCTCCTCTTCTCTAGAATCCTACCTGGTGTATAGTGTCTGTTCACTTTAGCCGCAAGGACTTGTTAATGGGCTAAAGTTCATAACTAAAATCCGAGAGGGACCAAATACCCCTAGATTTGTAAAATTACTAAAATACCCCTGATTTGAAAACAACCAAAATACCCTTAGTTTGAAAATTACCAAAACATCCTTAGATTTGTAAAATCACTAAAATAGCCCCGAATTGTGAAATTACCAGAATACCTTTGGTTTGCAAAATTACCAAAACATCCCTGATTTATAAAATTTCCAAAGTACCTCTGTTTTGAAAAATTACCTAAATCCCCTGTAGAGTAGATTTACAGAAATATCCTTGGGTTGTGAAATGACAAAAATACCCTATGTGTTGAGTATGAGTTTTGTGGAGGTTACTCATGTGCATATTGTATTCATATGATATTCTGATTAGGATGTATATGGGTGGGAATTATGGTACAGAGGATGATTTGAGGATCGCATAGTCGTTTGACGACCATGGATCCACCGGTTGCTTTAAGCCCCTTTATATGATTAGCAGCTTTGCTGCAACGTTGAGTAGTGCCACTGTGAGTGCTACCTTTGGTGTGTAGAGGATGGATGGGTCGATTTAGAAATCCCCATAGGTGTGTAGGGTTGGAAGGGAAATGGTCTGTAGCGGATGAATTTTTGGGGAGGGTTTTGCATTGCCTTGTTTTGCATATGATGTGATATAATATGATATGACATGAGGTCATTGTGGGCCAAGGCCCAAGACCACTGATTTTTGATAGGGCTCAGGCCAATGTGATAATTATATATTGAATTGAATGCCAAGGGTTGTACACACTGAGTTTCGAAACTCACATCCTTTATTTAATGTTTCAAGTGATCCTCAATAAGTGGCTCGACGTTGGAGAGGACTCAGAGATGGCCGCACTACAAGATGTTTAAATTTTTATTTATTTGTTTCAAAAGACATAGATTTAATTGCTTATTTTCATTGGATGTAATAAGGTCTAGTACTCCGTTTTGACTTTAGACTTTGGGTTTTGTTGTTTCAACTGTTTACTTAATTATCAAACCTGAGTAAATTTCTTACGTTTAAACTTGGTTCTGAAGTACTTAAAATTATAAAATGGTTTTTTTTTTATTACTTAACAAGACTCAAGGATTTTGGGCTTTTGGGCCTAAAATTTTTAATTAGCAAAATCGTTTGAATTATGCCTTTGATGTGACACGTCGGATTCGGGCCTAACTTCTAGGTCGGGTTTGGGGTGTTACACTCCGATTTACAAATGCTTTCGATACCATTTCATCGAATTTTCAAGTGCCATAGTCCAAATATGGTCTTTCACATACATTGCCAAGGCCCTGCCGTGGTCTTTCATTCACATGCCATAACCAGTTATGGTCTTATTATTCGATTACCATAGCCCAGCTACGGTCTTATTCGACAACTTGCCTTACTCAATTCGTACATTTCATTTAATACCACAACATTTATTCAATAGAACAATTACAATCTCAATTTCATCCATTCAATAAATAGATACACATTTAAGTTCAATTATACGAACTTACCTCGTATTCGGAATTAACAGATTGGATCGACTATTCGACAACCTTGCTTTTCCCCTAATCTAAATCTGAATTCTTTCTTTCTTGATCTATATGAATTCAAAATTGACTTATTCAATCATATACTCTTCCAATTTAGTCCAAAACATACATTTAGACATATTTACACTTTAGCCCCTAACTTTCACACTGTTAACAATTTAGTCCATATTTCACAAATACACAAAATTCCCAGATTTCCATTATACCCAAGCTTGGGCAAATTTTCTATAGGTCCCTAGCAGTCCATAACTTTCATTTATTTCACATTTTAACCCGTCAATTTACACATTTCACAATTTAATCCCTTTTTGACATTTTTGTCAAAAATCACTTTACAAAACAAGTTTAACTATTAACAAACTTTCATATATCACAATTCATCAAACTACTCAAGCATTCAACAATGGCAACTTGTTAAACCTTTAATGATTTCAAAATCTAGGGTACGCGCTAGCTAGAACACGAAGCAACGATCACTAAAACATATAAATTATCAAAAACTGAGCTAAAACCGTACCTTAATCAAGCTAGGAGTGTGCCAAAATTTCAATCCCTAAATAGCTTTCTTCTTCCTCCTATTTTCTGTTCTAAGTGATGATAATATGAACAAATTTTCTTTTGTTTTATTCATAATAACATTATTAATCAAATGCCAAAATTAACCTTAATGAACATTAATAATAACATCAAATGTCATTGTAATATCCCGGGTTAGGGGCTATTTCGTTGTTGCATGATATTACCTGTGTTTGGATTGTTATGTTGTTGTTTGTGTGATTCGAGGCTTAATTGTAGGCTAGGTGTGTGCCTGAGTAGGTAGGAAAATTTTAATTTTTGGCTTTAGGTGTGGGGAGCTGATAGAGTTGGGGTTTAAGAAAATAAAATGAAGTTTTATTGCAAAAAGGAGGAGCTGGCAAAGTGGCAAGGTATGTGCCACTTGGGAGCTAGGTGTGGCGTCATTGGCATGGGGGAGATGTCTTGGGTTCGAGCTGCGAAATTCCCCATTTTGGTTACTTTTTGGACGGCATAGGAAGGAGGAGTTGGATGGAGTTCAAATTCCTCCTTGGACTTGGTCAAGTGGTGACTTGGATGGTGGAGAGCAAATAGTGGAGTGTGACTTGGTAAACACATTTGAAATGTGTGGTTGTGAGTGCATGGGGATTATGGCGAATTTTAAGGAGTTTGGAGTGGGGAGTGACGGCTTGGTATGGGGTTGGGTATGCCGAATTTCATTTTGGCATTTTGGTGGTTTCGGTCAAAGGCTAGTAGCAACCAAAGTTCTTCCATTTTTGTCAAAACAAGCCGATTTTTGCCATAGTAAATTCTCTCATTTTTTTTCTTCACCCTTTGAAACCGAAAGTTCTCAATCAATTCTTTTCTTTTTCAATTGTTGAAACCGAATTCAGTGACCCCTCTTTCTCATTCTGGTTCTTTCTTTTCTTTTCATTCTTTCATAACTCTTGAGCCGAATTCATATCCTCCTAGCCGAATCTTTCATGTGTGCCTTACCATTTCATTAAGCCGAAACACTAATTCCCAAAACACATTTTCCATCTCTTTTTCTTTCAAAAACCGTAAGTTCTTGTCCCCATCCATTTTCTATTTTTCTTCCATTTCAAAAGCTCTTGTGCCGAATCTCCCTTTTCTCTTAGGGATTCTTGTGACCGAATTCTTGGTGTTTGGTGTTGGGGTAAGTAGTTGGCCGAATGGCCATCTCTCTCTCTTCTCGAAGTAGTATGTTGCGATTTGTTCAAGCCTGTAATGGTTGTAGATTGAAGCGAGTTAATCATTTGTCTAACCTTTCATATAGGATCCGTGGATATTGAAAGTAATCAAGAGGAGTTCTACTCTATTAACCGCTTTAGTAGCGATGGTTGTGGTAAGTGCTTGGTGGGCTTTAATCGTTTAATCTTTTGGATTTGATCAAGTCAAGATTATTAAGGTTTAACTGTTCTCTTTTAGGGGTTAGCCGATTGTCAGAGGGAATCACTGTTTGATTCGGGTTGGTAGGGAACCAAACATTTGCAAGGTAAGGGATTGAAATTAACCCTTTTTGGTCTATATGGTGTTGGCCGAATGGTCTTAGCGCCTAACCCTAATGTTTGGCCGATTGTAGGAGTCAATACTCGAGCGACTTAGATCGTTTCGATTGGGATTTTAGACTCGTATTATCAGGTGTGTATACTAACACACTTATATTTAGTAATATGATTGATAACCGTATGATGACTAATGATACGATGATGATTGATATGATACCCTAATGGGTATGATTCTCGACTCGGTAAGTCAAGATTACTATTTTTAATGATGAGTTATATGTTACCATGACTGTGGATATATGTGACATGAGATACAGCATGAGATGCATGATTGTATGATATGCATGATTACATGAGTATGGTATGTTGATGGGGTGATACGAGTGGAGGGAGCAATGGTATTTTGTCTTGCCGACGAGCACCGCTGTGCTTTAGTAGCACACTTTGTGACTTTGGGTCACCAGAGGTTTGGCACCTCCAGAGGTTTGGTACCTCGGCGTCTCGTCCCAATGGCTCAGCACCACGATGGGTTGGCCCCACGATGATTATACGGGATTGACGCCAGTGTTTTGGTAACACACGATGGGTTGGCCCCATCACCAGATTTGTGACTACGGTCACCAGTGCTTTGGTAGCACATTGTGTCTTTGGGACACCAGAGGTTTGGCACCTCATTGCGACTAGTCCCTGTGGTTTGACCACCGTGGGTTGGCCCCACTTGAGATATGGGATCGTCTCACTAGTGTTTTGGTAACACACGATGGGTTGGCCCCATCTTTGGATTTGTGACTTCGGTCACCAGTGCTTTGGTAGCACAATTGTGTCTTTGGGACACCAAAGGTTTGGTACCACATTGATGGATATTGTGTCTTTGGGACACCAGTGTTTTGGTAACACATTGTGACTATACGTCACCAAAGGGTTTGGTACCACACGGGTAGAAAAGGTGTATGGATGGTTAGGATCGGGTTGCATTAATTATGTTGCTATGTATGATGTGTGTTAGCATGTTGTTTTATCGGAGCGGGATTTACACATCGAGTCACTCGACTCACCCTCTCCTTTGACATTTCAGTGACTCGTAGACGCGGACATGGAGCCGGATGGACTCGGGGTGCTCATGCCATGTGGAATAAAAGTTTTACCCAGATGTTATGTTTTGGGTACTTTAGTAATTTACTTTCAGTTGGGTTTATTCCAGGATTTGTAAAAAGCCTTTAAATTCTCGCTTTTGATATTATGTTTTAAGTTTGATTTTAATATGCTTTAATAAATAAGTTGGTATGAAGTTTACTAAAACTTGGAAAGATAATGATTTCAAATTATAACGCAAAGTGTTTTTAAACTATACCATCGGGTATCGTGATCCGATTTTATAAGCATATGAAAATCAATGGTTTTCAAACTTGAACGCAAATTTTTACTAAGTCTAAATGTTTTAGTAACAAAAATTAAACCACCGCTTTCTCAAACGAAACAAAGTTTTATCAATTCTATTTAGTACAAATTCGAAATTTTCAAACCCGCTTTCCCGTAACATACCGTTCGATTCGTGGTGTTCGACCGGGTTTGGGTGTTACAATTGTGGTATCAGAGCTAAGTTCAAAAGCTCGGCTGTGGGCCTGAGGCCCAAAGTGTTTTCAAAAGTTCGTTTTAAGTGTTTTTGGATTGAATACATGGTTCACAAGGCATGGCACCGAGTCTCCGGCACCAGTTCGCCCAGGTAGGTAATTCTAAACTCTTCTGTGAATTATTATTTGTAGAAGGGTAGGTGATATGGAACGTAGTTAGACTTATAGGACTTGAACCCTAGGATTAGATCACTCAAACACTCGAACTAAAGCATAAGACTTAAAGCACTAAACCAATCTATGACTCAGCCACGGGGCTAGGGTGTGGTAACTCCGGTACGCATGTCTAGGAGAGGATCCGGAAGAGCTTGGTATTTAAGCAGTCCTCGTGACTCACCTCCTCTTCGCAGGTATCCCACCTGGTGCGTAGCTCGAGTTCACTCTGACCAAGAAGGCTCGGTCATAGACTTAACCTAACGACTAAAACCCGAAAAGGGAATCAGCCATGTTTTCGAAAATGCAACAACAACCCTAATGTTTTCAAACTTTTTGCAATAAACTCTTTCAAAACTGAGAATGTCACTTTTACAACGAATTTCTCGATTTGGAAAATTACAAACACGCCCTTAGGGGTAAATTTACTTAAATGCCCTCGGTTTATAAAATAGCAACTCAATGATTTTTGCCCAAAATTTCAATGATATTACGAAATTCAAACACTCTGTTTTACAAAATATCAATCGAAAATTTTGATTTTGAAAATTTACGAAAACGGCCTCGGTTTGTGAAAATTACTAAAATACCCCTGGTTTCCAAAACGAAGTATTTTACAAAATTTTCAAAGAACACTCTCAAATTTTTGGAATTTCAAATTGACCGGTTTTACGAAAGTTTAAAATATCTTTTATTACGAAAATACCCTGTAGGGAAAACGACGGAAATACCCTTGGGTTAGAAATGGGCAGCAATGTCCGAAGAGTGAATAGGTATGGAAAGGGTTAAGGAATGGATGTATGACCTCTTTTGGGTGAATAGGATAGAAGATTGAAACCTTGGTTGCTCGAAAGAACTCCTGATTAAACTCCATCCATAAAATTTCTTTGCGGTTAAGAAAGTGGAACGATACTAATGCATAAAAATCTTCTTAATCAGAAACGTAGATCGTTTAGTCATGAGTACTCGAGGTGGACGTGGCCGTAATACTCGTGGTCGAGGTCGAGGTAGGATGACGCTTTACAACCCGTAGGATCCGGTCGGCGGTCGAAAAATGAGATGCTTGCCCGCCACCACCATGGAGGTGGTGAGTTCCAAGATCGATCGAGACGATGCAGATTGTCACAGCGATCTTTGCGGGTGTTGGAAAGAGTGGCGGGTGTAAGTGGTGGTGCGGGAGTTAGGAAATGCATTCTGAGAGACTCGGGCCAATGGGGCCGAATTTTTCCGAGGTGTATCGGGTGTTGCTCCTAGCACCTGCTGAATATTGGTGAGGGCAATCGAGCGGATCATGGATGATCTGGACTTGACGCGGAAAGAGAAGTCAAGGGCATCGTGTCGCTTCTTCGGGATGAGTCATATCGCTGGTGGCTCACGATTCGGGACGAGTGTGGCGGTGAGGATCCGATATGGGATTATTTTAGAGCCGCATATCAAAAGAAGTACATCGGGGCTAGTTATATCGACTCCAAATGAAAGGCATTTACGAGACTTGTTCGTGGAGTAAATCATTCTTGAGTACGAGGCCGAGTTCCTGGTGAGTAGGTATGCCGAGGGGCATTGTGGCCACCGAGCATGAGAGGTGTGTTCGTTTCGAGGACGGGTGCGAGACGAGTTGAGGCTCGCTGATTGCTCCACCACAAAGAGAGCGCGAGTTTGTCGTCTTAGTCGAGAAGGCTAAGGTAGCCGAAGGTGTTAAAGAGTCGGTAAGACGCAGAGCATGGACGGGAGTAGGCTTAAGAGGAGCTTTGGGTCTTCTCGATCATCCGTAACCCGCAGAGAGAGGGCTAGACCGAGTGGGCGTAATCGGGCCTGCTAGGTTTGTTCTTTGCTAGCGCGGACCGCCGCAGCGGTAATCGATGTGGGAAATCTCATTGGGGTGGTTGTTGGACCGTGGGAAAAGGTTGCTTCGAGTGTGGTTCTCTGGATCATCGCATTAGGGACCGGTCGCGTAGGATGGCGGTGATTCGATCCCGAGAGTCGGGCCGTGTCGCTTCGAGAGGTAATGGACCGCCACCACGGGGGCCGTGGTAATGGCGAGAGGTGGTAATGGATTTGGTCGAGGTCGTGGAGCACCGGCGAGTGCTTGCGGGTAGTTCCGAGGCACGACGGCTGATGCGTGTATGCAACTAGGCGCCGAGAGGCGGCGCACGGACGTAATCACCGGTACGTTTTTGATTTTTGGTTCTCCCTATACTGCTTTAATTGACTTGGGTTCCACGCATTCGTATGTTGCTAGTAGTATAGTTGAGACCATGGACTTAGACTCAGAAACTGCTTCTAGACAAATGACTGTACTTAGCCCTCTAGGTCACTCTGTAGTGGTAGATAAGTTGTATAAGGATGTACCCCTAGAACTCCAAGGGGTCATTTTTGCTGCTGATCTGATGGAACTGCCGTTTGGGGAGTTCGATCTGATCCTTGGAATGGACTGGTTGGTTAAGTACCAGGCTAAGGTGGATTGCGCGGCCAAGCGCATGGTTCTATCGACGGATAAGGGAGATGAAGTGATTATGATAGGTAATAGGAGAGATTACTTATCCAATGTGGTGTCGGCATTAAAAGTCAGAAAGATGGTCGGGAAGAATTGTGAAGCGTATGTGGTTCATGTGTATGCCTTAGAGGCTAAAGAGTCTCTTTGCTGAGAAAGGTTCGTGCTCATTAAGGAATTTGTGGATGTGTTTCCAGAGGAGCTTCCGGTTTACCACCGGATCGTGAGGTAGAGTTTGGGATAGATCTGCTACCGTGGATCGCGCGCCGTGTCTATTGCTCCATATAGGATGGCACCGGAAGGAATTGGTGGAGCTTAAGGCTCGGTTTCGGAGTCGTTGGATCGAGGCTTCATTAGGCCAAGTGTTTCACCGTGGGGAGCGCCAGATTATTCGCCAAGAAGAAGGACGGTTCGATGCGGATGTGTATCGACTACATCGCTTAACCGAATAAGTCGACGATTAAAAACAAGTATCCGCTACCACGGATAGATGACTTGTTTGATCACCGGTGAAAGGTGCATCGGTGTTTTTCAAGATCGATTTGAGGTCCGGGTACCATCGGTTGAAAGTTAAGGAAGCGGATATCCATAAGACAAATTTTGGACTCGATGCACGGGCACTACGAATTCTCGTAATGCCGTTCGGGTTGACTAACGCTCGCAGCTTTTATGGATATGATGAATAGGGTGTTTCAGCAGATGATCTGGACCGCTTTAAATCGTGGTTTTTATTGACGATATCTTGGTATATTCAAGGTCACAAGAGGAGCATGATGCACACTTAAGAGTGGTGTTGCAGATTTTGAGGGAGAAGCAACTCTATGCTAAGTTCGATAAGTGCGAGTTACGCTTAGTGAAGTGGCGTTTTTGGGTCATGTAGTATCACCGAGGGGATTAGAGTAGATCCTCGGAAGGTTGAGGCGGTTTTGGATTGGAAGCCTCCTAAGTCGATCACCGAGATTCGAGTTTCTGGGTTTGGCGGATACTACCAAGATTTGTTGAGGTTTCTCGTTAATTGCAAAGACACCGATGACTAAGTTGTTAAGGAAGGGAGTTCCGTTCGTGTGGACCGAGAAACAAGAGAGAGTTTTGATAAGTTGAAGAGGATCTTGACCGAGGCTCTGCTTTAATTCAACTCGAGGCCGTAAGGAATTCACGATCATCGCGACGCATCTCATACGGGATTGGGTTGTGTCTTTGATGCGGGAAGGTAAGGTTGTGGCTTACGCTTCTCGGCGAGGCCACACGAGGTCAACTATCCGACGCACGACTTGGAGCTAGCAAAACGTAGTCTTCGCTCTAAAAATCTGGAGGCACTACTTATACGGTGAGAAGTCAATCGCCTACACACGCATCATAAGAGTCCGAAGTATCTATTGACTCGTAAGGATCCGAATTTGAGCGCGGCGTAGATGGGTTGAATTGCTCAAGGACTACACGATCGCTCGATCGAGTATCATCCGGCAAGGCTAACGTGGTGGCGTGCGGCGTTGAGCCGTAGGGTTGTTTCGAACTTAAGAGCTTTGTTTGCCCATTTGAGTTTGTATGACGACGGGAGTATTCTCGCGAATCTGCAGTTAAGCCTACTTGGGTTGAGCAGATCAAAGAAAAACAATTGGAGGATGAGGTTCTGAGTGCGCGAAGGTTACAAGTGCAGAATGGTGGTTTAGAGGGTTACAGCTTGTCTAGTGATGAGGTTCTGTGTTTTCAAGGTAAGGCTTGTATGCCTAAAGATGTTGAGTCGAGGCGAAAGATTCTTCAGGCGCACATATAGCTTGATCCTTATGCTATGCATCCCGGAGGTAGTAAAATGTATAGGGATCTTAGAGAGCGCTTTTGGTGGCTTTGGCTTGAAGAAAGAGGTGACGGAGTTTGTTGGGAAATGTCTGACTTGTCAGCAGGTCAAGGCTGAACATCAGTTGCCGTCGGGTTTGCTTCAGCCTGTGAAAATTCCTTAGTGGAAATGGGAAAGGATAACTATGGATTTCGTCAGTGGTTTACCGCTTACGCCAAGCAAGAAAGATTCATTTGGGTTATCGTGGACCGTCTCGACTAAGTCGGCCCATTTCATTCCGGTGAGTGGACTATTCACTTCGAGATTGGCGAAGCTTTATGTGTCGAGATAGTAAGGCTACACGGTGTTCCAGCTTTGATTATCTCGGATAGGATCCCGTGTTTACGCCGAGGTTCCGAGAGCGTTGCATCAAGCTCTGGGTACTCGTTTGGATTTCAAAGACGGCTTTTCACCCGCAATCGACGGTCGATCAGTGCGGTTATTCAGATTTTAGAGGACATGTTGAGGGGTTGTGTTCGGACTTGGGGGTAGTTGGGAAGAGTTTCGCGCGTTAGCCGACCACCTATAACAACAACTACCAAGCAAGCATCAAAATGGCACCATATGAGGCAATTGTATGGTAGGAAGTGTCGCTCACCTACGTGTTGGACGAGTTAGGTGAACGTCGGTTGTTGGGACCCGAGTTGGTTCTTGAGAGAGAGAGAAGACAAGGTTAAGTTGATCCGAGCTCGTTTGAAGGAAGCTTCGACCGGCAAAAGTCTTATGCCGATCTTAAGCGAAGAGATATAGAGTTCGGCATGGGGATCGGGTTTTCTTAAAGGTCTCACCTTGGAAGAAGGTGCTTGGTTTGGCGAGAAAAGGCAAGCTAAGTCCGAGGTTTATTGGGCCGTATAAGGTGTTGAGACGAGTTGGACCAAATGGCGTGATCGGCTTGAGTTGACAAAGCAGAGCTTAGCCGCGATTCACGATGTTTTTCACGTGTCGATGCTTGGCGATGATCGTTCGAGATCCATCACATGTAGTAGCAGTAGAAGAGATCGAGGTGAACCCAGATATGACCATAGATGAAGAACCAGTGCAGATTCTAGATCGAGATGTCAAGGTTCTGCGTAGGAAGTCCGTGCCTTTGGTTAAGGTACTTTGGCGGAACCATGGCGTGGAAGAAGCCACGTGGGAACCCGAGGATACGATGAGACAAAGAATACCCGCAACTCTTTTGACCGGGTAATTTCGAGGCGAAAATTATTCTTAAGGGGGTAGAACCGTAATATCCCGGTTAGGGGCTATTTCGTTGTTGCATGATATTACCCGTGTTTGGATTGTTATGTTGTTGTTTGTGTGATTCGAGGCTTAATTGTAGGCTAGGTGTGTGCACAGTAGGTAGGAAAATTTTAATTTTGGCTTTAGGTGTGGGGAGGTGATAGAGTTGGGGTTTAAGAAAATAAAATGAAGTTTTATTGCAAAAAGGAAGAGCTGGCAAAGTGGCAAGGTATGTGCCACTTGGGAGCTAGGTGTGGCGTCATTGGCATGGGGAGATGTCTTGGGTTCGAGCTGCAAAATTCCTATTTTGGTTACTTTTGGGCGACATAGGAAGGAGGAGTTGGATGGAGTTCAAATTCCTCCTTGGACTTGGTCAAGTGGTGACTTGGATGGCGGAGAGCAAATAGTGGAGTGTGACTTGGTAAACACATTTGAAATGTGTGGTTGTGAGTGCATGGGGGGATTATGGCCGAATTTTAAGGAGTTTGGAGTGGGGGTAGTGACGGCTTGGTATGGGGTTGGGTATGCCGAATTTCATTTTGGCATTTTGGTGGTTTCGGTCAAAGGCTAGTAGCAACCAAAGTTCTTCCATTTTTGTCAAAACAAGCCGATTTTTGCCATAGTAAATTCTCTCATTTTTTTTTCACACCCTTTGAAACCGAAAGTTCTCAATCAATTCTTTTCTTTTTCAATTGTTGAAACCGAATTCGATGACCCCTCTTTCTCATTCTCCGTTCTTTCTTTTCTTTTTCATTCTTTCATAACTCTTGAGCCGAATTCATATCCTCCTAGCCGAATCTTTCATGTGTGCCTTACCATTTCATTAAGCCGAAACACTAATTCCCAAAACACATTTTCCATCTCTTTTCTTTCAAAACCGTAAGTTCTTGTCCCCATCCATTTTCTATTTTTCTTCCATTTCAAAAGCTCTTGTGCCGAATCTCCTTTTCTCTTAGGGATTCTTGTGACCAAATTCTTGGTGGTTGGTGTTGGGGTAAGTAGTTGGCGAATGGCCATCTCTCTCTCTCTCAAGTAGTATGTTGCGATTTGTTCAAGCTCAGTAATGGTTGTAGATTGAAGCGAGTTAATCATTTGTCTAACCTTTCATATAGGATCCGTGGATATTGAAAGTAATCAAGAGGAGTTCTACTCTATTAACCGTTTGGTAAGCAGTGGTTGTGGTAAGTGCTTGGTGGGCTTTAATCGTTTAATCTTTTGGATTTGATCAAGTCAAGATTATTAAGGTTTAACTGTTCTCTTTTGTGGTTAGCCGATTGTCGAGAGGAATCATTTGTTTGATTCGGGTTGGTAGGGAACCAAACATTTGCAAGGTAAGGGATTGAAATTAACCCTTTTTGGTCTATATGGTGTTGGCCGAATGGTCTTAGTGCCTAACCCTAATGTTTGGCCGATTGTAGGAGTCAATACTCGAGCGACTTAGATCGTTTCGATTGGGATTTTAGACTCGTATTATCGTGTGTATACTAACACACTTATATTTAGTAATATGATTGATAACCGTGTGATGACTAATGATACGAGTGATGATTGATATGATACCTAATGGGTATGATTACTCGACTCGGTAAGTCAAGATTACTATTTTTAATGATGAGTTATATGTTACCATGATCGTGGATATATGTGACATGAGATACGACATGAGATGCATGATTGTATGATATGCATGATTACATGAGTATGGTATGTTGATGGGGTGATATGAGTGGAGGAGCAATGGTATTTTGTGTCGACGAGCACCAAATTGCTTTGGTAGCACACTTTGTGACTTTGGGTCACCAGAGGTTTGGCACCTCCGAGGTTTGGTACCTCGGCGTCGTCCCAAAGCTGGCTCGGTACCACGATGGGTTGGCCCTACGAGATGATTATACGGGATTGACGCCAGTGTTTTGGTAACACACGCGATGGGTTGGCCCCATCACCGATTTGTGACTACGGTCACCAAGTGCTTTGGTAGCACATTGTGTCTTTGGGACACCGTGAGGTTTGGCACCTCATTGCGACTAGTCCCCGTGGTTTGACCACCGTGGGTTGGCCCCACTTGAGATATGGGATCGTCTGCGCTAGTGTTTTGTAACAACACACGATGGGTTGGCCCCATCTTTGGATTTGTGACTTCGGTCACCAAGGCTTTGGTAGCACAATTGTGTCTTTGGGACACCAAAGGTTTGGTACCACATTGACGGATATTGTGTCTTTGGGACACCAGTGTTTTGGTAACACATTGTGACTATACGTCACCAAAGTTTTGGTACCACACGGTAGAAAAGGTGTATGGATGGTTAGGATCGGGTTGCATTAATTATGTTGCTATGTATGATGTGTGTTAGCATGTTGTTTTATCGGGAGCGGGATTTACACATCGAGTCACTCGACTCACCCTCTCCTTTGACATTTCAGTGACTCGTGAGACGCGACATGGAGCCGGATGGACTCGGGTGCTCATGCCATGTGGAATAAAAGTTTTACCGAGATGTTATGTTTTGGGTACTTTAGTAATTTACTTTCAGCTTGGGTTTATTCCAGATTTGTAAAAAGCCTTTAATTTCGCCTTTTGATATTATGTTTTAAGTTTGATTTTAATATGCTTTAATAAATAAGTTGGTATGAAGTTTACTAAAACTTGGAAAGATAATGATTTCAAATTATAACGCAAAGTGTTTTTAAACTATACCATCGGGTATCGCACTGATTTTATAAGCATATGAAAATCAATGGTTTTCAAACTTGAACGCAAATTTTTACTAAGTCTAAATGTTTTAGTAACAAAATTAAACCACCGTTTCTCAAACGAAACAAAGTTTTATCAATTCTATTTAGTACAAATTCGAAATTTTCAAACCCGTTTTCCCCGTAACATACCAGATTCGGTCGTGGTGTTCGGACCGGGTTTGGGGTGTTACAGTCATGCCATTATCATCCACTAACTATGAAATGGTTTAATATCATCATAAGGACCTTTGGTTTAATAAATCATAACAGTTAAACACCTTTAACAAATAGAATATAACTTTTGCATTTTACGTGATCAAGTCCTTTTTCTCAAATTGACTATTCAAACAGTAAAATTAACTCACGAAATTTTCACATATCAAATAACATGCTGTAAACACAAAAAATAATATTAAAATAATTTTTCTGACATTGAATTCGTGGTTTTGAAACCACTATTCTGATTTAGTAAAACTAGGCTGTTACATATTCGGGCTGCTCAAACTAGCTTAGTTCGATGATGCTCACATGAGCTTCATAGAACCTGCAACATATTTTGGATCTCCAGTCATCGTATTAATCCCTGATCAAACACTCTTTTTCCTTTTTGGGACTCTAATGGCATGCCATTCGCATCCTAATTGTTTATTAAGTTCACACAGGCTCTATTACGATATTCAATTCATTCAAATCCCTGTAATGTCATCATATACATATCATTCAAGTATATAAACATTTCACATACATTCCATACATTGTATTCACTTGTAATACTATATTTCTCATACATTACAATTTAGTCCTTTAAATGCAAAATTTGTCAGAATTGTAATTAAGCCATCCCCTATATGTTTATTAACAGTTTCATCCTCATCTTACACTTTTTATCTTTCAGTCAAAATCGAAAGCTCATAGACTTAAGAAATCCAAAAGGAATGGTCTAAGTCTACCTCGTAAGTAAGGATAATGTTCTTACTCTTGAAGATCATATTACATTTGGCAGGCTTTGAAAAAAGCGAAATAAGACTTCCCTATTTTCCTACATAACCAGTTCTATTAACAAAATCATATCCGTATTTCGCCACCAACCTTACACAATCAACAACTTTAATTTTGGTTTCCATGAGAAACATTAGGTTGGCTTCAATTTTTTGGGTTAAGTGGCAACACAAATACAATATTAGATGTTGACATTGTTGGTCATGTAAAGTGGCATATCCCACATTGGTTGAGGAAAGGCTTATAAGAGAGTTTAAATATATCATTTCCTCTTACCCTCATTAAGTAATTGGGGCTAAAGGCCTAAAACGCGTGTGCCACCGCTGCTCGCTCAGCTCATGTCTACGACATGTACCGTGAGTGTTTCTTTTTTTTCTAATTTCTTTTTAAAAAATTCAGTTTCTGGTCGTTGGAATGACCCTATAAATTACCATTTTCCCCTTCAAAATGTCCTATAAATTGCTCAGATATTTTTCTCATTTCATACAAAAATACATAACAACAACCTATCTTTTCTCCTATAGCTCACCTGTTTCTTTTCAGTATATTTTCTGATCAATTTTTTTAGCTCTATTTTTCGGTTATTTTTCTATTTCTTTTAGAAAATCGACTCCAATTTTGTTTCAACTTCTATATTTGGGTGTACGAATATTGAAGTTTTGTGTAACCTTGGGGGTGACATCCACTATACGATTACACTGATCAAGGCAAATTTGCTTCTAAGGTAGTGGCTCTTGCATGATACAAGTATTATTTCATTTATTTACACACGGTTATTTATCCAGTCAGTGCTAACAATTTTATTCTGTAGTAGTATATTTCTTACAACTTAGAAGCAAATTTTTACCACTGTTAAACATGTCTGTCATGATGAACAAATACATTCCTAACCTTTCCAAGCTCGAGCCTCTCGAGGGAACCAACTATTGACGTTGGTCTAAAAGGATGGATATATTTTTCGAGCAACTTGAAGTCAACTACATCCTCTTCAATCCACTTGTCGTCGAGGAACTTGAAGATTCTGCTACCGTTCCCAGAGACTCAAACATTGATGCCATAACAAAATCCGAATTTGACAAAGACAACAGAGTGGTAAGAGGTCACATGTTAAGTCACATGGCTAACAACCTTTTTGATCTGTTTGTTAGGAATAAATCGTTCAAGTTCATCTGGGATACCTTGGAGAAGAAGTATGGAGGTGATGATGCTAGAATCAAGAAGTATGTTGTTGTAGAGTGGCTTAAATTACGGATGACTTATGATAAGCCAATAATGGTTCAAGTACATGCCTACGAGAAGTTAGTTTCCGATATCCTAGCTGAAGGGATGTAGATGTGAAAAGTCCTCCAGGAAAAAGTTGTCGAAGTCCTGGTTTGACTACTGTAATCTCTTAAAGCATAAGAAGTAGGACATTTCATTAGAGGATGTAATGCCTTGAATTTGGGCCTAGTAGGATTGGGCCATGTGCATGGGAGCCATTAGTAGGCTACACATAAAAGTTTATGTGAGCAAGAATTATCACAATTGATTGTCTGCTTCAGTGGTTAGGTGATTTAGGAGTGTTTGGGAGTGTCTAAGAAGTCCTGGGTTCAAACTTAGGCTTTAGCAAAATTTTTATTTTAAGTGAATAAAACCACTATCTTTAGTTAGTAGGGTTATAAATAAAGTTTGGTAAAGTATGATACAAGGAGCCTGCTGGTCTAGTGGATAGTGGCTTGTGAAGTCTGCTATTTGGTTTGAGGTTCGAATCCCTGCAAATGCAAATGGGGTTATTTTTGCTGGTGGCCTTGGGAGGAAGTTGTGTCTGATCGAAACACCAAGAGTTTGAACAGATTTGAATGGGGTGGTTGTTAGCTGAATTTGAAGAGATGGATGGGAGGAAATTAAGGAGAAAATCAAGCAAATTTTGAATTTGGAGAAGAGTCTTTCCGGGTTCAAGCTTTGGCACTTAGCGTTTCGGTTGCAAAGGGGTGTTGGGGGGAAATTT
The DNA here is from genome assembly GCA_025503065.1 of Gossypium bickii. Classification (NCBI taxonomy): domain Eukaryota; kingdom Viridiplantae; phylum Streptophyta; class Magnoliopsida; order Malvales; family Malvaceae; genus Gossypium; species Gossypium bickii. The sequence continues at coordinate 39,209,182 of CP106711.1, forward strand.
AGTGTGTGGAAGGCTGAACGAAATTGGGGAGTTCTTTTGGGGTAAAATTAGGCTAGGTATTGGTAATTGGTCATTTTCATTTCGGGATTTTGCCAAGTTATGGTTTTGCTCTCCAATTTCGTGCTTTGCTTGATCAACTTCTTCTCTCTCCCTCACTTTTCTCCTCTTGCATATTATTGGTACTTTGCCTTTACTCACATTCAGTTTTGTGTAACCGAACATTTTCCTCCCTTGTAGCCGAATATTGTTTTGCTCCATCAATCGTTTCTCTAGTCCTTCATTGACAATTCTTTTCTACTCTTCCTCTCTTTCTCTCTTGATCCTATCCTCTTTTCCCTTTCATTCAATCGGTTTCTGTTGGCTAAATATTGATCGTTAAGTCTCTATGTCTCTATTTTTCGGCTTTGCTCCTTTTTTTCTCTAATGCCGATTCTTAACTTTTTTTTCTTGGTTATGGTGTTCATTCGGGTTTAAGTAATCCTCAAGGAGTGAAGGAGTTCTCTAGCGCTATAGATACAATTAGAACCTTTTTGCTCGTTCTTGACTGAAGGTAATGCTGTTCGTTGTGATTGATCTGAATTAGATTATGTTGGCTTGGGTTGGTATTGGCCGAATGCCTTTTTCTCACTTTAGGATTTGCATTTTCCATAGGCCAATATATGTGGATTCAAACCACAAGTTTAAGCAACATGGAGTAATGGATCCGCTTAATGTACAGATAACCATCAAGAAGGCTGTTAGCAATCTTTGTCAGCGTTTTGGGTGGGCTAAAATCGTACTCAGTCAGTCAAGGTCTGTGGTGGTGGACTTCGACACGTTTCGTAAACAAGGTGTGTACACATACCACCCAAATCGTAGATCGGCAAATGTCGGAATGCCGAAATGTCGAAAAGTCAAAAGTACAACAATGGTTGCCACATGAGCATGCAATCGTGCATGCGGTGAACCGAGCCCACGAATATGGGCGTTAGTCTGTAGAGGCCACTGCGAGCGTTCTCATAGGCTTAGGCCGTTTTTGGGGCCAAATGGACCGGAATGGGTCGAGTGGGTCCTACGCGAGTAATTTTTTGGGTTGGATAGGAAAAAATGAGCCGGCCATGGCGATCACATGGCCAAAGGCAGTTTTGGGCTTAGTGGGCCACATGAGCTTGTGGGCTCACTTGGGCCGACTATTGGGCTTAGGGCCCAATTACACCGTTTTGACGATATATGTTATCTACGTCGCTCGAGGCAACTGTAGACCTTCGAGAAGGTTGTAAAATGACTGAAACACTCCCATAGGGTAAAATGACCGTTATGCCCCTAAAGGGCAAAATGACTAAAATGCCCCTACATGTTATATGATTGTTATTGTATGCTATTTATGATATGGTTGCGTTCATGCTTTATTATGCTGCATGGGATTGGGTTATGTGATTGGAGGAAGTATTCTATTTTGGCAACACTACTGCATATCTCTGATGGCTATTAGCCTACCGTTCTAGCAGCTCTGTTGCAAATTCTGTTTAGTGCCGTATCGGTACTAGCATGTGGTGTGTATGGATGGGTGGGTTGATACTATATCCCCACATGGTATGTACGGTTAGACGGAGCTAGTGTGTAGAGGCTGGATGGTTAGGGTTTTTGCATGCTTGATTATTCTAATTCTGTTTTGTTTAGGGCTAAGGCCCACATTACATCTGTTCTATAATAGGCTTAGGCCTAGTTGGACACTGCTTCTAAGACGGGCCCAGGCCCACACTGTGCTAATTGATTGCTATTTGTATTTGGGATGCACACTAAGTTTTTGCAAACTCACCCAACTGTTTAGCTGTGCAGGTAATCCCCATGCATAGATGGTTCGAAGTTGTGAGAGACTTGAAGCTGGCCCCACATTTAAACTTGCTTTGGATTTTATTTATCTTATTTATTATTTTTGGGTTGTAATGAGGCCTTTCTAATTTCTGGGTTTTAAATTTGGAATATTATTTATAGGTTTATAATTGCTAGAAGTAGAACACCAAAACAACAAATGTTTTTCAAAATAACACATTTCCGCAACTAAAAGAGATTTTTAATGAAGTTAATAACGTTTTTAGAAGTGATTAACTTTTCAATGAACCATGTCTTGGAATTGAACGAACACAAACTGAGGCTTTAGTTCTTAAATATTAAGGAGGGTTTTCAATGAAAACATGGTTTTCAAAAAACACTTCAATATGACACGCCAGATTCGAGCCTAACTCCTGGGTCGGGTTTAAGGTGTTACAGATGAACTGATTTCCCATATAAATATTAAGGAAGCCAATCATCTTAAACACAAAGCTTTATTTACTTCAAGTGAATTTCATCTAAAATCTAATCTAGTAGGATCTGGTTCTAGTTCCAAGTTGAACAGGTCAAACAAGACTGAAAACTTAAAGATTGGAAAAATCTAGAACAAGAAGGTTGTCAACTTCAAAAAAACCAATGAAGAATAAAAAATCCAACAAATCTATAAATTTCTATGTGTGTGGAAAAGTTGGACACAAAGCATAGTAATGCTACCAACGCTTTGACCGCCAGAATGAGAACAAACCACAAGCACATCTAGTTGAAAATCTAGATGACATAATAGTCGTGGTGGTTTTCAAAGTGAACTTGGTCGAGAAAAATGTTGAATGGATTGTAGACATAGGCGCTTCCAAACACTTCTGCACCAACAAAGAAATGTTTACCAAGTTTGAAAGTGTAGCTGAAGGTGAGCAAGTCTACATGGGTAATTCTAGCAGTTCAGAAATACTTGGTAAAGGAAAGATCTTACTTAAATTTACTTCTACGCCAATAATGTTTTTTATATACCTACCCTACGTAGGAATTTATTCAGTGGTGGATTACTAAATAAGACAAACATTAAACTAGTCTTTGAATCTGATAAACTTGTATTTTCCCTTAACAGAGCTTATGTTGGGAAATGTTATCTGAGTGGAGGTTTATTTGTGATTGAGACTATGTTTAATGATAATAAAAACCACCAATTCTACTTATATTATTGAATCACTTGTGTTAAACTAGCTTTATTTGATTAATTTATTTTGATATATCAAACAAAAATGTTTTTGAAAAAAAACAAGAAATTATTAAATTCAAAGCATAAAATCATTTCAAGACTTCCAAACATCTTAGAAAATATTTTGAACACTTAGAAAATTTTGGACATAGTTCAAAAACTATTTTAAACTTCTGAACTCAATTGAAACAATATTAAATCAATTGAAAAACTACTCCATACAAGATGTGTAACGCCCCAAATTTCCTTAATTTTGGCTTATGTGTTTTTGGAGCATAAAATTATTTATATGTGTTTCTTAAATTAATTGACACAACTGTGTATCTGGTTCAGTGGTTAAGTGTTCTAGGAGTGTCTGAGAGGTTCCAATTTCAAGTCACAACTTGGGTAAATTTTGGCATTTTTAAGAATAAAGCTTTCACTAGGGTTAATAGACTTTTAAGTTATTGTTGGTAAAATGATATCAGAATAGGCCTGCTGGTCTGGTGGTTAAGAGGAGTGTTTAATTGCATGAGGTCTTGTGTTCAAATCCCTGCGCGAGTGTGGGATAGTTTTATTTTGCTCATTCGACTGAAAGAGTTTTAGTTAAACCAAATTTCTGAGGTGGTTGAGGATGAGAGAATAGTGGGATAATGGGGAGTGATCAAAATTATTTTCTTTTAATTTCAAATTCTTTTCTCTCATCTCCCCAAAAAATTTCCAACTTTTTGAGGTCTCCCCCACTCTTTTGCCAAAAATCTACCTCCCCATCCTTTTTCCCTTTTGATTTCTTTTTTCCAATCCATCTTCTTTTGTTCAGTGTTGGTTTTTGCTCGTTCAGTAAGTAGTGTTTTAGTAGAAACTTAGTATTGTTTCGACAAAGTGCTTAACGTGAGAGCTTGTGTTGTTTCTCTCGATATTAGGTGAAGGGCATGAATTGGTGGGAACTCCTACATGATATTGAGCATTAGGAGTCTTCGTTAGCGATAAGTTTATGAATACACGTTGGGTATTGTGAAGTTTCGTTGGTGGATTAATTTCGTTAAGTTGGAAGTATTGATCGAATTTGGGTGATGGTATTCTATTTTTAGGTGCGTGTGGTCTCGGGAGTGTTTTTGCTTCAAATCAACACCAGATGTGTACCGAGAAACACAGAAAACGAGAATTGGCGAGAGCTAAAAAACGATTTTGTCAACACCACACGGCCGTGTGGTAGGTCGTGTGCAAGTCTATGAGCCACAACACGGCTATGTGGTCGACGAGCCAGGCCGTGCGCAAGTGACACGGCCGTGTGATGGTGGGGCAAGGCCGTGTGCGACACACAGGCTTGACCTATTGGGCCGTGTGGGCCACATGGGCGTGTGGGCCTACACGAGTGAACCACACGGGCGTGTAGGTTACACGGGCGTGTAGGCCCATAGGGCAGGCCACATGGGCATATGAGCCCATTCTTCTGAAATGATCTGTAAGGTTGCATGGGTCGCCCAAGTCAATTGTGGATCTACTATAGGGTCGGTAAGCGTTACTTAGACCCTATTTATGTGATCAGATTATATGGTGTCCGACTAAGCATGATATCTGTAATATCCCGGATTTATGGCTTATGCATTTGTGCTTAAATATATGTGAAAGCATGCCTTTGTGAGTCATGAATGTGTTGCATGAATTTTGTAAACTTTAGAGAATAGGAAAGTGCTTTAGAAATTATCAGATTTTAAGCTAAAAAAGGAAACTAGGCAGAGGAGGCCTTAAGAGTAATTGTAGGTGAATTATAACACAAAGTTGGGCTTGGAAAAGTGGCAAGGAGGCGCCACTTAAAGCCCAGTAAGTGACGCCACCAGCAGTTAAAAGGGGCTTGTGTTCGGGCCACAAGGAAAGCACAATAGGAGTTTTATTTTTACAGCAACAAGGGGAAGTAATGGACGGCAAGGGGAGACTGTGGGAAGAGTTTAAGATGAGGGCTAATTCTTTTGGAAATTTCGGCTAAGGTAGGAGATAAATGATGATTTTATTTTGAATTGTTAAAAAGAGAGAAAAGAGGAGAAAAATAATGAAGCTGATAAGGGAGGAGAGTTGGCCGACTGAGGGAGACTAAGATTAGTATTTTCGGCTAAGGAAGGAAGGTGAGGACATTATTCTTTTCTCTTTTGTTCCTCTGCCGAATTTTCTAGTAGACCCTCTCTTCTCTTTTATTTTGACAAAACCGAAAATCCTCTTCCCCAATTCTCGCAATTCTTTCTTTCTTTTCCCCTCTAGCCGATTCATACTTAAGCCTCCATAATATTCCTTTTCATCTCTTCCTCATCACCACTACTATAAAGCAGAAGCCGAATCTCCCTAGTGTTCTTCAAAACTGAAATCTCTGTGGTTAAGCAAGGGTGCCGTCGACTACAACACAAAGGGTAAGGATTCAACGTTGTTGTTTTATGTCTTTTCTTAAAGCCGAAATCAAGACTCTAATGTCATTAATATCTCTTGGCCGAAACTATAGAGGAGGTTTCGGGAATTGCCTATAGTCGACTATAAGGAGGAGAGCTCCGGGATTTCAAGATCTAAGATACCCCCAATCAAGTGGTTGTTTCGGGATTAAGAGTCACAAGGTAAGTGAACATGTGTATTCGGCCAAGGCCATATTCAATAGTTCGGATCTATTTCTTATTTATTCAAAGCCGAAAACTAATCATTTAGGTGATCTAGTGTTTGGCCGATTGCTAGGGGAAATATCACAAGATTTCGGGATTTGACTAGTAGTTAAATTGGCAGCAAGGTAAGAAGTTGGTTGCGTTAAATCCTTCGGGATTTGATTATTTAGTCAAATGGCTTGTTGCTAACATGTTTAGGGATGGCCGAATATAGGAACTAAGGATCTAGGACGCTAGATCAGGATTTTCGGGATTCCAGTAAACTCGATAAGTATACCAGGTGTGTAGCCCGTACTACGCTTCAATAGATTTATGGTTATGTCTTAATAAATGTGTTGATATGAACATGTAATATGTGGCTAAGGGTACCATGCAATGGTACAAAGTACTCAGGTACATTAACTTACTACTACTGTAGTTATGATATAATGAATATCTGTTATGGCATAAGTGAACATTGATAAGAATGTGAAATAAGGCCTAAGGCATGTTAATTGTATGATTTGTATGACATGGGGCACACGGGTTATATGGAAAGGGGAAGTGATCTGGTGGTTTATACCACAATATCTGAATGTGGTAACTTATGTCACGTAATTTGAATGTGGTGACTTATGTCACAAAATATAATATCTGGTGGCTATGCCACAAATTTAAAAGGGCGATGAACACGTCGTCTGCAGCGACTGCCTTCGATGATGTGTCGTGGATGGAGGGTCGACTTAGTAGTCCCCACGGTGTGATGGTTGGTACGGGTGATGTGTAGCGGATGGCATCTAGGTTTGGGTTCGGGATTGCATCATTATGTTTAACTGCTTTATATTTAAATGTATGATTTGACATGCCTGAATCATTAGGATTTAGTGTTGGTTACATATTGAGTCTGTTGACTCACCCCGTTGTGGGATATTTTTAGGTGACACTCAGTGATGGACCGGGTCGGCAGGAGCTTAGTGGTGGCCATGTTCAGCTCAGACTTTATTTTATTTGGACTTTATTCATTTTAAGTATTTTGGATTTATTCAGATTTTGCTTGATGTAATAAGGCCTTTGCTATTAACTGTTTATGCATGCATTTTTAATTATTATATTATGATACAATTTTTATTTAATTAAACCTTGAATGATTTTTCTTAAATAAAAACAAATCTTTAAATGTTTTGACACCTAATACAAATGATTTTCAATTTAAATGGTAAACTCTAAAAACGTAACTTTTACCTTTAACTTATAGTTTTGAAATATGACAACAAAGTTTTAATAAAACCTAATCTTTAAGGCCACAACGATGTTTTCAATTTGGAACCCAAATCAAATTTTCTCCAAAATCACCCAAAGTTTTTCAAAGAAACAAACAAGTTTTGAACCGTTTACTCAAGGAACATACCGGATCCGGTCGAGGCTCGTGGGCCAGGTTTAGGGTGTTTCAGCTTGGTATCAGAGCCCAGTTTTAAACTCTCGACCTTGGGTTTAAAGCCCACAATGTTTTAAAATTTAGGCCCAAACGAATTTTCGTAAAAGTTTTGTGAATAAGCAGGGTTTTTGGCATGGCACCTAAGTCTCCGACCCGAAGTCCACCAAGTAAGTACCCCTAATTATTTGTGTGATTTATAGTATGAATTGTTGAAGGGTATAAATGGAACGTAGATTAGTATATTAAGTACTTGAACCCTAGGACTAGTTTACCCCAACAGTTACATAAAACTTAAAGCCTAATTAAACAAACCTGTGGCTAAGTCGCCGAGTTAGGGTGTGGCAACCTTTGTGCTCATGTCTAGGATTGGATTCAGGAAGAGCCTGGTATTTAAGCAGTCCTCGTGACTCACCTCCTCTTCACTCGAATCCTACCTGGTGCGTAGCTACGGTTCACCCTAACCAAGAGGACTCATTCACGGGCTAAACTCAGTAACTAAAACCCGAAAGGGACTAGCCATGTTTTTATGAAAATCCTAGTTTTAAAAATCAATAAACTACCCTTTTGAATTGTGAAAATCATTTATTCTAAAAATTTTCTAAAAATTCCCAATTTACAAAAATTACCTAAATACCCCTAGTGGTAAAATTACTAAAATGCCCTTGGTTTTCAAAATTACCATACTACCCCTGATTTTAATAGAATTTTCTGATTTTGCAAAAGTATCCAAAAACTTTATCTTTGCGAAATACCAAGATACCTTGATTTGGAAAATTTACGAAATTACCCCTGATTTACAAAATTACCAAAATGACCCCCGATTTCTAAAATTTCTGCCATACCCCTAATTTGAGAAAATTTTCAAAAGTACCCTTGAGTTTTGAAAATTTCAAAATGCCCCAATTTATTAAGATTTTTAAATTGACTCTAATTTATTACCAAAATACCCCTGTAGGACAAATGACGAAAATACCCCTGGGATAAGAATAGACAAAAATGTTCCAATGTTGAATGTGTATGGTAGATGCTACTGAATGGATGTACTTCTCTGAATTAGGATAGAAGACTTGAAACTTTGATTGATCGAAAGAACTACTATTAAACTTCTTTCATAAAATTTCTTCGCGGATAATCAGTGGAACAAAATACTAATGCATAAGAATTTCTTAATTAGATTAAAGTGCGATCGTAGAAATGAGCTCTAGGGGACGTGGTCGTAATGTGCGAGGACGCGGTAGAGGTAGGATGACCGTATCTGAACCCGTTAGGTCGGGTCAAGGGTCTGAGAATGAGGTACCACCACCCCCACCACCAGCTGTTGGTATTAAGTAACAAGATCAGACGGGGGATGATGCAGTGTCACAGGCAGTGCTGCGAGTTCTTGAAATGGTGGCTGGAGCAAGAGGAAATATGGGAGCTCAAGAATCTGTACCCGAGCGACTCCGAGCCAATGGAGCTGAGGTATTTCGTGGCGTATCTGGAGTGGCACCCAGTACAGCTGAGTATTGGTTGGAGGCGACGGAACGAATTATGGATGAGCTGGATCTGACCCCTGAGGAGAAACTGAAAGGAATGGTGTCGCTGCTACGCGATGAGGCGTATCAATGGTGGCTCACAGTTCGGGATGGTGCCACAGCTGAGGATCTTACTTGGGAGTATGTTAAGGCGGCATATCAGAAGAAGTATGTTGGCACATGTTACACTGATGCGCAGAGGAAGGCATTTCTGGGGCTGGTTCAAGGGAATAAGTTCGTAGCAGAGTATGAAGTTGAATTCTTAAGGTTGAGCCAGTATGCTCGAGGAGTAGTGGCTTCAGAGCATGAACGATGCGTTCATTTTAAGGACGGACTAAGGGATGACCTGAGGTTGTTAATAGCTCCGCACCAGGAGCGGGAGTTTTCTGTATTGGTAGAGAAGGCTAAAGTAGCTAAGGGGATTAAGGACTTTGTGAGGAAAACACGAATCGAAACAAGTAGAAAAGAGGTTTTGGATCGTCAGGATCGTCTAGGAATGTGCAGAAGAGGCCTAGAGTTGATGGGTCGCGAGGTCAGCAGTCTGGTACAGGAGGGCAATACCGTACTTGTACCCAGTGTGGTAAGATGCATTTAGAAGAGTGTTGGAAGAAGACGGGAGGATGTTTTAAGTGTGGATCCAAGGATCACATGATTAAGGACTATCCCATAAAGATAGACAGGAGTCGACCAACAGGTCCAGGTGTTAATCAGGCTGGTAGAGGTGGATAGCAGCCGCAGCGAGATCGTGGTTCGAATGGTAGAGGTAACGGTGCTAGAAGGGGACGAGGAACACCTAGCAGAGGTGTTTGTAATACAGAGGCAAGACAGCCGGGTCTAGTGTACGCTGTTCACTAGAGAGAGGATGGAGACGCACCGGACGTCATAACCGGTACGTTCCTTATATCTGGCAAGCCTTATTTTGCTTTGATTGATGTGGGCTCGACTATTCCTATGTTGCATGTAGAGTAGTTGAAACTCTAGGCATAGCCTCTGAACTTTCTGATAGGGAGATGACTGTAGTAAGCCCATTAGGTCAAACTGTAGTGGTGAATAAGATCTTTCGGAGTGTACCTCTAGAGATTCAAGGAGTGATTTTTCCTGCCAACTTAATGGAACTACCCTTCAGAGAATTCGATCTTATACTTGGCATGGATTGGCTAGTGGAACATCGGGCTATATTGGATTGTGTAGCTAAGTGAATGGAGTTAAGGACCCCGGAGGATGAGGTGATAATTATGATAGGAGAAAGAAGAAATTACTTGTCTAACGTAGTTTCAGCACTAAATGCGGATAAGATGGTTCGGAAGGGGTGCAAGGTATTTTTGGCCTTCGTAAGTGCGTTGGATGTGAAGGAAGGGGGAGTTAGTGGAGTTCGAACAGTAAGGGAATTTGTGGATGTCTTTCTGGAGGAGTTACTAGGAATACCCCCGGATAGGGAAGTGGAATTCGGAATTGATTTGCTGCCGAGAACAGCTCCTGTGTCAATTGCCCTTATAGAATGGCACCAAAGCAGTTGGTTGAGCTCAAGGCTCAAATCTAAGAGCTGCTTGATCGTGGGTTTATCTGACCCAGTGTGTCTCCATGGGGAGCACCGGTCTTGTTTGTAAAGAAGAAGGACGGAACTATGCGTATGTGCATAGACTATCGTCAGTTGAATAAGCTGACCATCAAGAACAAGTACCCTTTGCCAAGAATATACGACTTGTTCGATCAGCTGAAGGGGGCAGCAGTATTCTCGAAGATCGATCTAAGGTCTGGATATCATCAGTTGAAGGTGAAGGAGGCAGATATCCATAAGACTGCTTTTCGGACAAGATACGGGCATTTTGAGTTCTTAGTGATGCCGTTTGGGTTGACGAACGCCCCAGCCGCGTTCATGAATATGATGAACCAGGTTTTTCAACCTTACTTGGATTGGTTCATCATTGTGTTCATCGACGAGATCCTAGTGTACTCCAAGTCGGAGGAAGAACATGATGAGCATCTTCGGGTTGTGTTGCAAGTATTGAGGGAGAAGAAGCTATATGCCAAATTCAGCAAGTGTGAATTTTGGCTGAAGGAGGTCGCATTCTTAGGACATGTAGTGCCCGCAGAAGGAATAAGGGTGGATCCCAGAAAGATTGAGGCAGTGTTGGATTGGAAGCCACCTAAGTCTGTGGCTGAGATTCGTAGTTTCTTGGGATTGACAGGCTACTACAGAAGGTTTGTAGAAGGGTTCTCATCGATAGCCGCACCTTTGGCGAAGTTGTTGAGGAAGGAGGTACCTTTCGTATGGACAGATAAGCAACAAGGGAGCTTTGAGAAGCTTAAGAAGGTTTTGACGGAAGCTCCGATTCTGATTCAGACTGAGGAAGGAAAGGATTTCGTGGTGTATTGTGACGCTTCTCATACAGGATTGGGATGCGTATTAATGCAGGATGGGAAAGTAGTCGCTTATGCGTCTCGGCAATTGAGGCCTCACGAGGTTAACTACCCGACACACGACTTGGAATTGGCGGCAGTGGTCTTTAATCTTAAGGTATGGAAGCATTATCTTTATGGAGAAAAGTCGGTGATCTACACGGACCACAGGAGCCTTAAGTATCTGTTGACTCAGAAGGAGTTGAACCTGAGACAGCGAAGGTGGGTAGAGTTATTGAAAGACTACGATTGTTCCATAGAGTATCACTCGGGCAAGGCGAATGTGGTGGCAGATGCCCTAAGTTGGAAGGTAGTGTCAGATCTGAGGGCGATGTTCACACATCTGAGCTTGTATAACGATGGAAGTCTACTAGCAAAGTTGCAAGTGAAGCCGACATGGTTGAATGAAGTGAAAGAGGGTCAGTTGTTGGATGAAGATTTAAGTACTAAGTTACAACAAGTACAGAATGGAGAGTTAGAGGATTATGGTATTAATGACGAGGGAGTATTGTGTTTTAAGGGAAAGGTCTGTATGCCGAAGAATGAGGAGTTAAGGCAGAAGATTCTTCAGGAATCGCATAGTAGCCCTTATGCTATGCATCCTGGAGGTATTAAGTTGTACAGAGATCTAAGGGAACAGTTTTGGTGGCCTGGTCTTAAGCGGGAAGTTATCGAATTTGTAGGGAAATGCTTGACATGTCAGCAAGTCAAGGCTGAACACCAAGTTCCGTCAGGGTTGCTTCAACCGATAAAGATTCCACAGTGGAAGTGGGAGAGAATCACCATGGACTTCGTTAGTGGGCTTCCCCTTATGCCTACTAAGAAGGACTCGGTATGGGTGATAGTGGATCGATTGACAAAGTCCGCGCATTTTATTCCAGTGCGGGTTGATTATTCTTTGCAGAAGTTGGCGAAATTGTATGTGGCGGAGATTGTGAGATTGCATGGAGTTCCGGTATCGATTATTTTGGATAGGGACTCGAGGTTTACGTTTCAGTTTTAGAAAGCTCTACATCAAGCTTTAGGCACCAGATTGGATTCACTACAGCTTTTTATCCACAGTCTGACGGGCAGTCTGAGCGAGTAATACAAGTGTTGGAGGATATGCTGAGGGGCTGTGTGATAGACTTCAAAGGAAGTTGGGAGGAGTATTTGCCTTTAGCGGAATTTGCATACAATAACAACTATCATGCCAGTATTCGGATGGCACCGTATGAAGCGTTGTATGGACGGAAGTGTCGCACTCCTGCGTGTTGGACGGAATTAGGGGAACGTCGAGGTTTGGGTCCAGAAATTGTGGCAGAATCCGAAGGGAAGGTTGAGGCAATTTGGACACGGTTGAAGGAGGCATCTGATAGGTAGAAGTCGTACGCGGATCTTAAGTGGAAAGAAATAGAATTTGATGTAGGAGACCAAGTGTTTCTTAAAGTCTCGCCTTGGAAGAAGGTGATGAGATTTGGTCGCAAAGGGAAGCTAAGTCCAAGGTTTATAGGACTTTATCGGGTATTGAAGTGAGTTGGACCAGTAGCATACCAGTTAGAGTTGCCACCGGAATTAAAGCAGATACACGACGTATTCCATGTGTCGATGCTACGTCGTTATCGATCGGATCCATCTCATGTAGTACCGGTTGAAGAGATGGAGCTAAAGCCTGATTTGTCCTACAAGGAAGAGCCAATTCAGATCTTGGAACGAGATGTGAAAGTGTTACGGAGGAAGTCAGTTCCTCTAGTTAAAGTGCTATGGCGTAATCATGGATCGGAAGAAGCTTCATGGGAGCCGGAAGAAGCAATGCGACAGCAATACCCGCACGTATTACAGCCAGGTAATTTCGAGGACGAAATTATTTTAAGGGGGTAGAACTGTAATATCCCGGATTTATGGCTTATGCATTTGTGCTTAAATATATGTGAAAGCATGCCTTTGTGTGTTATGAATATGTTGTATGAATTTTGTGAACTTTAGAGAATAGGAGAGTGCTTTAGAAATTATCAGATTTTAAGCTAAAAGAGGAAACTAGGCAGAGGAGGCCTTAAGAGAAATTGTAGGTGAATTATAACACAAAGTTGGGCTTGGAAAAGTGGCAAGGAGGCGCCACTTAAATCCCAGTAAGTGACGCCACCAGCAGTTTAAAGGGGCTTGTGTTCGAGCCACAAGGGAAGCAAAATAGGAGTTTTATTTTTACAGCAACAAGGGGAAGTAATGGATGGCAGGGGGAGACTGTGGGAAGAGTTTAAGATGAGGGCTAATTCTTTTGGAAATTTCGGCTAAGGTAGGAGATAAATGATGATTTTATTTTGAATTGTTAAAAAGAGAGAAAAGAGGAGAAAAATAAGTAAGCTGATAAGGGAGGAGAGTTGGTCGATTGAGGGAGACTAAGATTAGTATTTTTGGCTAAGGAAGGAAGGTGAGGACATTATTCTTTTCTCTTTTGTTCCTCTGCCGAATTTTCTAGTAGACCCTCTCTTCTCTTTTATTTTGACAAAACTGAAAATCCTTTTCCCCAATTCTCTCAATTCTTTCTTTCTTTTCGCCTCTAGCCGATTCATACTTAAGCCTCCATAATATTCCTTTTCATCTCTTCCTCATCACCACTATCATTAGCGGTTTCGAATCTCCCTAGTGTTCTTCAAAACCGAAATCTCTGTGGTTAAGCAAGGGTGCCGTCGACTACAACACAAAGGGTAAGGATTCAACTATTGTTGTTTTATGTCTTTTCTTAAAGCCGAAATCAAGACTCTAATGTCATTAATATCTCTTGGCCGAAACTATAGAGGAGGTTTCGAGAATTGCCTATAGTCGACTATAAGGAGGAGAGCTTCAGGATTTCAAGATCTAAGATACCCCTAATCAAGTGGTTGTTTCGGGATTAAGATTCACAAGGTAAGTGAACATGTGTATTCGGCCAAGGCCATATTCAATAGTTCAAATCAATTTCTTATTTATTCAAAGCCGAAAACTAATCATTTAGGTGATCTAGTGTTTGGCCGATTGCTAGGGGAAATATCACAAGATTTCGGGATTTGACTAGTAGTCAAATTGGCAGCAAGGTAAGAAGTTGGTTATGTTAAATCCTTCGGGATTTGATTATTTAGCCGAATGGCTTGTTGCTAACATGTTTAGGGATGGCCGAATATAGGAACTAAGGATCTAGGACGCTAGATCAGGATTTTCGGGATTCCATTAAACTCGATAAGTATACCAGGTGAGTACCCCGCACTACGCTTAAATAGATTTAAGGTTATGTCTTAATAAATGTGTTGATATGAACATGTAATATGTGGCTAAAGGTACCATGCAATGGTACAAAGTACTTAGGTACGTTAACTTACTACTACTGTAGTTATGATATTATGAATATCTGTTATGGCATAAGTGAACATTGATAAGAATGTGAAATAAGGCCTAAGGCATGTTAATTGTATGATTTGTATGACATGGGGCACACGGGTTATATGGAACGGGGAAGAGATCTGGTGGTTTATACCACAATATCTGAATGTGGTGAGTTATGTCACGTAATTTGAATGTGGTGACTTATGTCACAAAATATAATATATGGTGGCTATGCCACAATTTTATAAGGGCGATGAGCACGTCGTCTGCAGCGACTACCTTCGATGATGTGTAGCGGATGGAGGGTCGACTTAATAGTCCCCACGGTGTGATGGTTGGTACGGGTGATGTGTAGCGGATGGCATCTAGGTTTGGGTTCGGGATTGCATCATTATGTTTAACTGCTTTATATTTAAATGTATGATTTGACATGCCTGAATCATTAGGATTTAGTGTTGGTTACACACTGAGTCTGTTGACTCACCCCGTTGTGGGATATTTTTCAGGTGACACTCAGTGATGGACCAGGTCAGCAGGAGCTTAGTGGTGGCTATGTTCAGCTCAGGCTTTATTTTATTTGGACTTTCTTCATTTTAAGTATTTTGGATTTATTCGGATTTTGCTTGATGTAATAAGGCCTTTGCTATTAACTATTTATGCATGCATTTTTAATTATTATATTATGATACAATTTTTATTAAATTAAACCTTGAACGATTTTTCTTAAATAAAAACAAATCTTTAAATGTTTTGACACCTAATACAAATGATTTTCAATTTAAATGGTAAACTCTAAAAACGCAAATTATACCTTTAACTTATAGTTTTGAAATATGACAACAGAGTTTTAATAAAACCTAATCTTTAAGGCCACAACGATGTTTTCAATTTGGAACCCAAATCAAATTTTCTCCAAAATCACCCAAAGTTTTTCAAAGAAACAAACAAGTTTTGAACCATTTACTCAAGGAACATGCCGGATCTGGTCGAGGCTCCTGGGCCGGTTTTGGGGTGTTTCAATATCTGTACTAAACTGAGTGTATGATCGGTTATTTGCATGTTACATGTCATATTTGGTATGTTACATTGCATCAGGGAGGGTTGATGATATCTTGGAGGAAGTGTCTGAAAGGCTTTAAGTCTGTTATCCTGCAGCTCAACTGCGTTATTATGTTTATGTGCGGCATTTTAGTACAGTATGGTGTGTAGGGATGGGTGGGTTGATTATATCCCCACATGGTGTGTAGGGCTGGACGAAGATGGTGTGTAGGGATGGACGAAGATGGTGTGTAGGGGCTAGAGGGTAGGATTTTGATATTCGATCCAGCATTCTCAGATCGATTTGGGTCAGGGCCTAATATATTTCTCGATTACAGATCTGATTGGGCTAGTGCCCTATTATATATATTTGATTCTGCACCCGAGTGGGCTAAGGCCCAAACTATTTCTGTAATGGGGTCCGGCCCAGTCTGTTATTTCTGGTGATTACCTTGTATGTTTGATATCTATGGGGATTACACACTGAGTTGCAAAACTCACCCTTTTCTGTTTAACCTGTCCAAGAAATCCCTAGGGTTAGGCAGATCAGTGTAGTGGAGGACTCGACAGTGACTACTAGTACTTCCTCACGATCAATTTATGGTTTATACTTATCATGGTTTTAATTTTTATTTTGGAAATTTTAATGTAATTATGGCCATTATGTATTTTCTTTAAATTTGGGATTTACAACATTTATGATTTTACTACTATTATAAAGAAAACTCGAGTTTTCAAAACAAACAAACATTTTATCAAAATACACACAAATTCGTAAACTATTTTAAAAGCTTCCATAAAGTATAACTGATAAATCGTAAAAGTAACATATTTTAATCCCACATTTCGCATGCTTTTGGATGATTTAAGCCTCGAATTATGTAATTTGGTGTTCTTAATCTTTTGTTTTCATTTTTATACTCAGAATAGCACCGGATGATGAAAAGAATGAAAAATGGGCCTAAAACAGAATAAATGGGCCATATCACGAAATCCACACGGCCTGGGCCCATGACCACACGTGTAACACCTCTAACCTGAAACCGTCGCTAGAATAGGGTTAAGAGGCATTACTAGAAAATAGAATCATTTCACAACCCATTTATGACACAAAGTCAATCATCATCATAATACATCAAACATAAACAAATAGTCGCTTTTTAAGGCGTATAAGACCTTATACACATGCTAGGGAGGGGTCGGGACTAAACCGAAACACATAAAGAAACTTCTTAAAATTTAAAACTTTTCTAGATTACAGGGGTTACAAGCCCGTGGGGGTAGGCCATGTGCCTCCCACGGCTGTTTGACACACCCGTGGGTCCTCCCCATGGTCGATCCTTAGTTCCCGCGGCCACCAAGCACGCCCGTGCACCTTGGCTGTGGTCAATCCTGTCAAAAACCACACGGCTACCATGCACGTCCATGAGCCATGGCCGTGTGCTCTTACGCCATATACTGACTTACGCCCACGGTCACTAGGCACGCCCGTGTGCTACAACCGTGTGGCAAAAATAGGCCATTTGCAAGGCCAAAATGCCATCCACATGGGTCAATCCTACAAGCACATTTGAGCATATTTATACACACAATTTGGTAACCAATTTCATGTCTAATAATCGATACATCATTTCATGAAATTTCATTTCCAAACATGTCTACTTATAAGCTAACATATACAACTTGAACACATTCATAAACTAACATCATTCATTCTCAAATTCACTAAATCATACTAACATTTTACCATCACAAAGATTACCATTTGAGATTCATATTATTTACCACATGCCATACCAAAATATGCATCATATCACAAAGTCATTCATGCTTGAAGCAACCATATATTTAGTCACATCACATGGCTAATTACACACCTCAACAATGTACCAAATGACTAGCCTATACATGTCATATTTCAACTATATACATCTTTCCAAAAGTACCCAAAATAGATTGCCGATAGTGTGATTGAGATGCTGACGATTCCCCGATCCAAGCTAGCTTTACTGACACTGCAAAGTAGAGAAACAAATCACACAGTAAGCTTTCTAAAGCTTAGTAAGTTCGAAATACAATACAATCGTATCATCAAATCAAACCAATGTATACAATAACCATCACATAGATTATTTATCTTATATTCATACCATGTTATCAATAGTTAAAATACTCATTCATCCATCCATAGCATCATCTATAAACTCATCAACCACAAAGGTTTGATACATACCTTGGCTAACACATAGTTATTTAATTTCCAATCTACTCAATGCTCGATATTACAAGTCGATCTTCCTATGATTTTCTTACAATTTGAATCGCACACTCCGTGCCATCTACGTGATTGAAACATATTAGTCATCGCACACTTAGGCTTCATCTTTCAACTGACTTATCTCGGCATCACACACACAGTGTCAAATCTATAAGCTAAAGCTTTCATAACATCGCACACACAGTGCTATTCATTTCTGTTTTGATTTCAATTTCGCACACTTAGTGCCATCAACTAAATGTTGCACATAGCATCTTGATTTCATACACATATACATATTCATTTCATAATACTAAAACATATCTTAATAACATGTATTATATCCGAACTTACCTCGGATGTCAAAATACCCAAACGGTCAATTAATCGAGCACTTTCTCTTTGCCTCGATCTCGATCTGAACCTCTTCTCTCTTGGTCTATACACATTCAAATTCAATCCATTCAATGACTAACTCATTCAATTTAGTCCACACACACACATTTAGGGTATTTTACAAAATAGCCCTCATATTTTCACATTTCGACACTTTAGTCCCTAATTCACAAAATCATCAAATTCACATAATTTCACTTGGTTCAAGCCTAGCCGAATTCTCACCATGCTTATACAAACCCACACATTTTATTTATTTCACATTATAGTCCTTCAAATTACTATTTTCATAATTTAGCTCTAATTAGCTAAACTCATCAAAAATTCAAGAACAACACATGTTCTTTAAACACATATCTTTCATTTAACACCAATACTCATCACCAAGCTCACATACGCATCAATGGCACATCACAAAAACATCATCAATTCATAAAATTACGACATGGATTAGCTAGAGGACGAAGCAACGATTACGAAAACGTAGAAATTATAAAAAATCGAGCTCAAACATACCTTAAATCAAGCTTAACCCTAGCCGAAATTGCAAAGCTTTTCTTCCTCCTTTTTCTTTTCTAATTTCGGCGCCAAGAAGATGAACATGGTTTCATCTTTCTTTATGTTTTTATTTAATACATAATAATACAAACTTTACTATTTTTACCCTTATTATAAAACATTATAACATGCATTATAATTGGTTATAAATGTCCATCCACCATCCACCAACTTAATAATGGCTTAATTGCCTCATAAGCCTCCACCTTGAAAAGCCATCCACAATTTGACACTTGAAAATCAGCACACAGCTTTTACACATTATACAATAAAGTCTTTTTTCTTAATTCGGCACACAAACGATCAATTTATCACACAAAATTTTCACACAGACTATGACACATACTATTCATACAGAAAATAATATTAAATTATCCTTCTGACCTCGAATTTATGGTCTCGAAACCACTATTTGAACTAGGGTCTAAACCATTCTATTACAACTCTCCCCCCTAAGGGATTTTCGTCCCCGAAAATCTTACCAGTGAATAGGTGTGGATATTGCTCTCTCATAATGTTCTCAGGCTCCACGTAGCCTCTTCAACACCGTGTATATGCCATAATACTTTCACTAAGGAAATTCTTTTGTTTCTCAACTCTTTAATCTCTCGTGCCAAAATTTGGATCGGTTCTTCACTATACGACAAGTCTGACTGTATCTCAACTTCAGTAGGAGTAATCACATGAGACGGGTCTGATCTGTACCGTCAAAGCATTCACACATGAAACACGTTATGAATCTTTTCTAACTCAGATGACAATCTCAATCTATAAGCAGCCAGCCCAACTTGTTCAATAATCTCATACGGTCTGATGAACCTAGGGCTCAGCTTGCCCTTTCGGCCAAATCGATATATTTTCTTCCACGGAGACACTTTCAAAAACACTTTATCACCAATTTCAAATTCAATATCCTTCCTTTCCAAATCTGCATAAGACTTTTGACAATCTGAGGCTGCTTTCAAATTGTCACGAATTACTTTCACTTTCTGTTCAGTCTTTTTTATCAGATCAACCTCGTGAATCTTTGATCGCTGTAAAATCAGAGTTTTAAATATTTATAAAAGAATGATCAAACTTGGAGACTAACTCTGACAACGATATTAAGGCAAGTGTACCTATGGAACAGTAGTATAGCCTAGGCAAGACAGGATATCGAACCCAAAGGAACTAAAAGTATTAATACTCACTTTCTTTTTATTATTTAACCTAACTAAGATAAAGGTTGCTTTTAAACTAAATTGACAACAACTAAACTAAGGAAACAAAGAAAAAAGATGAATTTAGGGATAACTTGAAAAAGACTCAGTTGATTTTGATGATACCTTCGGGAAGAATCCACCTAGACTTCACTTATTATCTAACCCTAAATAATATGATTTCTTTACTCAGCTTGATCCGTGAGACTCCCTAACCTATGTTAAACCCTCTCTCGAAGCGAATAATGTCTAATCCTAGGTTAATTAGTGGAACTCTCGTTCGCTTATAATAACCCCCTAGGGAAGCAGTAAATCAATCAATGGATTCCTATATTAGGTTTCACCCTAATCCGGCAAAATCTTGTAACCCTATCTCTAGGCGCCCGATCAACTCCACTTAATTATGTTAGATCTTCTCTTAGGCACGATCTATTCCTCCTCTACCTAAGCACATTAGATTTGGATTAAGCAACATAATTAAGAACAAACTAAGAAATTTATCATATAACATAAAAATCAAATAATAAAATCTGTCTAGGTTTCATTCCGCTTCAGGAATCTGAAGGATTTAGTTCATAATGTAAAAATAAAACATCACAAGAGAAAAGATAAAAGAAAACATAAGAGAAATCCTAAAACTCCCTGACGGGATTGAAGGAGAATTCCGCCGTCTTGAGTACAATTCCGGCTTCTTGGGATGAATCAACTGGCTATCCTCACATTATTCCCTAACTTTGACCTTCTTGGCTTGGCTCCTTGGCCCAGCTTTCACTCCAGTTTCGACTTCTGCCGAACTCTCCTTCAAGTTGCCCCCTTGGTTGTTTATATAGACTTTGTGATACTTTACTTGGCCCCTAAGTTTCCTAATTTAAGTAGAGTTCTTAATTGGGTGTTTGAATAGGCTTTTGAATGTGTTTCTTTGCCTCCAAGTATCCTTTCTCGAATGTAATTACTCTTTCCAACGACAGGGACACGGCCATAGCACACGCCCGTATGAATCGTGGACAGGCCGTGTTTGGACTTTTAATGAGGCATGGCCGTGTTTGTCAGGGTCCAGGCCGTGTTCTAGTAATTTAATAAGGCACGGCCGTGTGACTTGAAGTCTAGGTCGTGTCGATTTCGTGAATTGGTCCATATGGCCCGTTTTAAGCTTGTTTTATGTTCTTTTCATCCGTGGGTGCTTTCCTAAGTATAAGACATGAAAAGAAATGATTAAAAGCACCTTTTTACATAAATCGAGGGATAAATCATCCAAAAGCATACTAAATGTGGGATTCAAATATGTTATTTTTACGGTTTATCAAATACCCCCACACTTAAGCTTTTGCTTGTCCTCAAGCAAAATTATCAACTTACAATTAAAACGAACTTTCCATGATTCATAATTCATATCAACAATGTCCTATCATAATTCATAGATAATTTATACATGGATAATTCAATTCAAAGAGTCCTAAAGATTCAAATAGGATAAGTCATGTATTTGTAGCTTGAAAACATAGGTGTCTTCCATTTTCTGAATAATTACCTTTAATTCAAAATCGACAAGGATTGACATCCTCCCAAAAAGATTCACTTAAATCACTCAAAGTGTTTAAGGGTCAAAATTTAAGCACTCATTAAGTCGAACATGAAAAGTTAATCACATAGGCTTGCCTGAAAATCAAATCTCCACCACTGTAAAATGAGATGATACACAAATCAAAAGGTATTTAACAAGGTTGTAACGGGGCTATGGTTAAAGGTGTGGATAAAGGCTGAATTAGAGGGTTAGAATCGAGATTGTCTTGACAAGTTACCTATCTAGAAAAATAACTAATCTTAAATAATTACATCAATTGAGAAATAATAATACTAATAGTACGAACTTTTTCTTCAAGAATTTTGAATTTTAATGTGTAAGCTCACCTAATCACAAATTAATAATGAATATACTTCGAGTTTTTTTTTTTAGAACAAACTACTTGTTACAATAATAAGAAGGAACTTTAACAACTGAAATATAGAACATAGTTAGGTAACTGCTCAAAATCAAATCTCGACAAAAAGGGTAGTTAAAAGAAATGGTGATAACAAATATAAAGGGTTTTTTGGTTAAAATTAGTAGGTGAGTCAATAAAAAGGGTTGTTAGGCTTCAATGGGGTTCACTAGGGGTTAATTACGAAGGTAGGCTTTTTAGTGGAGTGAGTGGGTTAAATCCTAGGTGCCTTTATCATCTCTGTATATCAAATCATAACTGTGGTCTTGACATGTATAATCAAGGCAAGTTCTAGAATAGCAGTTCAATGTTAACATACTCATAATCAATAAAGTGAGCATGAAAAAGAATATATGCTCGATAAGGCTCAAAATCTCACAAGAATTATGGGTGTTTTGACATCATCCTTGTAAATTTCAAATTTCAAGATAACATTCAAATTCCGGTTGACAACCTAAAATTTTAATTTTTAGAAAATTTAGACTTATCATGCTTGATTCCCTAGTATTCTTCAAATCTAATTATCAATGCACAATTATCAATGACTTAATCTAAAACATATCAATAGAAATCATAAATCAAAGAAAATTTAATTCAAATCGTAATATGAGAAACTTACTTTAAGATCAAGGCATAATTCAGGGATTTTCAGATAATACTATAATTAACCCCCCACACTAAAAATACACATTGCCCTCAATGTACAAAGGTGGATAATATCAAAATAATCATAAAATCATAAGATAGGGAGAGAAGTGAAACTTCCTAAATTTTGGATGAAGTCAATGAAAAGAAACCGGATAGGATTGGAGGTGAACGAGAGGAAGCGTCTCGAACCATTTGAAATTGAATCCTCGAAGCAGCCAGTCTGATTTTATTGTATCCTAAGCTAAATCTAAATATCATAAAGAATAAGAAGAAGAAAATAAAATAAAATAAAGTAAAAAAATGAAATTAAAATAAAAATAAAAATAAATAATAGAAAATGAAAGACAATTAGAAAAAGGGAGAATGAGGTTTAAATAGATATGTAGCCTGTGTTTTGGGATTTTGAGTTTTTGGGTGCGCTCAGGTGAGGTAGCCACGGCCGTGTTATAGCTGACACGCCCGTGCTCGACAAATTAGTAATTTTGCTCGGCTAGGTAGCACGGGCGTGTTTAGCCCGTGGTATGCAAGTCGGTGAGTTTACACGGTCGTGGGGCACGGGCGTGTGTACCCCGTGTTTGACAAGTCAGTAACTTCACATAGGTAGCTAGCACGGGCGTGGCCTAGTATCGTAGCTCGTGTTGGGAAAAGAAATTCTTCTCTGGTTGTGCACGGCTACTGGCATGCCCATGGTTCATCCCCTGGCTTCCACATAGCCACGGGCACGCCCGTGTGTAAGGCCGTGTGTCCTAGAAATCTGCTCTTTGGTTAGTTTAAGGTTAGGTGCTTAAAAGGAAAAATAAAAGGAAAAGAATAAAAAATAAAAAAATAAAAAAATAAAAACATAAAAAAATAAAACATGTAAAAATAGGGTTAGTGCTCGGGTTGCCTCCCGAGAACCGCTCGTTTATAGTCTTCAGCTAAACTTTACCTTTCATTCGTATGGTCATGGTGGTTTGAGGAGGTGAAAATCATTTCTCATGCGATCACTTCGGTTATGGATATATAGTTTAAGTCGAGTAATGTTTACCTCAAAAGTGTCGAATTTAGGATTGCTTCCCTCGACTATGCCGTATAGGAAGACATTAAGTACCTCAAAAGTGATTTCTTCATTTGTCTTGAGGTCTGAATTGGTGATTCGAGGATCTTACTTATTCAACAATACCTGATCCCCTAATTTGAAGTGATTCATTGTTCCAATCAGCTCGTCTGGGGGCTTCTTTGGTTTCACTTCATGTGGTTCCTGTGCCTCTTTGATTTGTGTTTCTCCTCTTTTAGTTTGCCAACCTAAGGCTTTGTTCCTTAGGTATTTCTTCTTTGTTGGCTCGAGGTCTAAGATCTAGCTCAGCTAAGTGATTTCGCGATGCTTCCTGTAAAGAAGGTTGAACTAAATAATTATCAATAGAATTAACGTTCGTACCTTTATTACTTGATGTCCTAGTTGAGTTAAGAGCTTGAAGAGTGTTTGGTTTGTCGTCTTCACGAAGTGTGAGTTCACTGGATTCTTCCTCTGTGTGGTCCTTTATTGCATCGGGATATGGCGCACGAGGTTGGTATTTTTTATCACTTGATGTTTTAGTCGAGTTAAGAGCTTGAAGAGTGACTATCTCGTCGCCTATGCGTAATATGAGTTCACCTGCATAGATATCAATTTTAGCTCTGGCAGTTGCTAAAAAGGGTCTTCCTAAATTTAAAGGAATATTATTGTCCTCATCCATGTCTAAAATGAAAAAGTCTACTGGGAATACGAATTTATCAATTTTGATTACAACATTTTCTATTATACCCCTAGGAATTATGATAGTTTTATCAGTTAATTGAACGCTCATCCTAGTTTGTTTAGGTTTCCCTAGACCTAGTTGTTTAAACAGTTTATAAGGCATAACATTTATGCTTGCCCCTAAATCGGCTAGCGCATTTTCTATAGATAAACTACCAATTACGCATGGAATTGTAAAACTCCCTGAATTTTTTAATTTCTATGGTAGTCTATTCTGTAGAATTGTCGAGCACTTTGCGTTTAGTTCCACATGTGATTCCTCGTCTATCCTTTGCTTTTTCGTTAATAGCTCCCCTAAAATTTTTCTAGAGTCTGGCATCTGCGAAAGAACTTCAAGAAGAGGTAAGTTGATATGTAATTTCTTTAAAAGTTTAAGAAACTTACCGAACTGTTCTTCTGAATCGTCTCTTTCCAATGCTTCGGGGTAAGGTATGCGAGGTTGATACTCCTTTATTACCGGTTTCGACTTTTCTTGCTTTACCTCTATGTTCCTTTTGTCTACCTTGTTTTCTTGTTGCGAGATGGGTTCGTCTATCTCTACATTTTCCTGATCTGCTATGGCTCGAATTTGCTTCTTTGGATTAATCTCGGTGTTACTCGGTAGATGTCCTTACGGTCGTTCTGACATAAGCTTTACGAGTTGTTCAACTACCTTAGTGACTTCCCTTACTGATTTAGTAACTTCCTCTAATCGTTTCTTGCTCTCTTCAACCGGTGTTTGTTAACTTTTAAATGTTTTCTCAGTGTCTTGGGGATAGGTATCTGTGGTTGCCATGAATTTTGTTATCATCTCTTCAATGTTCGACTCCTCTTCCTGTTGATGAGGTGGTTGTTGAAAATTTTGAGGAAGTTCCTGTCTTTGGCGTTGTTCATTCCACGAGAAATTTGGATGGTACCTCCAACCTGCATTATAAGTGTCATTATAAAAATTATTTTGAGGTATATAGTAGTTACCCATATAGTGGACTTGTTCGTTCTCCATGCTATATCCGTAGGGTGGGTACTCAGGATTCGCCATGCCTCTTGGATTCGAGTCATATTGCATTAGTGGATGTACCTGCGAGCGACTACACAAACCATCGATCTTTTTATTCATCATCTCTAGCTGGGTAGATAACCTGGTGAACATGTCGAGGTCGAAGGCAATAGCTGCTTTAGTAGGAATTGCCACTGATAATTATTCAGTGCCATCTTCTCTACAGACTAAAATTATCTGCCAAAAGCAAAATAGAGAAAAAATTAGCAAAGTAAAAATAAAAATAAAAAAATAATGAAAACAAATTGCAATAAAAAAATGGCTAAAGTAATAAAAATAGAGCTTTCTTAATATTTTAAGTCCCCGGCAACGGCGCCAAAAACTTGATCGCTGTAAAATCAGAGTTTTAAATATTTATAAAAGAATGATCAAACCTGGAGACTAACTCTGACAATGATATTAAGGCAAGTGTACCTATCGAACAGTAGTATAACTTAGGCAAGACAGGATATCGAACCCAAAGGAACTAAAAGTATTAATACTCACTTTCTTTTTATTATTTAACCTAACTAAGATAAAGGTTGCTTTTAAACTAAATTGACGAAAACTAAACTAAGGAAACAAAGACAAAAAGATGAATTTGGGGATAACTTGAAAAAGACTCAGTTGATTTTGATGATACCTTCGGGAAGAATCCACCTAGACTTCACTTATTATCTAACCCTAAATTATATGATCTCTTTACTTAGCTTGATTTGTGAGACTCCCTAACCTATGTTAAACCCTCTCTCGAAGTGAATAATGTCTAATCCTAGGTTAATTTGTGGAACTCTCATTCGTTTATAATAAACCCCTAGGAAAACAGTAAATCGATCAATGGATTCCCATATTAGGTTTCACCCTAATCAGGCAAAATCTCGTAACCCTATCTCTAGGCGCCTGATCAACTCCGCTTAATTATGTTAGATCTTCTCTTAGGCAGGGTCTATTCCTCATCTACCTAAGCACATTAGATTTGGATTAAGCAACATAATTAAGAACAAACTAAGTAATTTATCATATAACTTACAAATCAAATAATAAAATCTGTCTAGGTTTCATCCCCCTTCAGGTATCTGAAGGATCTAGTTCATAATGTAAAAATAAAACATCACAAGAGAAAAGATAAAACAAAACATAAGAAAAATCCTAAAACTCCCTGATGGGATTGAAGGAGAATTTCGCCGTCTTGAGTATAATTCTGGCTTCTTGGGATGAATCAAATGGCTATCCTTTCATTATTCCCTAACTCTGACCTTCTCGGCTTGGCTCTTTGGCCCAGCTTTCTCTCCGGTTTGGGCTTCTGCCGAACTCCCCTTCAAGTTGCCCTCTTGGTTGTTTATATAGACTTTGTGATGCTTTACTTGGCCCCTAAGTTTCCTAATTTAAGTAGAGTTCTTAATTGGGTGTCTGAATAGGCTTTGGAATGTGTTTCTTTGCCTCCAAGTATCCTTTCCCGAATGTAATTGCTCTTTCCAGCGACAGGGACACGGCCATAGCACACACCCGTGTGAATCGTGGCCAGGCTATGTTTGGACTTTTAATGAGGCACGGCCATGTTTATCGAGGTCCAGGCCGTGTTCTAGTAATTAATGAGGCACGGCCGTGTGGCTTGAAGTCCAGGCCGTGTCAATTTCGTGAATTGGCCCATTTGGCCCGTTTTAAGCCTGTTTTACGTTCTTTTCATCCGTGGGTGCTTTCCTGAGTATAAGACATGAAAAGAAAGGATTAAAAGCACATTTTTACATAAATCGAGGGATAATGCATCCAAAAGCATACTAAATGTGGGATTAAAATATGTTACTTTTACGGTTTATCAATCTTATTCTCACTCACCTCAGTCCAATACAATGTAGTTCAACACTTTCGACCATAAAGAGCTTCATATGGTGCCATTTCAATGCTAGATTGAAAACTCAATCAAAGATAAATGCTTTTCCCACGTACTTTCAAATTCAAGTATATAACATCCCAACATGTCTTCGAGAATCTGAATGATTCGCTCGGATTGACCATCTGTTTGCGGATGGAAAGCAGTATTGAAATGCAATTTCGTGCCTAATGCATCTTGCAATTTCTTCCAAAATCGCGAGGTAAGTCTCAGATCTCTGTCAGACACTATAGATAACGGTACTCCGTGGAATCTCACAATCTCATTGATATATAGTTTAGCTAGCTTATCTAAAGAATAATCGATTCTCACTAGAACGAAATGAGCTGATTTTGTCAATCTATCAACTATCACCCAGATTGCATATTTCTTACTCGAAGATAAGGGCAAATCCGACACAAAGTCCATAGTAATTTTCTCCCATTTCCACTCAGGAATCGTAATCAGTTGTAACAAACCAGGCGGAACTTGATGTTCAGCTTTACTTGTTGACAAACTAAACATTTCGACACAAAGTCGAATATGTCTCTTTTCATACCATGCCACCAATAGAATTGTTTCAAATCATTATACATTTTCGTACTCCCTGGATGAATAGTCAAATGACTATTGTGAGTTTCATTCAATATCATTGAAATTAACTCTGAATTTCTCAGAACGCAAATCCAGTCTCTAAATCTCAAACAATCATCACTACCAACTCGATATTCTGATTCAGTATTCAATTAACCTTGAGTTCGTTTAGCCATCATTTCAACATTATTTTTCTGAGCATCACAAATCTACTGTACGAACATCGGCTTAACTTTCAACTCAGGTATAATGGCACTATCATCACACAGATCTATTTGAGTGCCCATAGCTCGCAAAGCATATAACGATTTTCGACTCAAGGCATCAGCTACAACATTAGCTTTACCCAGGTGGTAATCTATCACAAGTTCGTAGTCTGTCAATAATTCTAACCATCTTTTTTGTCGTAAGTTCAAATTGTTTTGAGTCATCAAATACTTTAAACTCTTATGATCAGTATAAATATGACATTTCTCACCGAATAAATAGTGACGCCAAATCTTTAATGCAAACACAATCGCAGCTAACTCAAGGTCATGCGTCGGATAATTCTTTTCATACGGCTTTAACTGTCTCGAAGCATAAGCAATGACTTTCCCTTCTTACATCAGCACATAGCCCACACCATTCAACGATGCATCACTGTAAGCTATGAACTCTTTGCCTGATTAGGGTTGAATCAAAACTGGAGCTTCCGTTAACAACACTTTCAACTGCTCAAAACTCTGTTGGCATTTTTCTGACCACTCAAACCTAGTATCCTTCTGTAACAACTTTGTCAATGGAGTCGCAATCATCGAGAAGCCTTTTACAAATCGTTTATAATATCCCGCTAGTCCCAGAAAACTATGGACTTTAGACACATTTCTCGGAGGCTTCCACTCTAAAATAGTAGAGATTTTACTCGGATCAACTCTTATTCTCGCAGCTGATACAATATGTCCCAGAAACCTAACCTCACGCAACCAAAATTCACATTTAGTAAACTTTGCATACAACTGTTTCTCTCGTAGAGTTTGTAGCACTATTCTCAAATGCTCAGCATGCTGCGTCTCATCACATGAATAGATCAAAATATCATCAAAGAACACCAAAACAAAGCGATCCAAATTGATCTGAATATCTGATTCATCAAATCCATAAACACTACAGGAGCATTTGTTAGTCCAAAAGGCATCACTAAGAATTCATAATGTCCATACCTCATTCTAAAAGCAGTCTTCAGTACATCAGATTCTTTAACTCTTAACTGATAGTAACCAGATCTCAAGTCTATCTTTGAAAACATTGTAGCTCCCTTCAACTAATCGAACAAATCATCAATATGAGGCAACGAATATTTGATCTTTATCGTCGCTTTGTTTAACTATCGATAATCGATACAAATTCTCATAGTTCCATCTTTCTTTTTCACAAATAACACAGGAGCTCTCCAGGGTGAGAAACTCGGTCGTGCAAATCCTCTATCAGTTAATTCTTGCAACTGCAATTTTAATTCTTTCAATTCTGTTGGTGTCATTCTATACAGAGCTATAGAAATGGGAGTGGTCCCTAGCACTAATTCAATACCAAATTCCACTTCTCGAATTGGAGGTGATCCAGGTAGCTCTTCAAGAAACACATCTGAAAACTCACATACTACAGGCACAGATTCAACCTTCTTTTCTGACATTTTTGTATCAATCACATACGCCAAATAAGCTTCACAACCTTTTCTCATATAATTCATAGCTTTCATTGCAGATACAACAACTGGTAATCCTTTCATATCATTGGATTCAATTTGAACTATCTCACCATTCTGACTCTTCAACTCAATACTCTTTCTTTTACAATTCACAATGGCATTATGCAGAGCAAGCCAGTCCATACCCAGAATTATGTCAAGCTTATTGAATGGTAGCAACATCAACTTGGCCGGAAAACATATATCACGAAACATCAATGGGCAATTCTTGTATACTTTATCCACCAGGACACACTTGCCTAAGGGGTTTGACACTCTAACCACAAATTTAGTAGACTCAACAGGTAGAGTCTTATTCAATACTAAGTTCATACACACATAGGAATGAGTTGATCCTGGATCTATCAAAGCAATGACATCAGTATCAAATAAAGTGAAAGTACCGGTGATGACGTCTGGAGATGATGCTTCCTCTCGTGCACGTATAGCATAGGCTCGGGTGGGTGCTCTTGCTTCTAACCTCACAGCTGTGTCATTTGTCCCCCTCTGACTTTCACTCATATTTCTAATGTTTCTGGGTGGTCTACCTCTAGCCGTCACATTACTTGGTCTTTTATTCTGAACATTTTCCTCTTCGACCATCTTCAGGCAATCTCGAATAAAATGATCTCGGGATCTACATTTATAACAAACTCTATTATTGTACTTGTCCCAACACTCTTCCACATGTCGTCTTCCACACTGTATGCACTCAGGTTTGTTACTCTTAACGCTACCAGCACTCGGGTCATTCAGATCTTGAATTGGTGAACCAGTACTTTCTCTCGAACGATCTCTACTTGGATGTCCAAACGAAACATTTGAACGATTGCTTGCATCTCTATATCTCTTCGCTGAAGATTGAGAGAATTTATTCATCGATCTCTTCCTTTCATCACGAGCCTCAGAATTGACTTTCGTCTTTTCTTTACTGAGCTCCTCAGCCTTGCATACTCTTTCAACTAACATAACAAATTCATTTATATCAAGTATCCCAACCAACAAATTAATGTCTTCATTCAATCCCTCTATGAAAAGTTTGCACATAGTAGCTTCGGTCGAAACACATTCCCTCGCGTATTGGCTCAATCTTACGAATTCCCGCTTGTACTTAATAACAAACAAATGGCCCTGCTTCAACTCTAGAAACTCTTTACGTTTCTGATCAATGAAGCGCTGACTAATATACTTCTTTTTGAACTCAATTTGAAAGAAGTCCCAAGTGATTCTCTCTCTCGGAACCACAGAGATCAATGTTTTCCACCAGTTATAAGTCGTGTTTCTCAACAAGGAAACTGTACACTTAATGCACTCATCAAGATTCAACGACATCTCATCTAATACTCTGATTGTATTCTCAAGCCAAATCTCGGCTCGTTCAGTATCGTCATCAGATGTGGCCCTAAACTCCTCGGCCCTGTATTTTCGAATCTTGTCTATAGGTGGTTTATTCAATCTAATCAGATCTACAACTTGTGGCACAACAGGTACTTGTGGGGGTGGAGGTTGTGGAGCAGCCGGATTCGTTCGAATGAACTTCGTAAACCACTCACTCATCATCTGAAAGAAGGCTTGCTTAGCCTCTCCGCCCTCACCACTGTCATTCGGCCTAGATGTGGTCGGCTCTGTCCCTTGAGCGGAAGCAGGCGCATTGCTTTCTACATCGTCAGCAACTACTCGTTTGGGATCCATTACTATATGAAAACATATTTTTTAACTGTCATAATTCATCACACTATCGCAATTTTCATATATGGCATGTATAGCTAAACTCACACTCGCTACATTAGTCCGAGAATCGACTAAATCGTAGCTCTAATACTAATAAAATGTAACACCCTGAACCTGAAACCATCGCCGAAATAAGGTTAAGAGGCATTACTGGACAATAGAATCATTTCACAACCCATTTACGACACAAAGTCAATCATCATCATAATACATCAAACATAAACAAATAGTCCCGTTTTAAGGTGTATAAGACCTTATACACATGCTAGGGAGGGGTCGGGACTAAACCGAAACACATACAGAAACTTCTCGAAATTTAAAACTTTTCTAGATTACAGGGGTTACACGCCCGTGGGGGTAGGCCGTGTGCCTCCCACGGCTGCTTGACACACTCGTGTGTCCTCTCCGTGGTCGATCCTGACTTAGTTCCTACGGCCACCAAGCACGCCCATGTACCTTGGCTGTGGTCGATCCTGTCAAAAGCCACACGGCTACCAGGCACGTCCGTGTGCCATGGCCGTGTGCTCTTAGGCCATATATTGACTTACGCCTACGGTCACTAGGCACGCCCGTGTGCTATAACCGTGTGGCAAAAATAGGCCATTTGCAAGGCCAAAATGCCATCCACATGGGTCAATCCTACAAGCACATTTGAGCATGTTTATACACACAATTTGGTAACCAATTTCATTTCTAATAATCTATACATCATTTCATGAAATTTCATTTCCAAACATGTCAACTTATAAGCTAACATATACAACTTGAACACATTCATAAACTAACATCATTCATTCTCAAATTCACTAAATCATACTAACATTTTACCATCACAAAGATTACCATTTGAGATTCATATTATTTACCACATGCCATACCAAAATATGCATCATATCACAAAGTCATTCATGCTTGAAGCAACCATATATTTAGCCACATCACATGGCTAATTACACACCTCAAAAATGTACCAAATAACTAGCCTATACATGCCATATTTGAACTATATACATCTTTCCAAAAGTACCCAAAATAGATTGCCGATAGTGTGATTGAGATGCTGACGATTCCCCGATCCGAGCTAGCTTTACTGACACTGCAAAGCAGAGAAACAAATCACATAGTAAGCTTTTTAAAGCTTAGTAAGTTCGAAATACAATACAATCGTATCATCAAATCAAACCAATGTATACAATAACCATCACATAGATTATTTCTCTTATATTCATACCATGTTATCCATAGTTAAAATACTCATTCATCCATCTATAGCATCATCTATAAACTCATCAACCACAAAGGTTCGATACATACCTTGGCTAACGCATAGTTATTCAATTTCCAAGCTACTCAATGCTCGATATTACAAGTCGATCTTCCTATGATTTTCTTACAATTTTAATCACACACTCAATGCCATCTACATGATTGAAACTTATTAGTCATCGCACACTTAGTGCTTAGTCTTTCAACCGACTTATCTTGGCATCGCACGCACAGTGTCAAATCTATAAGCTGAAGCTTTCATAACATTGCACACACAGTGCTATTCATTTCTGTTTCGATTTCAATTTCTCACACTTAGTGCCATCAACTAAATCTTTCACATAGCATCTTGATTTCATACACATATACATATTCATTTCATAATACTAAAACATATTTTAATAACATGTATTATATCCGAATGTCAAAAAATCGAAACGGTCGATTAATCGAGCACTTTCTCTTTGCCTCAATCTCGACCCGAACGTCTCCTCTCTTGGTTTATACACATTGAAATTAAATCCATTCAATCTCTAACTCATTCAATTTAGTCCACACACACACATTTAGGGCATTTTACAAAATAGCCCTCACATTTTCACATTTCGACAGTTTAGTGCCTAATTCACAAAATCATCAAATTCACATAATTTCACTTGGTTCAAGCCTAGCCGAATTCTCACCATGCTTATACAAACCCACACATTTCATTTATTTCACATTCTAGTCCTTCAAATTGCTATTTTCACAATTTAGCCCTAATTAGATAATTTTATCAAAAATTCAAGAACAACACATGTTCTTTAAACACATATCTTTCATTTAACACCAACACTCATCACCAAGCTCACATACTCATCCATGGCACATCACAAAAATATCATCAATTCATAAAATTACAACATGGGTTAACTAGAGCACGAAGCAACGATTACGAAAATGTAGAAATTATCAAAAACCGAGCTCAAACATACCTTAAATCAAGCTTAACCCTAACCGAAATTTTAAAGCTTTTCTTCCTCCTTTTTCTTTTCTAATTTCGGCACGAAGAAGATGAACATGGTTTCATCTTTCTTTTTGTTTTATTTAATACATAATAATACAAACTTTACTATTTTTACCCTTATTATAAAACATTATAACATACATTATAATTGGTTACAAATGTCCATCCACCATCCACTAACTTAATAATGGCTTAATTGCCTCATAAGCCTCCACCTTAAAAAGCCATCCATAATTTGACACTTGAAAATTAGCACATAGCTTTTACAGCTTATACAATTAAGTCCTTTTTCTTAATTCGGCACACAAATGATCAATTTATCACACAAAATTTTCACATAGACTATGACACATACTATTCACATAGGAAATAATATTAAATTATCATTCTGACCTAGGATTTGTGGTCTTGAAATCACTAATCTGACTAGGGTTTAAACCAGTCTATTACAACACGGCTGTGCCTCATTCGGCAGACTCTAACACGGCCTGGCCACGATTCACACGGGCGTGTGCCATGGGCGTGTCCTTGTCGTGACAAAGAGAAATTTCACTCGAATTAGGATACTTAGGGGCGAAGAAATACATTCAGAAGCCTATATAAACACCCTAAGTATAACTTAAAAAGGGGGAACCCAAGACTTTAGTCAAGGGGTGTCCAGTTAGGCTAAAGAGGGCAGACTTGTGGGGATTTACTCGAAGATAGCTGGTTGATTCATCTCAAGAAGCCAGAATTATGCTCCAGACGGAGGATCTCTCATTCAATTCCTTCAGGGGATTTTAGGGATTTCTTATGTTTTGTTTTATCTTTTCTTCTGAGATGTTTTCTTTTATTATTATGAACTAAACCCTCATATACTTGAAGGGGATGAAACCTAATATAAATCTTGTTATCGTTTGCTGAACTATATGATAAATATTTGACTTGTTCTTAATTATGTGTTCTTAATTCTTGTGTTGATATTTCTGGGATATTAATTCAAGTATGATGTGCTTAGGTGGAGGAGCAAAAGTCCCTGTCTAAGAGTAGATCTAGCATAATTAAGCGGAGTTGATCGCATGCCTAGAGATAGGGTGACGAGATTTTTTCAGATTATGGTGAAACCTAATATGGGAGTCCATAGATCGAGTTAATGCAATCCTAGGGGTTTTAATTAGAAAGAGAATTCAATTAGTCAACCTAGGGTTAGACGTTAGTCGCCTCGTGAGAGGGATTAATATAACTTAGGGAATCTTACAGATCAAGTCAAATGAATAAATCGTCTGGTTCAGAGTTAGATAACAAGTTAAGTTTAGGTGGATTCTTCCTTGGGTATCGTCTTAATCAATTGGTTTTTCCTAAAAGTTATTTTCCCAATTTCATTCTTCTTTGTTTTAGAGTCTTTAGTTTAGTTTTTAGTTAATTTTAGATTAGATAAAAATTCATTTAATTATTAGGCTAAATAATAAAAAGAAAGTTAGTATTAGTACTTTTGGTTCCTTTGGGTTCGACAAGCCAGTCTTCCCTTAACTATACTATTGTTCGATAGGTGCGCTTGCCTCACATCGTTGTCATAGTTAGTTTCCAGGTTCGATCATTCTTTATATAAATTTTAAGACTTTGACATCGCATATAACAATGATCAATAACGTTTTGAAAATGGATAATTATTGAAAATAAATGACACATTTTTGAAGTTAGCATAAGATAATGAAAGGTGGTACAAACGAAGAAATGGTCTTAACATCATTGCGAATTCTAAAGCACTATTATGTGACATCGCCAGATTCGGCCATAACGTCTAGGCTGGGTTTGGGGTGTTACAAGATGTATTGATATTTTTTGAAAAGTATCAATAACCATAAAGGTTTTATCGATACCATATTTTTTATCGACACCAAATTTATTCACCAACTTGAAACAAAAATTGAACAAAAGCAAAAAGTATCGATACGTTTCAGATTATATCGATACCTATTGAATTTTATCAATACCATCTTTTCATATCGATACAAATTTTGCATTCTGACTTGATAATTTTTCAAACAAACATAAAAAGTATCGATACCCATTCAAAAATATCGATACATTTTACCAGTTATCGATAAATGGTCTTTGGTGTCATTGAAAACTAACTTTAACCACTAAATCAGGCATTAAATGCTTCTATTATCAATATTTGTAGAAAAAGTATCGATACTTTTTATTGCAGGTGAATTAAATGTATGATATTTTTAACCCCAACGGCTCTATTTATTTCTTCAACAACCAAAATGGTTGGAAATGAATTAGAGGGCATAAATACCAGCTTCCAAATGTCCTACAACAATAAGAAAAAATATTCAAGCCAAAAGATCAATTAAACAACCTTTGTGGTCAATATTTCCATGCTTTTCTTTCATAAACTTATTAGCTTCATTGCTATTCTATCAGCTCAAGTGTTCTTTGTAATTGAGATTTATTTGCAAACATTTTGGTCTTATAAAGATTTATTCTTAGTTTTCTCATTTGTACTTCTTTGAGAAAGTTTGTGTTTTAAGGTTTAGGTAAAAACCTTAAGGGAGTTTATAAGGTTAAACTTTGTCCTCAAAGGTTGTCAAATTAGTGAACTTGAGAAAATCCTTAGTAGTTGAAAGCTAAGGTAGTGGAGTAGGAAATTAGGGCCGAACCATTCTAAGTTCTTGTGTTCAATTTTCTATTCGTTTTATTTAGCATCTATAAATTTTTTAAAAAGCCAATTCAACCCCCTCTTGGCTATTTCTATTTGATTGTTTGAGCTAATAGTTGGTATCAGAGCCAGTTTCTATTTGACGAGTTTACAACCAAGAGAAAATCCTTGAGGTAGCTCAACTTTCAGCCAACCAATCCATAAGAGATGACGTATACATCTGGTTTAGTTTTTCTTCGAGAATCACAATCTATCTCCAAGCCTCCTTACTTGAAGTGTCAACTATTCTTATTGGAAGACAAGAATGGTGTTGTTCATACAAGCAAATGATCTTGCCGTATGGGACATCATCATGGACGATCCCTACATACCACTCAAGAAAGAATGAGAGCTTATTATTCCAAAGAGTAAGAAAAAGTGAAAAGAGGAAGATAGAAGAAGTATTTAGTTGAATGCTAAGGCTATGCACACATTATTTTGCGCACTTGGCCCAGAAGAATATAGTAGAGTATTCTTCTGTTCCAATTTCAATGAGATATGGGATAAGCTTGAAGTCATACATAAAGGTACCAACCAAGTAAAGATGCCTAAGGTTGGAATTCTTACTCTAAATTGTGAAACCTTTAAAATGAAGCCCGAAGAAGATATCAAGGCAATGTCCGATCGATTTACTATCATCATCAATGGACTAAAGTTTTATGGGAAGACATAACTAAATGAAGAGGTGGTAAAGAAGATGTTTCAAAAATTGGCTAAATCGTAGGAAGCCAAGGAGACTGCAATTGAAGAAGCAAAGAATTTAGAAATGTTGACTTTGGATAAGCTCATCGGTTCTTTTCTTACACATGAGATGAGGCTCAATGAAGGGTTGAAGAAGCCACAATTAAGAAGAAAAAGGTTGGTGTTGCTCTTAAATCCACCACAAATGAAGATAGTGAATCAAGTGAATAGGTTGATGAAGATAAAAAGATGGTAATGTTTGCTAGGAGATTCAAGAGGTTCATAAAGTCTAATAAAAGAAGGAGATTCCAATAGAAGGAAAAATTGAAGCTTGAATCCACCAAGGAGAAAGATCTCATTATTATCTATCAGCGCAAGAAATCAGGACATATCAAGTTTGATTGTCATTAATGGAAGAAGAATGGATCAAGTAAACAAAAGCTTAAAGCCAATATGGCTACATGGAGTGATGAGGATTTCTTCGATGAAGAAGACCAAGAAGTAGGCAACCTATGCTTTATGTCGTCGGTAACTCTAAGGTAACTTCTAACTTGTTTAATACAATCCTTTATTCATTTGATGAGTTTCAAGATGCATATGATGAGTTGGGTTTGGAGTTCGAAACTATGGTTTCAAAATATAAGGAGAAACATTTCAAAATTAAAAGATGAAAATAGTTCACTCTCCAAAGCCAATCATGAACGTGAAAGTAAAATTCATGATATGCAAGGTAATATAAATGATTTTGAGAAAAAGAACCAACACTTGCATAATTTTCTTTCAAGAGTTCATGAGGATCATCAAAAGTAACTTGAGTTGCTTAAGAGTGAAAAAGCTCACTCTAACAAAGTTTTTCCAAAAAGGTTTGAAAAAGAAGAAAACTCCAAACAAAACTTTGTTAAAAATAACTTTAATCACTATAAACATATAGGTCATTTTAAAACTCATAAGGAAAAACTAGTTAGAAGTATATGGGTCCCTAAAAGACTCATTACTACTAAAGATAATGATATCATTTCCAATTGGATACTTAAAGGGACTAAAGTCTTGCAAACTAATGCTTATAGACTTAAAAGAACTTGGGTACTAAAAATAAAAAATTAATTCTATGTTTGTAGGAAAAGGAACATTGCTTCAAGGTGTGCAATTCAATAAATAACTCATGGTAGCTTGATAGTGGATGCTCAAGGCACATAACTAGTGACAAGAGCAATTTTATCAAATTGAAGCCACAAAGTGGAGGAGAAGTTGAATTTGGTGACAGCTCAAAAGGGCAAACCTAATGAATAGCCTCTATTTGTAAAAACTCTTCAATGTTTATTGAAAATGTTTTGTATGTCAATGGTCTTAAGCATAATATTTTGAGAATTAATTAATTGTGTTATAAAGTTCTCAATGTCATTTTTCAGTCTAATGGTGTAACACCCCACACCCGAGACCGATGTTAGGGCTGGATACGTGACATTACCAAGCTTGATCTCACTTAAACATACACTTATAGGCGGAAAAATTTTGTTCCGACTTAAAAACTTCTCTTTCTTAGTCTAATCATACGCTTCATGAGCCTACGAGGCCTTAAACACTTAACCGAAAACTTTCAAAACTTAATCAAAAACTCTTCCCTGAAGCAGGGTTCACACACCCATGTGACTTCGAACACGCCCATGTCTTCCAACCGTGAGGAGTTACTGACTATATTCACACGGCCTTGACACGCCTGTGGGCTTAGACCGTGTATTTTTCATTGATATACTGACTTGATCAAATGGTCGGGGCACACGCCCGTGTATCCTGGCCGTGGGAATTTTACAATTTCATGACAAGGTGCAGACTTCAGACGGCCTGGGTACACGCCCTTGTTTTGGCTGTGGCCTTCACACGGTTTGACCCACGCCCGTGTGTCACACTAGATGGATAAATTAGCAGGCTATATACCAAGCCATTGCTTTCCTAGAATGCACACTCTCATACTTCATCTCAAAATAATCAATTTCTATCTCATAAGCAAGTCTAAGAACTCACTCCCATCATACAAGGTGAAAAAAAAGAAAGGCATTCACTTCATGAATTCATCTTCATTGAAAGAAAGAGTTTGCCAAGTATTTGCCTAACTTATAAAAACCATTTATAAAATGACTTACAAAACTAACACCTTAACTAACAATTACAACTTGACAAAATACCCAAATCCTATACATGCCATATTCAAAACAAGTCTAAAATTGTTATACCAAAGTGTTGTTGATAGTGTGATTCCCAAACCCCTTCGTCTACGATCCTCGAGTTATCTTGGCAATACTATAAGAAAGATGGGCAATGAAAAAGGGTAAGCGTTAAGCTTAGTAAGTTGCATGGAAATAAATAGCAATTAAATTACTCATAAACGAACAATTCATCCATGACATAAGCTAATCGCACACGAGTCAAGACTTTTTGACAATACTTACTTACAATTGCCCTTATCTAACATTTACCATAACACATATAGAGCCAATTTCTCGTGACTCCTTCATTAGCACTTGTATTCATTGACATCTCTACTTTTAAATTCATCTACTTATTCCACCATACAATGGAAATAATCAAAGATATGTTTTTATAATCACTGCGATAAGTATAAAGCCAATATCACTTTTTCTAGGTAGTCTTACGTGAAGTCTCCTCTAGGTACCGATGCCATGTCCCGGACATGGTCTTATAAGGAATTACCTCTATATGCTAATGCCATATCCCGGATATAGTCTTACACCAGCTCTTATCTCAATGTCGATGCCATGTTCAAAACATGGTCTTACACTAGCACCCGTAGTGTGGCCGCTACCATGTCCCAGACATGGTCTTACACTGACCCTCATAATACGGCTGATGCCTTGTCCCAGACATGGTTTTACACTAACCCTCATAATACGGCCGATGCCATGTCCCAGACATGGTCTTACACTGACCCTCATAATGCGGCCGATGCCATGTCTCAGACATGGTCTTACACTGACCCTCATAATACGGCCGATGCCATGTCCCAGACATGGTTTTACACTGACCCTCATAATACGACGATAGTATTTTTCTCAGGTTCATCATAGTCAATTAGGACTTGAATATCATTCACATAAGTTTCCCAAATTATTGAAATATCATGCATCAATATGACATTAAGCATTCTCAATTACGCTAATATAATATTGTATCAAATCACATACAACTTACCTCATTTTCAAAATGAGCTAGTTCTTCAGTTTAGTCCACGACTTTATCCTTTCCCCGATCGAGGCGAAGTCTCGTCTCCTCTTGCGCTATAATAGAAAATTAGCTCATTTTAATTGCCACATTAACACAAGCATCTCAATAATCATGCTTAAGTAAAATTTACCATTTTGGCCCTAGGCTCAGAAATTAATTCTAATCACATTTTTATCCTCAACAAGCCTAAGAAAACATTTAATGCTCTTAAAGCTATCCTCAAAAATCAATATTTCCCATAATTACTACAAAATTTATAACCTTTTCATTAAGGTCTTATTTGGTGTTCTCATGCTAACACCCTTTTCAAAAGTTGTTCATCTAACAACTAAGGCTCAAGTTCTTCCATAAAGATGAAGCAGATAACTAAGATAAATCTAATGGTAGAACTCTAAACCTTTCACAACATTGCACAATAGTCCTCTCATTTGAAAGCTTAAGCTTTAGGGGTCTCAAAAGTACAATTATTTTAGAGAAAAGTTCACTAGAACACTTACTAGAATAGATGAGAGCTTGCTGAAATATTTAAAGGTTTCTACCCCTTATTTGTTGCAAAGATTTGGTGGAAGATGATAGGAGAAAAGATGATAACTTTTCTCTCTTTATTTTATTTATACAAGTTAAATTAGTTCACCTACTACTAACTTTGACTAAAATTGACAATCTTGTCTCCCATGCTCTCTTATGGCCGGCCAAGCCTCTTCCAAAGGTTAAATTGCCTTTTAAAGACCCCCAATTAACAACCCATGGCCATTTGGTACTTTTAGCATATGGAATGGAACTTTCGCACTTTATGCGATTTAGTCCTTTTTCGCGATTAGGCATGAAATCGCTAAAATTAAAGTACCAAAATTCTCATGTATTCATAAAATCATATCTAACTCATAAAATAACATGAAAATAATTTCTCAAATATTGGATTAGTGATCCCAAGATCACTATTCCGACTAGCCCCTAAATCGGGCTGTTACAATACTCCTCATTAAGGATTTTCATCCTCGAAAATCTTACCGGTGAAGAGATTGGGGTATTGGTTTCTCATTGTTTCCTCAGACTCCCATGTAGCCTCTTCTATTCCGTGCCTTTGCCTTAGGACTTTCACTAGGGCTATGCTTTTATTTCTTAACTGCTTGAGCTTACGAGCCAATACTTTAACTGGTTCTTCACCATAAGTCAAATCTGGTTGTATCTCTACCTCTGTCGGCTCTATAACATGTGAAGGGTCTGAACGGTATCGACGTAACATAGACACGTGAAATACGTCATGAATCTTTTCCATCTTAGGTGGCAAGGCTAGCCGGTACGCTACCGGTCCTATCCTTTCGGTAACTTCATAAGGTCCGATAAAGCGCGGACTCAATTTGCCCTTTCGGCCAAATCTGAGGACTTTCCTCCAAGGTGATACTTTGAAGAACATCTTATCACTGATTTTGTATTCTATTTCTTTCCTCTTTAAATCTGAATAGGACTTTTGTCTACCTGAGGCGGCTTTCATGTAGTTACGAATCACTTTTACTTTCTCTTCAGTTTCCTTAACCAAGTCAACCCCATGTATCTGTTTCTCTCTTAGTTCTGACCAATACAAGGGTGTCCGACACTTACGTCCATACAATGCCTTATAAGGCGCCATATTCAAACTTGATTGAAAATTGTTGTTGTAAGTGAATTCCACCAATGGTAAGTATTTCTCCCAACTACCGTGGAATTCCAAAACACAACATCTAAGTATGTCTTTAAGTATCTGAATTATTCTCTCTGACTGTCCGTCGGTTTGTGGATGGAAGGCAGTACTGAAACTTAATTTTGTGCCCAAAGCTTCTTGCATCTTTGTCCTGAACCGTGACGTGAATCTCGAATCTCTATCTGAAATGATTGACAACGGTACACCATGAAGTCTTACTATCTCCCACATGTACAAATCCAACAATTTATCAAGTGAATAGTCGACTCGCTCTGGTATAAAGTGGGCTGACTTAGTGAGTATACCAACCACCACCCAGACTGCATCTTTCCTCTTGGGAGTCAACGGTAAACCCGTCACGAAATCCATAGTGATACGGTCCCACTTCCAGTCAGGAACCATAATAGGCTAAAGTAAACCCGAAGGTACTTGATGTTCAGCCTTCACTTGTTGACAAATCAAACATTTTAATACAAACTCGGAAATATCTTTCTTCATACCAAGCCATCAGTACCATTTCTTTAAATCATGATACATCTTTGTACTGCCAGTTCCATTATGTGCTTCATGCAAAATTTTGTGAATTAGCTCATCATTCCTGGGCACACAGACTTGATCTCGAAATGTAAGACATCCATCAAGATCTCGAAAGTCTAACTCAACACCCGACTCACATAAAGCTCTCTTCGCTTGCAAACTATTATCATCCTTCTCAACTTCGCAAACCACTTGGAGGAACAATGGTTTAGCCCTCAACTCGACTAATACGAAACCATCATTTAACAAGGTCATGTGGGTGCTCATGGCTTTTAGTGCAAACAATGATTTTCTGCTCAAAGCGTCAGCGACTATGTTTGCTTTTCCCGGATGGTAGTCAATTATCAACTTATAATCTTTAATCAACTTTAACCACCTTCGTTGCCTCAAATTCAATTCCTTCTGAGTCATCAAATATTTCATGCTTTTATGGTCGGTGAAAATTCGACACCTTTCACCATATAAATGATGTCTCCAAATTTTTGACGCAAATACGAATGCGGCCAACTCTAAATCATGAGTCGAGTAGTTCTTCTCATGCGGCTTCAACTGTCTAGAGGCGTATGCAGTCACTTTACCCTCTTTCATAAGTACACAAGGACGCGTCACTGAAAACCACGAATTCTCTTCCTGGCTCAGGTTGCACCAAAATAGGAGCCTCAGCCAATAGTGTCTTCAATTTCTCAAAACTCTGTTGACATTCCTCTGTCTAAACGAATTTTACATCTTACTGCAAAAGTCTTGTCATCGGTGTAGCTATCACAGAAAACCAGTTGACAAAATGCATATAGTAGCCTGCTAAACCTAGAAAGCTCCGCACTTCAGTTACACTCCTCGACGATTTTCACTCAACAATTTTTGAAATCTTGCTCGGGTCAACTCTGATCCCAACTCTCGATACAATATGCCCTAAAAATCCCACTTCCTTGAGCCAAAATCCACTCTTACTAAGTTTGGCATACAATCGTTTCTCTCTCAAAACTTGTAGAATCATACTTAAGTGTTCAACATGATCATTCTCATTTCTAGAGTAGATCAGTATGTCGTCGATGAAGACCACAACAAATTTGTCCAATTACGGTCGAAAAATGCAATTCATCAGATCCATAAAAATCGCAGGGGCATTAGTTAGGCCAAAAGGCATGACCAAAAATTCATAATGGCCGTACCTAGTTCTAAATACAATCTTTGGCACATCAAAATCCTTAACTTTCAACTGATAGTACACTAACCTCAAATCTATCTTGGAAAATACAGTAGCTCCCTTCAATTGGTCAAATAGATCGTCGATCCTCGACAATGGGTACTTATTATTCACTGTCACCTTGTTGAGTTGTCGATAATCTATACATAGTCTAATGGAACCATCTTTCTTCTTTACGAATAGAACGAGACCACCTCATGAAGAAAAACTCAACCTCACGAAACCCTTATCCGTTAATTCTTGCAACTATGCTTTTCGCTCCTTTAGCTCGGTTGGAACCATTCTATAGGGGGCAATAGAAATAGGGGCAGTACCCAGAACAAGATCAATTCTAAATTCAATTTCTCTTTCCGGAGGTAGCCCTGGCAACTCTTCTGGGAAAACATCTAGGTATTCACATACTATGGGTACTTACTCTTTTTCTAATTCAATCTCTTTAATGTTCAACACAAAGGCAAGATAAGCCTCATACCCCTTCTGTAGGTACCTCTGAGCCGACATGGTTGATATCATTATTGGTGATCCATCCGGCTTATCTGATTCAACACGAATAAAATTTCCATTTTCATCCCTCAACTTAATATGCTTCTTTTCGTAGTTCACAATTACCTTATGAGAAACTAACCAATCCATCCTGAGGATGAAATCAAACTCGTCAAATGGTAATAACATAAGATTGACCGGGAAACAATGACCTTTAATCATCAAAGGACACCTTAGGGGATTTGACACTCTTATAATGAATTTAGTAAACTCTA
This sequence comes from Gossypium bickii, assembly GCA_025503065.1. Classification (NCBI taxonomy): domain Eukaryota; kingdom Viridiplantae; phylum Streptophyta; class Magnoliopsida; order Malvales; family Malvaceae; genus Gossypium; species Gossypium bickii. The sequence goes on from CP106711.1 coordinate 39,253,342, forward strand.
TAGGCATGCTCATGCTAGAGACTAATTTCATGCATATGTACGAGTGAGTAGATCCTCGGTCAATTAAACCTATAACACGAGTATTATGGAGAGAAAAGATACTCGTGATTACGTCGGGGGAAGATGCCTCCTCACGAGGACGAATGGCATATGTCCTCGCCAGTGCTCTACTCTCAATTTTAGCAGTTCGCTCTTTAGGTGGATTCTTGTCTCCCATCTCAATCCCCGGGTTTTTTCAATGGTCTTCCCTTTGTGGAACTTCCCGATCTCGCATTCTGAGGCCTTCCTTTCTCGTCTACCTCAGGACAGTTTCTGATAAAATGGTTCAAGGACCCACATCTGAAATAACCTTTCTCATTAGCTCTGCACTCAATAAAATGGTGCCCGCCACACTGAGGGCATTCTGGTCTATTTGGTCGGACGTTGCCAACACTAGCAACTGATGTAGTTTTCCATTTTGATCCCGAGAATCGCCTGCCCTTATTTTGGGTTGAAAACCTCATTGAAGGGACGGATCGAGTAGTAAAATCCCTCGATTTCTTAGATGAGGATTGGTGAGACTTGTTCAGTTGTCTCTTCCTCAAGTCACACGATTCGTACTCAACTCTTCTCTTATCTCTGACCAACTCTTCAGCTTTACAGGCCCTATCCACCAACACTACAAACTACTTTAATTCAAGTACTCCCACGTATAGGCGGATATCTTTATTTAATCCATCTTCGAATCTCTTACACATGATGGTGTCGATAGACACGCACTCTCTAACATACTTGCTAAGCTTTACGAACTCCAGTTCGTAGTCAGTCACTCACATACGGCCTTGCTTCAGTTCCAGGAACTCCTTTCTCTTATGGTCGATGAACCTCTGGAAAATATACTTCTTCTGGTATTCTTCTTGGAAGAATTCCCAACTAACTCTCTCCCTTGCCACTACCGACACCAAGGTGCTCCACCATCGGTAGGCTGAGTCTCTCAGGAGAGATACCGCACACTTTAAGCACTCCTCAGGCATGCAGGATAACTCATCGAATACTCGGATGGTGTTGTCAAGCCAGAATTCTGCTTTCTCTGGGTCATCATCCTTATTCACCCGAAATTCCTCAGCTCCTTATTTTTGGATCCTATCCACTGGAGGCCTTTATCTTCTCACTACCTCAACTACTTGAGGAGCTACTGAAGCAGGTTGAAGAATAGGTGGGGTGGAGGGGGCTGAGCATTGGGATTTACTCGGGTATACTCAGTATACCAGTTGTTCATCATGTGGAAAAAGGCTTCTTGAGCCTCTTCCCCCTGACCCAGGGTCTCGGGTCCACTACTAGCTGGCGCGGTCCTTTGAGCGGGAGCCGGTGCGTTACTCGCAGCATCATCAGCTGCAGTTCGGTCTGGAGTAGAGTCCATTTACTACATAAAACACAATTTTGTACGTCAGGAGCCATCACACTACCATTACTCAGACACTCTTACATATGGCATGCGTAACTAGACTCATACTTACGCTACGTTAGTCCTAGAATCGACTAAACCGTAGCTCTAATACCACTAAATGTAACACCTCGCACCCGAGACCGATGCTAGGGCTGGATACGTGACATTACCAAGCTTGATCTCACTTAAGCATACACTTACAGGCAGGATAATTTCGTTCTGACTTACAAAAACTTTCAGAACTTAATCAAAAACTCTTCCCTGAAGCAGGGTTCACATGCCCGTGTAACTTGGAACACGCCCGTATACCATTAGACACGCCCATGTCTTCCAACCGTGGGGAGTGACTGACTATATTCACACGGCCTTGACATGCCCGTGGGCTTAGGCCGTGTATTTTTCCTTGATATACTGACTTGATCACACGGTCGGGGTACAAACCCATAGGAATTTTACAATTTCATGACAAGGTGCAGACTTCACACGGCTTGGGTACACGCCCTTGTGTTGGCCGTGGCCTTCACACAGTTTGACCCACGCCCATGTGTCACACTAGATGGATAAATTAGCAGGCTATATACCAAGCCATTGCTTTCCTAGAATGCACACTCTCATACTTCATCTCAAAATAATAAATTTCCATATCATAAGCAACTCACTTCCATCATACAAGGTGAAAAAAAAAAAGAAAAGCATTCACTTCATGAATTCATCTTCATTGAAAGAAAGAGTTTGCCAAGTATTTGCTTAACTTATAAAAACCATTTATAAAATGACTTACAAAACCAACACTTTAACTAACAATTACAACTTGACAAAGTACCCAAGTCCTATACATGCCATATTCAAAACAAGTCTAAAATTGTTATACAAAAGTGTTGTTGATTGTGTGATTCTCGAACCCTTTCGTCTACGATCCTCGAGTTATCTTGGAAATACTATAAGAAAGATGGGAAATGAAAAAGGGTAAGCATTAAGCTTAGTAAGTTGCATGGAAATTAACAGCAATTAAATTACTCATAAACAAACAATACATCCACGACATTAGCTAATCGCACATGAGTCAAGACTTCTTGACAATACTTACTTACAATTGCCCTTATCTAACATTTACCGTAACACATATAGAGCAATTTCTCATGGCTCATTCATTAGCACTTGTATTCATTCATATCTCTACTTTTAAATTCATTTGCTTATCCCACCATACAATGGAAATAATTAAAGATATGTTTTTATAATCACTACGACAAGTATAAAGCCAATATCACATTTTCTAGGTAGTCTTACATGAAGTCTCCTCAAGGTACCGATGCCATGTCCCGGACATGATCTTATAAGGAATTACCTCTAAGTGCTAATGCCATATTCCGGATATGGTCTTTCACTAGCTCTTATCTCAATGCCGATGCCATGTTCCAAACATATAATGCCATATTCCGGATATGGTCTTTCACTAGCTCTTATCTCAATGCCGATGCCATGTTCCAAACATAGTCTTACACTGGCACCCATAGTGTGGCCGCTGCCATGTCCCCGACATGGTCTTACACTGACCCGCATAATATGGCCGATGCCATGTCCCAAACATGGCCTTACACTAACCCTCATAATGCGGCCGATGCCATGTCCTAGACATGGTCTTACACTGACCCTCATAATACGGCCGATGCCATGTCCCAGACATGGTCTTACACTCACCCTCATAATACGACCGATGCCATGTCCCAGACATGGTCTTACACTGACCCTCATAATACGGCCGATGCCATGTCCCAAACATGGTCTTACACTGACCCTCATAATACGGCCGATGCCATGTCCTAGACATGGTCTTACACTGACCCTCATAATACGGTGATAGTACTTTTCTCGGGTTCATCATAGTCCATTCGGACTTCAATATCATATTCACATAAGTTTCTCAAATTATTGAAATATCATGCATCAATATGAAATTAACCATTCTCAATTATGCTAATATAATATTGTATCAAATCACATACAACTTACCTCGTGTTTCTTCAGTTTAGTCCACGACTTTATCTTTTCCCCGATCGAGGCGAATTCTCGTCTCCTCTTGCTCTATAATAGCAAATTAGCTCATTTTAATCGCCACATTAACACAAGCACCTCAATAATCATGCTTAAGCAAAATTTACCATTTTACCCCTAGATTTTGGCAGAATGACCATTTTGCCCCTATGCTCGAAAATTAATTCTAATCACATTTTTATCCCCAACAAGCCTAAGCAAACATTTAATGCTCGTAAAGCTATCCTCAAAAATTAATATTTCTCATATTTACTACAAAATTTATAACCTTTTCATTAAGATCCTATTTGGTGTTCTCATGCTAACACCCTTTTTAAACATTGTTCATCTAACAACTAAGGCTCAAGTTCTTCCATAAAGATGCAGCAAATAACTAAGATAGATCTCATGCTAGAACTCTAAATCTTTCACAACATTGCACAATAGTCCTCTCATTTGAAAGCTTAAGCTTTAGGGGTCCCAAAAGTACAATTATTTTCAAGAAAAGTTCACTAGAACACTTACTTGAATAGATGAGAGCTTTCTGAAATTTTTGAAGGGTTCTACCCCTTATTTGCTGTAAATATTTGGTGGAAGATGATAGGAGAAAAGATGATAACTTTTCTCTCTTTATTTTATTCATACAAGTCAAATTAGTCCACCTACTACTGCTAACTTTGACTAAAATTGACAATCTTGTCTCCCATGCTCTCTTATGGCTGGCCAAGCCTCTTCCAAAGGCTAAATTTCCTTTTGAAGACCCCCAATTAACAACCCATGGACATTTGGTACTTTTAACATATGGAATGGAACTTTTGCACTTTATGCAATTTAGTCATTTTTCGCGATTAGGCATGAAATCACTAAAATTAAAGTACCAAAATTCTCATGTATTCATAAAATCATATACTAACTCATAAAATAACATGAAAATAATTTTTGAAATCTCGGATTAGTGATCCCGAGATCACTATTCTGACTAGCCCCTAAATCGGGCTGTTACGAATGGTTGTAAAGTAATTGACTTTGTGTCTAATAAGATTATGCTTGTAGGACATAAGATAATTAATATTTACATGATGTATTTAGATGACTTACATAATTCAAACATATGCCTTATTACGAAAAATAAGAATAATTCTTTATCATGGCATTAAAAACTAGGAGATGCTAGCATGAGCATATTGCATAAACTAGCCAAAATGACTTAATAAGAGATTTGCCAAAAATTGATTTTGATTTAGATAAAATTTGTGAGGCATGTGTTAAAGTCAAACATAAGAGAGTTTCCTTTAAACCTGAAAATGATGTATCTACTAATAGAGTTCTTCAATTAATTTACATTGATCTTTTTGGACCAATTAGGACTACTAGCTTGGGTGAAAAATAATATGCTTTTATACTTGTAGATGATCATTCTAGATTTACTTGGGTTCTTTTCTTAAGTACTAAAGATGAAACTTTAGAAAAATTCATCAAATTTTCAAAAAGTATTCAAAATGAAAAAGGTTACTTTATCACTATTGTTAGGTGTAACCATGGAACTGGATTTCAAAATCTTGGTTTTGAAAATTTTTGCAACTAAAATGGAATTGGTCATAATTTTTCAACACCTAGAACCCCTCAAAAAAAAAAGGAGTCTTTGGCAGGAAAAATAGAACTTTAGAAGAAATGGCTAGAACCATGTTTTATGAAAACAATTTACCAAAATATTTTTGGGTGGAAGTCACAAACATCGTTTGCTATATTGTTAATAGAATAATTATTAGGCTTATTTTAAAGAAAACTTCATATGAACTTATCAAAAATAAAAAGCTTAACATTAGCTATTTTCATCCTTTTGGATGCAAGTGTTTTATTTTAAACAATGACAAAGACAATCTCAGAAAATTAGATGCAAAAAGTGATGATGGAATTTTTCTTGGTTATTATTTAAATTCTAAAGCTCAAAGAGTCTTTGATAAAAAAAACTTTAGTAGTTGAAGAATCAATACATGTTGCTTTTGATGATGCTAACCTTCCTCCTAGAAAGCATACTTATGTTGATGATGATGATGTAGGAATATTAAACAAAGAGGATAAAGTTGATCATTCATCAAGTGAAAAGATTCAAGAATAGAACACAATGACAAGATTCAAGAACAAACACAATAAGCTCTAAATGAGCTTACCATAGAGGAAAGAGAAGTCAATCATCCAAAAGAGTACAACTATGTGAAGGATGGTAAGATTTTGGGAGATCCATCCAAAGGGGTAAATACTATATCTTCTCTTAGGAATACATGTAAATATGTTACATTTATCTCATGCATTGAGCCAAAAAATATCAAAGAAACACTAAATGATGAATATTGGATATTAGTTATGCAAGAGGAATTAAATCAATTTGAAAGAAGCAATGTATGGACTCTTGTAGAAAGACCATATGAAAAATCTACTATAGGTACTAAGTGGGTCTTTTAGAATAAGCTAGATGAGAGTGGTAACATAGTGAGAAACAAGGCTAGGCTTGTTGCTTAAGGTTACACTCAAGAAAAAAGGAATAGACTCTGATGAAACCTATGCTCCTATAGCTAGAATGGAAGCCATTAGAATGCTATTAGGGTTTACATGCTTTAATGATTTTAAATTATATCACATAGATGCGAAAAGTGCTTGTCTAAATGGTTTTATAAATGAAGAAGTGTATGTTGAACAACTACCCAATTTTGAAGATCCAAAATTTCCAAATCATGTTTTCAAACATTCAAAAGCTTTATATGGTTTGAAACAAGCTCCTAGAGCTTGGTATGAAAGACTATCAATTTTTCTTATTGAAAAAGGTTTTTGTACAGGGAAGGTTTGTAACACCCCATAGATACGAGACATTACCATACATGACTCACTTAGACATACTCTTACGGCTGTAAAAATTTTGTTCCGACTTAGAAACTCCTCTTTCTTAGACTAATCATACATTTCATGGGCCTACGAGGCCTTAATCCCTTATCCGAAAACTTTCGGGACTTAATCAAAAACTCTTCCTTGAAGCAGATTTCACATGCCCATGTGACTTAGAACACGCCCATGTACCCTTCGACACGCCCATATCTTCCAACCGTGGGGAGTTACTGACTATATTCACACGGCCTCTACACGCCCGTGGGTTTAGACCGTGTGTTGTTCCTTAAAATACTTACTTGATCACACGGTCGGGGCACACGCCTGTGTATCTTGGCTATGGGGATTTACAATTTCATGGACAAGGTGCAAACTTCACACGGCCTGGGCACACGCCTATGTGTTGGCCGTGGCTTTTACACGGTTTGACCCATGCCCGTGTGTAACTCTAGGTGGAAAAATTAGCAGGCTATATACCAAGCCATTGCTTCCCTAAAATGCACACTCTCATACTTTGTCTCAAAATAATCAATTTCTATCTCATAAGCAAGTCTAAGAACTCATTTCCATCATACAAGGTAATAAAAGGGGCATTCACTTCATGAATTTCATCTTCACTGAAAGAAAGAGTTTGCCAAGTATTTGCCTAACTTATAAAACCATTTACAAAATGACTTACAAAACCAACACTTTAACTAACAATTACAACTTGACAAAATACTCAAGTCCTATACATACCATATTCAAAACAAGTCTAAAATTGTTATACCAAAGTGTTGTCGATAGTGTGATTCCCGACCCCTGTGTCTACGATCCTCAAGTTATCTTGGCAATACTATAAGAAAGATGGGCAATGAAAAAGGGTAAGCATTAAGCTTAGTAAGTTGCATGGACATAAATAGCAATCATAATACTCATAAACGAACAATTCATCCACGACATTAGCTAATCACACACAAGTCAAGACTTCTTGACAATATTTACTTACAATTGCCCTTATCTAACATTTACCGTAACACATATTGAGCCAATTTCTCGTGACTCATTCATTAACACTTGTATTCATTCACATCTCTACTTTTAAATTCATCTGCTTGTCCTCCCATACACTGGAAATAATCAATGACATGTTTGTATAATCACTACGATAAGTATAAAGCCAATATTACATTTTCTAGGTAGTCTTACATGAAGTTTCCACTAGGTACCGATGCCATGTCCCGGATATGGTCTTATAAGGAATTACCTGTATGTGCTAATGCCATATTCCGGATATGGTCTTTCACTAGCTCTTATCTCAATCCCGATGCCATGTTCCAAACATGGTCTTACACTGGCACTCATAGTTTGGCCGCTACCATGTCCCAGACATGGTCTTACAGTGACCCTCATAATATGGTTAATGCCATGTCCCAGACATGGTCTTAACTGACCTTCATAATATGGCCGATGCCATGTCCCAGACATGGTCTTACACTGACCCTCATAATACAGTCGATGCCATGTCCCAGACATGGTCTTACACTGACCCTCATAATACAGTCATACTATTTTTCGGATTCATCATAGTTCATTAGGACTTCAATATCATATTCACATAAGTTTCTCAAATTATTGAAATATCATGCATCAATATGACATCAAACATTCTCAATTATGCTCATATAATATTGCATTAAATCACATACGACTTACCTCGTTTTTAGAATGAGCTAGTTCTTTGGTTTAGTCCACGACTTTATCCTTTCCCTGATCAAGGCGAATTCTTGTCTCCTCTTACTCTATAGTAGCAAATTATCTCATTTTAATCACCACATTAACACAAGCATCTCAATAATCATGCTTAACCAAAATTTACCATTTTACTCCTAGATTTTGGCAAAATGACCATTTTGCCCCTAGGCTCGAAAATTAATTCTAATCACATTTTTATCCTCAGCAAGCCTAAGCAAACATTTAATGCTCTTAAAGCTATCATAAAAAATCAATATTTCATATACTTACTACAAAATTTATAACCTTTTCATTAAGGTCCTATTTGGTGTTCCCATGCTAACACCCTTTTTAAAAGTTGATCATCTAACAACTAAGGCTCAAGTTCTTCCGTAAAAATGAAACAAATAACTAAGGTAGCTCTCATGGTAGAACTCTAAATCTTTCACAACATTTCACAATAGTCCCCTCATTTGAAAGCTCAAGCTTTAGGGGTTTCAAAAGTACAATTATTTTCAAGAAAAGTTCACTAGAACACTTACTTGAATAGATGAGAGCTTGCTGAAATTTTTGAAGGGTTCTACCCCTTATTTGCTGCAAATTTTCGGTGTAAGATGATAGGAGAAAAGATCATAACTTTTCTCTCCTTATTTTATTAATACAAGTCAAATTAGTCCACCTACTACTACTAACTTTGACTAAAATTAACAATCTTGTCTCCTATGCTCTCTTAGGGCCGGCCAAGCCTCTCCCAAAGGCTAAATTGCCTTTTAAAGGTCCCCAATTAACAATCCATGGCCATTGGTACTTTTAGCATATGGAATGGAACTTTCGCACATTATGCGATTTAGTCCATTTTCGAGATTAGGCATGAAATCGCTAAAATTAAAGTACCAAAATTCTCTATATATTCATAAAATCATATAGTAAATCATAAAATAACATGAAAATAATTTCTAAAATATCGGATTAGTGATCCCGAGATCACTATTCGGATTAGCCCTTAAATCGGGCTGTTACAATTGTCCCCTCTTAAGGATTTTCATCCTCGAAAATCTTCCTAATGAAGAGATTGGGGTATTGGTTTCTCATTGTTTCCTCGGACTCCCATGTAGCCTCTTCTATTCCGTGCCTTTGCCATAGGGCTTTCACTAGGGCTATGCTTTTATTTCTTAACTGCTTGACCTCACGAGCCAATATTTTACCTGGTTCTTCACCATAAGTCAAATCTGGTTGTATCTCTACCTCTGTCGACTCTATAACATGTGAAGGGTCTAAACGGTATCGACATAACATAGACACATGAAAGAAGTCATGAATCTTTTCAAGCTCAGGTGGTAAGGCTAATCGGTATGCTACCGATCCTATCCTTTTGGTAACTACATAAGGTCCGATAAAGTGTGAACTCAATTTGCCCTTCGTAAATCTCTTGGAGGAGCAATGGTTTAGCCCTCAACTCGGCTAATACAGAACCATCATTTAACAAGGTCATGTGGGTGTTCATGGCTTTTAGTGCAAACAATGATTTTCTGCTCAAAGCGTTAGCGAGTACGTTTGCTTTTCCCGGATGGTAGTCAATTATCAACTCAAAATCTTTAGTCAACTCTAACCACCTTCGTTGCCTCAAATTCAATTCCTTCTGAGTCATCAAATATTTTAGGCTTTTATGGTCGGTGAAATTTCGATACCTTTCACCATATAAATGATGTCTCCAAATTTTCAATGCGGCCAACTCTAAATCATGAGTCGGGTAGTTCTTCTCGTGCGGCTTCAACTGTCTAGAGGCGTATGCAATCACTTTACCCTCATGCATAAGTACACAGCCCAAACCGTTCAAGGACGCATCACTGAAAACCACAAATTCTCTTCTAGGCTCAGGTTGCACCAAAATAGGAGCCTCAATCAACAGTGTTTTCAATTTCTCGAAACTCTGTTGACATTCCTATGTCCAAACGAATTTTACATCTTTCTACAGAAGTCTTGTCATCGGTGTAGCTATCACAGAAAACCCCTTGACAAAACGTCTATAGTAGCCTGCTAGGCCTAGAAAACTCCTCACTTCAGTTACGCTCCTCGGCAATTTCCATTCTACAATTGCTAAAATCTAGCTCGGGTCGACTCTAATCCCATTCCCGAGACAATATGCCCCAAAAATCCAACTTCCTTGAGCCACAATCCACTCTACTAAATTTGGCATACAATTGTTTCTCTCTCAAAACTTGTAGCATCATACTCAAGTGTTCAGCATGATCATTCTCATTTTGAGAGTAGATCAGTATGTCGTCGATGAAGACCACAACAAATTTGTCCAAGTACGGTCGAAAAATGCGATTCATCAGATCCATAAAAATCGCGGTGGCATTAGTTAGGCCAAAAGGCATGACCAAAAATTCATAGTGGCCGTACCTAGTTCTAAATGCGATCTTCGACACATCCGAATCCTTAATTTTCAACTGATGGTACCCCGACTTCAAATATATCTTGGAAAATACAGTAGCTCACTTCAATTGGTCAAATAGATCGTCGATCATTGACAACGGGTACTTATTCTTTACTGCCACCTTGTTGAGTTGCCGATAGTCTATACATAGTCTCATAGAACCATCTTTCTCTTTCACGAATAGAACGGGAGTACCCCATAGAGAAAAACTCGGCCTCACGAAACCCTTATCCGTTAATTCTTGTAACTGTGCTTTCAACTCTTTCAATTCAGTTGGGGCCATTCTATAGGGGGCAATAGAAATAGGGGCGGTGCCTGGAACTAATTCGATCCTAAATTCAATCTCTCTATCTTAAGGTAATCCTGGCAACTCATCTGGGAAAACATCTAGGTAGTCACATACTATGGGTACTGACTCAATTTTTAATTCAGTCTCTTTAGTGTTCAACAGAAAGGCAAGGTAAGCCTCATACCCTTTCTGTAAGTACCTCTGAGCTGACATGGTTGATATCATTATTGGTGATCCATCCGGCTTATCTGATTCAACACGAATAAAATTTCCGTTTTCATCTCTCAACTCAAAATGCTTCTTTCTACAGTTCACAATTACCTTATGAGTAACTAACCAATCCATCCCGAGGATGACATAAAACTCGTCAAACGATAATAACATAAGATCGACCGGGAAACAATGACCTTTAATCATCAAAGGACACCCTTTACAAACTCTATCAACCAATACACACTTATATAGGGGGTTTGACACTTTTATAATGAATTTAGAAGACTCTATAGTCATGCTCATGCTAGAGACTAATTTCATGCATATGTACGAGTGAGTAGATCCCGGGTCAATTAAACCTATAACACAAGTACGAGTGAGTAGATCCCGGGTCAATTAAACCTATAACACGAGTATTATGGAGAGAAAAGATACCTGTGATTACGTCGGGGGAAGATGCCTCCTCACGAGCACGAAGGGCATATGTCCTCGCCGGTGTTTTACTCTCAATTTTAGCAGTTTGCTCTTTAGGTGGATTCTTATTTCCCATCTCAATCCCCGAGTTTTTCAATGGTCTTCCCTTTGTGGTACTTCCTGATCTCGCATCTGAGGCCTTCCTTTCTCGTCTACCGCATGACAGTTTCTGATAAAATGGTCCAAGGACCCACATCTGAAACAACCTTTCTCATTAGCTCTGCACTCACCAAAATGGTGCCCGCCACACTGAGGGCATTCCGGTCTATTTGATCAGACGTTGCCCACACTAGAAACTGATGTAGTTTGCCCTTTTGATCCCTAGAATCGCCTACCCTTATTTCTGGTTGAAAACCCCACTGAAGGGATTGATCGAGTAGTAAAATCCCTCGACTCTTTAGCTTTACAGGCCCTATCCACCAACACTACGAACTCCTTTAATTCGAGAACTCCCACGTATAGGCAGATATCTTCATTTAATCCATCCTCGAACCTCTTACACATTATGGCCTCAGTAGACACACACTCTCTTGCATACTTGCTAGGCCTTACGAACTCTCGTTCTTGGTTGGTCATTGACATACGGCCTTGCTTCAATTCTAAGAACTCCTTTCTCTTGTGGTCGATGAACCTCTGGCTAATATACTTCTTTCGGTATTCCTCTTGGAAGAATTCCCAACTAACTCTCTCCCTTGGCACCACCGACACCAAGGTGTTCCACCATCGGTAGGCTGAATCTCTCGGAAGAGATACCGCACACTTTAAGAACTCCTCAGGCGTGCAGGATAACTCCTCGAATACCCGAATGGGGTTCTCGAGCCAGAATTCTGCTTTCCCCGGGTCATCATCCTTATTCGCTTAGAATTCCTTGGCTCCTTGTTTCCGGATCTTATCCATGGAGGCCTTTCTCTTCTCACTACCTCAACTACTTGAGGAGCTACTGGAGCGGGTTGAGGAATAGGTGGGGGCGGAGGTGTCTGAGTGTTGGGATTTGCTCTGGTATACTCAATATACCAGTTGTTCATCATGTGGAGAAAGGCTTCTCGAGCCTCTTCCCCCTGACCCAGGGTCTCAGGTCTACTACTAGCTGGCCCGGTCCCTTGAGCAGGAGCCGGCGCGTTACTCATAGCATCATCAGCTACAGTTCGATCTGGAGTAGAGTCCATTTACTACATAAAACACAATTTTGCACATCAGGAGGCATGAGACTATCATTACTCAGACACTCTCACATATGGCATGTATAAATAGACTCATACTTATGCTACGTTAGACCTAGAATCGACTAAACCGTAGCTCTTATGCCACTAAATGTAACACCCCATACCCAAGTCCGATGATAGGACTGGATTACCATACATGACTCACTTAGACATACTCTTACGGCTGTAAAAATTTTGTTCCGACTTAAAAACTCCTCTTTCTTAGATGAATCATACATTTCATGGGACTACGAGACCTTAAGCCCTTATACGAAAACTTTCAGGACTTAATCGAAAACTGTTCTTTGAAGCAGAGTTCACACGCTCATGTGACTTGGAACACGCCTGTGTACCCTTAGACACACCCATATCTTCCAACCGTGGAGAGTTACTGACTATATTCACACGGCCTCGACATGCCCGCTGGCTTATACCGTGTGTTATTGCTTGATATACAGACTTGATCACACTGTCGGGGCACACGCCCGAGTATCTTGGCTGTGGGATTTAGAATTTCATAGACAAGGTGTGGACTTCACACGGCCTGGGTACACGCCCATGTGTTGGCCGTGCCCTTCACACTGTTTGACCCACGCTCGTGTGTAACTCTAGGTGGAAAAATTAGCAGGCTATATACCAAGCCATTGCTTCCCTAAAATGCACACTCTCATACTTCGTCTCAAAATAATCAATGTCTATCTCATAAGCAAGTCCAAGAACTTATTTCCATCATACAAGGTAATAAAAGGGGCATTCACTTCATGAATTTCATCTTCATTAAAAGAAAGAGATTGCCAAGTATTTGCCTAACTTATAAAACCATTTACAAAATGACTTACAAAACCAATACTTTAACTAACAATTACAACTTGACAAAATACTCAAGTCCTATACATGCCATATTCAAAACAAGTCTAAAATTGTTATGCCAAAGTGTTGTTGATAGTGTGATTCCCGACCCCTGCGTCTACGATCCTTAAGTTATCTTGGCAATACTATAAGAAAGATGGGCAATGAAAAAGGGTAAGCATTAAGCTTAGTAAGTTGCATGGAAATAAATAGCAATCATAATACTCATAAACGAACAATTCATCCACGACATTAGCTAATCGCACACAAGTTAAGACTTCTTGACAATACTTACTAACAATTGCCCTTATCTAACATTTACCGTAACACATATTGAGCCAGTTTCTCGTGACTCATTCATTTGCACTTGTATTCATTCACAGCTCTACTTTTAAATTCATCTGCTTTTCCCCCATACACTGGAAATAATCAATGACATGTTTGTACAATCACTACGATAAGTATAAAGCCAATTTCACATTTTCTAGGTAGTCTTACATGAAGTTTCCTCTAGGTACCGATGCCATGTCCTGTACTTGGTCTTATAAGGAATTACCTATATGTGCTAATGCCATATTCCGGATATGGTCTTTCACTAGCTCTTATCTCAATACCAATGCCATGTTCCAAACATGGTCTTACACTGGCACTCATAGTGTGGCCGCTACCATGTCCAAGACATGGTCTTACACTGACCCTCATAATACGGCTGATGCCATGTTCGAGACATGGTCTTTCACTGACCCTCATAATACAGCCGATGCCATGTCCCAGACATGGTCTTACACTGACCCTCGTAATACGGCCGATGCCATGTCCCAGACATGGTCTTACACTGACCCTCATAATACGGCCGATGCCATGTTCCAGACATGGTCTTACACTGACCCTCATAATACGGCCGATGCCATGTCCCAGACATGGTCTTACACTGACCCTCATAATACGGTCAATGCCATGTCACAGACATGGTCTTACACTGACCCTCATACTACGGCCGATGCCATGTCCCAGACATGGTCTTACACTGACCCTCATAATACGGTCATAGTATTTTTCGGATTCATCATAGTCCATTAGGACTTCAATATCATATTCACATAAGTTTCTCAAATTATTGAAATATCATGCATCAATATGACATCAAGCATTCTCAATTATGCTAATATAATATTGCATTAAATCACATACAACTTACCTTGTTTTCAAAATGAGCTAGTTCTTCGGTTTAGTCCACGACTTTATCCTTTCCTCGATCGAGGTGAATTCCCGTCTCCTCTTACTCTATAATAGCAAATTAGCTCATTTTAATCGCCACATTAACATAAGCATCTCAATAATCATGCTTAAGCGAAATTCACCATTTTACCCCTAGATTTTGGCAAAATGACCATTTTGCCCCTAGGCTCGGAAATTAATTCTAATCACATTTTTATCCTCAACAAGCCTAAGAAAACATTTAATGCTCTTAAAGCTATCATCAAAAATCAATATTTCACATACTTACTACAAAATTTATAAACTTTTCGTTAAGTTCCTATTTGGTGTTCTCATGCTAACACCCTTTTTAAAAGTTGTTCATCTAACAACTAAGGCTCAAGTTCTTCCGTAAAAATGCAACAAATAACTAAGGTAGCTCTCATGGTAGAACTCTAAATCTTTCACAGCATTGCACAATAGTCCTCTCATTTGAAAGCTCAAGCTTTAGGGGTCTCAAAAGTACAATTATTTTCAAGAAAAGTTCACTAGAACACTTACTTGAGTAGATGAGAGCTTGCTGAAATTTTTGAAGGTTTCTACCCCTTATTTGCTACAAATATTTGGTGGAAGATGATATGAGAAAAGATGATAACTTTTCTCTCCTTATTTTATTAATACAAGTCAAATTAGTCCACCTACTACTACTAACGTTGACTAAAATTGACAATCTTGTCTCCCATGCTCTCTTATGGCCGGCCAAGCCTCTTCTAAAGGCTAAATTTCCTTTTAAAGATCCCCAATTAACAATCCATGGCCATTTCTTACTTTTAGCATATGGAATGGAACTTTCGCACATTATGCGATTTAGTCCTTTTTCGCGATTAGGCATGAAATCGCTAAAATTAAAGTACCAAAATTCTCATATATTCATAAAATCATATAGTAACTCATAAAATAACATGAAAATAATTTCTCAAATCTCAGATTAGTGATCCCGATATCACTATTCCGACTAGCCCATAAATCGGGCTATTACAAGGTTGGCACAAAACTTTTTTTATCGAAACAAAAGACAAAGATTTATTAATGGTACAAATTTATGTTGATGATATTATTTTTGGTGCTATTAATGATCTTCTTTGTCAAGAATTTTCCAAGCTAATGCAATGTGAATTTCAGATGGGCATGATGGGAGAACTAAACTTCTTTTTGAGACTCCAAATCAAGCAAATGAAGGATGACATCTTCATCAATCAAGCTAAGTACATAAGGGAAATGCTAAAAAAATTTGGGATGGACATCCTCAAACTACAAGTTACACCCCATTAGGAAATGTGCCCATATTGTAGTAAACATATGTAATTTTTTTTATGTATTTGAATGATGAATAAATAAATAAATTTAATTTCATATTTCAATATTACATCTTGTGTTTTTTTTCTTTCATGTTTTGCATGCACCACAAAATTGTGACAAACAAATAATTAGCTTATTGATTGTCTAAGTTCAAACTAATGATAAGTTGCACTATAAGAACATTTACATTATAAGAAAGCTTTAGTAGTTAATCTAAACGAGTCCATAATCTCGTAAAAGAATCAAAGTGAGCATTTAATTCAAATACTTAGAAGGATTATTATGTTGTTTACAATTCCAATTGGGGAAATGGCTAGTCTTGGCTATCGAAGCAGTTGACTCCATAGGTAGAGACATAGATGTATTCATTGGAAGAATGATAGATTGGACAAGACCCAAGATGAATTAATTCTGAAGCTGTTTGGGAATAATTTCACTTGTGATGTCCATGGTGTGATTTTCCTAAATCCTGAGTTAGTCACTAACCATGCATATGTAACTTATGTCCTTATGATGTAAAGATAACCGAGCCCATAGCCAGTATGTTGGGTACATGACTTGTGTATGACATGGATTTACTAGCAACAATGGAATTCATAGCTCGGTTAAAGAGTTAATGCTATGTTCTAATTGACATTATGTGTATTGATAATTATGGAACGTCGCCACGAGTTGTTTCTTCTCGAACAAGCAACCTAACAAATTCATTTGTTGACAGTGATCATATTAATCATAACAATGGTGACAATGATATAAAATATGATTGTTTTGAGTGAACGAATTTAAATTAAAGTAATTAAGGATATCATATGAGGGTAACACGCACATGACAAGGTCATTGGACAAAGCAGTTGGATGAATTACTTTCGCAAAAAGTATACAATAAGGTGTTTTCAGTCATGGTACTTTGTAACATCCTAGATTAGGGGTTATGCATTCGTGCCTAATTCATGAGTTAGTAGGTTTTGGCAGTGATGGAAGTGTATTAAGGGTTTTTAAAATTCTAGGATGGAAGAAGAAAGCTTTGGGAAATTATTGGTTTTTAAATAAAAAGGGGAGCTAGGTAAATGAGGCTTTAAAAGAAACTCCGTGTGAAGCATGACACAAGGAACCATGTGGTAAAATGGCATGTTTTATGAATTATGAATGTGTTATGTGAATTCTAGAAATAAGGAAATGTATGGAAATATATGGAAATGTATGGAAGTGTATGGAAATGTGTGGAAATGTGTGGAAATGTATGGAAATGAAAGGCACTGTAGGGAAATGTAAGAAAATGTAAGGAAATATAAGAAAATGTATGGAAATGTATGGAAATGTAAGGAAATGTAAGGAAATGTGAGGAAATGTATGGAAATGTAAGGAAATGCAAGGAAATGTAAGGAAATGTCTTGTCTTGGAAATGTAGGGAAATGTCCTGAAAATGTAAAGGAATAAAGAGGAAAGTGAACATTTATGGAAACTAGGAAATGTAAGGAAATGATTCAAAAATGGAAAGTGAACATTTCTGGAAACTTGGAAATGTAAGAAAATGGCAAGTTTACAGAGCCGATCGAAAATTTTAGGAAACTTAGAAATGACTTAGAAATGTCAAGTTTTAAAGTTTAAAATAGGAAATTAAGGCAAGGTGGCCTTAAAAGAAAAAGTTGGTGAAATTTGACACACAAACAGGCTTGGAAAAGTGGCCTGAAGATGTCACTTAGGGCCTATGGAAATGGCACCATGTGCAAGAGGAATGGGCCTGAGTTCGAGTCACTTGGGAAGCAAATAAAGGAGGTTTTATTTTTGCTTCCAGAAGACTGAGGTGGACGGCACATGCTTCTAGAAAGGAGGTGTTTTAATTCCATAAATACATGATTAAAAAGAGATAAATAAGGGATTTTTAATTTGGATTATTTGCAAGAGATAATAAGGATTTTTCTTTAGTTTATTTTAAATAAAATAGATGATGAAAGAGGAGTGGTGGCCAAGTAAGGGACTCTCCTAGGCTGATATTTTCGGCTATAAAAGGAGGACAGGAGGGCTACTCATCAATTTTTGCCTCCTCCTCATCTCTCGCCAAAAATTTTTAGGGCTCTTTTCTCTTTTCTTTTGTCTAGCCGAATTCTCTAGCCTCATCTTTCTTTTTCTTTTCTTCTTCTTCTTCTTTCTCAAAACCAAATCCAACCTAGCTGAAATTCTGCCAAAGCCGAATCTCTGAAGTGGTGTCAGGATAGATCTGTCGAATTCAACACTTAAGGTAAGAATCTTGTGGTTATTGATTTATTCTCTTCTTTAAGCCGAAAAATAGGGATTAATGTTATTATTATTGTGGCCGAAACTATAAGGAGTATTTCGGGATTTCTAGTGCTATCGACTACAAGGGAGAGATCATCCGGGATTCAAGAATCTAAGGTAAGATATACACATATTTGGTCAAAAGTTATGGAATATATGTGAGATTAAAATTAACATATAATTATAGGGATTTCGACAGACATACAAGGCAAGGAATCCTTTTCAGATTTGGAAATTTTAAGGTAAGTAATACAAATCCTAGTTGTATTTGGAAAAGTGGCCGAATGGTCTTTTAAAGTGATTAACGAATATAGGAGTGAAAGATCTAGATCGGTAGATCGTTCTTCGGGATTCAAGGAACCTATTAAGCAAATCAGGTGTGTACTCACACTAACTTTCAATATATATATTGGCAATAATTGTTTTAATATATGAATGTGTATAAGAATGAGAATGTGGCTAAGTACCACAAATGTGGCAAAAAGTACCCAGGTACGTATTCCTACTTTTGATAGGATTATGAATGTGTTATATTCTGAAAAGTGACATGAATGTGAATTTAAGTATGACATGAATGATATGTAATAATTGGGGCATTTGGGATATATGTGAAGGGAGAAAGTGAAGGTGATGACTACGGTCTCACCAACGAAGGTGCTGACTTCGGTCTCACCAACGAAATATGGTGGCTACGGTCCCATTAATTGAATATGGTAACTTCGTTACATTATTCAATATAGTGTCTAAAGACACAACGTAAGTGGGCGATGAGCACGTCGATCGCAAATGATCGCTTCGATGGTGTATAGTGGATGGAGGGTCGACTTAGTAGTCCCCACGGTGTACAGGTTGGTACGGGTCTTTGTGTAGCGGATGGACAAATAGGCTTGGGTTTGGGTTGCATCATCCTTAAATTTGTATGAACATGAAATTGATATGACTTGTATGCTCGATTTGTTGAAAATTAGTCTGCATGTACACATTGAGTCTGTGGACTCACCCCGTTGGGGAATTATTTTTCAGGTGATGAGCAGTAATGGACCGGGTCGGCAGGAGCTAAAGGTGGCCATGCAACACTTGAAGAAATTATTAGAATTTGGACTCTATTTAAATTTAGTACTTTAAATTTTATTTTTGGGTTTGAATGATGTAATAAGGCCATAAGGCCCAGTTGGATTTTCTTTACTTCTGCTTATTTTCATTTGATTATGATACAACTTATTTTTTATTAAAGTTAAGTAAATTTATTTCTTTTAAAATAATAAACCCTAAAATTATTTTGTCACCTTATTTAAGTTGGATTTTCAAAATTTATTAAATGGGTTCCAAATTAAGCCCAACCCAAAACAATGTTTTCTAAAATTTACAATTTTTTTCTAAGTAACCAAGAATTTGAAAACCGGTTTACTTAAGGAACATACCAAATCTGGTCAAAGCTCGTGGGCCGGGTTTGGGGTGTTTCAGTTTGGTATCAGAGCCCAGTTTTAAACTCTCGGCCTGTGGGCTAAGGCCCAAAACATTTTCAAATCGAGCCCAAATGAGTTTTATGAAAGTATTTTTGAAGATGAGCAGGTTTTCTGGCATGGCACCTAAGTCTCCGACCCGCAGTCCACCAGGTAAGTACTTCTATCCATTTGTGTGATTTATTGAATGATCTGTAGAAGGGTAGGAATGGAACGTAGATTAGTGAATTAGAATCTATTGAACCGTAGGACTAGTCTACTCAACACAAATACATAAGACTTAAGGACCATTAAACAAACCTATGACTAAGACGCCGAGTTAGGGTGTGGTAACCATTATGCGCATGTCTAGGATTGGATCCTAAGAGCACTGTACTTAAGCGATCCTAGTGACTCACCTCCTCTTCACAGAATCCTACTGTGCATAGCTTCTGGTTCACCCTAACCAAGAGGACTCACCACACAAAGCAAACTCGATAACTAAAACCCGAAAGGGACTAACCGTGTTTTTATGGAAACCCTAATTTTTCTAGAATCACCAAACTAGCTTCTTGAACTGTGAAAAAAAATTATTTTGAAAATTTTCGAAAATATTTCCCAATTTACAAAATTACTAAAATGCCCTAATGGCGAAATTACAAAAATGCCCTTGGTTTATAAAAATGTCCAAAATACCCACAGTTCTTATCAAGATTTCATTACTTTAGAAAATGTTCAAAAACCCTAATTTGCAAAATATCAAAATACCTTGATTTGGAGAAAAATTACTGAAATTGTCCCTAACTTACAAAATTACCAAAATGACCCCGATATCTAAAATTTTTGCAACATCGCTGCTTTGGAAAGTACAATTCTCAAAAGAACCCTCAAAGTTTTGCAACTTTTGAAATATCCCTGATTTATCAAATTTTCCCAAATTTACTCCCGGTTTGTGAAAAATTACCAAAATACCCCGAGGTCTAAAATTACCAAATACCCTCGAATTTTAAAAATTTTCCAAAATACCCGAAAATTTAAAATCACCAAAATACTTTCTCGACAAAATCACCAAGGAACTTTTTCTTTTGAAAAATTACGAAAATGCCCTCAGAGGAAAAATTACGAAAATACCTCAGGTAGTGGAAAAACAACAACAATGAAAACTACAACATTTCTCTGAATGAACGAAAGTTCATAATTGATTGTTAGATGTATGAATGAATGAAAAGACTGTGTGCATGTATGAATACGAAAGAACCACTCTTAAATACTTTTTCATAAAATCGTTTCATGTTAATCGCTGAAACAAAAGTTTTGATGCATAAAACTCGTTAACTGATTAAATTGCGACGTTAGAAATAAGTTCTAGGGGCGTGAACTTAGAGATTGTGCCTAGAAAGTATGATGGTTCTATTAAGATCAGTCTTGCAGCCGTAAGCATAGTGCGGTGAGAGAGGATGGTACGATCATTAGTAAGTAATTTCGAGGATGAAATTATTTTTAAGGAGGGTAGAATCGTAACATCCTAGATTAGGGGTTATGCGTTCGTGCCTAATTCATGAGTTAGTAGGTTTTGGCAAAGTGATGGAAGTGTATTAAGGGTTTTAGAATTCTAGGATGGAAGAAGAAAGCTTTGGGAAATTATTGGTTTTAAAATAAAAAGGGGAGCTAGGTAAATGAGGCTTTAAAAGAAACTCCGTGTGAAGCATGACACAAGGAACCATGTGGTAAAATGGCATGTTTTATGAATTATGAATGTGTTATGTGAATTCTAGAAATAAGGAAATGTATGGAAATATATGGAAATGTATGGAAGTGTATGGAAATGTGTGGAAATGTGTGGAAATGTATGGAAATGAAAGGCAATGTAAGGAAATGTAAGGAAATGTATGGAAATGTATGGAAATGTAAGGAAATGTGAGGAAATGTATGGAAATGTAAGGAAATGCAAGGAAATGTAAGGAAATGTCTTGTCTTGGAAATGTAGGGAAATGTCCTGAAAATGTAAAGGAATAAAGAGGAAAGTGAACATTTATGGAAACTAGGAAATGTAAGGAAATGATTCAAAATGGAAAGTGAACATTTCTGAAACTTGAAATGTAAGAAAATGGCAAGTTTACTGAGCCGATCGAAAATTTTAGGAAACTTAGAAATGACTTAGAAATGTCAAGTTTTAAAGTTTAAAATAGGAAATTAAGGCAAGGTGGCCTTAAAAGAAAAAGTTGGTGAAATTTGACACACAAACAGGCTTGGAAAAGTGGCACAAGATGTCACTTAGGGCCTATGGAAATGGCACCATGTGCAAGAGGAATGGGCTCTGAGTTCGAGTCACTTGGGAAGCAAATAAAGGAGGTTTTATTTTTGCTTCCAGTAAGACCGAGGTGGACGGCACATGCTTCTAGAAAGGAGGTGTTTTAATTCCATAAATACATGATTAAAAAGAGATAAATAAGGGATTTTTAATTTGGATTATTTGGAAGAGATAATAAGGATTTTTCTCTAGTTTATTTTAAATAAAATAGATGATGAAAGAGAGTGGTGGCCAAGTAAGGGACTCTCCTAGGCTGATATTTTCTGGCTATAAAAGGAGGACAGGAGGGCTACTCATCAATTTTTGCTTCCTCCTCATCTCTGCTAAAAATTTTTAGGGCTCTTTTCTTTTGTCTAGCCAAATTCTCTAGCCTCATCTTTCTTTTTCTTTTCTTCTTCTTCTTCTTTTTTTCAAAACCAAATCCAACCTAGCTGAAATTCTCACAAAAGCCGAATCTCTCAAGTGGTGTCGATAGATCCGTCGAATTCAACACTTAAGGTAAGAATCTTGTGGTTATTGATTTATTCTCTTCTTTAAGCCGAAAAATAGGGATTAATGTTATTATTATTGTGGCCGAAACTATAAGGAGTATTTCGGGATTTCTAGTGCTATCGACTACAAGGGAGAGATCATTCGGGATTCAAGAATCTAAGGTAAGATATACACATATTTGGTCAAAAGTTATGGAATATATGCGAGATTAAAATTAACATATAATTATAGGGATTTCGACAGAACATACAAGGCAAGGAATCCTTTCAGATTTGGAAAATTTTAAGGTAAGTAATACAAATCCTAGTTGTATTTGGAAAAGTGGCCGAATGGTCTTTTAAAGTGATTAACGAATATAGGAGTGAAAGATCTAGATCGGTAGATCGTTATTCGGGATTCAAGGAACCTATTAAGCAAATCAGGTGTGTACTCCCACTAACTTTCAATATATATATTGGCAATAATTGTTTTAATATATGAATGTGTATAAGAATGAGAATGTGGCTAAGTACCACAAATGTGGCAAAAAGTACCTGTGCACGTATTCCTACTTTTGATAGGATTATGAATGTGTTATATTCTCAAAAGTGACATGAATGTGAATTTAAGTATGACATGAATGATATGTAATAATTGGGGCATTTGGGATATATGTGAAGGGAGAAAGTGAAGGTGATGACTACGGTCTCACCAACGAAGGTGCCGACTTGGTCTCACCAACGAAATATGGTGGCTACGGTCCCATTAATTGAATATGGTAACTTCGGTTACATTATTCGAATATAGTGTCTAAAGACACAACGTAAGTGGGCGATGAGCACGTCGGCAGCAGCGATCGCCTTCCGATGGTGTGTAGCGGATGGAGGGTCGACTTAGTAGTCCCCACTGCGTGCGCAGGTTGATGTACGGGTGGTGTGTAGCGGATGGACAAATAGGCTTGGGTTTGGGTTGCATCATCCTTAAATTTGTATGAACATGAAATTGATATGACTTGTATGCCTGATTTGTTGAAAATTAGTATCAGTGTACACATTGAGTCTCAATGGACTCACCCTGTTGGGGAATTATTTTTCAGTGATGAGCGATAATGGACCGGGTCGGCGGGGAGCTAAAGGTGGCCATGCAACACTTGAAGAAATTATTAGAATTTGGACTCTATTTAAATTTAGTACTTTAAATTTTATTTTTGGGTTTGAATGATGTAATAAGGCCATAAGGCCCAGTTGGATTTTCTTTACTTCTGCTTATTTTCATTTGATTATGATACAACTTATTTTTTATTAAAGTTAAGTAAATTTATTTCTTTTAAAATAATAAACCCTAAAATTATTTTGTCACATTATTTAAGTTGGATTTTCAAAATTTATTAAATGGGTTCCAAATTAAGCCCAACCCAAAACAATGTTTTCTAAAATTTACAATTTTTCTCTAAGTAACCAAGAATTTGAAAATCGGTTTACTTAAGGAACATACCAAATCTGGTCAAAGCTCGTGGGCCGGGTTTGGGGTGTTTCATACTTCTTGTGGACTGACTCCATGATTAAGTAAATTGTGAATTATTGGAACGATGTTTCTGGACATAATTGCAATTATTCCAGCCTAATTGCATATGTACGATTGGTCCCTCCGCTAACTCAACAAAAGCTTAATTAGATTGCATTTGAATCAAAAGAAAAAATCTACGACTTTGGAAATAGTTTAATTGAGTTGATTTATTCGATTTGGAGTTAAATTAGGCAATCATAAGAATTGTTCAACTAGCGAATTTGATTAAAGAATTTTCTTGAAAATTTAATTTGGAAAATGTAACATCCCAAAAATGGGGTTATTTGAAATTTAGTTATTTTTCCTGTAAGAACTGCTATGGTATTATTTATGGAATAATAGGGCTTAATTTAAGGCTTTGAGTTGGCTCGGTTTAATGGAAAAATTCAGTTTTTAACTTAAAAGGTAGGAGCCTCAAATAGAAGGGTGTTAAAAGAATAAATGAGGATAATTTGACACTAAAAGCCCCTTGGTAAAGTGGCAAAAGAAGCCACTTAAGAGCTTGAGGTGACGCCATCAAGGGGAGCAAGGGGAGCCTTGGTTCAGTCATTGAAATTCCCTCTTTTGCACATTTATGGGACGGCACATAGGGAGAGTTTTCTCTCTTCAAATTCTTTTTTTTAATTTTATTATTAGGGGATAATATGAGCTTTTAAAAGGGATTATATTATAAGGATAATCAAGGATTTTATTAAAAAGGGATATTATTTGAATATTAAGGATATTAGTTGATTAAATAGATTATTATTTTGATTAATATGGAAGGATTCAAATTATTTGAAATGAGTGGTCAAGAGGATTTCTAGGTGTTGGCCGAATTTGAACTCCTTGGTAGGAGTGGTGTGGACGGCAAGACTAGGGGGGAGGGTGCCGAATGCCTATAAAAGGTTCAACCTGGTCACCTTGGTTGCTTTTTGTCATTTTTGCTAAGTGCCGAAATTCTCTTCAAAGCATTCTTCCATCTTTTATTTTGTTCC
Source organism: Gossypium bickii (assembly GCA_025503065.1). Taxonomy (NCBI): domain Eukaryota; kingdom Viridiplantae; phylum Streptophyta; class Magnoliopsida; order Malvales; family Malvaceae; genus Gossypium; species Gossypium bickii. The sequence continues at coordinate 39,278,462 of CP106711.1, forward strand.
TTTGGCAAAAGCCGAATTCCCTCTCTACTTCTTGTTGCCGAAACCCCACATTCAAATTCCCTTTTCTTTATTTCTTTGTTAACCGAACCTCCACTCCTTGTTGCCGAAACTCCAACACCCTTTTCTCCTCATTATTTTCCTCTTGCCCGAATATTCAAGCAAGGGTAATTTTCTCTAAACTCATCTCCAATCGATTCATAAGGTAGGTAGGTATGGCCGAATGCCATCTCTCTTCTCCTCTGTGTTTTTATCGATTTCTATTAGGGGGAATAAGTGCCGATTTCGGCAATAGTAATCGTGGTTTCTAAATGCTTTCGAATTGATCTCTGCTAGGTACCCCAAGATTGTGAAGATTGACCCAAGCCCTAATCTCTAGCAATCGGTTTTGGTAGTAAAGTGGTAAGAGTAATCTCTTTAATTTGACATTCGAAGGATATTAGTCTTATTTACTAAACAAAGGTAATTGATTAAGCGATTCGGAAATTGGGTATGCGTGGTTGGTAAATCAAGGAATAAAGGTAAGGATTCGGGTTCAAGCAATAACCCTAAAAGGATTATTTGGTTTGGCCGAATGGCCCATATCACTAACACTATTTTGGCCAAATATAGGGGCTAGTGGATCTAAGGTGGCCGACTTCTTCATTCGGGATTTAGATTATTCAGTGGGTGACAGTGTGTACATACACACCATATGATATATTAATCGTGGCTTAATAGTGTGAATGCTCATTTATATTTACGTAGCATTGGAATTAATACCAACTCGGTATAAGTGGTGACTCGTAAGTACTGCATATTATGAATTTGTTATTTGATGCTTTTGGTAAGCATGATGTATTGACACATGAAATTTAAGTATGTGATGACATGAAACATATACATATGTGATTGATGTGGGATTGATGAGCGGAGGCGGTGTATTCGTGCGACGGGCACCAATGTTTTTTGTAACACACCGTGACTACGGTCACCGTGAGGTTTGGTACCTCCAGAGGTTTGGCACCTCAGTAGCGACTTATCCCTGTGGTTAATACCACCGTGGGTTGGCCCCACTTGAGATATGGGATCGTCTGCCAGTGATTTGGTATCACACGATGGGTTGGCCCCATCACCCGAAATGTGTCTACGGACACCGCTGCTGCTTTGTAGCACATCGTGACTATATGTCACCAAGTGGTTTGGCACCACCAAAGGTTTGGTACCATAACGGGGTAGACAGTGGCGTATGGATGGCTAGGTTGGGATATATGATGTTTTGCATGTTAATCTGTTATATGAGGTGTATGAACATGTTTAAAACCGGGGGAAGGGGTACATACTGAGTCTTGGTGACTCACCTTCTCCTTTACATTTTTCAGGTAACGAGTAGATCGCGGATGTGGAGCCGGGCTGACTCGAGGTGGCCATGCCGTTGGAGCTAAATTTTAACAGACCTTGAATTTCAATTTAATTACTATGGGATTGTGGATTTAAACTTTATATTATTTTTTTTATGTAATAAGGCCTCCTAGTATGTTATTTTTATTTTAACCTATGCTTGAATAATGGTTTTAATTATCTCTTAATGAAATGATATGAAAGGGGTTTTCTAAACTAAATTCGTGAATGATATTAACGAGCCGTCAGGCACATTAGAAATTTTTGTACTAACTTGATCTGTTTTAAATTTCCGATTAAAACTAAGTATGATTTTAGCACCTTCAAATAAATGAAGGTTTTCCAAAATTTGAGTTGGTTTTCAAAAAGGAACTTCATAAATGTTTTCACTGTGACGGACCAGATTCTGCCATAGGGTTTGGGCCGGGTTTGGGTCGTTACAAAATTGGTATCAGAGCCCAGTTCAAAGCTCGGCTGTGGGGGCCCAAGGCCCAAAAATGATTTAAAAGGCCTTATAAAATGATTTTTGGATTTTGGACAGCATGGCCCGAGTCTCCGGCACCGATCCGCCCAGGTAAGTACTTCTGAACCTCTTGGTGAATTATATTCTGTAGAAGGGTAGGAAGTATGGAACGTAGATAGACTTATAGGACTTGAACCCTAGGATTAGATTACTCAAACACATGAACCAAGCATAAGACATTAAAGAACTAAACCAATCTATGACTTAGCCAAGTGAGCTAGGGTGTGGTAACCCCTGTACCCATGTCGAGGATTGGATCCTAAGAGCTCAGTATTTAAGCGATCCAGTGTGACTCACCTCCTCTTCGCAGTATCCTACAGTGCGTAGCTTCTGGCTCACCCTAACTCGAGAGGGCTCGGTGGTGTGGCAACCTCTGTGCGTATGTCTAGAAAGGTTCTGGTGAGAGCTTGGTATTTAAGCGGTCCGCGTGACCCACCTCCTCTTCACTCTCGATCCCGCACAGTGCGTAGCTTTGGTTCACCCTGACCAAGAGGGCTCGGTCATAGGCTAAACCTAATGACTAAAACCCAAAAAGGGAATTAGCCATGTTTTCGAAAAGAAATGAAACAACAACAACTCCAATGTTTTCAAAACTCTTGCAACAACTCTTTCAAATCAGAAAACCTCATATTTACAATGTTTTCCTCGAAAAACCCAAATTTTTGGAAAATTACAAAAATGCCCTTAGGGGTAAAATTACTAAAACGCCCCTGACTCATAAAATATCAGCTCAATGGTTTTGCTCAAAATTTCAATTACTTTACAAATAGACAACAACTTAGTTTTGAAAATCAACACTGAAATATTTTGGTTTTAGAAAATTATGAAAACGCCCTCAATTTGTGAAAATTACCGAAATGACCCTGATCTTGGAAAACTTTACCAACATCACTATTTGAAAAGGAAAACTTTCAGAAAGGACCCTCGAAGTTTTACAATTGTCTAAAATATCCCTGATTTATCAAAATGACAAAATTGCCCCTGATTGACAAAATTACCAAAATACCCCTGGTTTCAAAACGATTACGACTTTACAAATTTTTATAAATATCCCCAGTTTTGGGAATTTCAAAATGACCTACTTTACTAAAGTTTTAAAATTTCTTTATTTACTTAAAATACCCTCAGGGAAAATGACGAAAATACCCTCAGGTTAGAAATGGGCGTAAATGTCCAAGAGTGAATAGGTATGGAAAGTATTAAGGAATGGATGCATGAACTCTTTTGTGTGAACTAGGATAGAAGATCTGAAACCTTGTTTGCTCGAAGGAACCCCTAATTAAATTCTGTTCATAAAATTTCTTCGTGAATAAGAAAGTGAAACAAATGCTAACACATAAAATTCTCTTAATCGAGTTAAAGCGCAGTAGATAGAATGAGTTCTAGAGGACGTGGACGCCGTGGACGCGGTAGGGGTAGGATGATTCGTGTCCAACCCGTCAGTCGTGTCAAGGTTCGGAAAAAGAGTACCAGCGCCACCACCACCTCCTACTTTCGTGGTGAGGCGAGCGTGACCGCATCGGGCGGTGGTGGCCGTGGTCGCAAGTCGCTTTGCGAGTTTTAGAGATGGTGGCCGGGCTGGTGGAATTTGGGAGCTCGGAGTCCGTTCTCGGCGACCGGTCCAAACGGGCCCGAGGTATTCCGTGGTGTCTCGTGAGTGGTGGCCCAGTCTGCCGCGAATATTGGCCGGAATCTCGAGAAGGGGTCATGGATGATCTCGACCGACCGACGAGGAGAAGTCGAAAGGGGCGGTGTCGCTTCTAAAGGATGAAGCGTACCAGCTGGTGGTCGATCGTCCGGGATGGAGCCGCGGTGAGGATCTCACGTGGGACTACTTTAAGACGGCCTTTCGGAAGAAGTATGTGGGCACTAGTTACACCGATGCTCAAAGGAAAGCCTTCCTAGGTCTAGTGCAAGGAACTAAGTCGGTGGGTCGAGTATGAGGCCGAGTTTTTAAGGCTAAGTAGGTATGCCGGAGGAATCGTAGCCATCGAACATGAGCGCTGTGTCCGCTTTGAGGACGGGCTCAGAGATGATCTGAGATTACTAATTGCCCCGCAACAGGTGCGTGAGTTCTCATCTCTTGTGGAGAAGGCCAAGGTGGCCGAAGGGGTTAAGGAGGTCATAAGGCAAAACTATAGCAAGAATAACCGAGAAAAGAGGATTTGGGTCACCGGATCGGGTAACACTAATGCTCGAAGCGGGCTAGGCGAGTGGGCCAAATCGGGAGGAAAGCCCACGGCTACTAATCAAAGGCCGACTCGGTGCAACCATTGTGGAAAAACCCATTGGGGAGGTTGTTGGACCGGTAACAAAGGTTGTTTTGAGTGTGGGTCTTTGGAGCATCGGGTAAGGGATCGCCCTCCTCAAAGGCGACTAAGGATCACCCGTAAGGTCGAATCGCGCTCGGAGCGAAATGTTGGACCACCACGGAGGGGTCGGGGTAATGGCGAGAGAAACAATGGTTTGAACCGAGGTCGTGGAACCCGTGGCGAGGGTTCGGGTAACACAGAGGCTAGGCGGCTGGCTTAGTCTATCTGTGAGGCGCGAAGAGGGAGACGCACCGGACGTCATAACCGATGCGTTTCTAATATTTGGTTTACCCTATGTTGCATTAATTGATGTGGGTTCGACGCACTTTTTCGTACATTGCTAGTAGTGTGGTAGGAACTATGGACCTGAACTCGAGACTACTCTTAGGAAGATGACTGCTAAGCCCCTAGGACACTCTGTAGTAGTAGACAAACTTTATAGAGGTGTACCCTAGAACTCCAAGGGTCGATTTTGTAGCCGATCCGATTGAACTACCTTTCGGAGAGTTCGATTTGATCCTTGGAATGGACCGGTTGGTTAAGTATCGGGCGAATTTGGATTGCGCGGCTAAGCGCATGGTGCTTAAGACACCGAGGGTGATGAAGTGGTTATGATAGGTGATAGAAGGAATTACCTATCCAATGTGGTGTCGGCCTTGAAGGCCGAAAGGATAGTTAAGAAAGGTTGCGAAGCATATTTGGTTCTGATCGTGCTTTGGAAGCTAAGTCGAGTCGTGAGTTGAGGTTCGAACGGTTGGGGAATTTGCTGACGTATTCCCGGAAGAACTTCCAGGTCTGCCTCCAGATCGGGAAGTTGAATTCGATATTGACTTACTACCCAGAACGGCACCTGTGTCTATAGCACCATATCGAATGGCACCAAAGGAATTGGTGGAGCTGAAGGCTCAAATTCAGGAACTCTTGGATAGGGGGTTCATTCGACCAAGCATATCTCCGTGGGGAGCACCTGTGCTGTTTGTCAAGAAGAAGGACGGTTCAATGCGGATGTGTATCGACTACCGCCAATTGAACAAGTTAACGATCAAGAACAAGTATCCGTTGCCTCGGATTGACGACTTGTTCGATCAACTGAAGGGTGCTTCGGTGTTCTCGAAGATAGACCTTAGGTCGGGTTACCATCAATTAAAGGTAAAAGAGGTTGATGTTCACAAGACGGCATTCAGAACTCGGTATGGACATTACGAGTTCCTGGTAATGCCCTTCGCCGGGTTGAACGCGCGCGCCGGCATTTATGGACTGATGAACAGAGTATTTCAAAGAAGACTAGACCGATTCGTCGTAGTATTCATTGACGATATCTTAGTGTACTCTAAGACGGAGGAGGAGCATGACGAGCATTTGCGAATAGTGTTGCAAGTACTAAGGGAGAAGCAATTATATGCCAAATTCAGTAAGTGCGAATTTTGGCTAAGGGAGGTAGCTTTCTTAGGTCACGTAGTGTCGGCGGAAGGGATTAGGGTGGACCTCGCAAGATTGAAGCGGTATTGGATTGAAACCGCCTAGGTCGCATGAAATCCGAAGTTTTTAGGGCTAGCGGGGTATTATCGGAGATTTGTAGAAGGATTTTCTCGATCGCAAAGACCGCTGACGGCTACTAAGAAAAGGAGTCCTATTTGTATGGTCGGAGAAGCGCAAGAAAGCTTCGATAGACTAAGGAAAATTTTGACTGAAGCTCAGATTTTGTGCAAACAGAGGCGAGGAAACCGTTTTCACCGCTTATTGTGATGCGTCCCATACTGGTTTGGGATGTGTGCTTTGATGCAGAGGGGAAGGTAGTAGCCTATGCATCACGGCGATTAAGGCCACACGAATCGAACTATCCAACGCATACGACTTAGAGTTAGCGGCAGTTGTCTTCGCTCAAAAAATATGGAGATACTATCTTTATGGGGAGAAGTCGATAGTTTACACTTTGACCACAAGAGTTTGAGGTATCTCTTGACTCGTAAGGATCTTAACTTGAGACAAATACGGTGGATTGAACTTTTGAAGGATTACGATTGTTCAATCGAGTATCATCCGTGCAAGGCCAACGTGGTAGCCGACGCGTTGAGCCTAAGGTCGTGACGGACTTAAGAGCAATGTTTGCTCGGTTGAGTTTATATGATGATGGAAGCCTCCCGCGAACTTCAAGTTAAGCCGACGTGGATGAAGGAAATTAAGGAAAAAGCGATCGATGGATGAAGGGTTGAACGCTAAGAGAGCACAAGTTCGGGATGGTGGTTTGGAAGGATATAACTTTGTCAAGTGATGGAGTATTATGCTTTCAAGGGCGGCGTGTATGCCAAAGGATGTGGAGTTGAGGCGAGAAGATTCTCCATGATGCACATAGCGACCCCTTACGCTATGCATCCGGGAGGAAGCAAGATGTATAGGGATCTTAGAGAGCGCTTTTGGTGGCCCGGTTAAAACGTGAAGTAACAGAGTTTGTGGGTAAGTGTCTAACTTGTCAACAAGTTAAGGCTGAACATCGATTGCCGTCGTATTGCTTCACCGGTGAAGATTCCCAATGGAAGTGGGAACGGATCACTATGGATTTTGTTAATGGGCTACCCTTTACGCCCGATGAAGAAAGACGCGGTTTGGGTAATAGTAGACCGGTTAACTAAGTCGGCTCACTTCATACCGGTGAGGATGGACTTCTCTCTTGAAAGCTAGCTAAGGCATGCGTCTGGAGATAGTAAGATTGCATGGGGTTCCAACATCAATCATCTCGGATAGGGATCCTGGAGTTCACGTCAAGGTTTTGGAAAGCCTTGCATCAAGCTATGGGCACACGGTTGGATTTTAGTACCGCTTTCCATCCACAATCGACGGACAATCGAAAAGGGTGATACAGAGATCTTGGAGGATATGTTAAGAGGTTGTGTCTTGAATTTCCGTGGTAGTTGGGAGGAATTTCTACCGTTAGCAGAGTTCGCCTATAACAACAGCTACCAGGCAAGTATCCAGATGGCTCCGTATGAGGCCCTGTATGGAAGGAAGTGTCGTACTCCGACATGTTGGACTGAACTAGGTGAACGGCAGATTTTGGGTCCGTGAGTTGGTGCGACGAGACGGAGGATAAAGTCAAGGTGATTCGGTCTCGTCTTAAGGAAGCATCGGATAGGCAAAAATCCTATGCGGATTTAAAACGCAAGGAGATGGAATATGCTGTGGGAGACAAGGTTTTTCTGAAAGTGTCGCCTTGGAAAAAGGTGTTAAGATTTGGACGGAAAGGGAAGCTAAGCCCAAGGTTTATCGGGCCATATACGGTGATTAAACGTGTTGGACCAGTGGCGTACCAGCTTGAGTTACCGGCAGAACTAAACCAGATCCATGATGTCTTTCACGTATCAATGTTGAGACGGTATCGATCAGACCCATCGCCGCGTAGTGCCGATGGGCGAAGATCGAGGTGAATCCAGTTTATCTTTTGAAGAGGAACCAGTTCAGATCTTGGACCGAGATGTGAAGGTTCTACGTAGGAAGTCAGTGCCCTTGGTGAAAGTACTATGGCGGAACCATGGTACAGAGGAAGCTACGTGGGAACCCGAGGATGTAATGAGGCAGCAATACCCCCACCTTTTCTAGTTAAGTAATTTCGGGGACGAAATTTATTTTAAGGGGGGTAGAATTGTAACATCCCAAAAATGGGGTTATTTGAAATTTAGTTATTTTTCCTGTAAGAACTGCTATGGTATTATTTATGGAATAACAGGGCTTAATTTAAGGCTTTGAGTTGGCTCGGTTTAATGGAAAAATTCAGTTTTTAACTTAAAAGGTAGGGAGCCTTAGCAGAAGGGTGTTAAAAGAATAAATGAGGATAATTTGACACTAAAAAGCCCTTGGTAAAGTGGCAAAAAGAAGCCACTTAAGAGCTTGAGGTGACGCCATCAAGGGAGCAAGGGGAGCCTTGGTTCGAGTCGCTGAAATTCCCTCTTTTTGCACATTTATGGGACGGCACATAGGGAGAGTTTTTCTCTCTTCAAATTCTTTTTTTTATTTTATTATTAGGGGATAATATGAGCTTTTAAAAAGGGATTATATTATAAGGATAATCAAGGATTTTATTAAAAAGGGATATTATTTGAATATTAAGGATATTAGTTGATTAAATAGATTATTATTTTGATTAATATGGAAGGATTCAAATTATTTGAAATGAGTGGTCAAGAGGATTTCTAGGTGTTGGCGAATTTGAACTCCTTGGTAGGAGTGGTGTGGGCGGCAAGACTAGGGGAGGTGCCGAATGCCTATAAAGGTTCAACTGGTCACCTTGGTTGCTTTTTGTCATTTTTGCTAAGTGCCGAAATTCTCTTCAAAGCATTCTTCCATCTTTTATTTTGCTCCTTTGGCAATAGCCGAATTCCCTCTCTACTTCTTGTTCATAAACCCCACATTCAAATTCCCTTTTCTTTATTTCTTTGTTAACCGAACCTCCACTCCTTGTTGCCAAACTCCAACACCCTTTTCTCCTCATTATTTTCCTCTTTGCCCGAATATTCAAGCAAGGGTAATTTTCTCTAAACTCATCTCCAATCGATTCATAAGGTAGGTAGGTATGGCCGAATGCCATCTCTCTTCTCCTCTGTGTTTTTATCGATTTCTATTAGGGGGGAATAAGTGCCGATTTCGGCAATAGTAATCAGGGTTTCTAAATGCTTTCGGGAATTGATCTCTGCTAGGTACCCCAAGATTGTGAAACAGTTGACCCAAGCCCTAATCTCTAGCAATCGGTTTTGGTAGTAAAGTGGTAAGAGTAATCTCTTTAATTTGACATTCGAAGGATATTAGTCTTATTTACTAAACAAAGTGGTAATTGATTAAGCGATTCGGAAATTGGGTGCTTGTGGTTGGTAAATCAAGGAATAAAGGTAAGGATTCGGGTTCAAGCAATAACCCTAAAAGGATTATTTGGTTTGGCCGAATGGCCCATATCACTAACACTATTTTGGCCGAATATAGGGGCTAGTGGATCTAAGGTGGCCGACTTCTTCATTCGGGATTTAGATTATTTGTGGGTGACAGGTGTGTACATACACACCATATGATATATTAACTGTGCTTAATAGTGTGAATGCTCATTTATATTTACGTAGCATTGGAATTAATACCAACTCGGTATAAGTGGCGACTCAGGTAAGTACCTGTTATTATGAATTTGTTATTTGATGCTTTTGGTAAGCATGATGTATTGACACATGAAATTTAAGTATGTGATGACATGAAACATATACATATGTGATTGATGTGGGATTGATGAGCGGAGGGGGCAGTGTATTCGTGCCGACGGGCACCAGTGTTTTGGTAACACACCGTGACTACGGTCACCGAGAGGTTTGGTACCTCCGAGGGTTTGGCACCTCGATGGCGACTTATCCCCGTGGTTAATACCACCGTGGGTTGGCCCCACTTGAGATATGGGATCGTCTGCCAGTGATTTGGTATCACACGATGGGTTGGCCCCATCACCCGAAATGTGTCTACGGACACCAGTGCTTTGGTAGCACATCGTGACTATATGTCACCAGTGGTTTGGCACCACCAGTGGTTTGGTACCACAACGGGGTAGACAGTGGCGTATGGATGGCTAGGTTGGGATATATGATGTTTTGCATGTTAATCTGTTATATGAGGTGTATGAACATGTTTAAAACCGGGGGAAGGGGTACATACTGAGTCTTGGTGACTCACCTTCTCCTTTACATTTTTCAGGTAACGAGTAGATCGCGGATGTGGAGCCGGGCTGACTCGAGGTGGCCATGCCGTTGGAGCTAAATTTTAACAGACCTTGAATTTCAATTTAATTACTATGGGATTGTGGATTTAAACTTTATATTATTTTTTTTTATGTAATAAGGCCTCCTAGTATGTTATTTTTATTTTAACCTATGCTTGAATAATGGTTTTAATTATCTCTTAATGAAATGATATGAAAGGGGTTTTCTAAACTAAATTCGTGAATGATATTAACGAGCCGTCAGGCACATTAGAAATTTTTGTAATAACTTGATCTGTTTTAAATTTCCGATTAAAACTAAGTATGATTTTAGCACCTTCAAATAAATGAAGGTTTTCCAAAATTTGAGTTGGTTTTCAAAAAGGAACTTCATAAATGTTTTCACTGTGACGGACCAGATTCGGCCATAGGGTTTGGGACGGGTTTGGGTCGTTACAGAAAATTTAAGTGATTTTTTGGAAAATTAATTTTGATCAATTAAAATTAATATGATATTTTGAAAATTAATTTTCAAATCAAAAAATTGGCCTAATAGGTAATTGATCTTGAAAATTGGACATGAGATCCAAAATTGGACCCGAGAACCCAAATCCGAGATCAAGACCCAAAATTTGGTCTAACCGGGCCTTGTATGTGAAACCAGGCTGACGATCCAACTGGCGGTAGGGCCTGGACCTAATCGACTCAGGGTGCCATGAGGGTTTCGCACTTGCGATGGCACCGCCAGACACATCGGTGCCGGCGATGATGGCATTCCAGTGGCCAGTGGGTGGTCCTTCGGCGGTTAATAAGTGGTTGAATTACACTCCTACTAGAACTTTACTGGATAATTTGCTTTCAGATTAACTATTCCAAAAATAATATTATTTAAATAGATTTAATATTAAATTTAATTTAATATTTATCTAAATAGAATTTTTTTAATTTAATATTAAAGTGATTATCTTAATATTAAATTAAATTAATATAATATTTATCATGTAGATAAATATTCTATTAATTTAATAGATTTAATATTAAATTAAATTTAATATTTATCTTTATAAGTATTATATTAAATTAATATTAAAGTGATTCAATTTAATTAAAGTGGAACTCTCTAAACTCTCCCTGTATAAAGAGGGTCATGAGTCATTTTTTTTACACATTTGAATCTAAGAGAATATTCTTTGATGAAATTATTTCAAAATATTTCTAGAGATATTTTTCTTATTTACAACTTAACCCCAAAGTTTAGAGAAATTATGAAATTACCCCACTAATAAATTGGTGGCAAATTTTCTAATTTGAAGCGAGCCCACACTGAGCAGACATGAGCTTGAGGATAGCGGAGAAGACTACTTGATCGAAGCGTTCATCCTAGATGAATTGAAAAGTTACAAATTTGATTAAGTGTTTATTACATTAGATATCACAACCAAGTTCTTGTTTTTGGAAAAAAAAATTAAAACTCTGGTTTTTTCTTATACTTGTTTTTCGCTGCGTTTTCCAAACTCGATTTTCCAACACATCCATGAGATCTTCTACTAAGATTGACAAAGATGAAGAAGGTCAATGTGTAGACATTAAATTATATAGCTCTATGATTGGTTCTTTGTTTTATCTTACTGTAAGTAGACCGAATATTATATTTAGTGTTTGCTTGTGTTCTAGATATCAATCATGCCCTAAGGAATCACATTTACAAGTCATTAAGAGAATTTTTAGTGTGACACCCCTTACCCATCTCTATCATCGGCTTAGGGTTACGAGAAGTGACAACAATTAACAGAACAAAAATAGATTGTTTGAAATGGCAAATTGATAAATATAATCAGTGAAAAGGTTAAGAAAATCAATTATGAATGAAGAAATTCTAAGGCAATTGAATTGCTATGGCAGTTCTCAAAAAATGCGTAGTGAGGATTTCTGTTGTTAAATAATAAAGCTTGGAATTACTTAGGTTTTATTCTTATACCAACATAATGTCATGGAAAAATCTTGACCATCTACTGCTCAAGGATTCACTACTACAATCTACTTTCGAAAGCTAGACTTTGAGCTACGTATGTCTACAAAACTCAAGAATGATACCAAGACTGTTCTTTCTTTCCCTGTACAGATTGTAACTTCTATGTTTAGAGTGCTAGAAATATTCTTCCAAATATTTTCCTGTATCAACCAATAACAATCCAATCTAATTAATCTTTTCAAAATTTTCAAAATTAAGTCAGATATACTAACATATCATACAATCATCTATGTCTAGAGCTTGCATGCATTTAAAATATTCACAAATCAAATGAAACAGTAAGCTACTCAAAATCATATCATGACATTAAAGATAATAAAAATTCACCCAAATAATTCCAACCCAATGAGATTTAGCTCATGGGCTGGACATTCAAATCCAAAACAAAACCATTCAACATCATCACTCAAGTTTTCAAATCACAAAGTTCAAATTAGAAAATAAAGGCAGAACTGTAGCAAGCTCTCGCTACTCCAGCTTTCATTTTAATAATGAGATTTGATGCAAAATCCAGGGCAGATTCCTCTACCCCTTCCTTGCAACTGTGACTTTTCTACTATGTAAGCTGCTACCATCTCCTTTCTTTTTTGAGATTTCTACAAAAATCTAATGTAGAGAGAAAACTGCTCTCCAATTCTTCTCTCTCCAAAAATCCTCTCCTCTTTTCTTTTCTCTTTCCTCTTTTATAATGTATGTCCTTCCCTCTCAGCACACACCTTTTGCTTCCTCTTTTTTAGGGTTGTTCATCTGGTACAAGTATAGCTGGCTGAGAGTGACATGGACTGGGTGCTACGTCATCTTCTGGAATTGTCACGGCATTCTTGTTGGCAATCCAACCAGCATTTTACCATGGCAATATTTCACTTCCTTCATTTTCCTACTCTTTTCTGTCTTCTCTTGTTCATCCCGCACCTGCAACCAACCACAACCAGCACCTTCCTTTCCCCGAGAATAAGAGTAATAGATGATAACATTTATAGCACAATCCAAGCTTTGCTATGCAATGTTCTAAAAATATCCTAAAAATGCAAACATATTTACTTAATTACAAACAACTGTTTCACTCTAGAGGCTTGAAATAAAACTCTTTTCAAGAGTTATCACACCCCCAGACTTGAATTATTACTTGTCCTAAAGCAAAACATGTATGAGTATGCATAAATGCATGAATTTTCCAAAACATACAGTTACTATACATATATATATTGTTAAACCATTTGCCATATACTCTATACCTCCATTCTCAGTAGTCTTCTACTAAAAAAATTTTGTTCAAGTTTTGTATGCTTGTTTAGTAAATGAAGTGCAGAAAATGTTTCCTAAAAATAAAAGTTCTTAAATAATTATTCAATTCTGACTATAGGAGACCTTTCCCAATGTATTTAGGTTATCTTTCCTCTAAATTCAGTGTCTCTATTCTTACTTATTTCGTCATTTCAAAATTTTAATTACAAATATTATTTATTATTTTTTTTTCTAGGGAATTCATATTTTCACTTTGTTTCTTTACTTGACAATCTCAATGGAGCAGACACGAGATTGCTAGGTAGTGTAACACCCCTAACCTGTAATCGTCACCGGAAAAGGGTTATGGAGCATTACCAGAGTTTACAAATCAAACGGACAGAAATTTCAAACATTTCAAAACATATCAATATTTAAATAAAAAACCCATCAAAACCATTCATAATGTCCTATATACGAGCCCTCGAGGCCCAAAATATCCATTAAAAACAAGTCAGGACTAAATCGAAAACTTATAGAATTTTTTAGAAAATAGTAAAAATTTTCAATCCTGCAGGGGTCACACTGCTGTGTGGCTAGGCCGTGTGAGTAGAGACACGCCTGTGTCTCAGGCCATGTGGGCATTCGAAATAGGGACACATGGTCGTGTCCCACCCTGTGTCTATACCTGTGAAACTCACTAACTTAGGCCACACAGCCAAGTCATACGCCCGTGTGCTAGGTTGTGTACCCTTCGAAATAACCCCACACACTCGTGTGTTAATCAGTGTGCTAGGCTGTGTACCAGCCTAACTTTCCACCCTTTGAAAGCTACAGGGGACACACGGTTGTGTCATGTGGCCTTGTGTCACACACGGCTGAGACACACGCCCGTGTCTCTGCCCGTGTGGACGAAAATAGGCCACTTTTTACAAGTCAATTTAATCACACCTATTGACATGTACCTACAATCAATTTTCTCACACCTATTGACATGTACCTACAACCACAAATGCACATATACACAAGCCATAATAAGGCACCAAATCCATGCATATTCTAGCTTTATATAAATGGTATGATCACATACAACCAATATGGCCTTAGGCACCTCAAATGACTATATAAAAACTTGTATAACTATGTATTCAATATGGCTAATTACTCAAGTAACTTGAATGCATTTTTGCACCAATACATACCAAATAATTTACTTACCAAAACACAACCATTTGGTACCAAAATTTGCATCAATAGTCATATAAGCTATTCAAACAAAGTACCAATTCTCAACAAGTCACAAACCATATAAAATATGCATATTCATCTATCATTTCATCTTCCATCATTCAACCATATTAAGACTAATATTGACATGCCCAAAACTAAGCTTATAACATTATCAAGTGCAAAACACAAGCCAAGCCAAATGGCCATATTCATAATCAAACATATAGGCCAACAATAGCCAAAATACCTATACATGTCATTATAACCAAAATTAAATATCCAAAAGTACCAAAAGAGCCGGTGGATAGTGTGATATAGCTCTGACAGTCTTCCAATCTGAACGAGCTTCTGTTTAACTATAAAACACGTAAAATAACACAGAGTAAGCATTTAAGCTTAGTAAGTTCGTATAACTTAGAATATAACTTATCATTTAGTCACATATTAGGGAAGTAAACAAAGCATATTCCAACACAGTTTGGCCAAATGCCTAAGCACATATTCACCAACCATGTTAACTATGTAAACACATATATATAAGTGAATAATCATGGATGAACACAACAATTTATCAAACTCCATATACATGTATCATCCATTTCATATTTCTATATATCATGTAACACCATTTCTGTAACAACCCAAACCCGGCCCAAACGCTATGGCCGAATCTGGTCTATTACAGTGAAAACATTTTTCAAGTTCCTTTTTGAAACCAACTTAAATTTTAAAACTTTTCCATTTTAGTGGGCTTGCCAAAAACTTTATTTTTGAGTTACCATTTAAGTAAGTTGAGCTAATATAAAATTATAAGTGTGCTGATGGCTAGAAAAAAAAAATATTTACGAATTAACTTAGAAAACCCTTTTAACTCATTTCATAAAGAGATAATTAAAACAAATATTCGAGCGGAGAATAAAAATAAAATAAAAATACTAGGAGGCCTTATTACATAAACGAAAATAAAATTTAAATCCACAATCCCATAGTAAATAAATTGAAATTCAAGGTCTGTTAGAATTTAACTCCAACGGCATGGCCACCTCGAGTCAGCCCGGC
The DNA here is from genome assembly GCA_025503065.1 of Gossypium bickii. NCBI lineage: Eukaryota > Viridiplantae > Streptophyta > Magnoliopsida > Malvales > Malvaceae > Gossypium > Gossypium bickii. The sequence goes on from CP106711.1 coordinate 39,293,941, forward strand.
TCCACATCCGCGATCTACTCGTTACCTGAAAAATGTAAAGGAGAAGGTGAGTCACCAAGACTCAGTATGTAACCCTTCCCCCGGTTTAAACGTATTCATACACAACATATAACAAATTAATTATGCAAGTTATCATGTGTCCCAACCTAGCCAGCCATACGCCACTGTCTACCCCGTTGTGGTACCAAACCACTGGTGGTGCCAAACCACTGGTGACATATAGTCACGATGTGCTACCAAAGCACTGGTGTCCGTAGACACAAATCGGGTGATGGGGCCAACCCATCGTGTGATACCAAATCACCGCGATTTATCCCATATCTCAAGTGGGGCCAACCCACGGTGGTATTAACCACAGGGATAAGTCGCTACTGAGGTGCCAAACCTCTGGAGGTACCAAACCTCTGGTGACCGTAGTCACAGTGTGTTACCAAAACACTGGTGCCCGTCGGCACGATTAGTACTGCCCCCTCCGCTCATCAATCCCACATCAATCACATATGTATATGTTTCATGTCATCACATACTTAAATTTCATGTATCAATGCATCATGCTTCCCAAAAGCATCAAATAACAAATTCATATTAGCAGGTACTTACCTGAATCACCATCTATACCGATTGGGTATATTATCCAATGCTACATAAAATCAAGATAGCATTCACAACAATCAGCATATTTAACAAGTTATATGTGTGTATGTACACACCTGTCACCCACGAATAATCTAAATCCCGAATGAAGAAGTCGGCCACCTTAGATCCACTAGCCCCTATATTCGGCCAAAATAGTGTTAGTGATATGGGCCATTCGGCCAAACCAAATAATCCTTTTAGGGTTATTGCTTGAACCCGAATCCTTACCTTTATTCCTTCGGTTACTAACCACAGTACCCAATTTCCCGAATCTGCTTAATCAATTACCACTGATTAGCAAATAAGACTAATAGCCTTCGAATGTCAAATTAAAGAGATTACTCTTACCACTTTACTACCAAAACCGATTGCTAGAGATTAGGGCTTGGGTCAACTGCTTCACAATCTTGGGGTACCTAGCAGAGATCAATTCCCGAAAGCATTTAGAACCCTGATTACCATTGCCGAAATCGGCACTTATTCCCCCCTAATAGAAATCGACAAAAACACAGAGGAGAAGAAAGATGGCATTCGGCCATACCTACCTACCTTATGAATCGATTGGAGATGAGTTTAGAGAAGATTACCCTTGCTTGAATATTCGGGCAAGAGGAAAATAATGAGGAGAAAAGGGTGTTGGAGTTCCAACAACAAGGAGTGGAGGTTCTGTTAACAAAGAAATAAAGAAAAGGGAATTTGAATGTGGGGTTTCGGCAAAAAGAAGTAGAGAGGAATTCGGCTATTGCCAAAGGGGCAAAATAAAAGATGGAAGAATGCTTTGAAGAGAATTTCTAACACTTAGCAAAAATGACAAAAAGCAACCAAGGTGACCAGTTTGAACCTTTTATAGGCATTCGGCATCCCCCCCTAATAGCCTTGCCGTCCACTTCCCATGAAGTGTTTAAATTTCGGCAAACACTCCAAGTTACTCTTGGCCACTCATTTGAAAATATTCAATCAATTTGAATACTCAATAATAATCTCATAATAATCCATTAATTATCCTTGAATATCCTCTTATTATCACTATAATTAAACAAATAAAAATCCCATAAAAACTCTCATATTATCCTTTAATAATAATAAAACTTAATAAAAGAGTTTGAACCGGAAAAACTCCCCTTGTGCCATCCCATTAATGAGCAAAATGAGGACTTCATGACTCGAACACAAGCTCCCTTGTTCCCCCCTTGTGGCGTCATCTATAGCTCTTAAGTGGGCTTACTTTGCCACTTATCCAAGGCTTATTTAGTGTCAAATTATCCCCACTTATTCTTTTAACACCCCTCTGCTAAGGCTCCTTACCTTTTTAAGTTAAAACTGAATTTTTCCATTAAACCGAGCCAACTCAAAGCCTTAAATTAGGCTCTATTATTCCATAAATAATACCACAATAGTTCTTACAGGAAAAAAAAATAACTAAATTTCAAATAACCCCATTTTTGGGATGTTACAATTCTACCCCCCTTAAAATAAATTTCGTCCCAAAATTACTTAACTAGAAAAGGTGGGGGTATTGTCTTTGCCTTATTACATCCTCGGGTTCCCACGTAGCTTCCTCTATACCATGGTTCCGCCACAAAGACCTTCACCAAGGGCACGACTTCCTTCCTACGTAGAACTTTCTCATCTCGGGTCTAAGATCTGAATCGTTCCTCTTGAAAGATAAATCTGGATTCACCTCGATTTCTGCCACTGGCACAACGTGCGAAGGGTCTGACCGATACCGTCTCAGCATTGATACGTGAAAGACATCATGGATCTGGTTCAGTTCGGCCGGTAACTCAATCTGGTAGGCTACCGGTCCTACTCGCTTAATCACCGTATATGGCCCGATAAACCTTGGGCTTAGCTTCCCTTTCCGTCCAAATCTTAACACCTTTTTCCAAGGCGACACTTTCAGAAAAACCTTGTCTCCCACAGCATACTCCATCTCCTTGCGTTTGAGATCGGCATAAGACTTCTGCCTATCTGATGCTTCCTTAAGACGAGACCGAATCACCTTGACTTTATCCTCCGTCTCTGTCACCAACTCTGGACCCAAAATCTGTCGTTCGCCTAATTCTGTCCAACATGTCGGAGTCGACACCTCAGTCCATCAAAGATGCCTCATACGGAGCCATCTGGATACTTGCACGGTAGGCCGTTGTTGTGTGGCGTGCACTCCGCCAGCGGTAGAAATTCCTCCCAACTGCCACGGAAATCCAAGACACAACCTCTTAACATATCCTCCAAGATCTGTATCACCCTTTCCGATTGTCCGTCAGACTGTGGATGGAAAGCGGTACTAAAATCCAACCGTGTGCCCATAGCTTGATGCAAGGCTTTCCAAAACCTTGACGTGAACCTGGGATCCCTATCCGAGATGATTGATGTTGGAACCCCATGCAATCTCACTATCTCCGAGACGTACAGCTTAGCTAGCTTCTGAAGAGAGAAATCCATCCTTACCGGTATGAAGTGAGCCGACTTAGTTAAACGGTCTACTATTACCCAAACTGCGTCTTTCTTGCTGGGCGTGAGGGGTAGCTCACTCACGAAATCCATAGTGATCCGTTCCCACTTCCATTGGGGAATCTTCACTGGCTGAAGCAACCCTGATGGCAACTGATGTTCAGCCTTAACTTGTTGACAAGTCAAACACTTACCAACAAACTCTGTCACCTCACGCTTTAGCTTGGGCCACCAAAACTGCTCTCTAAGATCTCTATACATCTTGCTTCCTCCCGGATGCATAGCGTAGGGGCTGCTATGTGCATCCTGGAGAATCTTTTGCCTCAACTCCACATCCCTTGGCATACACGTTCGCCCTTGAAAGCATAACACTCCATCACTAGACAGGTTATATCCTTCCAAACCACCATCCTGAACTTGTGCTCTCTTAGCATTCAACCCTTCATCCACTAATTGTTTTTCCTTAACTTCCTTCATCCACGTCGGCTTAACTTGAAGTTCTGCTAAGAGGCTTCCATCATCATATAAACTCAACCGAGCAAACATTGCTCTTAAGTCCGTCACCACCTTCCGGCTCAACGCGTCAGCTACCACGTTGGCCTTGCCCGGATGATACTCGATCGAACAATCGTAGTCCTTTAAAAGTTTGATCCACCGACGCTGTCTCAAGTTAAGATCCTTCTGTGTCAAGAGATACCTCAAACTCTTGTGATCCGTGTAAACTATCGACTTCTCCCGATAAAGATAGTGTCTCCATATTTTCAGAGCGAAGACAACTGCTGCTAACTCTAAGTTGTGCGTTGGATAGTTCAGTTCGTGTGGCCTTAACTGCCGTGATGCATAGGCTACTACCTTCCCCTCCTGCATCAGCACACATCCCAAACCAGTATGAGACGCATCACAATAAATGGTGAACAACTTCCCTGCTTCTGGCTGCACCAAAATCGGAGCTTCCGTCAAAATCTTCCTTAGTTTATCGAAGCTTTCTTGCTGCTTCTCCGACCATACAAATGGGACACCTTTCCTTAGCAAATTTTCAGCGGTAGCTGCGATTAGAAAAATCCTTCTACAAACCTTCGATAATACCTGCTAGACCTAGAAAACTTGATCTCTCGCCATCGACCTAGGTGGTTTCCAATCCAACACCGCTTCAATCTTGCGAGGTCCACTCTAATCCTTCCGCCGACACTACGTGACCTAAGAAAGCTACTTCCCTTAGCCAAAATTCGCACTTACTGAATTTGGCATATAATTGCTTCTCCCTTAGTACTTGCAACACTATTCGCAAATGCTTGTCATGCTCTTTCTCCGTCTTAGAGTACACCAAGATGTCGTCAATGAATACCACGACGAATCGTCTGCAAATGCTTCTTTGAAATACTCTGTTCATTAAGTCCATAAATGCCGCCGGCGCGTTGGTCAACCCGAATGGCATTACCAGAAACTCGTAATGTCCATACCGAGTTCTGAATGCCGTCTTGTGAACATCAACCTCCTTTACCTTCAATTGATGGTAGCCCGACCTAAGGTCTATCTTTGAAAACACCGCGGCACCCTTCAGTTGGTCAAACAAGTCATCGATCCGAGGCAACGGATACTTGTTTTTGATCGTTAACTTGTTTAACTGACGGTAGTCGATGCACATCCGCATTGAACCGTCCTTCTTCTTGACGAACAACACAGGCGCTCCCCACGGAGATATGCTTGGTCGAATGAACCCTCTATCCAAGAGCTCCTGAATTTGGGCCTTCAGCTCCACCAATTCCTTTGGTGCCATTCGGTATGGTGCTATAGACACAGGTGCCGTTCGGGTAGCAAGTCAATCAATCAATTCAACTTCCCGATCCGGAGCGGCACTGGAAGTTCTTCCGAATACGTCTGCGAAATTCCCCAACCGTTCGAACCTCAACTTATTGACTCCTTAGCTTCCAAAGCATAGATCCGAACCAAATATGCCTCGCAACCTTTCTTAACCATCCTTTCGGCCTTCAAGGCCGACACCACATTGGATAGGTAATTCCTTCTATCACCTATCATAACCACTTCATCACCCTCAGCCGTCTTAAGCACCATGCGCTTAGCCGCGCAATCCAAATTCGCCTGATACTTAACTAGCCAATCCATTCCAAGGATCAAATCGAACTCTCCGAAAGGTAGTTCCATCAGATCGGCTACAAATACGACCCCTTGGAGTTCTAGGGGTACCTCTTTATAAAGTTTGTCTACTACTACTACGAGTGTCCTGGGGGCTTAGCACGATCATCTTCCTAAGAGTAGTCTCGAGTCTAGGTCCATAGTTCCTACCACACTACTAGCAATGTACGAGTCGTCGTCGAACCCACATCAATTAATGCAACATAAGGTAAACCAAATATTAGAAACGTGCATCGGTTATAACGTCCGGTCGCGTCTCCTCCTCACGGCGCCTCATTGCATAGACTAAGCCAGGCTGCCTAGCCTCTGTGTTACCCGAACCTCGGCCCTGAGTTCCACGACCTCGGTTGAAACCATTGTTTCCTCTGCCATTACCCCGACCCCTCTGTGGTGGTCCAACATTCCTGCCCTGAGCGCGATTCTGACCTTCTGGCTGATCCTTAGCTGCCTTTTGAGGACAGTCCCTTACCCGATGCTCCAAAGACCCACACTCAAAACAACCTTTGTTACCGGGTCCAACAACCTCCCAATGGGTTTTTCCACAATGTTATACTGAGTCGGCCTTTGATTAGTAGTCGTGGGCCTCTGGCCTGCGATTTGGCCCACTCGCCTAGCCCGCTTCGAGCATTAGTGCTACCCGATCCAGCTGACCCAAATCCTCTTTTCTGGTTATTCTTGCTATAGTTTTGCCTTACAGCCTCCTTAACCCCTTCGGCCACCTTGGCTTTCTCCACAAGAGATGAGAACTCCCGAACCTGCTGCGGGGCAATTAGTAATCTCAGATCATCTCTGAGCCCGTCCTCAAAGCGGACACAGCGCTCATGTTCGGTGGCTACGATTCCTCTGGCATACCTACTTAGCCTTAAAAACTCCGCCTCATACTCGGCCACCAACTTAGTTCCTTGCACTAGACCTAGGAAGGCTTTCCTTTGAGCATCAGTGTAACTAGTGCCCACATACTTCTTCTGAAAGGCTGTCTTAAAGTAGTCCCACGTGAGATCATCACCGCGGCTCCATCCCGATGTCGGCCACCACCGGTACGCTTCATCCTTTAGAAGCGACACCACCCCCACAGCTTCTCCTCCTCGGTCAGTCGAGATCATCCATAACCCTTTCCGTAGATTCCACCAATATTCTGCGCAAGACTGGCGCCACTCCTGAGACACCACGGAATGCTTCGGCCCCGTTAGACCGGATCCGCTCGGGAACAGACTTCCGAGCTCCCAAATTCCCACCAGCCCCGGCCACCATCTCCAACACTCACAAAATACGACTTGCGACCACGGCCTCACCACCGGTGCGGTCCTCTCTCGGCCACGAAAGTAGGAGGTGGTGGTGGCGGTGGTACCTCGTTTTCGAACCTTGACTCGACTGACGGGTTCGGACACCGCGTCATTCTACCCTACCGCGTCCACGGCGTCCACGTCCTCTAGAACTCATTCTATCTACTGCGCTTTAATCTGATTAAAAAAATTTTATGTGTTAGCATTTGTTTCCCTTTCTTATTCGCGAAGAAATTTTATGAACAGGATTTAATTAGGGATTCTTTCGAGCAAACAAGGTTCCAGTTTTCTATCCTAGTTCACACAAAAGAGTTCGTGCATCCATTCCCTAATACTTTCCATACCTATTCGCTCCTCGGACATTTACGCCTCTTTTCTAACCCGGGGTATTTTTAGTCATTTTCCCTACAGGGGTATTTTCGTAATAAAAGGGATTTTAAAACTTTAGTAAAGTAGGTCATTTTGAAATTCCCAAAACTGGAGGATATTTATAAAAATTTGTAAAATCGTAATCATTTTGAAACCAGGGGTATTTTGGTAATTTTGTCAATCAGGGGCAATTTTGTCATTTTGATAAATCAGGGATATTTTCGACGGTTGTAAAACCTTGAGGGTCCTTTCTGAAAGTTTTCCTTTTCAAATAGTGATGTTGGTAAAGTTTTCCAAAGATTAGGGTCATTTCGGTAATTTTCACAAATTGAGGGCGTTTTCGTAATTTTCTAAAACCAAAATTTTTCAGTGTTGATTTTCAAAACTAAGTTGTTGGATATTTGTAAAGTAGTTGAAATTTTGAGCAAAACCATTGAACTGATATTTTATGAGTCGTATGTTTTAGTAATTTTACCCTAAGGGCATTTTTGTAATTTTCAAAAATTTGAGTTTTTCGAGGAAAACGTTGTAAATATGATGTTTTCCGATTTGAAAGAGTTGTTGCAAGAGTTTTGAAAACATTGGAGTTGTTGTTGTTTCATTCTTTTTGAAAACATGGCTAGTTCCTTTTCGGGTTTTAATCATAGTGTTTAGCCTATGACCAGAGCCCTCATGGTCGTGGGAAACCAAAGCTACGCACTGTGCGAGATTCGAGTGAAGAGGAGGTGGGTCACGCAGACCGCTTAAATACCAAGCTCTCACCGAACCTTTCTAGACATGCGCACGAGAGGTTGCCACACCACCGAGCCCTCTCGAGTTAGGGTGAACCGGCTTACGCACTGCAGTAGGATACTGCGAAGAGAGGTGAGTCACACGGACCGCTTAAATACCGTGCTCTTCCGATCCAATCCTCGACATGCGTCATGGGGTTACCACACCCTAGCTCACCGCTAAGTCCTAGATTGGTTTAGTTCTTTAATGTCTTATGTTTGGTTCATGTGTTTGAGTAATCTAATCCTAGGGTTCAAGTCCTATAAGTCTATCTCGTTCCATACTTCCTACCCTTCTACTGAGAATATAATTCACCAAGAGGTTCGAGAAGTACTTACAGGCGGATCGGTCTGCAGGAGACTCGGGCCATGTCATCCAAAATCCAAAAATCATTTTATAAGGCCTTCTAAAACATTTTTGGGCCTTGGGCCCTACCAGTAGAGAAGCTTTGAACTGGCTCGATACCAATTTTGTAACAACCCAAACCCGCCCAAAAGCGCTATGGCCGAATGCAGTGCTGGGTTACAGTGAAAACATTTTTCAAGTTCCTTTTTGAAACCAACTTAAATTTTAAAACTTTTCCATTTTAGTGGGCTTGCCAAAAACTTTATTTTTGAGTTACCATTTAAGTAAGTTGAGCTAATATAAAATTATAAGTGTCTTGATGGCTAGAAAAAAATATTTACTGAATTAACTTAGAAAACCCTTTTAACTCATTTCATAAAGAGATAATTAAAACAAATATTCGAGCGGAGAATAAAAATAAAATAAAAATACTAGGAGGCCTTATTACATAAACGAAAATAAAATTTAAATCCACAATCCCATAGTAAATAAATTGAAATTCAAGGTCTGTTAGAATTTAACTCCAACGGCATGGCCACCTCGAGTCACCCCTACTCCACATCCGCGATCTACTCACACACGAGAAAAATGTAAAGGAGAAGGTGAGTCACCAAGACTCGATGTGTAACCCTTCCCCGTTTAAGCGTATTCATACACAACATATAACAAATTAATTATGCAAGTTATCATGTGTCCCAACCTAGCTGACCATACGCCACTTGTCTACCCCGTTGTGGTACCAAACCACTGGTGGTGACAAACCACTGGTGACATATAGTCACGATGTGCTACCAAAGCACTGGTGTCCGTAGACACAAATCGGGTGATGGGGCCAACCCATCGTGTGATACCAAATCACTGGCAGACGATCCCATATCTCAAGTGGGGCCAACCCACGGTGGTGTTAACCACAGGGATAAGTCGCTATTGAGGTGCCAAACCTCTGGAGGTACCAAACCTCTGGTGACCGTAGTCACGGTGTGTTACCAAAACACTGGTGCCCGTCGGCACGATTAGTACTGCCCCCTCCGCTCATCAATCCCACATCAATCACATATGTATATGTTTCATGTCATCACATACTTAAATTTCATGTATCAATGCATCATGCTTCCCAAAAGCATCAAATAACAAATTCATATTAGCAGGTACTTACCTGAATCACCATCTATACCGATTGGGTATATTATCCAATGCTACATAAAATCAAGATAGCATTCACAACAATCAGCATATTTAACAAGTTATATGTGTGTATGTACACACCTGTCATCCACGAATAATCTAAATCCCGAATGAAGAAGTCGGCCACCTTAGATCCACTAGCCCCTATATTCGGCCAAAATAGTGTTAGTGATATGGGCCATTCGGCCAAACCAAATAATCCTTTTAGGGTTATTGCTTGAACCCGAATCCTTACCTTTATTCCTTCTTATTTACTAACCACAAGCATCCCAATTTCCCGAATCTGCTTAATCAATTACCACCGATTAGCAAATAAGACTAATAGCCTTCAATGTCAAATTAAAGAGATTACTCTTACCACTTTACTACCAAAACCGATTGCTAGAGATTAGGGCTTGGGTCAATCGCTTTCACAATCTTGGGGTACCTAGCAGAGATCAATTCCCGAAAGCATTTAGAACCCTGATTACCATTGCCGAAATCGGCACTTATTCCCCCCTAATAGAAATCGACAAAAACACAGAGGAGAAGAAAGATGGCATTCGGCCATACCTACCTACCTTATGAATCGATTGGATATGAGTTTAGAGAAGATTACCCTTGCTTGAATATTCGGGCAAGAGGAAAATAATGAGGAGAAAAGGGTGTTGGAGTTCCGGCAACAAGGAGTGGAGGTTCGGTTAACAAAGAAATAAAGAAAAGGGAATTTGAATGTGGGGTTTCGGCAAAAAGAAGTAGAGAGGGAATTCGGCTATTGCCAAAGGGGCAAAATAAAAGATGGAAGAATGCTTTGAAGAGAATTTCGGCACTTAGCAAAAATGACAAAAAGCAACCAAGGTGACCAGGTTGAACCTTTTATAGGCATTCGGCATCCCCCCCTAATAGCCTTGCCGTCCACTTCCCATGAAGTGTTTAAATTTCGGCAAACACTCCAAGTTACTCTTGGCCACTCATTTGAAAATATTCAATCAATTTGAATACTCAATAATAATCTCATAATAATCCATTAATTATCCTTGAATATCCTCTTATTATCACTATAATTAAACAAATAAAAATCCCATAAAAACTCTCATATTATCCTTTAATAATAATAAAACTTAATAAAAGAGTTTGAACTGAGGAAAAACTCCCCCCTTGTGCCGTCCCATTAATGAGCAAAATGAGGGACTTCCGCGACTCGAGCACAAGCTCCCTTGTTCCCCCCTTGTGGCGTCATCTATAGCTCTTAAGTGGGCTTACTTTGCCACTTATCCAAGGCTTATTTAGTGTCAAATTATCCCCACTTATTCTTTTAACACCCCTCTGCTAAGGCTCCTTACCTTTTTAAGTTAAAACTGAATTTTTCCATTAAACCGAGCCAACTCAAAGCCTTAAATTAGGCTCTATTATTCCATAAATAATACCACAATAGTTCTTACAGGAAAAAAAAAATAACTAAATTTCAAATAACCCCATTTTTGGGATGTTACAATTTCTATGTATTTCATGTATATACCTGTAATAGTTCGTATCAAACTCATATCATTTCGTAACAGAACATCGCCCGTTGAACCATTTAGAATACCATTGGATACTCGGGATAGCTCACACATAGTGTGCTAGTTCATATAAATGTAATACATCAATTCATGTACATGTATGTTCATACGAGTTATGAATCTGTATGCTCATTTGAGCTGAAGATCGGTATGCTCTCACGAGCTATAAATCAGTAACCTTAATGACATGTCATTTGTATCTTACGGATTCTTAAGGTTCAAACGGGGCTTGGTAATTATCGTTTGTCATTGGATATGCACTCGATAACTATATATAACCAATCATAACATTTATATATTTCAATTAAAAACATATAAACACAATTTAATTACACGAACTTACCTCGACCAGTATACGTAGATACGAAGGCGAATAATCTGAGACTTTCTCTTGGCTCTGATCTAACTTTGTACGAGGTCTAAATGGATCTATAGGGATAAATTTAAATCAATTCAACATATAATTTATTCAATTTAATCCAAAACATATTTTTGGAAAAATTACCATCTTGCCCTTATACTTTTAATTATTTGCAACTTAGTCCCTAGGCTCGGAAAATAAAATCCATGTAGTTTTATCCTTACCCAAACCTAGCCAATTATTCTACATACTTATAGCAGCCCATATATTTCATAAATTCAAAAATTATACCACGTAAAATTTCTATTTTTCAATTTAATCCTTATTTGACATTTTTACCAAAAATCACTTAACAAAAGTTATTTATCTATCAACAACTATCCATTTTCTAGCATCAAAAAAAAAAAAAAAAAGCCAATATCCATTCATGGCAAAACTCAAATCCTTAAACAGTTTTACAAATTAGTCCCTGGGCTAGCTAGATTAAGCTACAATGATCCCGAAAACATAGAAATCATAAAAACCGGGACAAAAATGCATACCTAATTGAGCATCAAAGTGGTTGAACCCTAGCTCAACAATGGCTTATTTTTCTCTTCTAAAATCAGTTGATGATGATGAATAAGGATGATGTTTTTTTTATTTAATTAATATTATCATTATTTTACAATTTACTTAATTAATCTTAAAAATTAAAGAAATTTATACAAATGCCAAACCATGCTCATCCACTATAACATTTTATGGTCTAATTACCATATAAGGACTTACACTTTAAGGTTATATTGCTATTTAATACCTTTAGCTATTAGAACACTACTTTTGCACTTTACGCGGTTTGGTCCCTTTTTATCGAAATGAGCATGTAAACGGTAAAATTTCTTAACAAAAGTTTTATATGGTATTAATATCATACTGTAGAAATAAAATAATAATAAAATAATTTTTTTACTTTGGATTTTTGGTCTCGAAACCACTATTCTGATTTCACTAAAAACGAGCTATTATAGGGAGTATATCATGCCACAATTTGAATGTAATTCACTCATGAAGCTAAGGCTTTTAACTTAGAAAGCGGATGGAACAAAAAACTACCTCCTTAGCTACTCAGCGTTCCTCTGTCCCTAAATCATTATTATTAATACAAATAAAGTTTTTTAAATACTCTTATTTGAACTTGTTTTTTCTGATTAATAATACAATAGAGCAAACAAAGTATTACTGACCTACTCGACAGTTTCAAACATTGGAGTGTAAAACTATTGCCATGGTATTCCTTATTATTCATAACCAAATTATTGAATTTAGGTTCAAGAAATTCTAAATGCATTAAAAGAACCCTACTACAGATTAATTGCAATAATATTTAAGTTATTCTACTTTTAGGATTCAACTTTCAAACAACTATCCTAAGCTAAACATGCTTAATCAACTATCACAATTTTCTAAATTAATCGAAGAGTTATTATCCTCGTCGAACATCACCAATAATAATATACCAGCATAATCTAGCGGTTATTTGGGATTTGAATTACTGGCAAATTGAATAACAAAATGCATGAATATTAAAACATAAGTCTATTGCATACTATATTTACAACACATCCCACCCCAAACCTAAATGATGCATTGTCCTTAATGCATGAGTAATTAAATATAACAAAATGCAATGACAACCAAATATGAATGTATGAAATATATGTTATAAAATGAAAAAAAAAATGAAAAAAAAAAAAGCTTGGAAGAAATTGGATTACTCTAATTGGGTTGGGTTGATTTTCTAGCAGCGTGTTTGTAGCAAGATTGCCTCTCCATTTCACTAGCATCAGCTTAAACTAATTTCCCAATAGCTTGCTTGTAGCGCTTCCTTTTTAGCTGGTTAATTGGCACCTCGTCGTCATCATCAGTATATGACTTTGTGAGATCATAAATCAGTTGATGAACCGCACGTTCTTGCTTTTTCATAAGTGCAATAGAGTTTGGTGTAGTGGTAGTGTCAACAGGTGTAGCAGTTTGAGTCATATCAGCATCATCCTTATAAGACCCAATATGCACAGATTCAATTTTTTCCTCTTCTCCCTCTTTTTTTTGTAGTCTTCATCTCCATAGTGGCTTCATCATCATCATCATCATCATCATATGGTTCCAACAACAATTCTTTAGAAAAAATAGGGAACATAGGCATAGGTCGGGTAAAGTTCTTCTGAAGTGATTTCTTAATGGCCTTATTTCTTTATCGGACATATCCCCAAAATATGGCCATATCCTATTGAGCTCGACCAAGATCATTGGCTAGGCTTAATTGATGTTTCTCCATCATTCGAAATTATTGTTGCAGCATCTCAAGAGCATCAATCATTTTCCGTTCAAAGTCACTGTGATACATTGATAGGGCAACACCAAAACTCATAGGAGGAGAAGTAGTGGATGTAGAGCCCGGATGTTGTGACATTTCCTCCCCAGAAAATCTCAGGGTGAGTTGCTTTGTTATGGCTCTTTGTTGGGGATTGTGTCTTCATTCACTTGAATAGGGACCTTCACCCTCTAACAAAGTGTCGTGATGAGCAACGGAAAATTTAAGGTACTGACATTCTTTTGGGAGCAGTGGTGGACTTCTCGAAAAATAATGCTTCTAACATTGATCTTTCTACACATCATAATCGAGTGCAATACTAACAGACGTTTTGTAACAGCCCATTTTTAGGTCAAATCAGAACAATTGTTTCGAAATCACAAATTCGATGTAAAAAAATTATTATAATATTATTATTGGTGTTTACAGCATGATAGCATGTATGTGTGAATTTCATGAGCTAATTTTATCATTTGGATTTTTAATTTGAGAAAAAGGACTAAATCGCGTAAAGTGCCAAACTTGTGTTCCATTAGCTAAAAGTGTCTAATAGCTATAGAACCTTAAAGTTAAGGTCCTTATGTTGGAATTAGACCATTAACATGATAGTGGATGATAGTGGCTTAGTAAATTTGAAATTATTAATGCTCATTAAGGCTATTTTTGTAATTTGATTATTAAAGGTTAATTTAATAAAATAGAAGGAAAATTTTAGTTATCATCTTCATCCTAGCCGAATTTAGGGCCTAGAAAAGCCATGAGAATAGCTTGAAGCATTCGACACATTCCTAGCTCATTAAGGTATGGTTTTAGCTCAGTTTTCGATGATTTCTATGTTTTTGTAATCGTTACAGCTCAATCTAGCTAGCCCGTACCTTTAATTTTGAAATTGTTAAGGATTTTAAGAGTTTCCATTGATGATTTTATGTGTTCTTTGGTGTTTGAAGTTGAAATATGAATTTTTGATGATAGATTTTCATGTTTTGTAAAGTGATTTTTGATAATAATGTCAAAAAGGGATTAAATTGTAAAATGTTAAATTTTATGTGGTAAATATGTGAAATAATGAAAGATATGGGCTGCTAGGGACTCCATTAAAATTTGGCTAGCATAGTTAATGGTTTAATTGCATGAATTTGCATTTTTACGAGCTAAGGTGATTTTTGGGTTGAATGGAATGAATATTGAATGAGTTAATTTTGATATTATCTAGATCAGGATAAGCTGAGATCGAAATTAGATCGGGGAAAAAGAAAAATGGACGAATAGACGATATTTGCTATCCGAGTGGTATGAGGTAAGTTCGTATAATTAGAATCGAACTTTAAATACTTGTATTTATTTGAAATGCATGTATATAATTGAGTAATTGATATAATTGGAATAAGAATGCTTAATTGATATAGACTGATGATTACCGAGCCCGTTTGAACCGTATGAATTCGTAGGATACGAGGGGCATATCACTAGGGTTACTGTTTTGGTCGATTTCCTGTATTTGTTGTGGACTCACAACAGCTCGTATGAGCTTACGATATATCATCTCGTAAGAGCTTACTGTTTTCATCTCGTTAGAGCCTACCGTTTTAGCTTAATAGAGCTTACTATCCATCAACTTAGGAGGAGCTTACTAATCATAGCTTGAAAGAGCGAAAATGATCATGAATTGATGGATTACAGATGTATATCACCCGAGTATCCTTTGAAGTTCTAATGGGTTTAACAGGCATAAAAATTGCTTATACAAATGAGTACTATTGTTGAATGAATTATTGATTATATGATTGAGAGTGAAATATTGAATATGATGTACGTGATATATGAATTTGGTATGATACAATGTATTGAGTATTGAATCGAAAGAATGGATGATTTCATGTATTTATATGACTAACTTGTTGATGAATTCTTGTGTTAGCCATTTGGAAATTGAATTGAGTTTACCTTATTTATTGTCTTGATTATGTAAAATTGGTAAGTTTAATTCTAAATTATACGAGCTTACTAAGCTATAAATCTTACTTTGTTTCTTTTCCATGTATTATAGAGGTTCGATAGCTCGCTTGATTTGGATAAAGTCAGAGTTACGCATCGCACTATCTATTTGTCGATTGGTACCTATGAATTTGTGGATATACGTAAATATGGCATGTATAGGCTAGTTATAAAATGGTAGTTATGGTTACTTGAACTAGTAATTTTGGTACATGTTATGGTATAATTATGAGCCATGTGATTTAGCTTAATTTGGTATAATGTTTTGGTTATATATTAGTTTATAAATATGGTATGTTTTGGCAAGTAATAGATGGAATGTAATTATGCAAATGATGACTTAATATGAATTAATCATATGAATGGAAAATGCATGATAATATTTAGGTATTTGAATGCTATGTTTAAATAGTATAAAATATGTATGAAATGTCATGGATTGGCTGCCAATTAAGTTGTGAAGTGTTGTAATTTGTGCTTGTATATGCATGTAAAAATAGGGGGGAAAATGGCTTTATAAGTGGCCTATTTTTGTCCACACGGGCAAAGACACGGGCGTGTGTCTCAGTCGTGTGCGACACACGGTTATGTTGCACGGCTATGTGTCCCTTGGTGTTGGAATTAAATTGAAGCCAGTATGCTCCACACAGTCTCACACATAGACGTGTGACTGGCCGTGTGGTACAAGTCAGTATACTCCCTAAATGGCACACGGCCCAGCACACGGGCGTGTGACTTAGCCGTGTTGCATAAGTCAGTATACCCTATAGGTTTGGCATAGCCTGGCACACGGGCGTGTGTGGCCTCTTTGAAGGGCACACGGGTTAGACACACGGGCGTGTAGTAAGTCATGTGTCCGGAGTCAGTACGTATGCCCTGTTTCCACACGGCCTGAGACATGGGTGTGGTTGGAGCCGTGTAAGGCACATGACCTGTTCACACGGGCGTGTGACCCCTGTATGTTTGAAATTATTTTTTAGTTTTCAATTTTTTCATAAGTTATCAATTTAGTCCCGAACCGCTCCTAAAGCATGTTAAAGCCCTCGAAGGCTATTATAAGGGACAAAATGATTAAGTTTAATGATTGTATAAATTGAACAAATGATTGACAAAAGTGTAGTTATATGTGTTATAAGTCCGGTAATACTCTGCAACCCTATTTCGGCGTTGAATATGGGTGAGAGGCGTTACATTTATTGGTATCAGAACTATGGTTTAGTCGATTCTAGGACTAACGTAGCGTATGTGAGTCTAGCTATACATGCCATATATAAACTGTAATAGTCTGATGACTCCTGACGTTTATAAATGTGTTTTTATAGAGTAACTGGATCCTGATCGAGCAGTAGTTGATGAGGTTGAGAGTAACGTGCCTGCTCCCGCTCAAGGGATAGAGCCATCTAGCTCTAGACCCATAACGGGTAGCCAAGGAGTAGAGGCTAAAGATGCCTTCTTCCAAATGATGAATGAATGGTTCACACAATACATTCGTACGAAACCGACTGCTCAATAACCTCCACCCCCACCTATTCCCCAACCGGTCCCTGTAGTTCCTCAAGGTATGTATCCTTTGCGATTGAATAAACCACCTATTGATAAGATACGGAAACACGGGTGTGAAGACTTCAAAGCTACTGTCAGCGATGATCCTGAGAGAGTCGAGTTTTGTCTTGAGAACATGATTCGGGTATTTGACGGACTGTCTTGCATACCTGAAGAATGTTTAAAATGTGCTGTATCACTGTTGAGAGACACCGCATATCAGTGGTGGAATACCTTGATATCGTAGTTCCTTGAGAAAATGTTACTTGGGAATTCTTTCAAGTTGAGTTCAGAAAGAAATACTTCAGCCAATGGTTCATTGATTAGAAAAGAATGGAATTTCTTGAATTGAAATAAGGTTGTATGTTGGTAACAGAATACGAAAGAGAGTTTGTATGACTCAGCAAATATGCTCGTGAATATGTTTCTTCTGAGGCTATAATGTGTAAAAGGTTCGAAGATGGGTTAAATGAAGAAATCAGACTATTAGTTGGGATTCTAGAGCTGAAAGAGTTTGTTGTTCTATTTGACAGAGCCTGCAAAGTCGAAGAGCTTAGCAAAGAGAAAAGAAAAGTCAATTCTGAGGCTAGAGACTTTAGAGAAAGATTTGCGAGAAAGTCACATCAGTCAGCATCAAAGAATTCTAAAGAATATCATCCTCGTTCTACTACTTCTGCGGGATTTCGATCAGAGATAGAGATGCGAGACATTTCAGATCTATACCTCAGACGACATCTGTTGCTAGTGTAGGCAATGTTAAAAATGTTGTATCTGAATGTAAGCACTGCAACAAGTGACATTACGGTGAATGCAGAATAGTGAGCAGAGCTTGTTTTAGATATGGATCTCTTGATCATTATCTCTGGGATTGTTAAGAAAAGTCTATAGCTGAAAGAGATCAACTAGTGAAAGTGAGTAATACGCCTACTAGAGGGAGACCACCCCAAAATACTGGAAATGTGAGTAGTAATACAGGTGCTAAGAGAGATTCTGTTGTAAGATCTGAGGCAGGAGCACTTGCCCGAGCTCATGCTATTCATGCACGGTAGGAAGCATCATCGCCAAACGTTATTATGGGTAATTTTTCTCTTTTTGATACTGATATAGTTGCGTTGATAGATCCTTGATCAACCCATTCATATATTTGTATGAATTTAGTATTTAAAAAAAGTTTATATGTCGAGTCTATAGAGTTTGTAATTAAAGTATCGAACCCCTTTGGCCAATCTGTGTTAGTTGATAAAATTTGTAAGAATTGTCCTTTGATGACTCGGGGTTACTATTTTCGGGTTGACTTGATGCTTCTACCGTTCGATGAATTTGATGTGATTTTGGGTATGGACTGACTGACTACGCATGATGCAGTTGTGAATTGTAGATGAAAGACTATCAAATTGAAATATCACAATGGTGAAATTCTTCGAATTGAGTCTGATGATTCAAGTGAATTACCTACTGTGATGTCGTCTATGTTAGCCTAGAAATGTATGAAAAAGGGTTGTGATGCATATCTTGCATATGTATTAAATACTAAGGTGTCTGAATCAAAGATTGAATCTATACCTGTTGTTTGTGAGTCTTCAGATGTATTTTTAGAAGAATTATTGGGTTTGCCACCGATCAGAGAAGTTGAATTTGGTATTGAATTAGTACCGGGAACAACACTGATATCGACAGCTCCGTACAGAATGGCTCTAATAGAATTAAAAGAGTTGAAAGCTCAGTTGCAAGAATTGACAGATAGAGGTTTTGCACGACTGAGTTATTCACCCTGGGGTGCACCGGTATTGTTTGTGAAAAAGAAAGATGGCACAATGAGAATGTGTATCGATTACAGACAGTTGAATAAGTTGACTATAAAGAACAAATACCCTCTACCGCGGATTGATGATTTTTTTGATCAGTTGAAAGAGGCTACAGTATTTTCAAAGACTGATTTGAGATCGAGTTATTATCAGTTACAAGTTAAGGAGTCAGATGTGCAAAAAACCGCATTCAGAATGAGGTACGGGCATTATGAATTCCTTGTTATGCCTTTCGAATTAACTAACGCTCCAGTAGTTTTTATGGATTTGATGAACCGGATATTCAAATCGTATTTAGATAGATTTGTTGTTGTATTTATTGACGATATTCTCATCTATTCCCAAGATGAATCTGAACATACCGAGCACTTGAGAGTTGTGTTACAAACTCTACGTGATAAGCAATTATTTGCAAAGTTTAGCAAATGTGAGTTTTGGATTCAAAAGGTTGGATTTCTAGGGCATATTGTTTCAGCTGACACTATTAGAGTTAACCCGAGTAAGATTTCTGCTATTGTTGATTGGAAACATCCGAGAAATGTGTATGAAGTCCGTAGTTTTCTGGGCTTAGTGGGTTATTACTGAAGATTCGTGAAAGGATTTTCAATAATTGCAACACCGATGACACGACTGCTTCAAAAAGATGTGAAATCCTAATGGTAAGAATAATGTCAGCAAAGTTTTGAACAGTTGAAAGTATTGTAAACTGAAGCACCAGTTTTGGTTCAACTTGAATCGGGGAAAGAATTTGTGATTTATAGTGACGTGTCATTAAATGGTCTAAGATGTGTTCTGATGCAAGAAGGAAAATTTATAGCTTATACTTCTCGACAATTGAAACCGCATGAAAAGAATTATCCAACGCATGACCTTGAGTTGGCTGCAATTGTGTTTGCATAGAAAATTTGGCGACACTACTTGTACGATGAAAAATGACACATTTATATGGATCGCAAAATCTTGATATATCTGATATCATAGAAATATTATAATCCGTGACAACGAAGATGGCTCGAGTTATTTAAAGATTATGAATTTCTGATTGATTTTCACCCAGGAAAAGCTAATGTTGTTGCTGATGCCATGAGCAGAAAATCTTTGTTTGCATTGCAAACAATGAATACCTAGTTGAAGAATTGTGATGATGGGTCTATTTAGCTTAACTAAAAGCTAAACTGGTATTTCTTCAACAAATTTGTGAATCTCGAAAAAAGGATCGTGAATTGCAAGTTAAACAGATTTCATGTGAGAATATCCCTGATTTAGAGTTTAAGATAGGAATAGATGATTCTTTAAGGTTCCAGAATAGAATTTGCATACCGAGAAATTCATAACTCATTTATAAGATTTTGCCCAAAGTGCACCATAGCAGCTTATCTGTTCATCCAGGAAGTACCAAAATGTATAACGATTTGAAATAGTTTTACTGGTGGCAAGGCATGAAACGAGATATCTCAAAGTTTATTTCTAAATGTTTGATTTGTCAGCAAGTCAAAGCTGAACATCAAGTACCATTTGGTTTACTACAGCCTGTGATGACTCCCGAGTGCAAGTAGGAAAGAGTTACAATGGATTTTGTGTCGGGATTGCCCCTAACTCTGAAAAAGAAAGATGCTATCTGGGTAGTCATTGATCGTCTAATGAAATCTGCTCATTTCATACCGGTAAATACAGATTACTCACTTGACAGATTAGCTGAATTGTACATTTTTGAGATTGTTCGATTGACGGGGTGCCACTATCTATTATTTTTTATAGAGATCCAAGATTTACATCGTGATTTTGGAAGAAACTGCAAGAAGCTTTGGGTACAAAATTGAATTTCAGTACAACTTCTCATCCTCAGACTGATGGTTAAGTTGAAAGAGTTATTCAGATTCTCAAAGACATGTTGAGATGTTTTATTTTAGAGTTGGAAGGCAGTTAGGAAAAATAGTTGCTGTTGATTAAATTCGCGTATAATAACAGTTTTCAGACGAGTATAAAGATGGCACTGTATGAAGCTTTATATGGTTGAAAATTTCAAACTCTGCTATACTGGGCTAAACTAAGTGAGAAAAAGATTCACGGGGTTGAATTGATCAGAGAAACTGAAGAAAAAGTGAAAATGATTCGCGACAGTTTAAAAGCAGCTTTAGATCGATAGAAATCATACGCAGATTTGAAACTTAAAGAAATTGAATTTCAAGTCAGGGACCTAGTGTTTTTAAAGGTGTCACCATGGAAAAATGTTCTTTGATTCGACTGTAAAGGGAAGTTAAGTCCGCGATTTATCGGACCTTATAAGATCATTGAAAGAATAGGACGTGTAGCATATCGACTAGCTTTACCGTCAAAACTTGAAAAGATTCATATTGTCTTCCATGTTTCTATGTTTTGTCGATATAGATCCGATCTGTCACATGTGATTTCTCCGATAGATGTGAGATACATGCAGATTTGACGTATAGCGAAAAACTGATCAGGATTTTAGCTCGTGAAATCAAATAATTGAGAAATAAATGAATAGCCCTAGTGAAGGTTCTTTGGCATAAAAAATGATATTGAGAAAGCTACGTGGGAACCCGAGGAAGCTATACGAAAAACAGTACCCTAGCCTATTCACTGGTAAGATTTTCGAGGACGAAAATCCTTAAGGGGGGAGAGTTGTAACAGCCCGTCTTAGGTCAAATCAAAATAGTGGTTTTGAAATCACAAATCCGATGTCAATAAATTATTATAATAATATTATTGGTGTTTACAGCATGATAGAATGTATGTGTGAAAATTTTGTGAGCTAATTTTATCGTTTGGATGTTTATTTTGAGAAAAAGGACTAAATCACGTAAAGTGCCAAACTTGTGTTCTATTAGCTAAAAGTGTCTAATAGCTATAGAACCTTAAAGTTAAGGTCCTTATGTTGAAATTAGACCATTAACATGATAGTGGCTTGGTAAATTTGAAATTATTAATGTTCATTAAGGCTATTTTTGTAATTTGATTATTAAAGGTTAATTTAATAAAACAAAAGATAAATTTTAGTTATCATCTTCATCATAGTCGAATTCAAGGCTTAGAAAGCCATGAGAATAGCTTGAAGCATTTGGCACATTCCTAGCTCATTAAGGTATGGTTTTAGCTCGATTTTCGATGATTTCTATGTTTTTTGTAATCTAGCTAGCCCGTACCTTTAATTTTGAAATTGTTAAAAGTTGCCATTGATGATTTTATGTGTTCTTTGGTGTTTAAATTTAAAATATGAATTTTTGATGATAGATTTTCATGTTTTATAAAGTGATTTTTGACAAAAATGTCAAAAAGGGATTAAATTGTGAAATGTTAAATTTTATGTGGTAAATATGTGAAATAATGAAAGATATGGGCTGCTAGGGACTCCATTGAAATTTGGCTAGCATAGTTAAGGGTTTAATTGCATGAATTTGCATTATTACGAGCTAAGGACTAAATTGTAAAAATGTTAAAATGGTAGGGGCAAAAGTGTAATTTTTCCATAAGGTGATTTTTGGGCTAAATTGAATGGAATGAATATTGAATGAGTTAATTTTGATATTATATAGATCAAGATAAGCCGAGATCTAAATTAGATTGTGGAAAAAGAAAAGTGGGTGAATAGCTAATATTTGTTATCCGAGCGATACGAGGTAAGTTCGTATAATTAGAATCAGACTTTAAAAACTTGTATTTATTTGAAATATATGTATATAGTTGAGTAATTGATATACTTGGAATACAAATGCTTAATTGATACAGACTGATGATTACCGAGCCCGTTTGAACCGTATGAATTCGAAGGATACGAGTGGCATGTCCCTAGGGTTACCGTTTTGGTCGATTTCCTGCATTTGTTGCGGACTCACCACAGCTCGTATGAGCTTACTGATATATCAGCTCGTAAGAGCTTACTGTTTTTAGCTCATTAGAGCTTACCGTTTTAGCTCAATAGAGCTTACTGTCCATCAACTCAGGAGGAGCTTACTGATCATAGCTCGAAAGAGTAGAAATGATAATGAATTGAAAGATTACTGATGTATATCACCCAAATATCCTTTGAAGTTCTAATAGGCTCAACAGGCATAAATATTGCTTATACAGATGAGTACTGTTATTGAATGAATTATTGATTATATGATTGAGAGTGAAATATTGAATATGATGTACGTGATATATGAATTTGGTATGATACAATGTATTGAGTATTGAATCGAAAGAATGGATGATTTCATGTATTTATATGACTAACTTGTTGATGAATTCTTGTGTTAGGGATTTGGAAATTGAATTGAGTTTACCTTATTTATTGTCTTGATTATGTAAAATTGGTAAGTTTAATTCTAAATTATACGAGCTTACTAAGCTATAAATCTTACTTTGTTTCTTTTCCATGTATTATAGAGGTTCGATAGCTCGCTTGATTTGGATAAAGTCAGAGTTACGCATCGCACTATCCATTTGTCGATTGGTACTTATGAATTTGTGAATATATGTAAATATGGCATGTATAGGCTAGTTATAATATGATAGTTATGGTTACTTGAACTAGTAATTTTGGTACATGTTATGGTATAATTTGAAGCCATGTGATTTGTTTTAATTCGGTATAACGTTTTGGTTATATATGAGGTTATAAATATCATGTGTTTTGGCAGGTAATAGATGGAATGGAGATATGCAAATGATGACTTGATATGAATTAATCACATGAATGGAAAATGAATGATAATATTTAGGTATTTGAATGCTATGTTGAAATGGTATAAAATGTGTATGGAATGTCATGGATTGGTTGCCAATTGAGTTGTGAAGTGTTGTAATTTATGCTTGTATATGCATGTAAAAGTAAGGTGGAAAAATGGCTTTATAAATGGCCTATTTTTGTCCACATGAACAAAGAAACGGGCGTGTGTCTCAATCGTGTGCGAGACACGGTTATGTGGCACGGTCGTGTGTCCCCTGGTGTTGGAATTAAATTGAAGTCAGTATGCTACACACGGTCTCACACACGGGCATGTGACTGGCCGTGTGGTATAAGTCAGTATACCCCTAAATGGCATTCGACCTAGCACACGGGCGTGTGACTTAGCATTGTTGCATAAGTCATTATACCTTACAGGTTTGGCACGACCTAGTACATGGCCTGGCACACGGGCGTGTGTGGTCACTTTGAAGGGCACATGGGTTAGACACATGTGCGTGTGGTCGGCCGTGTGACCCAAGTCAGTATGTTTTCCCTATTTCCACATGGCCTGAGACACAGTCGTGTCTAGAGCCATGTAAGGCACACGGCCTGTTCACACGGACGTGTGACCCTTATATATTTGAATTTTTTTTAAGTTTCCAGAATTTTTATAAGTTTTTGGTTTAGTCCCGAACTGCTGCTAAAGTATGTTAAAGGTCTAGAAGGTTATTATAAGGGACAAAATGATTAAGTTTGAATAATGATTGTATAAATTGAACAAATGATTGACAAAAATGCAGTTATAAATGTTATAAGCCTGGTAGTGCTCCGCAACCCTATTCCTGCGTTGAATGCGGGTGAGAGGTGTTGCACGTTCTTTTGAAATGGTTGAGTTGTGAGAAAAAGGGATGGGATGAGTTTCAAGGAAATGGTACCAGACTCTACATGGTCAATGGTGTAGCAATCATTTCAGGAAACTGTCCACTTCATCCCTTCTACACATAAAACTGTCAGGACTTGATTGAGTTATTTAGTTGTCACGGTCTTGACAAATTGGGTGTGTTCATCAGGGACGTCAGATAACCCATATTGCACATTGATGGTATCTTTATCGAACATCACCGAGACACCGGGCACATATATAAAAGCATTATCAAGAGGTGAGATGAGCATAAAATTCTTTCACTACCTTGGTGAGAATGTCATCGGGGTGGAGACAAAATATTTGTCATCCATACATCTCCACAGTAGAAGAGATTGCTTTAGAATAGCCCATAAATGGGGAATCTTGGAAAGGAAACCTTTTTTCCACGCAAAATGGCCTCTTTTGTAACACCCCTAACCCATATCCATCGTCGGATTAGAGTTACAGGGTATTACCGATCAACCAGAAACCATACAACATCATACAATTCAATAACTTAAATATATCATAAATCATTCAATCACATACATTTCATCCCTAAATCGAGCCTTCGAGGTCTTACAAATAGCTTGAAAGCAATTCGGGACTAATTTGAAACAATTTGGAAAGTTTAGGAAAAATATGTAAAAATTGCAAAATAGGGGTCACACGGCCGTGTAACATGACCCTAGGCCGTGTAACTTTTGAAATAGGGACACGCAGCCATGTCCTCACCCATGTAACTCATTGAGTAGGGTCACATGGCCGTGTCACACGCCTGTGTGCTAGGCCATGTAACTCCCTGAGTTGCCCCACACGCCCGTGTGTCAGGCCGTGTGCCTCACATAGCTGTGTCTCAAGCCGTGTGAACCCAAAATTTACATAAAATCAAACCATTTCATAATCTAACCATGCATAAATATTCAATCCATTTTTGCACACTTTCAGGGGACCAAATCATCATCCAAACACACATCAAGTTATCATTACAACATCCTAATTCAATTGACAAATATGCTATTCAAAGGCACTACAATATACCAAAATATAACATGCCAAAACAAGTCAACTTTACCTTATTTCAAGAATTATAACCTAGTTCAACTACTTACCAAAACATACCACATATTGACAATTATGAAACCACTTTAAACATACCATAAAGAGTCTTATAAACATGCATAATAAGGTAACCAATATGACATAACTTAACAAGCATCAAATGGTACCAAACCAACATAACTTTCAAAACTTATACATGCCAAAACAACCATAACACATTTATCAAAATATCATTACAAAACACCCTATACATGCCATTATAAACCTTGGCCAAAATGCTCAAAAGCTACCGAATTGATTGCTAGATAGTGTGATAGATCTCCGACGAGCTTCCAACCGAATCGAGCTTCTGGTGATCTATAAAACAAAAGAAAAAAACTTTGCAAGCAACGAGTGCTTAGTAAGCTCGTATAAACCTTAAACACAACTTACCATTTCTGTAACACCCTTTACCCGTATCCTATGCCAGAACAAGGTACGAGGCGTTACCTAACTTAATAACATGCATACAAACACTTCCGAGTTATAAAATTTCGTTCAAATTTAAAACTTTTCAAAGTTTGTCTTAAAATCCTTAATATGAGCATATGAGGCCCAAAACACACTTGAGAAACGGTTCGGGACCGAACCGAGTTCTTTAGAAAAACTTTGGAAAATTTTCACTAAAAATAAGGGCACACGCCCGTGTAGAAGGGCGACACGCCTGTGTGACCTAATAACATGGCCATTTTGAAGGACCATGTAACTTACACGGTCTCATCATTTAGGGACACGCCTTTGTCCCTTGCCCATGTGGATTTATTTTTCAATTCGAACCTACTGGGGTTTTCACATGGCCTGGCAAATGCCCGTGTCCCTCACACGGCCATGACACACCCATGTCTCAGCTCGTGTGCAAAAACCTTGACATTCTGTTTCTAACGTCATCAATCACTTAGGGTCACACGGCCAAGGCACACGCCTATGTGCAAGGCCGTGAGGAAATTCTAAATTTCACATTCAAGGTACAGACTTCACACGGCTTGGGCACATGCCCATGTTTTATGGCCGTGTCCTCCACACAGTTGAGACACATGACTGTGTCTCAGCCCGTGTGGTTACTATTGGGCATTCTGTTTTACCAAATTAAGGTGCAGGGGACACACAGCCGAACTATACGCCCATGGGGCAAATCGTGTGTCACACATGGCCTAGACATATGCCCGTGTGGACAAAAACAAGGCTATTTACCAAGCCTTTTTTCCACCCTTACTTGCACTAACATAAGCCACATCAAGAAACACCAATCCACACGTAAGCATCTGAGTAAATCAGCCACAACAAAGATATGCACACATCAAGGCCATGATCGTGTGTCAGAGTCTTAAAAATTTGTATAAATAATGATCGAGCCTAAAAAATTAACTGTGACAACGATTGAGGCAAGCGCACCTATCGAACAGTAGTATAGTTAAGTGCCAAGACCGGATTGTCGAACCCAAAGGAACCAAAAGTATTAATACTAACTTTCTTTTTATTATTTAGCCTAAGAATTAAGGGAATTATTAATTAATCTAAAATTAACTATCTATTAAGCTAAAGATGCTAAGATAAAGAGAATTAATTTGGGAAAATACTTGTGGGAAAAACCAATTGATTAAGACAATACCCGAGGAAGAATCCACCTAGACTTCACTTGTTATTTAACTCTGAACCAAGCGATTTATTCACTTGACTTGATCCGTAGGATTTCCTAATTTATATTAATACCTCTCTCGAAGCTACTAACGTCTAACCCTAGGTTGATTAATTGAAATCTCTTTCTAATTAAAACCCCTAGAATTGCATTAACTCGATCTATGGACTCCCATATTAGGTTTGACCCTAATCCGACAGATTTTCGTCATCCTATCTCTAGGGGTATGATCAACTCTGCTTAATTATGTTAGATCTACTCTTAGATAAGGTCTATTCCTCCTCTACCTAAGCATATCAATACTTGAATTAATATCCTAAAATATTGAAACAAGAATTAAGAACACATAATTAAGAACAAATCAAGTATTTATCATATAGTTCAGAAAACAATAACAAGATCCATCTTAGGTTTCATCCCCCTCAGGTATTCGAGGGGTTTAGTTCATAATAATAAAAGAATACATATTAGAAGTAAATATAAAACAAAACATAAGAAAAACCCTAAAACCCCTGAAGGAAATTGAAGGGAAGATCTTCCGTCTTGAGTATAACTCCGGCTTCTTGAGATGAATCAACTGGCTTTCTTCGAGTAAATCCCACAATTCTGGCCTCTCTAGCTTGGCTCTTCGACTTAACTGCCCTGGATTCCACCTGAAGTTTGCCCTCTAGGGTGTTTATATAGGCTTTTGGAATGACTTTCTTTGCCTCCAAATACCCTAATCTGAATTAAACTCTTCTTTTTCACGTCAGGGACACGCCCATGGCACACGCCCTTGTAAGTCATGGCCAGGCCGTGTTCAGGTCTGTTGATGAGGCACGACCGTGTGGTCTTGGGCCCAGGCCGTGTCAATTTTGTGATATGGCCCATTTACTCTATTTTAGGCCCGTTTCTCGTTCTTTTCA
This sequence comes from Gossypium bickii, assembly GCA_025503065.1. NCBI lineage: Eukaryota > Viridiplantae > Streptophyta > Magnoliopsida > Malvales > Malvaceae > Gossypium > Gossypium bickii. The sequence continues at coordinate 39,321,956 of CP106711.1, forward strand.
TCATCCGGTGCTCTCTTGAGTATAAAACATGAAAACAAAGGATTAAGAGCACCAAATTCCACAATTCAAGGCTTAAATCATCCAAAAGTATGCTAAATATGGGATTAATATATGTTCATATTATGGTTTATCAAATACCCCCACACTTACGCATTTGCTTGTCCTCAAGCAAAATTCTCAACTCACAATTAAAATGAACTTCCTTGATTCATAATATTCATTAATAATGTTCCATCATATTCAAAGATAATTCATACATTGATAATTTAAGTAAAAGGTTCCTAAAGATTGAAACAATCAGAGTCAGAGTCTTTGTAGCATAAAAATATAGGCGTTTCCCCTTACCTAAATAATCACCTTTAATTCAAAATAGACAAGAGTTGACATCCTCACAAGAGATTCACTCAAATCACTCAAAGCGTTTAAGGTTCAAAATTAACCACTCAAATGTCAAACATGAAAAGTTAATCCCATAGGCTTGCATGAAAATCAAATCTTCACCACTGTAAAATGAAATGATACGCAAATCAAAAGGTCTTTAAAAAGGGTTGTAATGGGGCTTGGGTTAAAGGTGTGGATAAAAGCTAAATTAGAATGTTAGAATCGAGATTGAATTGACAATTTTCCTAACTATAAAAATGAACTAATCTTAAATAATTACATCAATTGAAAATTTGTAATACTACTAGTACGAGCTTTTTCTTCAAGATATGGAATTTAAACATATAAACTCGCTTAATTAATGAGTATACTTCGATTTTTTTTAAGAACAAATCATTACAATAATGAGAAAGAACTTTAACAACTAAAATATAGAACATAGCAGGAAACAGTTCAAAATCAAATCTCCAAAAAAAGGTAGTCAAGGAATAGTGATAACAAATACAATATGGGTTTTGGGTGGATATTAGTGGGTGAGTCAATAAAAGGGTTGCTAGGATCAAAAGGGTTCACTAGGGGTTAATTGTGAGGGTAGGCTTTTAGTGGAGTAAGTGGGTTAATTCCTAAGTGCCTTTATCATCTCTATATATCAAATCAATGATGTGGTTTTGACATGATTAATCGAAGCAAGTTCTAGAATAACAAATCAATGTTGACATACTCTTAAACAAAAAGTGAGCACGAAAAGAATGTATGCTTTAAAAGGCTCAAAATCTCACAAAAATTATGGGTTTTTGATATCAACCTTGTAAATTTCGAACTTCAAGGTAATAATTAGATTCAGGTAGACAACCTAACAAAATTTTAATTTTTGAAAATAGACTTATCATGCTTGATTCTCTAGTCTCCTAAAGTTTAAATCATCACTGCACAATTATCAATGACATAATCCAAAACATATCAATAAAAATCATGACTCAAAAGAAATTCATTCTACTCATAATATGAGAAAACTACTTAAGAACAAGGTATAATTCAAGGCATAATTCAGGGATTTAAGAATAATGCAGAAAGTTAGGCACTTTCTGGAAATAAATATTCACCCCCCACACTTAAGATATACATTGCTCTCAATGTACAAAGATATATATGAAATTTAAGAGAAAGGGAGAGGTGAGACTTCCTGAATTTGGATGGCTTCCTTGAGTTGGGAGTGTCGTGGTGTGGTGGCCACCGACAATCTCTGTGCTAGATGAAGAAATTGGGGAGCTCGTGAAGAATTAGCCAGGAAATATACTACATATATATTTAAAGACAAGAAAGATAAAGAGAAAGAAAATAGGAAGTAAAATAAAATTAAAAGAAAAGATTAATGGACCGAAGAGTCCTTATTGTTAGATGGTTCGCGAGGTGGGTGTGATTTATAAGGCTGTGGTGGGGTGGCTATGGTCGTGTGTGGTGATTCCCTAGCAGCCTTTAGAACCTAAATCAAAGAAAATGAAATAAAATAGATTAAACTAAGTAAAAGGAAAATAAAGAAGAAGGGAAACTAAAAAGAAAAGTTTAATGGACTCAAAGGTCCTTTTCGTATCGAATTAATGAAACAGCTGGCATGAACTTATGTACATCAGTCTCACAAAGGGAGATTGTGCTAGGATCCTTCCGTTTCTTCGACATGGATGTGATTAGATCTAGAGTAAGGAGGAATGAAGAAGACTGAGAATGAAAAAAAGAAGGGAGGTGTAAAGGCAGAAGAAGGGTGGGGAGTAGGTAAGAAGGGGAGAGGGATGGTTTAAATAGAAATTTTATGTCTAGTATGTCCCCACGCCCGTGTACCATGGGCGTGTCGAGTCACACGGCCCTGTCGCTCGACCGTGTTATGCTTTGTTCATTTTTCCTACGTCCATGTGCAGGTCGCCACGCTCGTGGTTCTAAAACAGTGTCGACCACGGCCGCATCACACGGCCATAGTGTTCAGTTGGGGCCCTTGGCTTGAAGATATTTTTTGTCCTGTGTCGTACTATCTCTGCCATGTCAGTGCATACATCCATAGCCTCCACACGGCCACGGCCACGGCTGTATGCAAGGCCGTGTGGTGCGAAAATTTGCACTTTGGTTAGTTTATAGTTAGGTGCTAAAAAGGAAAAGTAACAGTAAAAATGAAAATGTGAAAATTAATGTGGTTAGTGCTCGGATTGCCTCCCGAGAAGTGCTCGTTTATAGTCTTAAGCTAGACTTACCTCTCATTTGCACATTCATGGTGGTTTCAGGAGTTGAAAGTTCTTCCTCATGCTATCAGTCCTATTATCAGTATGTAATTTGAGTCGAGTAGTGTTTATTTTAAAAGTACCGAATGTAGGATTATTTATCTCGACTGTTCCGTAAGGGAAAAAATTTGAGTACCTTAAAAGAGATTTCTTTGTTTGTATTAGGGTCAGGAGGAGGTATTCGAGGGTCTGCCTTATCTAACAATACCTGATCTCCGATCTTAAATTCGTTTGTCCCTCGAAATGGTGTTGGTTCTTCTTTTTGTATTCTTAATTTCTCCTTGAAGTATGTCTTCCACTCGTCTAGCTCATCGATCTAAAGCCTTCGTTCCTTATAAGTTATTTCCTTGTTGGCATGAGGTCTAAGGTCTGGCTCAATTGTGTTGCTCCGTGGTGCTTCCTGAAAAGAAGGTTTAACCGAATGGTCATTAATTAAATTAATTTTCTCACCTTGATTACTCGATGTCCTAGCCCATTTAAGAGCCTGGAGACTGATTGTTTCATCACCTACACAAAGTATGAGTTCATCTGCACTGACATCAATTTTAGTCCTGGCAGTTGCTAAAAAGGGCATTCCTAAAATTAAGGGGATACTTTGTCCTTATCCATATCTAAAACAACAAAGTCTATTGGGAATACGAATTTATCAATTTTCACAACAACATCTTCAATTATACCCCTAGGAATTCTAATAGTTTTATCAGCTAATTGAATGCTCATCCTAGTTTGTTTAGGTTTCCCTAGACCTAGTTATTTAAACAATTTATAAGGCAAAACATTGATGGTTGCCCCTAAGTCAGCTAAAGCATTATCAACAGATAAACTACCAATTAAGCATGGAATTGTAAAACTCCCTGGATCTTTTAACTTTTGTGGTAGTTTATTTTGCAACATTGCTGAGCACATTGCATTTAACTCCACATGCGATTCCTCGTCTAACTTCCATTTGTTTGTCAAAAGCTCTTTTAAAAATTTCCTTGAATCTGGCATCTACGAAAGAGCTTCAAGAAAAGGTTAGTTAATATGTAATTTCTTTAAAATTTTAAGGAATTTACCGAATTTTTCGTCTGTGTTGTGTTTCTTCATCGCATTGAGATATGGTATACAAGGTTGCTATTCTTTAATTACTGGTTTTGGCTTATCATGACTTACCTCGTTCTTACCTTCCTTTACCACATTCTTTTGGCTTACCTTGGGCTCATCTAACCTTTCACTATCCTGAGCTGTTATGGCCTGAAGTTGCTCATTTGGGTTAGTTTCAGTGTTACTTGGCAAGCTACCGTGTGGTCATTCTGAGATGATCTTGGCAAGTTGCCCTAATTGGTTCTCGATCCCTTTAATCGATGCTTGTTGATTTTTAAGTGTTGTCCCGGTGTTTTAGAGATGAGTGTCTGTCACTGTGATGAATTTCGTCAGCATCTCCTCAAAGTTTGGCTTCTTTTCCTGTGGGTAAGGCTGTTGTTGGAAGTTTGGAGGGGGTTGTTGTCTCTGATTTCCTTGACCACCCCATGAAAAATTGGGGTGGTTCCTTCAACCTGGACTACACTTGCTCGTTCTCAGCGTTCGAGTTGTAAGGTGGATAATCTGTGTTGTTCATCCCTCCCCCATTCATATCGCACTGCATAACTGGATATTCCTGCAATGAACCACATAAACCATCAACCTTTTTATTTAACAACTCTACCTGATTCGATAGCGTGGCTACTGCGTCGAGATTGAAAACACTGGCTACTTTAGTAGGCTTTGTCCTCGTAACTTGCCACTGATAGTTATTCAGTGACATCTCTTCGATAAATTCGTAGGCAGCCTCAGGTGTTTTGTTATTCAAAGTTCCGTCGGTGGCTGAATCAATTAATTATCTTGTTAAAGGGTTCACACCGTTGTAAAAAGTATGGACCTGTAACCACAAGGGCAATCCATGGTGTGGACACCTTCTCAATAAATCTTTCTATCTCTCCCATGCATCATAAAGTGTCTCTAAATCCATCTACACAAAAGAAGAGATATCATTCCTTAATTTGGCCATTTTAGCCGGCGAAAAATATTTTAATAAAAATTTTTCAGTCAATTGATCCCATGTAGTGATTGATCCTCGTCGAAGAGAATGCAACCACTGTTTGGCTTTATTCCTCAAAGAAAAGGGAAACAACCGAAGACGAATGGCATCATCAGAAATGCCATTTATTTTGAAAGTATCAAAAAATTCTAGGAAATTCTCCAAGTGATTGTTTGGATCTTCATCCTGCAAACCATCAAACTGAACAAATTATTGTATCATCTGAATTGTGTTAGGTTTTAGTTCAAAATTATTAGCAGCAATAGCAGGTCTAAGAATACTTGATTCAGTTCCTGTTAAATTAGGATTAGCATAATCATACATAGTTCGAGGAACATGATTTTCAGCCACCTCTAGAGGTAGCGGATTATTCTCAGCTATCTCTTCGGTGGTATTGTTTTCGACTTCTTGCTCTTCTTCTATGTAATTTAAGCTTCGCCTTATTTCTCTATGATTTCTGCGAACGGTACCTTTAATATCACTGTTGTAAATTAGGGGTCCTATTGGGTTCCTTCTAGTCATAAACTAGAGGTACCTGCTAAGAACAACTAAAAGAAGGAAAGTTAGTAAGGTTAACAGCAAAATAAAAATAAAAATAATAAATTGCAAAAATAAAATGGCTAAAGTAATAAAAATTGAGCGTTCTTAATATTTTAGTTCGCCGGCAACGATGCCAAAAACTTGATCGTGTGTCAGTCATAAAAATTTATATAAAGAATGATCGAGCCTAAAACACTAACTGTGGCAACGATTGAGGCAAGCACACCTATCGAACAGTAGTATAGTTAAGTGGCAAGACCAAATTGTCGAACCCAAAGGAACAAAAAGTACTAATACTAACTTTCTTTTTATTATTTAGCCTAAGAATTAAGGGAATTATTAATTAATCTAAAATTAATATCTATTAAGCTAAAGATGATAAGACAAAAAGAATGAATTTGGGAAAATAATTGTGGGAAAAACTAATTGATTAAGACAATGCCCGAGGAAGAATCTACCTAGACTTTACTTGTTATTTAACTTTGAACCAGACGATTTATTCACTTGACTTGATCCGTAGGATTCCCAAATTTATATTAATACCTCTCTCGAGGCTACTAATGTCTAACCCTAGGTTAATTGATTGAAATCTCTTTCTAATTAAAGCCCCTAGAATTGCATTAACTAGATCTATGGACTCCTATATTAGGTTTGACCCTAATCCGGCAGATTTTTGTCATCCTATCTCTAGGGTTGCGATCAACTCCTCTTAATTATGTTAGATCTACTCTTAGATAGGGTCTATTCCTCCTCTGCCTAAGTACATCAATACTTAAATTAATATCCTGAAATATCAAAACAAGAATTCAGAACACATAATTAAGAACAAATCAAGTATTTATCATATAGTTCAAAAAACAATAACAAGATCCATCTTAGGTTTCATCCCTCTAAGGTATTCGTGGGGTTTAGTTCATAATAATAAAAGAATACATCTCAGAAGTAAATATAAAACAAAACATAAGAAAAACCCTAAAACCCCCTGATGGAAATTGAAGGGAATATCTTCCGTCTTGAGTATAACTCCGGCTTCTTGAGATGAATCAACTGGCTTTCTTCGAGTAAATCCCACAATTTTAGCCTCTCTGGCTTGACTCTTTGGCCTAACTACCCTGGACGCCACCTAAAGGTTGGCCTCTAGGGTGTTTATATAGGCTTTTGGAATGGCTTTCTTTGCCTTTAAGTACCCTAATCCAAATGAAACTCTTCTTTGTCACGTCAGGGACACGCCCATGGCACACGCCCATGTAAGTCGTGGCCAGGCTGTGTTTGGGTCTGTTGATGAGGCACGGCTGTGTGGTATTGGGCCCAGGCCGTGTCAATTTCGTGATATGGCCCATTTACTCTGCTTTGGGCTCGTTTCTCATTCTTTTCATCATCCGGTGCTCTCCTGAGTATGAAACATGAAAACAAAGGATTAAGAGCACCAAGTTCCACAATTCAAGGCTTAAATCATCCAAAAGTATGCTAAATGTGGGATTAAGATATGTTCATATTATGGTTTATCAGGCCACTACACTCTGTTCACATGCAAAACTTATCACATACTTTATCAATCCAATTATGCGACTTACTCATTCATGCATTCACACACCATATATTTCACCATGCAAATTGCACATTCATGAAAAACATCGTCATTTACCTACATGAATAGAAAATATTAGCCATTATCCATGGCCTTAGAAAAAACGGATCAACTTCATGACAAGCCAACACATATGGCCAAAACATTATGACACTTAAGAAAAAGACTGAGTCCCTATACATGCCATACTTAAAATACTAAGGCTAACTATACCAAATGCTTCAATTGATAGTTTGATCGATGCCTCCGACGTCTGTTGATTCCCGAGCTAGCTTGGCGGCACTATAAGAAAATTGAAAAGAGAGGGAGTAAGCATAAAGCTTAGTAAGTCGCATGTAAATAATTAACAATAACTACACTGCATTATCGTACTCATAACATATTATAAACTTGTACACAATTCTTAAATGATTAAAGGCATAACTTACTCATTTTCATCCTTACTAATTATATAACATAAATCGAGCTCATTTCTCATGAATTTCATGTTGATCGTTGTTTTATGTGATGTCAAAGTCTTAAAATTTATAAAAAGAATGATCAAACCTAGAAACTTACTATGACAACGATTTAAGGCAAGCGCACCTATCGAACATTAGTATAGTTTAGGCAAGACCGGAATGTCGAACCCAAAGGAACCAAAAGTACTAATACTAACTCTCTTTTTATTATTTAGCCTAAGAATTAAGGGAATTGTTTATCTAATCTAAATTTAACTAACAACTAAACTAAAGACTTTAAGACAAAGAAGAATGAAATTGTGAAAATAACTTGAGGAAAAACCAATTGATTAAGATGACACCCAAGGAAGAATCCACCTAGACTTCACTTGTTATCTAACTCAAACTGCATTTATTTATTCATTTGACTTGATCAAGTTAAGATTCCTAAGTTATATTAATCCCTCTCTCGAGGTGACTAATGTCTAACCCTAGGTTGATTAATTGAAATCTCTTTCTAATTAAAACCCCTAGAATCACATTAACTCGACCTATGGACTCCCATATTAGGTTTCACCTTAATCCGGCAAAATCTTGTCACCCTATCTCTAGGCGTGCGATCAACTCCGGTTAATTATGCTAGATCTACTCTTAGACAGGGACTTTTGCTCCTCCATCTAAGTACATCACACTTGAATTAATATCCCAAAAATATCAAAAAAAGAATTAAGAACACATAATTAAAAACAAGTCAAATATTTATCATATAGTTCAGCAAATGATAACAAGATTCATCTTAGGTTTCATTCCCCGTTGGCATCTAAGGGTTTAGTTCATAATAATAAAAGAAAACATCTCAGAAGAAAAGATAAAACAAAACATAAGAAATCCCTAAAACCCCCTGAAGGAATTAAAGGAGAGATCATCCGTCTTGAGTATAATTCTAGCTTCTTGAGATGAATCAACTGGCTATCTTCGAGTAATTCTCCAAAAATCTGCCCTCTTTGGCCTAGCTGGACACCCCTTGACTAAATCTCTGGGTTCCCCCTTTTTAGGTCATACTTAGGGTGTTTATATAGGCTTCTGAATATGTTTCTTTGCCCCTAAGTATCCTAATCTGAGTGAAACTCTTCTTTCTCACGGCAGGGACACGCCCATGGCACACGCCCGTGTAAGTCGTGGCCAGGCCGTATTCTAACCTGTTGAATTGGGCACGGCGGTATGGTCTTGGGCCCAGGCCATGTGGATTTCATGATATGGCCCATTTACTCCATTTTGGGTCCATTTTCCGTTCTTTTCATCATCCGGTGCTCTTCTGAGTATAAAACATAAAAAAAGGGATTAAGTGCACCAAATTACATAATTCAAGGCTTAAATCATCCAAAAGCATGCTAAATGGGGGCTTAAAAAATGTTACTTTTACGGTTTATCAAATACCCCCACACTTAAGTTTTTGCTTGTCCTCAAGAAAAATTCTCAACTTACAATTAAAACGAACTTCCTTGATTCATAATATTCATCAATAATGATTCATCATAATTCAAAGATAATTCATACATGGATAATTCAACTCAAAGAGTCCTAGAGATTCAAACAATCAAAGTCATACATTTATAGCCCTGAAAACTTTAAGTGATTCCCTTTACCTAAATAATTACCTTTTATTCGAAATCGACAAGAGTTGGCATCCTCACTAAAGATTTACTCAAATCACTCGAAGTGTTTAAGGTTCAGAATTAAGCACTCAAAAGTCAAACATGAAGAGTTAATCCCATAGGCTTGCATGAACATCAAATCTCCATCACTATAAAATGAGATGATATACAGATCAAAAGGTCTTTAACAAGGTTTTAATGGGGCTTGGGTTAAAGGTGTGGATAAAGGCTGAATTAGAGAGTTAGAATCGAGATTGACCTGACAAATTACCTAACTAAAAACAACGAACTGATAATGACTAATTACATCAAGTAAAAACTAGTCATACTAATAATAATACTCTAATACGAGCTTTCTTCTTCTATAATTGGCATTCAAACATATAAGCTCATTCAATCACACAACTAATAATGAATATAATTCATTTTTTTAAAGAATAAGTCAAATATAAAGGATGAATTTAACGATTGAAATAAATAAAATAGTTAGGCAATTAATCAAATCAAATCTCGACATAAGGGTAGTAAAAAGGAATGGTGATAAAAAATACAAAGGGTTTTGGGTTAATATTAGCGGGTGAGCCAATAAAAAGGGTTGTTAGGATCAACGTGGTTCACTAGGGGTTAATTGTGAAGGTAGGCCTTTAGTAGGGTGAGTGGGTTAAAACCTAGGTGCCTTTATCATCTCTTATATATCAAATCATAGGTGTGTTCTCGACATGTGTAATCAATGCAAGTTTTAGAATAACAAATTAATGTTGACACACTCATAATAAATAAAGTGAGCAAGAAAAAGAATATATGCTCTATAAGGCTCAAAAGCTCACAAAAATTATGGGTATTTGATGTCAACCTTGTAAATTACAAATTTCAAAGTAATAATTAGATTCAGGTAGACAATCTAACAAAATTTTTAATTTTTGAAAAATAGACTTATCATGCCTGATTCTCTAGTATCTTTTAAATTTAATCATCAATGCATAATTATCAATGACTTACTCCAAAATATATCAATAAAAATCATAAATCAAAGGAACTTTCATTCTAATCATAATATGAGAGACTTTACTTTCGAATAAGGCATAATTCAGGGATTTTCCAAATAATACTATAGTTAACCCCCCCACACTTAAGATGCACATTGCCCTCAATGTATAAAGACAGATAATAGCAATAGAGTAATCAAAAGATAGGGAGAGAAGTGAAACTTCCTGAATTATGGATGGTTTCCTTGAGTTGGGAGTCCCGAGGTGTAGTGGCTGCTACCGAGCTCTATGCTAGATGAAGAAATTGGGAAGCTAGTAGAGAACTAGCCAGGAAATAATAATAAGAGTTCAAAACATACTAAATATATATTTAAAGACAGGAAAAATAAAGAGGAAGAAAATAGAAAGTAAAATAAAATTAGAATAAAAGATGAATGGACCGAAGAGTCCTTATTGTTGGACGGTTCACGAGGTGGGCTTAGCAGCCTGAAGAACCTGACACTAAGAAACTAAAATAAAATAAACTAATTTAAGCATAAGATAGTCAAAGAGAAGGAAAATAAAGGAGAAGAGTAAATAAGAAGAAAATTAAAATGGCCTCAAAAACCCTTGGCTTGTCGAGTGGTTGAAACGGCCAGCATGAACTTATGTAGATTGGTCTCCTATAGGGAGACTGTGCTTGAATCCTTCCGCTTCTTTGACATAGTTGTAGTATGGCTCGATAGTTGGGGAAATGTTTAGAGAAGAGAAGTATTGAAAGGGTTGGAGAGGGAAAAGGAAAATAAAGTGGTGTGGGAGAGGAGGGGTGGTTGGTTTAAATAGAAATTTGGGGTCTGGTGCGTCCACGCGCCAGTGTACCATGGGCGTGTTGTGTCCCAAAGCCATGTCACATGGCCGTGTTATGCTTTTGTTTGTTTCTCCCACGCTCATGGGTGAGGTGCCACGCTCATGTGTAATCTAACAGTGTCGGCCACGGGAGCATCGCACGACCGTGGCGTGGTAGTTGGAGTCCGTGATTTGAAAATTGATTCACTCTGACTCGTACCATCTCTGCCATATCAGTACAGAGATTCGATGTACCCACACGGCCACGACCACGACCGTGTGCAAGGCCGTGTGGTTTATGAATCTGCGTTTTTGGTCAGTTTATAGTTAGGTGCTATATGGAAAGAATAAAATAAGATAAAATAAAATAGAGAGGTTAATGGGGTTAGTACTAGGGTTACCTCCTAAGAAGCGCTCGTTTATAGTCTTAAGCTAGACTCTCCTCTCATTTGCATATTCATGGTGGTTTAAGGAGTTGAAAGTCCTTCCTCATGCTAGCAGTTCCGTTGTCATGATAGAGTTTAAGACGGATGGCATTTATTTTTAAAGTGCCAAACATGGGGTTACTTACCTCGACCGTTCCGTATGGGAAAACATCGATTACCTTGAAAGGGATTTATTTGTTTGTGTTAAGATCAGGAAGAGGTATACGTGGATCTATTTTTTCTATCAATACTTGATCACTGATTTTGAACTTGTCTGTCTCGTAGAGTGGCTTTGGTTCTACTTCATGTATTCTTAGTTTTTCTTCGGGATGTATCTTCCACTTTTCTAGTTCATCGATCTGAATCCCTTGTTCCTCATTAGTTATTTCTTTGTTGGCACAGGGTCTAGGATCGGACTCAGTTGTGTTCTTTTGTGGTGCTTCCTGACAAGAAGGGTTAACCGAATGTTATCAATAGAATTTACTTTCTCACCTTGGTTATTCATTGTTCTAGCTGAATCGAGGGCTTGAAGAGTGACTGTCTTGTCAACTACACAGAGTATAAGTTCGCTTTCATCAACATCGATCACAGTTCTGCAGTTGCTAAGAATGGTCTTCCTAAAATTAGGGGGATCGTGTTGTCCTCGTCCATGTCAAAAACGACAAAGTCAACTGGGAATACAAATTTATCAATTTTCACGAGTACATCTTCGATTATACCCCTAGGAATTCTAATAGTTTTATCAGCTAATTGAATGATCATCCTAGTTTGCTTGGGCTTCCTTAGACCTAGCTGTTTAAATAATTTATAAGGCATGACATTTATGCTTGCCCCTAAATCAGCTAATGCATTATCAATAGATAAACTACCAATTAAGCATGGAATTGTAAAACTCCCTGGATCTTTCAATTTCTATAGTAGTTTATTTTGCAACATTGCTGAGCATACTGCGTTTAGTTCCACATGTGATTCCTCGTCTATCTTCCACTTATTTGTTAATAGCTTCTTTAAAAATTTCCTGGAATCTGGCATCTGTGAAAGAGCTTCAAGAAACGATAAGTTAATATTTAATTTCTTTAAAAGCTTAAGAAACTTACTGAACTATTCATCTGTGTCGTCTTTTTTTATTGCCTTGGGATATGGTATGCGAGGTTTGTACTCTTTGATTACCGGTTTCGGCTTGTTATTGACCTCAACCATATCTTCTTTTATCGCATTCTTTTTCTTTGAATTAGGCTTGTCTAACTGTTCACTATCTTGAGCTATTATGGCTTGAATTTGCTCCCTTGGGTTAGTTTCGGTGTTGCTCGGTAGTCTTCCTTGTGGTCTCTCAGAGATTTACTTAGCAAGTTGCCTGATTTGATCCTTGAACTCTTGTGTCAATGCCTCAAGTTTTGCTTCTATCTTTTGGAAATGTGTTTCTGTATTTTGAGATCGTATTTCTGAGGCTACTATGAAGTTTGTCAGCATCTCTTCAAGGTTTGGCTTCTTTTCCTGTGGGTAAGGCTGTTGTTGGAAGTTTTGGGATGGTTGTTGCCTTTGATTTCTTTGACAGCCCCATGAGAAATTGGGGTGGTTCTTCCAACCTGGATTATAAGTATTACTATAAGGGTTATTGTTAGATCAGAAATTCTTACCCATATAGTTCATCTGTTCGCTTCCATGCCTTGTCTATAGGGTGGGTACTCAGGATTCGCCACTCCTTCATTTGTTTAGCACTGCATAACTGGATGTGCCTTGTAATATTCGGAAATTGGGCTTGTGCATTTTTGCTTAATTATATGAAATAGTATGTCTTAAGTGTTATGAATGTGTTGTGTGCATTTTTAGAACCTTGGAAATGTACGGAAATGTCTTAGAAGATATTAAGTTTAAGCTTAAAAAGAGGGAACTAAAGCAGGGTGGCCTGAAGAAAATTTTTAGAGGAAATATGACACACAATTGGGATTGGAATAGTGGCTTGGAAGTGCCACTTAGGGCTCTGAAAATGACGCCATATGCTAGGGGGGAAGGACTTGTGTTCGACTCACGCGGGAAGCAAAATTTTAAGGTTTATTTTTGCTTAGTGACGTCAAAGGGAGGGGAGTAGTGGACAGCACCAAGGCTATATTCTAGGAACTTAAGTCCTTTTTATTTTAGAGATAAACGGGGGATAATTGATGGATTATTTTTATTAATTTTAAACGAAGTGATAAAGGAGGAAAATGTAGGCTATGATAAGGGAGAAGTGATGGCCAAGTAAGGGACTCTAAGCTTAGTAATTTTGGCTAAGCTAGTAATAGGGGATAGCCGAATATCATTCAATACTTTTTGCCTCTCTTTCAAGCACTCTTTTCTCTCCAAGCTATCATCTTTTTCTTCTTTTCTTTTTATCTGTTCTAGCCGAACTTTCCATTCCCCTATTTTCACTATTGCCGTTACCCTTAATACTTCATACCGTTTCTTTTGTGACCCTTGTGGAAGCCGAATCCATCAACCTTGCTACCCTTTTCAAGAGCCGAATATATAAGGAGCTTCTAGACGAATTTTTCATCAAGCCGAATATCTCAGTGGTGACTGACATAGATGCTGTCGAAATCTTCAGTAGGGGTAAGATCAAATTCGTTTTCTATTCTTTTTTCGATAGGCTTGTCAAAATCTAAGATCTAATTGTTATTATTATTCTTTGGCCGAAACTATGGAGAAGGTTTCGGGATTTGCCTATTGTAGACCACAAGGAAGGATCTTTCGGGACTTTCTTCGGGATTCCAAAGATCTAAGGTAAGCCATAAGTATTCGGTCAAGGGCCATTTATTATGATGTAATGTTAGAAATTAATCTAACATATGTCTAGGTGATTTCGATAGATACCTAGGGTAAATAGCAATTTCGGGATTTCAAAACACAAGGTAAAGTACATATGTACATTCGGCCAAGGCCCTATTCAATGACTAGATCTGTTTCATATTATTCAAAAAGCCGAAAACTAACTTGTGATGTGATTAAAGGATGAGCCGATTGCAAGGAAGAAAGACTACAAGTTTCAAGATTTGATTAGTAATCAAATCGGCACCAAGGTAAGGGTTTTGGGTGCAATAAGCCTTTGGGATTTAATCTTATAGTTGAATAGGTTTTTACTCAACATTGAGTGATTGACCGAATGTAGGGATTAAGGATCTAAAGCAGTAGATCGGGATTTTCGGGAAATCAGTGAATCGATAAGAATATCAGGTGGGTACCCCACACTATCTCTTATTAGATTTAAGGCAATAAACTTAATAAATATATATGTTTATATTAATGTGAATGTGGCCAAAGGTACCATGCAATGGTACAAAGTACTCAGGTACGTTTTCCTACTCCTACTAGGATTATAACGTGAACTGTTATAGCATATGTAAAATTATAAGAATGTGAATTAAAGAGTGGGACATAATCTGTGCATAATATGTATGACATGGGCATTTGGGTGATTATGCAAGGGGAAGTGAATGTGGTGACTTCGGTCACATTATCTGAATGCGGTGACTTCGGTCACGAATATCTAAATGTGGTGCTTTTTGGCACGAAATATTATCTGGTGGCTACGCCACAATATTTATAAGGGCGATGAGCACGTCGACTGCAGCGGCTACCTTCGATGGTGTGTAGCGGATGAAGGGTTGACTTAGTAGTCCCCACGGTGTGCTGGTTGGTACGGGTGATATGAAGCGGATGGTACCTAGGTTTGGGTTCGGGTTTGCATCATATTATTTAAATGTTGTATGTACATGTATGATTTGATATGCCTGAATTTGTTAAGACTTAGTGTTGTGGTTACACATTGAGTCTCATGACTCACCCTGCTGTGGGAACATTTTTCGTCCTCACGAATGATGGGCCAACCTGCCTGAAAGCTTAGGGGTGGCCATGCTCATAAGGAATTTATTTTATTTGGACTTTTTATTTTAAGTACTTGAATTTAGTTTTGGGTTTTATTTTGATGTAATAAGGCCATAGTTGAACTACTTTATTTTACTTTTATTTATTATGTTTATGAATGATTATCAATTAAAGATTAAGGAAATTTATTTTAAAATAAACTCTAAAGGTTTTGTCACCTAAAATTAAGGGTTTTTAATATAAGATAAACTTGTTTTCAACTCGAGCCCAACCCAAAAACAATCTTTCTTTCAAAACACACAGTTTTTCTCTGAAGTAACAAAAGAACTTTGAACCGGTTTACATCGAGGAACATACCAGATCCAGTCAAGGCTCGTAGGCCGAGTGTTGGGGTGTTTCAGCTTGGTATCAGAGCCCAGTTTTAAACTCTCGGCCTTGGGTTTAAAGCCCATAACGTTTTTAAATTAAGGCCCAAATGAATTTTCGTGAAATTTAAGCAGGTTTTCTGGCATGACACCTAAGTCTCCGACCCAAAGTCCACCAGGTAAGTACCCCTAACCATCTGTGTGATTTATGTTATGGATTGTAGAAGGGTATAAATGGAACATAGAATAGTATGATAGGTACTTGAACCCTAGGACTAGTTTACCGCAACACTTACATAAGACTTAAGTGCCTAAGTAAACAAACATATGGCTAAGTCGCCGAGTTAGGGTGTGGCAACCTTTGTGCGCATGTCTAGGATTGGATCCTAAGAGCTCAGTACTTAGCGAGCCCTAGTGACTCACCTCCTCTTCACTGAATCCTACAGTGCGTAGCTTCTGTTCACCCTAACCAAGAGGACTCAATCCACAAAGCTAAACACAATAACTAAAACCCGAAAGGGATTAGCCACATTTTCATGGAAACCCTAGTTTTTAAAAGTCAACAAACTACTCTTTTGAATTGTGAAAATTGTTATTTTTGAAAAATTTCCTAAAAATTTCAAAGTTGCAAAATTACCTAAATACCCCTGACTATAAAATTACAAAAATACCCTTGGTTTATAAAATGTCCAAACTACCCGCAGTTTTATCAAAATTTCCTTACCTTATAACAAGTCCAAAAACCCTAATTTGCAAAATATCAAAATACTTTTAGAAAATTACGAAATTGCCCCTAACCTACAAATTACCAAAACGACTCAAATTTCCAAAATTTTTGCAACATCACCGTTTCAGAAAACAAATTCTCAAAAAGAACCCCTATGTTTGGTAAATTTTGAAATACCCCTGATTTATTAAGCTTTACAAATTTACCATGATTTATTACCAAAATATCCCCGAGTTTCAAAATTTTCGAAATACCCCCAGATTTCAAAATTTCCAAAATACCCCCGGGGATGTAAAATTACCAAAATACCCTTATTGACAAAATCACCAAGGAACCTTATTTTGAAAAATTACGAAAATACTCCTGTAGGAAAAATGACGAGAATACCCCTAGGATAGGAATGAGACAAAGAGGCTAGGGTAATGAATGTGTATGGTAGATACTACCAAATGAATGGTTGGATGAATGTGCTTCTCTGAATTAGGATAGAGAACTTGAAACTTTGTTTGACCGAAAGAACCTCTATTAATTCTTGTTTCATAAAATTTCTTCGCGGATAATTAGTGAAACATATACTAATGCATAAAATTTCCTAATCAGATTAAGGCACGATCGTAAGAATGAGTTTTAGGGGACGTGGTCGTAACGTTCGAGGATGCGGTAGAGGTAGGATGACCATATCTGAACCCATTAGGTCGGGTCAGGGATCTGATAATGAGGTACCACCGCCACCACCACCACCAACTGTTGGGGTGGAATAGCACGATCAGACGGGGGATGATGCTGTATCGCAGGCTGTACTGTGAGTCCTGAATATGGTGGCTGGAGCAGGTGGAAATATGGGAGCTCGGAAGTCTGTACCCGAGTGACTCCGAGCTAATAGAGCTGAGGTGTTCCGTGGAGTATCGGGTGTAGCACCCAGTACAGCTGAATATTGGATGAGCTCGATCTGACCCTTGAGGAGAAATTGAAAGGAATGGTGGCACTGTTGCGCGATGAAGCGTATCAATGGTGGTTAACAGTTCGGGATGGTGCCACAGCTGAGGATCTGACCTGGGAGTACATCAAGGCGGCGTACCAGAAGAAGTATATTGGAACCAGATATACTGATGCGCAGAGGAAAGCTTTTCTGGGGCTAGTTTAAGGGAACAAGTCCGTAGCCGAATATGAGGCGGAATTCCTGAGGTTAAGCAGATATGCTCGAGGCGTGGTGGCTACGGAACATGAGCGATGTGTCCGGTTTGAGGACGGGCTAAGGGATGATCTGAGGTTGGTAATAGCCCCACATTAAGAGAGGGAGTTTTCTGCATTGGTAGAAAAGGCTAAGGTAGCCGAGGGAATTAAGGACTCTGTTAAGCAGAACTCTAATTGGAACAGACAAAAGAGAGGTTATGGATCGTCAGGATCGTCTGGAAATGTGCAGAAGAGGCCTAGAGTTGATGGGCCGCGAGGTCAGCGAGTTAGCTCAGGAGGGCAGTATCGTACTTGTGGTCTGTGTGGGAAGAAACACTTAGGTGAGTGTTAGAAGAAAACGAGAGGATGCTTTAGGTATGGGTCCAAGGGTCATATGATTAAAGACTGTCCTATGAGACCAGATGGGAATCGACCAAAGACTCTCGAATGTTAATCAGCCGGTAGAGGTGGGCAGAATTTCAACGAGGCCGTGGTCTGAATGGCAGAGGACGTGGAACACCGGGTCGAAGTGTTGCTAATACTGAGGCAAGGCAGCCGAGTTTGGTTTATGCGGTTCGCCGGAGGGAGGATGGAGACGCACCTAACGTCACAACCGGTATGTTCCTTATTTATGGCAAGCCTTATGTTGCTTTAATTGATGTGGGCTCGACCCATTCTTATGTTGCATGTAGAGTAGTTGAAACTCTAGACATAGCCTCTGAACTTTTGGATAGGGAGATGACTGTAGTAAGCCCACTAGGTCAAAATGTAGTGGTGAATAAAATCTTTCGGAGTGTGCCTCTAGAAATTCAAGGAGTAGTATTCGCTGCTGACTTAATGGAACTACCTTTCGGGGAATTCGATCTCATACTCGGCATGGATTGGTTAGTGGAGCATCAGGCTGTGTTGGATTGTGCAGCTAAGCAAATGGAATTAAGGACCCCAGAGGATGAAGTAATAGTTATGATCGGAGAAAGAAGAAACTACTTGTCTAATGTAGTTTCAGCACTTAAGGCTGTGAAGATGGTTCGGAATGGGTGCAAGGCTTTCTTGACTTTTATTAGCGCGTTGGATGCTAAGAAAGGGGGAGTTAGTGGAGAAAGGATCGTAAGGGACTTTGAAGATGTGTTTCCACAAGAATTACCCGGAATACCCCCAGATAGGGAGGTGGAATTTGGAATCGATTTGCTACCGAGAACAGCTCCTATGTCAATTGCCCCATACAGAATGGCACCAAAAGAGTTGGTTGAGCTCAAGGCTCAAATCCAAGAGTTGCTGGATCGTGGGTTTATTCGACCCAGTGTGTCTCCGTGGGGAGCACCGGTCCTGTTTGTAAAGAAGAAGGATGGAACTATGCCTATGTGCATAGACTATCGTCAGTTGAATAAGCTGACCATCAAGAACAAGTATCCTTTGCCAAGGATAGATGAGTTGTTCGATCAGCTTAAGGGGGTCGCGGTATTTTGAAGATAGATCTACGGTCGGGATATCATCAACTTAAGGTGAAGGAGGCAGACATCCATAAGACGGCTTTCTGAACAAGATATGGGCACTATGAGTTCTTAGTGATGCCGTTTGGTTTGACGAACGCCCCAGCCGCGTTCATGGATATGATGAACTGGGTCTTTCAACCCTACTTGGATAGGTTCGTCGTTGTGTTTATCGATGACATCCTAGTGTACTCCAAGTCGGAAGAGGAGCATGACGAGCATCTTTGGATTGTGTTGCAAGTGCTAAAGGAGAAGAAGCTCTACGCCAAGTTCAGTAAGTGTGAATTTTGGCTGAAGGAAGTTGCATTCTTAGGGCATGTGGTATCCGCGGAAGGAATAAGGGTGGATCCTCGAAAAATTGAGGCAGTGTTGGATTGGAAGCCACCTAAGTCTGTAGCTGAGATTCATAGCTTCTTAGGTTTGGCAGGCTACTATAGAAGATTTGTGGAATGGTTTTCATCGATAGCCGCACCTTTGACTAAGTTGTTGAGGAAGGGAGTGCCTTTTGTATGGACAGATAAGCAACAAGAGAGCTTTGAGAAGCTTAAGAGGGTGTTGACTGAAGCTCCGGTATTGATTCAACCTGAGGCAGGGAAAGATTTTGTAGTGTACTGTGATGCCTCTCATGCAGGATTAGGATGCTTTTTGATACAGGACTAAAAAGTGGTCGCTTATGCATCTCGACAGTTAAGGCCACATGAGTTTAACTATCCGACTCACGATTTGGAATTGGAGGTAGTGGTCTTTGCTCTTAAGGTGTGGAGGCATTACCTTTATGGAGAAAAGTCTGTGATCTACACAGATCACAAGAGTCTTAAGTATTTGCTGACTCAGAAGGAGTTAAACCTGAGACAGTGAGGTGGGTGGAGTTACTGAAGGACTATGACTGTTCTATAGAATATCACTCGGGCAAGGCGAATGTTGTGGCAGATGCTCTAAGTCGGAAGGTGGTGTCGGATCAAAGGGCGATGTTTGCACATCTGAGTTTGTGTGACGATGGAAGCCTGTTGGCAGAGTTGCAAGTCAAACCGACGTGGTTGAGTGAGGTAAAAGAGGGTCAGTTGGCTGATGAGGATCTAAGAGCTAAGATGCAGCAAGTTCAGAATGGTGGTTTAGAGGATTACAGTATGTCCAGTAGAGGAGTGTTGTGTTTCAAGCGCAAGGTCTGTATGCCGAAAAATGAGGAGTTAAGGCAGAAAATTCTTTGTGAGTCGCATAGTACCCCTTATGCTATGCATCTCGGAGGTACTAAGTTGTATAGGGATCTAAGGGAACAGTTTTGGTGGCCTGGTTTGAAGAAGGAAGTTACAGAATTTGTCGGCAAGTGTTTGACATGTCAGCAAGTTAAGGCTGAACATCAGGTTCCATCAGAGTTACTTCAGCCAATCAAGATTCCACAATGGAAGTGGGAGAGAATTACCATGGACTTCGTTAGTGGGCTTCCCCTTACGCCTACTAAGGAGGACTCGGTATGGGTAATAGTGGACCGTTTAACCAAGTCCGCGCATTTCATTCCAGTAAGAGTTGACTATTCTTTGCAGAAGTTGGCAAAATTGTATGTGGCAGAAATTGTAAAGTTGCATGGAGTTCCAGTATCGATCATCTCTGATAGAGACCCAAGGTTTACTTCTCGGTTTTGGAAGGCTCTACATCAAGCTTTAGGCACTAAGTTGGATTTCACTACGACTTTTCATCCACAGCCGGACGGGCAGTCGGAACGAGTGATCCAAGTGTTAGAAGATATGTTGAGGGGCTGTGTGATGGACTTCAGCGAAAGTTGGGAGGACCATCTGCCTTTAGCAAAATTTGCTTACAACAACAGCTATCAGGCCAGTATTCGGATGGCACCGTATGAAGCGTTGTATGGATGGAAGTTTCGAACTCCTACTTATTGGACGGTATTAGGGGAACGACGAGTTTTGGGTCCAGAGATTGTGGCAGAATCCGAAGAGAAGGTTGAGATAATCCAGGCACGGATGAAGGAAGCTTTTGATAGATAAAAGTCGTATGCAGATCTTAAGTGAAAGGGGATAGAATTTGATGTGGGAGATCAAGTATTTCTTAAGGTTTCGCCTTGGAAGAAGGTGATGAGATTTGGTCGAAAAGGAAAGCTAAGTCCGAGGTTTATAGGACCTTATCGGGTATTGAAGCGTGTTGGACCAGTGGCATACCAGTTGGAGTTGCCTTTGGAATTGAAGCGGATGCATGACGTATTCCATATGTCCATGTTACGTCGTTATCGATCGGATCCATCTCATGTAGTTCCGATTGAAGAGGTGGAGCTAAGGCCAGATTTGTCTTACGAGGAAGAGCCGATTCAGATCTTGGAACGATATGTGAAAATGCTACGAAGGAAATCAGTTCCTCTAGTTAAAGTGTTATGGCGCAATCATGGATCGGAGGAAGCTTCGTGGGAGCCAGAAGAGGCAATGCGACAGCAATACCCTCACTTGTTTTAGCCAGGTAATTTCGAGGTCGAAATTATTTTAAGGGGGGTAGAACTGTAATATCCTGAAATTGGGCTTGTGCATTTTTGCTTAATTACATGAAATAGTATGTCTTAAGTGTTATGAATGTGTTGTGTGTATTTTTAGAACCTTGGAAATGTAAGGAAATGTCTTAGAAGATATTAAGTTTAAGCTTAAAAAGAGGGAACTAAAGCAGGGTGGCCTTAAGAAAATTTTTAGAGGAAATATGACACACAATTGGGCTTGGAAAAGTGGCTTGGAAGTGCCACTTAGGGCTCTGGAAATGACGCCATATGCTAGGGGGGAAGGACTTGTGTTCGACTAGCGTGGGAAGCAAAATTTTAAGGTTTATTTTTGCTTAGTGACGTCAAAGGGAGGGGACTAGTGGACGGCACCAAGGCTAGATTCTAGGAACTTAAGTCCTTTTTATTTTAGAGATAAACGGGGGATAATTGATGGATTATTTTTATTAATTTTAAATGAAGTGATAAATGAGGAAAATGTGGGCTATGATAAGGGAGAAGTGATGGCCAAGTAAGGGACTCTAAGCTTAGTAATTTCGGCTAAGCTAGTAAAAGGGGATAGCCGAATATCATTCAATACTTTTTGCCTCTCTTTCAAGCACTCTTTTCTCTCCAAGCAATCATCTTCTTCTTCTTTTCTTTTTATCTGTTCTAGCCGAACTTTCCATTCCCCTATTTTCACCATTGCCGTTACCCTTAATACTTCATACCTTTTCTTTTGTGACCTTGTGGAAGCCGAATCCATAACCCTTGCTACCCTTTTCAAGAGCCGGATATATAAGGAGCTTCTAGACGAATTTTTCATCAAGCAGAATATCTCAGTGGTGACTGACATAGGTGCTATCGAAATCTTCAGTAGGGGTAAGATCAAATTCGTTTTCCATTCTTTTTTTCAATAGGCTTGTCAAAATCTAAGATCTAATTGTTATTATTGTTCTTTGGCCGAAACTATGGAGAAGGTTTTGGGATTTGCCTATTGTAGACCACAAGGAAGGATCTTTCGGGACTTTCTTCGGGATTTCAAAGATCTAAGGTAAGCCACAAGTATTCGGTCAAGGTCCATTTATTATGATGTAATGTTAGAAATTAATCTAACATGTGTCTAGGTGATTTCGGCAGATACCTAGGATAAATAGCAATTTCGGGATTTCAAAACACAAGGTAAAGTACATATGTACGTTCGGCCAAGGCCCTATTCAATGATTAAATCTGTTTCATATTATTCAAAAAGCTGGAAACTAACTTGTGATGTGATTAAATGATGAGCCGATTGCAAGGAAGAAACACTACAAGTTTCGGGATTTGATTAGTAATCAAATCGGCATCAAGGTAAGGGTTTTGGGTGCAATAAGCCTTTGGGATTTAATCTTATAGCCGGATAGGTTTTTACTCAGCATTGAGTGATTGACCGAATGTAGGGATTAAGGATCTAAAGCAGTAGATCAGGATTTTCGGGAAATCAGTGAATCGATAAGAATATCAGGTGGGTACCCCACACTATCTCTTATTAGATTTAAGGCAATAAACTTAATAAATATATATGTTTATTGTAACACCCCTAACTCGTATCCATCGCCAGATTAGGGTCATGAGGCATTATTAAACTAAACTCAATTCCGAAGTAGACTTTCAATTTAATTCAAGCACGAGCAATGTAATCATTACTATATTATATTACAACCCATTAGAAATGTATAACTAGTTTTATTACTAGTACTTATTACACACACATGTCTGAATCACATAACTCTAACATTCATGACATATATATATTTATAAATATATTTGAACCATATCTCAACTTATTTCAAATTATGACATATATCGGGTATCAATCAAAATTCATATAACATAAGCTGAGTTTCATTTATATTACTATAAAACATATGCATATTAAATCAATTAAACCATTATACCATTTAATAATCAATTACATAAACAAGCATATTAATGTTACATCTTGGCCGAATATACTGTTTCACCATTCATTTGGATTCGAAACTAACAATATACTGTTTCACCATTCATTTGGATTCGAAACTAACAACCAAGAAATATATTCATTCCTTACCATTAATTATTGGATCTATGTAACCAACTATCACATATATATATCTCATTATAAAAGTATAAATATCAAATAGCCAAAATTACTTAAGCATAGCATTATATGATTCTTACTAAACATATCAAGCCTATACTATTTACCCTAAGGCCGAAACACATGTCTTACTCAAATATTATTAGTAAAATGTAATAAGCAAGTACACATAACTTCACCTTAATCGCGATCATGCAAGCATCATAAACATGGCAAACATATAAAAAAAAAAACAAAACTAAGTTTGCTAAAACCATTACCTAACATATATATATACCAATTAAGCACCTTCCACATGTGATATAGACCATGACCGAATTTAAAACATCCATTAACCTTATAAACAACTATGAAATCCAAAACATGGAAATGATACTTAACCAAAAGAAATAGCCATTTTCACAAGGCTATATTTATATACAAGATCAAACATCATCTGTTTCGAAAACTTAGTCTAACCTATACATGCCTTTTGAATAAAACTAAGATAAGTGTACCAAAAGTTTGATAGTGCGATTGACTTCTTAGATGATCCTCCGAGTCCGTAGCTTGAGTCAAAGATCTATAAAACAGAGATAGATAAGAGCACACACACACGATAAGCTTGCTAGCTTAGTAATCCATAAGTAAAAATATACTTATATAAGTAACATATATATATATAACCATTCGAGTCAATATCCTCTATCACTAGTTCGAACATAATCAATACATAACCTATTTTATTCATAAAGCCGAAACAATTAAATATCATTGATGCACTTGATGCTAAAGCTTTACCTTTCTTATTCATATACACCAATCATTAATATATCTCAGACATATGTACATACTAAATGCTTATTTCATCAACTAAATACATTCATGCTTCCAAATAATTATCATCACACGATATAACTTGCATATACATATTCATTCATCTCAAACAAGTTAATGTGTAAAACCTTCATTTATTCAAATACTTTTTTTACGTACCTCTCTATCGAATTGATACGAATCATATTTCTAATCAGAAATTCCTCGACATGTTCATAACTTGTTTTTCATGTGCTTAGAGTTAGATTACTTTCACCGACACTAGGCCTGCTGGACTTAAAGTCCGAAATATATCACCGGCATTAAGCCTGCTAGGCAATAAGCCCGAATCGTTTCACCGGCACGTGGCCTGCTAGGCTAAAAGCCCGAACTATTTTACCGGCATTAAGACTGCTAGGCTCGAAGCCCGAATAACTCACCGGCACAAGGCCTGCTAGGCTCAAAGCCCGAGTAACAACATAATTAAACCTTCAATATATATTTATAAATGCCAACATCACAACCAAATCATATACATCATATTGCATCCACTTATCATATCGAAAACATATATTTCTTCATATCACATTATCAATATATATATATCAAATCTAATTTAACACCTTTATATTCGGCTAACACATGATTCCATAGTCAACATTATTAAATTTTATTCTTTAACATGTATATAACTAACTCTTTAACATGTAAGTACTTAATGACTTACCTCGGTTGTCGATAGTCCGTGCGAATCGGCTATTCGAGAACCTTCGTCTTTCCCCGATCTAATTCCGTTTTCCTTTGCTCATGATCTAAAACACATTAAAATTTAGCTCATTCAAGTACATTTCATCTCAATTTAGTCCCTAAGCACATAAATAGGCAAATTACCATTTTACCCCTAGGGTTTTACATTTTTACACTTTAGTCCTAATTGCACAAAACACAAAATACACATTATTTCAATACAACACTTAAGGGCCGAATATGTATAAGGACTATATAAGTCCATTTTTTCATTTATTTTGCAATTAAGCCCCTCTAAAATTTTATTTTTACAAATTAGCCCAAAATACTCAAATTTACCAAAATTTCCAATGCAAAATATACTAATTCTTAACATATCATTTATATAAAATCATAAAACACCAAAAATCACAATAATATAGCAATGGCCGAACCTCATACATGCTCATTTTCGAAAATTCTAACATGGGTCAAGTACAGTTCGAAGCAACGATCTCAAAAACGTAAAATTTATCAAAAACTAACTAAAAACTCACCTTCAATTTTAGCTTCAAAGTGCCGAAATTTCAAAGAGTTAAAAGCTTATTTCTTCCTCCACATTCGGCCATGGATGAGTGAAAAGATGATGGCTTTCTTTTCTTAATTATTTTAACATATATTAAGTAAATACCAAAATTACTAAACTAACCTTATAATTAAAAATAGCTAAACATTTTAACTTAAGGACAAACTTGTCCATGGCCGGCCACTGACATCTAAAATGGGTTATTTACCCATTATATACTTCATATTATAAAGCCATGATCAATTAAGTATATTTCACTTTAGTCTACCACTTTTTCACTTTACGCGATTAGGTCCCTTTTCTCAAATTAAGCACTCAAACGATAAAAATTTTCTACGAAACTTTCACACACATTAATTCACATATAATAGACTCAAAATATCATATTAAAATATTTCTCGGACTCAGATTCGTGGTCTCGAAACCACCATTCCGATTAGGGTCAAATTTGGTCTGTTACAACTCTCCCCCCTTTAGGATTTTCGTCCCCGAAAATCTTACCGTTAAATAAAGTCGGATATTGTTACTTCATTGAATCCTCAGGCTCCCACGTAGCCTCTTCAGCTCCGTGACAATTCCATAGTATCTTTACTAATGGAATTCTCTTATTTCTCAACTCTTTTATTTCCCGAGCTAAGATACGGATCGGTTCTTCATCATATGTCAAATCAGATTGGATTTCAATCTCTGAAGGTGTGATCACATGAGACGAATCTGTTCTGTACTTACGAAGCATCGAAACGTGAAATACGTCATGTATCTTTTCTAACTCAGAGGGCAATTTCAATCTATAAGCAACAGGCCCAATACTTTCGATGATTTCATACGGTCCGATAAATCTCGGACTCAACTTGCCTTTCCGACCAAATCGGAGTACTTTCTTCCACGGAGAAACTTTTAAGAATACACGATCTCCGACCTGAAATTCAATGTCTTTACATTTCAAATCAGTATAGGACTTTTGTCGATCTGATGTAACTTTCAAATTATCTTTGATTAGGGCCACTTTCTGTTCAGTCTCTTTAATCAAATCAACCCCGTGTATCTTATTTTCGCTGAGCTCAGTCCAGTATAATGGTGTTCGACATTTTTGCCCGTACAAGGCTTCATAAGGCGCCATTTTGATACTAGATTGAAAGCTATTATTATAAGCAAATTCAATCAAAGGTAGGTATCTGTAATATCCCGGGTTAGGGGCTATTTTATGTTGCATGATATTGCATGTGTTTGGTGTGCTGTGTTGCTATTTCGGTGTTTTAGGGGCTTAATTATAGGCTAGGTGTATGCCTGAGTGAATGGGAAAATTTTTGTTTTTTGGGTGTTAAGTCAGGGGAGCTGATGGAGCTGAGGGTTGTGTATTTTATTTGGTGTTTTTAGCACAAGCAAGTGAGCTAGTAGAGTGGCATAGTGTGCGCCACTTGGAGGTTGTGTTTGGCGTCTTAGGCAAGAGGGGGAGGTCCTGAGTTCAAGTTGCAGGATGCTCACTTTTTGGATCCCATTTTGACGCCAAGGTGGTTGGGCATGGACCAAGTCAAAAGTTTGAATGGTGGGTGGAGAGCAAATTGTGGAGGAAGACTTGTTCAACTAATTTGAATGTGTGGTGTGGAGAGTATGGGGATATGGCCGAATTTTTGGGAGTTGAGGAGAGGGTGGCGGTTTTTGGGAAGTGGGAGGCTAGGCTGAAATTCTATTTGGCATTTTTGATGTTTCGGTCAAGCAAGTAATGCACAAAATTTCTTCTTTTGTCAATAGCTTAAACCGAAAATTCAAGAGAGTCTCTCATTCTTTTCTTCTTGGAAAATCGAAAGACCAAATCTCTAAGGCTTGCCGAATTTGTTTTGCTTTTCTCTCAAACTTCTTGTAGCCGAATGCACTCTTGCATTTTCTTTTCTTCTTCATTTGCATAAGCCGAAATTGGTGTTGTTCTTCTCCTCTCAACTCTTTTTCTTCTTAAAATCTCCATTAGCCGAAACAAACCTACTCCTCTTCTCAAACTTTTATTTTCTTTATTTCAAACCGTATATACCTTTCTCCCTTTTGCTCTATTTTTGTTGTTTAGCCGAATATCAACCCCTTTTTCTATCCATTTTTCCTCTTGTGTTCTCTTCTTTTGAGTGAAACCGAATCCTCTTGTAAAAAGGTGTTAAGCCGAATCTCCCTTCTCCTAGTAGTCTCTTTGGCCGAATATCAGTGGTGTATTGGAGGCCTTGCTTCAATCGGTGGGTGTTGGTAAGCTCTTGGCCGAATGGCCATTTCTCCTTTCTTTTTCTTCTTCTCGATCTTGGATTGGTTAAGAGCCGAATGTGGCCTTGTTGGTGAGAGTTAACCCTTGGTATTGAAACCGATTGCATTATAGGCCATTTGGATTTTGGATACGAGCAAGTGGAGCATTCATTCTCTGATCAGCCAAGTGGGGGTAAGTATTGGTAAGGGTAGTACTATTGGTTGATTCCTTTATTTCATTAAGCCTAGTTAATTAGAGATTAATAGTTCTCTTTGAAGGTGGCCGATTGTTGGAAGGAAAGCCTTTGTGGTTCGGGTTTGGTAGGAAACCAAACCAAGAGCGAGGTAAGGGTTTCAACACTAACCCTTGTGGTTCTTTTGGTTATGGCCGAATGTCATAGATGCCTAACCCCTATGTTTGGCCGATTGTAGGAGTTAGCAATCGAGGGACTTAGATCGCTTTGGGTCAGGATTTCTAGGCTCGTATTATCAGGTGTGTAACTAACACACTGATACTTAGTAAGATTATTAATAAACCTGTTTGCTCGTTAAAAATTATAACGATTATGATGGACAATGGGATACCCAAATAGGGTATGTGTACGATTCGGTAAGTCTGTTTCTATTATGAGTACTATTAATGAAGTATGATATCATGATCTATGTTATGTATGTATGCTATGAGAGGTAATGCTTGGTATGTTGGCATAATATGCATGACTTGTATGAGAGGCATGATTACATGAGTATGGTATGTTGATGGGTGATATGAGAGGAGGAGAGCAGTGATATTTTGTCTTGTGACGAGCACCGGTGCTTTGTAGCACACTTTGTGACTTTGGGTCACCAGAGGTTTGGCACCTCCAGAGGTTTGGTACCTCGCGCCTCGTCCCAGTGGCTCAAGCACCACGATGGGTTGGCCCCACGATGATTATACGGGATTGACGCCGGTGTTTTGGTAACACACGATGGGTTGGCCCCATCACCGCATTTGTGACTACTGGTCACCGTGCTTTGGTAGCACACAATGTGTCTTTGGGACACCGAGGTTTGGCACCTCATTGCGACTTGTCCCCGTGGTTTGACCACCGTGGGTTGGCCCCACTTGAGATATGGGATCGTCTGCTAGTGTTTTGGTAACACACGCGATGGGTTGGCCCCATCATTGGATTTGTGACTTCTGGTCACCAATTGCTTTGGTAGCACAATTGTGTCTTTGGGACACCAAAGGTTTTGGGACCACATTGATGGATAATGTGTCTTTGGGACACCAGTGTTTTAGTAACACATTGTGACTATCGTCACCGGTGGTTTGGCACCACCAGGTGGTTTGGTACCACACGGGGTAGAAAAGGTGATATGGATGGTTAGGATCGGGTTGCATTAATTATGTTGCTTTGTATGACGTGTGTTAGCATGTGGTTTATTCGGGAGCGGATTTACACATCGAGTCACTCGACTCACCCTCTCCTTTGACATTTCAGTGACTCGTGAGACGCGACTTGGAGCCGGATGGACTCGGGTGCACATGCCATGCTCTAATAAAAGCTTTGCTCGATTATTGCATTTGGGTACTTTAGTTTATTTACTTTTATTTGGGTTTTATCTTGGATTTGTAAAAGCCTTTTTAAGATGTGCTTTATAATGTTTATGCTTTACGTTGGATTTTAATATGTCAGAATTTAAAATAACTTGGTACGAATTTTATTAAAATTTGGAAAGACGACGTTTTCAAACCAACAAAGCGATATGTTTTTGAACTATACCATCGGGTATCACACCGCTTTTATAATTAAATGAAAAACAATCATTCAAACTTGAAACCAAAAATTTTTCTAAGACTCAATGTTCTAGTAACAATATTCAACAACTTGTTTTCAAAAAGAAACAAAGTTTTATCAAGTTTAACTAGTACAACCTCAAAATTTTCAAATACGTTTTCCTCGTAACATACCGTTTCGGTCGTGGTGTTTGGACCGGGTTTGGGGTGTTACAATTGTGGTATCGAGCTAAGTTCAAAAGCTCATACTGTGGGCTTGAGGCCCAAGTTGTTTTCAAAAGTTCGCTTTAAGTGTTTTGGGATTGAATACATGGTTCACAAGGCATGGCACCGAGTCTCCTGCACCAGCCGCCGCCTGTAAGTAATTCTAAACTCTTACAGAAATTATTATTTGTAGAAGGGTAGGTGATATGGAACGTAGTTAGATTTATAGGACTTGAACTCTAGGATTAGATCACTCAAACACTTGAACTAAAGCATAAGACTTAAAGCACTAAACCAATCGTGACTCACCCACTGGGCTAGGGTGTGGTAACTCCTGTGATGCGCATGTCTAGGAGAGGATCCTAAGAGCTTGGTATTTAAGCGGTCCTCGTGACTCACCTCCTCTTCGCAGTATCCCACCGGTGCGTAGCTCGAGTTCACCCCGACTGACCAAGAAGGCTCGGTCATAGACTTAACCTAACGACTAAAACCCAAAAGGGAATTAGCCATGTTTTCAAAAATACAACAACGACCTAATGTTTTCACACTTTTCGCAATAAACTCTTTCAAAACCGAAAATGTCACATTTACAACAATTTTCTTGAAAAACCTGATTTATGGAAAATTACAAAAATGCCCTTAGGGGTAAATTTACTAAAATGCCCTCGGTTTATAAAATAGCAACCCAAAGATTTTGCCCAAAATTTCAATGATGTTACGAAATTCAAACATTCTGTTTTACAAAATATCAATCGAAAATTTTGATTTTGGAAATTTACTGAAACGCCTCGCTTTGTGAGAATTACTAAAATACCCTCGTTTCCAAAACGAAGTATTTTACAAAATTTTCAAAGAACACTCTCAAATTTTTGGAATTTCAAATTGACCGGTTTTACGAAAATTTTAAAAAATCTTTATTACAAAAAATACTTTTAGGAAAATGACGAAAATACCCTTGGGCTAGAAATGGGCAGCAATGTCCGAAGAGTGAATAGGTATGGAAAGGGTTAAGGAATGGATGTATGATCTCCTTTGGGTGAATAGGATAGAAGATTGAAACCTTGGTTGCTCGAAAGAACCCCTGATTTAACTCCATCCATAAAATTTCTTTGCGGTTAAGAAAGTGGAACGATACTAATGCATAAAAATCTTTTTAATCAGATACGTAGGAAGATTAGATATGAGCACTCGAGGCGGACGTGGTCGTAATACTCGTGGTAGAGGTAGGGGTAGAATGACGGTTTTTGAACCCGTAGGATCCGTCAAGGGTCGAAAATGAGATGCTTGCCCGCCACCACCGTGGAGGTGGTGAGTTCCGTGATCGATCGAGAGACGATGCGGTGTCACGAGCGATCTTTGCCGCGAGTGTTGGAAAGGGTAGCCGGTGTAAGTGGTGGTGCGGAGTTAGGAAATCTGCTCTGAGAGACTCGGGCTAATGGGGCCGAATTTTTCCGAGGTGTATCGGGTGTTGCTCCTAGCATCACTGCTTGAATATTGGTGAGGCAACCGAGCGGATCATGGATGATCTGGACCTTCTCGCCGAGAGAAGCTTAAGGGCATCGTGACGCTTCTTCGGGATGAGTCATATCGGTGGTGGCTCACGGTTCGGGACGATGGCGGCGGTGAGGATCCGACATGGGATTATTTTAGAGCTGCATATCAAAAGAAATACATCGGGGCTAGTTACATCGACTCCCATGAAAGGCATTTCGAGGCTTGTTCGAGGAGTAAATCGATTCTTTGTCTGGTGAGGTCGAGTTCTGGTTGAGTAGGTATGCCGGGGGCATTGTAGCCACCGAGCATGAGAGGTGTGTTCGTTTCGAGGATGGTCTGCGAGACGAGTTGAGGTTGCTTGATTGCTCCTCGCCAGAGCCTTGAGTTTGCTTTGTCTTAGTCGAGAAGGCTAAGGTAGCCGAAGGTGTTAAGGAGCCGATAAGACAGCATGGGATGACGTAAGTAGGCTTAAGAGGAGCTTTGGGTCTTCGGATCGCCCGCAATCCGCGAAGAGGGCTAGACCGAGTGGGCGTAATCGATCTGCTAGGTTTGTTGCCGCTAGGCGAGGACCGCCGCAGATGTAATCGATGTGGGAAATCTCATTGGGGTGGTTGTTGGACCGTGGAAAAAGGTTGCTTGAGTGTGGTTCTCTGGATCATCGCATTAGGGATCGTCCGCGTAGGATGGCGAGATTCATCCGAGAGTCGGGCCGTGTCGATTCGAGAGGAATGGACCGCCACCGCAGGGGGCCGTGGTAATGGCGAGGTGGTAATGGATTTGGTCGAGGTCATGGAGCACCGGCGGCGCGCGGGTAGTTACGAGGCACGACGGCTGATGCAGTGTATGCGGCTAGGCGCCGCGAGGACGGTGACGCACCGGACGTAATCACCGGTACGTTTTTAATTTTTGGTTCTCCTATCTTTGCTTTAATTGACTTGGGTTCCACGCATTCGTATGTTGCTAGTAGTATAGTTGAGACCATGGACTTAGACTCAGAAACTGCTTCTAGACAAATGACTGTACTTAGCCCTCTAGGTCACTCTGTAGTGGTAGATAAGTTGTATAGGGATGTACCCCTAGAACTCCAAGGGGTAGTTTTTGCTGCTGATCTGATGGAACTGCCGTTTGGGGAGTTCGATCTGATTCTCGGGATGGACTGGCTGGTGAAGTACCAGGCCAAGGTGGATTGCGCGGCTAAGCGCATGGTTCTATCGACGGATAAGGGAGATGAAGTGATTATGATAGGTAATAGGAGAGATTACTTATCCAATGTGGTATCGGCATTAAAAGTCAGAAAGATGGTCGGGAAGGGTCATGCGAAGCGTATGTGGTTCATGTGTATGCCTTGGAGGCTAAAGAGTCCGCTGTTGAGAAGGTTCGTACTGTTAAGGAATTTGTTGATGTGTTTCCAGAGGAGCTTCCGGGTTTGCCACCGGATCGTGAGGTAGAGTTTGGGATAGATCTGCTACCAGGGACTGCGCCAGTGTCTATTGCTCCATATAGGATGGCACCAAAGGAATTGGTGGAGCTTAAGGCTCAGATTCAGGAGCTGTTGGATCGAGGCTTCATTAGGCCAAGTGTTTCGCCGTGGGGAGCGCCGTATTATTCGCCAAGAAGAAGGGACGGTTCGATGCGGATGTGTATCGACTACCGCCAACCGAATAAGTGACGATTAAAAACAAGTATCCGCTACCACGGATAGATGACTTGTTTGATCACCAAAGGTGCATCGGTGTTTTCAAGATCGATTTGAGGTCCGGGTACCATCGCTTGAAAGTTAAGGAAGCGAATATCCATAAGACAAATGCTTTGGACTCGATGCACGGCACTACGAATTCTCGTAATGCCGTTCGGGTTGACTAACGCTCGCAGCTTTATGGATATGATGAATAGGGTGTTTCAAAGATGATCTGGACCGCTTTAAATCGTGGTTTTCATTGACGATATCTTGGTATATTCAAGGTCACAAGAGGAGCATGATGCACACTTAAGAGTGGTGTTGCGATTTTTGAGGAGAAGCAACTCTATGCTAAGTTCGATAAGTGCGAGTTCGCTTAGTGAAGTGACGTTTTTGGGTCATGTAGTATCGGTGAGGATTAGAGTAGATCCTCGGAAGGTTGAAGCGGTTTTGGATTGGAAGCCTCCTAGGTCGATCATTTGAAATTCGGAGTTTTCTGGTTTGGCGGATACTACCGAAGGTTTGTTGAGGTTTCTCGTTAATTGCGCACCGATGACTAAGTCATTAAGGAAGGGAGTTCCGCTCGTTTGGACCGAAAAAAGCAGGAGAGTTTTGATAAGTTGAAGAAGATCTTGACAGAGGCTCTGCTTTAATTCAACTTTGAGGCCGGTAAGGAATTCACGCAGCATCGCGACGCATCACATACGGGATTGGGTTGTGTCTTTGATGCGCAGAGGGTAAGGTGGTGGCTTACGCTTCTCGGCAGCTGAGGCCACACGAGGTCAACTATCCGACGCACGACTTGGAGCTAGCAGCTGTAGTCTTCGCTCTAAAAATCTGGAGGCACTATTTGTACGGTGAGAGATCAATAGTCTACACAGATCATAAGAGTTTGAAGTATCTACTGACTCAGAAGGATCTGAATTTGAGGCGGCGTAGATGGGTTGAGTTGCTTAAGGATTACGACTCGCTCGATCGAGTATCATCCGGGCAAGGCTAACGTAGTGGCGCACGCGCGTTGAGCCGTAGGGTTGTTTCGCACTTAAGAGCGATGTTTGCCCATTTAAGTTTGTATGACGACGGAGTATTCTCGCAGAGCTGCAGTTAAGCCTACTTGGGTTGAGCAGATTAGAGAGAAACAAAGCTTAGAGGACGAGGTTCTCGAATGCGCGAAGGTTACAAGTGCAGAATGGTGGTTTGGAGGGTTACTGACTTGTCTAGTGATGAGGTTCGTGTTTTCAAGGTAAGGCTTGTATGCCTAAAGATGTTGAGTCGAGGCGAAAGATTCTTCAGACGCACATAGCGATCCTTATGCTATGCATCCCGGAGGTAACAAAATGTATAGGGATCTTAAAGAGCGCTTTTGGTGGCTCGGCTTGAAGAAAGAAGTGACGAGTTTGTTGGGAAGTGTCCGACTTGTCGGTAGGTCAAGCGCGAACATCGATTGCCGCGTCGGTCTCCGCTTTCACCCGGTGAAGATTCCTCGGTGGAAATGGGAAAGGAGAACCATGGATTTCGTCGGTGGTTTACGCTTCGCCAAGCAAGAAAGATTCGGTTTGGGTTATTGTGGACCGTCGACTAAGTCGACCCATTTCATTTCCGTGAGAGTGACTATTCACTTGAGAGGTTAGCAAAGCTTTATGTGTCGAGAGATAGTAAGGTCGCACGGTGTACCGGCTTTCGATAATCTCGATAGGGATCCGAGGTTTACGCCGAGGTTCGAGAGCGTTGCATCGGGCTCTGCACGCGCTTGATTTCAAAGACGGCTTTTCACCCGCAATCGACGGGCAATCGAAAAGGTCATTCGGATCTTGGAAGACATGCCGAGAGGTTGTGTTCGACTTGAGGCGCTTGGGAAGAGTTTCTACCGTTAGCCGAGTTCGCCTATAACAACAACTACCAAGCAAGCATCAAAATGGCACCATATGAGGCGTCAGTATGGTAGGAAGTGTCGCTCACCTACTTGTTGGACGAGTTAGGTGAACGTCGCTTG
This sequence comes from Gossypium bickii, assembly GCA_025503065.1. Lineage (NCBI taxonomy): Eukaryota > Viridiplantae > Streptophyta > Magnoliopsida > Malvales > Malvaceae > Gossypium > Gossypium bickii. The sequence continues at coordinate 39,356,806 of CP106711.1, forward strand.
TTGGGACCCGAGTTGGTTGGTTGAGACGGAAGACAAGGTTAAGTTGATCCAGCTCGTTTAAAGGAAGCTTGGACCGGCAAAGTCTTATGCCGATCTTAAGCGAAGAGATATAGAGTTCATTTGTGGGAGATCGGAGTTTTCTTAAAGGTCTCGCCTTGGAAGAAGGTGCTTTGAGTTTGGCGAGAAAAGGCAAGCTAAGTCCGAGGTTTATTGGGCCGTATAAGGTATTGAGACGAGTTGGACCAGTGGCGTATCAGCTTGAGTTGCCAGCAGAGCTTAGTCAGATTCACGACGTTTTTCACGTTTCGATGCTTCGGAGGTATCGTTCAGATCCGTCGCATGTAGTAGCAGTGGAGGAGATTGAGGTAAATCCAGATTTGACTATGGAAGAGGAACCTGTGCAGATTCTTGATCGGGATGTGAAGGTTCTGCGCAGAAAGTCCGTGCCTTTGGTTAAGGTTCTTTGGCGGAACCATGGCGTGGAAGAAGCTACGTGGGAACCCGAGGATACGATGAGACAGTAATACCCGCAACACTTTTGACCAGGTAATTTCGAGGCCGAAATTATTTTTAAGGGGGGTAGAACTGTAATATCCCGGGTTAGGGGCTATTTTGTGTTGCATGATATTGCATGTGTTTGGTGTGCTGTGTTGCTATTTCGGTGTTTTAGGGGCTTAATTATAGGCTAGGTGTATGCCTGAGTGAATGGGAAAATTTTTGTTTTTTGGGTGTTAAGTCAGGGGAGCTGATGGAGCTGAGGGTTGTGTATTTTATTTGGTGTTTTTAGCACAAGCAAGTGAGCTAGTAGAGTGGCATAGTGTGCGCCACTTGGAGGTTGTGTTTGGCGTCTTAGGCAGGAGGGGGAGGTCCTGAGTTCAAGTTGCAAGATACTCACTTTTTGGATCCCATTTTGACGCCAAGGTGGTTGGGCATGGACCAAGTCAAAAGTTTGAATGGTGGGTGGAGAGCAAATTGTGGAGGAAGACTTGTTCAACTAATTTGAATGTGTGGTGTGGAGAGTATGGGGGGATATGGCCGAATTTTTGGGAGTTGGGGGAGAGGGTGGCCGGTTTTGGGAAGTGGGGAGGCTAGGCCGAAATTCTATTTGGCATTTTTGATGTTTCGGTCAAGCAAGTAATGCACAAAATTTCTTCTTTTGTCAATAGCTTAAACCGAAAATTCAAGAGAGTCTCTCATTCTTTTCTTCTTGGAAAACCGAAAGACCAAATCTCTAAGGCTTGCCGAATTTGTTTTGCTTTTCTCTCAAACTTCTTGTAGCCGAATGCACTCTTGCATTTTCTTTTCTTCTTCATTTGCATAAGCCGAAATTGGTGTTGTTCTTCTCCTCTCAACTCTTTTTCTTCTTAAAATCTCCATTAGCCGAAACAAACCTACTCCTCTTCTCAAACTTTTATTTTCTTTATTTCAAACCGTATATACCTTTCTCCCCTTTGCTCTATTTTTGTTGTTTAGCCGAATATCAACCCCTTTTTCTATCCATTTTTCCTCTTGTGTTCTCTTCTTTTGAGTGAAACCGAATCCTCTTGTAAAAAGGTGTTAAGCCGAATCTCCCTTCTCCTAGTAGTCTCTTTGGCCGAATATCGCTGGTGTATTGGAGGCCTTGCTTCAATCGGTGGGTGTTGGTAAGCTCTTGGCCGAATGGCCATTTCTCCTTTCTTTTTCTCGCTCTCGATTGCTTTGATTGGTTAAGAGCCGAATGTGGCCTTGTTGGTGAGAGTTAACCCTTGGTATTGAAACCGATTGCATTATAGGCCATTTGGATTTTGGATACGAGCAAGTGGAGCATTCATTCTCTGATCAGCCAAGTGGGGGTAAGTATTGGTAAGGGTAGTACTATTGGTTGATTCCTTTATTTCATTAAGCCTAGTTAATTAGAGATTAATAGTTCTCTTTGAAGGTGGCCGATTGTTGGAAGGAAAGCCTTTGTGGTTCGGGTTTGGTAGGAAACCAAACCAAGAGCGAGGTAAGGGTTCAACACTAACCCTTGTGGTTCTTTTGGTTATGGCCGAATGTCATAGATGCCTAACCCCTATGTTTGGCCGATTGTAGGAGTTAGCAATCGAGGGACTTAGATCGCTTTGGGTCGATTTCTAGGCTCAGATTATCGTGTGTGTAACTAACACCTTCGATACTTAGTAAGATTATTAATAAACTGCTTGCTCGTTAAAAATTATAACAATTATGATGGACAATGGGATACCCAAATAGGGTATGTGTATGATTCGGGTAAGTCTGTTTCTATTATGAGTACTATTAATGAAGTATGATATCATGATCTATGTTATGTATGTATGCTATGAGAGGTAATGCTTGGTATGTTGGCATAATATGCATGACTTGTATGAGAGGCATGATTACATGAGTATGGTATGTTGATGGGTGATATGAGAGGAGGGAGCAAAGTGATATTTTGTCTTTGACGAGCACCGGTGCTTTGGTAGCACACTTTGTGACTTTGGGTCACCAGAGGTTTGGCACCTCCAGAGGTTTGGTACCTCAGCCTCGTCCCAGCTGGCTCAAGCACCACGCTGGGTTGGCCCCACAGATGATTATACTGATTGACGCCAGTGTTTTGGTAACACACGATGGGTTGGCCCCATCACCGATTTGTGACTACGGTCACCGTGCTTTGGTAGCACACTCGTGTCTTTGGGACACCGAGGTTTGGCACCTCATTGCGACTTGTCCCCGTGGTTTGACCACCGTGGGGTTGGCCCCACTTGAGATATGGGATCGTCTCGCTAGTGTTTTGGTAACACACGATGGGTTGGCCCCATCATTGGATTTGTGACTTGGTCACCAAAGGCTTTGGTAGCACAATTGTGTCTTTGGGACACCAAAGTTTGGGACCACATTGATGGATAATGTGTCTTTGGGACACCAAAGTTTTTGGTAACACATTGTGACTATACGTCACCAGGTGGTTTGGCACCACCAAAGGTTTGGTACCACACGGGGTAGAAAAGGTGATATGGATGGTTAGGATCGGGTTGCATTAATTATGTTGCTTTGTATGACGTGTGTTAGCATGTGGTTTATTCGGGAGCGAGATTTACACATCGAGTCACTCGACTCACCCTCTCTTTGACATTTCAGTGACTCGTGAGACGCGGACTTGGAGCCGGGATGGACTCGGGTGCACATGCCATGCTCTAATAAAAGCTTTGCTCGAGATTATTGCATTTGGGTACTTTAGTTTATTTACTTTTATTTGGGTTTTATCTTGGATTTGTAAAAGCCTTTTTAAGATGTGCTTTATAATGTTTATGCTTTACGTTGGATTTTAATATGTCAGAATGAAAATAACTTGGTACGAATTTTATTAAAATTTGGAAAGACGACGCTTTCAAACCAACAAAGCGATATGTTTTTGAACTATACCATCGGGTATCACACCGTTTTTATAATTAAATGAAAAACAATCGGATTCAAACTTGAAACCAAAAATTTTTCTAAGACTGAATGTTCTAGTAACAATATTCAACAACTTGTTTTCGAAAAGAAACAAAGTTTTATCAAGTTTAACTAGTACAACCTCAAAATTTTCAAATACGTTTTCCCTCGTAACATACCAGATTCGGTCGTGGTGTTTGGACCGGGTTTGGGGTGTTACAGTATCGTTCCCACGTACCTTCGAACTCGCACAACATCTCAACATATCCTCAAGTATCTGAATAGTTCGCTCAGATTGACCGTCTGTCTGCGGATGAAAGGCTGTACTAAAATGAATTTTAGTACCTAAAGCATCTTGCAACTTCTTCCAAAACCGCGATGTAAATCTCGGATCTCTGTCTGAAACAATGGAACTCGGTACACCATGCAATCTCACAATTTGTGATACGTACAATTCAGCAAGTTTATCGAGTGAATAATCTGTACAAACTGGCACAAAATGAGCTGATTTAGTCAGTCTATCAACTATAACCCAGACGGCATCTTTCTTACTCGGTGTCATGGGAAGACCGAATACAAAATCCATTGTGATTCTATCCCATTTCCATTTAGGTATCATGATTGGCTGAAGTAGTCCGGATGGCACTTGATGCTCAGCTTTTACTTGCTGACAAACTAAGCAATTAGAAATAAATTCAGATATATCACGTTTCATGCCAGGCCACCAATAGAATTGTTTCAAATCGTATACATTTTCGTGCTACCTGGATGTAACGATAGTCGACTGCTATGAGCCCCACTCAGAATCATCTGAATCAAATCTAAGTTCTTCAGAACACACATTCGGCTTTTAAAATTCAAACAGTCATTTGTATCAATTTGAAAATCTGACTCTGCATCTTTTTCACACTGAATTCGCCTAGCAATCAAATCTTTGTCAACTTTCTGTGCATCACAAATTTGCTGGATAAACATCGGTCTTGCTTGTAACTCGGCTATGATCGAACCATCACCGCATATAGCCATCAATGCGCTCATTGCACGAAGAGCAAACAATGATTTCGACTTAACGCATCTGCAACAACGTTAGCTTTTCCCGGATGATAGTCAATTACCAATTCGTAATCTTTTAACAATTCCAGCCATCTGCGTTGTCTTAAATTCAGGTCTTTTTGAGTCATTAAAAACTTCAGACTTTTATGATCCGGGTAAACATGGCATTTCTCGCCGAATAAGTAATGACGCCAAATCTTCAGTGTGAACATAATGGCTGCAAGCTCCAAATCATGCGTCGGGTAATTTCTTTCATGCGGCTTCAATTGTCTCGATGCGTAGGCTACTACTCTACCTTCCTACATCAATACACAGCCCAAACCACTTAAGGAAGCATCAGAATACACAACAAATTCTTTACCCGATTCAGGCTAAGCTAATAGTGGAGCTTCGATCAAAAGGGCTTTCAACTGCTCGAAACTTTTTTGACACTTCTCTGACCACTCAAACTTGACATCTTTCTGTAGTAGCTTTGTCAAAGGTGCAGCTATCACAGAAAAACCTTTCACAAACCGTCTGTAATAGCCCGCAAGTCCCAGAAAACTTCGAATCTCGAAAACATTCTTCGGTGGTTTCCAATCAAGTATAGTCGAAATTTTATTCGGATTGACTCGAATACCTGATGCTGAAACAACATGTCCCAAAAAGCTGACTTCTTTCATCCAGAACTCACACTTACTAAACTTTGCATACAACTGTTGATCTCTCAAAGTTTGTAGTACTAATCTCAAATGCTCAGCATGCTCGGTTTCATTTTTGGAGTAGGTCAGTATATCATCAATAAACACTACTACAAACCGATCCAAAAACTGTCTGAAGACTCGTTTCATTAGATCCATAAAAACAGCAGGTGCATTAGTGAGTCCAAAAGGCATAACCAGAAACTCAAAATGTCCGTACCTCGTCCGGAATGCAGTCTTTGGCACATCTGTATCTCTGACTTGCAACTGATAATAACCTGATCTCAAATCTATCTTCGAAAATACTGAAGCCCCTTTCAACTGATCAAAAAAATCATCAATCCGTGGTAACGGGTACTTATTCTTTATAATCACCTTATTCAGTTGCCGATAATCAATACACATTCGCATTGTTCCATCTTTCTTCTTCACAAAAAGAACTGGTGCACCCCAAGGGGAAAAACTCGGTCGTGCAAAACCCTTATATGTCAATTCTTGCAACTGCGCTTTTAACTCTTTTAACTCTGTAGGTGCCATCTGATACGGAGCTATCGAGATCGGAGTCGTTCCCGGTACTAATTCAATGCCGAACTCAATCTCTCGTACTGGTGGTAAACCCGGTAGTTCTTCAGGAAACACGTGTGGGTATTCACACACAACTAGTACAGATTCAATATGCTTTTCAGACATTTTATTATCCAGTACATAGGCCAAATAAGCTTCGCACCCTTTTCTCACATACTTCTGGGCTAACATCGAAGATATTACTGTAGGAAACCCACTTAAATCACTAGATTCAATTCTGATGATCTCACCGTTCTGGCATCTCAAATCAATAAGCTTTCTTTTGCAATTTACCACTGCCTCATGTGAAGTTAACCAGTCCATCCCCAAAATTATGTCAAACTCATCGAAGGGCAACAACATTAAATTGTCGGCTGGGAAGCAAGAATCCCGAATCATCAATGGGCAACCTCTACACACTTTATTAACAAGTACGTATCTACCCAAAGGGTTGGACACACGAATCACAAACTCAGTAGACTCAACTGGCAGAGTCTTACCGAATACTAGAGTTTCACACACATATGAATGAGTCGAGCCAGATCAATCAATGCTATCACAAGAGTATTATAAAGGGTGAAAGTACCGGTAATGACATCGGGAGGAAGCATCCTCTCTCTCTCGTAGCATAAGCTCTAGTCGGAGCTCTAGCCTCGAATCGAATCTGCGGTGTTCTTCATTCCTCTCTCGACTACCACCTACATTGCCCGAATGTTTGGGTGGCTCGCTTCAGATCGACGCTGTTGCTCGACTTAATGATTTGAATCGATTTCGCTTTCACCTAACATCGGACATTCTCTAATAAAATGATCTGACGATCCACATTTAAAACAAGACCGATCATGGAATCTGCAACTCTCGGAATGCCATTTCCCACAGTGCTTGCATTCAACTCGATTCTGTGGAGCGTTACCAACACTGGCCACTGAGGTAGCTCGGGAGCCTCATCGAGGTCTATCACTTCTAGGTAAATCAAGTAGCTTTATGTCTACTGAAATCATCTCTCGAACTTTTAGATGTGGAATGGAAATTCTTACCCGATGATCTCTTTCGAGTGTCTCTAACTTCTCTCTCACCTTTTCTTTCTTTCTCCCCCCGAGCTCTTCACTTTTTGCAAGCTCGCTCGACTAGGGTCACAAATTCCTTGATTTCAAGAATACCAACAAGCAACTTTAAATCGTCATTCAAACCGTCTTCGAACCTTTTACACATAATGGCTTAAGTTGATATACACTCCCGAGCATATCGGATCAATCTGACAAATTTTCGCTCATATTCAGTCACGGTCATTTGCCCCTGTTTTAGTTCAAGAAATTCTTTACGTTTTTGATCGATGAACCTCTGGCTGATATATTTCTTGCGAAATTCATTCTGGAAGAAATCCCACGTCACTTTTTCTTTTGGAACCACTGATACTAGTGTCTTCCATCACTGATATGCAAAGGTCCCAAGTAAAGATATAGCACACTTCGTGCATTCGCCCTGAGTACAGATAGCTCATCAAGTACCCGAATAGTGTTATCAAGCCACATTTCGGCTCGCTCTGCGTCATCATCATCATTGGCCCTGAATTCTTCGGCCCCAAATTTCTGGATTTTATCAACTGGAGGCCTACTAGATCTCATCGGATCTATCATCGGGGGTGCTGAAGGAATCGGAGTTGGATTATTCGGGGGTGGAGGTTGGGGTACAGCTGGGTTAGTCTGAATAAACTGGGTAAACCACTTGTTCATCATCTGATAGAAGGCTTGTTTAGCCTCCCCCTTATGGCTACCCGAAACTGGTCGAGAGTCTACCGGCACTGATTCCCGTGCACTGTCAAGCGCTACACTCTCAACATCATCCGCTACGGCTCTTTCAGAATCAGTGTCCATTTACTATATAAAACACAGTTCAGAGTGTCAGAAGTCACCACACTATCAATATATAACAAAGGCATGTATAGCTAGACTCTCACGCGCTACGGTAGTCCTAGAATCGACTAAACCGTAGCTCTGATACCAATAAATTGTAACACCCCTAACTCGTATCCATCGCCAGATTAGGGTTATGAGGCATTATTAAACTAAACTCAATTCCAAAGTAGACTTTCAATTTAATTCAAGCACGAGCAATGTAATCATTACTATATTATATTACAACCCATTAAAAATGTATAACTAGTTTTATTACTAGTACTTATTACACACACATGTCTGAATCACATCACTCTAACATTCATGACATATATATATTTATAAATATTTTTGAACCATATCTCAACTTATTTCAAATTATGACATATATCGGGTATCAATCAAAATTCATATAACATAAGCTGAGTTTCATTTATATTACTATAAAACATATGCATATTAAATCAATTGAACCATTATACCATTTAATAATCAATTACATAAACAAGCATATTAATGTTACACCTTGGCCGAATATACTGTTTCACCATTCATTTGAATTCAAAACTAACAACCAAGAAATATATTCATTCCTTACCATTAATTATTGGATCTATGTAACCAACTATCACATATATATATCTCATTATAAAAGTATAAATATCAAATAGCCAAAATTACTTAAGCATAGCATTATATGATTCTTACTAAACATATCAAGCCTATACTATTTACCCTAAGGCCGAAACACATGTCTTACTCAAATATTATTAGTAAAATGTAATAAGCAAGTACACATAACTTCACCTTAATCGCGATCATGCATGCATCATAAACATGGCAAACATATAAAAAAAAAACAAAATTAAGTTTGCTAAAACCATTACCTAACATATATATACCAATTAAGCACATTCCACATGTGATATAGACCATGACCAAATTTAAAACATCCATTAACCTTATAAACAACTATGAAATCCAAAACATGGAAATGATACTTAACCAAAAGAAATAGCCATTTTCGCAAGGCTATATTTATATACAAGATCAAAAATCATCTGTTTCAAAAACTTAGTCTAACTTATACATGCCTTTCGAATAAAACTAAGATAAGTGTACCAAAAGTTTGATAGTGCGATTGACTTCTTAGATGATCCTCCGAGTCCGTAGCTTGAGTGAAAGATCTATAAAATAGAGATAGATAAGAGCACACACACGAAAAGCTTGCTAGCTTAGTAATCCATAAGTAAACATATACTTATATAAGTAACATATATATATATAACCATTCGAGTCAATATCCTCTATCACTAGTTCGAACATAATCAATACATAACCTATTTTATTCATAAAGTCGAAACAATTAAATATCATTGATGCACTTGATGCTAAAGCTTTACCTTTCTTATTCACATACACCAATCATTCAATATATCTAAGACATATGTACATACTAAATGCTTATTTCATCAACTAAATACATTCATGCTTCCAAATAATTATCATCACATGATATAACTTGCATATACATATTCATTCATCTCAAACAAGTTAATGTGTAAAACCTTCATTTATTCAAATACTTTTTTTACGTACCTCTCTGTCGAATTGATACGAATCATATTTCTAATCAGAACTTCCTCGACATGTTCATAACTTGTTTTTCATGCGCTTAAAGTTAGATTACTTTCACCGGCACTAGGCCTGCTGGACTTAAAGTCTAAAATATATCACCGGCATTAAGCCTACTAGGCAATAAGCCCGAATCGTTTCACCGGCACGTGGCCTGCTAGGCTAAAAGCCCGAACTATTTTACCAAGATTAAGCTCGCTAGGCTCGGCTCGAATAACTCACCTAAGCACAAGGCCCGCTAGGCTCAAGCCCGAGTAACAACATAATTAAACCTTCAATATATATTTATAAATGCCAACATCACAACCAAATCATATACATCATATTGCATCCACTTATCATATCGAAAACATATATTTCTTCATATCACATTATCAATATATATATATATCAAATCTAATTTAACACCTTTATATTCGGCTAACACATGATTCCATAGTCAACATTATTAAATTTTATTCTTTAACATGTTTATAACTAACTCTTTAACATGTAAGTACTTAATGACTTACCTCGGTTGTCGATAGTCTGTGCGAATCGACTATTCGAGAACCTTCGTCTTTCCCCGATCCAATTCCGTTTTCCTTTGCTCTTGATCTAAAACACATTAAAATTTAGCTCATTCAAGTACATTTCATCTCAATTTAGTCCCTAAGCACATAAATAGGCAAATTACCATTTCACCCCTAGGGTTTTACATTTTTACACTTTAGTCCTAATTGCACAAAACACAAAATACACATTATTTCAATACAACACTTAAGGGCCGAATATGTATAAGGACTATATAAGTCCATTTTTTCATTTATTTTGCAATTAAGCCCCTCTAAAATTTCATTTTTACAAATTAGCCCAAAATACTCAAATTTACCAAAATTTCCAATGCAAAATATACTAATTTTTAACATATCATTTATATAAAATCATAAAACACCAAAAATCAGAATAATATAGCAATGGCCGAACCTCATGCATGCTCATTTTCGAAAATTCTAACATGGGTCAAGTACAGTTCGAAGCAACGATCTCAAAAAGCGTAAAATTTATCAAAAACTAACTAAAAACTCACCTTCAATTTTAGCTTCAAAGTGCCAAAATTTCAAAGAGTTAAAAGCTTATTTTCTTCCTCCACATTCAGCCATGGATGAGTGAAAAGATGATGGCTTTCTTTTCTTAATTATTTTAACATATATTAAGTAAATACCAAAATTACTAAACTAACCTTATAATTAAAAATAACTAAACATTTTAACTTAAGGACAAACTTGTCCATGGCTGGCCACTAACATCTAAAATGGGTTCTTTACCCATTATATACTTCATATTATAAAGCCATGATCAATTAAGTATATTTCACTTTAGTCTACCACTTTTTCACTTTATGCGATTAGGTCCTTTTTATCAAATTAAGCACTCAAACGATAAAAATTTTCTATGAAACTTTCACACACATCAATTCACATATAATAGACTCAAAATATCATATTAAAATATTTCTCGAACTCAGATTCGTGGTCCCAAAACCACCGTTCCGATTAGGGTCAAATTCGGTCTGTTACATTTATATTAATGTGAATGTGGCCATAGGTACCATGCAATGGTACAAAGTACTCAGGTGCGTTTTCCTACTCCTACTAGGATTATAACGTGAACTGTTATATCATATGTGAAATTATAAGAATATGAATTAAAGAATGGGACATAATCTGTGCATGATATGTATGACATGGGCATTTGGGTTATTATGCAAGGGGAAGTAAATGTGGTGACTTCGGTTACATTATCTGAATGTGGTGACTTCGGTGTCGAATATCTGAATGTGGTGCTTTTTGGAACGAAATATTATCTGGTGGCTACGCCACAATATTTATAAGGGCGATGAGCACGTCGACTGCAGCGACTGCCTTCGATGGTGTGTAGCGGATGGAGGGTTGACTTAGTAGTCCCCACGGTGTGCTCGTTGGTACGGGTGATGTGTAGCGGATGGTACCTAGGTTTGGGTTCGGGTTTGCATAATATTATTTAAATGTTGTATGTACATGTATGATTTGATATGCCTGAATTTGTTAAGACTTAGTGTTGTGGTTACACATTGAGTCTGTTGACTCACCCCGTTGTAGGAACATTTTTCAGGTGACGAACAGTGATGGACCTGCCTGCGAGGCTTAGGGGTGGCCATGCTCAGCAAGGAATTTATTTTATTTGGACTTTTTATTTTAAGTACTTGAATTTAGTTTTGGGTTTTATTTTGATGTAATAAGGCCATAGTTGAACTACTTTATTTTACTTTAATTTATTATGTTTATGAATGTTTATCAATTAAAGATTAAGGAAATTTATTTTAAAATAAACTCTAAAGGTTTTGTCACCTAAAATTAAGGGTTTTTAATATAAGATAAACTTGTTTTCAACTCGAGCCCAACCTAAAAACAATCTTTCTTTCAAAACACGCAGTTTTTCTCCAAAGTAACAAAAAGAACTTTGAACCGGTTTACATCGAGGAACAGATCCGGTCAAGGCTCGTGGGCCGGGTGTTGGGGTGTTTCATGCCTGCGAAGAACCATATAAACCATCAAAATTTTATGTAGCAGTTCTACTTGATTTGATAGCGCGGTCACTGTGTCGAGGATGAAAACTCCGGCTCCTTTGGCTGGCCTTGTTCTTGTAACTTGCCACTGATAGTTGTTCAGTGACATCTCCTCTATAAACTCGTAGGCCACTTCAGGAGTTTTGTTATTCAGGGTTCCGCCAGCGGCTGAATCGATTAATTGTCTTGTTGAGGGGTTCACACCGTTGTAAAAAGTCTGCACCTGTAGCCACAAGGGTAGTCCATGGTGCGTTCACCTTCTCAACAAATCCTTGTATCTCTCCCATGCGTCGTAAAGTGTCTCTTGATCCATCTGCACAAAAGAAGAGATATCATTCCTTAACTTGGCCGTTTTGGCCGACGGAAAATATTTTAATAAAAATTTTTCAGTCATTCGATCCCATGTAGTGATTGACCCTCGTGGAAGAGAATGCAACCACTGTTTGGCCTTATTCCTCAGAGAAAAGGGAAATAACTGAAGACGGATGGAATCATCAAAAACGTCATTTATCTTGAAGGTATCGTAGAATTCTAGAAAATTTGCTAAGTCTGTGTTAGGATCCTCATCCTGCAAGCCATCAAACTGATCAAACTATTGGATCATCTGTATAGTCTTAGGTTTCAGTTGAAAATTATTTGCAGCAGTAGTAGGCCTAACAATACTAGACTCAGTTCCTGTTAAACTAGGTTTAGCATAATCATACATAGTTAGAGAGCATGATTTTTGGCCATCTCTGGAGGTGGCGGATGATTTTTAGCCATTTCTTTTGTAATATTCATTTCGGCTTCTTGTTCTTCTTCTATGTAGTTTAAGCTTCGCCTTATCTATCTGCGATTTCTGTGGACAGTACCTTTAATATCACTGTTGTAAATTAGGGGTCCTGTCGGGTTCCTTCTAGTCATAAACTAGAGGTACCTGAAAGGAACAAAAGAAAATTTAGCAAAGTCTAAAAAAATAAAAGTATATTGCAAAAATAAAATAAATATGACTAAACTAATAATAATTAAGCATTCTTAATATTTTAGTTCCCCGACAACAGCTCCAAAAACTTGATCATTGTTTTATACGATGTCAAAGTCTTAAAATTTATAAAAAAGAATGATCGAACCTGAAAACTAACTATGACAATGATTTAAGGCAAGCGCACTTATCGAACAGTAGTATAGTTTAGGCAAGACCAGAATGTCGAACCCAAAGGAACCAAAAGTACTAATACTAACTCTCTTTTTATTATTTAGCCTAAGAATTAAGGGAATTGTTTATCTAATCTAAATTTAACTGACAACTAAACTAAAGACTCTAAGACAACGAAGAATGAAATTGTGAAAATAACTTGAGGAAAAACCAATTGATTAAAACGACACCCAAGGAAGAATCCACCTAGACTTCACTTGTTATCTAACTCTGAACCAGACGATTTATTCATTTGACTTGATCCGTAAGATTCCCTAAGTTATATTAGTCCCTCTCTCGAGGCAACTAACTTCTAACCTTAGGTTGATTAATTGAAATCTCTTTCTAATTAAAACCCCTAGAATCGCATTAACTCGATCTATGGACTCCCATATTAGGTTTTACCCTAATATGGAAAAATCTCGTCACCCTATCTCTAGGCGTGCGATCAACTCCGCTTAATTATGCTAGATCTACTCTTAGGCAGGGACTTTTGCTCCTCCACCTAAGCACATCACACTTGAATTAATATCCCAGAAATATCAAAACAAGAATTAAGAACATATAATTAAGAACAAGTCAAATATTTATCATATAGTTCAGCAAACGATAGCAAGATTCATCTTAGGTTTCATCCCCCTCAGGTATCTGAGGGTTTAGTTCATAATAATAAAAGAAAACATCTCAAAAGAAAAGATAAAACAAAACATAAGAAATCCCTAAAACCCCTTGAAGGAAATGAAGGAGAGATCCTCCGTCTTGAGTATAATTTCGGCTTCTTGAGATTAATCAACTGGCTATCTTCGAGTAATTCTCCACAAATCTGCCCTCTTTGGCCTAGCTGGACACCTCCTGACTAAAGCCCTGGGTTCCCCCTTTTTAGGTCATACTTAGGGTGTTTATATAGGCTTCTGAATATGTTTCTTTTTCCCCTAGTATCCTAATCCGAGTGAAACTCTTCTTTCTCACGGCAGGGGCATGCCCATGGCACACTCCCATGTAAGTTGTAGCCAGGCCGTGTTCGAACCTGTTGAATTGGGCACCGTCATGTGGTCTTGGGCCCAGGTTGTGTGGATTTCGTGATATGGCCTATTTACATCGTTTTGGGCCCATTTTCCATTCTTTCCATCATCCGGTGCTCTTCTGAGTATAAAACATAAAAATAAAGGATTAAGAGCACCAAACTACATAATTCAAGGCTTAAATCATCCAAAAGCATGCTAAATGTGGGCTTAAAATATGTTACTTTTACGGTTTATCACATGTAGTTACCTGTATCACTTACAACATAGTCGTAACTTTTTTCACTTTTGACACAAGCTTTAAATTACCCATTGAACCAGTTGAATACCAAAGGATACCCGACAAGCCTCACACAAGAGGGTACGATGCCGATGCCATGTCCCAGACATGGTCTTACACTAGCTCTCATCTTAATGCCAATGCTATGTCCCAGACATGGTCTTACACTGGCTCTCATAATGTGGCCGATGCCATGTCCCAGACATGGTCTTACACTAGCACACATATCAATGCCGATACCATGTTACAGACATGGTCTTACACTGGCTCTCATAATGTGGTCGATGCCATGTCCCAGACATGGTCTTACACTGGTTCTCATAATGTGGCCGATGCCATGTCCCAGACATGGTCTTACACAAGCACACATATTGTAACATCCTAAAATTCAGAATTTTATGTTTTGCATTATATCATGCGATAGGCTAGTTAAGGGTGTTACTTGTGTATGTTTAGGGGTTCTAAGATGGCTTAGGGTTGATGTAACACCCCAAACCCAGCCCATTTACTCTGACCGAATTTGGAATGCCACTACGGAACACTTTCGAAAAATATTCTTACTTAAGAGTAAAACCGTTGTAAATTTGTTCCCTTTAATAAAACATTTTCGTGACTTGTAATATTCTAAGTAAAAATCAAAGTTTGTTATAAAAACATCGGATTCAAGCTCTACTTGAGAAAATAAAACCAATTGCAATCAACCTTTAAATCATCCATCCATAATAGGGCATAATAATAAAGTTTCTTAATAAAGGTACTTAAATATTTTAATGGGCCTTTTTTACATTAAACACTTAATCGGAATAATGAAAATGTAGATACTTAATAAATCAATCAAAATGTCCTTTTTCATAAAATCCACTTCCTCATGGCCACCTTTGTATCCTCTCCGACCCGGTCCAAGCTTTACGCACCACCTGAAAGGGTTGAGAAAAATTGAGTGAGTCACCAAGACTCAGTGCATAGTTAATACACATGTCCTCACATATGGGCTTATCCCATATCCACACAATCCATATATATAAACATGCAATTATAAATATGCAATTATGAATATACATTTATAAATATGTAATTAAGAAGCTCAACCCACATAGTGATCCACATATCTTATCTTAGCAGACTTACTGCTCAAGGTCGTGGCCAAGCCACCGATCACATAGTGATCCACATATCAATCAGTTCACAAATCATCAATTGCGAATGAAGCACGAGGCTAGCATTAGACCACTCATATAGTGTACACCCTTTTCTCCAATAGTCACATTCCAGTTCCCATGCATAAATATATGTACCATGGTAACATATTACTCAAAACAAATATACATCACATGCCATCACATTTTTATACATTCATCAATAATTAATTATTATCGCAAATCACTGAAAGGTTAATATCTTAACCACTAACCTGATTATTCGATCACTTACCTTGGTATCCATACTCTTAGCCTTTATTTCGGCTAACATGCACAACATATACATTTACATAAAATATTACACGCACAACACATATAACAAGCAAGAGAACAGTGCGATAACTACGCACCTGACTATAGCGAGATTTTGATCTATCGATTCTAACAAAGTCTAAAATCCCGAAAGCTTCTGTTATTTCTATCGTTTTGCCCCTAGAACACATAACCAAAATTGGTCACACTTAATACCAATAATATGGCCTTAGGCCGAATACCATGAGTCATTTACCTTGAGCACTTCAATTCCCGAAAGAGTCATTTGTGCTCCTTAACACTAGCTACACACAAACAGAGCACATCATTATAGCCTTATACACATTCGGCCACAACTAAGGTCAACATTAGGTTATTATCAAAACCCAAAACATAGCCTATGGCCGAAAGTCATACTAAAATATTGCAAAAATCGGCTAATACATGAACAAAGGCCCTTGGCCAAAAGTCACACCTCCTTACCTTATTAACTAAATACCGAGAACCACCTCTTGAATATGGGTTGTTGAAATCTCTTATCTTAATCTCTGCAAATCCTGAAGGACTCCTTTAATGCTCTCTAAAGTTGGCACGAAAGAAACACATTAATGTGGTTTTATGCACATTCGGCCACCCCTTCATAGAAATCAAGGTCTACCCTTGATTTCGGCATACA
The DNA here is from genome assembly GCA_025503065.1 of Gossypium bickii. Classification (NCBI taxonomy): domain Eukaryota; kingdom Viridiplantae; phylum Streptophyta; class Magnoliopsida; order Malvales; family Malvaceae; genus Gossypium; species Gossypium bickii. Next base: position 39,373,237 of record CP106711.1, read on the forward strand.
AAAGAATAAAGACCAAATCAATTGCAAAAAGGGTGAATACACTTACCATTGCCCTCGTTGCTTAGCACATATGAACACTCCATGAATCACTCTCCTAGGTTCGGCCACAACCAATAAATAGAGTGCTATCTCCAACTTTCGGGTCCAAAGCCAAAAATATATCACCCTAGGAAGTCCTATATTCGGCCAAAGCACCACAAGAGGAAGAGAAGGAAACTTCGACATGGCGTAGTGACTAAAGGATTCCGGCTTAACAACAATGTAAGGAAGCCATGCAATTAACATTAGCTAGCCGAAAACTCCTAGCTCCTTCCAAACCCAAGCTCACCCCTTTCTTTCTCCCTTTTCTGGTCAAGAATCAAATTGGTAAGAAGAGAGAAATCAACAAAGAAATTCGACACCCACATGCTCTATTCAAAATCGGCCATACACAAAAAGCAAAGAAATGAGAACAAGAAGGAGGCATTCGCCCAACATAGAATGAAGAAAGAAAAGCAAAACAAGGCAAAGGCTACCTCCCTAGCTAATTCAAAATCGAGAATGAATGCTCCAAGGAAGGCCACATTCGGCCATGCTCAAGTGGGAGGGAAAACAAGACAAAACCATGCAATTTGGCCATGCTTTCCTATTTTCCAAGCCGCACATGCTCTCCCTTTTTGCTAATTTTCTTACATCAATTTCCATTGTTTAATCCCTCCTTCATCACCTTACCCATCCTTTAATTATAATAATAATAATAATAATTTATAAACTATCCCGTCATTCTAAGCAAACAAAAATAATAATAAAAACAATGGTTCATTCCCATGCTCCTGCAGCTAAATAATAAAAACAATAAATAAAAGATTGAAGCTACATACTTCAAAACAATTAAAATAATAAAACAATAATAAAAATAACACAAGCAGCAGCTCCTTATGCTGCATGCGTGCATGGGCCATGCACCCTTTCCCACGCAGGCCAAAATAAAACAAGGCCAAGCTGCAGCCCCCAGGTCTCGAACCCGAGACCTGGAGAGAATCCTCCAAGCTTCCTGCCATTCGACCCTTTGCGCATTTCGTGCTGTTAAACGCGTCGAAATTCTTTTAAACCTTACTCACAGGCGTCCCTTGCTTGACGCAAAAATAAAATAAAGCGCAATCAAGCGCTGCCTTCAGGACTCGAACTCTAGACGTTATGGAGTTATGTCCAAGCCCCTAAGTGGCGCATAGAAGCCACTCTGCCAGGGCATTTTATATGCCACAACCTTACAAATTTTATTTTTAAGGCCTCCATCACCCAATTTCCACTTTTAACCCAAAATTCCCAAAATTTTCCAAGGTATCCCATTTCAATCTGAGAGTTTTAGGAACTCTAAAAACACATCAAAACTACTCTTGAGGCCCACTAACACTTGAGTTATTTTCCAAACTCGGAACCCCTATTTCGGGATATTACACTTGAGTTGGGCCTTAGCAAAATTTTTTTGTATAAGCACTTTAAGGAGAGAAGGTAAGCGGCGTCATGACTTAAGGAAATATGTGTGTATTTTGCTAGCACAAGAAGAGCTAGTAGCAAAGTGGTGAGGTGTCACATGAAGGAGCTTAAGGGGTGGTGTTCGAATTCCACCTATTGCAACTTTTGGGATTTAATTTTTGTGCTAATCATGAAATACATGTAAGTGTCGGCCATGGCTCTAAGGAAGGAAAGGAAGACTTTCTATTGATGGAAAGAACACAAAGGAGGAGAGTAAGGAGGAGATCAAGGGAAGAATAAGAAAAAAATTAAGGAAAGGGATAAAGGGGCGGATATGTTGGCCGAATATTAGGAGTTTCATGGGGAAAGAAATTTGGTCAACACTCATCTTTTTGGTAAAGGTGGTACACGATTTTCGTAGGGAGAAAAGGGGAGTCGAAATTCTTTTGGCCTTTTTGCAAGTTTGTGCATGAAAGGCTTTCATTTCTTTTTAACATTTTTGTGCTCACTTTTCCAATCTTTTCCCTTTGATTGCCGAATTTTCTTAGGCACTTTGAGAAGTTTTTGTTCCATTTGAAAGTTCTTTTCTTTTGACCATTTGGTACTTCTTTTCTTGCCTAAAACCGTAACCTTAAAGGATACTTCCTCTTCTTTTTCTCATCTTTTCATAGTTTGCTTTTCTTTTCTTTTCTTTCTCACCATTCTCCAATCTTCCTCTTTTTCATTAGTCAATAATACTTGATGGCCGAATCTTCCTTGTCCTTTTCTCTCTAAATAGTCGAACCTTATAGCACTTTATCTTTTATTCATTTTCCTTTGTGTTGGGCACTCTCTTCCTTGACTGAAACGGGTAAGTGATCTCTTTCTTTTCTTTTCATTTTCTTTTCTTCATAGCCGAATATGTACCCCTTAACATTGGATGGTTCATTAAACCGTAATATCACTCTCTCCTACTCCCTCATATCGTGATCATCTCCATTTTGTAGTGTTCTTGTGGGTTGGCCGAATATCACAACCTTGCCGACTCATCTTTAGCTTTAAGTCGAATCGGTGGGAGTCGGATCTATCATTAAGGTAAGGAGTTTCTTCATGATTCATTTTGATATCTCTCATTGCTTGGTTATTCCGTTAAAACAGATCGATGGTTATGTTTAATTATTTATTCTAGGGACTAAATCACTCGTTTTTTTCTACTCGTTGGTCCTTCAGAAGTAGTGGTAAGCCGAAACCCTCTCCTTAGACTTTCTCTCATCGTAGTATTATTCTAACCGAGACTTTTCCAATGGAGGCAAGTGGTAGCGATACTAAAGGAAAATCGATAGGAGGGCAAAAAGGGAGTGGACTTGAAATCTCTACTCCTAAGTTCAAATGTAGGGCGGTATCAGCAGTTCGGGATTTCCCACCGGGTTATGGACCATCTTCCGGTGAGAGTAGGCAAATCGTAGTTGTTCGCGATACTAAGGGTAAGCATTTCTAGATCATTGATATAGATTTGGATTAAGAAAATCTATTTTGTAAGTTAATCAAGTATTATGGTGTCATAGGTGCCGATGATCAAGGAGGTTTAGTTCTTACCGTAATCAGGTGTGTAACCTCACACCGAAATCCCGTAGATTCGTGATTCACTATCATGTTGGAAAATAAATCGTTGTTGCTTACAATTCTAATAGCTGTAATATGGCATGAATTAAGAAATTTGCTTAAACAACACTATTTCTAAAGATCCGTCAAAATCGATATTAATTTGCTAAATTACGAAAATGCCCTTATGGGCCGATTTACCAAAATGCCTCTATGGGTCGAATTGCTAGAATGCCCTAGTGGGCCAAACTATCAAAGTGCTTTAATGGGCCAATTAACCGAAATAATTCACTAGATTAATGGTTGTTATATTTCTATGTGGATATTTTATTTTATCATGTATGTTGCATTTATATATATTGCATTGGATGGGAAAAAAATTGTATGGAGAGCAGTGTAGCCTGGTGGCATAGCCACAATTTGTTCACTATTGTGCTTAATTATGATTTCGGTGGCTTGACCACAAAAATATTATACAAATAGTAGCTCGACTGCAAATTGGTGTGAGCGGCCGGGTGGGTGGACTTAATCCCCACAGGTGTGATTTGCTGGTCGGGGGTGTGATGGATGGATGGCTTGGGTTGCATACATTTCTTTTAAATACTGTTATGTAAATGGGCTTAGGCCCAAGATGATGCTATCCGGGTTCAGGCCCTGTGGATGACGGTAAGGGGATTATACACTGAGTTCTTGTAACTCACCCCCCTTTCTTTTCTTAATCCTTGCAGGTAATGTTCAGTGACGAGGACTTGGGGCCATGGATGACTCGGTGGAGGCCATACTTTTGGAATGATATTTTCGAACTTTAGCAAAATTTCTTTTCCACTTTATTTCGTTACTTTTACTATTTTGGGTTAAAGTTGTAATAAGGCCTCTGGAATTTTTATTTTGTTTTATGTTTGACGTACTTATTATCACCCATGAATTGTTTTAACGGGGATTTTTTGAAATCATAAACAACGATTTTTCTTAAAATTTATCAACAAACGGATTTCATAACAAATATGTACAAATAATTTAACTTGGGTTTTCCTTCGAATTATCAACGTTATTTTCAAAAGTCATGGTTTTAAAGTTCACTAGTTCGATTTTCGATTCATCAAACAATCTCTTGAAATTTGTAGTAATTTATCAAATATTTATAGACCAAAATTGTTTTCTTAACTAAAATCAAATAACGTCAACTTTAGTAAAAATCACAAGTTTTTTTATACGTTTTCTTCACGCGACATGCCAGATCCGATCATACCACATGGGCTGGGTTTGGGGTGTTACACATATCAACGCCGATGCCAGGGCTTGGATATCCAATCTATTCCTAAGATTCAACTGGGAGTATACCCCATCAAATTTCATCATGCATATTCATAACAATAATCAAACATTTTATGCAATATCAATTGTTTAGTGCACAATAACAATAGAGTTGTATTATTTACGTACAACTTACCTCGGTATACAAAATATGGACGACTAGTTCGATTTAGTCCAATAGCTTGGTTTTCCCTCGGTCTAGGTTCGAATTCCATGTTTCTTGATCTATAATGATAAAATTTACTTATTTAATCACTACATTAATCAAGACATTCCAAAATTCCTACTTTGGCAAAATTATCGTTTTGCCCTTAGACTTTCACATAATTATGATTTTGCCCCTAGGCTCGTAAAACAATTTTAATCAAATTTCCCCCTTTAACAAGCCTAGTCGAATCTAATTTATACTTGTAACAGCTCACAATTTCTATTATTTCACACATTTACCACTTATTTTATAACTTTTACAAAAAGGTCATTTTAGGTGTTTTCATGAAAAATCCTTTCCCAAAAGTTGTTTATTAAACAACCAAGTTTCATTTTCTTTCATAAAATTTTAGCAGACAATATAAATACTCTCATGGAAAGACCCAAGACTCTCAACCATTTTGCAAAATAGTCCCCCCATTAGCTAGATTAAGCTATAAGGGTTTCAAAAAGAGAAAAATCAACAAAATCAACCACCAAAATCACTTACTTGCAAGAGAATAGCTTGGCTGAAATTTTGAGCTCTCAAAACCCTTAAGTTTGCTGAAATTTTCGGTGGAAGAGGAAGAAGATGGGAAAAGATGATAAATTTTTCTTTGTTTTATTTTATTTTATTCATTTAGTCACCTAATGCCACCAAACTTTGACCAATTTCATGAATTAAAAATTCATGTCCAGCCACCATAATTTCATTGGTCTATTTACTCAGTAAGGACCTCTACTTTAGTGTTCCATTGATATTTAACACCTTTAGCTTGTAGAACACAACTTCCATACTTTATGCGATTTAATCCTTTTTTCAAAATTAAGCATGAAATCGCTAAAATTAATTTACCAAAATTTTCAAACAATAATATAATCATGCCATGACACTTGAAATAATATTAAAATAATTTCTCCGACCTTGAATTTGTGGTCTCGAAACCACTATTCCGACTAGGCCCAAAATCAGGTTGTTACCATTTCTATAAAACAATTCATGAGTTAAACATAATTCAATACCAATGCCATAAGCTTAGCAAAGCCTAATCAACATCACCAACTCACAAGTTAGTGTATCCATCAATAACATAATTGAAATCAACCATAAAATATGTAAATTTCCATATATACAACATCATGTAGTTCATAAATCATTTCATTATGTCATGATCCAATCCAATTACATACCATTTCATTTCCATTTCTTGCCTGTTGAACCATCTAGAATTACATCGGATACTCAAGAAGCTCACACGAAGCGTGCTTTATATATGACCATAACATTTCCTTTACATCAATCTTTGCACGAGCTGTGAAATGGGCCTGCTCACACAAGTTGTGGGTCAGAAAGTAAGCTACACGATGCTACTCACATGAGATGTGGAGAATCTGCAACAAATGTAGAATTTCAGCCATTGGTAGGACATTCAAGACCAGCACCTGAAACATGAAATCCCTAATGACATGTCATTCGTATCCTAAGAATTCATAGGGTTTAATCAGGACTAGATATCAGTCAATTAATCATAGCATTTATACATTTGTATTTTGATTCATTAACATTGAAAATAACATAGTAAACATTCGATTTAAATAACGTTAACACGATTATCGTTCATATGAACTTACCTCAACAATTAGGGTGTAGTAGTTTAATCAAACTAGTCTGAAGCTTTAGCTTTTCTTCGATTAAGTCTGAACGTGGTTTATCTTGATCTCAATAGATAATTTCAATCAATTAAATACTTCTATAATTCAAATTAATCCATATTAATTTTATGCAAAATTACCAATTTGCCCCTAACATTTTAATTTTTCACAATTTAGTCCTTAAGTTCCCAATTTGAAATTTAACCATTTTAATCCTCCATATAGGATAATTGAATTCCTTAAGGACTTATACTAACCCAATTAAACCAACATTTCATAAATTTAACATGAAATTTTACTATTTTCACAAATAAATCCCTAAATTCAATTTCATAAAAAATCACTTAACAAACCTTGTTTATTTTTCAACAAAGATTCATAATCTACAAATTAACATCAAAACCTATTCAAAAACATCCATGGCATAACCCTCAACCTTTAACAATTTTACAAATTAACCCTCGGGCTAGCTAGATTGAGCTAAAACGATCTCAAAAACATAAAACTCCTTAAAAAATGGAGCTTGAATACACTTACATGCAAGGAAATAAGCTTGCCAGGACTAGATATCTTCTCTAATGGTGGAAACGGCTAGGCCTTGAAGACAATGAAAAGATGATAGTTTTCTCATCCTTTAGTTAATTAACATTTAACTAATTTATCAGTTTACTTAATTAACCTTTTAAAACAATTAAAATTTCATTAAAACATATCCATAAACATCCACTATAAACATATATAGTATAACCACCATTCAAGTCCATTAACTTCCCTTTCCAAATCCATTTAGCCCTTTTAACTAATTGTAAACTAAAAAATATATAGGATCTTTCCCATGTAATTTGTCACCTTTTTATTTAAATTCATTGTTAAAGCTAAGTAATTATTTAATAAATTAACAAAATATATGAAAATATGGAATTAGGACATAGAAATTATTAAAATGTGATTTTATGCTTTATTATATAATTTTCATGCATAAAATGGCTTATTTTATATTTATTTGAACATATTATATTTTTAAGACATAAAATGGGTCATGCATGATTAAATTAAATAATAAAATATAAAATTATATTTAATAATTCATTTTAAAATATTTCATTAATAATTTGGGTTGTAATTAACTATTTAAATTGGAAAAATTTTATTCTTTGGTCCTTTAACTTATTGATTTATTTTGGACAGGTCTGATAGCTTTGTTGGATTATAAAAATCGTCCAAATTGAAGACCAAGCCAACCCAAATTCGGCTACACATGGCTGTCCACATAAACCACTTCAGTTTTAATTACACAAGGTCCTTGCAATGTTGAAGAAATTGGAGATTTGCCCGAAGATTTACATTTGACCAAGCCTCAGTCCTGAGTTGTCATGGCTTTTAAATTACTTAAAAATCAAGCAAAATCCAAGTCAAAAGCCACTAAGCATGGCAGGCCACTCATTGAAGAAATGTGAAGATATTAAACCTCGCTATTTTTTAGCAAACTACTCCCCTATTTTCATTTATAAATAAGACCCTATAATATCCAGGATTTAGGGGTTATGCATTTTAACTTAAATGTATGTGCTAGCATGCCTATGTGTGGTTTGAATGTGTTTTGGGGGTTTTGGGAACCGTAGGATGTAGGTGAATGCCATAGAAAAATATTGGATTTTAAGTCTTAAAGGGGAGCTAGGCAAGTTAGGCCTTAAGAAAAATTGTATGTGGAGTTAGACTCAAGTACTAGGCTAGTAAAGTGGCAAGGGAGGCGCCACTTAGAGCTCAGGGGAGTGACGCCTCAGGGAGTGTGCAGGGCCTAGGTTCGAGCAGCAAGGGAAGCATTTGGAGCTTTTATTTTGCAGCAAGGAGGAGCAGTGGTGGACGGCACTGGGACACTAAGTGGATGAGCATTTGATTAAGTGAAATGCATTTGAAATTCGGCTAGGAGAGAAAGATAAGGGTTGACTCATTCAAATATTTTTGAATGAGGGGAGAAGAGGAAAACTAGGAGAAAAATGTGGGATTTGAGAAGAGGGTGAGAGTTGGCCGGCCAAAGGGACTTCTTTGATGACCATTTCGGTCATGTAGGTAGAGGGGAGTAGCCGAAATTTGCTTAAGGGGTTTTTAAGCTTTTCTTTTGCCGAAATTCAGCCCCTTCTCTTCTAAGTTCTCACTCTTTTCCTTCCATACACGAACCACACCGAAGACGCCTCTCTTCCTCACTTGTTCACCTTGGCCGAAACTTCAAGAGACCATTAAGGTCACTTTCTTCTCCATTTTTCTTCTTCACTTTACTCATCCTTAGACCGAAATCTCTCTCTCAATTCCCCATTGCCGCAACACCTCCTTAAGCCTCACACTCTCCCTTTCCATTCTTTAGTGAAAACCGAATTCACCTAGTAATTAAGATCCCCTAAGCCGAATCTTAACTTGAGCCTCACCATTCTTTCTTCCTCTTCCTCACCAAAGCCGAACCACTCCATCATTCATTTCTTCTTCTCATAGTTCTTTCAAAAGCCAAATCCCCTATCTTGTGGCCATAGCCGATTGCATCTCTACCCCTGCTGATTTATTCACTAGACCAAAAGCCTATCATCTTTCTCATCTGAACCGATTTCTCAACTTGAGGTTCTTCTTGCCGATTTCTTGGAGTTTATTGACCATTTACGTTTTGGTCATTACTTTTTCGGTAAGAATCTCTTTTAGGCTGATTTTTTTTCCTTTTTATTTTTCTGACTATTGAAAAACAAAACTCTAATCCCTCCAATTCTCTTTGGTTGAAACCTTGAAGGGGATTTCGGGATTCTTTTGTAGCCATCGGTTGGACGGGAAACTTTCGAGATTTGGATACTCGAGGTAAGGATATTGACATTCGGCCAAGGGCCATTGTCTTTAGTTTAGTCGATTTCTTATCAAGTGTTATGTAGGTACTCAATCGATTCCCAAAGTGAAAGCTGGAAGCTTTAGTATTCTGTCGATCTAGGTATGCCTTGTTCGTTTAAGATCTATGTTTTTAGATTACTACACTCAACCGTTTTCTCTGATTAAGTTAATCTCATGGAGTCGAGATCTAGCCAGTCTAAGGAGAGGATTGGAAGCACAAACCCTACCCTTAAGTTCAAGAAACGATCGGTTTCTGCTGTTCATGATTGGCCACCGGGGTGCGGGCCAGCATCGAAAAGGGATAACCAGTTCAATATTATCCCTGCTGGCGAGAGTGTCGGTATCGATAGTGTTGTTCTCATTGTTATTAGGTGTGTAACCTTACATTAATTCCCGATAGATTAATAGCAATAATATCAAATACGCGTTGGAATGAAATGCGCGGACTTTGTCAACCGATCCAATATCACCCATACCGAGTCCTTCTTAGTAGGCGTAAGGGGAAGCCCACTAATGAAGTCCACAGTGATTCTCTCCCACTTCCACTGTGGAATCATTATCGGCTGAAGCAATCCTGACGGAACTTGGTGTTCAAATTTTTAACTTGCGACACGTCAAGCATTTCCCGAAACTCAGAATCTCCTCGCTTAAGACCAGGCCACCAAAACCGTTCTCTTAGATCTTTATACAACTTGCTGCCTCCAAGATGCATAGCATAGGGGCTACTATGCGATTCCTGAAGAATCCTCTGCCTTATGTCCTCATTCTTCGGCATACAGATCTTGCCCTTTAAACACAATACTCCCTCGCTGTTAACACCATAATCTTCCAACTCCCCACTCTGCACTTGCCGTAACTTAGCACTTAAATCATCGTCTGCCAATTGTCCCTCTTTCACCTCATTCAACCACGTCGGCTTAACTCGCAATTCTGCCAGCAAACTTCCATTGTCATACAAGCTCAGATGTGCGAACATCGCCCTCAGATCCAACACTACTTTCTGACTTAGGGCATCTGCCACTACATTCGCCTTGCCCGGGTGATACTCTATGGAACAATCGTAGTCCTTTAATAACTCCACCCACCTTCGCTGTCTCAGGTTCAGCTCTTTCTGAGTCAGCAAATACTTAAGGCTCTTGTGATCTGTGTAGATTACTGATTTTTCTCCATATAGATAATGCTTCCACACCTTAAGAGCAAAGACCACTGCCGCCAATTCCAAATCATGCGTCGGGTAGTTAACCTCGTGTGGCCTTAGTTGTCAAGACGCATATGCAACTACCTTCTCGTCTTGCATCAATACGCATCCCAATCCTGTATGAGAAGCATCACAATACACCACGAAATCCTTCCTTGCCTCAGGTTGAATTAAAACTGGAGCTTCAGTCAAGACCCTCTTAAGCTTCTCAAAGCTCTCCTGTTGCTTCTCTGTCCATACGAAAGGTACTTCCTTTCTCAACAACTTCGTCAAAGGTGCGGCTCTAGATGAGAACCCTTCTACAAACCTTCTGTCGTAGCCTGCCAATCCCAAGAAACTACGAACTTCAGCCACAGATTTAGGTGGTTTCCAATCCAACACTGCCTCAATCTTCCGAGGATCCACCCTTACTCCTTCCGCGGACACTACATGCCCTAAGAATACGACCTCCTTCAGCCAAATTTCACACTTGCTGAATTTGGCGTAAAGCTTCTTCTCCCTCAACACTTGCAACACAACCCGGAGATGCTCATCATGCTCCTCTTCGGACTTGGAGTACACTAGGATGTCGTCGATGAATACAACAATGAACCGATCCAAGTGAGGTTGAAAAAACTCGGTTCATCATATCCATGAACGTGGCTGGGGTGTTCATCAATCCGAACGGCATTACCAAGAACTCATAATGGCCGTATCTTGTCCGTAAAGCTGTCTTATGAATATCTGCTTCCTTCACCTTAAGCTGATGATATCCAGACCTTAGATCTATCTTCGAGAATACTGCTGCCCCCTTCAGTTGATCGAACAAGTCGTCTATTCTTGGCAACAAATACTTGTTCTTGATGGTCAGCTTATTCAATGGACGATAATCTATGTACATACGCATAGTTCCATCCTTTTTCTTCACAAACAAGAACGGTGCTCCCCATGGAGACACACTGGGTCGAATAAACCCACGATCAAGCAACTCTTGAATTTGAGCCTTGAGCTCAACCAACTCCTTTGGTGCCATTCTGTACGGGGCAATTGACACAGGAGCTGTTCCAGACAGCAAATCAATTCCAAACTCCACCTCCCTATCCGGGGGTATTCCAGGTAATTCCTCCTGAAAAACATCCACAAACTCTCTTACTGTTCTAACTCCATTAACTCCCTTTTCTTTGGCATCCAACGCCCTAACAAACGTCAAAAATGCCTTGCACCCTTTCCGAACCATCTTATCAGCCTTTAGAGCAGAGACTACATTAGACAAGTAGTTTCTTCTTTCCCCTATCATAATTATCACCTCATCCTCTGGGGTCCTTAATTCCATTCGCATAGCTGCACAATCTAATATAGCCCGATGTTCCACTAGCCAATCCACGCCAAGAATGAGATCAAATTCTCTGAAAGGTAGTTCCATTAAGTCGACAGGGAATATCACTCCCTGAATCTCTAGAGGTACACTCCGAAATATCTTATTCACCACAGTTTGACCTAATGGGCTTACTACAGTCATCTCCCTATTAGACAGTTCATAGGCTATGCCTAATGTTTCAACTACTCTACATGCAACATATGAGTGGGTCGAGCCAACATCAATCAAAGCAAAGTAAGGCTTGTCAGCTATAACGAACGTACCGGTTATGACGTCCGGCGCGTCTCCATCCTCCCTCAGACGTACTGCATACACCAGACCTGGCTGTCTTGCCTCTGTATTTCCAACACCTTGGCCCGGTGTTCCCCGTCCTTTTTCAGCACCGTTACCTCTACCATTCGGACCACGACCTCCTTGAGCCTGCTGTCCAGCTCTTCTAGCCTGATTAGAACCCTGACCTGTCGGTCGGCTCCTATCTATCTTAATAGGACAGTCCTTGATCATGTGCTCCTTGGATCCACACTTAAAGCATCCTCATGTCTTCTTCCAACACTCTCCTAGATGCATCTTCCCACACTGGGTACAAGTACAATACTGCCCTCCTGCACCAACTTGCTGACCTCACGGCCCGTCAACTCTAGGCCTCTTTTGAATGTTTCCAGATGTCCCTGACGATCCAAAACCTCTCTTTTGCCTATTCCGGTTAGTATTCTGCCTTACATAGTCCTTAATTCCTTCGGCTACCTTAGCCTTCTCCACTAACACTGTAAATTCCCGCTCCTGCTGCGAAGCTATCAATAACCTCAGATCATCCCTGAGTCCATCCTCAAACCAGACACACCGTTCATGCTCTGTAGCCACAATTCGTCGAGCATACCGGCTCAACCTTAAGAATTCAGCCTCATATTCTGCTACGGACTTGTTCCCTTGAACCAGCCCCAGAAATGCCTTCCTCTGGGTGTCAGTATAACTAGTACCGACATACTTCTTCTGATACGCGGCCTTAACATACTCCCACGTGAGATCCTCAGCTGTGGCACCATCCCGAACTGTGTGCCACCATTGATATGCCTCATCGCGAAGTAGAGACACCATTCTTTTCGATTTCTCTCGTGATTCAAATCGAGCTCATCCATAATTCGCTCTGTCGCCTCAACCAATACTCACCGTATTGGGTGCCACACCGTATACGCTACTTAACACCTCGGCTCCTTTGGCTCGAGTCGCTCGCACAGTGCAGATTTACGCTCTCATGCCTCTACTGCTCCACCACCATCTCAAGAACTCGCAGCCTCGCGCCATGATCGCATCATCCCCGTCTGATCTTGCTGCTCAACTCCAACCGCTGGTGGTGGGGGTGGTGGTACCTTATTTTCGGACCCCTGACCCGATCTAACGGGTTCCGATACGGTCATTCTGCCTCTACCACATCCTCGCACATTACGACCACGTACCCTAGAACTCATTTCTACGATCATGCTTTAATCTGATCAAGAAATTTTATGCATTAGCCTTTGTTCCACTAATTACCCGCGAAGAAATTTTATGAAAAGAAATTTAGTAGTAGTTCTTTCAATCATTTCAGAGTTTTCGTTCAAGTTTTCTACCCTAATTCAGAGAAACACATCCATTCAGTAATATCTACTATACACATTCATCGTTTGAACATTTTTGTCTGCTCCTAACCCAGGGGTATTTTTTTCATTTCTCCTACAGGGGTATTTTGGTAATAAATTGGGGTTAATTTGAAAATCATAATAAATCAGGGCAATTTTCAAACTCGAGGGTACTTTTGAAAATTTTCTCAAGTTAGAGGTATGGCAGAAATTTTGGAAATCGGGGTCACTTTGGTAACTTTGTAAATCAGGGGTAATTTCGTAAATTTTCCAAATCAGGGTATTTTAATATTTTGCAAAATAGGGGTTTCTGGTATTTTGAAAAAAATATCTTAGTAAAAGTCGAGGGTAGCATGGTAATTTAAATTTATTTTCAAACCAAGGGCATTTTAGTAATTTTACAACCAGGGGTACTTAGGTAATTTTTGTAAATCGAGCAAAACTTTCAAAATAAATTTTTTTCTTTTTTTTCACAATTCAAAGAGGCAATTTGGTGATTTTAAAACTAGGGTTTTATAGAAATATGGCTAGTCCCTTTCGGGTTTTAGTTATTGAGTTTAGCCCGTGAATGAGTCCTCTTGGTTAGGGTGAATCGTAGCTACGCACCAGGTAGGATTCGAGCGAAGAGGAGGTGAGTCACTAGAACTGCTTAAATACCAGGCTCTTCCTGAATCCAATCCTAGACATGCGTACGATGGTTGCCACACCCTAACTCGGTGACTTAGTCACAGGTTTGTTTTATTTAGGCATTAAGTCTTATGTAATTCTCATGTTTGGGAAAACTAATCCTAGGGTTCAATAACTTACTATGCTGATCTACGTTCCCGATATACCCTTCTACAAATCATACTATAATTCACACGACAGTTAGGAGTACTTACCTGGTGGACTTCGGGTTAGAGACTTAGGTGCAATGCTAGAAAACCTGCTCATTTCATAAAAATTTTCACAAAATTCATTTGGCTTCGAATTTGAAAACGTTGTGGGCTTTAAACCTAAGGCCGAGAGTTTAAAATTGGGCTCTAATACCAAGCTGAAACACCCCAAACTCGGCCCACGAGACTTGACCGAATCTGGTATGTTGCTTGAGTAAAACATTTTCAAAATTCATTTGTTACTTCGGAAAACTTGGGCGGTTTTGAAGAAAGTTTGATTCGTGTTGAGTTCAATTTGAAAACAGTGTTGTTCTTGAAATCAGGGATTTATTAAAACCTTATTTTTATATTCCAAAACCACAAGTTAAAAAAGTTGCCGAATTGGTTAAAGATTATCTCTTAATTTGAAAATCATTTATGTTTAGGTGTCAAAACATTTAACATTTATTTTGGGAAAAGTTGTTTGATCCTGATTTTGTAATAACCGTGTCATAACAAAAATAAGAAAAATGCATGCATAACCAGTTCATACTAGTGGCCTTATTACATCAAAAACAAAACCCCAAAAATAAACCCAAAAATACTTAGAAATAAATAGTCCAAAATAAAATAAAATCTGAGCTGAACATGGCCACCACTAAGCTCCTGCCGATCCGGTCCATCACTAAGCGTCACCTGAAAAATATCCCACAATGGGGTGAGTCAAACAGACTCAGTGTGTAATAACCAACACTAAGTCCCAACGATTCAGGCATATCAGATCATACATACATATATATAACAGATAGAGATAATGATGCAAACCCAAACCCAAACCTAGATAACCATCCGCTACACATCACCTGTACCAACCATCACACTGTGGGCACTACTAAGTCGACCCTCCATCCACTACACATCATCGAAGGCAGTCGCTGCAGACGACTTGCACATCGCCCTTATAATTTTTTGTGGCATAGCCACAAGATATTATTTTGTGACATAAGTCACCACATTCAGATTTTGTGAGATGAGTCACCACATTCAAATATTGTGGTATAAACCACCAGATCACTTCCCCTTTTCATATAACCCATATGCCCCATGTCATACAAAACATGCAATATCATGCCTTATGCCTTATTTCACATTCTTATCGATATTCACATACGTACTATATTCTGAATATTCATATCATAAAAATATTCATATCAGTTGTTAACATAATGTTAAGGTTACGTACCTGAGTACTTTGTACCATCACATGGTACCTTTGCCCACTTTTCACATTATTATAAACACATATATTAAATTGATGCCATAAATCTATTAAGAGTTAGTGTGGGGTACATACCTGGTTTACTTAACAAGTTCACTGAAATCCAGAAAATCCCGATCTAATCCTCTAGACCCTTAGTTCCTACATTCGACCAGCACTTAGTATTTTAGTAAAAGCCTATTCGGCTATATAATCAAATCCCAAAGGATTATTGCATCCAAAATCCTTACCTTGCTGCCTATTTGATTACTAATCAAATCCTGAAGCTTTGTGATGTTCCCTCTTACAATCGACCAACTACTAAATCACTTAACCGGTTAATTTTGGCTTTTGAATAAATAAGAAATAGATCTGAATCACCAAATATGGCCTTAGTCGAATGTCAGATTCACTTACCTTGTGGATCTAAATCCCGAAAAGTGTCCCTTGGTTGGTAACTATCAAAATACCTATAAGCTCATGTTAGATCTGATTTCCAATACTTAATAGACACCATACATGGCCTTCAGCCTAATATTGCACTTTACTTACCTTGAAGAATCAAATCCCGAATGATCTCCCTAGAAGTCGGCTACACCAAAATCCCGAAAAGATCCTTCATAGTTTCGGCCAAAGAGTGATATTGGGATTAGTTCCTAAGTTTCGGCTAAAAAGAAAAGAAAGGAAATTGAATAGCATCTGATCTTACCCCTAATCTTTGTCAGAGTCATTGCTCCTTGCTTAAATCCACAGAGAAATTCAGCTATGGCTGGAAAGAACTTGCTTTCGGCTTTTGAGATTAGCGAAAAGAAGAAGAGAAGGGTTGAGTAATTTCAACAATGGTGATAGATAAAGATTCGGCTAGCACAAGGGATGTTTCGGCTTTTGATGCTAGGGAGAAATTGGCTAGAAAAGAAAACTTTGAGAAAAGAAGAGAAGGAGAATTCGGTCGGAGAAAGAGATGAGAAAATAAAAGAAAAACAAGGAAAAAGATGAATATTCTGCTGATAAATTCGGCTACCTACTCAAACTCTAGATTTACCTTGTTATTCTCCTATTTTTCCTCCTCCTTGCACATTCAAAAATAATTTAAAATAAATCCTTATCTATCTTCTGCTTTAGCCAAAATTTTCAAAGGAATTTAATCACATCACAAACTCATCCCTTAGTGCCCCATTGCCGTCCACCTCTCTTACTCCTTGCTACAAAATAAAACTCTTTTATTCGCTTCCCTAGCTGCTCGAACCCAGGCCCTTGCACCCTGCTTGTGGCGTCACACACTGAGGCCCTAAGTGGCGCCTCCCTGCCACTTAACCAAGCTAATTTTTATGTCTAATTTTCCCTACAATTTCTCTTAAGGCCTCTCTTTTTCAACTCCCCTTCAATACTTAAAATTTAATATTTTCTAAGGCATTCTTCTATATTCTAAGGTTCTCAAAATTCATAAAACATACTTATAATACACATAGGCATGCTTTTACATAAAATTCAGCAATAATTCATAAGCCCAAATCCCCAGATGTTACATCCTCACTTGTTCACATTGGCCTAAACTTCAAGAGACCATTAAGGTCACTTTCTTCTCCATTTTTCTTCTTCACTTAACTCATCCTTAGACCGAAATCTCTCTCTCAATTCCTCATTGCCGCAACACCTCTTTAAGCCTCACACTCTCCCTTTCCATTCTTTAGTTAAAACTGAATTCACCTAGTAATTAAGATCCCCTAAGTCGAATCTTAACTTGAGCCTCACCATTCTTTCTTCCTTTTCCTCACCAAAACCGAACCACTCCATCATTCATTTCTTCTTTTCATAGTTCTTTCAAAAGCCGAATCCCCTATCTTGTGGCCATAACCGATTGCATCTCTACCCCTGCTAATTTATTCACTAGACCAAAAGCCTATCATCTTTCTCATCTGAACCGATTTCTCTACTTCAGGTTCTTCTTGCCGATTTCTTGGAGTTTATTGACCATTTGCATTTTGGTCATTACTTTTTCGGTAAGAATCTCTTCTAGGCTGATTTCTTTTCCTTTTTCTTTTTCTGACTGTTGAAAAGCAAAACTCTAATCCCTCTTATTCTCTTTGGCCGAAATCTTGAAGGGGGATTTCGGGATTCTTTTGTAGCCATTGGTTGGAAGGGAAACTTTCAAGATTTGGATACTCGAGGTAAGGATATTGACATTCGGCCAAGGGCCATTCTCTTTAGTGTTAGTCAATTTCTTATCAAGTGTTATGTAGGTACTCAATCGATTCCCGAAGTGAAAGCTGGAAGCTTTAGTATTCTGTCGATCTAGGTAAGCCTTGTTCGTTTAAGATCTATGTTTTTAGATTACTACACTCAACCATTTTCTCTGATTAAGTTAATCTCATGGAGTCGGGATCTAGCCAGTCTAAGGAGAGGATTGGAAGCGCAAACCCTACCCTTAAGTTCAAGAAACGCTCGATTTTTGCTGTTCGTGACTGGCCACCGGGGTGCGGGCCAGCATCGAAAAGGGATAAGCAGTTCAATGTTATCCCTGCTGGCGAGAGTGTCAGTATCGATAGTATTGTTCTCACTGTTATCAGGTGTGTAACCTTACATTAATTCCCGATAGATTAATAGTGATAATATTAAATACGCGTTAATGAAAATGCGAGTAACATGGCTAAGGGTACCATTCAATGGTACAGTGCATTCAAGTACGATACCCCTTAATATTCTATTGGTAATGTTTATAAACAATGATATGAAATATGTGTGATTTCAATATGACTCTGGGGTAAGGCATATTGCATTATAACTGATTAATATGTATGATGCATGGGCATATGGGTGATATTGATAAAAGGGAAGTGTTCTGGTGGTTTTACCACATTATCCGGTGACTTATGTCACATATTATGTATCCGGTGACTCTGTCACAATTATCTGGTGGCCTTGCCACGATTATATAGGCGATGTATAGTTGACTGCAGCGACTAGCTTCTATGGTGTGTAGCGGATGGAGGGTCGATTTAGTAATCCCCACGGTGTGATTGGCTAGTACGGGTGGTGTGTAGAGGATGGATATCTAGGTGGGCTCGGGATTGCATTTCATTATATATATGTGCACATGTGATTTAATATGTCATGATTCGATATGCTGTGTTATGGGCTTATGGCCAAGTATGAGATAAATGGGCTTTGCCAAAATGTTAAGTAAAGGCTATGATCGATTGGGCTTTTAGTGTACGGTTACACATTGAGTCTGTTGACTCACCCTTCGTGGGATATCTTTTGCAGGTGATTCTTAGTGATTGGGACCGAGTCAGCAAGGACTAGGTGGTGGCCATGCTCAACTCAGCAATTCGGGTTTTCTTTTAATTAAATTTATTATGTTTTCATTTAGAGTTTGGGATTTATTTTGGGTTATGTGTTTTTGTAATAATGCCACTTTTAGCTGTTCTATTTATGCGTTTTAACTTTTTATTCTTCTACGATCAACATCAACTAAAGAATTAAATATTTTGGAAAAACAACATAAACTGTTTTGACATCTAAACACCTAAAGTTTCCAATGGAATAATAAGCCTTATATTCGGTTTTTCCTTTAACTTGTAACTTTTAAATCATGAAGAAAACGTCTTAATGAGATACAAACTTAAGTAACGACACAGTTTTCAACAAGATCATATTTCAAATCGATTTTTTCTTTAAAATCATCATATTTTCCAAGATGACAAAAATGAGTTTTTCACAAGAAGCATGCCAGATCCGGTCGGGGCTTGTAGGCCAGGTTTGGGGTGTTTCAGACCCCCTTATTCCTTCATCAATCATCCCTCATCCTTCATCATAATCTCTTTTCTCTCAATTCCCTTTAGCATTTTCCAGTCCCCACACCTAGCATCATCTATTCATAGAGATTTTAGCAATTAAGCCTCTTTAAAGAGCCCTTGGTCGACCACCTTGGAGAGCCATCAGCAAAGGAGTAAAGCGAAGGAGCGAAGGAGTCTCGTCGATAAGAGTCTTGGGTGACAGCCACTTTGATTTAGGTTTAATCTTTCTTTTCTTTGATTTAAACTGAAAATGTTTGCTATGTGTTCTTTGTTCTTGTTTACAACAATGTTAGCTTAATTCTATTTAAGCTAGGATGATTGCTTTGATTAAATAATATTTATTTGATTCATGCTTATAATGTTTGTGCCTCAATCTATCATGTTTTCAATTAAAATCAAGTGTGTATTTCGTTCATACGTGATTGAAATACACCTGAATTAGCTAAGCGATCCTAACCAGACGACGGATAGTGGACACATAATTGAAATGTGCATGCTCAATTTAGATCCTAACTCAATTAAATTGCAGGTTGCATAACAACTCTAACCAAACTCTGTTATCTGCATAGTTTTTAGATTTGTGTGATTAAATTGTTTCAAACCTAACACGTCCCTGTTACTTCACACGAATGCTAAGAAACCCTTAGTAAATAAGGAATAGTAAAATGCATATTTACTAAGTAAAGGATTTTGAAAGGACCTAATGTGGTTTCCAAACTCATGGAAGATCGAGTTGCCATGGAATATTTTCCCGAATGTTATTAAGTATGTTGATAATAAATTGAGTTTAATTAAAGTAATTGTCCTAGTTTAATTATGTTATAATTGTTGCAAATTGTGTTTAATTTTGTTCAAATCTATTTCATTCATGTAGTTTCATATTTAGGATAATTTGCATTAGGAATCATTGCATTTAGTTTAATATACTTAATTTTAATCATCACTTCTCAATCATATTGTGTTTTTATTTACCAAATTGTTAATATAATTTTACAAATTAAATGACTTAGGAAAAATACAATCCCTATGGAGATGATAACTCGATACTTACTTATTACTTGATAACGATTGTGTACACTTGCACAAACCTACGTGTTACAAGTTTTTAGAGCCGTTGCCGGGGGATTGTTAACTGTTGCCATAGTCATTTTTTTTTTCTTTCGTGAAATTATTTGTTTTCAATTTGGGTTATTTCTAATAGTACTAATTTATTATTTTTAATTCTGTGATTTTCTTTTGAGGTGTTTATGAGCATAGATCGGATTATCAATTTACTCCCTGTAGACCCTAAAATTGAGAGAACTTTTAGACAAGGAAGACGTGAACAAACAGCTCAAAGACAAGTCGAGATGGACCTTGGAAATCAGAATTAAGACCAAGGTAATGAAGCCGATCATGTACGAAATTCCATCCTCATTGCTGATGATAGGGATCGATGCATCAGACAATATGTTGTGCCACTTTTCAGTAAGTTAAATCCCGGAATTAGAAGGCCAGATATTGAGGTAACCCAATTTGAATTGAAACCAGTTATGTTTCAAATGCTCCAAACAGTGGGCCAATTCAGTGGTATGCCCAAGGAAGATTCACATCTCTATCTTTAATTGTTTATGGAGGTGAGTGATTCATTCAAGATAGCCAGTGTGACTGAAGACGCATTGAGGTTGAAGTTGTTTTCATACTCATTACGAGATCGAGCACGAGCACGACTCAATTTATTGCCACCAAGTTCCATAACTACATGGCAAGAATTAGGGGAGAGATTTTTGGTTAAGTATTTCCCGCATAGCAAAAATGCTAAGTTGAGGAACGAGACCACAACTTTCTAACAATTGGATGTCGAAGATAAGCCCGTTGAGAAGAATCAACTAGCTGTTGAAATTCCTACACCAAAAGAGTCGAAATCTGTAAAGACTAACAAGGTAAATCCTAACTTAGTGAATTCAAATACTTCAACATCTTCTTTGGATGCAGATTTACCTTCTCAGAAGAGTTATCTAGTTCAACCGAAAGTTCCATCACCTCCATATCTGCAAAGATTGTAGCAACACAAGCAGAAATAGGAGGTGCAATTCAAGAAGTTTTTGGATGCTCTGAAGCAGATACACATCAATATTCTGTTGGTGGAGGCTTTAGAGCAAATGTCGAATTATGTGAAGTTTATGAAGGATATACTATCCAAGAAGAAACAACTGAGTGAGTATGAGACTTTTGCCTTGACAAATGAGTGCAGTGCGTTCATGTAGAACAAATTGCCACTGAAATTGAAGGACTTAGGAAGTTTTATTATACCCTGTAACATTGGTGATGTAACATTGGTGAATCTTACTACAGTAAAGCTTTCTGTGATTTAGGAGCGAGTATCAACTTGATGCCTAAGTCTATTTTCAAGATGATGGGGATATGTGAAGTAAGGCTTACAACCGTGATGCTTTAGCTAGCCGATCGATCTTTAGCATATTCCAAAGGAAACATCGAGGATGTTTTGGTAAGAGTCGATAAATTTATTTTTCCTGCTAATTTATTTATCATAGATTTTGAAGCTGATAAGGAAGTGCCGATCATCCTTAGGAGACCTTTCTTAGCCATGGGAAGAACATTATTTGATGTGCAGAAAGGTGAACTCACCATGCGAGTTCAAGACGATCAGGTAACCTTTAACATTCTTAAAGCAATGAAATTTCCCAATCCGACAGATGAGTGTTCAATTATGGAAGAGAAAGAAACCTTGGTTTCTATGGAAAGCAATTTCTGAAGAGGATCCATTGGAGAGAGCCTTAGATCTTGACCCTTTGGAGGATGAAGAAGGTGAAGGAAACATGGCTCTGATGGAAGCCAATTCTAGAAATTTTATTCAATCCACACGGTTTGAACCGTTGGGGTTAGAAGTCGGAGAATTTGTGCAACCTAAGTTGTCAATTGAAGAACCACCTAAACTCAAACTAAAGGTACTTCCTTCCCATTTAAAATACGTTTATTTAGGTGACCGTTCCACTTTGCCTGTGATTATTTCAGTATAACTGACGAAAGATCAAGAGGAGCAACTAATTGTTGTTCTAAAGAAATCGAGGTATAAGTCCTTTTTGCATGCATAAAATTATTTTATAAGAAGGTGAATTAGCTCGAATTGATGGGAAAATGAGGCTCAATCCTATTATGAAAGAAGTTGTGAAAGGAAGTGATCAAATGGTTAGATGCAGAAATCATCTATCATATTTCAGATAGTTCGTGGGCAAGTCCGGTGCAATGTGTGCTGATGAAAGGTGGAATCACGATAGTTGAAAATGAGCGTAGCAAGTTGATTCCAACGAGAACTGTTACTGGTTGGAGAAATTGTATTGATTACAGAAAGTTGAATAAAGCCACTCGGAAGGACAACTTTATGTTGCCTTTTATGGATCAGATGTTAGATCAACTGGCAGGTAACGAATTCTAATATTTTTTATATGGCTATTCGGGATATGACCAAATAGTTGTAGCTCTGGAGGACCAACATAAAACAACCTTTACTTGTCCATACGGTACGTTTGTGTAACACCCCTAACCTGTATCTATTGCTGGACTAGGGTTAAGAGGCATTACCAAACAAATTAGAAGTTACACTCATTTCACAACATCAATCAATACATCATCATTTCATAATAATAATACACATATAGTCCCTTTAGAAAGTCTACGAGACCTTTACCATGCTTTAGAAAAGGTTTGGGACTAAACCGATCTCATACGAAAACTTTGCAGAATTTAGAAAATTTTTCATTCAAAACAAGGCACACGCCCGAGTGGCTAGGCTGTGTGCCTCACACGGTCGTGCCTTTGACTATGTCTCAACCCGTGTGCAAAATTGACTTGAATCACACGGCCTGTCACATGCCCGTGTGAAACACTAACTTGAATCATACGGCCTGTCACACGCCCATGTGTCTGGCCCGTGTTCAAGTTTGACTTTCTTCTAATTGGGACATTAGAGGACACGGTCGGGACACACACCCATGTGCTCAACCGTGTGGGCAATTATAGGCCATTTGCAAGGCCAAATTTCCACCTATTTTGGGTCATACCTACAAGCATCAAACAAGCATCAATTCATGTCCCAAAGATAGCCAAAATATGCCAAATTATGCACAATTTGACCAATGACAACATCATTTATTTCTATATACAAATCCAACTCAAACTTACCAATTCAAAATACCAACTCACATTAAAAACATGTGATTAATACATCATATAAATCCATTTCATTTCATAGCATTTCTCATCATTTCAATTTCCAAAATTAACCATGGAACTTATCAAAATTGATCATCTCTTTTGTCTATTCATGAGCACATCAAAACATACCAACTTTTGCATCACATAACATGAAATAAATTCACCCATATTCACATTCATTATCAAGCCAAATCACATGGCTATATATACATGTCCCAAAACATATCTTAACATTTCTAGCCTATACATGCCATACTTCAATATGTACATTTTCAAAAGGTACCAAAATATAGTTCGATAATGTGGTGATGATCCTTGACGATCCCCGAGCTTCCAGTAGCTTCGATAATCTATAAAACAATGCAAACACACACAAAGTAAGATTTCAAAAGCTTAGTAAGCCATATACAAATAAACTTATCACATAATCAATTATAAACTATTTCATTCACATAAACTATGGCATATCTTAATAGCAAATTCTTATTACTCATCTAGCTTCTTTGTTCATAACCACTTGCTTATAAACATATCATATTCTCATGTAGCTCACATATCAAATGTTCTTATTCATACTCATCTTCCATTTCCAAATTTCATATACATTATATACGTACCTGAAACAGATACATATTCACAAATTCAATCATATCATGGAACACCCGTTGAACCGTTCGGAACTAGTAAGGATACTTGGATAACTCGTAATGCTCATACAAAGCCAACGTCCCAGACTTGGTCTTACAAGTAACTAAATATCGATGCCTATGTCCCAGACAGGGTCTTACACAAAATTATATACGATGCCGATGTCCAAGACATGGTCTTACACATAAATCTCAAATCGATGCCAACCTCCTAGACGTGGTCTTACACGATAACACATACCAAAATCCTATGTGATGACATATGTATCCTGACTATCCTATGGTTCGTACGGGGTTTTCAGACGTCATTATCAGAACTTTCCCGGATATCACATATTCAGCTCAAATAGCCATATATCGTAATCCATTCACAAATAAGTAATAATAATTCAATTTAAATGCATTTATTTGTTTATCGACTTACCTCGTACGGGATAGAACGGAAACGAACGGCTATGTAACTACTTTCAATTTGCCCTGATCTAATTCTGTTTTCTTTGGTTCGTGATCTATACACATTAAAATTTAGCTTATTCATTCACCAAATCATTCAATGTAATCCATATACACATATTTAGGGTATTTTACAAATTAGCCCTCACATTTTCATATTTTGACATTTAAGTCCTTATTTTAAAACAACACCAAACACATAAAATTTCATTTCACCCAAGCATGGCCGAATATCATTCTAGTCCCTAACATCCCATTAATTTCATTGATTTCACATATTAGTCCTTCAATTTCTCAATTTCACAATTAAACCCATAATAATCAATTTCATCAAAAATCCCACTACAAAACATATTTATCTAACATCAAGCTTTCATATTCCACCATTTAACATCACAGAGCTCACAACATTAACAATGGCATAACTCAAAATCTTCATCAAATTCAAAAATTCTGACATGGGCTAGCTAGAATACGCAGCAACGATTTTAAAAACATAAAAATCATCAAAAATCGAGCAAAGAACTTACCTTGATCAGGCAAAACCAAGGCCGAATGTATAAAAGCTCTGAAACCCCTTTTTCTTTTCTTATTTTCGGTGAAAACAACAAAGATGAACATCATTTTATCATTTTGTTTTATTTAATCATAATTTATACATCATTTACCAATTTACCCTTTATTTAAAACATTTAAAATCTACCATCCCATAAACATATATGTCATACAAAAATTCAATGGTCAAAATTGCATTATAAGGACTTCCCATCTAATAAACCATAACAATTCGGCATACATATCAAGTAGCACACAACTTTTACATTTTCTACAATTTAGTCCTTTCATCAAATTGAGCACACAAAGAATCAAACTTTCATTCAAAACTTTCACACATGCTTAATCACATACTGTAAAAATTAAAAACAATATTAAAATATTTTTTTGACTCAGATTTGTGGTTCCGAAACCACTATTCTGACTATAGTCTAAACCAGATTGTTAGAACTCTCCGCCTTAGGGATTTTCGTCCCCGAAAATCTTACCGTTGAACATATTCAAATATTGTTGTCTCATAGCATCTTTGGGTTCCCACGTAGCTTCTTTTCCTCCATGTCGATGCCACAATACTTTTACTAATGGAATTCTCTTATTTCGCAATTCTTTAGTCTCGCAAGCTAAGATGTGGATCGATTCTTCTTTATAAGTCATATCAGACGGAGAAATTACATGCAAGGGATCTGATCTATATCGTCGAAGCATCGATACGTGAAACACATTATGAATCTATTCTAGCTCAAGTGGTAGTGACAATCTATACGCAACCGGCCCAATACTTTTAGTAATCTCATATGGCCCAATGAATCTCGGACTCAATTTGCCTTTACGATCGAATCGGAGTATTTTCTTCCACGGTGAGACTTTCAAAAACACTTTGTCCCCGATCTGAAATTCAATATCTTTCTGTTTCAAGTTTGCATACGATTTCTGACGATCTGACGTTACTTTTAGACTTTCATGAATCACTTCTACTTTCTGTTCAGTCTCTTTAATCAAATCAACCCCGTGAATTTTATTTTCATTAAGTTCAGACTAGTACAGAGGTGTTCGACATTTCCTACCATACAAGGCTTCATACGGTGCCATTTTAATGCTTGATTGAAAACCATTATTATATGTGAATTCAATCAATGGCAAATATTGTTCCCACATACCTTCAAACTCAAGAATGCAGCATCTCAACATATCCTCGAGTGTCTGAATAATCTGCTCGGATTGGCCATCCGTCTGTGGATGAAAAGCAGTACTGAAGTGCAATTTCGTACCTAAAGCGTCTTGCAGTTTCTTCCAAAATCGCTAAGTAAACCTCGGATCTCTGTCAAACACAATAGATAGTGGCACCTGTGCAATCTCACAATATCAGGAATGTATAACTCAGCTAACTTATCAAGTGACTAATTCGTTCTCACCAGAATAAAATGAGTTGATTTTATCGATATATCAACTATAACCCAGATTGCATCTATCGTCCTCGAAGTTAAAGGCAAATAGGAAACAAAATCCATTGTCACTTTATTCCATTTCCACTCAGGAATCATAATCGGTTGTAACAAACTGGATGGCAACTGATGTTTAGCTTTAACATGTTGACAGATCAAACATTTCAAAACAAAATCAGAGATATCTCTTTTTATTCCTGGCCACCAGTAAAGTTGTTTCAAATCATTATACATCTTTGTACTTCCCAGATGAATAGATAAGTGACTGCTATGTGCTTCTTTCAAAATCAATTGAATCAACTCTGAATTTCTTGGAACACAAATCCGATCTCGGAATCTCAAACAATCATCAACATCAACTCGAAATTCAGAATCAGAGTTCAAACACAAATTCGCTAACATTTCATTATCAACTTTCTGAGCATCACAAATCTGTTGTAAGAACAACGGTCTTGCTTTCAATTCTGCAAAAATTGAACCATTATCAGACATAACTAAATAAGCATTCATTGCATGTAGCACAAATAGTGATTTCTGACTCAAAGCATCCGCAACAACATTTGCTTTACCCGGATGATAATCTATCACAAGCCATCTTCTCTGACGAAAATTCAAATCTTTCTGAGTCATCAGATATTTCAAACTTTTATGACACATGACATTTTTCACCAAAAAGATAGTGGCGCCAAAGTTTTAGAGCAAACACGATCGCAGCTAATTTAAGGTCATGCGTCGGATAATTCTTTTCATGCAGTTTCAATTGTCTCGAGGCATAAGCTATAGCTTTTCCTTCCTGCATCAAAACACATCCCAGACCGTTCAAAGAAGCATCACTATATATCACAAATTCTTCACCGGATTCTGGTTGTACAAGCACTGGAGCTTTAGTTAATAGGGCTTTCAATTGATCAAAGCTTTTCTGACACTTTTCAGACCATTCGAGTTTCACATCTTTCTAAAGCAATCTCGTCAATGAATTTGCAATCATTGAAAAGCCTTTTACGAACTGTCGGTAATAACCAGCAAGTCCCAGAAAACTGTGGACTTCAGACACATTTTTCGGAGGCTTCCACTCTAAAATAGCTGAAATCTTGCTTGAATCAACTCGTACACTAGATGCTGACACAATATGCCCCAAAAAGCCAACTTCGCGTAACCAGAACTCACATTTACTAAAATTTTCATACAATTACTTATCACGCAGAGTTTTTAACACAATTCTCATATGTTCTGCATGCTCAATTTCATCACACGAATAAATCAAAATGTCGTCAATGAATACAACAACAAATCGATCTAAATACGGTTTGAAAATTCTGTTCACCAAGTCCATAAAGATAGCGGGAGCATTTGTTAATCCGAAAGGCATAACTAAAAGTTCATAATGCCCGTACCTCGTTCTGAAAGTAGTTTTCAGAATGTCTGAATCTTTTACTTACAACTGATAGTATCCCGATCTCAGATCTATCTTTAAAAACACAATAGCTCCTTTCAGCTAATCGAACAAATCATCGATTTTGGGCAGAGGATATTTGTTCTTAATAGTCACTTTGTTTAACTGACGGTAATCAATGCACATTCTCATCGTGCCATCCTTCTTTTTCACAAACAGAACAGGAACGCCCCAAGGATAAAATCTCGGTCATGCAAAACCTCTATCTGTCAATTCTTTCAACTATGACTTCAATTCTTTCAATTCTGTCAGAGCCATTCTCTACGAAGCTATTGAGATTGGGGTTGTCCTCGACACTAACTCAATGCCAAACTCAACTTCTCGTATTGGTGGTAATCCCAGTAATTCGTTCTTTCAGAATAACAAAAGTTAAAGTTTTCCACCATTCCTAAGCTGCATCTCTGAACAAAAAACGACATATTTCACACATTCATCAGGAGTACACGACATCTTATCAAATACTCAAATCGTATTCTTGAGCCAAAATTCAACTCTCTCAGCATCATCATCATTAGTGGCCCTGAACTTTTCGGTCCCATATTTACAGATTTTATCAATCGGAGGCTTATTTAACAGATACAGATTCATTAACGGAGGTACAACAGAAGTCTGAGGGGGATTAGCTGGGGGCAGAGGTTGAGGAACAACTGGATTTGCTCTAACATGATGAGTGAACCACTCATTCATCATTTGGAAGAAGGCTTGTTTAGCCTCTCCTTCCTGACCGCTAGTAACTGGTCTAGAATCTGACGGCGTTGTCCCTTGAGCGGAGCCTACGCATTATTGTCAACATCGTCAGCTACGACTCGTTCGGGATCTACTTACTATACGGAAAACACATTTTATTTGTCAGGATTCATCACACTATCACAGTTCGTATATGTGGCATGTATAGCTAGACCATGTCTCAGCCCGTGTGCAAGTCTGACTTGCATCGAATTAGGACATTGAAGGACACAGTCGGGATACACACCCGTGTGCTCAACCGTGTGGGAATTTATAGGCCATTTGCAAGGCCAAATTGCCACCCATTTTAGGTCATACCTACAAGCATCAAACAAGCATCAATTCATGTCCCAAAAACAACCAAAATATGCCAAATTATGCATAATTTGACCCATAACAACATCATTTATTTCTATATACAAATCCAACTCAAACATTCCAATTCAAAATACCAACCTCACATAAAAAACATGTGATTCATACATCATATAAATCCATTTCATTTCATAGCATTTCTCATCATTTCAATTTCCAAAATTAACCATGAAACTTACCAAAATTGATCATCTATTTTGGCTATTCATGAGCACATCAAAACATACCAACTTTTGCATCACATAACATGAAATAAATTCACCTATATTCACATTCATTATCAAGCAATATCACATGGCTATATATACATGTCCCAAAACATATCTTAACATTTCTAGCCTATACATGCCATACTTTAATATGTACATTTTCAAAAGGTACCAAAATATAGTTCGATAATGTGGTGATGATCCTTGATGATCCTCGAACTTCGAATAGCTTTGATAATCTATAAAACAATGCAAACACACACAAAGTAAGCTTTCAAAAGCTTAGTAAGCCATATACAAATAAACTTATCACATAATCAATTATAAACTATTTCATTCACATAAACTATGGCATATAACAGTAGCAAATTCTTATTACTCATCTAGCTTCTTTGTTCATAACCACTTGCTTATAAACATATCATATTTTCATGTAGCTCACATATCAAATGTTCATATTCATGCTCATCTTCCATTTCCAAATTTCATATACATTTTATACGTACCTGAAACGGATACATATTCACAAATTCAATCATATCATGGAATGCCCGTTGAACCATTCGAAACCAATAAGGATACTTGCATAACTCGTAAAGCTCATACAAAGCCAACGTCCCAAAACGTGGTCTTACATGTAACTAAATATCGATGCCTCTGTCACAGACAGGGTCTTACAAGAAATTATATATGATGCCGATGTCCCAGACATAGTCTTACACGTAAATCTGAAATTGATGCCAACATCCCAGACGTGGTCTTACACGATAACACATATCAAAATCCTATGTCATGACATATGAATCCTAACTATTCCTATGGTTCGTACGGGGCTTTCCGGACGTCATCACACTATCGGAACTTTTCCTGATATCATATATTCAGCTCAAATGGCTATATATCACAAACCATTCATAAATAAGCAATAATAATTCAATTTAAACACATTTATTTGTATATCGACTTACCTCGTACGGGAAAGAATGGAAACGAACGGCTATGCAACTACTTTCGATTTCCCCCGATCTAATTTTGTTTTCTTTGGTTCTTGATCTATACACATTTAAATTTAGCTTATTCATTCACCAAATCATTCAATTAAATCCATATACACATATTTAGGGCATTTTACAAATTAGCCCTCACATTTTCATATTTTGACATTTAAGTCCTTATTTTAAAACAACACCAAACACATAAAATTTCATTTCACCCAAGAATGGCCGAATATCATCCTAGTCCCTAGCAGCCCATTAATTTCATTTATTTCACATTTTAGTCATTCAATTTCTCATTTTCACAATTTAGCCCATAATAATCAATTTTATCAAACATCCCATTACAAAACATATTTATCTAACATCAAGCTTTCATATTCCACCATTTAACATCACAAAGCTCACAACATCAACAAAGGCATAACTCAAAATCTTTATCAAATTCAAAGATTGTGACATGGCTAGCTATAATACAAAGCAACAATTTCAAAAACATAAAAATCATAAAAAACCGAGCAAAGAACTTACCTTGACCAAGCAAAACCAAGGCCGAATGTATAAAACTTTGAAACCCCTTTTTCTTTTCTTATTTTCGGTGAAAACAACAAAGATGAACATCATTTTATCATTTTGTTTTATTTAATCATAATTTATACATCATTTACCAATTTACCCTTTCTTTAAAACATTTAAAATCCACCATCCCATAAACATATATGTCTATTCAAAAATTCAATGGTCAAATTGAATTATAAGGACTTCCCATCTAATAAACCATATCAATTTGGCACACATATCAAGTAGCACACAACTTTGTCATTTTTTACAATTTAGTCCTTTTATCAAATTGAGCACACAAACATTCAAATTTTCATACAAAACTTTCACACATGCTTAATCACATACTGTAAAAACTGAAAATAATATTAAAATATTTTTCTGACACAGATTTGTGGTTCTGAAACCGCTGTTCTGACTAAGGTCTAAACCAAACTGTTACAGTTTGCTTTTAGGCGAATGCCTTTTGGTTTATGCAATGCACCTGCAACATTTCAACGATGCATGATGGCAATATTCACTAATATGGTTGAAAATTTTGTTGAGGTCTTCATGGATGATTTTTCTGTTTTTGGTAAAACTTATGATATTTGTTTGAGTAATTTGGCTAAGGTACTGAAGAGATGCAAAGAGACGAATCTTGTCCTTAACTAGGAAAAATGCCATTTTATGGTTAAGGAAGGGATTGTCTTAGGGCATAAAATCTCAAAGAGAGGATGTAACACCCCAAACCTGGTGTAGACGTTATGGCTGAATCTGGCAGTGTCACATTGAAGTGTTTAGCGTAAAACTGGTTATCGTTAAAATCCTCAAAATCAATTAATCATTTTGTTATTTAACGATGATTCTAAAACTGGTTGTTCATTTCCAAAGAGTGCATCATTAAAATCTAATCACTTTTAAAACATTATTAATTTTCAAAATCTCATTTATTGCGGAAGTTTTTTAAGAAATGTTGCGAAAACGTCATGTCTTTGAAAACAGTTACCTTTTAAAAACCCGTATTTTTCTACAACTAGCAATTTATATCAAACTAAATAAATAAAAACCCCAATTTAAAGTTTATAACTTTAAAGAGGCCTTATTACATAAAAATACCCAAATTTAGTTACTTATAAATCAAAAGCTAAAAACGAAAGCTGATGCAGTTGTGTGGCCATCACAGAGTCCCTCGCAGCACCGACCCGCCTACGACTAAGGATTACCTGTATAGTTAAATAGAGGGGTGAGTTTACGAAAACTCAGTGTGTAATCCCCTAACAAGGAAACAGTTAATTAAACAGTAGATAAATGCAGCTTGGGCCTGAGCCCATTATAATAACAGCCCAATTCAGTGTGGACCTAAGCCTTTTCCTGTAACAGTAAACGATTGGGCTTGAGCCCATCACAATTTCAGTAATCAATAAGGCCTTTGCCCAATGTCAGTATTAGAATCAGTGGGGCATTGCCCCATAACAGTAACAGATATCAGTCATGCAGTGAATAGTATGTAATATCATTAATCAATGCAGTAACAGTTTAGTATCATTAATCAGTGTAGATATGCAGTCAGAAATCCTACCCAATCCAGCCTCTACACACCACTCCATCGCACCAAACACACCATGTGGGGATAAAATCAAACCACCCAGCTAGACACACCAAGATTACCACCAGTTACGGTACTAAACAGTATTGCAGCAAAGTTGCCAGTAAAATAAACGGCAGCCATCAGTAGATCTACAGTCGTCTTAGGCGACCCGTGCGACCTTATCAGTACGGTACACTTCCTCCAAATATAACAACCTATCCCCATGCAATATGTCGTGACATAATATCATACGTGTATGCAAATTGTCATGTGCAATCATAGTCATACATATCATAGAGTAAATCAGTCATACATAACATAAGGCCATAGCAGTCATTTCATCTCCTAGGGTTATAATAGTCATTTTACCCTATGGGTGTATTTCAGTCATTTTATCCTATGGGGGTATTTCAGTCATTTTACCCTGTAGGGGTATTTCAGTCATTTTACCCTAGGGTATTTCGGTCATTTTACCCTATGGGGGATTTCAGTCATTTTACCTTATGGGGGTATTTCGGTTATTTTACCCTATGAGGGTATTTCGGTCATTTTACTCTATGGGGGTATTTCGGTCATTTTATCCTACTTTGGGGTCTCTGTGCAGATATCGACCTCTTAGAAGGTTCGGAGTCACTTGGAGTGACTTCGGTAACCTAAATGGTCATACCAGTGTAAATGGGCCCAAGGCCCATTACTCGGCCCAAGTGGGCCCATACGCTCGTACAGCCTGTTTAGCCCAGATTTCGCCACGGCTATGAGAGCTACATGCCCAGTCCAGTATTTGCCACAAATCATGGATTTCATCCGTGTAGGGCCCACGAGCCCATTAGGCCCACACGACCCATTTCGGCCTAACGTGGCCCAATATGACCTAAGCCCATGAAAATGCTCATGGAGGCCTCTTACAGTCTATAGCCCATGTTTCGTGGGTTTGGCTTACCACACGAGCAATCGCACGCTCGTGTGGTTTCAAACGCAGTGTTTTCGGCTTTTCAGCTTTTGTCGTTCTACAGTTACAGTGGGGTGTTTACACACCTGTTTATGAAATTGCTCCAAGTTCCACGAGCACCCAACCTAGATTCAAACATGACCCACTGTCAGTCTTTTAATCGTTAGGGTAAAACATCCTCTTATTGACACATAATCCAAAACCACCATCCTTACCTTGTTTGACTGAGGCGACTTTAGTCCTCCAAGACCGTTAACCAGAATTGATCACACGCCTTTAGAGATTATCTATATCACAAACACCGTTCCATTAACCAAGGTAGGCCATGTAAATGGAATCAAACCACAAACGATCTCCTATAAGACATAATCAGTACGGCTTAAACTTTAAAAGTGAGATAACACAATACCTTGATTGAACGCTGAGAACGAGGGTTGCGACTATTTCAAAACCACTGACACCCCACCACTCCTCAAGAAAAACCCTAGAACTGCAATGTGTAACACATCATGAAAGAAAGAAAATAGCAGTCGATAATCAAAAGATGAATAATAGGGTAATCAGTTTTAAGAAGAAGAATAGAAGCGAATAGGTTTAATCACAAAGTGAGGAGTATAAACACTTACCGATAATCAGAGACATTTGCAGCACTAGAATAGCAAGAAGCAGTGAAGAGAAGATCGGTGCAGAAAGTGATAAAACAAAAGGTGATATTCAGCCAAACTAGAACGTAAAAGGAGAAATACTCTGACAAGGCAAGCCAATTGGAAGGCAAGGGATATTCGGCCAAAAAAATAAAGATTCAGGAAGAGAAGAAGAGAAGAAAGAAAAGGAAGAGTTGCTCAAAAACAACTAACAACTATTGGCCAAAAAGAGATGGACGAAATGAACCAAAAGCTGATGAGTGAAAGGGAAGAAAAGTGAATTCAGCAGAGGAGAAGAAAGAAAAAATGCGACAAGGAAAAGTGAGCAGAGAAAAATTGCCAAAAGGACCTACCACATTCAACCAAAGAGAGGAAAAGAACCCAAATGAGCAGTATACCTCTCTTGGCCGAATTCTTGAGTGCCAGAGTCCCAAATCGGCATAAACTCCATCCCCTCTCATCTCCTTGATTTTCTCCCAAAATCTCTCCCCTTATCCCTTATTGAATCTATTCAACAATTTCTCCTCAACTCCCCCAACAAATCCATTAAAATTATATTCAAACTCCCCTTAACTGTGTTTCAGTCCTACTCCACTACCTACACAGCTCAAGCAGCAAAATAAATACTCCATTGTGCAACCCAAGACTGGAACTTCAAACCTCAAAGTTACACAACACGCCACCTTGCCACTAGACCACAAGCTCTTTTGGTCATAAAATAAGCACTATTATTTATAAGGCCTATATGCAAGTGTCTAGACTCGTTTAAGAGCAAAACTAAAAATTTTGCAAAAGCCAAGACTTGAACCCAGGCTTCTCACACACTCCCAGAGCACTTAACCACTGAAGCAGACAGATATTTGTGTCATTTTCTTGCACAACTAAATATTTATGAGCATTCTTCTAACTGTTCCCTTGTTCAAAACCTATTTCTTCTAGGCCAAAAATTCAGGGTGTTACAGAGGAATTGAAGTCGATAAAGTAAAAGTGGACATAATTGAAAGATTACCAGCCCCAATTACTGTGAAAGGAGTCAGAATTTTCTTAGGCCATGCCGATTTTTACCGAAGGTTTATCAAAGATTTCTCAAAACTTTCTAAATCGTTGTGCTTGTTTTTAGAGAAAGATACAGTGTTTGATTTCAACAAAGCATGTTTGGAAGCTTTTGAAGATCTAAAAAATTGGTTAATCTCAGCCCCAGTAATCGTTACACCTGATTGGAGCTCACCTTTTGAGTTGATGTGTGATGCAAGTGATTATGCAGTTGGAGCTGTGATGGGTCAAAGAAGAAACAAAGTGTTTCATCCTATTTACTATGCAAGTAGAACTTTGACGGGAGCCCAACTCAATTATACGATAACTGAAAAGGAACAATTTGCTATAGTTTTTGTGTAATATCCCGGGTTAGGGGCTATTTTGTTGTGGCATGTTTTGCATGTGTTTGGTATGCTGCGTTGTTGTTTGTGTTGTATCGGGGCTTAATTGTAGGCTAGGTGTGTGCCTGAGTAGGTAGGAAATTTTAATTTTTGGCCTTAGGTGTAGGGAGCTGATAGAGTTGGGGTTTAAGAAAATAAATTGGAGTTTTATTGCACAAATGAGGAGCTGGCAAGGTGGCAGAGCTTGCGCCACATTGAGCTTGGGTGTGACGTCAAAGTGCAAGGGGGTAGGTCCTATGTTCAAGCTGCATGAGTGGCCACATTTTGTATTCTTTTTGGGCGGCAGAAGGAGGAGAGTTGGTGGCGCTTCAAACTCGCCATTGACTTGGTCTTCACATTCGAATGGAGGGTAGAGAGTGAATTTAGGATGTTGACTTGTTCAAATAATTTGAACTTGTGGCTTGGAGTAATTGGGGGGATATGGCCGAATTTTAGGGGAGTGAGGAGGAGGGAGTGACGGCTTGGTATGGGAGGAAGTGGGGTGTGCCGAAATGCATTTTCCATTTTGTGCATTTTCGGTCACATTTGGTAAAAAGAAAAAGCTCCCTTTTTGGTTTGTGTAGCCGTAAGTTGCTAAGGGTTTTTCCCATTTTCTTTTTCTCTTTTATTTCTTTCTTCTTCACTTCTTGGAACCAAATTTTCAAGGGAGTTTCTCCATCTTTTCTTTTGCAATCCGAAAGTCCAAGCCTCTAGTTGCCGATTCTTGCTTCGTTTTCTTTCAATATTTTTGACAAACCGAAAGTACCTCCCTCATCCATCTTCATTTCGCTTCTTCTCTTTAAACTCAATTGCCGATTCTCCATTTCTTTCCACCTCTATTTCTTCTTTCTTGTCTAGTGAAAGCCGTACATAGGTGGGTGTTAAACACCAATACCGAATCCTCTTCTCCCCTGTGGTTCAAGGTCTTAGCCGAATTCCCTCCCTTGTTTTTGTTGGCCAACATTGGTGATTGTTTGGGTCTTTGGCTTCCAATCGTTTGGAATCGTAAGGGCTTGGCCGAATGGCCATTCTCGCTTTCTCTCGCTCTTTATGTATGGTGGTTTGGGTAAGGACCGATTCCAGATTTATTGGTGGAAGGGTGCTAATCTTTTGTAAATCGTTTTCACTATAGGACATCGGGATTATTGAAGGAGACAAGTGAAGCCTTCCTTTCTTCGATTGGATTTGTTTGGTAAGTGATGGTAAGGGCTACTATTAGTCCATTCTCTTTGGTCTTGTTAAGCCAAATTATTAAAGGTGGGATTGTTATTATTTTAGGGGTGGCCGATTGTCACAGGAGGAACCACTGTGATTCGGATTTGGTAGGAAACCAAATCATCTTAAAAGGTAAGGGTTCGATATTAACCCCTTTGGTTAATTGTTGCTTTGGCCGAATGTCATAGATGCCTAACCCCTAATGTTTGGCCGATTGTAGGATCTAGTAATCGAGGGACTTAGATCATTTTCGTTGGATTCTAGACTCGTAATTATCAGGTGTGTAAACTAACACACTAATACTTAGTAATGTTATTAATAAACCTGTTTGCCTGTTAAAAATCATAACAGTATGATGGATAGTTGGATACCCAAATGGGGTATGTGTACGGATCCGGGTAAGTCTATTTTATTACATGTCCTATTATGGATACTTTGGGTATGATGATTTATACTATATGTATATGCTATGAGATGCTATGTTGGACATGGTTGCATGAGTTACATGATTTGCCTATTGCACATGAGTCAGTATATCATGTATGGGTGATATGAGAGGAGGGAGCAGTGATATTTTGTGCTGACGAGCACCAGTGCTTTGGTAGCACACTTTGTGACTTTGGGTCACCAGAGGTTTGGCACCTCCAGAGGTTTGGTACCTCAGCGTCTCGTCCCAGTGGCTCAGTACCACAAAGGGTTGGCCCCACAGATGATTATATCGGGATTGACGCCAAGTGTTTGGTAACACACGATGGGTTGGCCCCATCACCAGATTTGTGACTACGGTCACCAGTGCTTTGGTAGCACATTGTGTCTTTGGGACACCAGAGGTTTGGCACCTCATTGCGACTCGTCCCTGTGGTTTGACCACCGTGGGTTGGCCCCACTTGAGATATGGGATCGTCTGCTAGTGATTTGGTATCACGCGATGGGTTGGCCCCATCATCGTTGGATTTGTGACTTCGGTCACCAGTGCTTTGGTAGCACAATTGTGTCTTTGGGACACCAGTGGTTTGGTACCACATTGATGGATATTGTGTCTTTGGGACACCAGTGTTTTGGTAACACATTGTGACTATACGTCAGTGGTTTGGTACCACACGGGGTAGAAAAGGCGATATGGATGGTTAGGATCGGGTTGCATTAATTATGTTGCTATGTATGATGTGTGTTAGCATGTTGTTTCTTCGGGAGCGGGATTTATACACTGAGTCCTTCGACTCACCCTCTCCCTTGACATTTCAGGTGACTCGTAGACACGGACATGGAGCCGGGATGGACTCGGGGTGCTCATGCCATGCGGAATAAAAGTGTTACTCAGATTTTATGTTTTGGGTACTTTAGTTATTTACTTTCAGTTGGGTTTTATTTCGGATTTGTAAAAAGCCTTTAAATTATGCCTTTTGATATTATGTTTTAAGTTTGATTTTAATATGCCTTAACAAATAAGTTGGTATGAAGTTTACTAAAACTTGGAAAGATAATGATTTCAAATTATAACGCAAAGTGTTTTTAAACTATACCACCGGGTATCGCACTGATTTTATAAGCATATGAAAATCAATTGTTTCCAAACTTGAAAGCAAATTTTTACTAAGTCTAAATGTTTTAGTAACGATATTAAACAACTTGTTTTTCTAAACGGATCAAAGTTTTATCAATTCTATTTAGTACAAATACGAAATTTTCGAACACGGTTTCCCCGTAACATACCAGATTTGGTCGTGGTGTTGGACCGGGTTTGGGGTGTTACAATTGTGGTATCAGAGCCAAGTTCAAAAGCTCGGCTGTGGGCCTGAGGCCCAAATTGTTTTCAAAAGTTCGTTTTAAGTGTTTTGGGGTTGAATACATGGTTTACAAGGCATGGCACCGAGTCTCCCGCACTGATTCGCCTGTGTAAGTAGTTCTAAACTCTTCATGAATTACTATTTGTAGAAGGGTAGGTGATATGGAACGTAGTTAGATTTATAGGACTTGAACCCTAGGATTAGGTCACTCAAACACTCGAACTAAAGCATAAGACTTAAAGCACTAAACCAATCTATGACTCAGCCACGGGGCTGGGTGTGTAACTCCCATGCGCATGTCTAGGAGAGGATCCTAAGAGCTTGGTATTTAAGCGAGCCTCGTGACTCACCTCCTCTTCGCAGTATCCCACCCAGTGCGTGGCTCGAGTTCACCCCGACCAAGAAGGCTCTGGCCATGACTTAACCTAACGACTAAAACCCGAAAAGGGAATCAGCCATGTTTTCAAAAATACAACCACAACCCTAATGTTTCCAAACTTTCTGCAATAAACTCTTTCAAAACTGAGAATGTCACTTTTACAACGAATTTCTCGATTTGTGAAAATTACAAAAATGCCCTTAGGGGTAAATTTACTAAAATGCCCTCGGTTCATAAAATATCAACCTAATGATTTTGCTCAAATTTCAATGATGTTACGAAATTCAAACACTCTATTTTACAA
The DNA here is from genome assembly GCA_025503065.1 of Gossypium bickii. Lineage (NCBI taxonomy): Eukaryota > Viridiplantae > Streptophyta > Magnoliopsida > Malvales > Malvaceae > Gossypium > Gossypium bickii. Next base: position 39,412,265 of record CP106711.1, read on the forward strand.
AATATCAATCAAAATTTTGATTTTGGGAAATTTACGAAAACGCCCTCAGTTTGTGAAAATTACTAAAATACCCCTGGTTTCCAAAACGAAGTATTTTACAAAATTTTCATAGAACACTCTCAAACTTTTGGAATTCCAAAGTGACCGGTTTTAAGAAGGTTTTAAAATATCTTTTATTACGAAAATACCCTGTAGGGAAAATGACGAAAATACCCTTGGGCTAGAATGGACAGCAATGTCCAAAGAGTGAATAGGTATGGAAAGGGTTAAGGAATGGATGTATGACCTCTTTTGGGTGAATAGGATAGAAAGATCAAAACCTTGGTTGCTCGAAAAGAACCCCGATTAAACTCCATCCATAAAATTTCTTTGCGGTTAAGAAAGTGGAACGATACTAATGCATAAAAATCTTCTTAATCGTAGACGTGATCGTTTAGTCATGAGTACTCGAGGTGGACGTGGCGTAATACTCGTGGTCGAGGTCGAGGTAGGATGACGGTTTACGAACCCGTAGGATCCGGTCAAGGGGTCGAAAATGAGATGCTTGGGATTCATACCACCACCGGAGGTGGTGAGTTCCGGGATCGCACCGGGGGCGATGCGATGTCACGAGCGATCTTTGCGGTGTTGGAAAGAGTAGCCGGTGTAGGTGGTGGTGCAGGAGTTAGGAAATCGTTCTCGAGCGACTCGGGCTAATGGGGCCGAATTTTTCCGAGGTGTATCGGTGTTGCTCCTAGCACTGCTGAATATTGGCGGAGGCAACCGAAATGATCACGGATGATCTGGACTTGACGGTGAAGAGAAGTCAAGGGCATCGTGCGCTTTCTTCGGGATGAGTCATATCGCTGGTGGCTCACGGTTCGGGACAATGTGGCGATTGAGGATCGACATGGGATTATTTCGAGAGCGCGCATATCAAAAGAAATACATCGGGACTAGTTACATCGACTCCAAATAAAGGCATTTTACGAGGCTTGTTCGGGGAGTAAATCATTCTTTGAGTATGAGGCCGAGTTCTGGCGAGTAGGTATGCCGGGGCATTGTAGCCACCGAGCATGAGAGGTGTGTTCGTTTCGAGGATGGTCTACGAGAGACGAGTTGAGGTCGCGATTGCTCCACAGCGAGCGCGAAGCCTTCGTCTTAGTCGAGAAGGCTAAGGTAGCCGAGGGTGTTAAAGAGTCGGTAAGGCGAGCATGGACGGGAGTAGGCTTAAGAGGAGCTTTGGGTCTTCTCGGATCATCCGTAATCCGCGAGAGAGGGCTAGACCGAGTGGGCAGAATCGATCTGCTAGGTTTGTTCTTTGCTAAGCGAGGGGACCGCCGCAGTGTAATCAGTGTGGGAAATCTCATTGGGGTGGTTGTTGGGCTGGTGGAAAAGGTTGCTTCGAGTGTGGTTCTCTGGATCATCGCATTAGGGACCGTCCCGCGTGGGATGGCCGAGGATTCGATCGAGTCGGGGCCGTGTCGATTCGAGGTAATGGACCGCCACCACGTAGGGCGTGGTAATGGCGCAGGTGGTAATGGATTTGGTCGAGGTCGTGGAGCACCGGCGAGGCACGGGTAGTTCCGAGGCACGCACGGCTGGTCTGATGCAGTGTATGCAAATGTAGCGCCGCGAGAGGGCGACGCACCGGGCGTAATCACCGACGTTTTTGATTTTTGGTTCTCCATATACTGCTTTAATTGATTTGGGTTCCACGCATTCGTATGTTGCTAGTAGTATAGTTGAGACCATGGACTTAGACTCAGAAACTGCTTCTAGACAAATGACTGTACTTAGCCCTCTAGGTCACTCTGTAGTGGTAGATAAGCTGTATAAGGATGTACCCGTAGAACTCCAAGGGGTAGTTTTTGCTGCTGATCTGATGGAACTACCGTTTGGGGAGTTCGATTTGATTCTCGGAATGGACTGGTTGGTTAAGTACCAGGCCAAGGTGGATTGCGCGGCTAAGTGCATGGTTCTAGCGACGGATAAGGGAGATGAAGTGATTATGATAGGTAATAGGAGAAATTACTTATCCAATGTGGTATCGGCATTAAAAGCTGTAAAGATGGTCAGGAAGGGCTGTGAAGCGTATGTGGTTCATGTGTATGCCTTGGAGGCAAAAGAGTCTGCTGTTGAGAAGGTTCGTCTTGTTAAGGAATTTGTGGATGTGTTTCCGGAGGAGCTCCGGGTTTGCCACCGGATCGTGAGGTAGAGTTTGGGATAGATCTGCTACCGTGGATCGCGCGGTGTCTATTGCTCCATATAGGATGGCACCAAAGGAATTGGTGGAGCTTAAGGCTCATATTCGTGGAGCTGTTGGATCGAGGCTTCATTAGGCCAAGTGTTTTTCGCGTGGGGAGCGCGGTTTTTATTTGTCAAGAAGAAGGGCGATGCGATGCGGATGTGTATCGATTACGCCAACCGAATAAGTGACGATTAAAAACAAGTATCCGCTACCACGGATAGATGACTTGTTTGATCACCAAAGGTGCATCGGTGTTTTTCGAAGATCGATTTGAGGTCCAGGTACCATCGGTTGAAAAGTTAAGGAAGCGGATATCCATAAGACAAACATTTTGGACTCGAAATGCGGGCACTACGAATTCTGTCGTAATGCCGTTCGGGTTGACTAACGCTCCGGCAGCTTTTATGGATATGATGAATAGGGTGTTTCAAAGATGATCTGGACCGTTTAAATCGTGGTTTTTATTGACGACATCTTGGTTTACTCAAGGTCGGAAGAAGAGCATGATGCACACTTGAGAGTGGTGTTGCAAATTTTGAGGAGAAGCAACTCTATGCTAAGTTCGGTAAGTGCGAGTTACGCTTAGTGAAGTGACGTTTTTGGGTCATGTAGTATCACCGAGGGATTAGAGTAGATCCTCGGAAGGTTGAGGCGGTTTTGGATTGGAAGCCTCCTAAGTCGATCATTGAGATTCGGAGTTTCTGGGTTTGGCGGATACTACACAAGATTTGTTGAGGGTTTCGTTAATTGCGCACCGGCGACTAAGTCATTAAGGAAGGGAGTTCCGTTCGTTTGGGTGAGAAAAAGCGGAGAGAGTTTCGATAAGTTGAAGAAGATCTTGACCGAGGCTCTGTTTTAATTCAACTTTGAGGTGGTAAGGAATTCCACGATTATCTTTGCGACGCATCACATACGGGATTGGGTTGTGTCTTTGATGCGGGGAAGGTAAGGTGGTGGCTTACGCTTCTGCACGGAGGCCACACGAGGTCAACTATCCGACGCACGACTTGGAGCTAGCAAACCGTAGTCTTCGCTCTAAAAATGCTGGAGGCACTACTTATACGGGGAGAAGTCAATCGCCTACCACGGATCATAAGAGTCCAAGTACCTATTGACTCGAAGGATCTGAATTTGAGGCGGCGTAGATGGGTTGAATTGCTCAAGGACTACGATCGCTCGATTGAATATCATCCGGCAAGGCTAACGTGGTGGCGACGCGTTGAGCCGTAGGGTTGTTTCGGACTTAAGAGCTTTGTTTGCCCATTTGAGTTTGTATGGCGACGGGAGTATTCTCGCGCAGCTGCAGTTAAGCCTACTTGGGTTGAGCGGATCAAAGAGAAAGCAGATTGGAGGATGAGGTCTTTGAGTGCGCGAAGGTTACAAGTGCGAGAATGGTGGAGTGGAGGGTTACACTTGTCTAGTGATGAGGTTCGTGTTTTCAAGGTAAGGCTTGTATGCCTAAAGATGTTGAGTGAGGCGAGAAGATTCTTCAGACGCACATTATAGCCCCTTATGCTATGCATCCCGGAGGTAGTAAAATGTATAGGGACCTTAAAGAAGCGATTTTGGTGGCTTTGGTTTGAAGAAGGAAGTAGCGAGTTTGTTGGGAAGTGTCGACTTGTCAACGTGTCAAGGTCGAACATCGATTCTGTCGTCGGTTTGCTTCACCGGTTGAAGATTCCTCAGTGGAAATGGGAAAGGATAACTATGGATTTCGTCAGTGGGTTACCGCTTACGCCAAGCAAGAAAGATTCAGTTTGGGTTGTTGTGGACCGTCTGACGAAGTCGGCCCATTTCATTCCGGTGAGAGTGGACTATTCACTTCAGAGGTTGGCGAAGCTTTATGTGTCGAGATATAGTAAGGCTACACGGTGTTCGATTTGATTATCTCGGATAGGGATCCCGTGTTTACGTCGAGGTTACGAGAGCGTTGCATCAAGCTCACGGTACTCGTTTGGATTTCAAAGACGGCTTTTCACCCGCAATCGACGGGCGATCAGTAAAGTCATTCGGATCTTGGAAGACATGCTGAGAGGTTGTGTTCTGGACTTCAGGGGAAGTTGGGAAGAGTTTCTGCCGTTAGCCGAGTTCGCCTATAACAACAGCTACCAAGCAAGCATCAAAATGGCACCATATGAGGCGCTGTATGGTAGGAAGTGTCGCTCACCTACTTGTTGGGCGAGTCGTGAACGTCGATTGTTGGGACCCGAGTTGGTTCTTGAGACCGAGGACAAGGTTAGGTTGATTCGAGCTCGTTTGAAGGAAGCTTGGACCGCAAAGTCTTTATGCCGATCTTAAGCGAAGAGATATAGAGTTATTTGTGGGAGATCGGGTGTTCTTAAAGGTCTCACCTTGGAAGAAGGTCTTGAGGTTTGGCGAGAAAAGGCAAGCTAAGTCCGAGGTTTATTGGGCCGTATAAGGTATTGAGGCGAGTTGGACCAAGCATGGCGTATCGGCTTGAGTTGCCGGTGAGCTTAGCGATTCACAATGTTTTTCACGTGTCGATGCTTGGCGACGGCACGTGCTCGAGATCCATCACATGTAGTAGCGATGGAGGAGATCGAGGTAAATCCAGATTTGACTATGGAAGAGGAACCTGTGCAGATTCTAGATCGAGATGTCAAGGTTCTACGTAGAAAGTCTGTGCCTTTGGTTAAGGTACTTTGGCGGAATCATGGTGTGGAAGAAGCTACGTGGGAACCCGAGGATACGATGAGACAAAGATTACCCGCAACTCTTTTGACCAGGTAATTTCGAGGCCGAAATTATTTTAAGGGGGGTAGAACTGTAATATCCTGGGTTAGGGGCTATTTTGTTGTGGCATGTTTTGCATGTGTTTGGTATGCTGCGTTGTTGTTTGTGTTGTATCGGGGCTTAATTGTAGGCTAGGTGTGTGCACGAGTAGGTAGGAAATTTTAATTTTTGGCCTTAGGTGTAGGGAGCTGATAGAGTTGGGGTTTAAGAAAATAAATTGGAGTTTTATTGCACAAATGAGGAGCTGGCAAGGTGGCAGAGCTTGCGCCACATTGAGCTTGGGTGTGACGTCAAAGTGCAAGGGGGTAGGTCCTATGTTCAAGCTGCGGAGTGGCCACATTTTGTATTCTTTTTGGACGGCAGGAAGGAGGAGAGTTGGTGGCAGTTCAAACTCTGCCATTGACTTGGTCTTCACATTCGAATGGAGGGTAGAGAGTGAATTTAGGATGTTAACTTGTTCAAATAATTTGAACTTGTGGCTTGGAGTAATTGGGGGGATATGGCCGAATTTTAGGGGAGTGAGGAGGAGGGAGTGACGGCTTGGTATGGGAGGAAGTGGGGTGTGCCGAAATGCATTTTCCATTTTGTGCATTTTCGGTCACATTTGGTAAAAAAGAAAAAGCTCCCTTTTTGGTTTGTGTAGCCGTAAGTTGCTAAGGGTTTTTCCCATTTTCTTTTTCTCTTTTATTTCTTTCTTCTTCACTTCTTGGAACCAAATTTTCAAGGGAGTTTCTCCATCTTTTCTTTTGCAATCCGAAAGTCCAAGCCTCTAGTTGCCGATTCTTGCTTCGTTTTCTTTCAATATTTTTGACAAACCGAAAGTACCTCCCTCATCCATCTTCATTTCGCTTCTTCTCTTTAAACTCAATTGCCGATTCTCCATTTCTTTCCACCTCTATTTCTTCTTTCTTGTCTAGTGAAAGCCGTACATAGGTGGGTGTTAAACACCAATACCGAATCCTCTTCTCCCCTGTGGTTCAAGGTCTTAGCCGAATTCCCTCCCCTTGTTTTTGTTGGCCGAACATTGGTGATTGTTTGGGTGCTGGCTTCCAATCGTTTGGAATCAGGTAAGGGCTTGGCCGAATGGCCATTCTGCCTTTCTCTCGTCTTTATGTATGGTGGTTTGGGTAAGGACCGATTCCGTTATTGGTGGAAGGGTGCTAATCTTTTGTAAATCGTTTTCACTATAGGACATCGGGATTATTGAAGGAGACAAGTGAAGCCTTCCTTTCTTCGATTGACTGTTTGGTAAGTGATGGTAAGGGCTACTATTAGTCCATTCTCTTTGGTCTTGTTAAGCCAAATTATTAAAGGTGGGATTGTTATTATTTTAGGGGTGGCCGATTGTCACAGGAGGAACCACTGTGATTCGGATTTGGTAGGAAACCAAATCATCTTAAAAGGTAAGGGTTCGATATTAACCCCTTTGGTTAATTGTTGCTGGCCGAATGTCATAGATGCCTAACCCCTAATGTTTGGCCGATTGTAGGATCTAGTAATCGAGGGACTTAGATCGTTTTCGTTGGATTCTAGACTCGTAATTATCAGGTGTGTAAACTAACACACTAATACTTAGTAATGTTATTAATAAACCTGTTTGCCTGTTAAAAATCATAACAGTATGATGGATAGTTGGATACCCAAATGGGGTATGTGTACGGATCCGGGTAAGTCTATTTTATTACATGTCCTATTATGGATACTTTGGGTATGATGATTTATACTATATGTATATGCTATGAGATGCTATGTTGGACATGGTTGCATGAGTTACATGATTTGCCTATTGCACATGAGTCAAGAGATATCATGTATGGGTGATATGAGAGGAGGAGCGGTGATATTTTTGTCTTGACGAGCACCAGGTGCTTTGTAGCACACTTTGTGACTTTGGGTCACGAGGTTTGGCACCTCCAGAGGTTTGGTACCTCGGCGTCTCGTCCCAGTGGCTCGATACCACGATGGGTTGGCCCCACAGATGATTATACGGGATTGACGCCGTGTTTTGGTAACACCACGATGGGTTGGCCCCATCACCGAGATTTGTGACTACGGTCACCAAATGCTTTGGTAGCACATTGTGTCTTTGGGACACCGGAGGTTTGGCACCTCATTGTGACTCGTCCCGTGGTTTGACCACCGTGGGTTGGCCCCACTTGAGATATGGGATCGTCTGCTAGTGATTTGGTATCACGCGATGGGTTGGCCCCATCATCGTTGGATTTGTGACTTGGTCACCAAAGGCTTTATTAGCACAATTGTGTCTTTGGGACACCAAAGGTTTTGGTACCACATTGATGGATATTGTGTCTTTGGGACACCAGTGTTTTGGTAACACATTGTGACTATACGTCGGTGGTTTGGTACCACCTTTGGGTAGAAAAGGCGATATGGATGGTTAGGATCGGGTTGCATTAATTATGTTGCTATGTATGATGTGTGTTAGCATGTTGTTTCTTGAGAGCGGGATTTATACATCGAGAGTCCTTCGACTCACCCTCTCCTTGACATTTCAGGTGACTCGTAGACACGGACATGGAGCCGGGATGGACTCGGGGTGCTCATGCCATGCGGAATAAAAGTGTTACTCAGATTTTATGTTTTGGGTACTTTAGTTATTTACTTTCAGTTGGGTTTTATTTCGGATTTGTAAAAGCCTTTAAATTATGCCTTTTGATATTATGTTTTAAGTTTGATTTTAATATGCCTTAACAAATAAGTTGGTATGAAGTTTACTAAAACTTGGAAAGATAATGATTTCAAATTATAACGCAAAGTGTTTTTAAACTATACCACCGGGTATCGCACTGATTTTATAAGCATATGAAAATCAATTGTTTCCAAACTTGAAAGCAAATTTTTACTAAGTCTAAATGTTTTAGTAACGATATTAAACAACTTGTTTTTCTAAACGGATCAAAGTTTTATCAATTCTATTTAGTACAAATACGAAATTTTCGAACACGGTTTCCCCGTAACATACCAGATTCGGTCGTGGTGTTGGACCGGGTTTGGGGTGTTACATTTTGCTTTTGACAAATTCTGCTTATATCTTATAGGTACAAAAGTTATAGTATTTACTGACCATGCGGCCATTAAATACTTGCTCACGAAGAAAGATACAAAATCGAGGCTAATTCGTTGGATACTTTTACTCCAAGAGTTTGACCTTGAGATCCAAGATAGAAAAGATGTCGAGAATCAAATAGCTGATCATCTGTCGAGGTTGGAGCAAGATGAGGTATATCAATCATGTGTGCCTATCAACGAGAATTTTCCAGATAAACACTTATTTGAGGTAAGTCAAATTCATGAAACACCTTGGTTTGCTAATTTTGCCAATTATCTTGAATGTGGAATAATTCCTTAAGAAATGACATACCAAAAAAGGAAAAAATTCCTTCATGATAGTCGGTATTATTTTTGGGAGGATCCATTTTTGTTTAAACAGTGTGCAGATAATATAATCTGAAAATGTGTAGCTGAAAGTGAGATTGCTGAGATCTTGTATCATTGCCATTCATGTCTAAGTGGGGGGCACTTTGGTGGTTCACATACTGCAACAAAGATTTTGCAAGCATGTTTATTTTGGCCTACATTATTTAAAGATGCTTATGCTTATGTGAAGAACTGTGATAAATGCCAAAGGATTTGAAATATATCAAGGAGGAATGAGATGCCCTTGACAAACATTTTGGAGATTGAATTATTCGATGTATGGGGCACTGACTTCTTAGGCCCGTTTCTTTCTTTGTATGGGAACAAATACATCTTAGTTGCTATGGACTATGTATCCAAGTGGGTTGAAGTTGAAGAATACCCTGCAAATGATGCTAAGGCAGTCATGTGATTCCTACATAAGCATGTGTTTACAGGATTTGGGACACCAAGAGCTATTATTAGTGATGAAGGTTCTCACTTTGTGAACAAATGGCTTAACTAGTTGCTTGACAAATATGACGTGAAGCACAAGATTGCTACTACCTATCACCCCCAGTCCAATGGGCAAGTTGATAGAGTGAATCGTGAAATCAAACGTATCCTTGAAAGGGTAGCACGCCCTAGCAGAAAAGATTGGTCCCCAAGGCTCGATGATGCATTATGGGCCTAACGAATAGCAGTTAAGACACTATTAGGAATGACTCCTTATCGGTTAGTCTTTGGAAAGGTATGTCATTTTCCATTAGAGTTGGAAAATAGAGCTCTTTGGCTTTGAAGCAGTTGAACTTTGATCTTAAGCAAACTGGTGAAAGAAGGATGTTACAACTTGATGAGTTGGAAGAGCTGAGGTTGTTTTCCTATGAGTATGCCAAAATGTGTAAAGAAAGATCAAAGAGATGGCATGATAGTCATATACAACCTCGCGAGTTTAAAGAATGTCTTAAGGTTTTGTTGTTTAATTCAAGGTTGAAGTTATTTCCTGGGAAGCTTAAATCCCGATGGAAAGGACCCTATACCATTTACCGAGTTTATCCTTATGGAGCTATTGAATTATATGACAATTACAGAGGTACGTTTAAAGTTAATGGTCAACGCTCAAACACTACTGGGATGGTGAAGTTGAGCGAGTTGAATCCTCATTCAAATTAATAGACCTTTGATTTTTTTTCATGAACTCGTTTTGTAAATAAATAAATAGTTAGAACTTATTTTCTTAATTTATTACATTTAATTAATTCTGTCTAAGGAGATTGGAACTTAAGAAGGACCGCTGTGACCTCTCCAACCTTCCTGGGAATTAATTTAATGTAATTTGTTAAGAAGATATTTTCTAATTAAATTTAAAATTTTTAAGTTTCATTTGTTTTTGTTTAAATTTTAAATTTTTATGTTAATAAAGGGGGTCAAATTTGGCCCAAGTACTAATCAGATTTTTTTTCTTGAGTAAGTTTGTAAATGCAGTCTGAGTTTGAGACCCAAGACAACAAAAAAGACGGAAAAAATCCATACTTTGCCACCACTCCCATTACTTGCCGCCCAAGTAAAGGTAATGTAGCTAAAATTTTGCTTTATGTTGCGCTAATTCTCCTTATATAAACTCCTCTTCTCTCTACTATTTTTTCATATCCTTCAAAACAATTTGCTTAACCCTAAAAATCCCTAAATCTCCTTCTTGTGTCGCTAGCCTCAAATCTCGAAAGAAACCCTAGTTTCTCTTCCCTTTTTGTCGAAATCAGCTATTGCTGCTACAAGAAGATTGCTGAAGCACCAATGTTGCTGCCACACATCGTTGTTATTGCTGCCACACACTGCCTTTCCTATTACATGCTGTCATTGCCACTGCACCATCCTTGCCATAGCAAGATTTTCTTCGTAGCAAGTATTTACCCACATTGCTGATTTCTCTTTTTCACCCTTCTATAAAAAATTTTCTAAATTCTCAAGAAAAGATACCATGTCTCACGAAAGAACCAGATCTTCAAAGACTACTCTTGAAAACCCAATTATGATCGATGAAGAAGTGAAAGAGAGATTTGATTCAATCTTCAAGCATCAACCTATGATGCCAGAAGAAGGTTTTGACTTGAAGAATAATGATTTGATGGTTGTTCCTAAACCGATTAGAAAGAAAATCAATGCTCTCAAGTGTGAACGATTTTATGATGCTCGTTCACTTCTCGATGATGAACTAGTTCGAGAATTCTATGCTAGTTTGACTATGTAAGATGCTACTGAGGTTATCATTTGAAAGAAAAAGGAACCTCTTGCTTCTAAGTTCATCAATGATTTGTTTAATTTACCTGATGTTGAAGAAGATGAGTACTACCCTATGATGAACAGTATCAATTGGGATTTTCTTCAACAAGTTCTTGATGTTGTGACAAATTTAGGGTCCCAATGGATTATAAGAAAGTATGGGAGCCATTCTTGCCAAGGGAATATGTAAAACCAATAGCAAAGGTATGGTTTTATTTTGATTGCTACAGTTTTATACCTATCTCACATAGTTCCACCATCTCGATGGAACGGATGCTCTTGTTATATGCAATTTTGAAAGAAACGTCCATTAATGTTGGGAAAATTATTCTCAAGGAGATTCATGATTATGCTAAAAAGAAGACAGGAAGTGTTTATTTCCCATCATTAATACTTTACTTTACTTAAGGGCCCATGTTAAAACACAAGCAAATCTGAAGGGGCGATATGTTTAAGGGTGCATTACAAATTATAATCTTGAAAGGTTAGTAGAGAAGGTGCATGAGCTGAATCAAGGTGAGCAAGAAAAGCCAACTGAGCCAGATACCAAGGAGTCAACAAATGAAACTGAAATTGAAGCTAATTTAGTTACAGACACTAAAGAGGAAGAATCTGATAAGGAACCGAACAGTCCTAACCTAGTTGAAGGATCTGCAAACCTTGAACTAAGGGTTGAGCCGGAAGAAGAACCAGTCAAGCTAAGTGTTGAACCTGAATCTACAACTCCTATGCCGACTTCTGTAAGTGCTTCAAGGAAATCAGATTTGTCAATTTTGATGGATATGTGTAAGTTCATGCACAATCAACAACAAAATTACTGGAAATATGCAAATATTAGAGATGACTCAATTCAAAATACTTTTAAGAATATCTCCAGTACTTTTGTTCCTGAGTTCCAGGATGCTATCTTTGAGATAAGGACAGAAGATACAAACTATGCAATCGGAGATGGAGCTAAAAAAGACAAGAGAATAAGTCAGAAAAATAAAAGGGGGGATTCTTGTCTTGTTATTTATTTAATTATTTTTAGGTCTTTAGGAATTTATTTCTTTCATAATTAGGATATAATTTCTGTAGAATAAAACATAACAAGCATGAATAAACTGAACACTTCTTTAGAAAGAAAAAGACTAAGTAATGTGGTAATGGGAATAAACATGTCTAGGACTGGGTTATTAGGAAAGACATGGTATTTAAGCAGTCTTAATGACTCACCTCTCTTTCTTTACAACCCTACCTGGTGTTCAGTTTTCATTCATTACTTTGTTCTTGCAATGAGGACATTGCTTCTTTTTGAAGGGGGAAAGGCAAATAAATTGCTCAAATTATTAAAATTTTGAAGTATGTTTCAATCATTTCTTTCATAAGTATGTTTTAATAAATGAATGTTTAGAGACATTTTTTTTTTGTTAATGAGATAGTTTGTGTGCAAGTATGAATGATGATTTTATTTGAATGAAAGTATGTTATCATGAAGAATGGAATGCTTGTATGATCTTAGTCTTATTAATGTTTGCCATGAAAACTTAGTTTCTCTTGAGATTAGACATGCATGAAGGTTTATATATTTAGAATTGACTTGGTAACTTTCTTGAGGCGAAATCCTAGGAGGCATAAAAATCTAAAATGATATAGGCACTATTTTTTTGGATCGTTTAAGCCTTTTCAAGCCAACCTTATGATATTAGACCCTTGAAACTTTAATTTTGAGCTTAAAGGCCTGTTTATTGCAATGAACCTACATTATAAGCCACATGAGCATCATTTTAAGTTATCCTAATTTTGTGCACCCATCTTAGCTAAAACTGTCTTGGCAATCAACATTTGAGGAAATTTTCACAAAGATGTATGTGCTCATGCTTTAAAAAAAAAAGAGACGAAGAAAGAGCGAAGAAAAGTTTACTCAGTCTCTAAAAAGAAAAATGTATGAGCTTGAGTTCAAAATAAGTTTGGGGGTGTTCCAAGGGTTCACTTAAAGAAAAAGGTTGTATTTGGAGAAATCCAAGACAAAGTTAAAGGTTAAGATTTTGAAACCAAAATGTCTCATCACTTAAAATCCCTACCTTTAACCGAGCCCCATTACAACCTTATAAAAGACCTATTCATTTGATGATTATGTCACCTACAATTGTGGAGAGGAAGTACTAAGTTTAACATATGAAGATCATAAATAAACCTTATTATTGTTTGATTGATTGATAAGAAATTATGTTGATTGAAGAATGTTATCTGTGGCTGTGACATACATACAAACTATGATTCATGTTGGCATATTTTGAAACTTAGTATAAAACTTTAAAAGTATTTGCATATGAATTACTTGTTAATAAAGAAGATCTATGAACATGAAGTTATAAATGCATGATTATGGGACAAAGATTGACGCTGCTTACACAGTTAGCAATTTTGCCTTAGCAAGACCTTTTGCTGTGCATAAACATTACTCGGGATGAGCAATGACTTCAATTTGGGGGTGTATAAATTGAAAAATATATAGGATTTTTCCTAAGTAAATTGTCAAATTTTTATTTAAATCTGTTGTTAAGACTAAGTAATTGTTTAATAAATTAATGAAATATGTGAAAATATGAAATTAGGACATAGAAATTATTAAAATGTGATTTTATGCTTTATATAGTTTTTCATGCATAAAATGGCTTATTTTATATTTATTCGAACATATTATATTTTAAGACATAAAATTGGCCATGCATGATTAAGTTAAATAATAAAATATAAAATTATATTTAATAATTCATTTGAAAATATTTCATTAATAATTTAGGTTGTAATTAATTATTTAAATTGGATAAATTCTGTTCTTTGGTCCTTTAACTTATTGATTTATTTTGGACAGGTCTAATAGCTTTGTTGGATTACAAAAACCGTCCAAATTGAAGACCAAGCCAACCCAAATTCGGCTACACATGGTTGTCCACATAAACCACTTTAGTTTTAATTACACAAGGTCCTTGCAATGTTGAAGAAATTGGAGATTTACCCGAAGATTTACATTTGACTGAGCCTCAGTCCTGAGTTGTCATGACTTTTAAATTGCTTAGAATTCAAGCAAAATCCAAGTCAAAAGCCACTAAGCATGGCCGACCACTCATTGAAGAAACTTGAAGAGATTAAACCCCACTATTTTTAGCAAACTGCTCCCCTCTCTTCACCTATAAATAAGACCCCCTCATTCCTTCAACAATCATCCCTCATCCTTCATCATTCTCTCTTTTCTCTCAATTCCCTTTAGCATATTCCATACCCCACACCTAGAATCATCTCTTCATAGATATTTCAGCAATTAAGCCTCTTAAATAGCCATTGGTCGGCCACCTTGGAGAGCCATCAGCAAAGGAGCAAAGTGAAGGAGCGAAGGAGTCTAGTCGATCAGAGTCTTGGGTGATAGCCACTTTGATTTAGGTTTAATCTTTCTTTTCTTTGATTTAATTTGAAAACTTTTGCTATGTGATCTTTGTTCTTGTTTACAACAATTTTAGCTTAATTTTATTTAAGCTAGGATGATTGCTTTGATTAAATAATATTTATTTGATCCATGCTTATAATGTTTGTGTCTCAATCGATCATGTTTTCAATTAAAATCAAGTATGTATTTCGTTCATTCGTGATTGAAATGCACCTGAATTAGCTGAGTGATCCTAACCAGGCGACGACTAGTGGACACATAATTGAAATGTGCATGCTCAATTTATATCCTAACCCGATTAAATTGCAAGTTGAATAACAACTTTAAAGCTCTATTATCTGCATAGTTTTTAGATTTGTGTGATTAAACTGTTTCAAACCTAACATGTCACTGTTACTTCACACAAATGCTAAGAAACCCTTAGTAAATAAGGATCAATAAAATGCATATTTACTAAGTAAAGGATTCCGAAAGGACTTAATGTGGTTTCCAAACTCATGAAAGACCGAGTTGCCATGGAATGTTTTTCTGAATGTTATTAAGCATGTTGATAATAAATTGAGTTTAATTAAAGTACTTGTCCTAGTTTATTTATGTTATAATGGTTGCAAATTGTGTTTAATTTTGTTAAAATCTATTTCATTCATATAGTTTTCATATTTAGGATAATTTGCATTAGGGATTTAACATCCCAAACTTGGCCTAGACTTTACGACTGAATCTGACGTGTCACATCGGAGTATTTTCCGAAATTAGACTTGTTGAGAGAAAACCATTTTTAAACGATTTCCATGTTTGTTACTGTTGGTTTCTTAGTTTGAAAATCCGTGTAAGCTACTTTGATTAATGTCATTTTGAAGTTTGGAAATGTGTGTTTGTCCTTTAAGATAGCTATTATTTTTGCAAACTTATTTGTACTAGTTTGGCTGTTTCAAAATAAGAAATTAAACCCAATTAAAAGAAATTAAAATCATCAGAGGCCTTATTACATAAATATCAACTCAATATACAAATTTAAATAACTAGGTCTAAAATAAAATATTAGCGAATGTGTGGCCACCTCCGAGTCCCTCGCAGCTCCAAATCATCTAAGGCTGGGGATTACCTGTACAGTTAAAAGAAAAGGGTGAGTTATGAGAACTCAGTGTGTAATCCCCTATCATGTAGTAACAGTCTGGGCCTGGGCCCTATTCAGTAACAGTACAGTGTAACATCCTTAAATCGGGGTTCTGCATTTTGTTGGTGTTGCATGTGTTGAATTGTTTATAATGTTGATTTAACATGTTTTGGGGTCTAGTTATAATCCTAGGTTAGGCCTGAGTTAGGGCTATGAATTTTGTTTTAGCACTTAAGGAAATGGAGCTAAGGGAAGTAGGGGTTAAAAGAATTATTTGGAGGTTTAAGACACAAGAATACTAGTGGGAAAGATGGCAAGGAGGCGCCACTTAGGCACCAAGGAGTTGACGCTACATGTAGGGAGGGAGTGCTTGTGTTCAAGCAGCAGGAATTGCACTCCCTGCTACTTCTTTTTGACGCCACAAGCTAGAGGAGGAATGCTCAGGTGGGACTCTCTGGAATGGATGACGAGGAGAAAATTTAGGAGTTTTGACTCGTTCAAACAGATTTGAATTGATGGAGGGGAGTAAATTTAGGAGTTTGAATATTTTCAAACTCATTTGAGGAGTGTTGGCCGAATAAGGGACTTTGGGCAAGGGATGCTATCGATTTTGGGAGTTATTGGTGTGTTCGAATGTCAATAGGGGTTAAGGGGGTGTTTCGGCTAGCTTAGAGGTCTCCTTTGCATTTTGTGCTTGAAACCGAAACACCAAAGTGCATCTTCTGTCCTTTCTTTTTCTTTGGCAACTCTTGTATTGGCCGAATCATTTGTGCACTATTTGTGAATAGCCGAAACTTCAGTAGCCATTCTCCTCTTCTCTTTTCAGTTCACCTTTGTTTGCCTCTCAGTGCCGAAATCACCTTGGCACTTCTTCTTATCTCATTCATGATTAAAGCCAAAACTAAGAACCCCTCCCTCACTTGACATCTTTTCTCCTCTCCTTCAAAATGCCTTGTGCCGAAATTTCTACCACCCTCTCCTTGTCGAATCCCCTCTCTACCATCTCATCTTTCCCTTTACCTTTAACACCTTCAAAAGCCGAATCTTAATCCCATCTTCTTCCATCTTTTCTATTTGATTTCAAAAGCCGAAAGCTTGTTGTTTTCTTGTAGTTCATTAAAGAGGCTTGGCCGAATACCCTTAGCTTCATTCTCTTCTTTTCTCACGCAATCTAGCCTTTATTGAAGTGCCGAAATTGAGTTCTCTTCTTCTTGGGAGTCATAGCCGAATCTCTTAGTAAGTGTTATTTTGTTTCTCTTCTTGATTAATTCGGGCAATGACCGAAATTTCCCTCTCCTCTATCTTCTTTGTCCACTTTATACCTAAGTATCAAAAACTCTATTCTTGTTCTTTGAAGAGAGCCGAAACCTTTAAGATCATCTAGGGGTGCCGTACATTGGTGTTTGATTAGCCGAATCTATCATTAGGGTAAGGGTGTTATTCTCACAATATCCGTTTCTTAATTGATCAAAAGCTGAAGGCTAACTATTTCCATGTGATAGTGTGGCCGATTGCAAGGGAGATCATCACATAATTTTGGGATTTGGTTGGAAACCAAATCAGCACTAAGGTAAGGATTTGGGTTCATGCGACATATCCTTCGGGATTTGCTAGTAGAGCCGAATAGGCTTTTGGGTTACTAACTAACATTGGCCGATTGTAGGAGGGGAAACAACATTTCGGGATTTTCGCTAGATGTGTAAAACGCTTACACACTTTATTAGTATAATATGTATATTATGTTACCGTTATAACTATTGAATCAGTGGATGTGCCTTACGGGCATGAGCTTGAAAACCGGGTAAGTCCCCTGTTATGTGATTCACGATATATGTATATTCATGTTATGCAATGCTATGCCTTAAATGCATGACACATGATATTATGACACGTATGATATGAGCATGATGATAATGGGATTTATGAGAGGAGGGGGATAATTTATTTGGACTGTCACCAGTGGTTTTGACCACACTATTGATATGATTTGTGACTAAGTCCCAGTGGTTTTGATCACCAGTGATTTTTACCACACTATTGATATTTGTGACTACGGTCACCAGTGGTTTTGACCACATATGGATATTGTGACTCGTCCCAGTGGTTTGGTACCACAGTGGGTTGGCCCCACATGATTAATTACGGGATTGTCATCAGTGGTTTTGACCACACGATGGGTTGGCCTCATCACTTGATTTGTGACTACGGTCACCAGTGGTTTTGACCACACCGATATATTTGTGACTTCGGTCACCAGTGGTTTTGACCACCAGTGGTTTTGACCACACGGGGTAGTTAAAGGAGATCGGATGGCTAGGTTATGGGTTGCATAATCTACATGTTTTACTGATGATTTGTGTAAGTGCTCGAATACTCGGGTTGGGGATTTATACACTGAGTCTTGGTGACTCACCCCTTCCCTTATATTTTGCAGATGAGGCTTAGATCGTGGGTATGGAGCCGGGGAGGACTCGAGGTGGCCATACATCCTAGTTTGGTTTAACTTTAAACTACATTTTTGGTTTTATTTATTTCTTTTAAATTTGGTTTTGGGTTTGTAATAAGGCCGCTAAGTTTTATTCTTTTGGTTTTTATAATTGGCTTTTACTCTGAATATATTATACTTGTTGAAAGTAATGACTTGATAAATTAACCGGTAAAAAGCAATGGTTTTCAAAGTTATATTTCTTCGGGTTTTCCAAACGTTACCATTGGGTAACAAAGTTTATAAAATAATAAGAAGGGTAACTTGAATGTTTTTATGATTTCAAATTTTTAAACAACTTCAAAGGCAAATGATTTTAAAGTTGATTATACTCGTCACACTTTGTTTTTCATAAATACCAGATATTTTTCTAATATTAAGGATAACGAATAGATTTTTCAAACATGAGTTTGCTAGGTTTAAAGCAACACTAAAAATAATTTCAAACTTCACTTCACATTATGTTTTCTAAACTAAAAACAACAAAGAGGTTTCGACAAAATGTAACCGGTAATCTGTTTATGCAAACGGTTTCACTCTGTAACATACCAGATTCGGTCGTGGTGTGTTGACCGGGTTTGGGGTGTTACAATTATGGTATCAGAGCAGGGTTCAACAGCTCGACTGTGGGCCAAGGCCCAAAAATTTTTTAAAATGGTTTATAAAAGGCTTTTATGGGGAAAGTACAGTGGTGAAAGCATGGCACCGAGTCTCCGGCACCAATCCGCCCAGGTAAGTACCCCGAACTATTTCTTTAATGATATGATTATGTGGTTATAATGATGGCATGACTGAGTAGTAGTAGGAACGACTTTAGAGACATGAACAATAGGATGATGTGTACTCGCGAAACAACCTTCTATTAAAACTTTTCATAAGACTATGCTTTAATAGACAGTGGAATAAAAGTCTAACGCATAAAACTTTTAATCAGCTTGAATATATCGATAGATATGAGTGCACATGGACGTGGGCGTAATACTCGTGGTAGAGGTAGGGGTAGGATGACGGTCTCAGAACCAGTAAAGTCCGGACATGGGTCGGAGAACGAGGTACCACCGTCGCCAGCTGTGGGGGCTGAATATTAGGATCAGATAGGTGGCAATGATGCAGTGTCGCAGGCTGTGCTACAAGTATTGGAGAGGGTTACGAGTGCAGGAGTAGGAACTGGAGCTCGAAAATCTATGACTGAGCGACCCAAGGCTAATGGTGCAGAGGTATTCAGAGGTGTGTCTGGGGTGGCACCTAGTACAGCGGAATATTGGTTGGAGGCAACGGAACGCATCATGTATGACCTGGATTTTTTTGATGAGGAGAAGCTGAAAGGGAAAGTATCTTTGCTGAGAGATGAGTCATACCAGTGGTGGCTCACGGTTAGGGACGGAGCGATGGCAGATGACCTCACTTGGGAATTCTTTAGGGTAGCATATCAGAGGAAATATATAAGGGCTAGCTATGTTGACGCGCAGCACAGAGCTTTCTTGAACTTGGTCCAGGGTATAAGACTATAGCAGAATATGAGGCGGAATTCCTTCGGTTGAGTAGGTATGCTCGGGGTATTGTGGGTACCGAGCATGAGCGCTGTGTCAGATTCGAGGATGGGCTGAGAGACGAGCTGAGGATGATAATTGCCCCACAGCAGGAACGAGAGTTTGCTGTTCTGGTGGAGAAAGCTAAGGTTGCTGAAGGGGTAAAATAGTCTGTAAGGCGGAACCAGGATAAGGGTTGGAACAAGAGGAGTTCTGGATCATCTGGGTTTTCTGGGAATCTGTAAAAAAGGGCTAGATACAGTGGGCCAAATCAAGCTGCTAGGTCTGCTGCTACTAATACTCAGTGGCCGCCACGATGTACTCGGTGTGGAAAGTCTCACACAGGGGAGTGTTGGACTGGTAACAGGGGATGCTTTGAGTGTGGCTCGATGGGACATCAAGTTAGGGATTGTCCATAGAGATCAGCTAGGCTGCAGTCAGAGGATCAGAACCATACACAGTTTAGGAGGGACAATCAGTAGCCACAGAGGGGCCGTGGTTCAGTCAGGGGAGGTAATAGCTCGGGTAGAGGCCGTGGAGCACCGGCGAGAGGCGCAGTGTGAGTGCGAGGCGAGAGCGGCTGGGGTTGGTCTACGCAGCGAGGCGTCGAGAGGAGGGCAACGAACCAGACGTCATAACCGATACGTTCTTAATTTTTGGAGTACCTTAAAATGCTTTAATTGATGTTGGTTCAACGCAGTCTTATGTTGCTAGTAGCATAGTGGAAACCCTGAACTTAGACTCTGAGATCACTTCTAAGAAGACGATTGTGATAAGCCCTCTAGGTCACTCTGTAGAAGTAAGTAAACTATATAGAGATGTACCCTTGGAACTTCAAGGGGTCGCATTTTGGGCTGATTTGATGGAACTGCCGTTTGGGGAGTTCAATCTGATTCTTGGGATGGATTGGCTGGTAAAGTATCAAGCTAGTTTGGATTGCGCAGCTAAGCGCATGATGTTAAAGACCATGGAAGGTAATGAGGTGGTGATGATAGGTAATAGGAGAGATTACTTATCTAATGTTGTCTCTACACTAAAGGCTGAGAAAATGGTTAGAAAGGGGTGCGAATCATTTTTGGTGCATGTTTGTGCTTTGGAAGCTAAGGATGCAGCTGTGAAGAATGTCCGAACTGTAGGGGAATTTGCTGATGTTTTTCCAGAGGAACTTCCGGGTATACCTCCTGACCGCGAGGTTGAATTTGGTATAGACTTGTTACTCGGAACAGCGCCGGTATCTATTACTCCATATAGGATGGCGCCAAAAGAATTGGTGGAGTTGAAGGCTCAGATTCAGGAATTATTGGATAGAGGTTTCATCCGACCGAGTGTATCATCTTGGGGAGCTCCAGTGCTTTTTGTTAAGAAGAAGGATGGTACGATGCGAATGTGTATAGACTACCGCCAGCTGAACAAGTTGACAATAAAGAACAAGAATCAATTGCCTAAGATTGACGACTTGTTTGATCAACTCAAGGGTGCATCGGTTTTCTCTAAGATTGACCTTAGGTCAGGGTATCATCTGCTCAAAGTGAAGGAGGCTGATATTCATAAGACGGCATTCCGTACTCGGTATGGACACTACGAGTTTCTGGTAATGCCTTTTGGTTTGACCAATGCATCGGCAGCATTCATGGACATGATAAATCGGGTGTTTCAGCCGTATCTGGACCAATTTGTCGTAGTGTTTATAGACGATATTTTGGTATAATATGTATATTATGTTACCGTTATAACTATTGAATCAGTGAATGTGCCTTACGGGCATGAGCTTGGAAACCGGGTAAGTCCCCTGTTATGTGATTCACGGTTTATGTATATTCATGTTATGTTAAATGCTATGCTATGCCTTAAATGCATGATACATGATATTATGACACGTATGATATGAGCACGATGATGATGGGATTTATGAGAGGAGGGGGATGATTTATTTAGACTGTCACCAGTGGTTTTGACCACAAGATGGGTTGGCCCCATCAGTTGATTTGTGACTATGGTCACCAATGGTTTTGACCACCAGTGGTTTTGACCACACTATTGATATTTGTGACTACGATCACCAGTGGTTTTGACCACATATGGATATTGTGACTCGTCCCAGTGGTTTGGTACCACAATGGGTTGACCCCACATGATATATTATGGGATTGTCATCAGTGGTTTTGACCACACGATGGGTTGGCCCCATCACTTGATTTGTGACTACGGTCACCAGTGGTTTTGACCACATCGATATATTTGTGACTTCGGTCACCAGTGGTTTTGACCACCAGTGGTTTTGACCACACGGGGTAGTTAAAGGAGATCGGATGGCTAGGTTATGGGCTGCATAATCTGCATGTTTTACTGATGATATGTGTAAGTGCTTGAATACTCGGGTTAGGGATTTATACATTGAGTCTTGGTGACTCACCCCTTCCCTTATATTTTGCAGATGAGGCTTAGATCGCGGATATGGAGCCGGGGAGGACTCGAGGTGGCCATGCATCCTAGTTTGGTTTAACTTTAAACTACATTTTCGGTTTTATTTATTTCTTTTAAATTTTGTTTTGGGTTTGTAATAAGGCCGCTAAGTTTTATTCTTTTGGTTTGTATAATTGGCTTTTACTCTGAATATATTATACTTGTTGAAAGTAATGACTTGATAAATTAACCGGTAAAAAGCAATGGTTTTCAAAGTTATATTTCTTCGGGTTTTCCAAACGTTACCATCGGGTAACAAAGTTCATAAAATAATAAGAAGGGTAACTTGAATGTTTTTATGATTTCAAATTTTTAAACAACTTCAAAGGCAAATGATTTTAAACTTGCTTATACTCGTCACACTCTGTTTTTCATAAATACCAGATATTTTTCAAATATTAAGGATAACGAATAGATTTTTCAAACATGAGTTTGCTAGGTTTAAAGCAACACTAAAAATAATTTCAAACTTCACTTCACATTATGTTTTCTAAACTAAAAACAACAAAGAGGTTTCGACAAAATGTAACCGGTAATCTGTTTATGCAAACGGTTTCACTCTGTAACATACCAGATTCGGTCGTGGTGTGTTGACCGGGTTTGGGGTGTTACATACAGTGTGGGCTTTAGCCCATTACAGTAGTCAATGTGGGCCTAAGCCCAATACAGTATTAATATGATGCACATACATGTAACCCATCCCAATCCAACCAACACACCACCCGTTCCAAACAACACACCATGTGGGGATAAAATCAACCCACCCAGCCAACACACCAATATTGCGGCAAGATAGTCGCGATGACAATAATGCAAAGAGAGTCGCCAAGAATCAGATCGTAGCAAAGCTACGATGAATATATGTAGCAGAGCCACCAGTACAGTATACTTCCTCCATAACAGTATCCCAACCCCATGCTGTATGTCATGTCATAAATCATACAAATATACAGAATGTCATACTCAGTAACAATCATATACAAATCATGAACACATCAGTCAACCTACCCTTAGGGATATAACGGTCATTTTACTTTTTAGGGGTATTTTAGTCATTTTACAACCTTTTCGAAGGTCTACAGTCACCTCGAGCGACACAAATAACATATATGGTCAAAACGGTGTAAATGGGCCCAAAGCCAAATATTCGGCCCAAGTGGGCCCACACGCTTGTGTGGCCCATTTAGCCCAAATTTAGTCACTGCTATGCGAACAATATAGCCCAGTCCAATATTTGTCAATTATCGTGGATTTAATCTGTGTGGGGCCCACAAGCCCATTGAGCCCATAGGACCCATTTCAGCCAAACGAGGCCCATAACGGCCCAAGAGCACGAGAACGCTTGTGGAGGCCTCTATAGTCTATCGCCCATGATTATGGGCTCGGTTTACCACACGAGCAATTGCACGCTCGTGAGGCCTCATATGTTGAGGTTTCGACTTTTCGACTTTTGCCGATTCGCAGAGAATATAGTGTGATTACACGCCTATTTACAAAAATGTGCTAAGATCCACGAGAACTCCAAACCTAATCAACCACAATACCCTATCAGTCATTTAATCAATAGGATTTAGATAATCCCATTCAATACCACTATCCAAAATGATTTAATACTTGCCTTGATCGATAGATGTGGCTTAGCCCATTTAGATCGTTGGGTAGGATTGATCAGCCATTGCTTGCCGAATATCTACGTTACAAGTGCACTCTTATTAGACACGATTGCCTAACCCAAAGGTTGATCATACTCACAAAACTCCTAGGTAAAGGAAGGTAATATTCGGCCACAAGAAAATATACAACCAACACACTCTAGATTGAGCACAATAATAGCAACAGGGATACCTTCAGACGAATGACGATAGGAACGTTTTGAAATGCTTCAGTATTTCTTGAGTACTCCTTCACTCCTGACAAAATTCTAGAACCTGAAGAACACAATCGGCAATAAGAGAATGAATAGGAGAAAGAAGTATTTGACTTTCAACATTGTAGAAAGAGATGGCTTGAAAAAGATTGACAAAAATACAAGAAAGAGTCGAGGATACTCACCAGGTGCTAGAGAATAGATGTCAAATCAAAAATCAAAATAAAGAAGTAAAGGCCGAAGAAGGAAATAATCGGTCATGTACCAAGGCCAAAGCTGAAAGAAATGAAAAAGAGGAGGAGAGGATATAATCGGCTAAATCAAAGTGTTTGAGTGAAAGGGAAAAATGAAGTAACCAAAACTCGAGAGTGGGAGAGAAAATAAGAGAGAATCGGCCCAAAGGAAACTCTAAATGCAAGGAGAGGAAGAGAATTGCCAAAATGGAATGACACTTGAAGTCCTTCACAAACTTTGGTACAAAGGAAAAAGAAATCGGTTACCAAAGAATAAACAAGAAGGGTCCCAAAATGCAAAACCTGAACGCACCTTTACCACAACGGACTTAAAGCAGACAAAATCAAAACCAAATAGGTGAAAATGAAAAGAGGAGGCAATAATAGTCAAATTCATGAGCCTCCAATTACTCATTCAGCACAATTCTACTCCCATTCCAACTCCTCTTTTTCCTCCCTTAATCTCTCCCTACATCCCTCCACAAATCACTAAGCCATCCAATTTGAACTTCATTCAAATTTCTCCATAATCCTTTCCACCAACTTCTCCTTGACCAATTCAAATTCCAACTTTGTAGAGTTCTAGTCAAAGTCCATGTAACACTCCAAACCCGGCCTAGAAGTTAGGCCCAAATTCGACGTGTCATATTGGAGTGTTTTTTGAAAACCCAGGTTTTCATTGAACAACTGATAAACCGTAATATGAAAATATTTTAATCCCACATTTAGCGTACTTTTGGATGATTTAAGCCTTGAATTGTGAAATTTGGTGATCTCAATCCTTTGTTTTCATGTTTTATACTCAGGAGAGCACCGAAAGATGAAAAGAACGAGAAACAGGCCTAAAACGGAGTAAATGGGCCATATTACAAAATTGACAGGGCCTGTGCCCAAGACCACACAACCATGCCTCATCAATAGACCCGAAGATGACCTGGCCATGATTCACGCGGGTGTGTGCCATGGGCATGTCCCTGCCATGACAAAGAGGAATTTTACTTTGATTAGGGTACTTAGAGGCAAAGAAAGTCATTCCAAAAGCCTATATAAACACCCTAGAGGCCAACCTTCAGGGGGTGTGCCGTGAGGTCGAAGAGTCGAACCAGAAAGGCCAGGATTATGGAATTTACTCGAAGAAAGCCAGTTGATTCATCTCAAGAAGCCGGAGTTATACTCAAGACTGAGGATCTTCCCTTCAATTTCCTACAGGGGGTTCTAGGGTTTTTCTTATGTTTTGTTTTATATTTTCTTCTGAGATGTATTCTTTTATGATTATGAACTAAACCCCTCAAATACCTGAGGGGGATGAAACCTAAGACGGATCTTGTTATTGTTTTATGAACTATATGATAAATACTTGATTTGTTCATAATTATGTGTTCTTAATTCTTGCTTTGATATTTCAGGATATTGATTCAAGTATTGATGTGCTTAGGCAGAGGAGGAATAGACCCTGTCTAAGAGTAGATCTAGCATAATTAAGTGGAGTTGATTGCAATCCTACAGATAGGATGACGAAAATCTACTGAATTAGGGGTCAAATAGGATGACGAAAATCTACCGAATTAGGGTCAAACGTAATATAGGAGTCCATATATCGAGTTAATGCAATTCTAGGGGTTTTAAATAGAAAGAGATTTCAATTAATCAACCTAGGGTTAGACGTTAGTAGCCTCGAGAGAGGTATTAATATACATTAGGGAATCCTACGGATCAAGTCAAGTGAATAAATCGTCTGGTTCAGAGTTAAATAACAAGTGCAGTCTAGGTGGATTCTTCCTTGGGTATTGTCTTAATCAGTTGGTTTTTCCCACAAGTATTTCCCTAATTCATCCTCTTTGTCTTTTCATCTTTAGCTTAATCGTTAGTAAATTTTAGATTAATTAATGATTCACTTTTATTCTTAGGCTAAATAATAAAAAGAAAGTTAGTATTAGTACTTTTGGTTCCTTTGGGTTCGACAATCCAGTCTTGCCACTAAACTATACTACTGTTCGATAGGTGCGCTTGCCTCAATCGTTGTCATAGTTAGTTTTTAGGCTTGATCATTCTTTATATAAAATTTTAAGACTATGATACACGATCACGTTTTTGGCGCCGTTGCCAGGGAACTAAAATATTAAGAACGCTCAATTTTTATTACTTTAGTCATTTTTATTTTTTCAATTTGCATTTATTTTTATTTTGCTTTTAAATTTACTAATTTTCCTTCTTTTATTTGTTCTTAGCAGGTACCTCCAGTTTATGACTAGAAGGAACCCGACGGAACCCCTAATTTACGACAGTGATATTGAAGGTACTGTTCGCAGAAATCGTAGAGAAATAAGACGAAGCTTAAATTACATAGAAGAAGAGCAAGAAGTCGAAATTAACACCACCTAAGAGATGGTTGAGAATAATTCGCTACCTCCAGAGGTGGCCAAAGATCATGCTCCTCGAACTATGTATGATTATGCTAAACCTAGTTTAATAGGAACTGAGTCAAGTATTGTTAGACCTGGTATTGCTGCTAATAATTTTTAACTGAAACCTAACACAATTCAGATGATACAGCAATTTGTTCAGCTTGATGTTTTGCAGGATGAAGATCCAAACAATCACTTGACGAATTTCCTAGAATTCTGCGATACTTTCAAAATAAATGGCATTTCTGATGATGCCATCCGTCTTCGATTATTTCCCTTTTCTTTGAGGAATAAAGCTAAACAGTGGCTACATTATCTTCCACGAGAATCAATCACTAATGGGAACAAATGACCAAAAATATTTTATTAAAATATTTTCCACCGGCTAAGACGGCCAAGTTAAGGAATGATATCTCTTCTTTTGTGCAGATAGATTTAGAAACACTTTACAATGCATGGGAGCTCAAGCAGCAAAATAAACATACAATTGCACATGCCATGCCTCGAACCTCAGACTCATTGCAACACATGTAGCGCCACCTTGCCACTAGATCACCCACTCTCCTTGTGTCACATTTTACCTTCAATAAATTAAAAGGTCTAAAGGCCAAAGTCCAGGTTCCTTTGAAAGAAAAACCAAAACAAATTGCAAGAGCCAAGACTTGAACCCAGGCTCCCTTGCAACCCTAATGGTTCCACAACCACTAGACCACATGCTTCCTTGTGTCATTTTTTTAACACAATAATTTAAAAGGCCTACATCCAAGCATTTAGGGTTTTATCCACTTAAAACCAAAATTTTTGCTAAAGACTAGGTTTGATCCCAAGACTTCTTCATTACTTCTTAGGACCCTAAGCCACTAAAGTAGACATTTAATTGTGTTAGTCACTTGCACAGCTAAATTCCAATCCCTCTGATACGCGAAGCCCATTTCTTCTAGGCCCAAAAGTCAAGGCGATACAGTTCACTTCTCATGCGGCAAGGAAGTAAAATAAATACTCCTTTGCGTAATAGGAGACTCAAACTCAAGCTCCCTTGCAACCTTAATCACGCCACTGCCACTGGACTACAAGCTCATCTTGTGTCATAATTTAACCACAACAATTTAAAAGCCCTCTATCTAGATCCCAGGGATTTTATACTCTAAAAATAAAACTTTACTAAAGCCTAGGTTGAACCCAAAGTTTCTCAAAGACTCTCAACCACTCCTAAACCACTCAAATAGTCCATTATTCAAGTCAAAACACATAAAATCAAAACATGGATTTTTGGGGCGTTACAATTCCACCCCCTTAAAAGAAATTTCAGCCTCAAAATTTACCTACTCAGAATAGATGGGGGTATTATTGCAGCATCGCCTCCTCAGGTTCCCACGTGGCTTCCTCGGTACCATGATTTCAACAAAGCACTTTAACCAGTAGGATCAATTTCTTCCTTAGTACCTTAACCTCATGGTCCAATATCTACACTGGCTCCTCCTCGAAAGTCAGATTTGGCCTAACCTCGATCTCCTCGACTGGCACTATTTGTGTTGGATCAGAGTGATAACACCTCAGCATGGAGATATGGAACACATCGTGAATCTGATCAAATTCTAGGGGCAACTTAAGTTGATAGGCGACTGGTCCCACATGCTTCAGTATACAGTAAGGCCCAATGAGCCTAGGGCTAAGCTTACCCTTCCGCCCAAACCTCAGTATCTTTTTCCATGGAGAGACCTTAAGAAATACGAAGTCTCTCACAAAATACTCAATCTCTCGGTGTTTAAGACCTGTGTAAGACTTCTTCCTATCAGACGCTTCCTTCAACTTGTCTCGTATCAATTTTACCTTTTCTTCGGTATCAAAAACTAACTCTGGCCTCAAAACTTGCCTTTCGGCTAACTTGTCCAACAGGTAGGAGTAGACACCTACGACAATACAACACCTCGTACGGTGCCAACTCTGCTAGTGGCAAATAGTCTTCCCAGCTACCTCGGAAATCAATGACACAACTTCTTAACATGTCCTCCAGTATCTAAATCACCCTCTCTAACTGACCATCTGTCTGAGGATGGAATGCAGTACTGAAGTCCATCCTAGTACCTAAAGCCTCATGTAATTTCTTCCAGAACTGAGATGTGAATCGAGAGTCTCTGTCAGATATAATAGAAATCGGTACCCCATACAGCCTCACAATCTCACCCACATACAACTTTTCCAGCTTCTGCAACGAGTAATCAGTGTGGACTGGTATAAAATGGGCAGATTTAGTTAACCGATTTATAGTGACCCATATCGAATCCTTCTTAGTAGGCGTTAAGGGTAGCCCACTCACAAAATCCATAGTTACCCTCTCCCACTTCCAACGTGGAATCTTAACTTGCTGCAGTAGACCTGAAGGCAGCTGATGTTCAGCCTTAAATTGCTGACATGTCAATCACTTACTCACAAAATCAGTAACTTTACGTTTCAGCCCTAGCCATCAGTACAGCACACGAAGATCTTGGTATAACTTGTTTCCGCCAGGATACATAGCATATAGACTACTATACGCCTCTCACAGTATAGACTGTCTTAACTTAGAATCCCTCGGTACAAGACTCTCCCACGGAAACACAGTACTTTCTCATCATTCAATCCAAAATCTTTAGTCTCTCCATTCTTAACTTGTCGGAAACGAGAAACCAGTGACTCATCCACCAACTGTTTCCCCTTTATTTACTTAGTCCACGTCGGTCTCACTTGAAGCTCGGCTAACAAACTACCATCATCATACAAGCTGAGACGAGCAAACATTTCTCTCAAATCGGATACAGCCCTACGGCTCAGTATGTCAGCTACCACGTTAGCCTTACCCAGGTGATACTCAATCGAGCAGTCGTAATCCTTAAGCAGCTCTATCCATCTTCGCTGCCTAAGATTCAGCTCCTTCTAAGTAAGGAGGTACTTGAGGCTCTTGTGATATGTGTAGATAATACACTTCTCGCCATATAAATAATGCCTCTAAATTTTTAGTGCGAAAATCACCGCGGCTAACTCCAAGTCATGAGTTGGGAAATGTGCCTCGTGAGGCTTAAGCTGACGAGAAGCATAAGCAACCACCTTACCCTCCTGCATCAGCACACAACCCAATCCATTATGTGATGCATCACTGTAGACAGTAAATTTCTTCCCAAACTCTGGCTGTATCAAGACAGGGGCCTCAGGCAGAACCTTCTTCAGTTTCTCAAAAATTTCTTGCTGCTTATCAGTCCAGTTAAATGGTACCCCTTTACGCAGCAACTTAGTCAGAGGTGTAGGAATTAAGGAAAACCCCTCAACAAAACGTTTGTAATACCCTACCAGACCCAGAAAGCTTTGAATCTCAGATACGATCTTAGGTAGTTTCCAATCCAGTACGGCTTCAATTTTTTGAGGATCCACCCTAATACCCTGTAACACCCTTATCCCGTATCTTTCGTCGGATTAGGGTTAAAGATGTTACCGAAAAGATCAAAAACTTTTACAAACATTTCATACAACCATTCATCAATCGCAATCAAAGTGTCCCTTAAATGAGTCAACGAGACCTTAATCATGCTTTAGAGTAAGGCCAGGACTAAACCGAACACATATAGAAATTTTTAGAAATTTAAAACTTTTCTAAGTTATGAAGGCCACACGCCCGTGTGGGCAGGCCGTGTGTCTTCCACGGACACCAGACACACCCATGTATCTTGGCCGTGCCAATTTAGGGCATGTATACTGACTTTTCCACATGACCACTAGGCACGCCCGTGTACCATGGCCTGTGCTCTTATGCCATATACTGACTTAATCACACGGCTACCAGGCACGTTCGTGTGCCAAGGCCGTGTACACTTAGCTAGATACTGTCACTTTCCCACGGCCATTAGGCACACCCGTGTGCCATAGCCATGTAGGCAAAACAGGCCATTGTCAAGGCCATAATTCCACCCACTATAGGGTCAATCTCTACAAGTAAATTACCAAATCATTTCATGCATAATTTTGCAACCAAAACGTATCAAAGAAATCATCAAATCTTCACCTACAATTGCAACTTCATTCATACCAAATTCTACCTTTACCTTTCATATATCCACTTCTTTGATCAATCAAAGAAACTCATAATGCATTCATATGCTTACCATATCTTTAACCATTTCATAAGCTATATAACCATACCAAAACATGCATCATTTTCATATATATGCCCAAGCATATTACCAATACTTATCTAGCCATATCTCATGGCTATTATACACATTTCAAACATAACCAAAATGACTAGCCTATACATGCCATATCAAGCTATATACCAATTTTAAAGGTACCAAAAAAAATCAAGTGGTGTGATGATGATCCTCGATGGTCCCCGAGCCTTCAGTAGCTTTGACGATCTATAAAATAGAACAACACACACAGAGTAAGCTTTCAAAAGCTTAGTAATCCATATACAAATAAACTTAGCATAATAAGCACATAACGAAAATGATATAATAACATTACTGGTTCTCATAACAAATTCATCTCATATCTTCTTTGGCTCATTTGCTAGGCCATATCTTACCATAATCTTCAACTCAAATATAACTCAAGTATCACATAATCTTATGGTTCATTCAATCATATTTTCACATATTATCTCATCATTGCAAAACACATATTCATCATAGTAAGTTCATATAGACACTTACCTTTCAACACACTTAGTGTACATATCGAACGTACCTGAAACGGATATACTGATCACATAATTGTTTATTTCTCAAACTTGCCCGTTGAACCATTCGGAATCTAATAGGATATGCAGAATACTCAGAATAATCGTACAAAGCCAATGTCCCAGATGTGGGCTTACATGTAATCAAATGTCACTGCCATTGTCCCCGACAGGGTTTTACACAAATCAATACGATGCCAATGTCCTAGACATGGTCTTACACGTAAATCTCATATCGATGCCAAAGTCCCAGATATGGTCTTACACAAAATATCATATCGATGCCAACGTCCCAGACATGGTCTTACACAAAATCTCAAATCAATGCCAACGTCCCAAACGTGGACTTACATGATATCACATAACAGACACCTATGTCATGACATAGCTAATCCTCTCTATTCCTAGTTTCGTACGGGACTTCTTGGACATTGCCACTAGGTTGATCTTATCTCAGAATTCATGTACACAACATCTTGTAAACATTCATCATTATCAATAGTCATATGAACATATATAATTCAATACAAATACATTTATTTGTATAATGACTTACCTTGGATTTGGATATTCGTTTGAACTCGTTTATTCAACTACCTTCGCTTCTCGCGATCTAAGTCTGTTTTCTTCGGTTCTTGATCTATACATATTCAAATTTAACCCCCTTATTTAACAACACATTCAATTCAAATCCAAAATCATACATTTAGGGCTATTTGTAACTTAGCCCTCACATTTGCACATTTTATCAATTTAGTCCATTTTTCTCAAAATATCAAATATATAAATTCACCATATGGCCATGCTTAGCTGAATGTCCATATATCTCATACAAGCCCATATTTCCCATCAAATTCACAATTTAGTCCCTCAAATAGTCATTTTCTCAATTTAGCCCAATTTAGCTAAATTCATCAAAATTTCAAGAACAAAACATATTCATTAAACACATATCTTTCATTTAACACCTAAACTCATCAGAAAGCTCACTATTTCATCAATGGCACATTTAATGGACATCATCAATTCTTCAAATTACAACATGGGCTTGATAGTAAACTAAACAACAATCTCAATAACATAAAAATCATCAAAATCTAAAGTCAAAACATACCTTAATTTGGCTACAAGTGTGCCGAAACCTAACTTGTTTATTTCCTCCTTTTTCTTTACTAACTTTCGTCTAAACGGATGAATAAAAGATGATCTCTTTCATCTTTTATTTGTTTCTTTTATTTGTTATCATATTATATACCAATTTACAAAATTATCCTTCCATCAATAATTCAAATAGGCATACATTAAGGGCACATTTGTCCTTTGTTCATCCACTAACTAAATAGTGGTTAAATTGCCTCATAAGGCCTCCTCTTTTAAAAGCCACAACATATAAGTGCTTTAACCAAAAGTATACAAATTTTGCATTTGATGCAATTTAATCCATTTATCAAATTAAGCACACAGATGGACAAATTAACTTACGGGATTTTAACACATGCTTGGTCACATATCAACGGTACAGAAAATAATATTAAAAAATATTATTTAGACTCAGATTTGTGGTCCCGAAACAACTGTTTTGACTAGGGTCGAAACTAGACTGTTACATCCCCTCAGCAAATACCACGTGACCAAGAAATGTCACTTCTTGCAGCCAAAACTCACACTCGCTGAACTTAGCGTACAGTTGTTTCTCCCTTAAAATCTGCAGAACAATTCGGAGATGTGTATCATGTTCATCCTCGGTTCTCGAATACAAATACCACCACGAACTGATCCAGATAGGGCTGGAACACTCGGTTCATCAGATCCATGAAAGCAGCTGGTGCATTCGTCAGCCCAAATGGCATCACTAGGAACTCGTAGTTACCATAACGAGTCCTAAATGCAATTTTATACACATCAGCCTCTTTAACCCTCAGTTGATGGTACCCAGAACGGAGATCTATTTTGGAGAAAACCGAAGCTCCTTGCAGCTGATCAAATAGATCATCAATTCTTGGCAAAGGACACTTATTTTTGTTAATCGGCTTATTAAGTTGCTGATGATCAATGCACATGCGCATGGACCCATCTTTCTTCTTTACGAACAATATTGGTGCTCCCTATGAGGACACACTTGGTCGAATGAATCCTCGGTCCAGTAGCTCTTGAATTTGGGCCTTTAACTCAACCAACTCCTTCGGTGCCATTCTATAAGGGGCGATGGACACTGGAGCTGTTCCAGGCAAGAGCTCGATATCAAATTCAACTTCGAGATTCGGAGGCAACTAAGGGAGCTCATCAGGAAACACATCCGAAAAATCCTTAACTGTCTTGATATCTCAAACGGAAGGACCCTAAGCGTTAGATACACCAATCTAGGCTAGAAACGCCTTACAAACCTTGCAAACCAGTTTTTTGGCCCTTAGTGCGAAAATCACATTAGACAGAAAGTCCTTTCGTTCCCCAATTATCGGCACTTCCTCATCCTCAGTAGTTCTCAACACCATACGCTTAGCAGCACAATCCAAACTTGCACGGTGTTTCATCAGCCAATTCATACCCAATATAAGGTCAAATTCACCAAACGGATATTCCATCAAGTCCGCCAGAAAGACAACCTCTTGAACCTCTAAGGGCACATTTCTGAACAATTTTTTTACCCTAACCGACTGTCCCAGCGGACTCAACACCATCATTTCATTAACAGTACTCTTACACATGATACCCAAGGTGCCAGACACAGTGCATGCAATATATGAATGCGTAGACACTATATCAATTAGAGCGGTGTAAGGTACATTATGAATTAGAAACGCACTAGTTATAACATCTGGGGCATCACCATCCTCTCTACGACGAGCAGCATATACCAGAGCTAGCTGCCTCTCTTTAATGTTACCAGCACCTCTGCCTGGTGCTCCACGACCTCGTCCCCCACCATTACCACCTTTGGCCTGCCCACGGCCTCTCGGTGGCTGCTAAGCACCTCTCACTGGCTGACCATAACCCTGTCCTGTAGCTTGCATCTGAACAGGCCTCTAGGGACAATTCTTAACTTGATGATCCATGGACCCACATCTGAAGCACGCTCCAATCCTCTTCCAACACTCACCCTGGTGAGATCTCCCACAACCAGCACAAGGCTGCGGTCTAGCAATAGCAACAGGAACTCCAGTCCAAACCGGCCCATCAAACCTGGCCTTCTTAATAGGCCTTCCAAAAGAACTTGAGGGCCCAAAATCCCTATTATTTCTGCCCTTATCTTTTTCACGGTTCTGGTGCTCCAAGCGCTTCACCTCTTCCGCAATCTTTGCCTTTTCTACAAGATCAGCAAAATCTCACTCCCTCTGCGGAGCTATCAATACCCTTAACTCATCTCGAAGGCCATCCCCAAAATGCACATAACGTTTGTACTCAGTTGCTACTATCCCTCGAGCATACCGGCTCAACCGCAAGAACTCTGCCTCATATTCTGCCACTGTCTTATTCCCTTGGGTCAGGTTCAGAAATTCCCTTCTTCGAGCATCCACATAACTTGCGCCCACATATTTCCCTTGGAAGGCCGCCCTAAAGAAAGCCCATGTCATTCGGTCAGCCTGCATACCCTCTTTCACGGTGAGCCACCATTGGTAGGCCTCATCTCGCTGTAAGGACACTGCCCCTTTTAATTTTTGCTCCGTAGTACAGTCAAGGTCGTCCATGATTTGTTCGATAGCCTCTAACCAGTACTCCGCCACATTTGGGGCTACTCCCGAAATAACCCTAAAAATTTCCGCTCCATTAGACTGAAGTCGCTCTGAAATTGACCCTCGGCCCACTATTCCAATACTAGTTCCAACAACCCTCTCTAAAAAGCAGAGCATCGCTTGGGATAGAGCATCATCCCCAGCTGCTCGATCATAAGACCCTGTCTCGGTTACTGGTGAGGCTGGTGCTTCTCGAGCAGGCATATGGTCCGATGCTGACGATATGACCCTAACACTTCCTCGGCCCCTCCCGCTGCTTCGTGTACCCCTTCCGCGAGTACCTCTTGTGCTCATTTTGATATGCGCTTTATCCGATTAAAAAGTCTTATGCATCAAATTATAATTTCAGTAATTATTAAGAAATGTATTATGAAACACAGTCATTAGGGGTTTGTTTTTGTAGATCGAGGTATTACTACAATTTATAGTCTCTTACGGTCTCAGTTTCTTCAATCTAGAGTTTCACAGTATAACAGTAATCAGAATTAGAGAACTTACAGATTTGGCGCCGGAGACTCGGTGTGCCACACTTGTACATCTTTCAAAAATGTTTCAACTCTTTAAAATTTACTTTCAGAAAAACTTTTCAAAACCCATTCCACAACCGAGTTTTGTAACCTAGTTCTGATACCACTAAATGTAACACCTCAAACCTGGCCTAGACGTTACGACCCCAATTCCGCGGAAGCTACTCTAATTAATGTCATTTTGATGTTTGGAAATGTGTGTTTATCTTTTAAGACAGTTATTATTTTTGAAAACTTATATGTATTAGTTTTGTAATTTCAAAATAAGAAATTAAACCCAATTATAAGAAATTAAAAGCACCAGAGGCCTTATTACATAAATATCAACCCAATATAAAAATTTAAATAACTCGGTCTAAAATAAAATATTAGCGAACGCATGGCCACCTCTAAGTCCCTCACAGCTCCAAATCATCTACGGTTGAGGATTACCTATACAGTTAAAAGGAAAGGGTAAGTTACGAGAACTCAATGTGTAATCCCCTATCATGCAGTAATAGTCTGGGCCTGAGCCCTATTTAGTAACAGTACAGTGTGGGTCTTAGCCCATGATCGTCTGTCAGAGTCTTAAAAATTTAAAAAGAGAATGATCAACCCTACAAACTAACTATGACAACGATGGAGGCAAGCGCACCTATCAAACAGTAGTATAGCTTAGTGGCAAGACCAGATTGTTGAACCCAAAGGAACTAAAAGTACTAATACTAACTTTCTTTTTATTATTTAGCCTAAGAATTAAAAGAATTATTAATTAATCTAAAATTAACTATCTATTAAGCTAAAGATGCTAAGACAAAGAGAATACATTTTGGAAAATACTTGTGGAAAAACCAATTGATTAAGACAATACCCGAGGAAGAATCCACCTAAACTTCACTTGTTATTTAACTCTGAACCAGACGATTTATTCACTTGACTTGATCCGTAGGATTCCCTAATGTATATTAATACCTCTCTCGAGGCTACAAATGTCTAACCCTAGGTTGATTAATTGAAATCTCTTTCTAATTAAAACCCCTAGAATTGCATTAACTCAACCTATAGACTCTCTTATTAGGTTTGACCCAAATCCGGTAGATTTTTGTCATCCTATCTTTAGGGTTACGATCAACTCCGCTTAATTATGCTAGATCTACTCTTAGACAGGGTCTATTCCTCCTCCGTCTAAGCACATCAATACTTGAATCAATATCCTGAAATATCAAATAAAGAATTAAGAGCATATAATTAAGAACAAATCAAGTATTTATCATATAGTTCAGAAAACAATAACAAGATCCATCTTAGGTTTCATCCCCCTTAGGTATTTGAGGGTTTAGTTCATAATGATAAAAGAATACATCTCAGAAGAAAATATAAAACAAAACATAAGAAAAACCCTAAAACCCCCTGAAGGAATTGAAGAGAAGATCCTCCGTTCTGAGTATAACTTCAGCTTCTTGAGATGAATCAACTGGCTTTCTTCGAGTAAATCCCACAATTCTGGCCTCTTTGGCTCGGCTCTTCAGCCTAACTGTACGCCCCCTGAAGGTTGGCCTCTAGGGTGTTTATATAGGCTTTTGGAATGCCTTTAATTGCCTCCAAGTACCTTAATCCGAATGAAAGTCTTCTTTGTTACATCAGGGACACGCCCATGGCACAGGCCCGTGTAAGTTGTGGCCAGGCTGTGTTCGGGTCTGTTGATGAGGCACGGTCGTATGGTATTGGGCCCAAGCCGTGTTGATTTCTTGATATGGCTTATTTACTCTATTTTAGACTCGTTTCTTGTTCTTTTCATCATCCGGTGCTCTCCTGAGTATAAAACATGAAAACAAAGGATTAAGAGCACCAAGTTCCACAATTCAAGGCTTAAATTATCCAAAAGTATGCTAAATGTAGGATTAAAATATGTTCACATTATGGTTTATCAGCCTATTATAGTAATCAATGTGGGCCTAAGCCCAATATAATACTAATATGGTACACATCCATGTAACCCACCCCAATCCAACCAACACACCACCCGTACCTCCTAACACACCATGTGCGGATAAAATCGACCCACCCAGCCAACACACCAATATTGCAGCATAGCTGCCAATAATAATAATAACGCAAATGAGCGCCAAGCGATAATGATGATCGCAAAGAAAACTACCAAGATAATAGTATATGTGGCGAGAGCCACCAGTCTGATATACTTCCTCCATAACAGTATCCCAACCCCATGCAGTATGTCATGTCTTAAATCATACATATATACAGAATGTCATACTCAGTAACAATCCT
Source organism: Gossypium bickii (assembly GCA_025503065.1). Classification (NCBI taxonomy): domain Eukaryota; kingdom Viridiplantae; phylum Streptophyta; class Magnoliopsida; order Malvales; family Malvaceae; genus Gossypium; species Gossypium bickii. Next base: position 39,449,706 of record CP106711.1, read on the forward strand.
ATGCAAATCATGAACACATCCGTCAACCTACCATTAGGATATAACAATCATTTTACTATTTAGGGGTATTTTAGTCATTTTACACCTTAGGGGTATTTTAGTCATTTTACAACCTTTTCGAAGGTTTAACAGTCACATTGAGTGACACAGATAACATATATGGTCAAAACGGTGTAAATGGACCCAAAGTATAATATTCGGCCCAAGTGGGCCCACACACTCGTGTGGCCCAATTAGCCCAAATTCAGTCACGCTATGCGAACGATATAGCCCAGTCTAGTATTTGCCACTTATCATGGATTTAATCCGTGTAGGTCTCACGAACCCATTAAGCCCATACAACCTATTTCAGCCAAACGAGGCCCATAACGGCCCAAGAGCACGAGAACGCTCGTGGAGGCCTCTACAGTCTATCGCCCATGATTATAGGCTCAGTTTACCACACAAGTGATCACACGCTCGTGAGGCCTCATATGCCGAAGTTTTGACTTTTCGGCTTTTGCCGATTCACAGAGAAGATAGTGTGATTACACACCTGTTTGCAAAAATGTGCTAAGATCCATGAGAACTCCAAACCTAATCAGCCACAATACCCCATCAGTCATTTAACCAATAGGATTTAGATAATCCCTTTCAATACCACTATCCAAAATGATTTAATACTTGCCTTGATCGACAGATGTGGCTTAGCTTACTTAGATCGCTGGTTAGGATTGATCACCCGTTGCTTGCCGAATATCTGCGTTACAAGTGCACTCATATTAGACACAATTGCCTAACCCAAAGGTTGATCATACTCACAAAACCCCTAGGTAAAGGAAGGTAATATTCGGCCACAACAAAATATACAACCAACACACTCTAGATTAAGCACAATAATAGCAACAGGGTTACCTTCAGACGAATGATGATAGGAACATTTCGAAATGCTATAGTATTTCTTGAGTACTCCTTCACTCCTCGCAAAATTCTAGAACCCGAAGAACACAATCAGCAACAAGAGGATCAATAGGAGAAAGAAGTATTTGGCTTTCAACAGTGTAGAGAGAGATGGCCTGAAAAAGATTGATAAAAATATAAGAAATAGCCGAGAATATTCACCGGTTGCCAGAGAATAGATGTCAAATTGAAAACCAAAATAAAAAAGTAAAGGCTGAAGAAGGAAAGAATCGGTCATGTACCAAGGCAAAAGCTGAAAGAAATGAAAAAGAGGATGAGAGGAAATAATCGGCCAAATCAAAGTTGAAACACCCCACACCGGCCCACGAGCCTAGACCGGATCTAGTATGTTCCTCAAGTAAACCGGTTCAAAGTTCTTTTGTTACTTAGGAAAAACTTGTGTGAATTTTTAAAAAAAAAATATTGTTTGGGTTGGGCTTGTACTGAAAACTAATTTATCTTACATTGAAATCCATTTATTTAAAGTGACAAAACACTTAGGGTTAAAAAAATTAAATTTGTTTGATCCGTTAATCAATAACAGTTCATAAACGTAATAATTAAAAGTAAAAAGAAATAAAGAAATTCAACTTGGGCCTTATGGCCTTATTACATCAAGTAAAAACCCAAAATAAAATTCTAAAATACTTAAATAAAATTAAATGTCCATATTGAATAAAACTTCAAGCTGAGCATGGCCATCCCTAAGCTTCTGTAGAACCCGGTCCATTATTGATTGTCACCAAAAAATAGTCCCACAATGGGGTGAGTCAACAGACTCAATGTGTACACAACACTAAAATTCAATAGATCGAGCATACATTTTCATATCAAATACTTATTCATATAACAGATAAAAATGATGATGCAACCCAAACCCAAACCTAGGTGCCATCCGCTACACATCCCGTACCAACTTTGCACACCGTGGGGACTACTAAGTCAACCTCCATCCGCTACACACCATCGAGCGATCGCGCGCGATCGGCGTGCTCATCGCCCATATAAAATTTGTGGCATAGCCACTGATTATTGTGTCATGAGACACCACATTCAGATAACGTAACCGAAGTTACCATATTCAGATAATGTGACCGAAGTTACCACATTCAGATAATATGACCGAAGTCACCATATTCATATAGTGAGACCAAAGTCATCACCCTCACTTCCCATTTTCATATAACCTGAATGCCCCATATTAATCATATTATGCATATCATACTTAAATTCACATTCTTATAAATTATAAATAACATATTTCATAATCCTAGTGGGAGTAGGAAACGTACCTGAGTACTTTGTACCACATTAGGGTACTTTAGCCACATTCACATTCTTATACATTCATATATTAAATATTTGCCATATGACATATTAAAAGTTAGTGTGGGTACACACCTGATTCGCTTAACGAAGTCCTTGAAATCTCGAAAACCGATCTACTGATTTAGATCTTTAATGCCTATATTCAGTTAACATGGTAATCTTTAGCAAAGACCTATTTGGCTATAAACCAAATCCTAGTAGGATTTGTATTCTAAAAACTTACCTTTGATGTCGATTTGATGATTATTCAAATCCCGAAATAGATCCTTGCTTCCTTAATGCTGTCAAAAATCCTATAGACACATGTTAGATTGATTTTTAACCCTTAATCATCATTAAATGGCCTATGGCCGAATATTCATATGACTTACCTTGAGTCTTAGAAATCCCGAAACTTCGTTGTACTTCTCTTTGTAGTCGACAACTGCTAGATCCAGAGGAAAACCTTCTAAATTTCGGCCATGGAATTCTAAAGGAGTTAGATTCCTATATTTCGGCTAAAGAGAGATTGAAAATCAAATAATAGTTGATCTTACCTTTTTGGATGAAATCGACAACACCCTTCTAGCACAACAAAGATTCGGCTTTGGCAGAATTTCTGCTTTTGGTGCTATGAAGAATTCGGCTAGGTTGGATTGTGCTTTTGGTTTTGAATAAAAGAGAGAGGAGGCTAGGGAATTCGGCTAGACAAAAGAAAAGAGAAGAGAAGTGAAGAGAACCCTAAGAATTTCGGGAGAGAGAAAAGAGAAGGAAGAAAATTGATGAGTAGCCCTCCTTCCTTCCTTTTATAGACGAAATTATCATCTAAGGAGTCCCTTACTTGGCCACCACTCCTCTATCTGATAACTTTATCCTTTAATTATCATAAATAAAAGAGTTTAATCCAATATTTATCTCTTCTAAATAATCCAATTTAAAAATTAAAAATCCTTTATTTATCCCATTAATTGCCGAAATTTAAAGGGAATAAAACTCCCTTTTTCTAGAAGTCTTGCCGTCCACTCCAGTCTTCTGGAAGCAAAAATAAAACTCCTTTTTATTTGCTTCACAAGTGACTCGAACCCAGGCCCATTCTTCTAGCATATGGCGCCATTTCCATAGGCCCTAAGTGGCATCTCCAGGCCACTTTTCCAAGCCTGTTTGTGTGTTAAATTTCATAAACTTTTTCTTTTAAGGCCACCTTGCCTTAATTTCCTATTTTAAACCTTAAAACTCGACATTTCTAGGTCATTTCTAAGTTTCCAAAAATTTTCGATCGGCTCTGTAAACTTGCCATTTCCTTACATTTCCAAGTTTCGAAAATGTTTACTTTCCATTTTGAATCATTTCCTTACATTTCCAGGTTTCCAAAAATGTTCATTTCCATTTTCATTTCCTTACATTTCTAGGTTTCCAAAAATGTTCATTTCCATTTTCATTTCCATGCATTTCTAGGTTTCCAAAAATATTAAAATTTATTCATAGTACTTAAAACTTGTCATTTCGTACAATTAAACTGAAAATGCATAGCCCTTTCCAGGATTTTACAGTTCTACCCCCTTAAAATAATTTCGTCCTCGAAATTTCCTAACTAAAATAATTGAGGGTATTGCTGTCCCATTGTCTCTTCTGACTCCCACGAAACTTCTTCCGATCCATGATTGCGCCATAACACTTTGACTAGAGGAACTGACTTCCTTCGTAGTAGTTTCACATCACGTTCCAAGATCCGAATCGGCTCTTCCTTGTAGGATAAGTCTGGCCTAAGCTCCACCTCTTCAACAGGTACCACATGGGACGGATCCGATCGGTAGCGACGTAGCATGGATACATGGAATACGTCGTGCATCTGCTGCAACTCTGGTGGCAACTCCAATTGGTATGCCATCGCCCAACTCGCTAACCAAGATGCTCGATAGGGCCCTATAAACCTTGGGCTTAACTTCCCTTTGTGACCGAACCTCATAACCTTCTTCCAAGGCGAGACTTTCAGAAACACTCGGTCTCCAACTTCAAACTCTATTTCCTTCTGCTTGAGGTCTGCGTATGACTTCTGCCTATCAGAGGCTTCCTTCAATCGTGCCCAAATTAACTCAACCTTCTCTTCAGTTTCTGCCACTAACTCTGGACCCAAAACTCGACGTTCTCCTAACTCAGTCCAACAAGTAGGTGTTCTACACTTCCTACCATACAATGCTTCACATGGTGCCATCCGAATGCTAGCCTGATAGCTGTTGTTGTAGGCGAACTCAGCTAGAGGCAAGTAATCTTCCCAACTTCCTTGAAATCCATCACACACCTCTCGGCGATATCCTCCAACACTTGTATAACTCGCGTTGATCGCCGTCGATTGTGGATGAAAAGCCGTAGTGAAGTCTAACTTAGTGCCTAAAGCTTGATGACCGAGACGTAAACCTTGGGTCCCTATCGGAGATGATCGATACTGGTACTCCATGTAACCTCACAATTTCCGCCACATATAACTTGGCCAGCTTCTGAAGAGAATAATCAACTTTTACCGGGATAAAGTGCGCGGACTTGGTCAAACGGTCCACTATTACTCATATCGAGTCCTTCTTAGTAGGCGTAAGGGGAAGCCCACTAACGAAGTCCATGGTAATTCTCTCCCACTTCCATTGTGGAATTTCGATTGGTTGAAGCAATCCGAATGGGACTTGGTGTTCAGCCTTAACTTGCTGACACGTTAAACATTTTCCCACGAATTCAGTAACTTCTTGTTTAAGATTAGACCACCAAAATTGTTCCCTTAGCTCTCTATACAGCTTAATGCCTCCGGGATGCATAGCATAAGGGCTACTATGCGCTTCCCGAAGGATCCTCTGTCTCAACTCCTTGTCCCTCGGCATACAGACCTTCCCTTTGTAGCACAATACTCCTTCATCATTGACGCCATAATCCTTTAATTCTCCGTTCTATACTTGCTGTAACTTAGCACTTAGGTCCTTATCAGCCAACTGTCCCTCTTTCACTTCCTTCAGCCATGTGGGCTTGACTTGCAACTCTTCCAACAGGCTTCCATCATCATACAGACTTAAGTGAGCGAACAAAGCCCTTAGATCCGACATAACCTTCCTACTTAGGGCATCAGCTACTACATTCGCCTTGCTCGGATGATATTCTATCGAACAATCGTAGTCTTTCAACAATTCCACCCACCTTCGTTACCTCAAGTTCAATTTCTTCTGAGTCAACAAGTACTTAAGACTTTTGTGGTCTGTGTAGATAACTGACCTTTCTCCATAAAGGTAGTGCCTCCAAACCTTAAGGGCGAAAACCACTGCTGCTAGTTCCAAGTCATGAGTTGGGTAGTTATCCTCATGAGGCCTTAACTGCCAAGACGCATAAGCGACCACTTTTCCATCTTGCATTAGCACACAGCCTAACCCCGTATGCGAAGCGTCACAGTACACCATAAAATCTTTTCCCTGCCTCCTTGAATTAACACTGAGCTTAGTTAACACCTTTTAAGCTTTTCAAAGCTCTCGTCTTTTATTAGTCCATTCAAAAGTACTTTCTTCCTTAGAAACTTTGTCAAAGGCGCGGCTATAGACGAAAACCCTTCCACAAACCTTCTGTAATAGCCTGCCAAACCTAAGAAACTTCGGATTTCATCCACGGACCTAGGTGGTTTCCAATCCAACACTGGTTCGATCTTCCTAGGGTCCACTCTTATTCCTTCTGCAGATACCACATGTCCTAAGAATGCCACCTCCTTAAGCCAAAATTCACACTTGCTGAATTTGGCATAAAGCTTCTTTTCCTTAATGCTTGCGAAGACAACTTCGGAGATGTTCATCATGCTCCCCCTCAGACTTAGAGTACACCAAGATGTCATCGATGAACACAACGACGAACCTATCCAAATAGGGTTGGAAAACCCGATTCATCATGTCCACGAACGCGGCCGAAGCGTTTGTCAACCCAAACGGCATCACCACAAACTCAAAATGGCCGTATCTTGTCCTAAAAGCGGTCTTATGGATATCAGCCTCCTTCACCTTCAGCTGATGATATCCCGACCTTAAGTCGATCTTTGAAAACACTACGGCCCCCTTCAGCTAATCGAACAAGTCATCGATCCTTGGCAAAGGATACTTGTTCTTAATGGTCAGCTTATTCAACTGACGGTAATCTATGCACATACACATAGTTTCGTCCTTCTTCTTCACAAATAGGACCGGTGCTCCCCATGGAGACACACTGGGTCGGATGAGCCCACGATCCAATAATTCTTGGATTTGAGCCTTGAGCTCAACTAACTCCTTTGGCGCCATTCGGTATGGAGCGATTGACACAGGAGCTGTTCCCGGTAATAAGTCTATTCCAAACTCCACCTCCCTATCTGGGGGTATTCCTGGTAATTCCTCCAGAAACACATCTTCAAAGTCTTTCACCATTCTAACTCCACTGACTCCTTCTTCCTTTCCACCCAACGTACTTACGAAGGCTAGGAATGCCTTGCACCCTTTCTTAACCATTTTCTCAGCCTTCAGCGTCGAAACTACGTTAGACAAGTAGTTCCTCCTTTCTCCAACCATTACTACTACTTCATCCTCTGAGGTCCGTAGTTCCATTCGTTTAGCCGCACAATCCAACACGGTTCGGTGTTCTACTAGCCAGTCTATTCTGAGTATAAGTTCAAACTCTCCGAAGGGTAACTCCATTAAGTCAGCCCGAAAGTTCACTCCCTGAATCTCTAGGGGTACATTCCGAAAGATCTTATCTACCACTACTGATCGGCCTAATGGGCTTACTACAGCCATCTGCCTATCAGAGAGTTCAGAGTCTAGGTCTAGTGTTTCCACTACACTACATGCAACATATGAATGGGTCGAGCCCACATCAATTAAAGCAAAATAGGGCTTGTCAAAAATAAGGAACGTACCGGTTATAATATCCGGTGCGTCACCATCCTCCTTCCGGCGAACCGCATAAACCAAACCCGGTTGCCTTGCCTCAGCATTAGCAGCACCTCGGCCCTGTGTTCCACGACCTCTGCCAGCACCATTACCTCTATTGCCCGAACCACGACCCCATTGAGGCTGCTGTCGCCGCTCTACCGGCTGACTAACGATGCCCGAGCCGCGATCGACTCTCATCTGGTTTCTTGGGACAATCCTTGAGCATATGGTCCTTGGACCCACACCGAAAACATCCTCCCGTCTTTTTCCAGCACTCCCCTAAGTGCTTCTTTCCACAATGCTCACAAGGACGATACTGCCATCCTGTACCAGCTTGCTGATTTCGCAGCCCATCAATTCTAGGCCTCTTATGAACCTTTCCAGATGGTCCAAAACCTCTTTTGGGCTTATTCTTATCCACAGCCTGCTTGGTAGAATCCTTAATTCCCTCGGCCACTTTGCCTTTTCTACCAAAGCAGAGAACTCCCGCTCCTGATGCGGTGCTATCAACAGTCTCAGATCGTCCCTCAATCCGTCCTCAAAACGGACACGCGCTCATGCTCAGTTGCCACTACTCCTCGAGCATAGCGACTCAACCTCAGGAATTCAGCTTCATATTTCGCAACAGACTTGCTCCCTTGCACCAGCCCCAGAAAAGCCTTCCTTTGCTCATCTGTACACCTGGTTCCCACATACTTCTTCTGAAATGCTTCCTTAACATATTCACAAGTCAGATCCTCAGTTGTGGCACCATCCCGAACCGTTAACCACCACTGATACGCTTCATCGCGTAACAGTGCCACCATCCCTTTCAACTTTTCCTCAGGGGTCAAATCAATCTCATCCATGATGTGCTCCGTTGCTTCCAACCAGTACTCAGCTGTATTGGGTGCCACTCCAGATACTCCTCGAAACATTTTCGCTCCATTAGCTCGGAGCCGTTCCGGCACAGACTTACGTGTTCCCAAATTTCCACCTGCACCAGCCACCAATTCCAAAACTCGCAGCACAGCCTGCAACACAGCATCTTCCCCCGTCTGAGCTTGTTGCTCAACACCAACAGCTGGGGGTGGTGGTGGCGGTGGTATCTCATTGTCAGACCCTTGACCCGATCTAACGGGTTCTGACACAGTCATCCTTCCTCTACCTCATCCACGATGACCACGTCCTCTAGAGCTCATTTCTAACGTCGAGATCTGATTAAGAAGTTTTATGCATTAGTACTTTTGTTTCACTTGATTACTAGCGAAGAAGTTTTATGACAAAGAGTTTAGGAGTGGTTCTTTCGTATTCATACAAACACACAGCCTTTCCATTCATTCATTCATCCATCAAACAAGTATGAACTTTCGTTCATTCAGAGAAACGTTGCAGTTTTCATTGTTGTTGTTTTCCACTACCCAGGGGTATTTTCGTAATTTTATCCTACAGGGGCATTTTTGAATTTTTTTTAAAAGAACAAGATCCTCACAAAGTATTTTAGTAATTTCAAATTCTCGGGGTATTTTGGGAAAAAATTTTAAAATCCGGGGGTATTTCGGTAATTTTAGACCTCAGGGGTATTTCGGTAATTTTTCACAACTGGGATAAATTTGTAAAATTTAATAAATCAGGGATATTTCAAAAGTTGCAAAACTTTGAGGGTTCTTTTTGAGAATTGTACTTTTCAAAATGATGATGTTGCAAAAATTTTAGAAATCAGGGTCATTTTGGTAATTTTGTAAGTTAGGGGCAATTTTGTAATTTTCCAAACTCAAGATATTTTTGACAGTTTGTAAATTAGGGTTTTTGAATACTTATAAAATAATGAAATTTTGATAAGACTACTGGGTAGTTGGACATTTTATAAGCCAAGGGCATTTTGGTAATTTTTACCACTAAGGGTATTTTTGTAATTTTCATAAATCGAAAATTTTTCGGAAAATTTTGTAAAGATAGTTTCCACAAATTAAAAGAGTGATTTTAAAGGTTTTAAAAGTAGGGTTTTGTTGTTTTTCTTTCTTTTTTTTTTTAAAAAAAACATGGCTAGTTCCCTTTCGGGTTTTAGTTATTGTGTTTAGCCTATGACCGAGCCCTCTTGGTCAGGGTGAACCAAAGCTACGAACCAGGCAGGATTCGAGTGGAGAGGAGGTGAGTCACGCGGACTGCTTAAATACCAAGCTCCCACCGAAACCATTCTTAGACATGCGCATGAGAGGTTGCCACACCACTGAGCCTCTCGAGTTAGGGTGAGAACCGGCTACACACACACCGGTAGGATTCTGTGAAGAGAGGAGGTGAGTCACTAGGGCCGCTTAAATACCAAGCTCTTCCTGATCCAATCCTAGACATGCATCTGAGAGTTTACCACACCCTAACTTTCAAAGGACTTAGCCATATGTTTGTTTAACGTTCCTTAAGTCTTATGTGTTTGTGTTTGAGTAGACTAGTCCTAGGGTTCAAGTTCCTATCATGCTATTCTACGTTCCATTCCTTTTCTACCCTTCCATAGTTCATAATTTACATAATCACCCAAATAGTTAGGGGTACTTACCTGGTGGACTCCAGGTCGGAGACTTAGGTGCCATGCTAGAAAACCTGTTTATTTCGTAAAATACTTTATAAAAAATTAGTTGGCTCGACTTGAAAATGTTTTGGGCCTTAGCCCACAGGCCGAGAGTTTAAAACTGGGCTCTGATACCAAACTGAAACACCCCACACCCAGCCCACGAGCCTGGACCGGATCTGGTATGTTCCTCAAGTAAACCGGTTCAAAGTTCTTTTTTTACAAAGGAAAAACTTGTGTGAATTTTTAAAAAAAAATGTTGTTTGGGTTGGGCTTGTACCGAAAACTAATTTATCTTACATTGAAATCCATTTATTTAAAGTGACAAAACACTTAGGGTTAAAAAAATTAAATTTGTTTGATCCGTTAATCAATAACAGTTCATAAACGTAATAATTAAAAGTAAAAAGAAATAAAGAACTTCAACTTGGGCCTTATGGCCTTATTACATCAAGTAAAAACCCAAAATAAAATTCTAAAATACTTAAATAAAATTAAATATCCATATTGAATAAAACTTCAAGCTGAGCATGGCCATCCCTAAGCTTCTGCGAACCCTAGGTCCATTATTGATTGTCACCAAAAAATAGTCCCACAATGGGGTGAGTCAACAGACTCAATGTGTACACAACACTAAAATTCAATAGATCGAGCATACATTTTCATATCAAATACTTATTCATATAACAGATAAAAATGATGATGCAACCCAAACCCAAACCTAGGTGCCATCCGCTACACATCCCCGTACCAACTTGGACACCGTGGGGACTACTAAGTCAACCCTCTATCTGCTACACACCATCGAAGGCAGTCGCTGCAGTCGACGTGCTCATCGCCCATATAAAATTTGTGGCATAGCCACCAGATAATTTTGTCATGAGACACCACATTCAGATAACGTAACCGAAGCTACCACATTTAGATAATGTGACCGAAGTCACCGCATTCAGATAATGTGACTGAAGTCACCACATTCATATAGTGAGACCAAAGTCATCACCTTCACTTCCCCTTTTCATATAACCCGAATGCCCCATATTAATCATATTATGCATATCATACTTAAATTCACATTCTTATAAATTTTCACATGTTATAAATAACATATTTCATAATCCTAGTGGGAGTAGGAAACGTACCTGAGTACTTTGTACCACATTAGGGTATTTTAGCCACATTCACATTCTTATACATTCATATATTAAATATTTGCCATATGACATATTAAAAGTTAGTGTGGGTACACACCTGATTCACTTAACGAAGTCCTTGAAATCCCGAAAATCGTTCTACTAATTTAGATCTTTAATGCCTATATTCAGTTAACATGGTAATCTTTTGCAAAGACCTATTTGGCTATAAACCAAATCCTAGTAGGATTTGTATTCTAAAAACTTACCTTTGATGCCGATTTGATGATTATTCAAATCCCGAAATAGATCCTTGCTTCCTTAATGCTGTCGAAAATCCTATAGACACATGTTAGATTGATTTCTAACCCTTAATCATCATTAAATAGCCTATGGCCGAATATTCATATGACTTACCTTGAGTCTTAGAAATCCCGAAACTTCGTTGTACTTCTCTTTGTAGTCGACAACTACTAGATCCCGAGGAAAACCTTCCAAATTTCGGCCATGGAATTCTAAAGGAGTTAGATTCCTATATTTCGGCTAAAGAGAGATTGAAAATCAAATAATAGTTGATCTTACCTTTTTGGATGAAATCGGCAACACCCTTCTGGCACAACAGAGATTCGGCTTTGGCAGAATTTCTGCTTTTGGTGCTATGAAGAATTCGGCTAGGTTGGGTTGTGCTTTTGGTTTTGAATAAAAGAGAGAGGAGGCTAGGGAATTCGGCTAGACAAAAGAAAAGAGAAGAGAATTGAAGAGAACCCTAAGAATTTCGACAGAGAGAAAAGAGAAGGAAGAAAATTGATGAGTAGCCCTCCTTTCTTCCTTTTATAGACGAAATTATCATCTAAGGAGTCCCTTACTTGGCCACCACTCCTCTATCTGATAACTTTATCCTTTAATTATCATAAATATAAGAGTTTAATCCAATATTTATCTCTTCTAAATAATCCAATTTAAAAATTAAAAATCCTTTATTTATCCCATTAATTGCCGAAATTTAAAGGGAATAAAACTCCCTTTTCTAGAAGCCTTGCCGTCCACTCCAGCTCTTACGGAAGCAAAAATAAAACTCCTTTTATTTGCTTCCCAAGTGACTCGAACCCAGGCCCATTCTTCTAGCATATGGCACCATTTCCATAGGCCCTAAGTGGCATCTCCAGGCCACTTTTCCAAGCCTGTTTGTGTGTCAAATTTCACAAACTTTTTCTTTTAAGGCCACCTTGCCTTAATTTCCTATTTTAAACCTTAAAACTAGATATTTCTAGGTCATTTCTAAGTTTCCAAAAATTTTCGATCGGCTCTGTAAACTTGCCATTTCCTTACATTTCCAAGTTTCCAAAAATGTTTACTTTCCATTTTTGAATCATTTCCTTACATTTCGTGTTTCAAAAATGTTCATTTCCATTTTCATTTCCTTACATTTCTAGGTTTCCAAAAATGTTCATTTCCATTTTCATTTCCATGCATTTCTAGGTTTCCAAAAATATTAAAAATTTATTCATAGTACTTAAGACTTGTCATTTCGTACAATTAAACCGAAAATGCATAGGCCCTTTTCAGGATGTTACAAAAGTGTTTGAGTGAGAAGGTAAAACGAAGTAACCAAAACTCGAGAGTGGGGGATAAAGGAAGAGAGAATCAGCCCAAAAGAAACTCTAGATGCAAGGAGAGGAAGAGATTTGCCAAAATGGAACGACACATGAAGTCTTTCACAAACTTCGGTACAAAGGAAAAAGAAATTGGTTACCAACGAATAAACAAGAAGGGCCTCAAAATGCAAAACCCGAACGCACCTTTACCACAATTGGCCTTAAAGCAGACAAAACCGAAACCAAATAGATAAAAATGAAAAGAGGAGGCAATCATAGCCGAATTCATGAGCCTCCCATTACCCATTTAGCACAATTCTACTCCCCTTCCAACTCCTCTTTTTCCTCCCTTAATCTCTCCCAACATCCCTCCACAATTCTCTCCACAAATCACTCAGCCATCCAATTTGAACTTCATTCAAATGCCTCCATAATCCTCTCCACCAACCTCTCCTTGACCAATTCAAATTCCAACTTTGCAGAGTTCTAGTCAAAGTCCACTTCTCATGCGGCAAGGAAGTAAAATACATACTCCCTTGCGTAACATGAGACTCGAACTCAAGCTCCCTTGCCACCGTAATCATGCCATTGCCATTGGACTACAAGCTCATCTTTTGTCATAATTTAACCACAACAACTTAAAAGCCCTCTATCTAGATCCCAGGGATTTTATACTCTAAAAATAAAAATTTTGCTAAAGCCCAGGTTTGAACCCAGAGTTTCTCAGAGACTCTCAACCACTCCTAAACCACTCAAGTAGTCCATTATTCAAGTCAAAACACATAAAATGAAAACATGGATTTTGGGGGCGTTACAAGGGATCATTGCATTTTGTTTAATATACTTAATTTTAATCATCACTTCTCAATCATATTGTGTTTTTATTTACCAAATTGTTAATATAATTTTACAAATTAAATGACTTAGAACAAATACAATCCCTATGGAGACGATAACTCGATACTTACTTATTACTTGATAACGACTGTGCACACTTGCACAAACCTAAGCGTTACACTAATAGAACTCAATTTTTACACTTTTTATGATTTAGTCCTTTTCACTTAATTAACCATTTAAACAGGGTAATTTCTTAACGAAATTTTTATATGAATTTATTATAATCCAATAAACATTAAATAAATAATAAAATAATAATTTAATCGTTAAAATTGTGGTCCTAAAACCACTATTTTTGATATCACAGAAAATGGGTTGTTACATCTTTTATATGTTATGGGTATATTTTTCTTCCGTGATTTTGCTAAAGAATGTCTGCAGGTGCACAGAGGTAGAAGAAGATGGTGCTTGGCGAGCCATTTGAACAAAAATAGTGAGTGGAAAATGAAAAAGGTGACACATTTAAAGTTTTATGGAGTAAAAATAACAAAGAAGGGTGAAGAAGATGAAACAAAAAAGAAGTTAGAAGAAAAGTGAATCAACTAGGGTAAAACGTGAAAGAAAATATAGCAATGATATGTGAGATAAGATTAACTTGGGATTGTACCCTGACATAGAAAAAAGAAAAATTAAGCGAGAAAAATAAAAATAAAAGAAAAATTATTAAACAAAAAATTAACTATTATATTAAATGGGCCGATTTCAACAAACCTGGGCCATAATGTGCCTGCAACAAAAGAAAATAATAGTTATGTAAACTGATTTAATAAAATAAACAAAGAAATTAAAAACATATGAAATGAATAAAACAGTGTAGTCAAGAAATATTAAGCAAATCAAAAAATAATGAAATTTTTATCACGAATTATAGGAGCTTCAAAGTAATGCTTTAATCGTTGGTCGTTGACTTTGAAAGTAGAACCAGTCTTGCTTTCTTTGACTACTATAGCTCCATGAGAATAGACTTGCACTATCTCAAATGTGCCAGGCCAACGAGATTTTAATTTGCTAAGAAACAATTTAAGCATGGAATTAAATAACAAGTCTTGTTCTCCATGTGCAAATTGACGTAGCAAAATCTTGCTGTCATGCCATCGTTTGGTCTTTTCTTTTTCTAGCTTGGCATTTTCATAAGCTTGTGCTCTGAATTGTCCCATCTCATTCAACTTCAATAGGCGATTAGTACCAACAGCACTCCAATCTAATTCAATTTCTTAATTGCCCAATATGTCTTATGTTCAAGTTCAACGAGAAAATGACATGGTTTCTAATAAATAAGTCAAAAAGGAGACATCCCCAATGGTGTCTTGAATGCAGTGCTATATGCCCACAAAGCTTCATTCGATCTATATGACCAATATTTGCAGGTGGGATTAACTACCTTCTCAAGAATTTGTTAAATATCTCTATTAGAGACTTCCGCCTGTCCATTTGTGGTATGATGTGGCAATTTTATGCTTAACTCCTTACATTTTCAAAGCATTAGCAACTAATTTGCAATCAAAGTTTGAACCTTTATCACTATTTAGAGCATAAGGGGTACCAAACCTGGTAAAAATATTTTTATGTAGAAATTTCAATACCTATTTGCCATCATTCGTTGGTAGAGCAACAGCCTCAACCCACTTAGAGATATAATCAATAGCTAAAAGTATGTATACATTGCCTTAAGAAGGTTGGGAATGGACCCATAAAATATATTCCCCATATGTAAAATAGTTCCACTTCTAGAATAGTTTGCAAGGGCATTTCATACCTCCTCGATAGATTTCCAGTTCTTTGACAGCGATCACAAGGTTGACAAAATTCATAAGCATCTTTAAACATGGTTCGCCAATAAAAACCAAATTGGAGAAATTTTGTAACAATTCTTATGCCCTCAAAGTGTCCTCTATATGGTGCTATAAAGTACTTTGAATCACGTCATCTGGAACACCTCTGAATTATCTAGTTTGCACAATGTTTGAATAAAAACGACTCATCCCAATAATACTACTTGGCATCATGGATAAATTTCCTTCGTCTTTGATTTGTGAGCTCAAGTGGCAGCAATCCACTAACCAAAAAATTAACGATATCAGCATACCACGGTAATGCCATGTCAACTAACACGGTAATGCCATGTCAACTAACAGTTGCTCATCTAGGAAATCATCTTGAATGCACTAAATATTACCGTCTTCATTTCTTGCTTCAATTCGAAACAAATGATCAGCCACTTGATTTTCTATGACTTTTCTATCTCTGATTTCTAGATTAAATTCATGTAGTAGTAATATCCATCAAATTAATCTGGGCTTGGCATCTTTTTTTGTCACCAAGTACTTAATAGCAGAGTGATTCGTATAAACTGTAACTTCGATGCCCACTAAATAAGCTCTGAATTTTCAAAAGCAAATACTACAGCTAACAACTCCTTCTCAGTGGTGATACAATTTAGCTGTGAATCTGTCAATGTGTAGCTTGCTTAATAGATAGCATGAAATACCTGGTCCTTTCTTTGCCCAAGTATTGCTCCTATGGCAAAATCACTAGCATCACACATAAGTTCGAAAGGTAAAGTCCAATCTGGTTCTATGACTATTGGTGTTGTGTGATAAACCATATTATGTACATATTTTTATCTCACATTTAGCATACTTTTGGATGATTTATTCCTTAAATTGTAAAATTTGGTGCTCTTAATCCTTTAATTTCATGCTTTATACTTAGGAGAGCCTCGGAGGATGAAAAGAACGAGAAACGGGCCAAAAACAGAGAAAATAGGCCAAAGCACGAAATTTGCACGGCCT
The DNA here is from genome assembly GCA_025503065.1 of Gossypium bickii. Lineage (NCBI taxonomy): Eukaryota > Viridiplantae > Streptophyta > Magnoliopsida > Malvales > Malvaceae > Gossypium > Gossypium bickii. Next base: position 39,465,840 of record CP106711.1, read on the forward strand.
GGGCCCAAGCCACACGGCCGTGCCTCCTCCTGAATGACCTCTACCACGACTGAATTCGATTCACACACTGTACACACACTGCGCGGCGTGTCCCTGACGTGACCTGTTTTAATTCTATTCAGAATAGGGTACTTAGAGGCAAAGAAAGACATTTCAAAAGCCTATATAAATACCCTAGAGGCCACCCTTTAAAGAAGGGTTCAAGTAGGCCGAGGAGCCAAGCCAGAGAGGCCTAATTGTGGGATTTACTCGAAGAAAGCCAGTTGATCCATCTCAAGAAGCCGGAATCATACTCAAGATGGTAGATCTTCCCTTCAATTTCCTTAAGGGGGTTTTAGGGTTTTTCTTATGTTTTGTTTTATATTTTCTTCTGAGATGTATTCTTTTATGATTATGAACTAAACCCCTCAAATACCTGAGGGGGATGAAACCTAAGACGGATCTTGCTATTGTTTTCTGAACTATATGATAAATACTTGATTTGTTCTTAATTATGTGTTCTTAATTCTTGCTTTGATATTTCAGGATATTGATTCAAGTATTGATGTGCTTAGGCAGTGGAGCAAAAGTCCCTCTTTAAGAGTAGATCTAACATAGTTAAGCAGAGTTGATCGCAACCCTAGAAATAGGATGACGAAAATCTACCAGATTAGGGTCAAACCTAATATGGGAGTCTATAGATCGAGTTAATGTAATTCTAGGGGTTTTAATTAGAAAGAGATTTAAACTAATCAACCTAGGGTTAGACGTTAGTAGCCTCGAAAGAGGTATTAATATAAATTAGGGAATCCTACAGATCAAGTCAATTGAATAAATCATCTGGTTCAGAGTTAAATAGCAAGTGAAGTCTAGGTGGATTCTTCCTCGGGTATTTTCCTAATCAATTAGTTTTTCCCAAAAGTAATTTCCCCAGTTCATTCTCTGTGTCTTAGCATCCTTAGCTTAGTTGTAACACCCCAACTCATATCCGTCGCCGGATTAGGGTCACAAGGTGTTACTTACAAAAACATAAACACTTTTCTTATTATCTATGTATGCAACGATGTATGGTTTAATAATCATAACAGATACAGTATTATCAAAAACCACAGCAAGATAAATTAAATTATAATAGTGTATAACATGAATGCTCAACTACTAGCAACTATCAAACAACAAATATATATATACTTATCTTCACAGGTTCACACATCACGTCAATATATATATAACCAACCAATCATACCTACTCATTTCTTTAATGTACATGAAATTCTTAACATTAATACACTATGACTGAGCATATCCTAAATTCCATTTATAACTGAATATATATATCTTAGACATAAATAAATTTAATAAAATCATGAATCAAAATTTCCATTCACTTCCTGATCTATCGCATATCATTTTCACATACAATTTATGCACAATATGTCATGCATTAACTTAATGTCTATCATTAATCACCTAAGTATGTATATAATGTAACCAAATATGTATTATCAAATCATTACTTTATTCAAAATACCATGAACCATAAAACCAAACCATAACCAGTATAATTATGCAATAGCCGAATATATATATAAATACTAACTAACAACCCAAAGCATTACACATATGCCTTTTTAACATAGTTACCAAAAGAATTCATAGCATACCCGAATATACATATATATACATATATATATACCAAACTTACATCGTATTCAAGCCATTTTCGCATGGCTATATTATGAATATAGATAAAACATCATTCACACACTAAACTAGCCTATACATGCCTGTGTTTCAAAATTAACTAGCTTGAATATACCAAAAGGGGTGATAGTATGGTTGACTTCCCAATGATTCGATGAGCTAGCAGCCGAGTCCAAAATCTATAAAACCAACAACGAATACATACAAGGTAAGCTCAAAAGCTTAGTAAGCCTCAAGCAAAATTTACTTTCATTAATAAAATATTTAAACATTATAACTTGAATCTCATTATGCATATACCATTAAAAACAAAGAATTCATCATATGAAGCAACTCTTGCCGAATACAATTAAATTATTATCTTAAGCATTTGTACCTTATCAATATAACACATGTAATTCACTAAAATCCAAATGATATACAAATATGTTATAAACATTAGCAAATTCCAACTCAAATAAGTACACATTTATATCCATCACATAAACTCATTTATGCATCATTAGAAGCACATCCAAATCTTTCACATTCACATTTATACTTATAGCTTATTTAGATCTCTTCTTATAATACAACATGTTTTCACACAACAACGATAAGCTTTATAGCTTTCAATAAAATCCATTTCGAATCACAACCATATTCTAACATACTTAATTGGAATCATAATACGCTAACTTACCTTACTTATAGCAAGCACAAAAGTTTATACTTACCTGAGCCATTAGTTCCTAACAGAAATTCATTTTTCATCACATATAAATCACGAGTCATTGGTTTATAAATATATATCACTGTCATTAAGCCTGACATATACACCGGCATTAAGCCTGCTAGGCATCAAAGCTCGAACTGCAAGGCACAGAGCCCGAAATAGATCACCGGCACAAAGCCTGCTAGGCACAGAGCCCGAAATAGATCACCGGCACAAAGCCTGCTAGGCACAGAGCCTGAAATAGATCACTAGCACAAAGCCTGCTAGGCACAGAGCCCAAAATAGTCACATGCTTAATCTTTCGATACACATTTTTACATGTTACTATCATCAAAACATCATATACCTCACATTGCTTTCACATATCATATCAAATACACTATTTTATATCACATTTACAAAATATATATTCAACCCAATTCCATACTTGAACATTCGGCTATCCCAAAATTTTATACTCAAAATTTTCATTTATCATCATTTAACATATTCATAATTATCCATTAAATAAATATTTGCTTAAGAACTTACCTTAGAAGTCGATAGATTTGAAATTTCCGGCTATTCGTTCACCTTAGCCTTTCCCCGATCTAGTTCTTTCTCTTTTTGTTCCCGATCTATGAAATGTCAAATAAGTTTTGTTCACATTCATTCTATCTATTTGCTCAAACTCAAAAATACATATAATTTAATTTAGAAACCTAAGAACCGAATTTCCTCCTTCATTTATTTAATTAAATCAATAATCACATAAAAATTTAAGCATTCAACCTTGACCGATTACACTATTCCATAATTTCCATTTATAAAAATATGTATACCAAAACAATTAAGGAAGAAAAAGACCACATATGGCCATCTCAATATTCAGCCGAACATAAGAGCATGTCAATATGATTAAGTTGCAACAATCTCACTTATCAATCCTACAAGCTTAAGTTACTACTCTCCATTTCATCATATTTTCTATCCCTATTCATCTAACATACCTTAATACAACAATTAAATCACCTCCCATGGTCGAAACTCAACATGCCCAATATCAACAATTTCTACTTGTTTTCAATAATGATCAAAGAAATCAACCCAATTCATGTATAGATTATTAAGTTAAAGTTCAAACTCTTACCTTGCCTAGCACATGTAAATGGCCGAATGGAGAAGATGAATTTTCTCCTCTTTTTGAAGGTGAATTCGGGGAAGAAGATGAATGAGGGAAGAGAAAATAATTTCTTTTTTCATCTTTATTTAGTTAAAACCATATAATACATATAATAAAATATATTATTCATATTATAAAAATACAAAAATAATCTCCTTCCTTCATCATTACCATCCAATAGCATGGAAAGTGGGAATTTGACATGCAAATCCTTAAGTTTAATAAACAATTCACTTTACCTTTCTAATTTCATGCTCACTACTTTTGTCACCTTAGCAACTTAATCCTTTTTGTTAAATTAAACACTCAAACGATTAAATTTTTCTACGAGACTTTCACACACATCAATTCACATATAATAAACAGAAAATATAATATAAAAATATTTCTCAGACTCGGATTCGTGGTCCCGAAACCACTATTCCGATTATGGTCAAATTCGGTCTGTTACATTAGTAGTTAGTTAATTTTGGATTAAACAATAATTCCCTTCATTCTTAGGCTAAATAATAAAAAGAAAGTTAGTATTAGTACTTTTGGTTCCCTTGGGTTCGACATTCCGATCTTGCCACTAAACTATACTACTGTTCGATAGGTGCACTTGCCTCTGTCGTGGTGATAGTTAGTTTCTAGGCTCGATCCTTCATTATATAAATTTTAAGACTTTCCCATCACGATCAAGTTTTTGGCGTCGTTGCCGGGGAAGTGAGATATTAAGAACGCTCAATTTTTATTACTTTAGCCATATTTTATTTTTGCAATTAAATTTTATTATTACTTTTCTAAATTTTCTTCTTTGCTTCTTGCAGGTATTCTAGTTTATGACTAGAAAAAACCTGTCAGGACCTCTACTTAACAATAGTGAAATTGAAAGCACAGTTCGCAGAAACCAAATAGAAATAAGGAGGAGCCTACAATACATAGAAGAAGAGCAAGAAAACAAAATTAATACTAACGAAGAGATGGCTGAGAATAATCCGCTACCTCCAGAGCTGGCCAAAATCATGCTCCTTGAACTATGTATGATTATGCTAAACCTAATATAACAGGAACTGAGTCAAGTATTGTTAGACCTGCTATTGCTAGAAATAATTTTGAACTGAAACCTAACACAATTCAGATGATACAACAATTTGTTCAGTTTGATGGTTTACAGGATGAATATCCAAATAATCACTTGGCAAATTTCCTAGAATTTTACGATACTTTCAAAATAAATGGCGTTTCTGATGATGCCATTTGGCTTTGATTGTTTTCCTTTTCTATGAGGAATAAAGCTAAACAGTGGTTGAATTCTCTTCCACAAGGATCAATCACTACATGGGAACAAATGACCAAAAAAATTTTATTGAAATATTTTTCGCCAGCTAAAATGGCTAAGTTGAGGAATGATATCTCTTCTTTTGTGCAGATGGATTTAGAGACACTTTACGATGCATGGGAGAGATACAAAGATCTACTGAGAAGGTGCCCATATCATGGATTACCCTTATGGCTATAGGTCCAAACCTTAACGGTGTGAACCCCTCAACCAGGCAGCTAATTGATTCAGCCGCCGATGGAACCTTAAAAATAGAACACATGAGGCTGCCTACGAATTTATAGAAGAAATGTCACAGAATAACTACCAGTGGCAAGTCACGAGGACAAGGCCAACAAAAGCCGCCAGTGTTTTCAACCTCGACGCAGTAACCATGCTATCAAATCATGTAGATATGTTAAATAAAAAGATTGATGATTTATGTGGTTCTTCGCAGGTACATCCAGCTATGCAGTGCGAGATGAATGGAGAAGGGATGAGCACTACAGAATATCCACCTTACAACCCAAGCACTGAAAACGAACAAGTTCACTATATGGGTAATAATTCTAGACCTCAAAATAACCCTTATAGTAATACTTATAATCCAGGTTGGAGGAACTACCCCAATTTTTCATGGGGTAGTCAAGGAAATCAGAGACAATAACCCCCTCCAAACTTCCAACAGCAGCCCCTACCCACAGGAAAAGAAGCCGAACCTTGAGGAGATGCTGACAAAATTCATAGCGGTGTTAGAAACACGTTTCCAAAACACCAAAACAACACTTAAAAATCAACAAGCATTGATTCAAGGGGTCGAGAACTAGTTAGGTCAACTTGCTAAAATCATATCAGAACGACCACAAGGCAGCTTGCCAAGCAACACTGGAACTAACCCAAATGAGCAACTTCAAGCCGTAACAACTAATGATAGTGAAGGGCTAGATAAGTCCACATTAAGGCAAGAGAAGGTGGTAGAGGAAGGTAAGGATGAAGTAAGTCATGATAAGCCAAAACTGGTAATTAAAGAATACCAACCTCTTATACCATACCCCAATGCGATGAAGAAAGACAACACAGATGAACAATTCAGTAAATTTTTAAAACTTTTAAAGAAATTACATATTACCTTACCGTTTCTTGGAGCTCTTTCGCAGATGCCAAATTCAAGGAAATTTTTAAAAGAGCTTTTGACAAACAAATGGAAGTTAGACGAAGAGTCGCATGTGGAAATAAACGTAGTGTGCTCAGCAATGTTGCAAAATAGACTACCAAGAAAATTAAAAGATCCAGGGAGTTTTACAATTCCATGCTTAATTAGTAGTTTATCTGTTAATAATGCTTTAGCTGATTTAGGGGCAATCATAAATGTTATGCCTTATAAAATGTTTAAACAGCTAGGTCTAGAGAAACCCAGACAAACTAGGATGAGCATTCAATTAGCTGATAAAACTATTCGAATTCCTAGGGGTATAATTGAAGATTACTAGTCAAAATTGACAAATTCATATTCCCGGTAGACTTGTCATTTTAGACATGGATGATGACAGTAGTATCCCCTTAATTTTAGGAAGACCCTTTTTAGCAACTACTAGAACGAAAATTGATGTTGGTACAGAAGAACTCACACTTCGTGTAGGTGATGAATCAACCAGTCTTCAGGCTCTTGAATCGTCTAGGACATCAAGCAATCAAGGTGAGAAAATAAATTCTATTAGTGACCATTCGGTTAAACCTTCTTTTCAGGAAGCACCACGGAATCACACAACTGAGCCAGATCCTATACCTCATGACAACAAAGAAATAACTCACGAGAAACGACGGCTTCAGATCGATGAACTAGACAAGTGGAAGACACATTTCAATGAGAAATTAGGAATACACGAAGCAGAACCAACGCCATTCCGTGGGACAAACAAATTTGAGATCAGAGATCAGGTATTGCTAGATAAGACAGACCCTCGAATATCTCCTCCCGACCTTAATACAAACGAAGAAATCCCTTTTAAGGTACCCAATGTTTTCCCATACGGAACAGTTGAGGTAAGTAATCCTATATTCGGCACTTTTAAAGTAAGCGGTACTAGACTCAAACTATATACTAATAATAAAACTAATAGCATGAGAAAGGATTTTCAACTCCTCAAACCACAATGATTATGCGAATGAGAGGTAAGTCTAGCTTAAGACTTTAAACAGGTGCTTCTTAGGAGGCAACTCGAGTACTAACCCCATTAAGTTTTACATTTTTATTTTTACTTTTTAGCACCTAACTATAAACTAAATAAAGTGCAGATTTCTATACCACATGGCCGTGGTCGTGGCCGTGTGGACACCACAATTTCCGTACTAGCATGGCAGAGATAGTACGAAATAAGATGAAAAATATCCTTAAGCCACGGGCTCCAATTAAACACCATGGCTGTGTGATATAGCTGTGGTCGACACTATTTTATCAACACGTGCGTGGCAACCTGTACACAAGCGTGGGAGAAACGAACGAAGCACAACACGACCGTGCGACCTGTACACAAGTGTGGAAGAAACGATCAGGGTGAGTGAGGATGCCTGTGCATCAGTGTTGAGGAGTCCGAAGTGTCAAGCCAAGCGTGTGATGTACGGACCCATAGATAAGACCCCTCTCCTGTGTTGCTCCATTTGGTGTTGAATGGCACGGGCTGTGAAATAAGCTAGGTCAAAAACGTGTCCGTTTGACATGCACCACAGGTAGTAGGCGTCGTAAGTATTGGCGACGCCAGTGCTTTCTCACTGACCTGTAAGTGTACGGGCTAGAGTAGCATGTACGTACCTCAGGGACGGGACAAGATTCATCGTTTTGGAGCGACTGGGGTCGTAACTGCCTCCGTAAGGGGTAATGTTGTAAAAACAGCTTACGGGGTTACGATGAATATGGTGGTGTAGCTCGGAGAGATCATTCTTTGCTACAAAGTCTTCGGTATAAAGTCCTACTGCGGTTCTAAACTGTGGTACATTCAACTGTCGTATAGTACCTCGTAGACGGAATTGTATTATATCGGGATCATCGTGTTGCGTCATCACCATCTGAAGTTGGAACGTTGAGCAGAACTCTAAAGTGAGCTCTAGGTATGTCGGCTCGATTATGTTAAAGAATTGGTCCTACGGATCAGTGGTTAAGAGAGCTCGTACATTCTCGGCAAGACGGACCTGTTCCAAAGTGACCCAATCAATATATCTCCCTGTGCCGAAGGATCGTGTGCGGAGTATCTTATATCGGTCTTCTTGGGTCCCTGGGGGAAATTGTAGGACGGGTGGTGCACTTCGGTAGATGCGCTTGCGGAGAATGAACCGGGTCCCTTTCGCTTCTTAGAACTCGAGGCTGTCGTTTTCTTTTTTTGGGATGACGACATTGTAAACCTAAAAATTCAAGTAATTTTCTACCAAAATATATCATGTACTTCGATTAATACCCAAAAATTATTCAAAGACTAAATTCATAAGAAAATTTCAACCATGAGTAAACATTCTGACAATTGTTGGTTCTTTCTAGTTCTAATAAGCTATTTAAACAATGACTAAAGTATTCAAGATCAAACTAGTGCTAAAACTCTAAAGTTCAACTTAATAACAATTAATAATAATAGTAACAAGAGACTTAATTAATTGAAATTCTATTCTTAGAATAGTTAAATGGATGAAAATAAAGTGGTGAGGGGTGACTAGTGGTGTTTTTGGAGCGTGGCAACGTGGATGGGCGGAGCACGGTCGTGTAGATGTGAGGCACGGGCTTGTTCTATGAGTAGTTGAAGTGACACGGCGGTGGAATACCTGTGGGGCGGGCGTGTATTAGTTTGGCATGGGCGTGGATCGGTTTTTGATGTGTATGTGGGAGAGGGATAGTGATAACGGATAAGGGAAGTCAAGGATGGGTGTTGCTTTGATGGTGGCCGGAGTGGGGGGAAAATAGGGGCTGTGTTTTTTTTAAATAGGTAAGGGGACACGGGCAGAGGCCACGCCCGTGTGTCTGCTATTCGGACCGTATTTTTCACGATTTTCAAATTTGGGCGCGTTTGAGACATTTCCCACGCCCATGTTCCCTAGGCATGTGCTATTATGTTCGCTTCTCCCACGCCCGTGCTTTCGGTTGCCATGCCCGTGTATATATAGTCAGTGTCTCGCACGGTTGGTAGACGCGGGCGTGGCTTGTTCCTGTGCTTAGTTACTCAGTATAGACCATAGTTGCATCCCACGGCCGTGGTCCTGTTATCGCAGCCCGTGTTGGGAAAAGGTTTTTTCTTCTTTATCTTGCACGATTACCTACATGCCCGTTTTTCATCCCATGGCATCCACACGGCCACGGGCACGCCCGCATGCAAGGCCGTATGGTGGGGAAGACCTGCGCTTCACTGTATTGGTTGGTTTGGTTTAGGTACTGAAAGAAAATTAAAATTAAAAATGTGAAAATTAATGGGGTTAGTGAAGTCAGTGCTCGGGTTGCCTCCCGAGGAGTGCTCGTTTAAATTATTAAGCTAGACTTACCGTGGTTTCATTTCTAAAAAAAGGTTCACGGAGCTGAAGCTCATCTCTTAATTCCTTGAAATCCTCACCATTATAAATTTTCAGTCGATGGCCATTTACCTTGAATGTTCCTTGGATTGGATGGGTTAGCTCGACTGTGCCGTAGGGAAGAATAGATCTTATCACAAATGGGCCTGACCACCTTGATTCCAGCTTTCCAGGAAATAGTTTGAGCCTTGAATTATACAGCAGGACTAAGTCTCCTACTTTGAATTGCTTTGATTGTTTTAAATGAGCATTATGGCGTCTTTTTGTTGCCTCCCTATATAGTCGTGAATTCTCATAGGCCTCAGTTTGCCATTCATCTAGTTCGTTTAACTGCATCATCCTCTTCTTACCTGCGGTTTTAAGATCGTAATTCAAAAATATTATAGCCTAGTAGGCTTTGTGCTCTAACTGGAATGGTAGATGACAACTATTTCCGTAAACAAGTTTGTACAGGAATGTCCCTAAAGGGGTTTTAAATGCTGTTCTATAGGCCCATAAAGCATCATCTACTTTTACTGCCCAATCTTTCCTATTTGATTCAATTGTTTTCTCTAGGATTCGCTTAAGCTCTCGATTTGCCACTTCCACTTCCCCACTAGTTTGAGGATGATAAGGGGTAGCTGTTCTGTGGTGTACTCCGTATTTTCTTAAGACTTTTTCAAAGTGAGTATTGCAAAAATGAGTGTTCCTATCACTGATGATTGCTCTGGGTGTTCCAAAACGAGAGAAAAGTTTCTTAAGAAACTTTACTACAGCTCTAGCATCGTTAGTAGGTAAAGCTTGGGCTTCCACCCATTTTGACATGTAATCTACTGCTACTAAGATGTATTTGTTTCCGAATGAACTAGGGAACGGACCTATAAAATAAATACCCCATACATCAAATATCTCACATGATAACATATATGTCTGAGGCATTTCACTGCGTTTAGAGATATTACCTGTTCTCTAGCATTTATCACATGAAGCGGCATACCTATTGGCATCTTTGAAAAGAGTTGGCCAGTAAAATCCTGATTCGAGCGTTTTGTGTGCTGTCTTAATCCCGCTGTAATGTCCTCCTAAAGGTCCTGAATGGAAATATTCTAGGATTTTACTCGCTTCCGCCTTTGTAACACATCTCTGAATTACTTGATCTGCACATATACGGAAAAGAAAGGGGTCTTCCCAAAAATAGTTTTTCGCATCAGTAAAGAATCACTTCTTTTGATGATGTGTTAATCTTTTTGGTAAGATGTTAGCAGCTAAATAATTCACAATATCTGCAAACCATGGTACCTCAGAGTTGGTTATAGGAAAGAGTTGTTCCTCGGGAAACAAGTCGTTTATCTCACTTTCGTCGAGCTCTTAGATATGCGGGTTCTCAAGCCTAGAGAGGTGATCTGCTGCAAGATTTTCAGCTCCCTTCTTATCTTGTATTTCCAAATCAAATTCCTGTAAGAGTGAGATCCATCGTATGAGTCAAGGTTTTGCATCAACTTTAGTTAAAAGATAACGAAGAGCTGAATGGTCAGCGTAAACGACAACTTTAGATAATATTAAATACTGTCTAAATTTGTCAAAACCAAAAACTACAGCTAGCAATTCTTTCTCTGTGGTGGTGTAATTTTCCTGTGCTGGTGTCAATGTTCTGCTAGCATAATAAATTGGCTGAAAATGCTTGGCTCTTCGTTGTCCCAAAATGACACCTACTGCAAAATCACTCGCATCACACATTAGTTCAAATAGTAAATTCCAATCAGGTGCAATTATAATCAAAGTATTTATTAATTTATATTTTTCTAGTAATTTTGTTAAAGGCTTGGCTATTTTAGAGAAATATTTTATGAATCTTCTATAAAATCCCGCATGTCCTAAAAAGCCTCTAATGGCCTTAACTGAACTAGGGGGAGGTAATTTTTCTATGGTTTCAATCTTTGCTTTATCTACCTTAATCCCTTTACTAGAAATCTTATGTCCTAACACAATCCCTTCTCTAACCATAAAGTGTCATTTTTCCCAATTCAAGACAAGATTCATTTCCTCACATCTTATTAGAACTCGTTCTAAATTTTTAAGGCAGAGGTGGAAAGAATTACCAAATACAAAGAAGTCATCCATAAATACCTCCATAATGTCTTCCACAAGTTCATCAAAGATGGCCAGCATACAGCGCTAAAAAGTAGCAGGAGCATTACATAATCCAAAAGGCATTCTACGATAAGTAAACATACCGTATGGGCATGTAAATGTTGTCTTTTCTTGATCTTCAGGAGCTATTGGGAATTGGAAATAGCCGGAGAGTCTGTCCAAAAAGCAGTACTACATGTGCCTAGATAATCTTTCTAACATCTGATCAATAAAGGGAAAAGGGAAATGGTCTTTTTTTAGTGGCGTCGTTCAGCTTCCTATAGTCAATACAGACCCTCCAACCTGTAACTGTTCTTGTAGGAATCAATTCATTCTTTTCGTTAGCTACAACAGTCATGCCTCCTTTCTTTGGAACTACCTGCATAGGACATACCCAAGTACTGTCAGAAATAGGATAAATTATTCCTGCATCTAGAAGTTTAATTACCTCAGTTTTGACAACTTCTTTCATATTGGGATTTAAACGTCTCTGAGGTTGCACACACAGTTTATACTCATCTTCCATTAAAATTTTGTGGCTGCAAAATGATGGGCTTATTCCTTTAATGTCTGACATTTTCCATGCTATGGCCTTTTTGTGCTTCCTTAGTACCCTTAACAACTCTTTTTTCTCCTTGGGTTCTAGTTCTAAAGAGATGATTATTGGTAGCGTAGAATTATCCCCCAGGAATGCATATTCTAAATGTTTTGGTAATTGTTTTAGTTCTAACTTGGGCGGCTCATCAATAGAGGGCTTCTGTTTAAATTCGTCATTGATCTCAATGCCTTCTATTTTCGTCTGTCTAGAGGATGATGTATTGGGATTCACTTCATCAGTATCGTCATCTTTCCCCTCATCTTGTGAAAGACACAGTTCCATTGTGTCACTGTGCATGATTTCCTGCAAAGATTCTTGAAAAATGTGATCAGTGGCATCAACAAAGTAACAAGAATCATCTTGTTCTTTAGAATATCGCATGGCATCATAAATTCAGAAAAACAATCTCCTCATCTCCTACCCTTAGTGCAATTTTACCATCACTAACATCAATGACAGCCCTAGCAGTAGCTAGAAAGGGTCGTCCCAAAATTAAAGGTACCTCTACATCCTCATTCATGTCAAGCACAACAAAATCAACAGGGAATATAAATTTATCTACTTTTACCAGAACATCTTCAATAATTCCTCTCGGGTACTTAACAGATCTGTCAGTTAACTGAATACTCATCCTAGTGGGTCTTGGTTCCCCTAGATCAAGTTGCTTAAACATTTTATAAGGCATTAGATTAATACTGGCACCTAAATCAGCTAATGCTTTTTCTATGCTCAACCTACCAATTAAACAAGGAATAGTGAAACTTCCTGGATCTTTCAATTTAGTCGACAGCTTGTTTTGGATGATAGCTGAGCATTCTTCATTACGTTCTACTGTTGAAATTTCCTCGAACTTCCTTTTATTTGTTAGAAGCTCCTTTAAAAATTTTGCATAAGTTGGCATCTGCGAAATAGCTTCAACAAAAGGTAAGTTATTATATAGTTGTTTGAAAAGTTCAAAAAATTTACCATATTGTGCGTCTAAGCAGTATTTCTTCAACTTTGCTGAATATGGGATTATTGGTTTAATTTCCTTATGGGTCGGTGTTATCTTTACCTCATCGGTTTCATGTGGTACCTCTTTCTTTGTTTCGATTAACTCCCTTCCACTTCTCAGTGTCACTGCCTATACCTGCTCTTTTTCCCTAAGTAAGCTTTCTGATCATGTTTTAGAAACTAACTTAGTAAGTTCCTTGAACTCTTATGTCAATGTCTCAAGTTTTGTTTCTATCTTTTAGAGACATGTTTCTGTATTTTGAGACCGTATTTTTGAGGTTGGTATGAAGTTTGTCAGCATCTTTTCAAGGCTCGGCTTCTTTTCCTGTGGGTAGGGTTATTGCTGGAAGTTTTGGGATGGTTGTTGCCTTTGATTTCTTTGACCGCCCTATGGGAAATTGGGGTGGTTCTTCCAACCTGGATTATAAGTATTACTATAAGGGTTATTGTTAGATCAGAAATTATTACCCGTATAGTTCATTTGTTCGCTCTCCATGCCCTGTCCGTGGGGTGGGTACTCAGGATTCTCTACTCCTTCGCTTGTATTGCACTACATAACTGGATGTGCCTGCAAAGAATCATATAAACAATAAAATTTTTTATGTAGCAATTCTACCTGATTTGATAGCGCGGTTACTACGTGAAGGTTGAAAACTCCGGCTGCTTTGGCTGGCCTTATCCTTGTTACTTGCCACTGATAGTTATTCAGCGACATCACTTCTATAAACTCGTAGGCTGTTTCAGGAGTTTTGTTGTTCAGGGTTCCGCCGGCGGCTGAATCAATTAGTTGCCTTGTTGAAAGGTTCACACCATTGTAAAAAAGTTTGGACTTGTAGCCACAAAGGTAATCTGTGGTGTGGGCACCTCCTCAACAATTCTTTGTATCTCTTCCATGCATCATAAAGTGTCTCTGAATCTATCTGCACAAAAGAAGAGATATCATTCCTTAACTTGGCCGTTTTGACTGGTGGGAAATATTTTAATAAAAAATTCTCGGTCATTTGATCCTATGTAGTGATTGACTCTCGTGGAAGAGAATGCAACCACTGTTTGGCTTTATTCCTCAGAGAAAAGGGAAATAACTGAAGATGGATGGCATCATCAGAAACGCCATTTATCTTGAAGGTATCACAGAATTCTATAAAATTCACTAAGTGTGTGTTAGGATCTTCATCCTGCAAACCTTCAAACTGAACAAAGTGTTGTATCATCTGTATAGTGTTAGGTTTCATTTCAAAATTATTTGCAGCAATAGTAGGCCTAACAATACTAGACTTTGTTCCTGTTAAACTAGGTTTAGCATAATCATACATAGTACGTGGAGCATGATGTTCAGCCATCTTTGGAGGTGGCGGATTATTTTCAGCCATCTCTTCCGTGGTATTTATTTCGGCTTCTTGCTCTTTGTCTATGTAGTTTAAGCTTCGCCTTATTTCTCTACGATTTCTACGAATGGTACCTTCAATATTACAGTCGTAAAGCAGGGGTCCTGTCGGGTTCCTTCTAGTCATAAACTAGAGGTACCTGAAAAGAACAAAAGAAAGAAAATTTAGAACAGCAAAAATAAAATTTAATTGCAAAAATAAAAATAAATATGGCTAAAGTAATAAAAATTAATCGTTCTTAATATTTTAGTTCCCCGGCAACGGGGCCAAAAACTTAATCGTTGTTTTTGCGATGTCAAAGTCTTAAAATTTATAAAAAGAACGATCAAACCTGGAAACTAACTATGAAAATGATTTGAGGCAAGCGTACCTATCGAATAGTAGTATAGTTTATGCAAGACCGGAATGTCGAACCCAAAGGATCCAAAAGTACTAATACGAACTCTCTTTTTATTATTTAGCCTAAGAATTGAATGAATTGTTTATATAATCTAAATTAACTAACTACTAAACTAAAGACTCTAAGACAAAGAAGAATAAATTTGGGAAAATACTTGGGAAGAAAAACCAATTAATTTAGACGACACCCAAGGAAGAATCCACCTAGACTTCACTTGTTATCTATCTCTGAACCAACGATTTATTCATTTGACTTGATCCGTAAGATTCCCTAAGTTATATTAATCCCTCTCTTGAGGCGACCAACGTCTAACCCTAGGTTGATTAATTGAAATCTCTTTCTAGTTAAAACCTCTAGAATCGCATTAACTTGATTTATGGACTCCCATATTAGGTTTCACCCTAATCTGGCAAAATCTCGTCACCCTATCTCTAGGCGTGCGATCAACTCTGCTTAATTTTGCTAGATCTACTTTTAGGCAGGGACTTTTTCTCCTCCACCTAAGCACATCATACTTGAATTAATATCCGGGAAATACCAAAACAAGAATTAAGAACACATAATTAAGAACAAGTCAAATATTTATCATATAGTTCATCAAACGATAACAAGATTCATCTTAGGTTTCATCTCCCTCAGGTATCTGAGGGTTTAGTTCATAACAATAAAAGAAAACATCTCAAAAGAAAAGATAAAACAAAACATAAGAAATCCCTAAAACCCCCTGAAGGAATTGAAGGAGAGATCCTCCGTCTTGAGTATAATTCCAGCTTCTTGAGATGAATCAACTGGCTATCTTCAAGTAATTCTCCACAAATCTGCCCTCTTTGGCCTAGCTGGACACCCCCTGACTAAAGCCCTGGGTTCCCCCTTTTTAGGTCATACTTAGGGTGTTTATATAGGCTTCTGAATATGTTTCTTTGCCCCTAAGTATCCAAATCCGAGTGAAACTCTTCTTTCCTGCGATAGGGACATGCATATGGCACACGCCTGTGTAAGTGGTGGCTAGGCCGTGTTCAAACCTGTTGAATAGGGCACGGTCGTGTGGTCCTAGGCCCAGGTCGTGTGGATCTCGTGATATGGCCCATTTACTCCGTTTTGGGCCTATTTTCCGTTCTTTTCGTCATTGGGTGCTCTTCTGAGTATAAAACATGAAAATAAAGGATTAAGACCACCAATTTACACAGTTCAGGGCTTAAATCATCTAAAAGCGTGCTAAATGTGGGCCTAAAATATGTTACTTTTACGGTTTATCAGGTATATAATTCTAGCATCCAGCCATTTGATAATATCATTTTTGACAACTTCCTTCATAATGGGATTCAATCTTCTCTGCTACTCAATAAAATTTCCATGGCAATCCTCCAGTAATATCTTATGCATACATATTGCTGGACTGATTCCCTTGATACCTGCAATTGTCCACCCCAATACCTTCTTAGATTTTTTTAAAAATTTCAACAATTAAGCCTCTTGATTTAAAGTCAATGACGCAGAAATAACTACTAGCAATGTGCTATTATCTCCCAAATAAGCATACTTCAGATGTACTAGCAAAAGCTTCAATTCCAACGTAAGAAGATCTTCTATAGATGGTTGAGGAGGTTTAAAAGAAAGGCCCGATAAATTTAATGATTCGAAACTTCTCCTTGATCCATTCTCAATTTTCTTAGCTTGTATCAGTTTACCCAGCTCTTCAGTCATCCGCTTCAATTAACTCAAATGAGTTTGCATCATTATTAAAATTATTGTGATAAAATTCTGAAAAGTCATACTGAACTATTGTGTCAACAACCTCAACAGCGTGACATTCTTCATTTGTATCTGCACACTTCATAACATCAAACCATTAAATGTTATATTTTAATCATTAACTCTCTGTAATAGCCCGATTTTAGAAAAATCAAAATAGTGGTTTCAAAACCACAAACGAGGTCAAAAATTAATTTAATATTATTTTTGGTGTTTATAGCATGTGATTATATATGTGTGAAAGTTTCGTGAAATAATTTTAGCGTTTGAATGCTTAATTAGATAAAAGGACTAAATTGCATAAAATGCAAAAGTTGCATTCTATTTATTAAAAGTGTTTAATTGATATGATTCATTAAACCAAAGGTCCTTATGATGATATTATACCATTGATAGTGGAATTTGGCATAAAAGGGCATTAAATGCATGTTTTAAATGGTTTTTATTTAATGTTAAATATGTAATTTAGTAATTAATCATAACATAAATAAAATAAAAGCCAAAATCATCTTTATTTCCTTTATCCATAATTGAATATAAAAAGAAAATAAATCTTTGGAGAGCATTTTAGGGTTCGACACTTGCAAGCTTGATTGGTAAGTGTTTTGAGCTCGATTTTTGATGATCTTTACGTTTTTGAAATTGTTGTTTTGTATTCTAGCTAGCCCATGCCTTAATTTTTGAAGTTGTTAACAATTTTGTGAAGTTCAATTGATGAATACTTGAGCTTTTGAATGTTTGATGATGAAAAATGAATATTTGTTGATAGTTACACAAGTTTTGTAAAGTGATGTGTGACAAAAATGTCAAAGAGTGGTTTATTTGTGAAAATGAGAAAATTTGTGGTTAAATGTATGAATAAATGATAAATATGGGCTGGTATATGCACTAGGAAAATTTTGCAAGCTTAGGAAGGTATTAAATTGCATGAATTTTGTGTATTTGTGAAATAGGGACTAAATTGTAAAAGTATGGAATTTTAGGGGATAAAGTGTAAAAATGCCCAAATATGTGTTTGTGAACTGAATTTAATGATTTGATAAATAAATGAGTTAATTTTGAATGTATATAGATCAAGAACAAAAGACATCTGATTTAGATCGGGGAAAATCAAAGGTTATTGAATAGTCGATCCAGTCCGTTTATCCAAAATACAAGGTAAGTTCATATACAAATAAATGTCTTTAAATTGAATTATATATTTTAAATTATCATTGAAATGCTATGAATGTTGAATGATTAAAGATGAGCAAGAATCGACAGGTTTACAATATCTGAAAGTCCCGTACAAACCTTAGGAATAGTATAGGATACGAATGTCATGACATTAGGATTATCGAGATGTGATTATGTGATTACGTGTAAGACCATGTTTGGGACATTGGCATCATTACGTGATTATGTGTAAGACCATATCTGGGACATTGGCATCGTTATTTGATTTCGTGTAAGACCATAGCTGGGCTATCGGCATCAATATGTGATAACATGTAAGACCATATTTGGCATTGATCGTTGTTTTATGCGATGTCAAAGTCTAAAAATTTATAAAAAGAATGATCGAACCTGGAAACTAACTATGACAACAATTTAAGGCAAGCGCACCTATCAAATAGTAGTATAGTTTAGGCAAGACCGGAATGTCGAACCCAAAGGAACCAAAAGTACTAATACTAACTCTCTTTTTATTATTTAGCCTAAGAATTAAGGGAATTGTTTATCTGATCTAAAATTAACTAACAACTAAACTAAAGACTCTAAGACAAAGAAGAATGAAATTGTGAAAATAACTTGAGGAAAAACCAATTGATTAAGACGACACCTAAGGAAGAATCTACCTAGACTTCACTTGTTATCTAACTCTAAACCAGATGATTTATTCATTTGACTTGATCCGTAAGATTCACTAAGTTATATTAATCCCTCACTCGAGGTGACTAACGTCTAACCCTAGGTTGATTAATTGAAATCTCTTTCCAATTAAAACCCTTAGAATCGCATTATATCGATCTATGGATTCCCATATTAGGTTTCACCCTAATCCGGCAAAATCTCGTCACCCTATATCTAGACGCGCGATTAACTCCATTTAATTATGCTAGATCTACTCTTAAGTAGGGACTTTTGCTCCTCCACCTAAGCACATCACACTTGAATTAATATCTCGGAAATATCAATACAAGAATTAAGAACACATAATTAAGAACAAGTCAAATATTTATTATATAGTTCAGCAAATGATAACAAGATTCATCTTAGGTTCCATCCCCCTCAGGTATCTGAGGGTTTAGTTCATAACAATAAAAGAAAACATCTCAAAAGAAAAGATAAAACAAAATGTAAGAAATCCCTAAAACCCCCTGAAGGAATTGAAGGAGAGATCCTCCGTCTTGAGTATAATTCTGGCTTCTTGAGATGAATCAACTGGCTATCTTCGAGTAATTCTCCACAAATCTTCCCTCTTTGGCCTAGCTGGACGCCCCCTGACTAAAGCCATGGGTTCCCCCTTTTTAGGTCATACTTAGGGTGCTTATATAGACTTTTGAATATGTTTTTTTACCCTTAAGTATCCTAATCTGAGTGAAACTCTTCTTTATCACGGCAGGGACATGCCCATGGCACACGACCGTGTAAGTCATGGCCAGGCCGTGTCCAAACCTGTTGAATTGGGCACGGCCGTGTGGTCTTGGGCCCAGGCTGTGTGGATTTCTTGATATGGTCCATTTACTTTGTTTAGGGCCCGTTTTTCGTTCTTTTCATCATCCGGTGCTCTTCTGGGTATAAAACATGAAAACAAAGGATTAAGAGCACCAAATTACATAATTCAAGACTTAAATCATCCAAAAGCATGCTAAATGTGGGCTTAAAATATGTTACTTTTACGGTTTATCAGGGATATGGCATTGTACGAGCTATATGTGATTTCCAAGTATCCTTAACGATTTCGAAAGGTTTAACGGGAAAAGTCAAGTCGAAGAAGAATGTTTGAATGAGTTAAGTGACTCAGGTACGTTCGAGATTGATACGAGTATTGAAAAGGGAAGTATTTGATGAATTCACTTATGATTTTGAATATATGTTCAATGGGAAAGGTTTGTAAACTTTTATATGCTTATTCATGGTTTGCCTATTAATGAAAATGATGTTGATTCATGTGGTAATTTTATTTGTATATGGCTAACTAAGCTTTTAAAGCTTACTTTGTGTGTTCTTTCCCTATATTATAGTTAATCAAAACTAGCTCTAACTTGGGGATGATTAGGAACATCGTCACACTATCGATCAACCTGTTGGTACTTTTGATGCTTTGTAAATATGGTATATGGCATGTATAGGCTAGTGATATGATGATATGTTTTGAGTTATGATATTAGCCATGAATATTAGCTTGTAAATGTTGATGTGTATTTGGCCATTTAAGTTGGCTTAAATCATAAGTTTGATAGTGATATATGATGTATATATTGCCTTGTGTTTTGGCATGTTTGGTATGGTTATTGTGATGGTTATATGGTTGCTCAATCAGCAAATTACTAGTTGGTGTATTATTGCTTGAAAAATGGCATGTTGTCGCTTAGTTTTAAGATGATGATTTGGTATGTTTTATAGCATGAATTAGTTGATAAAATGATGACAAAAATGCATAGGGAAGATAGGTGAAATTGTTGGTAGTGACATATTTTTTGGGTATGTTTATGGTTATAATTTGAGTAGTGAAATGGTTGAAGATGAAATGGCATGATTTGTCTATGAATTGGCATGTTTTGGTTGCCTATAAATGTATTGAAATGTTATGAAATGATGTGGTTTAGGTATGCTTAAGGAGGGTGAGAAATGTGGCTTAAACCAAGCCTAATTTCACCCCACATAGTTGAGCACACGGGCGTGTGATTCGACCGTGTGTCTACTGTAACTTAATAAAACAAGTCAGTGAGTTACATAGTTTAGACACATGGGCGTGTCTACTAGACGTGTGTGACACGCGGGCTGGCACATGGACGTGTGGCCGGCCGAGTGACCCAAGTCAGTATACCATTAAGATTTCACATGGCCATGACAAATGGGCATGTCTCCGGCTATGTGATGCAAGTCAGTATGTATGCCTTGTTTCCACACGGCTTGCGACACGGATGTGTTTGGTGACCGTGTGAGGTACACGGCCTGTTCACACGGTCGTGTGATCCTTGTATGCATGAAAATTTTATAAGTTTCCCAAAGTTTTCAAATGTTATCGGTTTAGTATGAAACCTCTCCTAGGCATGTTTTAAGGTCTCGTAGAGCCTTATAAGGGACAATGTAAGTATATTTAGTTGATGTTTAAGTGATAATCGATTTGTGTTTGAGAAATGTATGTTGTATGTTGTGATTTGATCGGTAATGCCTCGCGACCCTATTCCGGTGACGGATACGGGTTAGGGGTGTTACACTCTTATAGTTAATTCACCTTTCTGTATATCAATTAATGTTCTACCATTTGCTAGAAAAGGTCTCCCAGGTATAATTGGAACCTCTTTATCATCTTTCCATTCCAAAATAATATAATCTGCTAGAAAAATAAATATTTTCAACTCTTACCAATACGTGTTTTATTTTACCTTTTGGATGTGCATATGAATGACCAGCTAACTGCAATGTGATAGTTGTAGGTCTCACCTTCCGTATTCCAACTACTTGAAAATAGACATAGGCATTAGATTTATACTTGCACCTAAGTCGCATAATGCTTTGCCTACAAAATGGTTTCCAATAGAGCAAGGTATAGTAAAAGTCCCTGGATCCTTCAGTTTTGCTGGCAACTTGTTTCTCAGCATTGCTGTGCACCCTTCAGTGAGAGCAACAGTTTCGAACTCCCCTAACATTTTCTTTTTTGATAAGATATCTTTCATGAGTTTCACAAAGTTGGGGATTTGTTCCAATGCTTCCACCAACCGTATGTTGATATCTAATTACTTTAGGACATCCAAGAATTTCTTGAATTGAAAATCTTGTTTGGATTTTTGGAAACACTTAGGAAAAGATGGCGGTGGCCTTCCTTCCAATTGTTGATTTTTTTTGTTGTGGCATTGTTATTGATAATGCAAGATGAATCTGCTTCAACATTTTTATGGTTACTCTTTTCTTTTGTAGCCTACTCCACTACTGGTTCTGAATTCTTCGTATTTGTGAAATCGGAACTACTTTCTTCAGTAGTAGTGTCATTAACAACTCCTGGTAACTGTGTTCCACTTCTAAGTGTAATGGCTTTGCACTATTCCTTCCTTTGAGATCGTGAATTTTTTGTATCACTTGGCAGTTGATGGTCTCAAAACTAACTATTATTTCGACAAAGGCAAGCACACCATCGAACAGTAATATAGTTGTGGTGAGTCCGGAATATCGTATCCTCAAGGACTAAAATTACTAGTAATAACTATCTTTTTATTATCTAGCCTATTAATTAAGGGGATTTATTTTTAATCTAAATTTAACTAACTAATTTAACTAACTAAATAATTATTAACATGACAGAGAGTGAATTTAGAAAATACTTTTAGACAACTTATATGACATAGGCAATACCTAAAGATGAATCCACCTAGACTTCACTTATTACTTTTGATTCATAGATTTATTCACTTGACTTAATCCATAGAAATCCCTAATTTATGTTAATATTTCTTTCAAGACTAAAAACAACTGACTCTAGGTTGGTTAATTGAAATCTCTTTCTAATTAAAACCCTATTGTCGCATTAACTCGATCTATGGATCCCCTTATTAGATTTAACTCTAATCCGGCAGATTTTCGTCACCCTACTTCTAGGGTTGCAATCAACTCCGCTTAATTGTGTTGATCTTCTCTTAGACAGGGACTTTTGCTCCACTGAATAAGCACATTCGACTTGAATCAATAACCTGAATTATCAAAACAAGAATAAGAACTCACAATTAAGAATAAGAATAAGTATTTATCTTATAAATCAAATAATAATAAGATCTATCTTTGGTTTCATCCTCTCAGGTATTTAAGGGATTTAGTTCATACTGATAGAGGGAAACATAGTAGAATAGGGAAAAAAAACAAAACATAAGAAAACCCAAAAACTTCTAAAGAACTTGATGGGAGATCCTCAGTCTTGATGGAGATCCTTCTCTCAAGCTATTCACGACTACTGTCTTAGAGTATTTTCTCTTTCGACTCGGTGTCTATTCGATGTCTTGTCGACCTCCTCTTTTAGGTTGCCCCCTAGGGTGTATATATAGGCTTTGAGATGCCTTACATGGCCCACAAGTATCCTATTCTGAATAAAATTCATCCTGGTTTAGGCAGGGACACGCCCATTTGACATGCCCGTGGTGGACTCCTTTAGCCGTGGTCGATTCTGCTCGCCACACACGATCGTGTGATCTGCCTGTGGTCGATAGTCCAGGCCGTGTGATTTCTAATATAGGCCCATTTTGTCCCTTTTTGGACCGTTTCTCGTTCTTTTCGACTCCCTAAGCTTTCCTGAGTATAAAACATGAAATTAATAGATTAGGAGCATCAAATTCATCAAATTCAATGGAAAATCATCCAAAATTAAGCCAAGCATAGGGTTAAAATATGTGTAAATTATGGTTGACCAGCAGTGCTCCTTGCAGTCTTGAGCTTAATGCTTTGGCAATTTTCCCCACTTGATTCTTTAAAGATCTTAAAGATGCAGCTTGACTTTGAATGATAGCATTATTCTTGGCCATGTATTCCTTTAATAGATATTCCACAGATGAAGAACTCGAAGCTGAATTTTGCTGAGCATTTTGCCATGGTATGGGTTGATTATATCCAGGTGGTGTACTTGCAACATTTTCTCGAATAGCATTGCTGGAATTTCACACCCCTTACTTACTCTAACTGAAATGAGATGTTTCTTCCACCCCTGATTATATGTGTTGGAATATGGGTTGTTGTTGTGATTAAAGTTTCCCATATAATAAACTGAGACTAGATTCAATGGGCATTCATCAGAAACATGATCTTCTCTACAATAAACACATGCTAACTCAACTGCTTTCATTTCCTACACTACAACTAGTATTTTCAGTGTTTTAATCATATTCGTTAAAGATTATACTTAAGTTGTTAGGGAAGTAATTGCATCAAGTTCTATTGCTCCAGCAACTCTTCTGCCAGTCCCTACTCTTGTAGTGCGATATTGATAATCGTTGTTTGTTATCCTCTCCTGAATTTCATATGCCTCATTATATGATTTATCAAGCAAAGTCCCATTGGCACATGCGTCAACCACCATCCTTATATGCGCATTCGATCCATTGTTAAACACTTCCATTTGCTTCTAATGTTGAAAACCATGCATTCAGAATTTTCTAATTAACTCCTTGAATCGCTCCCATGTTTCATATAATGTTTCATCCTCAGATTGCCAAAAAGACGTAATGTTCGTTCCTCAATTTGGCACTCATGTTTGGAGAATTGTATCTTAGCAGAAAACTTTGACAAAGTTCATTCCAAGATGCCACCATTCCTGACGAAAATGTATTTAACCATGCTCTGACACAATTCTGCAATGAATAAGGGAATAACTTCAATCTTAGGGCATCTTCAGGAACACCCTACTGCTTGAATGAATCGCAAACTTCCAGAAAGAGTCTTAAAAGCAACTGTGGATCCTCAGTAGGCAATCCACTAAACTGCCCTAAAGTTTGTAACATTTGAAACATCATTGGCTTTAACTCAAAATATTGAGCTCCAATATGCAGACCGACTATTCTTAATTCAAATCATCCAAGATTGACAGTACATGTTCTCTGATGGGTATTTCTCTATCATCTATTGTAACACCCCAAACCCGGCCCAAAACACCACGGCCGATTCTGAAATGTTACGGGAAAAGAGGTGAAAATGAGCTATTATTTTGAAGGTGGGAATAGACTTTAAGTTTAGAAGTAAACCCTTCGCTTTAAGGAGTTGTCATTAAAAATAGTAGTTTGCCGAAAAATAAAAAAAAATGTCCAAGTTGTATAAAATTCGATTCGTTATTGGTGCGGGTTTTGATAGAAAGCGATTGTCTTTTAAAATGAAAAACTTCATTTTATGTCTCCGCGATGAGAATACATTAGTGTCACGTTTTAAAAATTATTAAATAGTAAATCCCGAAATATTTAGAGTAGCCTTATTACATAATAAAAAGAACCCAAAGAAAAGAACTAGCAGTTTGAAATTAAATTTACGGAAACATCTTCTGCATGGCCACCTCGAATCCCCTTCAGCCCGGTCCATCGAATCATGTGTTACCTGCATTGTTTTAAGGAAGAATAGGGTGAGTCAACCAGACTCAGTGTCCAATTATACAACATAGTTTCCACTAATGGCTTAGCCCCACATCCACATTAAACCAGCATACCATGCTCAACATAGAAATGCAATATGATAGCCCAACCCAACCTAGTATCCATCCGCTACACACCACCCGTACATCCATCCTCATACACACCTGGGGATTACAAAATCACCCTCCATCCACTACACACCTCTTTGGCAATCTATGTCGACAGACACACTGCTCAAAGTCCACATAGTGGTCTAGCCACTGATCCACGTGATTAAATCACAAATATCCACTATGAGACTCAAGGTCATCATCAATCCATAATGAGGCTCAAGGCCATCATTAATCGTGACAGAGTCACCCTCATATAAATATACACTTCCCCTTTAATCAATATATCCCAAACCCCATGCACATGCAGCATAATATGATGAAATGGCAATATAATAGAATATGAACACATCCATATACCCATATACAACAGGCTTACATGCATCCACAATCATTTATCCTCAATTTCAATGTAGGTAGTTTACTAACCTGGTTACCGAATTACCCTAAAGTGGGTACCACACCACCACAGCCACTATTTCAGCTACCACACATAATACACACATTTAATTAAAGCAATTAAGGAAATCGTGTGATAATTACACACCTGAAAACATAAAGAACTAGATTATCGATCTCCCTAACGTCCTCACTCGAAGAGATTACAACGATCTGCTTGTCTTTTTGAGACGCTGGCCCACAGCCCAGTGGCAAATCTTAAACCGCTGAAACTGACCGTTTCTTGAACTTAGGGGTACGAACTACATGTCCAACCCCTCCCTTCAATTGACTAGTACTCGATTCCATCAAATAGGATCTTGGTCAGAAGAACCGGTTAAACATTGAATCAAATAATAAGGGAAACTAAAAGAATACTTTGATTGAAAGAACATCTTACCAAAGCCGACAGAATCCCGAAGACTATTCGCTTAAGCTTTAACGATTGTCAAAATCCCTATACAAACCCATATTAGATTCGACCCTAACACTTATGGTCAAAAGAAGTGGCCTTCGGCCGAACACTATAACCTTCTTACCTTGGTTGATCAAATCCTGAAAGATCCTTAATCTCCTTAACACTGGCTTAAACAGAAGACCAAAATCAATCCTTCATAGATTAGGCCACCCATAAAAAAACAAAGTTAAGCCTTTGATTTCGACAAACCAAAAAGAAAAGGGCAAGATTCAAATAAAAGGGAACCCCTTACCACTATACTAGAAATCGATTGGGAGAGTTGGCACTAAACGAATGACGACGTTCCTTCTAACAATTGACAAATGAAAAAGTTACCACCACAGAGGTATTCGGCTTGAATGATTCGGCCAAGAGAACAAGAAATAGGGTATGAACTTTTAGCTTTTAGCGTTTCAAGAACCAGAACATTTCCAAGGGAGAAAGTGAAAAGTGACTTTCGGCTATGAAGAACAAGAAGCAAAAAAAAAAAAATAAAAGGTATGGGAAAAGGGAGAATGAACAATAGATGATACGGCTTTAGAAGGAAAAGAAATTAAAGAAGAAAAATGATAGAGGTTTCGACTTTGGTTGAATGCGGAACTCCAAAGTGTAGGCTGACAATTTCGGCTTTTTGTGCAAATAGGAGAAAGAGAAAGCAAAAGACAGTTTCGGTTCAAGAGAGAAAAGAAAGAAAATGAAAAAGAATGGAAAGTGCTCCAATGATCTCAACAATTCGGCTCAACACAAAAGAAGAGAAAGAAAAACAAGCTACTTCAAACAAAATAGGCACACTTAGCCCCTCCCAAAACCGAATGCACCCACTCCCCTACACCACTCAAAAATTTAGCTAACACTCCCTAGCCAACACTCTTCCACGGTTTTCTCCTTAACTCCCTCTACATCACCTATTCAATTGAGTTTGAAATATACAAACTCCACAAATAACTCTCCACCACATATTCAAAAGATTTGACCCATTCAAACCTCCACCTTTCAAATGCCCTTGTCGAATCCACTACCTCCCCATCTTGACGCAAAATACAACTCCCAAAATGCTATCCATGTTGCTCGAACCTCCTCCCCTTGGAACTCCCCTTTGACACCACCCCCTGCACACCAAATGGCGTCTCCTTGCCACTCCACCACTCCACTTGTTGTGTCCATACTCACCACATTAAATCCCTTAAGGCCTGACCCTACTAGCTCTCCCCTAAAGGCTTCAAACTAAAAATTTTCACTAAGGCTCCTACCTAACACCAAGGTTACCCAAAGCCCCCAAACACACTCAACAGTCATGCAACACACCAGAACACACAGATACAAGATAAAATGAAAAACCCCTAAATCCTGGATGTTACAGTTCTACCCCCCTTAAAGAAATTTCGGCCTCAAAATTACTTGGTCAAAATAGATGAGGGTATTGATGACGCATTGCCTCCTCTGGCTCCCACGAAGCTTCCTCTGAACCATGGTTCCGCCACAACACCTTGACCAAAGGAACTGATTTCTTCCGTAGCACCTTCACATCCCGTTCCAGAATCTAAATTGGCTCCTCCTCATAGGACAAGTCTGGCCTTAACTCAACTTCCTCGACTCGCACCACGTGAGATGGATCCGATCAGTAACGTCTTAGCATCAAGACGTGAAAAACATCATGCATCTGCTTCAATTCTGAAGGCAACTCTAACTGATACGCTACTGGTCCCACTCGCTTCAAAACCCGATAAGGACCTATAAACCTGGGACTTAGTTTACCCTTACGTCCAAATCTCATCACCCTTTTCCACGGCGAAACTTTCAGGAAAACCCGATCACCTACTGCAAATTCTATCTCTTTCTGCTTAAGATCCACATACGATTTCTGTCTGTCCGATGCCTCCTTCAACCGAGTTTGGAACCCCTTAACCTTCTCTTTCGATTCTTCCACCAACTCTCGACCTAAGACATGCGTTCACCTAGCTCTGTCCAACAAGTGGGAGTGTGACACTTCCGCCCGTACAATGCTTCATACGGTGCCATCTGAATACTAGCCTGGTAACTATTGTTGTACGCGAACTCTGCCAGTGGTAAGAACTCCTCCTAACTGCCTCTGAAATCAATAACACGCCCCCTCAACATATCCTCTAAAATCTGAATTACCCTTTCAGACTGGCCATCTTTCTGCGGATGAAAGGCCGTGCTAAAGTCCAACCCCGTACCCAAAGCCTGATGCAACACCCTCCAGAACCGCGACGTAAATCTAGGGTCCCTATCTGAAATGATCGACACCGGTACCCCATGCAGCCTCACAATTTCTGCCACATACAACGTCGCCAACGTCTGCAGAGAGTAGTCACTACGAATAGGTATGAAATGAGCAGATTTTGTCAACCGATCCATGATCACCTATACCGAGTCTTTCTTAGTAGGCATAAGAGGAAGCCCACTAACGAAATCCATTGTGATTCTCTCCCACTTCGATTGTGGAATTTTCACCGGTTACAGTAAACCCGACGGCACTTGGTGCTTAGCTTTGACCTGCTGACACGTCAAACACTTCCCCACAAATTTTGTGACTTCTCGCTTCAATCCAGGCCACCAAAACTGTTCCCGTAGATCCCAATACATCTTATTCCCTCCAGGATGCATAGCGCAAGGGCTACAATGCGATTCCCGAAGAATCATTTGCCTTAACTTCACATCTTTTGTCATGCAAACCCTTCCAGGGAAACACAAAACTCCGTCGCTGTTCACACTGTAATCCTCTATTCCCCATCCTGTACTTGCAGAAGTCGAACACTCAGAACCTCATCCACCAACTATTTCTCTTTTACCTGACTTATCCATGTCGGTTTCACCTGCAGCTCCGCTAATAAACTCCTGTCGTCATATAGGCTAAGATGAGCGAACATCGCTGTCAAATCCGATACTACCTTCCCGCTTAGTGCATCTGCCACCACATTCGCCTTACCCGAATGATATTCAATCGAGCAGTCGTAATCCTTCAACAGCTCCACCCACTTTCGTTGTCCAGCTCCTTCTAAGTCAGCAGATACTTTAAACTCTTGTGGTCAGTGTAGATCACTGACTTCTCTCCATACAAATAATGTCTCTACACCTTCAAAGTGAAAACCACTGCAACCAACTCCAGGTCATGAGTGGGATAGTTAACTTCATGTGGTCTTAACTGTCGAGACGCATAGGCAACAACCTTCTCTTCCTGCATCAGTACACAACCTAACCCCGTATGAGAAGCATCACAATACACCACAAAATCTTTCCCTGCTTTAGGTTGAATTAAAACCGGAGGCTCTGTCAAAACTCTTTTTAGCTTCTCAAAACTCTCCTGCTGCTTGTCCGTCCACACAAAAGGTACCTCCTTCCTCAATAACTTAGTCAAAGGTACTGCTTTAGAGGAAAAACCTTTGACAAATCTTCTATAATAACCGGCTAACCCCAAGAAACTTTTAATCTCCGCCATTGACTTAGGTGGTTTCCAATCCAATACCGCCTCAATGTTTCAAGGATCCACTCTTATCTCTTCCGCTGATACTACATGACCTAGAAATGTAACTTCTCTTAACCAAAATTCGCACTTACTAAATTTGGCATACAATCTCTTCTCCCTTAAAACCTGCAGCACTACTCGAAGATGCGCATCATGCTCCTTCTCTGTCTTGGAATAAACCAGAAATTCGTCTATGAACACCACGACGAACTGGTCTAAATAGGGTTGAAAAACCCAGTTTATCATATCCATGAACGCAGCTGGTGCATTCATCAACCCGAACTACATTACCAGGAATTCATAGTGCCCGTATCGAGTTCGAAAAGTCATCTTATGAATATCTACTTCTTTCACCTCAAGCTGGTGATACCCCGACCTTAAATCTATCTTCGAAAAGATCGCAGCCCCTTTGAGCTGATCAAACAAGTCGTCTATCCTTGGCAGTGGGTACTTGTTCTTGATCGTCAGTTTATTCAACTGGCGGTAATCTATGCACATACGCATAGATCCGTCCTTCTTCTTTACAAACAACACCGGTGCTCCCCATGGAGACACACTGGATTGAATGAAACCGCGATCTAGAAGCTCTTAGATTTGGGCTTTAAGTTCAACCAACTCATTCGGTGCCATCCTGTAAGGGGCGATAGACACCGGAGCCGTACCTGGCAGAAGCTCGATTCCAAACTCCACCTCACGATCCAGAGGCAACCCTGAAAGTTCTTCCGAAAAAATATCTACAAACTCCCTTACTGTTGTAACCTCTCCCACAACCACTTCCTTTGCATCCAAGGTACTAACAACCATTAAGAAAGCCATGCACTCCTTCTTTACCATTCTCTTCGCCTTAAGAGTAGGCACTACATTAGACAAGTAGTCTCTCCTCTCACCTATCACCAAAACCTTATCGTCCTCAAGAGTCTTCAACATCATGTGCTTAGCAGCATAGTTTAAATTCGCACGATACCTTACTAACCAGTCCATGCCTAGGATCAAGTCAAATTCGCCGAATGGCAGCTCCATCACGTCAGGCGGAAACTCTGACCCCTGAACTTCTAAAGGTACATCTCTAAAAAGTTTATCTACCACTACCGATTGCCCTAAAGGACTAAGTACTTTCATCTTCCTAGAGACCATTTCAGGATTCACATTCAAGGTTCCAGACACCATACTAGCAATGTAAGAGTGAGTCAGTCCAACATCAATTGGAGTAGAAAAGGGTAACCAAAAAATGAGAAATGTACCCCGTTATAATGTCTGGTGCATCCCCCTCCTCTCGACGCCTCGCTGCATAAACCAACCTAAGTTGTCTTACATCTGAGCTCCCAGCACCTCTGCCCGGTGCTCCGCGACCCCGCCCAGAACCACTCCCTCCTCGGTTCGGACCATGACCCTTTGTCATCTGTTGACCACCCATTCCTGGCTGTACATACCCCTGTCCTACCATCCGAGCCCTAACCATGTCCTGAGGACAGTTCTTGATCAAATGATCCTTTGACCCACACCTATAGCACTCTTTATTCCTTCCCCAGCACTCTCCTACATGAGACCTCCCACACTGAGCACACTGTCGAAACTGACTCCCAGTAGATGGTGTAGAAACGCGAGCAGGTCCCTCAACCCTAAGCTTTTTCTAAAAACCCCCCGATGGTGCTGACGGTCCATAACTCCTTTTATTCCTGCCTCTGTCCTTGTCCCTATTCTATCTCTCGATTCGCTTAACCTCCTCGGCTATCCTAGCTTCTTCTACCAAAGTAGCAAAGTCTCTTTCCCGTTGAGGAGCTATCAACACCCGCAGCTCATCTCGCAGCCCATCCTCGAATCTCACACAGCGCTTGTAGTCAGTTGCAACAATTCCCTGAGTGTACCGGCTCAACCGCAAGAATTCTGCCTCATACTCAGCTACTGTCTTACCCCCTTGCACTAACTTCAAGAACGCCTTCCTCTGTGCACCCACGTAACTAGCCCCAACGTACTTCCTCTCGAACTTCACCTTAAAAAAACCCCAATCTACCCGGTCTGCCGGAGTACCCTCTCTGACAGTGAGCCACCACTGGTAAGCCTCATCCCGAAGTAAGGACACAGCGCCCTTCAACTTCTCCTCAGCCGTGCAGTCTAAGTCATCCATGATTCTCTCGACTGCCTCTAACCAATATTCCGTTACATTCGGAGCTACCCCCGAGACACCCCTAAATATCTCAGCTCCATTCGCTTGGAGTCGCTGAGACACGGACTTCTGGGCTCCAGTACCCATATTTGCTCCCGCAACTCTCTCCAAAACCCGTAACATAGCCTGAGACACTGCACCGTCTCCACCCGTTTGATCCTAAAACTCGGCTTCCGCAGCTGGCGGTGGCGCTTCATTCCCCAATCCATGACCAGATCCAACTGGTTCCGATACGGCCATCCTGCCTCTACCACGCCCACGCGCATTACAGCCATGTCCCCTAGTACTCATGTCTATCGTCGCGTTTTAATCTGTTTTAAGAAGTTTTATGAATTAGCTTTCTTTCCACTTATTGATTAAAGGAGAAGTCTTATGACACAGTATTTCAAGTTATTCTTTTGTAGTGCACATACATCCCTAAAGGTTTCAGTCTCTAAAGAGAATATCCTCAATTCCAACATCCATAACAATGCATCATATAACCACTTCCATCCAGTTCATTTAAAATTCAGAAGACTTACCTGGAAGACCTGGGCCGGAAACTCGAGTGACATGCCTTCACAAATCCATTTCTTGAAAAATTTCTTTTAAACTAATTTTGAATACAAACTTTGAAAACGTTGTAGGCCTCAAAACCCAAAAGCCGAGTGTAAAATTTAGGCTCTGATACCAAATTGTAACACCCCAAACCCGGCCCAAAACACCACGGCCGAATCCGAAATGTTACGGGAAAAGAGGTGAAAATGAGCTATTATTTTGAAGGTGGGAATAGACTTTAAGTTTGGAAGTAAACCCTTCGCTTGAAGGAGTTGTCGTTAAAAATAGTAGTTTGTCGAAAAATAAAAAAAAATGTCCAAGTTGTATAAAATTTGATTCGTTATTGGTGCAGGTTTTGATAGAAAGCGATTGTCTTTTAAAATGAAAAACTTCATTTTATGTCTCCGCGATGAGAATACTTTAATGTCACGTTTTAAAAATTATTAAATAGTAAGTCTAACTTGAAACCATGAAATCCCGATATATTTAGAGTGGCCTTATTACATAATAAAAATAAGCCAAAAAAAAAAGAACTAGCAGTTTCAAATTGAATTTACGGAAACATCTTCTGCATGGCCACCTCGAATCCCCTCCAGCCCGGTCCATCGAATCATGTGTTACCTGTATTGTTTTAGGGAAGAATAGAGTGAGTCAACCAGACTCAGTGTGCAATTATACAACACAGTTTCCACTAATGGCTTAGCCCCACATCCACATTAAACCAGCATACCATGCTCAACACAGAAATGCAATATAATAGCCCAATCCAACCTTGTACCCATCCGTTACACACCACCTGTACATCCATCCTCATACACACTTGGGGATTACTAAATCGACCCTCCATCCGCTACACACCTTTTTGGCAGTCTATGCCGACGGAAACACTGCTCAAATTCCACATAGTGGTCTAGCCACTGATCCACGTGATTAAATCACAAATATCCACGATGAGACTCAAGGTCAATATCAATCCACAATGAGGCTCAAGCCATCATTAATCGTGACAGAGTCACCCACATATAAATATACACTTCCCCTTTAATCAATATATCCTGAACCTTATGCACATGCAGCATAATATGATGAAATGGAAATATAATAGAATATGAACACATCCATATACCCATATACAACAGGCTTACATGCATCCACAATCATTTATCCTCAATTTCAATGTAGGTAGTTTACTAACCTGGTTACCGGATTACCCCAAAGTGTGTACGACACCACCACAACCACTATTTCGGCTGCCACACATAATACACACATTTAATTAAAGCAATTAAGCAAACCGTGTGATAATTACACACCTGAAAACCTGAAGAACTAGACTCTTGATCTCCCTTACGTCCTCACTCGAAGAGATTACAATGATCTGCTTGTCTTTTTCATACGTTGGCCCATAGCCCAGTGGCCAATCCCAAACCGCTGAAACTGACCGTTTCTTGAACTTAGGGGTAGGAACTATGTGGCCAACCCCTCCCTTCAATTGACTGGTACTCGATTCCATCAAATAGGATCTTGGTCAGAAGACCTGGTTAAACATTGAATCAAATAATAAGGAAAACTAAAAGAATACTTTGATTGAAAGAACACCTTACCAAAGCCGACAGAATCCCGAAGACTATTCACTTAAGCTTTAACGATTGTTGAAATCCTTATACAAACCCAAATTAGATTCGGCCCTAACACTTATGGTCAAAAGAAGTAGCCTTCGGCCGAACGTTATAACCTTCTTACCTTGGGTGATCAAATCCCGAAAGATCCTAAATCTCCTTAACGCTGGCTTAAACAGAAGACTGAAATCAATCCTTCATAGATTCGGCCACCCATAAAAAAAAGTTAAGCCTTTCATTTCGACAAACCAAAAAGAAAAGGGCAAGATTCAAATAAAAGGGAACCCCTTACCACTATACTAGAAACCGATTGGGAGAGTTGGCACTAAACGAATAACGATGTTCCTTCTAACAATTGACAAATGAAAAAGTTACCACCACAGAGGTATTCAACTTGAATGATTCGGCCAAGAGAAAAGGAAATAGGGTATGAACTTTCGGCTTTTAGCGCTTCAAAAACCAAAATGATTCCAAGGGAGAAAGTGAGAAGTGACTTTCGGTTATGAAGAACAAGTAGCAAAAAATTAAAAGGTATGGGAAAAGGGAGAATGAACAATAAATTATACGGCTTTAGAAGGAAAAGAAATCAAAGAAGAAAAATGATAGAGGTTTCGGCTTTGATTGAATGTGGAACTCCAAAGTGTAGGCTGACAATTTTGGCTTTTTGTGCAAATAGGAGAAAGAGAGAACAAAAGACAGTTTCCGTTTAAGAGAGAAAAGAAAGAAAATGAAAAAGAATGGAAAGTGCTCCAATGATCTCACCAATTCGGCTCAACAGAAAAGAAGAGAAAGAAAAACAAGCTATTTCAAACAAAATCGGCACACTTATCCCCTCCCAAAACCGAATGCACCCACTCCCCTACACACTCAAAAATTGGGCTAACACTCCCCAGCCAACACTCTTCCACGATTTTCTCCTTAACTCCCTCTACATCACCCATTAAAATGAGTTTGAAACTGACGAAGTCCACAAATAACTCTCCACCATATATTCAAAAGATTTGACCCATTCAAACCTCCACCTTTCAAGTGCCCTTGCCGAATCCACTACCTCCCCCTCTTGACGTTAAATACAACTCCCAAAATGCTGCCCATGTTGCTCGAACCTCCTCCCCCTTGGAACTCCCCTTTGATGCCACCCCCTGCACACCAGATGGCGTCTTCTTGCCACTCCACCACTCCACTTGTTGTGTCCATACTCACCACATTAAATCTCTTAAGGCCTGACCCTACTAGCTCTCCCCTAAAGGCTTCAAACTAGAAATTTTAACTAAGGCTCCCACCTAACCCCAAGGTTAGTCGAAGCCCCCAAACACACTCAATAGTCATGCAACACACAAGAACACACAGATACGAGATAAAATGCAAAACCCCTAAATCCCCGATGTTACATCTATTATTCGAGGAATGTCAGCATCCCTTCTATCATGATGTAATGGTTCTTCTCTAACCTGATCATTTCTAATTCTTTCCATTTCTCGCAATTCTTTTCTCCTTCTTCTCAAGGTTCTCTAAATTTTCGGATCAAAATAATACTCTTCAATTGCAGAAATATCTCTACTCATGAACCAACAAAAATCCTAAAAAACAAAAAAAAAAGAAATCAAAACAACTAATTAAGCTAAACTTGATAGAATTAAAGACGTAATAACACACCAAACTTTTCTCCAATATTGCTGATCCCCAGCAACGATGCGAAAACTTGTCACGTGTGAATTTATAATACGAATGTGCAAGTGTACACATAAAATCAAGTAATAAAGTGATGAGTGAGTATCGTCTCCACAAGGATCGGAATTGATTTTAAATAATTGGTTATGCTATTATTTATGAAATTTACTAATTAAATTGTGCAAAAGAAACAAATGACAAATTGATAAAGAGAATTAATGAATGGATTAATAAAATAAATTATGAATGAAAAAATATTAAGGCAATTGGAATGCTGTGGCAATTTTCAAAAAATACGTAAGGAGGATTTATACTGTTAAATGATAAAGGTTGGAACCCAGGCTTTATTCTTATACCAAGATAATGCGATGGAAAAATCTTAATCTTCTATAGTTCAGGGATTCACTACTACAATCTGCTTCTTTCGAAAGGTAGACTTGAGCTACCATTTTGAGTTTCTTTGTTTGTCTACAGAACTCAAGAATGATAACAAGACTTTCTTCCTTTTCCTGTACTGATCGCAACTTCTATGTCTAGAGTGCTGCAAATATTCTTTTGAATACTTGTCTGTATCAACTGATAATAATCCAATATAATTAATCCTTTCAGAATTAAATTAATCTACTAACATATCATACAATCATCTATGTCTGGAGCTTGCATGCATGCATTTAAAATATCCACAAATCAGATGAAATTGTAAGCTACTCAAAATCATATCACAGCATTAAAGATAATAAAAATTCACTTAAATAATTCCAACCCAATAAGATTTAGCTCATGGGTTGGACATTCAAATCCAAAACAAAACCATTCAACATCATCATTCAAGTTTTCAAATCACACAGTTCAAATAAGAAAATAAAGGCAGGACTGGGTTGTTAATTGGGGGTCTTTAAAAGGAAATTTAGCCTTTGAAAGAGGCTTGGCCGGCTATAAGAGAGCATGGGAGAAAAGATTGTCAATTTTAGTCAAAGTTAATAGTAGTAGGTGGACTAATTTGACTTGAATTAATAAAATAAAGAGAGAAAAGTTATCATCTATTCTCCTATCATCTTCCACCGAACATTTGCAGTAAATAAGGGGTAGAAACCTTCAAAAATTTTAGCAAGCTCTCATCTATTCAAGTAAGTGTTCTAGTGAACTTTTCTTGAAAATAATTATACTTTTGAGACCCCTAAAGCTTAAGCTTTCAAATGAGAGGAATATTGTACAATGTTGTGACAGGTTTAGAGTTCTAACATGAGATCTATCTTAGTTATTTGATGCATCTTTATGGAAGAATTTGAGCCTTAGTTGTTAGATGAACAACTTTTGAAAAGGGTGTTAGCATGAGAACACCAAATAGGACCTTAATGAAAAGGTTATAAATTTTGTAGTAAGTAAGTGAAATATTGATTTTTGAGGATAGCTTTAAGAGCATTAAATGTTTGGCTAGGCTTGTTGAGGGTAAAAATGTGATTAGAATTAATTTTCGAGCCTAGGGGCAAAATGGTCATTTTGCCAAAATCTAGGGGTAAAATGGTAATTTTACTTAAGCATTATTATTGAGATGCTTATGTTAATGTGGCGATTTAAA
Source organism: Gossypium bickii (assembly GCA_025503065.1). Lineage (NCBI taxonomy): Eukaryota > Viridiplantae > Streptophyta > Magnoliopsida > Malvales > Malvaceae > Gossypium > Gossypium bickii. The sequence continues at coordinate 39,502,850 of CP106711.1, forward strand.
TGAGCTAATTTGCTATTATAGAGCAAGAGGGGACGAGAATTCGCCTCGACCAGGGAAAGGATAAAGTCGTGGACTAAACCGAAGAACTAGCTCATTTTGAAAACAAGGTAAGTTGTATGTGATTTGATACAATATTATATTAGCATAGTTGAGAATGCTTAATGTAATATTGATGCATGATATTTTAATAATTTGAGAAACTTATGTGAATTTGATATTGAAGTCCTAATGGACTATGATGAACCCGAGAAAAATACTATCACCGTATTATGAGGGTCAGTGTAAGACCATGTCTGGGACATGGCATCGATCGTATTATGAAGGTCAGTGTAAGACCATGTCTGGGACATGGCATCGGTCGTATTATGAGGATCAGTGTAAGACCATGTCTGGAACATGGCAGTAGCCACATTATTGGTGCCAGTGTAAGACCATGTTTTAAAATGGCATCGACATTGAGATAAGAGCTGGTGTAAGACTATATCCAGGATATGGCATTAGCACATAGAGGTAATTCCTTATAAGACCATGTCCGGGACATGGCATCGGTACCTAGAGGAGACTTCATGTAAGACTACCTAGAAAATGTGATATTGGCTTTATACTTATCATAGTTATTATAAAAACATATCTACGATTATTTCCATTGTTTGGTGGGATAAGCAGATGAATTTGAAAGTAGAGATGTGAATGAATACAAGTGCTAATGAATGAGTCACGAGAAATTGGCTCTATATATGTTACGGTAAATGTTAGATAAGGGCAATTGTAAGTAAGTATTGTCAAGAAGTCTTGACTCGTGTGTGATTAGCTAATGTCATGGATGAATTGTTCGTTTATGAGTAATTTAATTGCTATTTATTTCCATGCAACTTACTAAGCTTAATGCTTACCCTTTTTCATTGCCCATCTTTCTTATAGTATTGCCAAGATAACTCGAGGATCGTAGACGAAGGGGTTCTAGAATCACACTATCAACAACACTTTGGTATAACAATTTTAGACTTGTTTTGAATATGGCATGTATAGGACTTGGGTATTTTGTCAAGTTGTAAATGTTAGTTAAAGTGTTGGTTTTGTAAGTCATTTTATAAATGGTTTTTATAAGTTAGTAAATACTTGGCAAACTCTTTCTTTCAATAATGATGAATTCATGAAGTGAATGCCTTTCTTTTTTTTCGCCTTGTATGATGGGAGTGAGTTCTTAGACTTGCTTATGAGATAGAAATTGATTATTTTGAGATGAAGTATGAGAGTGTGCATTCTAGGAAAGCAATGGCTTGGTATATACCGTGCTAATTTATCCATCTAGTGTGACACACGGGCGTGGGTCAAACCATGTGAAGGCCACGGCCAACACATGAGAGTGTACCTAGGCCGTGTGAAGTCCGCACCTTGTTACGAAATTGTAAAATTCCCACAGCCAGGATACACGGGCGTGTGCCCCGACCATGTGATCAAGTCAGTATATCAAGGAAAAATACACGGTCTAAGCCCACGGGCGTGTCAAGGTCGTGTGAATATAGTTAGTAACTCCCCACGGTTGGAAGACTTGGACGTGTCTAAAGGTATACGGGCGTGTTCCAAGTCACACGGGCGTGTGAACCCTGCTTCAGGGAAGAGTTTTCAATTAAGTTCTGAAAGTTTTCAGTTAAGTGTTTAAGGCCTCGTAGGCCCATGAAGCGTATGATTAGGCTAAGAAAGAGAAGTTTTTAAGTCGAAACGAAATTTTTCCGCCTGTAAGTGTATGTTTAAGTGAGATCAAGCTTGGTAATGTCACGTATCCATCCCTAGCATCAGTCTCAGGTGCGGGGTGTTACACAACACACCAGGACTTGTGTCGTGACATAACAACCAGTATGCTCTTCTGCAGCCATCTTCTGGTGTATGTCGCGACATTAAAGGAAATTTCTAACTTTCTCTATTCTGCTCTCTATGTTGCGACATCGGATCTCCTATGATGTGACATAACGTCCAGTATTGGCCCGAAATGCCTTCTACTAGTCTTTTGCACACTGACAAAGTACTTAATTCTCCCTTAGGCCTCATTTGATCCTTAAGGTCAATAAAAGATTCGATTTGCACATTTTATTTAATGTTCATAATAGTTAATAAACTAAATTAAAACATAACAAAAACTCTTGTATTCAAGCTCCTTAAATGTGAAAACTAGTTTAATCTGCTATACCAAATTACGGCAACATAAATAGTGATGACAAATTAAAATTGAAGACCCTTGAGCAAGTATGATACAAGTATTGGTTTTGGAGCATATGACTTAAGCATTTCACATTTACTAACAATTTCAACATGATGAGTAATTGACTTACCACTTTTGATCACAAATATCTAAGTTTAGTATGTTACAAAATATAGAAGTATTAAGGTTCTCAACTATAAAAATCCATCAACAAATCATACAAATATTTTGATTATCCGAGTAGAATATAAATAGTCATCTATGTGAATATTTAATATGATGTCCATTCATGTATAAGGATATTTAGGTCACATAGGGCTTTTCGACTTGTAACGTTCCGAGGCTTAGGACAGGTATGGAATTCAAAAATGGTAAGCATCAAAGGCTTACAAACACAAAAATAGTTTAACACATCATATTAATCCCTATTCTCCACCTTAATGACCATTTTCCCACTCACTACCTTATTTCTCCTCCTTTCACCTTCCTTGTCTCTCCATATATAGGAATTCATAGCATGAGATAGTAACTATGGCTAGCCTTACGAGTTTTTGTGCACTAATGAATGAGTTTTTCTTTCTTTTGTGACTTTGTGACTTTTCTCTTTTTCAATACATCTCAGTCATGAATGTTTTTTTCACTAGTTTAAGACTTTCTCTACTCGTATCAATTTTCTTTTTGGATTTTTCTTTTATTTCGTACATTTAGTCTAACTTATAGTTCTTATATCACACCAATATTTCACTATAATTTTACAAACTCTGCCATGATGTGTCTACTTAACCCTCAATACATATGCCCAGACGTTTATAATCATGTAGTACAGGACCAAAAAAAAAAGGGGTATATACAAATTAACATTTTCAGGCTTGGGGTTTGTAATGTGGTTCATCAAAAAGTGTCAAAAGACTCAAAATTGGTACTAAAGGTGAAGTAAAATAGGATAGTTTTATGGTTATGGATGTGTTCCAAACAATGCCTTAGGTCATCCCTAAATATCTCATCATGCACAAATTTAATCAACCAAACAAACACATATTCAACCATTTATCATTCATACTAGCATGCTCGTTCCTTGTATTTCCCCTATCACTTGGTACAAATGATAGCTTAATACTTATTTACAGTGTAACATATAGAACTTTAGTGGTCTAATAATCAAAATTTTAGAATCTCCTATCATCATGTCAAACTTATTCATAAACACAAGCAACCTATGTACATGCTCCTAACCAATCACTTGTATTTCTACAAGCTCAAGCACACCAAAAAACAAGAAAAATCAAAGAAATCTAAAAATTGAATTGAAGAAAATTTTATATGTTACCCCTCTCACTTTAGTTGACACATTGTCTTCAATGTGTAGCCCATCAAATGGTAAAGAAAGAAGTTACCCAATTGCTCATGATCACTCTAACTCCTATTGGTGGGTGCTTCCTCCTTTGATCGTATAAAGCTCAAATTGTTTGTCTTCTTCATGTTGGTTCTTACATAGAAAAATCAAGATGCAACAATACTAAAAAAATATACTTATTAATCCTACTCCTAAAAATCCCAAAAATTAATACAAGTCTTTTTAAAGGCAAAAATAAAAAAAAAATGTTCAATCCTCCTCCAAATCATCGAGGGGATGATAGTGTCTCTTCTCCATAGGGGCTTTACCCTTTCTCTTAACACATGTTTTGTGTGAGCTCCCACCCATAGAAGGCACGTGGTGAGATGGGCTCCATATGGCAAGCCCTTTTGGTGTAGAAAATTGTGGCTGACATGCCACTTCTTACTTGTCCTCCGTGCCCATCATGCCAAATTTATTTGTAAACGTAAGCAACCTATGTACATGCTCCTAACCAATCACTTGTATTTCTACAAGCTCAAGCACACCAAAGACAAGAAAAAAATCAACGAAAAATGTAGAAATTGAAAATAAACAAATTTTATATGTTACGCCCAAACCTTAGTTGACTCATAGTCATCAATGTGTAACCCATAAATAGATATGGAAAGAAGTTACCCGATTGATCGTTGTTACTCCAACTGCTAATAGTGGGTGCTCCCTCTTTTAACCGTGTTAAGCTATGAATTGTTTGTGTCTCCTCCATGTTGGGTTCCTAAAGAGAAAACCTAAACAAAATGCAATATATAAAAAATATTGTTAGTCCTACTCCTACAAGGTTAACATTAAAAACATCCAAAAATTAAAACATGTTTTCTAAAACAAATTACAAAATTGTTCAATCTTCCTCATCATCATCCCACTGTGGTGCCCGCCTCATTTTCATCAAAGCTTTTCCCTTTCCTTTGACATGTGTTTTGTGAGAGCTCCCACCAATTGAAGGCACATTGAAACACCCCAAGGCCCACGAGCCTTGACCGGATTTGGTATGTTTCTCGAAGAAAACCGGTTAAAAATCTTTTTATTACCTTGGAAATCTGGGGGTTTTGAGGATAGTTTGCTGATGGATTGGGCTCAAGTTGAAAACAAATTTATTTTGTATTGAAACCCATTTAATTTCATGTGACAAAATATTTAAAGTTTATTTTTAAATTAAAATTTACTTAGTTTCTAATAAATAAAACTTTGTAACATAGCAATTAAAACAGAAAATAACATAATTCACTATGGCCTTATTACATCAAGTAAAATCCCAAAATAAAATTATAAAGTACTCAAAAGAAATAAAAGGTCCAATTTAAATGAAACTTCAAGATGAGCATGGCCACCACAAGATCTGCTGTCCCGGTCCATCACTGTTCATCACCTGAAACATGTTCCCACAACGGGGTGAGTCAACAGACTCAATGTGTACTACAACACTAAATCTTAACAACTTAGGCATACATAATCATATCACATAACAATTCTTATAACAGATCAAAATAATGATGCAATCCCGAACCCAAACCTAAAAGCCATCCGCTACACATCCCCTGAAACACCCCACACCCGGCCCACGAGCCTGGACCGAATCTGGTATGTCCCTCAAGTAAACCGGTTTCAAATTCTTTTGTTTCTTAGCGAAAACTTGTGTGATTTAAAAAAAAAATTGTTTGGGTTGGGCTTTTATTGAAAACCAATTTATCTTACATTGAAATCCATTTATTTAATGTGATAAACATTTAGGGTTTATTTCAAAATAAATTTACTTGTATCCATAAATAATAATTTGTAAACATAATAAATAACAAAGAAAAGAATTAAAGAAAACCAACTATGGCCTTATGGCCTTATTACATCAAATAATTCCCCAAACTTTAAGTTTAAGTACTTGATAAAAATAAAAATCCACATTAATTAAATTCCTTCTGCTGTGCATGGCCATCCCTAAGCTTCTCACGAGCCCTGGTCGACATCGATCGTCACACAAAATAGTCCCATAATGGGGTGAGTCAATGACTCTCAATGTACACAAACACTAAAATTCAATAGATCGAGCATACATTTTCATATCAAATACTTATTCATATAACAGATAAAAATGATGATGCAACCCAAACCCAAACCTAGATGCCATCCGCTACACATCCCCGTACCTGCCAGTCACACCGTGGGGACTACTAAGTCAACCCTTCATCCGCTACACACCATCGAAGGCATTCGCTGCAGTCGACGTGCTCATCGCCCATATAAAATTCGTGGCATAGCTACCGTGATAATTGTGTCATGAGACACCATTTCGAATAATGTAACCGGTTACCACATTCGATAATGTGATCGAAGTCACCACATTCAGATAAAGTGACCGAAGTCACCACATTCAGATAGTGAGACCGAAGTCACCACATTCACTTCCCCTTTCTCATATAACCCGAATGCCCCATATTATTCATATTATACATATCTTACTTAAATTCACATTCTTATAAAGTTTCACATGCTATAAATAACATATTTCATAATCCTAGTGGAAGTAGGAAACGTACCTGAGTACTTTGTACCATAACACGGTACCTTATCCATATGCACATATTACATTTACCATAATCATATTAAAAGTTAGTGTGGGGTACACACCTGATTCGCTTAGCAAATTCCTTGAGATCTCGAAAAGCTTGATCTAATGCTTAGATCCTTAATCCCTACATTTGATTAATCACTTACTACTTTAATAAAAAGACATTCGGCCACAAATCCAAATCCTAGTAGGATTAGTATTCTTAAACTTACCTTGTTTGCCAATTTGATTAATAATCAAATCCCGAAATTTGTAGTATTCCTTCCTTAAAAATTGGCTAGCCACCAAATCATTTAACTAGGTCAGTTTCCGGCTTTTGAATAAATAGAAAATAATTCTAAATACCAAAAATAAGCCTTGGCCGAATACTTCATATGCTTACCTTATGGATTTTAAATCCCGAAACTCACCGAATAACTAGGGAACACGTGGCCTATGGTGTACCTTCAGGAAAAGAACTTCTCCTTCCTTGTAAATCCCGAAAGATCTCTTCAAAGTTTCAGCAACAAGATATTAATGGGGTTAGTCCTAGATTTCGGTAAATCTTAAAAGAAAAAGGATGAAACCGAATGAGACCTTACCTTTACTTGAAGAAATCGATTGCACCTTCACTTCAATCTTCAGAGATTCGGCTATGGCTAGATGATGATCTCACAACTTTCGGCTTTTGGAGGGATTAGAGAAGGAAGAATAAAAATGGAGGATTCGGCTAGAACACAAGGTATTTCGGCTTGGCAAAAATAAAAGAAGAAGAAGATTTGGTGAAGAGAATTCGGCAGAGGCTTTCAAAGAATAGAAAATAATGCAGAATGGCCTCTCTTTTCCTTTTATAGCCGAAATTACTAAGCTAGAGTCCCTTACTTGGCCACCACTCTTCTATTTTGATAGCTTTATCCCTTTAATTATCACTTTATTCAAATTAAAAGAATTTAATCCAACAATTATCTCTTGAAAATAATCCAAATTAAATCCTTTATTTATCCCTTATTTATCCACTATTTATCTCTTAAAAATAAAAGAATAAAAGCTCCTAAATTATAGCCTTGTGCCGTCCACCTCACTTCTTCTGGAAGCAAAATAAAATTTCTTTTATTTGCTTTCCTTGTGACTCGAACTCAGGCCCAATTCCTTTGCATGTGGTGCCATTTCCAGAGGCCCTAAGTGGTATCTTTAGGCCACTTTTCAAAGCCTGTTTGTGTGTCAAATTTCACAAACTTTTTCTTTTAAGGCCACCTTGCCTTAATTTCCCCTTTTAAACCTTAAAACTCGTCATTTCTAGGTCATTTCTAAGTTTCCAAAAATTTTCGTTCGCTCTCAGAAACTTGACATTTCCTTACATTTCCAAGTTTCGAAATGTTCACTTTCCTCTTTCGAGTCATTTCTAAATCATTTCCTAACATTTCCTAGTTTCCAAAAATGTTCATTTTCCTCTTTTGAACTTAACATTTCCATACATTTCCAGGTTTCCAAAAATGTTCACTTTCCACTTTTGAATCATTTCCAAATCATTTCCGGGTTTCCAAAAATGTTCATTTCTAAATCATTTCCATGCATTTCTAGGACATTTCCAAGTTTTCTAGAATTCACATAACACATTCATATCACAATAGACATGCTATTTCATAAAATTAAGCAAGAATGCACAAGCCCATTTTCATGTCGATAAACTCCTAAAAATTTTCCTTAAGGCCTCCTTCACCTAACTTCTCCTTTAAACATAAAATTCCAATACTTTTCCAAGACTTCCTCCTACATCCTTGGATTCTCAAAACCCTTAAAACATGTTCAACCACACTTAAAGCCTACTAACACTTGAGTTATGCTCCAAACGCATAACCCATAATCTAGGATGTTACATCCTCGTACCAACTTTGTACACCGTGGGGACTACTAAGTCAACCCTCCATCTCTACACACACCATCGAGGCGCGTCATTGCGATCGACGTGCTCATCGCCTCTTATGAGTATTCGTGGTCTTAGGTCACCACACTCGAGATATCGTGGTCTTAGGTCACCACATTCGATTATCGTGGTCTTAGGTCACCACGTTCGTATCTGAAGTGGTCTTAGGTCACCACATTCGGATTATCGTGGTCTTAGGTCACCACGTTCACTTCCCTTTTAAACAACCCATATGCCCCAAATCATATATTATGCATTAATATGCCAATTTTCACATTCTTTTAACTTTTCACATGTTAAAAATAACATATTTCATAATCCTATTAGGAGTAGGAAACGTACCTGGGTACTTTGTACCACAATATGGTACCTTAGCCATATTCACATTCTTATACATACTTATAATCACATATAGATTAAATATTGCCATAAATATATTAAGAAGTAGTGTGAGGTACATACCTGATTAACTTAGCGGTTCACTTAAATCCCGAAAAGCTTGATCTAATGCCTTAGATCTTAAATCACTACATTCGACCAAACTTAAAAATTTAATAAAAAGCCATTCGGCCATAAATCCAAATCCTATTAGGATTAGTACACTTAAAACCTACCTTGTTGCCGATTGGGTCACCAACAGATCCGAAATCTTTGCTTTATTTCTTTTTTGTATTCGGCCAAGCATTAAATCACTTCAACAAATTAGTTTCGGCCTTTGCAAAAATAAGGAATAGATCTTAATCAACAATTAAGGCCTTGGCCGAATGTACATATGGACTTAACTTGAAATTCTCAAATCTCGGAATCCCTATATACCTCTGTCGAAATCCCTATAAACAATATACATTAGATCTGATTTTCAATCACTTAAACATAAGAAATAACCTTAGATCGATTGACTCACCTTGGATCTTAGAAAGTCCCGACAGATCTCCTCTTGTATTTGATAACCACTAAATCCCGAAAGAACCTTCATGATTTCGGCCAAAGACATTAAAGGGAATTAGTCCCTTGATTTCGATTAAAAGAAATGGAATGAAAATCGATAACTATTAATCTTACCCTCAATCTTTGTAATCGACAGCCTCTTTTCTTGAGTCCTCAAAGGTTCGGCTTAAGGCCTAGGGAATAGTCGGCTATGATCCACCTATGTATTCGGTTTCAAGATAAAAAGAGAAGAATATTATGCTTAGAAAGAATCGGCACTAATGGAAGAAGTTTTTGGCTAGAACATATGGTATTTCGGCGTTGAAAAAAGAAAAAAGAAGATAGGATTTTTGCTAGAAAAATTCGGCAGAGAGAATAGAGAAGAAGAATGAATGAATGGCCTTAGTTCTCCTCCTTGTGCCGAAATTACTAGGCCAAGACTCCCTTACTTGGCCATCACTCTTCCTTATCATTATCCCTTAGTTTTAAAATTAAAGAATAGTCCCTTATTATCTCCTATAAAAATAATTTAAGATAAATCATCATTTATCCACCTATTAGCCGAAATTTTAAGAGAATTTAAACTCCTCTCTTGGGTTCCTTAGTGCATAGTCCACTTCTTCTCGCTTTTGGAGCAAAAATAAAACTTTATTTTGCTTCCCATGTGACTCGATCCTTGGCCCTTCCTCACATGCTGGTGGCGTCACTTCTAGGGCCCTAAGTGGTGCCTTGTAGCCATTTTACCAAGGCTATTTGTATGTCATATCTCACATACATTTTCTCTTAAGACCACCTTGCCTTAGTTTCCCCTTTTTAAACTTTAAAAGTTAACATTTCTATGACATTTCCTTACATTTCCAAGTTTCCAAAAATGTTCACTTTCCTCTTTTGAATCATTTCTAAATCATTTCCTTACATTTCCTAGTTTCCAAAAATGTTCAAAATATATTCATAACACATAAGACATGTCATTTCGTACAATTAAACCGAAAATGCATAGGCCCTTTTCAGGATGTTACAGTTCTACCCCCTTAAAATAATTTCGTCCTCGAAATTTCCTAGCTAAAATAATTGAGGGTATTGCTGTCGCATTGCCTCTTCTGGCTCCCACGAAGCTTCTTATGATCCATGATTGCGCCATAATACTTTGACTAGAGGAACCGACTTCCTCCGTAGCACTTTCACATCACGTTCCAATATCTGAATCGGCTCTTCCTCGTAGGATAAGTCTGGCCTTAGCTCCACTTCTTCAACTGGTACTACATGAGATGGACCCGATCGATAACGATGTAGCATGGATACATGGAATACGTCGTGCATCTGCTGCAACTCTGGTGGCAACTCTAAGTGATATGCCACTGGTCCAACTCGCTTCAACACTCGATAGGGCCCTATAAACCTTGGGCTTAACTTCCCTTTGCGACCAAACCTCATCACTTTCTTCCAAGGCGAGACTTTCAGAAACACTTGGTCTCCCTCTTCAAACTCTATTTCTTTCCACTTAAGGTCGGCGTCGACGACTTACTTCGCTTCTATCGTCGAGGCTTCCTTCAACCGTGTTCTGGATTATCTCAACCTTCTCTTGGTTTACCACTAACTCGGGACCCAAAACTCGACGTTCTCCTAACTCAGTCCAATAAGTAGGAGTTCGACACTTCTGACCATACAATGCTTCATATGGTGCCATCCGGATGCTAGCCTGATAGCTGTTGTTGTAGGCGAACTCTGCTAAAGGCAAGTAATCTCCCCAACTTCCTCGGAAATCCATCACACAGCCTCTCAACATATCCTCCAACACTTGTATAACCCGTTCAGACTGCTCGTCTGATTGTCGATGAAAAGCCGTAGTGAAGTCTAACTTAGTGCCTAAAGCTTGATGAAGTGTCCTCCAAAACCGAGACGTAAACCTTGGGTCTCTATCGGAGATGATCGATACCGGCACTCTGTGTAACCTCACAATTTCTGCCACATATAACTTGGCCAACTTCTGAAGAGAATAATCAACTCTTACCGGGACGAAATGCGCAGACTTGGTCAAACAGTCTACTATTACCCATACCGAGTCCTTCTTAGTAGGCGTAAGGGGAAGCCCACTAACAAAGTCCTTGGTAATTCTTTCCCACTTCCACTGCGGAATCTCGATTGGCTGAAGCAATCCTGATGGGACTTGGTGTTCAGCCTTAACTTGCTGACACGTCAGACATTTTCCTACGAAGTCAGTAACTTCTCGTTTAAGATCAGGCCACCAAAATTGTTCCCTTAGATCTCTGTACAGCTTAATGCCTCCGGGATACATAGCGTAAGGGCTACTATGCGCTTCTCGAAGAATTCTTTGTCTTAACTCCTCGTCCTTTGGCATACAGACCTTTCCTTTGTAGCACAATACTCATTCATCATTAACGCCATAATCCTCTAATTCTTCGTTTTGTACTTGCTGCAACTTGGCACTTAGGTCCTTATCAGTCAACTGTCCCCTTTTCACCTCATTCAGCCATGTGGGCTTGACTTGCAACTCTGCCAACAGGCTTCCATCATCATACAAACTTAAGTGAGCGAACATAGCCCTTAGATCTGACACAACCTTTCGACTTACGGCATCAGCCACTACATTCGCCTTGCCTAGGTGGTACTCTATCGAGCAATCATAATCCTTCAATAACTCCACCCACCTTCGTTGCCTCAAGTTCAACTCCTTCTGAGTCAGCAGATACTTAAAGCTCTTGTGGTCTGCGTAGATCACTGACCTTTCTCCATAGAGATAGTGTCTCCACACCTTAAGGGCGAAAACCACTGCTGCCAATTCCAAGTCATGGGTTGGGTAGTTAACCTCATGAGGCCTTAGCTGTCGCGACGCATACGCGACTACGTTTCCATCTTGCATTAGGACACATCCTAATCCCGTATGCGAAGCGTCACAGTATACCACAAAATCCTTCCCTGCCTCTGGCTGAATTAACACTGGAGCTTTTGTCAACACCCTTTTAAGCTTTTCGAAGCTCTCCTGTTGCTTATCCGTCCATTCAAAGGGTACTTCCTTCCTTAGCAACTTTGTCAAAGGCACGGCTATTGACGAGAACCCTTCCACGAACCTTCCAGTAATAGCTTTGCCAAACCTAAGAAACTTGGATCTCGACCACGCACCTAGGTGGTTTCCAATCCAACACTGCTTCGATCTTCCTAGGATCCACTCTTATTCCCTCTGCGGATACCACATGCCCTAAGAATACCACCTCCTTAAGCCAAAATTCACACTTGCTGAATTTCACATAGAGCTTCTTCTCCCTTAACACCTGCAGCACAACTTGGAGATGCTCATCATGCTCCTCTTCAGACTTGGAGTACACCAAGATATCGTCGATGAACACAACGACGAACCTATCTAAGTATGGTTGAAATACTCGGTTCATCATATCCATGAACGCGGCTGGTGCATTCATCAATCCAAACGGCATTACTACAAACTCAAAATGGCCGTATCTTGTCCTAAAAGTGGTCTTATGGATATCTGCCTCCTTCACCTTCAACTGATGATATCCCGATCTTAAGTCTATCTTCGAGAATACCGTGGCCCCCTTCAGCTGATCGAACAAGTCATCGATCCTTGGCAAAGGATACTTGTTCTTAATGGTCAGCTTATTCAACTGACGGTAATCTATGCACATACGCATAGTTCCGTCCTTCTTCTTCACAAATAGGACCGGTGCTCCCCATGAAGACACACTGGGTCGAATGAACCCACGATCCAGCAATTCTTGGATCTGAGGCTTGAGCTCAACTAACTCCTTTGGCGCCATTCGGTATGGAGCAATTGACACAGGAGCTATTCCTGGTATCAAGGCTATTCCAAATTCCACCTCCCTATCTGGGGTATTCCTGGTAATTCCTCCGGAAACACATCTTCAAGGTCCTTTACCGTTCTAACTCCACTAACTCCTTCTTCCTATCCACCCAACGCACTTACAAAGGCTAGGAATGCCTTGCACCCTTTCCTAACCATTTTCTCAGCCTTCAACACTGAAACTACGTTAGACAGGTAGTTTCTTCTTTCTCCGATCATTACTACTACTTCATCCTTCGGAGTCCTTAGTTCCATTCGTTTAGCTGCACAGTCCAACACGGATCGGTGCTCTACTAACCAATCCATACCAAGTATGAGGTCAAATTCTCCGAAGGGTAACTCCATTAAGTCAGCCCGAAAGTTCACTCCCTAAATTTCTAGGGGTACACTCCGAAAGATCTTATCCACCACTACAGTTTGGCCTAAAGGGCTTACTACAGTCATCTGCCTATCAGAAAGTTCAGAGTCTAGGCCTAGTGTTTCCACTACACTACATGCAACATATGAATGGGTCGAGCCCACATCAATAAGAGCAAAATAGGGCTTGCCATGAATAAGGAACGTACCGATTATGACGTCCGGTGCGTCTCCATCCTCCCTCCGGCGAACCGCATAAACCAAACCCAGTAGCCTTGCCTCAGCATTGACAGCACCTCTGCCCTGAGTTCCACATCCTTTGCCAGTACCATTACCTCTATTATTCGAACCACGATCTCGTTGAGGCTGCTGTCCGCCTCTACCAGCCTGACTAACATTCTGAGCTGCTGGCCGACTCTCCTCCAGTTTCTTTGGACAATCCTTAATCATGTGGTCCTTGGACCCATACCTGAAACATCCTCCTGTCCTCTTCCAACACTCTACTAAGTGTCTCTTTCCACACAGATCACAAGGACGATACTGTCCTCTTGCACCAACTTGCTAACCTCGCGACCCACCAACTCTGGGCCTTTTCTGCCCACTCCCAGATAATCCTGACGACCCATAACCCCTCTTGGGCCTATTCCTATCAGAGCTCTGCTTAACCGAGTACTGGATTCCCTCGACTACCTTAGCCTTTTCCACTAACGCGAAAAATTCCCGTTCCTGATGTGGGGCTATCAGCAACCTTAAATCATCCCTCAACCCGTCCTCAAATCGGACACACCGTTTATGCTCCGTAGCCACCACTCCTCGAGCATAACGGCTCAACCTCAGGAACTCTGCTTCATACTCTGCCACGGACTGGTTCCCTTGAACCAGCCCCATAAACGCCTTCCTTTGCTCATCGAAGATACCGTGTCGACATACTTCTTCTGATAAGCCGTCTTAACATAGTCCCATGTTAGATCCTCAGCTGTGGCACCATCACGAACTGTGAGCCACCATTGGTACGCTTCATCGCGTAGGAATGCCACTATTCCCTTCAGCTTCTCCTCAGGAGTCAGATCTAGTTCATCCATAATCCGCTCAGTTGATTCCAACCAATACTCAGCGGTATTGGGTGCCATTCCTGACACTCCACGGAACACCTCAGCTCCGTTGGCACGAAGTCACTCAGGTACCGACTTCCGAGATCTCGAATTTCCTCCCGCACCAGCCACCAGCTCAAGAACTCGTGCACACGACTGTGACACGCCTTATCCCCGTCGAGCTTGCGCTCAACACCAACAAATTTGGGGTGGTGGTGGCGGTGGTACCTCATTGTCAGACCCTTGACCCGACCTCACGGGTTCCGACACAGTCATCCTACCCCTGCCGCGTCCTCGTACGTTACGTCCACGTCTCCTATAGCTCATTTCTATCGTCGCGATCAGATTAAGAAGTTTTATGAATTAGTCATTGTTTCACTTGATTACCCGTGAAGAAGTTTTATGAAAAGAATTTTAGGAGTGGTTCTTTCGTATTCATACATGCACACAGTCTTTTCATTCATACATCCATCAATCAATTATGAACTTTCGTTCATTCAGAGAAATGTTGTAGTTTTCATTGTTGTTGTTTTTTTCCACTACCCAGGGGTATTTTCGTAATTTGTCCTACAGGGTTTTATTTCGTGATTTTTTCAAAAGAAAAAGTTCCTTGATGATTTTGTCGAAAAGTATTTTGGAATTTTTAAATTCCCGGGGTATTTTGGAAAATTTTGAAATCCGAGGGCATTTCGGTAATTTTGAAGCTCAAGGGTATTTTGGTATAAAACCAGGGTAAATTTGTAAAGTTTGATAATTCAGGGGTATTTCAAACTTACAAACCTTTGAGGGTTCTTTTTGTGAATTTGCTTTCTATTTTGATGATATTGCAAAAATTTTGGAAGTTAGGGTCATTTTGGTAATTTTGTAAGTTAGGGACAATTTCATAATTTTCCAAAATCAAGGTATATTGATATTTTGCAAATTAGGGTTTTTGGACTTGTTATAAAGTAATGAAAATTTTGATAAGAACTGTGAGTATTTTGGAAATTTCATAAACCAAGGGCATTTTTGTAATTTTACCGCTAGGGGTATTTTTGAAATTTTACAAACCAAAAATTTTTCGGAATAATTTTGTAAAATTAGTTCTCACAAATTAAAAAGGTAATTGTAGGAGTTTTAAAACTAGGGTTTTTAAGAAAAACATGGCTAGTTCCCTTTTCGGGTTTTAGTTATTGTGTTTAGCCTATGACCGAGTCCTCTTGGTCGGGGTGAACCAAAGCTACGCACCAGGTAGGATTCGAGTGGAGAGAAGGTGAGTCACGCGGACTGCTTAAGTATCAAGCTCCCACCGAAACCGGTCCTAGACATGCGCACAGAGGTTGCCACACCCACTGAGTCTTCTTGGTTAGGGTGAACCGAAGCTACGCACCAGGTAGGATTCCAGCGAAGAGGAGGTGAGTCACTAGGACTGCTTAAATACCAAGCTCTTTCGGATCCAATCCTAGACATGCGCACAGGGGTTACCACACCCTAACTCGGCGACTTAGCCATAGGTTTGTTTAGTTAGGCATTTAAGTCTTATGTGTTTGTTGGGGTAAACTAGTCCTAGTGTTTAAGTACCTATCATACTATTCTACGTTCAATTCCACTTCTACCCTTCTACAAATCATTCTATAAATCATACAGATGGATAGAAGTACTTACCTGGTGGACTGCGGGTCGGAGACTTGGGTGCCATGCCAGAAAACCTGCTGATTTAATAACATATTTTTAGAAAACTTATTTGGGCTCGATTCGAAAACGTTTTGGGCCTTAGCCCACAGGCTGAGAGTTTAAAATTGGGCTCTAATACAAAACTGAAACACCACAAACCCGGCCCACAAGCCTTGACCGGATTTGGTATGTTCCTCGAAGAAAACTAGTTAAAAATCTTTTTATTACTTTGGAAATCTGTGGGTTTTGAGGATAGTTTGCTGATGGATTGGGCTCGAGTTGAAAACAAATTTATTTTGTATTGAAACCCATTTAATTTCATGTGACAAAATATTTAAAGTTTATTTTTAAATTAAAATTTACTTAGTCTCTAATAAATAAAACTTTGCAACATAGCAATTAAAACAGAAAATAACATAATTTACTATGGCCTTATTACATCAAGTAAAATCTCAAAATAAAATTATAAAGTACTTAAAAGAAATAAAAGGTCCAATTTAAATGAAACTTCAAGATGAGCATGGCCACCACAAGATCTGCCGTCCCGGTCCATCACTGTTCATCACCTGAAACATGTTCCCACAACGAGGTGAGTCAACAGACTCAATGTGTACTACAACACTAAATCTTAACAACTTAGGCATACATAATCATATCACATAACAATTCTTATAACAGACCAAAATAATGATGCAATCCCGAACCCAAACCTAAAAGCCATCCGCTACACATCCCCGTACCAACCTGTACACCGTGGGGACTACTAAGTCAACCCTTCATCCGTTACACACCATCGAAGGCAGTCGCTGCAGTCGACGTGCTCATCGCCCTTATGAGTATTCGTGGTCTTAGGTTGCCACACTCAGATATCGTGGTCTTAGGTCACCACGTTCGAATCTGATGGTCTTAGGTCACCACATTCGGGATTATCGTGGTCTTAGGTCACCACGTTCACTTCCCCTTTTAAACAACCCATATGCCCCAAATCATATATTATGCATTAATATGCCAATTTTCACATTCTTATAACTTTTCACATGTTAAAAATAACATATTTCATAATCCTAGTAGGAGTAGGAAACGTACCTGGGTACTTTGTACCACAATATGGTACCTTAGCCATATTCACATTCTTATACATACTTATAATCACATATAGATTAAACATTGCCATAAATATATTAAGAAGTAGTGTGAGGTACACACCTGATTAACTTAGCAGTTCACTTAAATCCCGAAAAGCTTGATCTAATGCCTTAGATCTTAAATCCCTACATTCGGCCAAACTTAAAAATTTAATAAAAAGCCATTCGGCCATAAATCCAAATCCTATTAGGATTAGTACACTTAAAACCTACCTTGTTGCTGATTGGGTCACCAACAGATCCCGAAATCTTTGCTTTATTTCTTTTTTGTATTCGGCCAAGCATTAAATCACTTCAACAAATTAGTTTCGGCCTTTGCAAAAATAAGGAATAGATCTTAATCAATAATTAAGGCCTTGGCCGAATGTACATATGGACTTACCTTGAAATTCTCAAATCCCGGAGTCCCTGTATACCTCTGTCAAAATCCCTATAGACTTATATACATTAGATCTGATTTTCAATCACTTAAACATAAGAAATAACCTTAGATCGATTGACTTACCTTGGATCTTGGAAAGTCCCGACAGATCTCCTCTTGTATTTGACAACCACTAAATCCCGAAAGAACCTTCATGATTTCGGCCAAAGACATTAAGGGGAATTAGTCCCTTGATTTCGGTTAAAAGAAAAGGAATGAAAATCGATAACTATTAATCTTACCCTCAATCTTTGTAATCGACAGCCCCTTTTCTTGAGTCCTCAAAGATTCGACTTAAGGCCTAGGGAATAGTCGGCTATGATCCACCTATGTATTCAGTTTCAAGATAAAAAGAGAAGGATATTAGGCTTAGAAAGAATCGGCACTAATGGAAGAAGTTTTTGGCTAGAACATATGGTATTTCGGCTTTGGAAAAAGAAAAAAGAAGATAGGATTTTTGCTAGGAAAATTTGGCAGAGAGAATAGAGAAGAAGAATGAATGAATGGCCTTAGTTCTCCTCCTTGTGCCGAAATTACTAGGCCAAGACTCCCTTACTTGGCCATCACTCTTCCTTATCATTATCCCTTAGTTTTAAAATTAAAGAATAATCCCTTATTATCTCCTATAAAAATAATTTAAGATAAATCATCATTTATCCACCTGTTAGCCGAAATTTTAAGAGAATTTAAACTCCTCTATTGGGTTCCTTAGTGCCGTCCACTTCTCTGCTTCTGGAAGCAAAAATAAAACTTTATTTTGCTTCCTATGTGACTCGATCCTTGGCCCTTCCTCACATGCTGGTGGCGTCACTTCCAAGGCCCTAAGTTGTGCCTTGTAGCCATTTTACCAAGGCTATTTGTATGTCATATCTCACATACATTTTCTCTTAAGACCACATTGCCTTAGTTTCCCCTTTTTAAACTTTAAAAGTTAACATTTCTATGACATTTCCTTACATTTCCAAGTTTCCAAAAATTTTCGTTTCCTCTTTAAACTTGACATTTCCTTACATTTCCAAGTTTCCAAAAATGTTCACTTTCCTCTTTTGAATCATTTCTAAATCATTTCCTTACATTTTCTAGTTTCCAAAAATGTTCAAAATATATTCATAACACATAAGACATGTCATTTCGTACAATTAAACTGAAAATGCATAGGCCCTTTTCGGGATGTTACACACATGGTGAGTTGGGCTTCAGTTGATAGGCCCTTTGGGTGTAGAAAATTACAGCTAAAATGTCGCTTCATATTTGTCCTTCATTCCAAGGTACTCCTAAGTACCACCTTCCTCCTCAAGATTAGCCCTCTCATCCTGATAAGTCAAATTCATACTAAACATGTCTAAGGGATAATTTGGAGTGCGTAGCCCATTCTGTTTTGCAAATTCTTAGAGTATTGGGCCTATTTCCTGCATCCACCTTATCATCCTGTCGTGTTTTGCTTCTATGTTTCCATGAGCTCCCTTCCTATCCTTTGATTGATCCTTTTGTTTGAGCAATGTCGGTAAACTCCATTTTCTTCTTCCTCCTTTGATTCCATTCTGTAATTTGCTTTTGATCGCTAAAATCAGAGCTTTAAAATTTATAAATGAATGATCGAACCTGGAAACTAACTCTGACAACAATTAAAGGCAACTGTACCAATCGAACAGTAGTATAGCTTAGGCAAGACCGGATTGTCGAACCCAAAGGAATAAAAGTATTAATATTAACTTTCTTTTTATTATATAGCCTTAAAAATAAAGTGAAGTTGTTTTAATCTAAATTAATGACGACTAAGCTAAAGACACTGAGACAAAAAGAACAAATTGGGAAATAACTTGAAGAAAAACTCAATTGATCACGACGATGCCCTCAGGAAGAATCCACCTAGACTTCACTTGTTATCTAACCCTGAATCATATGATTTATTTACTAAGCTTGATCTGTAGGACTCCCTAACCTATGCTAAACCCTCTCTCGAGGCGAATAATGTCTAACCCTAGGTTAATTAGTGGAACTCTCATTCTCTTATAATAACCCCCTAAAATAGCAGTAAATCGATCTGTGGTTTCCATATTAGGTTTTACCCTAATCCGACAAAATCTCGTAACCCTATCTCTAGGCGTTTAATCAACTCGGCTTAATTACGCTAGATCTACTCTTAAGCAGGGTCTATTCCTCCTCCACCTAAGCACATCAGATTTGGATTAAGCATGCATAATTAAGAACAACCTAAGTATTTACCATAAAATTTAGAAATCAAATAACAAGATTCATCTAGGTGTCATCCCCTTCAGGTATCTGAGGGGTTTAGTTCATAACTAAGAAAGAAAACATCTCAAGAGAAAAGATAAAACAAAACATAAGAAATCCCTAAAACTCTCTGAAGGAATTGAAGGAGAATTCCGCCGTCTTGAGTATAACTCCGGCTTCTTGGGATGGATCAACTGGCTAACTTCGAGTGATTCCCACAATTCTGACCTTTCCGGCTTGGCTCCTTGGCCTAGCTCGCCCCCCTTTCAAAGGTAGCACTTAGGGGATATATATAGCTCTTCGGAATGTGATTCTTTCTCCCTAAGTATCCTTTTCCGACTGAAATTTCTCATTCCAGCAATAGAGGCACGGCCATGGCACACGCCCGTGTGGCTCGACTTCAAGCCGTGTTCGGATTTCTTCTTTGAGGCACGACCATGTAAATCGGGGGAGAGGCCGTGCTCTAGGTGATCGGTGAGGCACGACCATGTGGTCTTTGGGCCAGGTCGTGTCGATTTCGTGATATGGCCCATTTACTCTGTTTTTGGCCCATTTTACATTCTTTTCATCCCCGGGTACTTTCCTAGGTATAAGACATGAAAAGAAAGGATTAAAAGCACCTTTTTATATAAATCAAGGGATAAATCATCCAAAAGTAAGCTAAATGCAGGATTAAAATATGTTATAATTACGGTTTATCAGCTTTCATTGAAGCTTAACGTATTGGGTACAAAGTGTGTCTCCAATGATGCTTCTTGTTAGCTTCATAAACTATTTATTTTCACTCATTGGCACTTCTGTCTGGCGACAAAATGCTGTTACGAGATGGGGGAAGTAGAGTCCCGCTTTCTGGCTCTGTACACACCATTTCTTTTCTCAAAAGATCCAGCGCACTATACAAATCAATTTACGTTGCAGAATACCTTTTAACAAAATAGCTCGAAATGCGCTAATGTTAGAAACATTCAACGCAGATGCAATTCTAGTGCCAATTAATTGCATCCACATCTTAGCAACAAGAAACATAATGACCTGATTGAAATTCGTTGGAAGCTCTTTATCTGGCCTGTAGTTCCACCTACCCCTTCCTTGTGTTAAATATTTTATAACATCTTTCATGTCAATATTTTGAAATTTGTTTAAATCAGTATTATCCAAAAAAATCATTTTCATAAAATGGGATGTTATAAATTTCATAAATATCATTAGGGGAGAATGGCATGTCTTCCTCTCGTACTTCGACATCAGTTATCACTGCATTAAAGCCTCATTTAATCACTTGGTTCTTAAGGGACACATAATATTCTTGAACCACAGGTATGATTGCATTATTTATGGGAGTAACATAAAACTGCTCTCATTAATGGTAACGGACCAAAGTCTAAATTTGTTTGCAGTGGACCATCGAGGGTTCGAACCCTCACTCCTGGATCAATGGTCTCCCTTGTAGCTCAAGAAAATATTTTTCTATATTCACATTATGAAATCAAGATGAGCCCGAAACATTCAATGTTTCATGAACCACGATTCTCTTGTTCTTTCTAGGAGGCATTTTAATAAAAAATTGGTACCAAGGATGTAGATAAACAGTAAATAATGGAACAGTAAAATAGAGTCGAGATTACTTAACCTAAATCATCTACCAAGGATGTAAATAATGGAACGTGCTTCCTCTTCGATTTGATAACGATTTCCCTTAATTTGGCCTCTAGAATTAAGGATAAAGAATTGAAGACCTAGATTTTGAATGAAAAGAGGTTTTCAGATTTAAAGGTTTTAGAGAGGTTTTTAAAGGGGTTGGGTGTTGGAATAAGGTTAAATTATATTAAGGGGATGTTTTGATGTTTTAAAAGTGTAACACCCCGAACCCGGCCTAAACGTTATGGCCGAATCTGGCAATATCATATTAAAGTGTTTTTGAAAACATCCTTTCATTAAAACTCATTTATGATCATAATAGAAATTTAAGGGTATCTTGTTCACTGAAAACTCAAGTTGTTCTTAGCGGTTTGTCGATCATGTAAGTTTGTTACTATATTTAAAATGATGTTTGTTGCGGAAGCTTTTACAGTATTTTACGAAAACGTGGTGTCTTGAAAAGCATTCATCTTTTGAAAATCCACGTCCTACTACTATCAGTAAGAATTTAAATAATTAAAATCCAAATTTAAAAAGTTAAAAATTTAAAGAGGCCTCATTACAAAACAAATACCCAAATTAAATTATTATAAATAAAAGTCCAATATAGAAGCAGGTGCGGTGGTGTGGCCACCTCCGAGTCCCTCGCAGCACCAATCAGCCTAAGATTGGGGATTACCTGTAAGATAAACAGAAGGGTGAGTTTAAGAAAACTCAGTGTGTATCCCCATATAAGCAAATAACCAATCATGCAAGTGCATTCAAAGTCGTCTCGGGCGACCAGTGTAACCTTAATAGTCAAACAGTGAAAATGGGCCCAAGGCCCATAATATGGGCCCACACGCTCGTATGGCCCACTTAGCCCAGAATTGGTTTCGATCATGAAAATTACACAGTTTAGCCCAATTTTCTCCACACGTTCATGTGGTTTACCCGTATAGGGCTCACAAGCCCGTTGGGCCCACACGGCCCATTTCAGCCCAAAACGACCTAAGACCACAAAATCGCTCATGGTGGCCTAAACAGCCTAATGCCCACGTTTCATGTGTTCGGTTTACCACACGAGCGAGTGCACACTCGTGTAGCGTCAATTGCATATTTTTCGGCTTTTTCCTGTTTACTATTTGGGCAATGTTTACACATCTTGTTTTTGTTTGTTGAGAAAACTGCCCACACCTTTGAAACCTACACTTGACCAACAATTCCCAATTAATCATTTAAACATTTACTTAATCGAATACACACAAGATCCCAATCATTAAACTCACACCATATTACCTTCGATCGAGTAAAGAGGGAAGTTTTGCCTACCCAACCGTTGATTACAAACCTTCTACCCTTCGATAGGTTCCTATGCACAAACCAAAAATGGGTAAGTACTTAATCGACTAGCAACAAGATAACATTATACCATTACACTTACCAACAACGCGAGGACGAGAACCAACTACGTAGTGTAAGACCTAACAGCAAATAGAATGCTTACCAAAAATCAGAGAAGGGTACATGGTCAGTCCCAAAAGAAAGAAAAGGTTCGGCAACCAAGAAATAAAAAGGAAAAGATGAACGAAAGGAGAGATTCGACCAAGGGAAACTATGTGGAAAACATTTGCTCACTACACAGAAAAAGCAGAAGAAATCGAACCGATAGTCAGTAATGAAGGAGGGAGAAGCGTTTATTTTGAAAAAGGCAAAACAAAACTGAGTCGGCAAAAGAGAGAAAACAAAAAGGGAGCACTAAGAGTAATTTTGGCCAAAGAAAGGTTGTAAAAAACGTGAAACATAAAAAAAAAATACCCGAAACCCCTACCACAATCGGCCTACAGCAAAAGAGGAGAAACAGATGCAAGACAAAACCCGAAAATGAGGAATATCCACCCTCTGGCCGAATTCATGAGTGCCCACAGCCCAAATTTGACACAACTCTCCCTCTCCCCTCACTTCCCTTGATTTTCTCCTAAAATCCCTCTGTAAATCTCTCTACCTGATCACACCTCCCCTCAACCACTCAATTCGAATTCTCCTCAACCACTTCAGTGTTTCAGTCAAACTCCAACTCCCCCCACGACATAGCAGCAAAATAAATACTCCCTTGCCTCTACCAGGACTCAAACATCAGTCCACTGGCATAGGTAACACGCCACTTACCCCCTAGACCAATAGGCTTTTTATGCCATGCTTTACCCACAATAATTTATAAGCCTACTAACTAAAGGCAATGGATTTATTCCCTAAAAACCAAAATTTTGCACAAGACCTGGCTTGAACCTGGGACTTCTTAGACACTCCCAAACACACCTAAATCACTTAACCACTAAAGTAGACCAGTATTTGTTCTACAAACATACAAAAATAATTACATAGATTTTGGGGCGTTACAACTCTACACCCCTAAAAGAAAATTTTGGCCTCAAAATTTACCTTGTAGCCAAAATTCACACTTGCTAAACTTAGTGTATAACTGTTTCTCCCTCAAAATCTGCAGAACAACTCGGAGATGTGCGTCATGTTCATCCTCAGTTCTCAAATACACAAAGATGTCATCTATAAACACCACTACGAACCGATCCAAATAAGGCTAGAAGACTCGGTTTATCAGACCCATAAATGCTTCTGGTGCATTCGTCAGTCAAAACGGCATCACAAGGAACTCGTAATAACCATAACGAGTCTTAAACGTTGTCTTGTAAACATCAGCCTCTTTGACTCTCAGTTGATGGTACCCCGATTGGAGATCAATCTTAGAGAAGACTAAATCTCCTCGAAACTGGTCGAATAGATAATCAATCATTGGCAAGGGGTACTTATTTTTAATATTCAGTTTATTTAGTTGTCGATAGTCGATGCACATACGCATGGATCCATCCTTCTTTTTCACAAATAACACCGATGCTCCCTATAGAGACACACTAGAGCAGATGAACCCTCGATCCAGTAACTTGCATCTGCTCGGGCCTCAGTAGACAATCTCTGATACGGTGCTCTAATGATCCCCACCTCAAGCATGCCCTAATCCTTTTCCAGTACTCGCCTTGATGGCGTCTACCACAGTCAACACATGTCTACGATCCAGTAGCAGCAATAGGGGCCCTAACTCTGACCGACCCATCCCCTCTGGCCTTTTTATACGATCTCTGAACGAAACTTGAGGGCTCCAAATCCCTCTTATTCCTACCATTTTCTCTATTCAGACACTCAATACGCTTCACCTCCTCGGCGATCTTCGCCTTATCTACCAGCGCAGCAAAATCTTGCTCCCTCTGCGAAGCTACCAGCACTCTCAGACTATCCCTGAGGTCGTCCTCGAAACGTACACACCGCTCATAATCAGTTGCCATCATCCCATGTGCATAGCAGCTTAATCGCAAAAATTCAGCTTCATATTCCGCCACTGATTTATCCCCCTGAGTCAAATTTAGAAACTCTCTCCTCTGGGCATCCACATACCACATATTTCCCTTGAAAAGAAAACTTGAAGAATTCCCATGTCAATCGATCAGCCTGAGTACCCTCTTTAATTGTAAGCCACCACTAATATGCTTCATCTCGTAACAATGACACTGCACCTTTTAGTTTCTATTCGGGGGTTCTGTCAAGGTCATCCATGATCCTCTCTGTGGCCTCAATCCAATATTCAACCACGTTAGGGGTAACTCCAGCGATACCCCTAAAAATCTCAGCCCCATTAGACCGAAGACATTCTGTAACCGAGCCTCGGCCCACAGTACTAGTGTTAGGCCCTGCGACCCTCTCCAGAAATCGTAACATAGCTTGGGACAATATGGCATCCTTAGCCGCCCGATCAAAAGACCCAGTCTCAGTCATAGGTAAAGCCAGTGCCTCTCTAGCTTCAGCGTTAGGCATGTGGCCCGATGACAAAGACCCAGCTCGAGCACCTCTACGGCCTTCATCACGGCCTCTTGTACTGATCGTTGTCTTATGTGATGTCAAAGCCTTAAAAATTTATATAAAGAATGATCGAACCTGGAAACTGACTATGACAACAATTTGAGGCAAGCGCACCTATCGAACAGTAGTATAGTTAAGGCAAGACCGGATTGTCAAACCTGAAAGAACTAAAAATACTAATACTAACTTTCTTTTTATTATCTAGCCTAAAATAAAGGAAATTTGTTGTTTAATCTAAATTAACTAACTACTAAGCTAAAGACTCTAAGACAAAAAAGAATAAAACTAGCGAGAAATACTTTGAGAAAAACCAATTGATTAAGACAATACCCGAGGAAGAATCTACCTAGACTTCACTTGTTATCTAACTCTGAACCAGACGATTTATTCACTTGACTTGATCCGTAAGATTCCCTAACGTATATTGATCCCTCTCTCGAGGCGACTAACATCCAACCCTAGGTTGATTAATTGAAATCTCTTTCTAATTAAAACCTCTAAAATTGCATTAACTTGATCTATGGACTCCCATATTAAGTTTCACCCTAATTCGAATAAATCTCGTCACCCTATCTCTAGACGTGTGATCAACTCAGCTTAATTAGGTTAGATCTACTCTTAGGGAGGGACTTTTGCTCCTCCACCTAAGCACATCATACTTGAATTAATATCCCGAAAATATCAACACAAGAACTAAGAACACATAATTAAGAACAAGTCAAATATTTATCATATAGTTCAGCAAACGATAACAAGATTCATCTTAGGTTTCATCCCCCTCAGGTATCTGAGGGTTTAGTTCATAATAATAAAAGAAAACATATCAGAAGAAAAGATAAAACAAAACATAAGAAATCCCTAAAACCCCTCGAAGGAATTGAAGGAGAGATCCTCCGTCTTGGGTATGATTCCAGCTTCTCGAGATGAATCAACTGGCTATCTTCAAGTAAATCCCCACAAATCTGCCCTCTTTGGCCTAGCTAGATGCCCCCTGACAAAAGCCTTGGGTTCCCCCCTTTTAGGTTATACTGAGGGTGTTTATATAAGCGTCTGAATGTGTTTCTTCGCCTCTAAGTATCCTAATCCGAGTGAAATTTCTCTTTGTCACGACAGGGACACGCCCATGTCACATGCCCGTGTGAATTGTGGCCAGGCCGTGTTCGAGACTGTTGAATGAGGCACGTCCGTGTGGTCTTGGGCCCAGGCCGTGTTGATTTCGTGATATGGCCCATTTATTCTGTTTTGGGTCCGTTTCTCATTCTTTTCATCCTCTTATGCTCTCTTGAGTATAAAACATGAAAACAAAGGATTAAGAGCACCAATTTACCCAATTCAAGGCTTAAATCATCCAAAAGCATGCTAAATATGGGCTTAAAATATGTTACTATTACAGTTTATCAAATACCCCCACACTTAAGCTTTTGCTTGTCCTCAAGCAAAACTCTCAACTCACAATTAAAACGAACTTCCCTAATTCATAACATTCATCAACAATGTTTCATTATAATTCAAAGATAATTCATACATAGATAATTCAACTCAAAGAGTCCTAAAGATTCAAACAATCAAAGTCATAGTTTTTATAGTATGAAAACATAGGTGTTTACCCTTACCTGAATAATTACCTCTGATTTTAAAATTGACCCGAATTGACATCCTTACAAGAGATTACTCAAATCACTCAAAGTGTTTAAGGTTTAAAATTAAGCACTCAAGAGTCGAACATGAAAAGTTAATCCCATAAGCTTGCATGAAAATCTAATCTCCACCACTATAATATGAGATATACACAAATCAAAAGGTCTTAGGTTAAAGGTGTGGATAAAGGCTGAATTAGAATGTTAGAGTCGAGATTGTCCTGACAAATTACCTAACTAGAGATACTGAACTAATAATAATTACATAAATTGAAAACTTGTACTACTAATAATAATACTCTGATATGAGCTTCTTCTTCAATAATTACAAATTAACGTATAAGCTCACCTAATCACAAAAATAATAGTGACTATTCTTCGGTTTTTTTTAAGAACAAGTCAAATATTTAGGATAGATTAATAATTGAAATAGATAAAATAGTTAGGCAACTTGATCGTTGTTTTATGCAATGTCAAAGTCTTAAAATTTTATATAAAGAATGATCGAACCTGGAAACTGACTATGACAACAATTTGAGGCAAGCGCACCTATCGAACAGTAGTATAGTTAAGGCAAGACCGGATTGTCGAACCCTAATACTAACTTTCTTTTTATTATCTAGCCTAAAATAAAGGAAATTTTTTGTTTAATCTAAATTAACTAACTACTAAGCTAAAGACTCTAAGATAAAAATGAATGAAATTGGGGAGAAATACTTTGAGAAAAACCAATTGATTAAGACAATACTCGAGAAAGAATCTGTAACAGACCGAATTTGACCCCAATCGAAACGGTGGTTTCGGGACCACGAATTTGAGTCTGAGAAATATTGTTATAGTATATTTTGTGTTCGTTTTATGTGAATTAATGTGTGTGAAAGTCTCGTAGAAAAATATTACTGTTTGTGTGGTTAATTTAGAAAAATGACTTAATTGCATAAATCGTAAAAGTTGCTTACTAAAGTGAAAAGTACCCAAGTGTCAATGGCTTTTTAATATGATGCACTAAATGAGCAATTTGTCCACTTTACATGTTAGTGGCCGGCCATGGACAACATTAACCTTTTATTATATTGTTTAGTTATGTTATAATAAAGGCTAAAATGGTAATTCATTTATAACTTAATATAAATGATAATAAAACACAAATGAAAGATGAGTGTTCATCTTTTTAGTCTTGACCGAATGCATGCAAAGGGAAAATAAAATAGAAAAGCTTGGTTCGGCCATTTCTTTTGAATCAAATTAAGGTATGTGATTAATTCAGGTTCTTGTTAATTTATACATTTTGAGACCGTTGCTTGAATCAGAATCACCCATGTTGAAATTTTTAAATCTGAGCATGATTAAGATTCGGCCATTGATATTGTTATATGATAATTGATGTTTGGTGATTTTAATTTTAAGATAGTATTAAGATTGATAAGTTTTGTATTGAAGTTTTGGTAAAAATTGAGTGAATAGGACTAATTTGTGAAAATAAAATTTTAGAACGGCTTAATTGCAAAATAAATAAAATGGGAGGGCTTGTAAAGACCTAGGAATATTCGGCCCTTGTATAGTCTTGACAAATTGTGAGTATTTTGTGTTTTGTGTAATTAGTACCAAAATGCAAAAATGTGAAATAGTAGGGGTAAAATGGTAATTTGCATGTTGATGTGTTTTGGGACTAAATTGATGTGAATTGTACTTGAATAAGCTGAATTTAATGTGTTTTAGATCAAGAGCAAAGAAAAACGGAATTAGATCGGGGAAAGATGAAGGTTCTCGAATAGCCGATTTACACGGTCTATCGACAGCCGAGGTAAGTCCTTAGGTTAAAATATATGAAAGAGTTATTTATGAACATGTTTAATGATATTATTTGATAAATTCGAGTATGAATTTACGTGTTAGCCGATTGTAAAGGTCTTACATTGGATTGGATATGTTTTGTAAATGCAAAATGAATAAGTACATTTGATATGATATGTGAATGTGATTCGGGTATATGATTCATTGGTAATGGTAGTATTGAGAAATGTAAGTTGATGGATTAACTATGTTATTAATGAAATTCAGTAATTTTGTGCATGAATATATGTGATAGCCAAATGTGGGAATAAGGTTGAGTTGAAATGTAATTGTTAATTTTATTATGAATAAGCTTGTTCAGCTTGAAATGTGAAGTTAAAATGAAGTATATTTGATGTTGCGATTTAGCATTAAGTGATGTGTATAGCGTATTGAATGGATAATTGGGGTGACCTATTTTGGGCTTTGTGCCTAGCAGGCCTTGTGCCGGTGACCTATTTTGGGCTTTGTGCCTAGCAGGCCTTGTGCCGGTGACCTATTTCGGGCTTTGTGCCTAGCAAGCCTTGTGCCGGTGACATAATTCGGGCTTATTGCCTAGCAGGCTTAATGCCGATGATTAACTTCGGACTTTGAGTTCAGCAGGCCCAGTGCCGGTGAATGTGATTTGAGCTTGGAGTATATGAGAACCGAATTATGATTATATCAAGAAATTTCAACTTTGAAACATGAAACATAATAATTCGACAGAGAGGTAAGTATTTCATATTCATGTTATTCAAGAAAATAATGAATTAGTATATGAGGAATTGATTGTCTTATACATTGATTTATGATAGATGTGTGTATATATATATATACATGTTATATCGTGTGGTAATTGATTCTTAAAATTTCGAATGGATTAAGTCTATTGGACAAGCATATGTTATTTACGTATGTCTTTGATATACTTAGTGATTGGTGTGTATGAGTAAGAAAGGTTAAGCTTTCATGTCAAATGCATTAATGACATTCGGTTACCTTGGCTCTATAGGTAAAATTTTGTACCACTTATGTTTGAATTGGTGATAGAAGATGTTAATTTGAATGGTTGGATATATGTTATTTATGTATATGTTTTCTTAAGACTTACCAAGCTAGCAAGCTTACCGTGTGTATGTGTGTATTTGTTTCCCTCTGTTTTATAGATCCGATTAAGGCTACGAGCTTAAAGGGATCGTCAAGAAAGTCGTCCACACCATCAACCTATTTTGGTACTCTTAAATTTGGGTTTTCGGTTAAAGGCATGTATAGCAAAGACTGTGATTTTGTTAAGATGATAACTTTTGTCTATGTATATATTAGCTATGCGAATATGGCTTATATTTGATGTTAGTTGAAGTAGAAATATTAGGCTTATTTAAATGGTCAAATGATGTGCATGGATGAATATTAGTTTTGAATATATATTCGGCCATAGTCTAGATGTATATTGTAGATATAGTTAGATCATGATTGTTGCATTGTATGCATGATTTGGTTCAAGGGCTATACATGCATTTCTTACTAAAATCTAGAGAGATTGTAATTATAGAATTCGACTAGTTATATTAACTCGAGTGAATGGTATGCTAATAGTAATAATTTTTGTGATTATTAAATTGTTCATTTTGGCTTTGACTTATTAAATTCAAAATGAGAATTACATTATGGATTATATATATATGTACGGTCATAGTCTTTATGTCTATAATAGGTACAAATAGCATATATAATTAGTAAGTAAGAAACGTTATATATATATAAGTGTTTTATTTATTTATTTATTTATTTTATATATTAAAATGTTTAGAACCGTTAAAGCTTATTTGATAATCTAGTATTTGAAATAATGTGGTATAGTATTTGTAAGTTAGAATATGTATTGGTTTCAGTAAATGAATTTTTGAAAGATATGAACTGTACTTTATGTTCTTATAAGTAATATAAGAATTATAGATTTGCAATGCATGTACTTTATAGACATTTTAGATTCAATTGGATACGCAAATGAATTCATGTGAGCGTTGCTTTGATAAAATAATGAGTTTCGATGAATGCCTACGATGATCTATGTATAGTTCGATAATGCCTCATAACTCAAATCCGGCGACGGATACGGGTTAGGGGTGTTACATTTGATTGGTATCAGAGCCTACGGTTTAGTCGATTCTAGGACTACGATGAGCGCGTGAGGTCTAGCTATACATGCCTTTATTGTATATTTGATAGTGTGGTGACTTCTGACATTCCGAACTGTGTTTTATATAGTAAATGGACACACCGATCCCGAAAGAGCCGTAGCGGATGATGTAGAGAGTGTAGTGCTTCTGACCACGCGGATCGATCGCACGGAGACTTTCGGCGGGTTCGGGTAGCCACGAGGGGAGGCTAAACAAGCCTTCTATCGATGATGAACGAGTGGTTCACCCAGTTTATTCGAACTAACCTTACCAGTACACCAACCTCCACCCCGAATAATCCAACTCCGATACCTTCAAAGACTTCGATGATAGATCCGATGAGATCTAGTAGGCCTTCAATTGATAAAATCGAAAATTTGGGGCGAAGAATTCAGGCCAATGATGACGATGACGCAGAGCGAGCGAGCCAAATGTGGCTTGATAACACTATTCGGGTACTTGATGAGCTATCTTGTACTCCGCATTTAATGCACGAAGTGTGCTATATCTTTACTTTGGGACACTGCATATCACTGGTGGAATACACTAGTATCAGTGGTTCCGAAAGAAAAAGTGACGTGGGATTTCTTCCAGAATGAATTCCGCAAGAAATATATTAGCCAGAGGTTCATCGACCAGAAACGTAAAGAATTTCTTGAACTAAAATAGGGGCAAATGACCGTGACTGAATATGAACGAAAATTTGTCAGATTAAGCCGATATGCCCGAGAGTGTGTATCAACTGAAGCCATTATGTGCAAAAGGTTCGAAGACGGTTTGAATGAAGATATAAAGTTGCTTGTTGGCATTCTTGAAATCAAAGAGTTTGTGACTCTAGTCGAGCGAGCTTGCAAAGCTGAAGAGCTCGGGAAGGAGAAAAGAAAGGCTAAGACAGAAGCTAGAGACACTCGTAAGAGATCATCAGGTAAGACTTTCCATTCCACATCTAAGAAGTTCAGAGATGACTTCAGCCGACATAAAGCTACTTCAAACTTACCTTGACGAGATCGACCTCCAGTGGGCTCCCGAGCTACCTCGATGGCCAGTGTTGGTAACGCTCCACAGAATCGAGTTAAATACAAGCACTGTGGGAAATGGCATTCCGGGAGTTGTAGATTCCATGATCGGTCTTGTTTTAAATGTGGATCGTCAGATCATTTTATTAGGGAATGTCCGATGTTAGTTGAGCAGAATACAGTTCAGAACATTAAATCGAGCAACACGTCAGCGCGAGGTAGGCCACCCAGACATTCAGGCAATGTAGGTGGTAGTCAAAGAGGAACGAAGAACACTGCAGTTCGATCCGAGGCTAGAGCTCCAGCTAGAGCTTATGCTACACGAGCCAGAGAGGATGCTTCTTCCCCCGATGTCATTATCGGTACTTTCACCCTTTATGATACTACTGTGATTGCATTGATTGATCCTGGTTCGACTCATTCATATGTGTCTGAAACTCTAGTATTCGGTAAGACTCTGCCAGTTAAGTCTACTGAGTTCGTGATTCGTGTGTCCAACCCTTTGGGTAGATGTGTGCTTGTTAATAAAGTGTGTAGAGGTTGCCCGTTGATGATTCGGGATTCTTGCTTTCCAGCCGATTTAATGTTGTTGCCCTTCGATGAGTTCGATATAATTTTGGGAATAGACTGGTTAACTTCACATGATGCAGTGGTGAATTGCAAAAGAAAGCTTATTGATTTGAGATGCCAGAACGATGAGATCATCAGAATTGAATCCAGTGATTTAAGTGGGTTTCCTATAGTAATATCCTCGATGTTAGCCCTAAGTATGTGAGAAAAGGTGCGCGTTTATTTGGCCTATATACTTGATAATAAAGTGTCTGAAAAGCATATTGAATCTGTACCGGTTGTGTGTGAATACCCAGAGGTGTTTCCTGAAGAACTACCGAGTTTACCACCAGTACGAGAGATTGAGTTCGGCATTGAATTAGTACCGGGAACGACTCCGATCTTGATAGCTCCATATCGGATGGCACCTACTGAGTTAAAAGAGTTGAAAGCACAGTTGCAAGAGTTAACAGATAGAGGTTTTGCACAACCGAGTTTCTCTCATTGGGGTGCACTAGTTCTTTTTGTGAAAAAGAAAGATGGAACGATGCGAATGTGTATTGATTATCAACAACTAAATAAGGTAACTATAAAGAATAAGTATCTGCTACCTCAGATTGATGATTTGTTTGATCAGTTGAAAGGGGCTTCTGTATTTTCGAAGACAGATTTGAGATCGGGTTATTATCAGTTGCGAGTCAGAGATACAGATGTACCAAAGACTGCATTCCGGACGAGGTATGGACATTTTGAGTTTCTGGTTATGCCTTTTGGACTCACTAATGCACCTACTGTTTCTATGGATCTAATGAATTGAGTCTTCAGATAGTTTTTGGATCGGTTTGTAGTAGTGTTTATTGATGATATACTGATCTACTCTAAAGATGAAACCGAGCATGCCGAGCATTTGAGATTAGTGCTACAAACTTTGAGAGATCAACAGTTGTATGCGAAGTTTAGTAAGTGTGAGTTCTGGATGAAAGAGGTTAGCTTTTTGGGACATGTTGTTTCAAAGATCGTGTATTCGAGTCGATCCGAACAAAATCTCGGCTATACTTGATTGGAAGCCACCGAAAAATGTTTCCGAGATTCGAAGCTTTCTGGGACTTGCGGGCCACTACAGACGGTTTGTGAAAGGTTTTTCTGTGATAGCTACACCTTTGACAAAGCTACTACAGAAAGATGTAAAGTTCGAGTGGTCGAAAAAGTGTCAGAAGAGTTTCGATCAGTTGAAAGCCCTTTTGACGGAAGCTCCAGTTTTAGCTCAGCCTGAATCGGGTAAGGAATTGGTTGTGTATTCTAATGCTTCCTTAATTGGTTTGGGCTGCGTATTGATGCAGAAAGGTAAAGTAGTAGCCTACGCATCGAGACAATTGAAGCCGCATGAAAAAAATTATTTGACGCATGATTTAGAGCTTGCAGCCATTGTGTTCGCACAGAAGATTTGGCGTCATTACTTATTCGGCGAGAAATGCCATGTTTACTCAGATCACAAAAGTCTGAAGTATTTGATGACTCAAAAAGACCTGAATTTAAGACAGCGCGGCTGGTTGGAATTGCTAAAAGATTACAAATTGGTAATTGACTATCATCCGGGAAAAGCTAACGTTGTTGCGGATGCACTAAGTTGAAAATCATTGTTTGCTCTTTGTGCATTGAACGCACATGTGGTTATGTCTAGAGATGGTTCGATCATAGCTGAGATGAAGGCTAGACCGTTGTTTATTCAGCAAATTAGCGATGCACAGAAAGTTGACAAAAATATGACTTCTAGACGAGCACAATGTAAAAATGATTCGAGGCGAGTTTCAATTGATAAAAATGATGCTTTGAGCTATAAAGGCCGATTGTGTGTACCGAGAAATGCTGACTTGATTCAGATGATTCTGAGTGAGGCTCATAGTGGTCGATTATCAATACATCCGTGTAGCACAAAGATGTATAATGATTTGAAATAGTTCTATTGGTGGCCAGGCATGAAACGGGATATATCTGAATTTGTTTTGAAATGCTTAGTTTGTCAGCAAGTAAAAGCTGAGCATCAAGTGCCATCCGGACTACTTCAACCAATCATGATACCTGAATGGAAATGGGATAGAATTACAATGGATTTTGTATCCGGTCTCCCTATGACACCAAGTAAGAAAGATGCCGTCTGGGTTATAGTTGATAGACTGACTAAATCAGCTCATTTTGTGCCAGTTTGTTCAGACTATTCACACGATAAACTGGCTGAATTGTACGTATCACAGATTGTAAGATTGCATGGTGTGCCGAGTTCCATTATTTCAGACAGAGGCCCGAGATTCACATCGCGGTTTTGGAAGAAGTTGCAAGATGCTTTAGGTACTAAACTTCATTTTAGTACAGCCTTTCATCCGCGGACAGATGGTCAGTCTGAGTGAACTATTCAGATACTTGAGGACATGTTGAGATGTTGCGTTCTTGAGTTTGAAGGTACTTGGGAATGATACCTACCTTTGATTGAATTTGCTTACAATAATAGCTTTCAATCCAGTATCAAAATGGCACCCTATGAAGCTTTGTACGGTCGCAAGTGTCGAACACCATTATATTGGACTGAGCTTAGTGAGAACAAGATACACGGGGTCGATTTGATCAAAGAAACTGAACAAAAAGTAGCTGTGATTAGAGATACGTTGAAGGCTGCCTCAGATCGACAAAAGTCCTATGCTGATTTGAAGCGTAAAGACATTGAATTTCAGATCGAAGATCGAGTATTCTTAAAAGTTTCCCTGTGGAAGAAAGTACTCCGATTTGGTTGGAAAGGCAAGTTGAGTCCGAGATTTATCGGACCGTATGAAATCATTGAACGTATTGGGCCTGTTGCTTATAGATTGAAGTTGCCCTCTAAGTTAGAAAGGATACATGACGTATTTCTCGTTTCGATGCTTCGTAAGTACAGATCAAATCCGTCTCATGTGATCACACCGTCTGAGATTGAAATCCGATCCGATTTAACATATGATGAAGAACCGGTCCGTATCTTAGCTCAGGAAATGAAAGAGTTAAGAAACAAGAGAATACCATTAGTGAAAGTATTATGGAATCGGCACGGAGTTGAAGAGGCTACGTGGGAGCCTGAAGATTCAATGAGGCAACAATATCCGACGTTGTTTAACGGTAAGATTTTCGAAGAAGAAAATCCTTAAGGGGGGAGAGTTGTAACAGACCGAATTTGACACCAATCGGAATGGTGGTTTCGGGACCACGAATTCGAGTCCGAGAAATATTGTTATAGTATATTTTGTGTTCATTTTATGTGAATTAATGTGTGTGAAAGTCTCGTAGAAAAATCTTACTGTTTGTGTGGTTAATTTAGAAAAAGGACTTAATTAAGTAAATCGTAAAAAGTTGCTTACTAAAGTGAAAGGTACCCAAGTGTCAATGGCTTTTTAATATGATGCACTAAATGAGCAATTTGTCCACTTTACATGTTAGTGGCCGGCCATGGACAACATTAACCTTTTATTATATTGTTTAGTTATGTTATAATAAAGGCTAAAATGGTAATTCATTTATAACTTAATATAAATGATAATAAAACACAAATGAAAGATGAGTGTTCATCTTTTTAGTCTTGACCGAATGCATGCAAAGGGAAAATAAAATAGAAAAGCTTGGTTCGGCCATTTCTTTTGAATCAAATTAAGGTATGTGATTAATTCGGTTCTTGTTAATTTATACATTTTTGAGACCGTTGCTTCGAACTGTAACCGACCCATGTTGAAATTTTTAAATCTGAGCATGATTAAGATTCGACCATTGATATTGTTATATGATAATTGATGTTTGGTGATTTTAACTTTAAGATAGTATTAAGATTGATAAGTTTTGTATTGAAGTTTTGGTAAAAATTGAGTAAATAGGATTAATTTGTGAAAATAAAATTTTAGAAGGGCTTAATTGCAAAATAAATAAAATGGGAGGGCTTGTAAAGACCCTAGGAATATTCGGCCCTTGTATAGTCTTGACAAATTGTGAGTATTTTGTGTTTTGTGTAATTAGTACCAAAATGCAAAAATGTGAAATAGTAGGGGTAAAATGGTAATTTGCATGTTGATGTGTTTTGGGACTAAATTGATGTGAATTGTACTTGAATAAGTTGAATTTAATGTGTTTTAGATCAAGAGCAAAGAAAAACGGAATTAGATCGGGGAAAGACGAAGGTTCTCGAATAGCCGATTTACACGGTCTATCGACAGTCGAGGTAAGTCCTTAAGTTAAAATATATCAAAAAGTTATTTATGAACATGTTTAATGATATTATTTGATAAATTTGAGTATGAATTTATGTGTTAGCCGATTGTAAAGGTCTTACATTGGATTGGATATGTTTTGTAAATGCAAAATAAATAAGTACATTTGATATGATATGTGAATGTGATTCGGGTATATGATTCATTGGTTATGGTAGTATTGAGAAATGTAAGTTGATGGATTAACCATGTTATTAATAAAATTCAGTAATTTTGTGCATGAATATATGTGATAGCCGAATGTGGGAATAAGGTTGAGTTGAAATGTAATTGTTAATTTTATTATGAATAAGCTTGTTCAGCTTGAAATGTGAAGTTAAAATGAAGTATATTTGATGTTGCGATTTAGCATTAAGTGATGTGTATAGTGTATTGAATGGATAATTGGGGTGACCTATTTCAGGCTTTGTGCCTAGCGTGCCTTGTGCCTTGACCTACCTTTCGGGCTTTGTGCTAGCTAGCAGCCTTGTGCTTGCATGACATATTCGGGCTTATTGCCTAGCAGGCTTAATGCCGGTGATTAACTTTGGAATTTGAGTTCAGCAGGCCCAGTGCCGGTGAATGTGATTTGAGCTTGGAGTATATGAGAACCGAATTATGATTATATCAAGAAATTTCAGCTTTGAAACATGAAACATAAGAATTCGACAGAGAGGTAAGTATTTCATATTCATGTTATTCAAGAAAGTAATGAACTAGTATATGAGGAATTGATTGTCTTATACATTGATTTATGATAGATGTGTGTATATATATATACATGTTATATCGTGTGGTAATTGATTCTTAAAATTTCGAATGGATTAAGTCTATTGGACAAGCATATGTTATTTACATATGTCTTTGATATACTTAGTGATTGGTGTGTATGAGTAAGAAAGGTTAAGCTTTCATGTCAAATGCATTAATGACATTCGGTTACCTTGGCTCTATAGGTAAAATTTTGTACCACTTATGTTTGAATTGGTGATAGAAGATGTTAATTTGAATGGTTGGATATATGTTATTTATGTATATGTTTTCTTAAGACTTACCAAGCTAGCAAGCTTACCGTGTGTATGTGTGTATTTGTTTCCCTCTGCTTTATAGATCCTAAAGGGCTACGAGCTTAAAGGGATCGTCAAGAAAGTCGCCCACACCATCAACCTATTTTGGTACTCTTAAATTCGGGTTTTCGGTTAAAGGCATGTATAGCAAAGACTGTGATTTTGTTAAGATGATAACTTTTGTCTACGTATATATTAGCCATGCGAATATGGCTTATATTTGATGTTAGTTGAAGTAGAAATATTCGGCTTATTTAAATGGTCAAATGATGTGCATGGATGAATATTAGTTTTGAATATATATTCGGCCATAGTCTAGATGTATATTGTAGATATAGTTAGATCATGATTGTTGCATTGTATGCATGATTTGGTTCATGGGCTATACATGCATTCCTTACTAAAATCTGGAGAGATTGTAATTATAGAATTCGACTAGTTATATTAACTCGAGTGAATGGTATGCTAATAGTAATAATTTTTATGATTATTAAATTGTTCATTTTGGCTTTGACTTATTAAATTCAAAATGAGAATTACATTATGGATTATATATATATATGTACGGTCATAGTCTTTATGTCTATAATAGGTACAAATGTGGTTTTGTGAAATAGCATATATAATTAGTAAGTAAGAAACGTTATATATATAAGTGTTTTATTTATTTATTTATTTATTTTATTTTATATATTAAAATGTTGAGAACCGTTACAACTTATTTGATAGTCTAGTATTTGAAATAATGTGGTATAGTATTTGTAAGTTAGAACATGTATTGATTTCAGTAAATGAATTTTTGAAAGATATGAACTGTACTTAATGTTCTTATAAGTAATATAAGAATTATAGATTTGCAATGCATGTACCTTATAGACAGTTTAGATTCAATTGGATACGTAAATGAATTCATGTGAGCTTTGCTTTGATAAAATAATGAGTTTCGATGAATGCCTACGATGATCTATGTATAGTTCGATAATGCCTCATAACTCAAATCCGGCTACGGATACGGGTTAGGGGTGTTACAAAATCCACCTAGACTTCACTTGTTATCTAACTATGAACCAGACGATTTATTCACTTGACTTGATCCGTCAGATTCCCTAACATATATTAATCTCTCTCTCGAGGCGACTAACATCTAACCCTAGGTTGATTAATTGAAATCTCTTTCTAATTAAAACCACTAGAATTGAATTAACTCGATCTATGGCCTCCCTTATTAAGTTTCACCCTAATCCGGAAAAATCTCGTCACCCTATCTCTAGGCGTGCGATCAACTCCGCTTAATTATGCTAAATCTACTCTTAGGCAGGGACTTTTGCTCCTCCACCTAAGCACATCATACTTGAATTAATATCCCAGAAATATCAGCACAAGAATTAAGAACACATAATTAAGAACAAGGCAAATATTTATCATATAGTTCAGCAAACGATAAAAAGATCCATATTAGGTTTCATCCCCCTCAGGTATCTTAGGGCTTAGTTCATAATTATAAAAGAAAACATCTCAGAAGAAAAGATAAAACAAAACATAAGAAATCCCTAAAACCCCTTGAAGGAATTGAAGGAGAGATCCTCCGTCTTGAGTATGATTTTGGCTTCTTGAGATGAATCAACTGGCTATCTTCGAGTAAATCCCCACAAATCTGCCCTCTTTGGCCTAGCTGGAAGCCCCCTGACTAAAGCTTTGGGTTCCCCCCTTTTAGGTTATACTTAGGGTGTTTATATAGGCTTCTGAATGTGTTTCTTCGCCTCTAAGTATCCTAATCCGAGTGAATTTTCTCTTTGTCACGACAAAGACACGCCCATGGCATACACCCGTATGAATCCTGGCCAGGCGATGTTCGAGACTGTTGAATGAGGCTCGTCCGTGTGGTCTTGGGCCCAGGCCGGGTTGATTTCGTGATACGGCCCATTTACTCTATTTTGGGCCCGTTTCTCATTCTTTTCATCCTCCTATGCTCTTCTGAGTATAAAACATGAATACAAAGGATTAAGAGCACCAATTTATACAATTCAAGGCTTAAATCATCCAAAAGCATGCTAAATGTGGGCTTAAAATATGTTACTATTATGATTTATCATGTACCCCTTCTGCGAGTATCTCTTGTGCTCATTATCAAATTGCGTTTTATCTGAATTAACAGTCTTTTACAGATCAGTTTATAGTTTCAGTTATTTATTAGCAAAGTTTTATGCAAATCATTATCAGTAATCCAGAGTTTGTTTTCGCATATCGCAGTCTTACTACAGTTTTCAGTTCACACTAACTAGAGCGTTTCAGTATAGTCTTCTACCTACAGTAGTCTCAATATTTTCTATTTATAGCATTTCATTTTAAAACAAACAACAATTTTAGCAGACTTACAGGACTGGCGCCGGAGACTCGGAGTACCACACATTCGGTAAAACATTTCAAAACTTTTCAAATCATTTGCAAACAGCTATTTAGAAATTCAAGTTCTAACCAAAACCCAAATCCACAGCCGAATTTTGTAACGTGGCTTTGATACCACTAAGTATAACACCCCAAACCCGGCCTAAACGTTATGGCCGAATCTGGCGATATCACGCTGAAGTGTTTTTCGAAAACATCCTTTCATTAAAACTCGTTTATTATCATAACAGAAATTTAAGGGTATCTTGTTCACTGAAAACTCAAGTTGTTCTTAGCAATTTGTCAATCATATTAGTTTTTTATTATATTTAAAATGATGTCTCTTGTGAAAGCTTTTACAGTATTTTACGAAAACGTTGTGTTTTGAAAAGCATTCATCTTTTGAAAATCCACGTCCTACTACTATCAGTAAGAATTTAAATAATTAAAATCCCAATTTAAAAAGATAAAAATTTAAAGAGGCCTCATTACAAAACAAATACCCAAATTAAATTATTATAAATAAAAGTCCAATATAGAAGCAGGTGCGGTGGTGCGGCCACCTCCGAGTCCCTCGTAGCACCGATCAGCCTAAGATTGGGGATTACCTGTAAGATAAACAGAGGGGTGAGTTTACGAAAACTCACTGTGTATCCCCATATAAGCAAATAACCAATCATGCAAGTGCATTCTAGGCCTAAGCCCAAATCAATAACAGTTCAGTTTAGTTGGGCCTTAGCCCATTACAGTATCAGTATCAGTGTGAGCCTTAGCCCAATACAGTATTAGTAACAGTTCAAGCATGCAATCAGAATTCCTACCCAACTAGCCTCTATCC
Source organism: Gossypium bickii (assembly GCA_025503065.1). Lineage (NCBI taxonomy): Eukaryota > Viridiplantae > Streptophyta > Magnoliopsida > Malvales > Malvaceae > Gossypium > Gossypium bickii. Next base: position 39,543,866 of record CP106711.1, read on the forward strand.
TCCACTCCGTCCAGCCCAACACTCCATGTGGGGATAAAATCACCCACCCATCCCTACACTCCAAAATTAGCACCGGTTGCGGCACTAAACAGTATTTGTAGCAGAGCTGCCAGTATGATACACTTCCTCCAATCACTATAATCCCATCCTATGCAATATATCATACATGTATGTAGCATATATATTGTGGCATGCTCATATATAGTCATAAATAACATAAAACATATAATCATTTTATAACATAACGGCATAACAGTCATTTTACCACATAGGGGCATAACAGTCATTTTATATCAGTTTGAGGGTCTAGGTATACTTACCGACCTATCAGTAGGTTTTATGTCATCTCGGGTGACCCGTGCAACCTTAACAGTCAAACAGTGAAAATGGGCCCAAGGCCTATAATGCGGGCCCACACGGTCGTGTGGCCCATATAGCCCAGAATTGGTCTCGATCATGAAATTACACAGTTTGGCCCAATTTTCTCCACATGTTCGTGTGGTTTACCCGTGTGGGGCCCACAAGCCCATTGGGCCCACACGGCCCATTTCAGCCCAAAACGGCCTAAGACCGAAATCGCTCATGGTGGCCTCAACAGTCTAATGCCCATGTTTCATGCGTTCGATTTACCACACGAGCGAGCGCACGCTCGTGTAGCGTCAATTGCCATATTTTTCGACTTTTGTCGATTTACGATTTGGGCAGTGTTTACACACCTTGTTTCTGTTTGTTGAGAAAATCGCCCACACCTTTGAAACCTACACTTGATCAATAATTTATAATTAATCATTTAAACATTTACTTAATCGAATACACACAAGATCCCAATTGTTAAACTCACACCACATTACCTTCGATCGAGTAAAAAGGGAAGTTTTGCCTACCCAACCATTGATTACAAACCTTCTACCCTTCGACAGGTTCCTAGGCACAAACCAAAAATAGGTAAGTACTTAATGGACCAGCAACAAGATAACATTATACCACTACACTTACCAACAACGCGAGGAAGAGAACCAAGTATGCAGTGTAAGACCTAACAGTAAATAGAATCCTTACCAGAAATCAAAGAAGGGCACACGGTCGGTCCCAATAGAAATAAAAGGTTCGGCAACCAAGAAATAAAAAGGAAAAGATGAAAGAAAGGAGAGATTCAGCCAAGGGAAACTATGTGAAAAATGTTTGCTCACTACACAGAAAGAGTAGAAGAAATCAATCCGATAGTCGGCAATGAAGGAGAGAGAAGCGTTTGTTGTGAAAAAGGCGGGAAAAAACTAAGTCGGCAAAAGAGAGAAAACAAAAAAGGAGCACTAAGAGTAATTTCAGCCAAAGAAAGGTTGCCAAAAACGTGAAACAGAAGAAAAAACCCAAAACCCCTACCACAATTGGTCTACAGCAAAAGAGGAGAAACAGATGCAAAGCAAAACCCAAAAATGAGGAATATCCCCCCTCTGGCTGAATTCATGAGTGCCCACAGTCCAAATTCGGCACAACTCTCCCTCTCCCCTCACTTCCCTTGATTTTCTCCTAAAATCCCTCCTCAAATCTCTCCACCTGATCACACTTCCCCTCAACCACTCAATTTGAATTTTCCTCAACCACTTTAGAGTTTCAGTCAAACTCTAACTCCCCCCACGACACAGCAGTAAAATAAATACTCCCTGGCCTCCACCAGGATTTGAACCTCAGTCCACTGGCATAGGTAACACGCCACTTACCCCCTAGAGCAGTAGGCTTTTTATGTCATGCTTTACCCATAATAAATTATAAGCCTACTAACTAAAGGCAAGGGTTTTATTCCCTAAAAACCAAAATTTTTGCACAAGCCTAGGCTTGAGCCCAGGACTTCTCAAACACTCCCAAACACACCCAAATCACTTAACCACTGAAGCAGACAAGTGTTTGTGCTACAAACATACAAAAATAATTACCTAGATTTTGGGGCATTACAAAATGTGTGTTTTTAGTGTTAATAACTGTGTATAATAAGGGTTATTCCACCAGGTTACATGATCGAGTCGGGTCGACCCTGCAAACATTTATAGCGATGTCACGACATAAGGGTTTTGTGTCACGACATCCCTAATAGACTACTCATCTTACAACACCGGGGTTTGATATCGTGACACACCCTACAATTTTAAAATTTTGAAAAATTATCTTCTTTGTCAAGACACAGGCTATCAATGTTGGGACATCTAGTTGATTTTTGAACTTCTTAGTTACTAATCACGATGTTGCGACATAAAATTGTCTGTGTTGCGACGTTGACCTTGTTTCCAAAATTTTTAATCTTCAAAATGCTTTAAGCGCTTGTTAACCATGTCTTTGACCTACCTGTAGTATATTAACAACTTAGTTAGCGGAGTAAACAGTTAGTAAGTTAGTAGTAATCAAACAATGGGAAGATGTTAGGTCTTGCGGTCGAACTCATCTGACAACTCAGTCAATATGCACCTGGGTGATCATTGTGAATTGTTTCTTTCTATATTAGTCCAACACCCATCATGCCATTATCTTCATCCATAATTGTCTCTTTATCTAAATTTACCTTTTTGACCTGCTTTAACGACTGACAACTCCTTTCGCAGGTTATAACTATCAGCGATTTGCACGGCCACATACCCATATAACTATTTTAAATAGTGTTTGGCATTCGTGTTCTGGAAAACATTTGAGGATTGTGGTTCACAATGATTTTCTATGGTGTTTCTATCCTTCTCATTGATCAAGTTTGGCTTTTTAGAAATACTATTTAAAACGATTCATAGAGGGATAGGGAAAAATATTGTATTTCACTACTGAAGTTCTACTTCTGTGGGCTTTTAAATTCATCCGTCGACCTGGAAATAATTCCTTTTGGTAGTTCTTGAAAGACTCGAATACTATGTAACGGTAAAAGCTCAATGCTTATACACATTGATTGTTTAATTTGATTAAACCCTTCTATATGATCGTAAGTTTTGTCAATATATATTTTTCCTTGTAACAGTTCGGTTTACACCCTAGTCGGAACAGTGGTTTTGAGACCACAAATTCGAGTTTGAATAATATTTTAATATTATTTTCTGTGCCTATGATTTGTTAATAATTGTCTGTGAAAATTCTGTAAATGAATTTGTCTGTCTGTGTGCTTAATTGACAAAAAGGACTAAATCGCATAAAGTTTAAAAGTGGCTTTCTAATTAATTAGTGCTTTATTGATGTGGCTTTTGAATTTGAGGGATTTAAGTAGCAATTTAACCACTATTATTGTAGTGGATGATATTAAATGTAGTTATATACATATTATATATGTGTATAAGTTTATAATATATGTTATAATATATATACTATAAAGAAAATAAAAACAAGCCATATTTATTTATTCTTCCACCGAATACACAAAAGAAAAGAAAAGAGAAAGAATCTTGGTATTCGGCCTTTGTAAACTCTAATTCAGGTATGATTTGGTTTTGGTTTTTGATAATTTCTACATTTTTGTAATCGTTGTTTCTTCTACTATCAAGCCCATGTCTCAATTTTGTGAATTGGTGATGTTTTTGAGTTATGCCATTATCAATATGTTGAGCTTTGTGATGTTTTAGGGTGTTAAATGAAAGATAGGTGCTAGATGAACATACTTTGTTCTTGAATTTTTGATGAATTTAGCTAATAGGGCTAAATTGTGAAAATGGCAAATTGAGGGAGTAATTTGTGATTTTGATGAAAAATGTGGGCTTATATGTGATGTATATGTATTCGACTAAGTATGTGTATATGTGGATTTTGTGAATTTGATGTTTTGAGAAAAATGGACTAAATTGATAAAGTGTGCAAATATGAGGGTTAATTTATAAATAGCCCTAAATATGTGTCCATGGATTGAATTGTATGAATTAGTGAATATTAATTCTGAATATGTTTAGATCAAGAACGGAGGAAAACAGACTTAGATCGCGAGAAAGTGAAAGTAAACGAGTAGCCGTTTCTATTCTGATAAACCGAATCCAATTACGTGTAAGACCTGTCTAGGACAGTGGAATCAATATCCGATTACGTGTAAGACCCTGTCTAGGACAGTGGCATCAATATCCGATTATGTGTAAGACCCTGTCTAGGACAGTGGCATCAATATCTTATTACGTGTAAGACTCTGTCTAGGACAGTGGCATCAATATTCGATTACGCGTAAGACCCTGTCTAGGACAGTGGCATCAATATCCGATTACGTGTAAGACCTTGTCTAGGACAGTGGCATCGACATCTGACTACATGTAAGACCACGTCTGGGACGTTGGCATTGTACGACTATTCTGAGCTTTCTGAATATTCTATTAGATTTCAAATAGTTCAACAGATAAATCCAAGAAACAAACGATTATGTGAATTGTATTTGTTTCAGGTGCGTTTAAAAGATACACTATGTGTGAATGAAAGGTAAGTGTCTATATGGTCTTACTACGATAAATATGTGCATTGAAAGGATGAGATAATGTGTGGAAATATGTATGAATGAGCCATATGTAAATGTGATACAAGAATGGATAAGCTATGATCTAACAAGTATATAATGATAGGCAAGTCTATATGATGAATGGTTAAATAAAAGTGCCAAGAAAAATTATGGCTATGCAATTGAGCTACTAATGATTTCATATTGATTATTTGTCTTGAATGCTTTAATATTAAGTTTGTTTGTATATTGACTTACTACGCATTTGGAAAGCTTACTCTGTGTGTGTTTAATCTGTTTTATAGGTCGTCAAAGCTACTGAAGGCTCGGAACCGTCACGGATCATCATCACACTATTAAACTCTTTTTGGTACTCTTTGGAAATGTATATAGCTAGATATGGCATGTATAGTCTAGTTTTGGACAAGTTGATGTATATACTTAGTCATGAGATATGACTATTTTGGTTCATATTATGCCTTGATGAATGTGATATATGATGCATATATTGGTTAGATTGAAGTTTTTGATATGGTCAAGTTTGAGTAAGCACATGAATGAATTATGCTTGTGTTGATATGAGTTTAGGTCTTTGAAATGGTCATGGTTGGAATTGGTATTAAATGCATGGTTGGAAATGATTATTTTGGTATGTTTTGATGGTTATATGTGCATGAGATATCTTCTTAAATATGCTTGTAGGTTTGACCCTTATGGGTGGCATTTTGGCCTTGTAAATGGCCTATAATGTCACACGGTTACCGACCGTGGGTGAATCGTAGGATGCAGTTTAGTATCACACGGCCTCGACACGGGTGTGTCATCTGGCCGTGGTGTGTAAGTCAGTAGCTAGCTAAGAGCACACGGCCATAGCACACGGGCATGCTTGGTGGCCGTGGTGGGGAAGTCAGTATAGGACCACGGTCAGGATACACGGGCGTGTCTGGTGGCCATGGGGATCAAGTCAGTATATAGACATGGATGGACACATGGGGGTGTCTAGAAGCCGTGGAGTGCACATGGTTCTCTCTCACGGGCGTGTTTCCCCTGTATTTTAGAAATGTTTTAAAATTTTTGAGAAATTCTGTATGTGTTTCAATTTAGTCCCGACTCGGTTTATAAGCATGCTTAGGGTCTTGATGACTTATTTTAGGGACACTATGACTGTTAATGATGAATGTAATGTATGAAATGCTATGTAAGTTTTTGATCTGTCTGATAATGCTCCTAACCCTAATCTGGCGTCAGTTACGGGTTAGGGGTGTTACATTTGGTTGGTATCAGAGCTACGACTTAGCCGATTCTTGGACAACGTAACGTGTCAGAGTCTAGCTATACATGTCATATATCTGAATTGTGATAGTGTGATGAATCCTAACGTACAAAATGTGATTTTCGTATAATAATGGATCCCGAAAGAGCCGTAGCTGATGAAGTAGAAAGCAATGCGCCTGCTCCCGCGCAAGGGACAGCGCCCTCTGATTCGAGACCGGCTATGAGCAATCAAGAGGGAGAAGCTAAACAAGCTTTCTTCTAGTTGATGAATGAGTGGTTCACTCAATTTGTGAGAAATAACCAAACTGTTTTGCAACCTCCGCCCCTAGTTAATCTCCCTCAGACATCTGCTATGCTTTCGACTATGAATCTGAATCTGATGAACATGCCTCCGGTTGACAAAATTCGTAAGTATGAGGCTGCAGAGTTCGGGGCTGTTAATGATGATAATACCGAGAAAGTTGATTCTGAAGCTTGTAATAAAAGAAAAAGATCGATGAGTGATTTTTCTCAACTTTTGACGAAGAAATATAGAGATGCAAGCAATAGATTAAATGTTTCAATCGGACATAGTAATAGAGATCGTGTGAGACCAAATGTTGGTGTGAGAACTCAAGCTCTAATTGAATCAAATGATGGGAGTACTAGAAGCAGCAAACCTAAGTGCGGGCAATGTGGAAAACGACATGTGGGAAAATGTTGGGGCAAGTACAACAATAGTGTTTGTTATAAATGTGGATCATGAAATCACTTCATTCGAGATTGCCCAAAGATGGCGAGTGTTAAAAATGTCAGATCTGAGCAACTCAAGTGTAAGCATTGTGGTAAAAGAAATTGGGGGAATTGTAGATTTAATAATCAAGCTTGCTTTAGATGTGGATCGTTAGATCATTTTATTCGAGACTGTCCAAAGTCTGTTGAACAAGAGACTACTCAGGATACGAGATTAGATAACGCCCTAGAGAGAGATAGACCTTCCCGAAATACAAGAAATGTCAGTAATAGTCAGAGTTCTACGAGGGATACTGTTGCAAAATCTGAATTTAGAGAGACAGCTAGAGCGTATGCTACTCGAGCTTGTGAGGAAACCTCATCTTCAGATAATATTACGGTATGTTTACTCTTTATGATACTTGTGATTGTATTGATAAACGCTGGCTCTATTCATTTGTGTATCTATATGCATGAATTTAGTATTCAGTAAGACTTTGCCTGTAGAGTCTACTGAGTTTATTATAAAAGTATCGAACCCTTTAGGTAAAAGTATTCTGGTTGACAAAGTATGCAAGAGCTATCCGTTAATATTTCAAGATATCTGTTTCCCTGTTGATCTGATGCTTTTTCCATTTGATGAGTTTAATATCATTCTGAGTACGGATCGGTTAACATTGCGTGATGCTATTTTAAACTGAAAACAGAAGACTATTGATTCGAGATGTCTGAATGATGATATTTCACTGGTTGAATCTAATGATTTGAATGGATTGTCTACCATGATATTGATGTTGAAGTTCAGAGCTATGTGAAAATAGGATATGAGGTATATTTTGCTTATGTGATAGATTCAAAAGTGTATGAAAAGAAAATTTAATCAGTGCCAGTTGTTTGTGAGTTCACTGACGTATTCCCTGAAGAATTGTCGGGTTTGCCTTCGATACGTAAATTTGAATTTAGTATTGAGTTATTGCTTGGTACTACAACTATTTCGATAGCTCCGTATAGAATGGCACCAATAGAGTTGAAAGAATTAAAGTCACAGTTGCAAGAGTTGACGGATAGAGGATTCACTAGGCCGAGTTTCTCACATTGGGCTACTCCTGTTCTATTTGTGAAAAAGAAAGATGGTACGATAAGAATGTGCATCGATTACTGCCAGTTGAATAAAGTGACAATAAAGAATAAATATCCCTTACCCCGCATAGATGATTTATTTGATCAGTTAAAAGGAGCTACTGTGTTTTCCAAGATTGACTTGAGATCGGGATACTATTAGTTGAGAGTGAAAGATTCAGATATTCCAAAGACTACTTTCAGAACGAGGTATGGGCATTAAAAATCTTTAGTTATGCCATTTGGACTAACCAATGCTCCTGCTATTTTTATGGATCTGATGAACAGAATTTTCAGACCATACCTAGATCGATTTGTTGTTGTATTCATTGATAAAATTTTGATTTATTCGCATGATGAGGCTGAACATGCTGAGCATTTGAGAGTTGTGTTGCAAACTCTGAGAGAAAAGAAATTGTATACGAAATTCAGCAAATGTGAATTCTGGTTGCACGTGGTTAGCTTTGTAGGACATATTGTGTCAGCTTCTGGAATCTGAGTGGATCTGAGTAAGATTTCTGCCATGTTGAATTGGAAACCTCCGAAGAACACATCTGAAGTTCGCAGTTTTCTAGTTTTAGCTGGTTATTACTGCAGATTTGTAAAAGGCTTTTCGACTATAGCTACTGCGTTGATTAGATTTCTTCAGAAAGATGTCATATTTGAATGGTCAGATATATGTCAGAAAAGTTTTGATCAGTTGAAAATTCTGTTAACAGAAGCTCCAGTGTTAGTACAGCCGGAATAGGGTAAAGAATTTGTTGTATATAGTGATGCTTCGTTAAACTGTCTGGGATGTGTTTTGAGGTAGGAAGGCAAAGTTGTAGCATATGCTTTGAGACAGTTGAAGCCTCATGAAAAGAACTATCCGACGCATGACCTTGAGTTAGCTACGATTGTGCTTGCGCTAAAGATTTGGCGTCATTATATGTACGGTGAGAAATGTCACGTGTTTTCAGATCATAAAAGTCTAAAATATCTGATGACTCAGAAAGATTTGAACCTGTGCCAAAGAAGATGGTTAGAGCTGTTAAAAGATTATGAGCTCGTGATAGATTATCATCTGGGTAAAGCTAATGTTGCTACAGATGGTCAGTCTGAACGAATTATTCAGATTTTGTAAGACATGTTAAGGTACAGTATACTTGAGTTTCATGGTTCGTGGGAACAGTATCTGCTATTGATCAAATTTACGTATAATAATAGTTTTGGACGAGCATCAAAATGGCACCATATGAAGCCTTGTATGGATGTAAATGTCGTACACCTCTGTATTGGACCGAGCTCAGTGAAAATAAGCTACATGGAGTTGATTTAATAGAAGATTCAAAACAGAAAGTGAAACTGATCCGAGATTATTTGAAAGCAGCATCTGATCGTCAAAAGGCTTATTCAGATTTGAAACGAAAAGATATAGAATCTAAAATTGGCGACAAAGTATTCCTGAAAGTGTCTCCAGGAAGAAAGTGCTTTGATTCGAACGTAAAGGCATATTGAGTCCAAGATTCATCGAACCCATATGAGATCGTTGAACGTGTAGGGCCTGTTGCATAGAGATTAAAGTTGTCATCTGAGTTAGAAAAGATTCAAAATGTATTTCATGTCTCAATGTTCCGTCGATATCGATTCGATCTGTCATTTGTGTTTGCCCTATTTGAAATTGAAATCCGATCTAATAGGACATAAGAAGAGGAATCAATCTGTATTTTAGCTCGTGAAGTGAAAGAGTTGAGAAACAAGAAAATTCCGTTAGTAAAAATATTGTGGAACCGACATGGAATTCAAGAGGCTACTTGGAAGCCTAAAGATTCAGTGAGACAACAATATTCGAACCTATTCAACGGTAAGATTTTCGGGGATGAAAATCCCTAGGGGGAGAATTGTAACAGTCCGGTTTACACCCTAGTCGGAACAGTGGTTTTGGGACCACAAATTCGAGTCTAAATAATATTTTAATATTATTTTCTGTGCCTATGATATGTGAATAACTGTGTGTGAAAATTCTGTGAATGAATTTGTCCATCTGTGTGCTTAATTGACAAAAAGGACTAAATCGCATAAAGTTTAAAAGTGGATTTCTAATTAATTAGTGCTTTATTGATGTGGCTTTTGAATTTGAGGGATTTATGTAGCAATTTAACCACTATTATTGTTAGTGGATGATATTAAATGTAGTTATATACATATTATATATGTGTATAAGTTTATAATATATGTTATAATATATATATTATAAAGAAAACAAAAACAAGCCATATTTATTTATTCTTCCACCGAATACACAAAAGAAAAGAAAAGAGAAAGAAGCTTGGTAGTCGGCCTTTGTAAGCTCTAATTTAGGTATGATTTTGTTTTGGTTTTTGATAATTTCTATGTTTTTGTAATCGATGTTTCTTCTACTATCAAGCCCATGTCTCAATTTTGTGAATTGATGATGTTTGTGAGTTATGCCATTGTCGATATGTTGAGCTTTGTGATGTTTAGGGTGTTAAATGAAAGATAGGAGCTAGATGAACATACTTTGTTCTTGAATTTTTGATGAATTTAGCTAAATAAGGCTAAATTGAGAAAATGGCAAATTGAGGGAGTAATTTGTGATTTTGATGAAAAATGTGGGCTTATATGTGATGTATATGTATTCGACTAAATATGTGTATATGTGGATTTTGTGAATTTGATGTTTTGAGAAAAATAGACTAAATTGATAAAGTGTGCAAATATGAGGGTTAATTTGTAAATAGCCCTAAATGTGTGTCCATGGATTGAATTGTATGAATTAGTGAATAAAGGGGTTAATTCTGAATATGTTTAGTTCAAGAACCGAGGAAAACAGACTTAGATCGCGGGAAAGTGAAAGTAAACGAGTAGTCGTTTCCATTCCAATAAACCGAATCCGAGGTAAGTCATTATGCAAATAAATGTGTTTTTATTGAAATATGTATGTTCATGTGATTAATGATAACAATGAATGTTTATGAGATGATGTGTATATGAAGTTCGAAATAAGGTCGAAATAATGACAATGTCCGAAAAGTTCCGTACAAATCTAGGGATAGATATGATTAACTATGTTTTGACATGGGTATCTGTTCTGATTACGTGTAAGACCCTATCTAGGACAGTGGCATCAATATCCGATTACGTGTAAGACCCTGTCTAGGACAGTGGCATCAATATCCGATTAAGTGTAAGACCCTGTCTAGGACAGTGACATCAGTATCCGATTACGTGTAAGACCCTGTCTAGGACAGTGGCATCAATATCTGATTATGTGTAACAGTGGCATCAATATCTGATTACGTGTAAGACCCTGCCTAGAACAGTGGCATTAATATCTGATTACGTGTAAGACCCTGTCTAGGACAATGGCATCAATATCCGATTACGTGTAAGACCCTGTCTTAGAACAGTGGCATCAATATTCGATTACGTGTAAGACCCTGTCTAGGACAGTGGCATCAATATCCGATTATGTGTAAGACCTTGTCTAGGACAGTGGCATCAATATCTGATTACGAGTAAGACCATGTCTAGGACAGTGGCATCAATATCCGATTACGTGTAAGACCCTGTCTGGGACAGTGGCATCGACATCTGACTACATGTAAGACCACGTCTGGGATGTTGGCATTGTACGACTATTCTGAGCTTTCTGAATATTCTATTAGATTTCAAATAGTTCAACATATAAATCCAAGAAACAAACGATTATGTGAACTGTACTTGTTTCAGGTGCATTTAAAAGATACACTATGTGTGAATGAAAGGTAAGTGCCTATATGGTCTTACTACGATAAATATGTGCATTGAAAGGATGAGATAATATGTATAAATATGTATGAATGAGCCATATGTAAATGTGATATAAGAATGGATAAGCCATGATCTAACAAGTATATAATGATAGGCAAGTTTGTATGATGAATGGTTAAATAAAAGTGCCAAGAAAAATTATGGCTATGCAATTGAGCTATTAGTGATTTCATATTGATTATATGTCTTGAATGCTTTAATATTAAGTTTGCTTGTATATTGACTTACTAAGCTTTTGGAAAGCTTACTCTGTGTGTGTTTAATCTGTTTTATAGGTCGCAAAAGCTATTGAAGGCTCTGGACCATCACTGATCGTCATCACACGATTAAACTCTTTTTGGTACTCTTTGGAAATGTATATAGCTAGATATGGCATGTATAGTCTAGTTTTGGATAAGTCGATGTATATACTTAGTCATGAGATATGACTATTTTGGTTCATATTATGCCTTGATGAATGTGATATATGATGCATATATTGGTTAGATTGAAGTTTTTGATATGGTCAAGTTTTGAGTAAGCACATGAATGAATTATGCTTGTGTTGATATGAGTTTAGGTCTTTGAAATGGTCATGGTAGGAATTGGTATTGAATGCATGGTTGGAATGATTATTTTGGTATGTTTTGATGGTTATATGTGCATGAGATATCTTCTTAAATATGGCTTGTAGGTTTGACCCTTATGAGTGGCATTTTGGCCTTGTAAATGGCCTATAATGTCACACGGTTGTGGCACACGGGCGTGCCTAACGATCGTGGATGAATTGTAGGATGCAGTTTAGTATCACACGGCCTCGAACGGGCGTGTCATCTGGCCGTGGTGTGCAAGTTAGTAGCTAGCTAAGAGCACACGGCCGTGGCACACGGGCATGCTTGGTGGCCGTGGTTGGGAAGTCAGTATAGGACCACGGTCAGGATACACGAGCGTGTCTATTGGCCGTGCGGATCAAGTCAGTATATAGACACGGATGGACACACGGGGGTGTCTAGAAGCCGTGTAGTGCACACGGTTCTCTCCCACGGGCGTGTCTCCCCTGTATTTTAGAAAAGTTTTTAAATTTTTGAGAAATTTTATATGTGTTTCAATTTAGTCCCGACTCGGTTTATAAGCATGCTTAGGGTCTTGATGACTCATTTTAGGGACACTATGATTGTTAATGATGAATGTAATGTATGAAATGCTATGTGAGTTTTCGATCTGTTCGGTAATGCTTCTAACCCTAATTCAATGTCGATTACGGGTTAGGGGTGTTACATTCCCACTCTTTTCAACATCTGGAAAAGTCCCGGATCTATAAACTATGCTTGATTTAGAACTAATTTCATGCAAATGGCAGTCAATTCAAGTTTATCAGCTGAGTCTACTAGTATCTCTTTATTTTGCTCTGGGAAATCCTGAATCGACAAACACTCTTCAACTAAGTCAGCCATAATTACCATTGTCCTTATTGGTTGGTCTGTGTTATATTGTTCTTGTGTTCTAGCCTTAGTGGAAAAACCTAAGATTTTTGGTTCAATGAGTTCCATGCAAATCTGATTCTTCGATTCACTGACCATTTCCTCCACTAGCTCCATATCTTCTCTTTTCAAAGTTCCGTTCAATTTCACTGAATATTCTTCTCTCTACTGAAGTGGATAATAATTTGAAAGTTCTCCTTCTTCGGAAGCGTCTATGATAACATTATCCACTCTGTTCAATTTTGGACGTACCACCTCTTGGTACCTTTCTGATGGCATATCATCGTGGTCATTATCATTTTGGGGAAAAACTGGGGTTTCTCCTTGGAGTTAACTTAATTCAAGCATTAGTGACCGTTGATTCTCCTGTATCTCCCAATCTTCATAAACTCCTTCTTCATAAATATCTTCCTTATAATTGAAGTATTCATCGGACCACATATAATAAAAGTCATACATGACTTTGTGCTGACTGGCTCTTTTTTTCATTGTGCCTAAAATTCCTAAAAAAAAGTGTTAGACGTGTTAATTAACAAAATAAACTGAAAGCTGTAACTATAACCTGCAAATATCCTAATTATTCTTTTAAAGTGTAAAAATTAAAATCAATCTAGTGGCGTTGCCTCCCCAGCAACGGCGCCAACAACTTGATCGTCTTCGGACGTACTAACGTCCAGAGTGTGAATACTGCAATAAGATATAGAATGACAAGGCGGTATCCGTAAGTATACGGGTTGAGTTATAATATAGTTTTACAAAAAATTAGGTGAGTACTCTAAGGATCGTACCCAAGGAAGGCGACTACTAGATCAATTCTAACCTAAACACTAAAAGATCTAATTAGTACGTTAAATAAATTATAGTACGAGAACATAAAAGAAAGGTTTTTAAAGTTTTTAGAATAATAAAATAACATAAAATAAATAAAATTCTGGAGATAAAAGACTAAAGTAAGCTAAATCTCGATTATGGGTGATTAGCTCGCTTCGGTAATCCCCATCAATTGTTGCTTCAGGTTCCTCATTAATCAACTAGTCGTTTCCCTAGCAGGATCTTCCAACCTTCCACTAACATAATGAGTCCATAATAACTACTTATCTTCCGACCTCACAGTTTAGACTAGCTTGGGGTGAAGGTGTTCACGAATGGGAAATACTAATTCTAGGTTAATTCTCACCCTAATGACTTCCTGCGGTTGTCAGACCCAGCATTTGTTTCGCACTATTCCTTTTCCAAATAGTTGATTCGTTGAATAACCCTATAAAACAATTAGTGGATTATACCTCTACTCACTAATCCCTCATAGAGGGATTAGTTCCTCATGGCTTTCATAGAAAATATGAAACTGATATAAAGAGAAAACATGCTAATTAATCAATAAGATAAAGTAAATGAAAGAGCCTAATTTTATTATATTGAAATTAAGCACCAATCCACTAAGTTTGAATGCTTCCACAATTCAGATCTCTTGAATCAACAAGAACAAATAAAAGAAATCTAAAACCTAAGAATGAACGAAAACAAAACTACATTTTATTGAGAGAATCTAGGCTAATGGAATGATGTCCATAACAGGTGTCAAATCAGTCTATTTATTGCCTTCATGTGGTCATCGTACTTAACCATAGGTTAGCTTACGTTTCCAAGCTTAAAGTTTGATTGTGCAGACCAAAATGCCTCTATTTCGTGTTTTGCTTTTCATTACAAAGTCAATGTCACGACACACTAGGACCTCTGTCACAACATAGCAATCAGTATACTCCTCTACAGTGATCTTCAAGGGTATGTCGCAACACCCTCAGTCTGTGTCACGACATCAAAGGCAAACTTGAGTTTTCTCCATTTTGTTCCCTATTTTGAAACACCGAGTTATTTGTGTTGTGGCATAGCGACCAATATTCGTTTAATACACCTTCTAATGGTCTCCTGCACACTCACAAAGCGCGTTAGCTCACCCTTGAGCCTCATTCAGCCCCTAAGGTCAATAAAAGGCTCAATTTGCACATTTTATTAGATGTAAATAAAACTAAGAAAACTTAACTAAGATACTTGTATTCAACCTCCTTAAAAGCAAAAACTAGTTTAATTTACTACACCGAATTACGAAAGATCAATGACTTCGTGACATAATGAGTTTATAATTAATAGGAAAAAAGTCGGAACTTAATTATAAATCATTTAAGCCTCAACTACATGTACAATTGGTCCCTCCACTAACTTGTAATGAATTGCATGTTTGAATAGAAATGAAAAGAATGAATAGAAAAAGAGAAACGTGAAACATTCAGGAACAATTATGGTTTTCTCTGAAATGGAGAAATGGAACCATTTGGAAATGAATATAGTTTTTGAAAAATGGAAATGGAAATGAAAATGAAAATTTACAATCTTATATGGATTGCTTAAAAATGATGGAATAATGAGTTTATGTTTTTGACTGTTTTCGAGCCCAAAAATGAAAAAAAAACCATTCTGTCATAAAGAAAATGTTGAATTTTGACATATTGAACGAATGTTCTAGAAATTTTACTGAGGGCAAAATCATCAAAATTTTACCGAGAGTAAAATTGTCAAAAATTTACTAGGGTAAAATTGCGATGAGAACATTATTTAATATGTAAATATTAAAGTTTATTTAGGGAAATACAAAAACTAAATCAGGGTGTATCATGTTATAGAGTACTAGATCAAAAAGGCCTAGGAAGTACTCATAATTGGACCCGATGTGAGAAAGGCCCAAAACCCCACATATAACATAAAGGGGGCAGCAACCCTAGAATAAATACAATGGTGAATCGTTGTAAACTCTAAATTGTATAGGGTTTTTCTAGTCAATTTTACCACCTTTTCACTTTAAAATTACATTAATCCCTAGCATTTGTTAATGAATTTAGTGAATTTTGCTTAAATCTCAATCATGGACATGAATTTTGGAAATATGCAAATTTGTGCCTTATTATATGAATTTTGTGCATAAATTAAATCATTTTCATGTTATTTATTAATGTGTTATGTTTTAATAATGCAATGGGACCATGAGATGAAATATTATGAAGCTCAGTACAATTCTTGCATGGACATGAACAAATCCACTTTACTTGGACGGTAAAACCATGCAAAATTGGGTCATAAGGATGTTAACTTGACCCAATTAAAGTGAGGCTACAAGGTAGACATGTTTGGTTATTTATTGGGTCATAAAACCAACCAACAATGGGGTGTCAAGCCTAAGTTCGGCACAAGCCTGTGGCTGCCCAAAAATCAGGTTTGGGACAATTATTTGGAGGTCCTTACACTTTGAAAATCATTAAAAATTAGCACATGAAGATTGCTCAAGAAGTCGTCCACCCCATGGCTAAATTTAGTATGATTCCATGCTTAAATCAAGCAACCAACTCACCCTTATTTCTACTTGTTATGATCGGCCATTGATGGGAGAGAACCAATGGATCTTTGACGTCATTTTTAGTAAATTCAACCACCAACCTCATGTATAAATACCACACTTCTCCCACCTCTTCATTCATCCCTTAATCCCTAAAATCATCCATAATTCCTTCATTCATTACTCATCCATTCATTTTTTTTTTCATTCTCTCATTTTCTTCTTTCTTTCCACTCCTAGCATGTAACAGCCCGTTTTTCAGTGGTGTCGAAAATAGTAGTTTTGGGACCACCAAATTCGATGAGTAAGTTCTTAAATATTAAATAATAATATTTACAATTCAAATGTGATTTTCAAATGTTTTTAATTTGATAGTTTATGTTATATAATCGATTTATAAAGTTCAAGTGGTAAAACCCTAAGGTCAAGTGGTTTTAGAAAATGAGGAATCGGGACCTCATTTCTATAAACCAAGCCTTAAATATTTTTATAAATATTTATGAAATGTTATTAAGGTGGTATTAAATTTTTGTTGAAAAATTTTAATGTTTCGATAGTTAATTAAGCGAAAAGGACTAAATCGTAAAAGTTGAAAAAGCCAATCACTATTAGTTTAAATATGCTAATTGATTAAAGAATCATAATTGGATGGCCTTAATGGGTAAAATATACATTCTTAAGATGGTGGACGGTTTAATTTTTAACTTCCTTCAATTTTATGTATGTTTTATACATTATTTTTAATATTAAAATAATATAGTAATGTTAAAATAATAAAACATAAAGTTTTCTTCTTCATTTTGGTTGTTCACCACCGAATTCACCATGGGAAAAACTTCAAGCTTTGGTTCTTTTTCGGATGATGCATGGTAAGCCATTTTTCATCCATTTCTTTTAATTTTTATGTTTTTGAATTCGTTACAAATAGGTCCAGCTAACTTGTACCTTCGATTTTGAAACTGTTAAAGATTTTGAATGTTTTCATTGATGAACCTTGTGATTTTAGGTGTTAAATGATGAATTTGAGATATTAGTTGTTATTTAAAAGAATTTTATTAAGTGATTTTTCGTGAATTTTCTTATTAGGGACTAAATTGTTAAAATGGTAAAAATGCAAGTATTTAATGTGAAATTGTTGCATGAATTGGATTTTTTTTTGGACACCATGAGCATTTGGCTAGGCTCAATTTTGAGTAAAAATGGTTAATTTTCATGTTTTGGGCTTAGGGACTAAATTGAATAAAAGTAAAACTTTAGGGACTATTTTGTAAAAAAGTAAAAATGACAAAATTGCATAAAATATATTATTTTACTGTATAAATTAATAAATTGAATGAAATTATTAATTTAGATCAAGATTGGGTAGAAAATCGAGGAAAATAGAAAATTACCAAAATGCCCCTAACCTTTGGTATTTCTGCAATTTAACTAGGTAAGTTCGTATGAACTATACTATGTGTATTGTTGATTAAATTGAATGGTATTATATGAATTTTATTGAAACTGAATCGATATATATATATATGTTATTATACAATTTATCCTGTAATGAAATGAAGGAAATTCAATGACATACCCATTTGAACCTTAGGAATATATAGGATACAAATGACATGTCATTAGGGTTACCGTGTTTTGGGTGCTGGTCTTGAATGTCCTACTGGTGGCTGAGTTTTCGGTATGTGTTGCGGTTACTTGACAACTTATGTGAGCAACACCATGTAGCTATGTTCCGACTAACAGCTTGTGTGAGCAGACCCAGGTTACCATGTTTCATGTGCTAGTCTTGAATGTCTTACCAATGGCTGAGGTCTGGCATTAGTTGCAGATACTTGACAACTTGTGTGAGCAGCATCGTGTAACTTATATTTTGACCAACAGCTTGTGTGAGCAGACCCATTTTACAGCTCATGTGAGCTACAACTATATGTTTAGCACACTTTGTGTGAGCTTCCCGTGTATCCGGTATTATTCTAAATGGTTCTATAACACCCCTAACCCGTATCCGTTGCTGGAACAGGATTACAGAGCGTTACCAAAACATTTAAAAACATTTTCAGATAAATCATGTCAATCACTATTTATTAATCGAGATCATTTGTAATGTACCTTAATTGGACTCTCGAGGCCCAATACGAGTGTTAGAATCGATTCGGGACTTAATTGAAAACTCTAATAATTTTTCATGACATTTCAAAAAAATTCCAAGGTGCATGGCTCACACGCTCATGTGGTCCAAGGGACACACCCGTGTGACTCTTAGACATACTCGTGCCTCAGGCTGTGTCCGATTTAGGTTGCTCTCTGACTTACACCACACGACCATACCACACGCCCATGTGCTAGGCCATGTGGTTATTTAATTAAATTCAAATTAGGTGCAGGTTTCACACCACCAAGACACACGCCCGTGTTCTAGGCCGTGTGGCACACACGGCTGAGACATGCGCTCATGTCTCTGCCCTTGTGCTCAATTCTGAGCATTTTGTTTCTCAAAATTAAGGTGCAGGGGACACACACCCTAACCATCTGCCCGTGTTACCAGGTCGTATGTCACACAAGGTCTAGACACACGCCCATGTGGAGAAAATAAAACCATTCGTAGCTTCATTTCTCACCCAAAATCACACTGTAACACCCCTAACCCGTATCTGTCGTCGGACTAGGGTTAAAGGCATTACCGGACAGATCAGAAACTATTTACAAATCCATGCCATATCTAGCTATTTACAAATCCAAAATATACCAAACACAAGTTGATAAGTGTGATGACAATCCTCGACGGTCTCGAGCCTTCAGTAGCTTTAACGACCTATAAAACAGAGAAAACACACACACAGAGTAAGCTTTTCAAAAGCTTAGTAAGTCAATATACAAACAAACCTAGCACGAATTGCACATAACCGGATTAACAAGATGACCAATATGATTCTCATGACAAAAATCACCTCATTCTTTCTTGAGCTCATATGCTTAGCCATAACTTACCATATTTCCAATTCACATACCATATATACATATAGTTCATGTAGTCAAGACTTTACATATCGTATCATCAATTCCATATACAAAACATCATAATATGCTCACATAGATACTTATCTTATATACACAATTAGTATATAAGCAACGTACCTGAAACAGATATTCATTCACTTAATTTATCAAAGCTCGGATTTGAAATTCGTATCATAGACTTGCCCGTTGAACCGTAAGGAATCTAGTAGGATACTTAGAAAGTTCGGAATAGTCGTACAATGCCAACGTCCCATACGAGGTCTTATATGCACTCTGATATCGATGCCACTGTCCCAGACAGGGTCTTACACAAATCAATACGATGCTGATGTCCCAAACATGGTCATACACGCAAGAATCATAACGATGCCAACGTCCCAGACATGGTCTTACATGATAAAACAGAACAGATACCTATGTCATGACATAGCTAATCCTATCTATTCTTAGGTTCGTACGGGACTTATCGGGCATTGTCGCTATATCGACCCTAACTCGCAATTCATATGCACAACCTCTCATAAGCATTCATTATCAACATTAGTCATATGAACAATTACAAATTCATACATATACGTTTATTTGCATAGTGACTTACCTCGGATCGATCTATCGAAATGGAAACGGGTACTCGGTTACTTTCGCTTTCCCGCGATCTAAGTCTGTTTTCCTCGGTTCTTGATCTAAACATATTCAGAATTAACTCTTTTATTCACTAATTCATTTAGTTCAATCGAAGGACACATTTTTAGGGCTATTTGCAAATTAACCCTCATATTTGCACAATTTATCAATTTAGTCCATTTTTCTCAAAACATCAAATTCACAAAATCAACCCACACTCATGCTTAGCCGAATGTACATATATATCATACAAGCCCATATTTTCCATCAAATTAGCAATTTAGTCCCTCAATTTTCTATTTTCACAATTAGCCCTATTTAGCTAAATTCATCAAAACTTCAAGAATAAAATATGTTCATCTAGCTCAAATCTTTCATTTAACAACTAAACTCATCTCAAAACTCAATATATCAACAATGGCATCTCACACAAACATCATCAATTCATCAAATTGAGACATGGGCTTGATAATAGACAAAGCAACGCTTACAAAGACGTAGAAATTATCAAAAATAGATCAAAAACTAACCTTGAATTCAAGCTTGAAACCAACCAAACCCTTAAGCTTTTATTCTTTCTTTTTCTTTAAACATTCGGCCAAAAGATGATAAAAACAAAGCCATTTTCTTTTGTTTTCTTTTTATTGATATAATATAATAACTTAATAAATAAATATAATATAACTTTTAACTTATAGTGTAACATCCTGGAAAGGGCCTATGCATTTTCGGTTTAATTGTATGAAGTGACATGTTTTATGTACTAGGAATAAATTTCGAACATTTTTAGAATCCCGGAAATGAATGGAAATGATGTGGAAATGAACATTTTTGGAAACCTGAAAATGTATGAAAATGTTAAGTTTAAAAATGGAAAGTGAACATTTTTGGAAACTAGGAAATGGATGGAAATGATTTGGAAATGATTCAAAATAGGAAAGTACACATTTCTGGAAACTTGGAAATGTAAGGAAATGTCAAGTTTACAGAGCCGAACGAAAATTTTTGGAAACTTAGAAATGACTTAGAAATGTTGAGTTTTAAAGTTTAAAAGAGGAAATTAAGGCAAGGTGGCCTTAAAAGAAAAAGTTTGTGAAATTTGACACACAAACAGGCTTGGAAAAGTGGCCTGGAGATGCCACTTAGGGCCTTTGGAAATGGCGCCACATACAGGAGTATTGGGCCAAGGTTCGAGCTGTAGGGGAAGCAAAATAAAAGTTTTATTTTGCAGCAGAGATTAGCAGCAAGGGACGACACAAGGTTATAATTTAGGAGCTTTTATTATTTTATTTTTAAGAGATAAATAGTGGATAAATAAGGGATAAATAATGGATTTATTTTAGATTATTTTCAAGAGATAAATGAGGAATTATTCTTTAATTAGGAAAATAAGGGAGAAGTGATGGCCAAGTAAGGGACTTTGAGTTTAATAATTTCGGCTAAGTAAGGATAGTTGCTGAATTATCTTTTATTTTAGGAGATAATTAAAGAGATAAAGCTATCAAAATAGAAGAGTGGTGGCCAAGTAAGGGACTCTAGCCTAGTAAATTCGGCTATAAAAGGAAAAGTGAGGCCATTCAGCATTATTTACTCTTCCTTGATAACCTCTGCCGAATTTTCTCTGTAACCCCTATTCTTTTCTTCTTCATTCCTCTCCTCTCAATATTCCAAAAGCCGAAAGCTTGCTAAGATCAAGGCCATAGCCGAATAGTTTGAGACTTCAAGCAAAGGAACTGTCGAAATCTAAAGTAAGGGTAAGATCTCATTCGGTTTCATCCTTTTTCTTTTTAAGATTTACCGAAATCTAGGACTAATCCCATTAGAAACTTGTTTGACGAAATTTGGAAGGATCTTCCGGGATTTACTAAGGGTCGACTACAAGGAAGGAGAAGTTCTTTTCCCGAAGGTACAACATAGGTCGCGTGTTCCCTAGTTATTCAGTGAGATTCGGGATTTAAAATCCACAAGGTAAGTGTCTATAGCATTCGGCCAAGGCTTATTTTGGTAAGAAGATCTATTTCTTATTTCGTTTAAAAGGCCGAAACTAACCCCTGATGAGATTTAGTGCTTGGCCGAATACAAGGAGGAGCATAGCATAGATTTCGGGATTTGAATAAAAGAGAAATCGGCAACAAGGTAAGTTTTAGTGTACTAATCCTACTAGGATTTGTATTTATGGCGGAATGGCTCTTTACTAAATATTAAATGATTGATTAAATGTAGAGATTTAAGATCTAAAGCTTTAGATCGGATTTTCGGGATTTGGATTGAAAGCATTAAGCGAATCAGGTGTGTACCCTACACTAAAATCCTAATCGATTTAAGGTTATGTTTTAATATATATGTGTTAAGCATACCAGGTGTGTACCCCACACTACTTTATAATATGTATCATGGCTATGTGTATTAATATATGTGATAATAAGAATATGAAAGTGGCTAAGGTACCATGTTATAGTACAAAGTACTCAGGTACGTTTCCTACTCCTACCAGGAATATGAAAAATGTTATTAGTAACATGAGAATATGATAAGAATGTGAACTCTGGCATATTTATGCATATTGTTATTATATGGGGCATATGGGTTTGTTTGAAAGGGGAAGTGAATGTGGTGACCTAAGACCACGAACACGGTGACTTAAGACCGTGATATCTGAAAAGTGGTGACCTAAGACCACGATGAATCAAAAGTGGTGACCTAAGACCACGGTATGCACGTGACCTAAGACCGCAAATTTGGAGTGTAGCGGAAGGAGGGTCGACTTAGTAGTCCCCACGATGTGACTGGCAGGTACGGGGGTGTGTAGCGGATGGACAATTAGGTTTGGGTTTGGGAATGCATCATTAATTTTATATTTTGATATGAATGTGTATTATTTATTATGCCTGAATCTATTTGGACTTAGTGTTTGTGTACAAATTGAGTCTACTGACTCACCCCGCTGTGGGAACATTTTTCAGGTGACGAACAGTGATGGACCAGGTCGGCAGAAGCTTAGGGGTGGCCATGCTCATCAAGGAATTTGTTTTATGTGGACTATTTATTTTAAGTACTTGAATTTAATTTGGGTTTTATTTTGATGTAATAAGGCTATAGTGAACTATTTTATTTTATTTTACTGTTAAACTATTATGTTACGAAAATTTTATGAATTAAAGACTAAGTAAATTTATTTTAAAATAAACTCTAAATGTTTTTCTACCAAAATAAATGGTTTCCAATCTAAGTTAAACTTGTTTTCAACTCCAGCCCAACCCAAAAATAATTTTTCTTACAAAACCCAGATTTTCCAAAGTAACAAGAGAATTTGAAACGGTTTACACCGGGGAACATACCAGATCCGATCAAGGCTCGTGGGCCGGGTTTGGGGTGTTTCAGTTTGGTATCAGAGCCCAGTTTTAAACTCTCAGCCTGTGGGCCAAGTCCCAAAACATTTTCGAATCGAGCCTAAATAAGTTTTATGAAAATATTTTATGAACTAAACAGGTTTTGGCATGGCACCCAAGTCTCCGACCCGAAGTCCACCAGGTATGTACTTCGATCTCTTGTGTGATTTATATTATGATTTGTAGAAGGGTAGAAATGGAATGGAACGTAGATTAGTGAACTAGAATCTATTGAACCGTAGGACTAGTCTACTCAAACACAAGTGCATAAGACTTAAGGACCATTAAACAAACATGTGGTTAAGTCGCCGAGTTAGGGTGTGGCAACCATTGTGCGCATGTCTAGGATTGGATCCGGAAGAGCTTGGTACTTAATCAGTCCTAGTGACTCACCTCCTCTTCGTAGGAATCCTACCTGGTGCGTAGCTTCGGTTCGCCCTAACCAAGAGGACTTAGTCACGGGCTAAATTCAATAACTAAAACCCGAAAGGGAACTAGCCGTGTTTTTACAAAAACTCTAGTTTCAAAACTCTTAAAAAAATTACCTTTTTAATTTGTGAGAATTATTTTTACAAAATTTTTCTGAAAAATTTTCGATTTATAAAATTACAAAAATACCCCTAGTGGTAAAATTACAAAAATGCCTCAGTTTATGAAATTTCCAACATACCCACCGTTCTTATTCAAAATTTCATTACTCTATAAAATGTTCAAAAACCCTAATTTACAAAATATCAAAGTACCTTGATTTTGGAAAAATTTACAAAATTGCCCTTAACTTACAAAATTACCAAAACGACCCTAATTTCCAAAAGTTTTGCAACATCATCGTTTTAGAAGATAAATTCTTAAAAGACAACCCCCCAAGTTTTGCAAATTTTGAAATACCCCTAATTTATTAAACTTTACAAATTTACCCTGGTTTGTAAAAAAAATTATCGAAATACCCCTGGAATTTCAAAATTACTGAAAGGCCCCGGGATTTCAAAATTACCAAAATACCCTTATTGACAAAATCACCAAGGAACCTTATTTTGAAAAATTACGAAAATACCCTTGTAGGACAAATTACGAAAATACCCCTGGGTAGTGGAAAAACAACAACAATGAAAACTACAACATTTCTCTGAATGAACGAAAGTTCATAATTGGTTGATGAACGTGACTTTTTGAATAGTGAAATTGAGCTGAGAACTTTGTTTGATCGAAAGAACCACTTTTAAACATCTCTTTTCATAAAACTGTTCGTGGTTAATCAGTGAAACAAAAGTACTAATGTATAAAACTCTTAAACCAGATTAAATCGCGACGTTAGAAAATGAGTTCTAAGGGACGTGAACTTAGAGAATGAGCCTAGAAAGTATGATAACTCTATTAAGATCAGAGTGCGCAGCAGTAGCGCAGTGGATGTATGATCGTTCGTTAGTAAGTAATTTCGAGGACGAAATTATTTTTAAGGAGGGTAAAATTGTAACATCCTGGAAAGGGCCTATGCATTTTCGGTTTAATTGTACGAAGTGACATGTTTCATGTACTAGGAATAAGTTTCAAACATTTTTAGAAACCCGGAAATGAATGGAAATGATGTGGAAATGAACATTTTTGGAAACCTGAAAATTTATGGAAATGTTAAGTTTAAAAATGGAAAGTGAACATTTTTGGAAACTAGGAAATTGATGGAAATGATTTGGAAATGATTCAAAATAGGAAAGTACACATTTCTGGAAACTTGGAAATGTAAGGAAATGTCAAGTTTACAGAGCCGAACGAAAATTTTTGGAAACTTAGAAATGACTTAGAAATGTTGAGTTTTAAAGTTTAAAAGAGGAACTTAAGGCAAGGTGGCCTTAAAAGAAAAAGTTTGTGAAACACACAAACAGGCTTGGAAAAGTGGCCTGGAGATGCCACTTAGGGCCTTTGGAAATGGCGCCACATACAGGAGTATTGGGCCAAGGTTCGAGCTGCAGGGGAAGCAAAATAAAAGTTTTATTTTGCAGCAGAGATTAGCAGCAAGAGACGACACAAGGTTATAATTTAGGAGCTTTTATTCTTTTATTTTTAAGAGATAAATAGTGGATAAATAAGGGATAAATAATGGATTTATTTTAGATTATTTTCAAGAGATAAATGAGGAATTATTCTTTAATTAGGAAAATAAGGGAGAAGTGATGGCCAAGTAAGGGACTTTGAGTTTAATAATTTCGGCTAAGTAAGGATAGTTGCTGAATTATCTTTTATTTTAGGAGATAATTAAAGAGATAAAGCTATCAAAATAGAAGAGTGGTGGCCAAGTTAAGAGAACTTCTCTTAAAACAATCCATAATAAGCTATCGATAGACATGAGTGCACGTGGACGTGGGCGTAACACTCGTGGACTAGGTAGGGGTAGGATGACGGTCTCGGAACCGGTGGGGTCTGGTCATGAATCGAAAAATGAGGTACCACCGCCGCCAGCTGTGGGGGCGGAACATCAGGACTAGACTGGTGATGACGCAGTGTCGCAGGCGATGCTGCGGGTGTTAGAGAGGGTTGCTAGTGCAGGCGTTGGAGTAGAGGTTCAGAAATCTATGCACGAACGACTCCGGGCTAATGGTGCCGAGGTGTTCAGAAGTATATGCAATGTGGCTCCAAGTACGGCGGAATATTGGTTGGAGGCGACAGAACGTATTATGGATGATCTAGACTTCTCGGCTGAGGAGAAGCTTAAAGGGGTAGTATCTTTGCTGCGAGACGAGTCATATTAGTGGTGGCTCACAGTTAGGGACGGAGCAATGGTGGATGATCTTACTTGGGAATTCTTTAGGGTAGCTTATCAGAGAAAATACATAAGGGCTAGCTATATTGATGCGCAGTGCAAGGCGTTCCTGAACTTGGTCCAAGGTAATAAGACTGTATCGGAATATGAGGCAGAATTTCTTCGACTGAGTCGCTATGCACGTGGTATTGTGGGCACGGAGCATGAGCACTGTGTTAGATTTGAGGATGGGCTGAGAGACGAGCTGCGGATGGCAATTGCCCCACAGCAGGAATATGAGTTTACGGTCTTAGTGGAAAAGGCCAAAATTGCTGAAGAAGTGAAACAGTCGGTAAGACGGAATCAGGATAAGGGTTGGAACAAAAGGAATTCTGGATCATCTGGGTCTACCAGGAATCAACAGAAATAGGGTAGATATAGTGGGCTGAATCAAGCTGCTAGGCCTGCTGCTGCTAATACTCAGTGGTCGCTACAGTGTGCTTGGTATGGAAAGTCTCACACGGGGGAATGCTGGACTGGAAACAGAGGATGCTTTGAGTGTGGATCGATGGGGCATTGAGTGAGGGATTGCCCACAGAGGTCAGCCAGGCTGCAGTCTAGGGATCAGAATCGTACACAGGTCAGGAGGGATGGTCAGCAGTCTCAGAGGGGCCGTGGTGCAGCCAGGGGAGGTAATGGATCTGGTAGAGGCTGTGGAGCACCGGGCAGAGGTGCAGCTGGTACAGAGGTGAGACAGGCTGGATTGGTCTATGCAGTGAGGCGTCGAGAGTAGGGCGACGCACCAGACGTCATAACCGGTACGTTCTTAATCTTTGGACTACCTTATAATGCTTTAATAGATGTGGGATCGACGCACTCGTATGTAGCCAGTAGCATAGTAGAAACCATGAATTTAGACTCTGAGATTACTTCTAGGAAGATGACAGTGATAAGCCCTCTAGGTCACTCAGTAGAAGTAAATAAACTGTATAAGGATGTACCCCTCGAACTTCAAGGGGTCGTGTTTTTGGCTGACTTGATGGAACTGCCGTTTGGGGAGTTCAATCTGATTCTTGGGATGGATTGGCTAGTGAAGTACCATGCCAGTTTGGATTGAGCAGCAAAGCGCATGGTCTTGAAGACAGGGGAAGGTGAGGAGGTAGTGATGATAGGTAATAGGAGAGATTACTTATCCAATGTGGTCTCTACACTGAAGGCGGAGAAAATGGTTAGGAAAGGTTGTGAGGCATTCATGGTACATGTCTGTGCTTTGGAAGCCAAGGATTCAACTGTAAAGGGTGTTCGAACCGTGAGGGAATTTGCTGATGTATTCCCAGAGGAACTTCTGGGTGTGCCTCTGGACCGTGAAGTTGAGTTCGGTATAGATCTGCTGCCAGGGACCGTGCCAGTGTCTATTGCTCCATATAGGATGGCGCCAAAGGAATTGGTGGAGTTAAAGGCGCAGATTCAGGAATTGTTGGACAGGGGTTTCATCCGGCCGAATATATCTCCTTGGGGAGCACCTGTGCTCTTTGTTAAGAAGAAAGACGGTACAATGCGGATGTGTATAGACTACCGCCAGCTGAACAAGTTGACGATAAAGAACAAGTATCCGTTGCCCAGGATTGATGACTTGTTTGATCAACTTAAGGGTTTATCAGTTTTCTCTAAGATCGATCTTAGGTAGGGGTATCATCAACTCAAAGTGAAGAAGGCTGATATCCATAAGATGGCGTTTCGTACTCGGTACGGGCATTACGAGTTTCTAGTGATGCCATTCGGGTTGACTAATGCACCGGCAGCATTCATGGACATGATGAATCGGGTGTTTCAGCCATATTTGGATTGATTTGTCGTAATGTTTATAGACGACATTCTGGTATACTCGAAATCTGAAAAGGAACATGATGCGCATCTTCGGGTGGTTCTACAAGTTTTGAGGGAGAAGCAATTATTCGCCAAGTTTAGCAAGTGCGAGTTCTGGCTTAAGGAGGTAATTTTCTTGGGTCATGTAGTATCAGCTGAGGGGACTAGGGTGGATCCTCGTAAGATCGAAGCAGTGTTGGATTGGAAACCACCCAAGTCGGTTGCAGAGATTCGAAGTTTTCTAGGTTTGGCAGGATACTACAGGAGATTCGTGGAAGGATTCTCTTTGATCGTAGTGCCGTTGACTAAGTTGTTAAGGAAAGGGGTTCCATTTGTGTGGTCTGAGAAGCAGCAAGAAAGTTTTGACAAGTTGAAGAAGATTTTGACTGAAGCTCTGGTTTTGATTCAGCCTGAGGTAGGGAAGGAATTCACAGTCTATTGTAACGCATCACATACTGGCTTAGGGTGTGTCCTGATGCAAGACGGGAAAGTTGTAGCGTATGCATCTCTACAGTTGAGTCCTCATGATGGTAACTATCCGACGCATGACTTGGAATTGGCTGCAGTGGTTTTTGCCTTGAAGATTTGGAGGCATTACTTGTATGGGGAAAAGTCAATAGTTTACACGGATCACAAGAGTCTGAAGTACCTCTTGACTCAGAAAGATTTAAATTTAAGGCAGCAAAGGTGGATTGAGTTGTTGGAGGACTACGACTGCTCGATTGAGTACCATCTGGGTAAGGCTAATGTAGTAGCTGATGCGTTGAGCCGTAAGGTGGTAGCGGACTTGCGAGCGATGTTTGCTCACCTTAGTCTATATGACGACGGGAGTCTGTTGGTGAAATTGTAGGTGAAGCCGAATTGGATTGATCAGGTTAAGGAGAAATAGCTGACAGATGAGGTTTTGAGTGCTCGGAGGTTGCTGGTGCAAGATGGTGAACCCGAAGGTTACAGCTTGGGCAGTGATGGAGTACTGTGTTTTCAAGGGAAAGTATGTATGCCTAAGAATGTTGAGTTGAGACAGCAGATTCTTCAGGAAGCTCATAGCAGCCCATACACTATGCATCCTAGAGGCAGTAAGATGTATCGTGATTTGAGGGAACAGTTCTGGTGGCCAGGTCTTAAGCGGGAAGTAACAGAGTTTGTGGGTAAGTGTTTGACATGCCAGCAAGTTAAAGCTGAGCATCAGTTACCGTCAAGGCTATTGCAGCCTGTAAAGATTCCGCAGTGGAAGTGGGAAAGGATTACGATGGACTTCGTTAGTGGGCTTCCCCTTACGCCTAGCAAGAAGGACTCAGTTTGGGTGATTATCGACCGTTTGACTAAGTCAGCTCATTTCATACCGGTAAGGGTTGATTATTCGCTCCAGAAGTTAGCTAAGTTGTATGTGGCAGAGATAGTAAGGTTGCATGGACTGCCAGTGTCAATCATTTCAGATAGGGATCCCAGGTTCACGTCGAGGTTCTGGAAAGCTTTGCATCAGGCTTTGGGGACGAGGTTAGATTTCAGCACGGTATTTCATCCGCAGTCTGATGGTCAGTCTGAGAGGGTAATCCAGATTCTGGAGGACATGTTAAGGGGTTGCATTCTGGATTTCAGCGGTAGTTGGGAGGAGTATCTACCATTGGCAGAGTTCGATTATAACAACAGCTATCAAGCGAGTATTCAGATGGCACCATATGAGGCACTATATGGACGGAAATGTCGTACTCCTACATGTTGGATAGAACTGGGTGAACGGCAGATGTTGGGACCAGAGTTGGTAGCAGAAACGGAGGATAAGGTTAAGGTGATTCGGGCTCATCTTAAGAAAGCGTCGGACAGGCAGAAGTCTTACGCTGATCCTAAGCAGGGATATAGAGTATGCAGTGGGTGATAAGGTCTTTCTGAAGGTATCGCCATGGAAGAAAGTGTTGAGATTTGGGCGAAAAGGGAAGCTCAGCCCTAGGTTTATCGGGCCATTTACGGTGTTGAAGTGAGTGGGACCGATAGCCTATCAGCTCGAGTTACCAGTAGAGTTAAGTCAGATTCACGATGTCTTTCATGTTTCCATGCTTAGGCACTATCGATCAGATCCGTCGGATGTCGTGCCAGTTGCGGATATAGAGGTAAACTCAGACTTGTCTTTCGAGGAGGAACCGGTACGAATCTTGGATCGGGATGTCAAGGTTCTGCATCGAAAGTCAGTTCCCCTGGTGAAAGTATTATGGCGGAACCATGGTACGGAGGAGGCCACGTGGGAACCAGAGGATGTGATGCGGCAGCAATACCCTCAACATTTCTGACCAGGTAATTTTGAGGCTGAAATTATTTTTAAGGGGGGTAGAACTGTAACATCCTTGGATTAGGGTCTCTGCATTTTGCATGTGTTTGCGTTTGATGATATGTCTGCTGTGTTTGTTTAGCATGTTTTGGGTTCAAGGCATGACCTCGGGATAGGCCTGCGCCATGGCCAAAATTTTTGTGTTGGTGCTTAGTAAGAGAGAGCTAAGGGAGTTAGGGGTTAAAAGAATTTATTGGAGGTTTGAGACACAAGAATTAACTTGGTAAAGTGACAAAGGAGGCGCCACTAAGGTGTCAGGAGAGTGACGCCACATGCAGGGAAGGGAGTGCTTGGGTTCAAGCTGCAGAAATCCCTTTTCTGCTATTTCTTTTTCACGCCACAAGCTAGGAGTAGGAGTGCTCGGGATGGACTCTAGGAGATAAGGATGGAAGGAGTCAAACGGATTTGATATGAGGTGGGGGAGGAAATTTAGGAGTTTGAATCTTTTCAAACTCATTTGAAGGAGTTGGCCGAATTATGGACTTTGGGCAAGGGGTGCTATCGGTTTTGGGAGTCTTTTGGTGGTGGCCGAATGTCTATGGTGGTTTAAGGGAGTGTTTCG
Source organism: Gossypium bickii (assembly GCA_025503065.1). Lineage (NCBI taxonomy): Eukaryota > Viridiplantae > Streptophyta > Magnoliopsida > Malvales > Malvaceae > Gossypium > Gossypium bickii. Next base: position 39,574,580 of record CP106711.1, read on the forward strand.
GCTAGTGAGGTGAAGGTCTTTCTCTTTTTGATTAGTGCCAGAAACCGAACCTCAAGCGCATTTTCTCTCTTTTCCCTTTCGGCAATTTGGGCATTTGGCCGAACCAAATCTTGCCATTCCTTTGTAAAAGCCGAAACTCAAATAGCTATCTTCTTCTTCTCTTTTCCGTTCACTCTTTGTTAGCCTTCTCTTTGCCAAAATCACCTTGTTCACTTCTTCTTCTTGTTTCTATTTTGTTCAAAGCCGAAACCAACAACCTCACCTCCATTCGACATCTTTTCTTCTCTCTTATCCCCTTGTACCGAAATTTCATCCATTCTTCTTTGCCGGAATCAATCCTATTCCATCTTCTTCCATCTCTTCCATTTTCAAAAGCCAAAAGCTTTGTTGTTTTTCTTTCGGTTTCATCAAGAGCCTTGGCCGAATACCCTTGGCCTCATTCTCTTCTTTTCTCATGTGATCTAGTCTCCATTGAAGTGCCGAATCTAGTTCTCCTTGTGAGTCATAGCCGAATCTCTTGGTAAGTGACATCTTTTTCTCTTCTTGATCAATTCGGGTAATGACCGAAACCCCACCTCTCTTCTATCTTCTTTTTCGTTATAGATCTATGTATTGAACTCCATTCTTGTTCTTTAAAGGTAGCTGAAACCCCTAACATCATTTAGGGTGTGTCAATCTTTGGTGTGTAAAGGTCGAATCAGTCATTAAGGGAGGAGTTCAACCCGAACCAGTGGATCTTCGGGATTTGATTGTCGATCTAGGTAAAGGTTCTAGTGTTTCGAATCTATTCCTTATTCTTTTAAAAGCCGAAGGCTAATCATTTGTGTGTAGTAGTGCTTGGCCGATTGCAAGGGGGGATCATCACGTAGTTTTGGGATTTGGTTGGGAACCAAATCGGCACTAAGGTAAGGAGTTATCTTCATGCGGTATATTCTTTGGGATTTCTAGTTGAGCCGAATGGGCTCTTGGTTACTAACAAGTGTTGGCCGATTGTAAGAAGGGGGAAGGCAACGTTTTGGGATTTCGCTTAGATCCACAAGTAGTCAGGTGTGTAACCTTACACACTTTATTAGTATTACATGTTATTGTGTTAACTGTTATGAACCGATTAGTCATTGAAATCAATGATTTTGCCTTGTGGGCATGAGCGTGGACTCCGGGTAAGTCTCCTGTTATGTGATTTTTGATATACATCGTCATGTTACTGTTAAATGCTATGCTATGCATTATTTGCATGATTCCATGATATTATGATACGTATGATATGGACATGATGATGGGATTGATGAGAGGAGGGGGAGGATTTATTTGGACTGTCACCAGTGGTTTTGACCACACGACGGGTTGGCCCCATCTTCGATATTATTATTTGTGACTAAGTCCCAGTGGTTTTGACCACCAGTGGTTTTGACCACATATATGATATTGTGACTACGATCACCAGTGGTTTTGACCACATATGGATATTATGACTCGTCCTAGTGGTTTGGTACCACAGTGGGTTGGCCCCACATGATTGATTACGGGATTGTCATCTTTGGTTTTGACCACACGATGGGTTGGCCCCATCACTTGCCTCCTGACTATGGTCACCAGTGGTTTTGACCACCAGTGGTTTTGACCACACAGGGCAGATGAAGGAGATCGGATGGTTAGGTTAGGGGGTTGCATGATTTGCATGTTCTATTAATGACTTGTGTAAGTGCTATTCCATCGGGTTGGGGATTTATACACTAAGTCTTGGTGACTCACCCCTTCCCTTATATTTTGAAGATGAGGCATAGATCACGGATATGGAGCCGGGGAGGACTCGAGGTGGCCATGCAAACATATTTTTCGGGTTTTGACTTTAAACTACTATTTTAGTTTTTTTTTTATTTACTTTAAATTGGTTTTGGTTTTGTAATGAGGCCACTAAGTATTATTTTGGGTTCTTTTTAATTACTTGCTTAAATTTTGATTATATTATGCATGTGCTTAATAAATGGATTGCTTAAATAACCGATAAAAAGCAACGTTTTTCAAAATTATATCTCTTTCGGGTTTTCAAACCTTATTATCGGGTAACAACATTCACAATATGATTACAGAGGTAACCTAAAGGACTTTCAAATTTAGTTTTCAAACAACCTCAAAGCGAATGGTTTTAACTTGACTATACACAACTTACTCAGAATTTAAAGGAATTACATGATTTCCAAAAACTAGTAACAACCAACGGATTTATCAAACATGAGTTTTCCGGGTTTAAAGCAACACTAAAAAGATTTCAACATCACTTTATAAAGGGTTTTCTAAACTCTAAAACTTTAAAGAGTTTTTCTTTAAAATTTAACCGGTAACTTGTTTCTTCAAAACGTTTTTCGCTTCGTAACATGTCAGATTCGGTCGTGGTGTGTTGTCCAGGTTTGGCGTATTACATTACCAAATAGATCAGAAACTTTCATGACATTTTATACAATTCATTAATCAATCATACACACACTGTCCCTTAAATAGGTTATCGAGACCTAAAACATGCTTATAAATCAGGTCTGGACTAAACCGAAACACATACAAAATTTCTCAAAAATTTAAACACTTTTCTAAAATACAGGGGATACACGCCCGTGGGGGTAGGCTGTGTGCCTCCCACGGCAGCTAGACACACCCGTGTGTCCTCCCCGTGGTCAAAACTAACTTAGTTCCCACGGCCACTAAGCGCGCCCGTGTACCTAGGCCGTGGTCGATCCTGTCGAAATTCACACGGCTGCTAGACAGCTAGCACGACCGTGTGCCAAGGTCGTGTACTCTTATGCTAGCTATTGACTTAGCCTCACGGTCACTAGGCACACCCGTGTGCCACAACCGTGTGACATTATAGGCCATCTTCAAAGCCAAAAATCCACCCATTTGGGTCATACCTATAGGCGAACATATACCATCCCATTTCATGCACATATGTCAGGCAAGAGTATACCAATTTAACCAACTAATTCATGCATTCAATACCAATTCCAACCATGACAAATTTCAAGACTAAAACTCTTCTCATCACAAACATAATTCATTCATTTGCTTACTCAAAACTTGACCATTTCATATGTCATCTAACCATGCCAAATTATATTTCACATATCAAGATCATAATGCATAATCTCAACTCATCTCTAGCCAAATCACATATCAAGATCATAATGCATAATCTCAACTCATCTCTAGCCAAATCACATATCAAGATCATAATGCATAATCTCAACTCATCTCTAGCCAAATCTCATGGCTAAGTTCATATAACAACTTTTACCAAATACTGGCCTATACATGCCATATCTAGCTATTTACAAATCCAAAATATACCAAACACAAGTTCATAAGTGTGATGACAATCCTCGACGGTCCCGAGCCTTCAGTAGCTTTAACGACCTATAAAACAGAGAAAACACACACACAGAGTAAGCTTTCCAAAAGCTTAGTAAGTTAATATACAAACAAACTTAGCACGAATTGCACATAACCGGTTTAATAAGGTGACCAATATGATTCTCATGGCAAAAATCACCTCATTCTTTCTTGAACTCATATGCTTAGCCATAACTTACCATATTTCCACTTCACATACCATATATGCATATAGTTCATGTAGTTAATACTTTACATATCGTATCATCAATTCCATATACATAACATCATAATATGCTCACATAGATACTTACCTTATATACACAATTATTATATAAGCAACGTACCTGAAACGTATATTCATTCACTTAATTTATCAAAGCTTGGATTTGAAATTCATATCACAGACTTGCCCGTTGAACCGTAAGGAATCTAGTAGGATACTCAGAAAGTTCAGAATAGTCATACAATGCCAACTTCCCATACGAGGTCTTATATGCACTCTGATATCGATGCCACTATCCCAGACAGGGTCTTACACAAATCAATACGATGCCGATGTCCCAGACATGGTCTTTCACGCAAGGATCATAACGATGCCAATGTCCCACATGTGGTCTTACACGCAAAGCTTATATTGATGCCAACATCCCAGACGTGGTCTTACACGAGTCTCAAATCAACGCCAACATCCCAAACGTGGTCTTACATGATAAAACAGAACAGATACCTATGTCATGACATAGCTAATCCTATCTATTCCTAGCTTCGTACGGGACTTCTCGGACATTGTCACTATATCGACCCTAACTCGCGATTCATATGCACAATCTCTCATAAGCATTCATTATCAACATTAGCCATATGAACAATTACAAATTCATACATATACGTTTATTTGCATAGGATTCGATCTATCAGAATGGAAATGGGTACTCGGTTACTTTCGCTTTCCCGTGATCTAAGTCTGTTTTCCTCAATTCTTATTCTAAACATTTTCAGAATTAACCCTTTTATTCACTAATTCATTTAGTTCAATCCAATGACACATTTTTAGGGCTATTTGCAAATTAACCCTCATATTTGCACAATTTATCAATTTAGTCCATTTTTCTCAAAACATCAAATTCACAAAATCAACCTACACTCATGCTTAGCCGAATGTACATATATATCATACAGGCCCATATTTTCCATCAAATTAGCAATTTAGTCCCTCAATTTTCTATTTTCATAATTTAGCCCTATTTAGCTAAATTCATCAAAACTTCAAGAACAAAATATGTTCATCTAGCTCAAATCTTTCATTTAACAACTAAACTCATCTCAAAACTTAATATATCAACAATGGCATCTCACACAAACATCATCAATTCATCAAATTGAGACATGGACTTGATAGTAGACAAAGCAACGATTACAAAGACGTAGAAATTATCAAAAACAGATCAAAAACTAACCTTTAATTCAAGCTTGAAACCAACCGAACCCTTAAGCTTTTATTCTTTCTTTTTCTTTAAACATTCGCCCAAAAGATGATAAAAACAAAGCCGTTTCTTTTGTTTTCTTTTTATTGATATAATATAATAACTTAATAAATAAATATAATATAACTTTTAACTTATAAAATAACATATAAAAACATATTATAAAACCATGTTGCCGTCCACTAGCCATATTTTGGCCAAATTGCAACATAAAACCCTTACAATCCAAAGCCACATCAATTAAACCACTTACTCAAATGAAAAGCCATTTTTAACCTTTATGCAATTTAATCCTTTTGTCAAATTAAACACACAAACGAACAAATTAACTTACGAAAATTTATCACATGATTAATCAACGACACAAAATAATACTAAAATATTATACGGACTCAGATTTGTGGTCCTGAAATGTAACATCCCCAAAACCCGGCCCATTCACTACGACCGAATCTGGTTATGTTAGTGAATATATTTTTTTCTTTACTCGGAATTTAAAACACGAAAGTTTACTATCTTTCTGGTAAAACCCGTGTACATTTAAAACTATACTTTTGGACTTTGAAATTAAATAAAAGTGTCCATTTTAAAGCACTTTATTAACTCATGAATACTTTGAATAAGTAAATTCGAGTAAAATTATTTCCACAAGCTTATAATTAAATTTTTACCAAGTCATAATCAATTTAAAAATAAAATAGTAAAAATAATTAATTAAGTAATTTCCAAAGTAAATAAATAAAAGGCCCTTATTACACAATATTTAAAAGACCAAATACTTAATAAAATGACGTAAAATATTTAAACTTCTCTTCTGCATGGGCCACCATGTGTCTTCCCGATCCCTATCCAACTATCGTCACCCGAATGGTTAATGAAAGAGTGAGTCCACCGACTCAGTGCATAATCACAACACAGATTTCCCGCGTATGGGCTTGGCCCCATACCAAACCATTCACATAGCAAGTCATGCACATATGCATCTTAGCCCAACCCACTCCAACCGTAACACCAACCTTAGCAGACTCCCTGCCCAAGGCCGTGGATAAACCACCACTGATCACATCGTGATCCCAAAACCTTACCTTGGCTACTCACTGCACAAGGCCCGTGGCTGAGCCACCGATCAACCCAAGTGATCTCAACATCAATAACTGTCTACGGTGATGCACATAGCCATCAACCGCCGAGATGGGCACCAAGCCAACATCTCCCTTGATGATGAACACAGCAACTCATCAAGCGCTAGTGTAGCCCGAAGCTAACACTAGACCACGTACACCAATGTGTACTCCCTTCCTTCCTCGATCAACCCGAATCCCATGCATATGTGATAAAGCATCTTATCAAATCATCATATAATAGGAGCATACATCTCATATCATTACCACATCATATATTTATATATACATCATGATAACTTCAATATCACAAACTTACTCATGTATAAACGTTAGCAAGCATAATACCGAAGAAATAGTGCGATGATTACGCACCTTAATAGCACAACAGTCCACTCTCAAAACGCTACCTTAATGCTGACTAACCGACCCTCGAAAGATTTCCCGCGATAGGCTCTTCTCCCCCTACAATCGGCCTTAGCACAAAACAAGGAACCCTTAGGGCCATTCGGCCAAGTCAAGAAACTATAGCACAAGAAACAACTAACACACCCTTACCTTGCTAACCACTACCCTTTGCTCTAATGAGAATCGGCCACCACCAAGGAAGTAGGGTTCGGCAATGGATAAGGAGAGATTCGGCTAAAGCATAAAGAAGAGAAAAGGAAGAGAGGCTATGGGTATTCGGCTTAGGCTAAATGAAAAAGGGGTTAAGGGTTTCGGCCTAAGCAACAATTTGGAAACAAGAAGAGCTTACAAGTTCGGCAACAATAAAAGAAAATAAAATAAAAATAAAAATTCGGCACAAGGGAGATGAGAGAAGGAACTTTCGGCAAAAGCAATAAGGAGAGGAAAAACGTTTCAAAAGGGGTGCCCCCCCTATTTATAGGATTCGGCCAACACCTACCCACAAGCATAAAACCGAAAATGCCCTCCAAACACTCCCAAAACCGGCCACTACTTAACTCCCTTCAAATCCCATATTTCTCTCCCTTTTTCCTCCCTAACACTCATTCAAAAAGGTTTGAATGAGTCAAACCTCCTCCTAGCCGAAATTTAAAAACAAAGACCAAGTCTTCTCCATCTTTTAAGCATCCAAAAGCCACCCAGCTTCTTACCTCTCTGACGCCAAAAATAAAGGCCAAAGTGCTGCCTTCGCAGCTCGAACACCAGCCCCTCCTTGCACACAGGCGTCACTTTGCCAAGCACTTAGTGGCGTCTCCTTGCCACTTTACCAGCCCAATCTTTGTGTCAAAAACTCTTAAATAATTCTCTTAAGACACCCATCACCAAGCTCCCCTTTTAGCACATAAAAATCCAAAATTTTCTAAAGTCTTCCCCTTGAATCTGAACATTCTTAACACCTTCCAAACACATCAAAGCATACCCAAAACCTACTAGAACATGAATTATACCCACCATGCATAGCCCCTAAACCAGGTGTTACAATTCTACCCTCCTTAAAATAATTTAGTCCTCGAAATTACTTGTCCAAACTAACAATCCAATTCCTCCCACTACTGCTATGGTCACGCTCTGATCTTAAAGAGCTAACATACCTTCTAGGCAATCGCTCCAAGTTCATACTCAAGGTTCCAACTACTTTACGAGCAACAAATCAAACAATCACCAAAGCGAACAAAACAACAAAGAATATTCTAGACTTAAGGAACTTACGGTTGACCCATCGAGCACATCATTATCCTCTCTCCGACGAATCGCATAAACCAGATCCTGCCGCCTTGCCTCGAGTGCCACCATTACATGGTCTCATCGCTCCACGACCTCGGCGAAACCATTTCCTCCATGGCTCGGACCACGACCTCTCGTAAACTGGCGACCAACTCTGCTGGTTGCACATAACCTTGACCTTCTCGTCCGAGTCCTACTCGGATTACGGGACAATCCTTAATTAGATGAGTCTTGGACTTGCATCTAAAGCACTCCGAACACGATTCCAAAGATTCGCCACCATGGTACCTTCCACATTGAGCACACACGGACGATCTGGATTTCCGTGGTGGCTTAGCAATATTAACAAGAGTCTCAACCCTCGGTCTTTTACGAACCCTTTCAAACACTTCGGCGATCCAACACTTCTCTTATCACGGTTCCTTTCTCTATTGTGCCTCTCTCGGCCTTCTTGACCTCCTCGGCTATTCGAGCTTTCTCCACTAAAATCTGCGAAGTCTCTTTCACGATGCGGAGCAATCAAAACTCGCGACTCATCCCGTAGCCCATCTTGAATCGACACATCTCTCATAATCCGTTGCCACGATGCCCGAGCATATCGGCTTAAACGCGAAACTTCGGCCCGTACTCGCTATTGACTTACTACCTTGCACCGTTTAAGGCGCCTTCCTCTGAGCATCCACATAGCTCGCTCCAACATACTTCCTTCCGAACTTGATCTTAAAGTAGCCCCAGGTCCACTCGATCCGCAGGGTACTTTCATAACGATGAGCCACCACCGGTAGGCTTCATCCCGTAACAACGAAACAACACCCTTAAGCTTCTCCTCGGCAGATTAAGTCTAAGTCGTCCATAATCCTTTCAACGACCTCAAGCCAATACTCGCCACGTTTGGAGCTACCCGGACACTCCTCTAAAAACCTCGGCTCCATTCGCCTAAGCCTTTCGACCGACTTAGATTCCTCACGCTCACATTGGCTCCTCGCCACTCGTTCGAGCACTCGCAACCACGACTTGTGACACTACATCGTCTCCCCTGCATGCGTCCTGCTTGTTCAACCTCAACGGTGGTGGCGGTGCATCGCTCTCGACCCATGGCGTGACCCAACCGGTTCGAATCGACATCCCGCTCTACCACGTCCACGAGTATTGCGACCACGCCCCTAGAACTCATATCTAGCGCTTGATTTAGTCTGTTTAGAAAGTTTTATGCGTTAGAAATTCTTGTTCCACTATTTTATCCACGAGCAATTTTATGCAATGAAGTTTCCGAGAGAAGTTCTTTCGATCGATCAAAGTTTCCTCCTACCCGAGGTAATTCCGTCATTTTCCTATAGGGGTATTTCTGGTAATAACTCAGAGTCAATTTTGAAAATAGTTTTCAAACTAAAGATATTTCAAAGTTTACAAAATCTCGAAATCATCTTGAAAATTTTGTTTTCAAACCGAGTATTGCAAAAATTTGAAATCGGGGTTATTTCAGATAATTTTGGAAATCACAGCATTTTCGTAAATTCTCCAAATCAAAATATCACAAAGATTCCACAAAGCCGGGATAGAAATATTTGAAGAAAAAGATCGAGAGAGATCTCAAGATTTAGAAACCAAGGGCGTTTTGGTAATTTTATCAACCAGGGTATTTTCAGTAATTTCCCACAAACTAGGTTATCTTAATATTTTGAAATCTCAAGATTTTGGTATTTTATAAAGTAAAAATCAAAAGTTGAGGGTAGTACGATAAATTTTGCAATACTGAGGGCATTTTTGTAATTTTGCCACTAAGGGCATTTTGGTAATTTTGTAAATCAAAACGTTCTTCCCGAATCAAATTTAAGATTTCACAAACCAAAAGGGTAAATTTGGAAAAGTTTTAATCTGAGAAAGTTTTAGAAAACAACAAGGCTAGTTCCTTTTCGGGTTTAATAATCGGTTTAGCCTATGAACAAGTCCTCTTGGTTCGTGTGAACCGTAGCTACGCACTGTAGGATTCGAGTGCGAGAGGAGGTGAGTCGCTAGGATCGCTTAAATACCAAGCTCTTACTGAATACCATTCCTCGACATGCATACAGTGGTTGCCACACCTTAACTCGGCGACTTGCTTCACAGGTTTGTTTAAGAGATTTAAGTTTTATGCACATGTTTGAGTAGTCTAGTCCTAGGGTCCAATAGTCCTAACTTTCTAATCTACGAGCCCAAACTAAGCCCAAATCAATTCATGTAAACAATTCACTTCCAGAAAGAAAAAGTCCGAAGTACTTACACTCGTGGACTTGGCCTGGAGACACACAGTGCCATGCCTAATAACTCAAAAAACTTTTTACAAAAGCCCACATCTCAAAAACCCATTTTGAAAACTGTTTCGGCCCTAAAACCCTCAAAGTCGAGTTTTGAACCGGGCTCTGATACCAAACTGTAACATCCCCAAAACCCGGCCCATTCACTACGACCGAATCTGGTTATGTTAGTGAATATATTTTTTTCTTTACTCGGAATTTAAAACACGAAAGTTTACTATCTTTCTGGTAAAACCCGTGTACATTTAAAACTATACTTTTGGACTTTGAAATTAAATAAAAGTGTCCATTTTAAAGCACTTTATTAACTCATGAATACTTTGAATAAGTAAATTCGAGTAAAATTATTTCCACAAGCTTATAATTAAATTTTTACCAAGTCATAATCAATTTAAAAATAAAATAGTAAAAATAATTAATTAAGTAATTTCCAAAGTAAATAAATAAAAGGCCCTTATTACACAATATTTAAAAGACCAAATACTTAATAAAACGACGTAAAATATTTAAACTTCTCTTCCTGCATGGGCCACCATGTGTCTTCCCCGATCCCGGTCCAACTATGCGTCACCTGAAATGGTTAATGAAAGAGTGAGTCCACCGACTCAGTGCATAATCACAACACAGATTTCCCGCGTATGGGCTTGGCCCCATACCAAACCATTCACATAGCAAGTCATGCACATATGCATCTTAGCCCAACCCACTCCAACCGTAACACCAACCTTAGCAGACTCCCTGCCCAAGGCCGTGGATAAACCACCACTGATCACATCGTGATCCCAAAACCTTACCTTGGCTACTCACTGCACAAGGCCCGTGGCTGAGCCACCGATCAACCCAAGTGATCTCAACATCAATAACTGTCTACGGTGATGCACATAGCCATCAACCGCCGAGATGGGCACCAAGCCAACATCTCCCTTGATGATGCACACAGCAACTCATCAAGCGCTAGTGTAGCCCGAAGCTAACACTAGACCACGTACACCAATGTGTACTCCTTCCTTCCTCGATCAACCCGAATCCCATGCATATGTGATAAAGCATCTTATCAAATCATCATATAATAGGAGCATACATCTCATATCATTACCACATCATATATTTATATATACATCATGATAACTTCAATATCACAAACTTACTCATGTATAAACGTTAGCAAGCATAATATCAAGAAATAGTGCGATGATTACGCACCTTAATAGCACAACAGTCCACTCTCAAAACGCTACCTTAATGCTGACTAACCGACCCTCGAAAGATTTCCCGCGATAGGCTCTTCTCCCCCTACAATCGGCCTTAGCACAAAACAAGGAACCCTTAGGGCCATTCGGCCAAGTCAAGAAACTATAGCACAAGAAACAACTAACACACCCTTACCTTGCTAACCACTACCCTTTGCTCTAATGAGAATCGGCCACCACCAAGGAAGTAGGGTTCGGCAATGGATAAGGAGAGATTCGGCTAAAGCATAAAGAAGAGAAAAGGAAGAGAGGCTATGGGTATTCGGCTTAGGCTAAATGAAAAAGGGGTTAAGGGTTTCGGCCTAAGCAACAATTTGGAAACAAGAAGAGCTTACAAGTTAAACAACAATAAAAGAAAATAAAAAAAAAATAAAAATTCGGCACAAGGGAGATGAGAGAAGGAACTTTCGGCAAAAGCAATAAGGAGAGGAAAAACGTTTCAAAAGGGGTGCCCCCCCTATTTATAGGATTCGGCCAACACCTACCCACAAGCATAAAACCGAAAATGCCCTCCAAACACTCCCAAAACCGGCCACTACTTAACTCCCCTTCAAATCCCATATTTCTCTCCCCTTTTCCTCCCTAACACTCATTCAAAAGGTTTGAATGAGTCAAACCTCCTCCTAGCCGAAATTTAAAAACAAAGACCAAGTCTTCTCCATCTTTTAAGCATCCAAAAGCCACCCATCTTCTTACCTCTCTGACGCCAAAAATAAAGGCCAAAGTGCTGCCTTCGCAGCTCGAACACCGCCCCTCCCTTGCACTGAGGCGTCACTTTGCCAAGCACTTAGTGGCGTCTCCTTGCCACTTTACCAGCCCAATCTTTGTGTCAAAACTCTTAAATAATTCTCTTAAGACACCCATCACCAAGCTCCTTTTTTAGCATAAAAATCCAAAATTTTCTAAAGTCTTCCCTTGAATCAACATTCTTAACACCTTCCAAACACATCAAAGCATACCCAAAACCTACTAGAACATGAATTATACCCACCATGCATAGCCCCTAAACCGGGTGTTACAATTCTACCCTCCTTAAAATAATTTCGTCCTCAAATTACTTGTCCAAACTAACAATCCAATTCCTCCCACTACGCTATGGCTGCGCACTCTGATCTTAAAGAGCTAACATACCTTCTAGGCACTGTTCCAAGTTCATACTCAAGGTTCCAACTACTTTACGAGCAACAAATCAAACAATCACCAAAGCGAACAAAACAACAAAGAATATTCTAGACTTAAGGAACTTACCAGTTGACCCATCAGGCACATCATTATCCTCTCTCCGACGAACTGCATAAACCAGTCCTGGCTGCCTTGCCTCAGTGCCACCATTACCGCGGTCTACTGCTCCACGACCTCGGCCAGAACCATTTCCTCCATGGCTCGGACCACGACCTCTCGTCGCTTGCTGACCAACTCTGCCTGGTTGCACATAACCTTGACCTTCTGTCCGAGTCCTACTCGGATTCTGGGGACAATCCTTAATTAGATGAGTCTTGGACTTGCATCTAAAGCACTCCCGAACACGATTCCAGCATTCGCCACCATGGTACCTTCCACATTGAGCACACGGACGATCTGGATTTCCGGCGGCTGGCTTAGCAATATTAACAAGAGTCTCAACCCTCGGTCTTTTCTGAACCCTTTCAAACACTTCTGACGATCCAACACTTCTCTTATCACGGTTCCTTTCTCTATTGTGCCTCTCAGCCTTCTTGACCTCCTCAGCTATTCGAGCTTTCTCCACTAAAACTGCGAAGTCTCTTTCACGATGCGCGAGCAATCAAAACTCATGACTCATCCGTAGCCCATCTTCTTGAATCGACACATCTCTCATAATCCGTTGCCCGATGATGCCCCGAGCATATCGGCTTAAACGCAGTAAACTCTTCGACCGTACTCGCTATTGACTTACTACCTTGCACCGATTAAGGCGCCTTCCTCACGAGCATCCACATAGCTCGCTCCAACATACTTCCGCCGAACTTGATCTTAAAGTAGCCCCACCCACTCGATCCGCGGTACTTTCCTTAACGATGAGCCACCACCGGTAGGCTTCATCCCGTAACAACGAAACAACACCCTTAAGCTTCTCCTCAGCATTAAGTCTAAGTCGTCCATAATCCTTTCAACGACCTCAAGCCAATACTCGCCCGTTTGGAGCTACCCCGACACTCCTCTAAAAACCTCGGCTCCATTCGCCCTAAGCCTTTCGGGCACTGACTTCCGATTCCTACTGCTCACATTGGCTCCTCGCCACTCGTTCGAGCACTCGCAACCTGACTTGTGACACTACATCGTCTCCCCATGCGTCCTGGCTGTTCAACCTCAACGGTGGTGGCGGTGCATCGCTCTCGACCCATGGCGTGACCCAACCTGTTCCGATCATCGACATCCTGCCTCTACCACGTCCACGAGTATTGCGACCACGCCCCCTAGAACTCTATCTAGCGCTTGATTTAGTCTGCATTTAGAAAGTTTTATGCGTTAGAAATTCTTGTTCCACTATTTTATCCACGAGCAATTTTATGCAATGAAGTTTCCGAGAAGTTCTTTCGATCGATCAAAGTTTCCTCCCTACCCGGGGTAATTCCGTCATTTTCCTATAGGGGTATTTCTGTAATAACTCGAGTCAATTTTGAAAATAGTTTTCAAACTAAAGATATTTCAAAGTTTACAAAATCTCGAGGTCATCTTGAAAATTTTGTTTTCAAACCGAAGTATTGCAAAAATTTGAAATCGGGGTTATTTCAAGAATTTTGGAAATCACGAGCATTTTAAGTAAATTCTCCAAATCAAAATATCACAATATTCCACAAAGCCGGATAGAAATATTTGAAGAAAAGATCGAGAGATCTCAAGATTTAGAAACCAAGAGGCGTTTTGGTAATTTTATCAACCAGGTATTTTCGTAAATTTCCACAAACTAGGTTATCTTAATATTTTGAAATCTCAAGATTTTGGTATTTTGTAAAGTAAAAATCAAAAGTTGAGGGTAGTGCGGTAATTTTGCAATCTGAGGGGGCATTTTTGTAATTTTGCCACTAAGGGCATTTTGGTAATTTTGTAAATCGAAAACGTTCTTCCGAATCAAATTTAAGATTTCACAAACCAAAAGGGTAAATTTGGAAAAGTTTTAATACAGAAAGTTTTAGAAAACAACAAGGCTAGTTCCCTTTCGGGTTTTAATAATCGGTTTAGCCTATGAACAAGTCCTCTTGGTTCAGGTGAACCGTAGCTACGCACCAGGTAGGATTCGAGTACAGAGGAGGTGAGTCGCTAGGACTGCTTAAATACCAAGCTCTTACTGAATACCATTCCTCGACATGCGTACAGTGGTTGCCACACCTTAACTCGGCGACTTGCTTCACAGGTTTGTTTAAGAGATTTAAGTTTTATGCACATGTTTGAGTAGTCTAGTCCTAGGGTCCAATAGTCCTAACTTTCTAATCTACGAGCCCAAACTAAGCCCAAATCAATTCATGTAAACAATTCACTTCCAGAAAGAAAAAGTCCGAAGTACTTACAGTGGACTTGGTTGGAGACACAGTGCCATGCTTGGAATAACTGAAAAACTTTTTATAAAAGCCCACATCTCAAAAACCCATTTTGAAAATCAAGCTGCCCAAAAACCTCAAAGTCGAGTTTTAAACCGGCTCGATACCAAATCGTAACATCCCCAAAACCCGGCCCATTCACTACGACCAGAATCTGGTTATGTTAGTGAATATATTTTTTCTTTACTCGAATTTAAAACACGAAAAGTTTACTATCTTTCTGGTAAAACCCGTGTACATTTAAAACTATACTTTTGGACTTTGAAATTAAATAAAAGTGTCCATTTTAAAGCACTTTATTAACTCATGAATACTTTGAATAAGTAAATTCGAGTAAAATTATTTCCACAAGCTTATAATTAAATTTTTACCAAGTCATAATCAATTTAAAAATAAAATAGTAAAAATAATTAATTAAGTAATTTCCAAAGTAAATAAATAAAAGGCCCTTATTACACAATATTTAAAAGACCAAATACTTAATAAAACGACGTAAAATATTTAAACTTCTCTTCCTGCATGGGCCACTATGTGTCTTCCCCGATCCCGGTCCAACTATGCGTCACCTGAAATGGTTAATGAAAGAGTGAGTCCACCGACTCAGTGCATAATCACAACACAGATTTCCCGCGTATGGGCTTGGCCCCATACCAAACCATTCACATAGCAAGTCATGCACATATGCATCTTAGCCCAACCCACTCCAACCGTAACACCAACCTTAGCGGACTCCTGCCCAAGGCCGTGGATAAACCACCACCGATCACATCGTGATCCCAAAACCTTACCTTGGCTACTCATCGCACAAGGCGTGTGGTGAGCCACCGATCAACCCAAGTGATCTCAACATCAATAATCGTCTCTGGTGATGCACATAGCCATCAACCGCCGAGATGGGCACCAAGCCAACATCTCCTTGATGATGCACACACAACTCATCAAGCGCTAGTGTAGCCCGGCTAACACTAGACCACGTACACCAATGTGTACTCCTTCCTTCCTCGATCAACCCGAATCCCATGCATATGTGATAAAGCATCTTATCAAATCATCATATAATAGGAGCATACATCTCATATCATTACCACATCATATATTTATATATACATCATGATAACTTCAATATCACAAACTTACTCATGTATAAACGTTAGCAAGCATAATACCGAAGAAATAGTGCGATGATTACGCACCTTAATAGCACAACAGTCCACTCTCAAAACGCTACCTTAATCTTGACTAACCGACCCTCGAAAGATTTCCCGCGATAGGCTCTTCTCCCCCTACAATCGGCCTTAGCACAAAACAAGGAACCCTTAGGGCCATTCGGCCAAGTCAAGAAACTATAGCACAAGAAACAACTAACACACCCTTACCTTGCTAACCACTACCCTTTGCTCTAATGAGAATCGGCCACCACCAAGGAAGTAGGGTTCGGCAATGGATAAGGAGAGATTCGGCTAAAGCATAAAGAAGAGAAAAGGAAGAGAGGCTATGGGTATTCGGCTTAGGCTAAATGAAAAGGGGTTAAGGGTTTCGGCCTAAGCAACAATTTGGAAACAAGAAGAGCTTACAAGTTCGGCAACAATAAAAGAAAATAAAATAAAAATAAAAATTCGGCACAAGGGAGATGAGAGAAGGAACTTTCGGCAAAAGCAATAAGGAGAGGAAAAACGTTTCAAAGGGGTGCCCCTATTTATAGGATTCGGCCAACACCTACCCACAAGCATAAAACCGAAAATGCCCTCCAAACACTCCCAAAACCGGCCACTACTTAACTCCCCTTCAAATCCCATATTTCTCTCCCCTTTTTCCTCCCTAACACTCATTCAAAAAGGTTTGAATGAGTCAAACCTCCTCCTAGCCGAAATTTAAAAACAAAGACCAAGTCTTCTCCATCTTTTAAGCATCCAAAAGCCACCCAGCTTCTTACCTCTCTGACGCCAAAAATAAAGGCCAAAGTGCTGCCTTCGCAGCTCGAACACTGGCCCCTCCCCTTGCACCTGAGGCGTCACTTTGCCAAGCACTTAGTGGCATCTCCCTTGCCACTTTACCAGCCCAATCTTTGTGTCAAAAACTCTTAAATAATTCTCTTAAGACACCCATCACCAAGCTCCCTTTAGCACATAAAAATCCAAAATTTTCTAAAGTCTTCCCTTGAATCTGAACATTCTTAACACCTTCCAAACACATCAAAGCATACCCAAAACCTACTAGAACATGAATTATACCCACCATGCATAGCCCCTAAACCAGGGTGTTACATGAAACCACTATTCCAACTAGGGTACAAACCGGACTGTTACACACACCCATGACCTGCACTTGAATCACACATCTAAATAACAACGATTTCAAGCATTCAAGTTAAGAAAACTCTGTAACAGCCCAATTTCTGTGAAATCGGAGCAGTAGTTTTGAGACCACAAATCCAAGCTAAAAATGAAATTTATTTATATTTTATTTTATGGTTCGTATTATGTTAGAAAGGTAATGTGAAAATTTTGGTTCGAAAATTTTATCGATTTAGTGCTTAAGTACGAGAAGGACTATGTCGCATAAAATGCGAAAGTTGAATTCTAGTAGATATAATGATTAAATAGCTATGGAATTTAAAACTAGAGGTCCTTATATGGCAATTAGACCATTAAAGAAAGTATGTAGATATTTTGGTATGACTTATCCATGGAAAAATCAAAAAAGGCTAAGGACTAAATTAGAAAGATGAAAAGTTATTAAATGACTATTTATTTAAATGAAAAAGAAAACATTTTCATATCATCTTCCCCAAATATTTCCATGGAAACCCTAGAAGAGAGGATGAAAACTTTTCAAGCTCAATAAGGTATGAAATCAAGTCCCTTTTTTAATGATTTTTATATTTTTGGAATCGGGATAGTCTAAACTCTCTATTTGGGAGATTAATTTGAAAAGTTATCAAAGTATGAAAAATGGGTCATGGATGTATATGCTGGAAATTAGAAATTTATGGTAGAAAATGAAAGATGATTGATAGATAAACAACTTTTACAAAGTGATTTTTGATGAAAACATTATTTAGGGACTAAAATGTAAACTTGTGAAATTGAAGGAAAAATTATGAAATTTTATGAATACATGTGCTGTAAATTTTTTAATGGGGCTTTGGTTAGGCTTGAAATAGGGAATAATTTGCACAAGTTTCATTTTTCGAGCCTAGGGACGAAAATGGAATTTATGGAAAAGTTAGGGCAAAATGGTAATTTTGCCTAGGATGAAAATTGAGTCCTCTTGAATGTGAAATATGGTAAATTAATGTTAAATTTACTCGCATAAATATGAATAGACCAAATTCAGAGATAGAACGAGGAAAGAGGAAAAATGTCGAATTTGTAGATTTTATGTACATGAACATTGTCGAGGTAAGTTCGTGTAACTAAATTGTGTTTATTTACATGCTTGCATTGATTGTGTTTATGTAAATTGTATAAATGTCATAAATATGTGAAATGGTTACATATCCGATCAAGCCTAACAAATAAAAATGTCTAATTTAAATGATAATGCCCGATAGATGATAAATGACAAATGATGAAAATGTTTCTTTTATGCTTGAAATGAATGTGAAATGTGTTTATTTTGAATATTGTGAATATTATAAATGTATGAAATAATTACATGCCTGAAAAATGTTAAATCCCGTTTGAATAAATAAAAATTGATAGATATGTGATTTCCCGAAATGAATGAAGCCCTGCATTTGTTGCTGGTGGGATTTAGCTAGGACGAGAAATCCTATTGACCTCATTTCTGAAAGGATTTAGCCCGAATAGGAAATCTGATGTGAGTCTTCTCGAGCATATTTTATGAATTGGATATAGCCCGGACAGGTAATCCAGATCAAGCTCTTTAGAGCATATGTCACAAAAAGGATTTAGCCTGGACTAGTAATCCTATTGTATACGTGTGTGGCTCGAGAGTGCACTCCCTGAAATTGTACCTTATGGGTTCTATTGGACATGAATTGACGGATTTTGATTTGTACACCTCAAGAGTACTACCTGTGTATCCATCGATAATTCAAATAAATTCAACGAGCAAGGTTCTGACAGGGGCAAATATGAATTTAAGACAAATTGACATGGGATGATGGATACGATATGGAAATATGACATGAAAAGAATATTACATGAAATACAAGAAAATGATGATACATGACAAGTTGATTGAATATGACTAACAAAGGCAATGAGGATCTGTGTAGGGCTTGAGGTCAAATTGATTGAATAAGCCTTACATAGTTATCTCAAAATAGAATAAATGGTAATTTAAGTACCATGTTATACGAACTTACTAAGCATACAATGCTTACCCCGTTTTATTTTCCCCTGTATTAGAGTAAATCGAAAGCTCATTAGATTGGAAGCTCGGCAGAGATCACTCACACTATCCATCAACTTATGTCTGTACAGTACGGTAAATCAATTATGGTTGTAATGACATGTATAGGTTATATTGGTCATATTGGCATGTAAATGTAAATGATGCTTGTAATCTAGCCATTGGAATGGCTAGTAATGGTTTGACTTGATCTATTTGTAATGTTATACTATGGTAGCTACACATGTATTAAGTAGTTGAGCAAATTATGCCTATCATATGGACTAAACCAAGATAAAATAATAAACATGTATGCATATAACAGTATACCATGTTGAATGATAGAATTTGTTTGATTTGAATGCTTGAAATGGTTAGTATTTGGATGTGTGATTCAAGTGCGGGTCATGGCTGTGATTTTGGGTGAGAAATGAAGCTATGAATGGCTTTATTTTATCCACACGAGCGTGTGTCTAGACCGTGTGTGACACACTGCCTACTCCATGGGCCTGTGGCCTGACCGTGTGTCCCCTGCACTTTAAATTCAAGAAAACAGAATGCTCAGAATTGAGCACATGGGCGCGTGTCTCAGTCGTGTGAAACCTGCACCAAATTCGAATTGAATTAATTAACCACACGACCTAGCACACAGGCGTGGCATGGCCGTGTGGCACAAGTCAGAGAGCAACCTAAATTGGACACGACCTGAGGCACGGGCGTATCCCTTGGACCACACGGACGTGTGAGCCCTGCACCTTGGAAAATTTTTGAAATGTCACGAAAAATTATTAGAGTTTCCGATTAAGTCCCAACTAGATTCTAACACTCGTATTGGGCCTCGAGGGTCCAATTAAGGGATGTTACGAATGATCTCAGTTAAAGAATAGTGACTGATATTATTTATCTGAAAATGTTTCTGAATGTTTCGGTAATGCTCCCTAACCTTGTTCCTGTGACGGATACAGGTTAGGGGTGCTACAAACTCTATCATTCAACATAGCATACCATTACTTGCATACATGTTCATAATCTTGCTTTGGTTTAGTCCATAAGTTAGGCATGATTTGATCAACTACTTAACACATATGTAGCTACCATAATATGACATTACAAATATATCAAAACAAACCATTACTAGGCATTCCAATGGCTAGATTACAAGCATCATTTACATTTACATGCCAATATGGAAAATATATCTTATACATGCCATTAGAACCATAATTCATTTACCATATTGTAACGACATGGGCCGATGGATAGTGTAAGTGATCTCCGCCGAGCTTCTAATCCAACGAGCTTCCGATTTACTCTAAAACATGGAAATAAAACTAAGTAAGCATAAAATGCTTAAAAAGTTCGTATAACATGGTACTTAACTTACCATTTATTCTATTTTGAGATAACTATGTAAGGAATATACAATCAATTTGACCTCAAGCCCTACACACATCCTCATACCCTTGTTAGTCATATAATCCATAGTACCATCAAGACATATATGGACTCAACAACAATCAAGTTTCCAAGCACATATGCTTTCCACAACATGTATTCATTTAACATGCATGATTCATCTCATTATTACAAGTATAATTTCATAATAGCTCATTTCGAGTTCAGATCATTTCATGTCAGAACTTTACTCATAGTACTCGGAATATCAAGGTTACGATTTGTACACTCAAGGTGTACAAGTCTATAGTCAAGAATGAACATTCTCATCAAATAATTTCTATATACAAATATCATCATCTCATATTTTTATACATCACTTGTCATGTATCATCATTTTCTTGTATTTCATGTAATATTCTTTTCATGTCATATTTCCATATTGTATACATCATTCCATGTCAATTTGTCTTAAATTCATATTTGCTCTTGTCAGAACTTTACCCGTTGAATTTACTCAAAATATCGATGGATACACAGGTAGTACACTTGAGGTGTACAATTTCATATTCATTCAAATTATATTCAGTAGTACTTTTTAGGTACACTCTCGAGCCACATATCATACAGCAGAATTACCTGTCCAGGCTAAATTCTAGCTGTAACATATACTCTATGGGCTTTGTCGGATTACCAGTCTAGGCTAAATCCTTTATATGACAAATAATTCCCTATAGAGTCCATTCTAGATTACCCGTCTGGGCTAAAACCAATCAATAACATATGCTCGAGAGGACTTATATCAGGATTACCCGTTCGGGCTAAATCCTATCAGAATTGAGGTCGAAGGATTACGCATTCGAGCTAAATCCTCTCCGCAACAAATGCAGGACCTCTTTCATTTCGGGAAATCACATATCCATCAATTTTCCATTTATTTTTCAAGCATTATCAGTTATTTGATTATTTCATACCTCCGTAACATTTATGTAATTCGAGTAAAACACATTCCACATTCATGTCAAGCATACAAGTAACATTATATTTATTTACCATTTTATCGAGCATTTTAATTTATCGGGCTATATCAAGTAGGTGATCATTTCACATATTTATGACATTAATAAAATTCAAAAACACAACATTTAAATCAAGCATAAAAACATATACAATTTAGTTACACGAACATACCTCGACAAAGGTTCGTGTACGTAAAATCTACTAATCCGACATTTTCCTCATTCCTCGTTCTAACTTCGAATTTGGTCTATCTGGATCTATACGAGTAAATTTAACATCAATTTATCATGTTTTACATTCATGTGGACTAAATTTTCATCCTAGGCAAAATTACTATTTTGCCCCAAACTTTTCCATAAATTCCATTTTCGTCCTTAGGCTCGGAAAATGAAACTTGTGCAAATCCAAGCCTAGCCAAAGCCCCATTACAAATTTTACAGCACATGTATTCATAAAATTTTACAATTTTCATCAAATTTTACAACTTTTCATTTTAGTCTCTAAATCAAGTTTTCATCAAAAATCACTTTGTAAAAGTTGTTTATCTATCAATAATCTTTCATTTTCTACCATAAATTTCTAATTTCCAATATATACATCCATGACCCATTTTCATACTTTAATAACTTTTCAGTTTAATCCCCCAAATAGAGAGATTAAGCTATCCCGATTCTAAAAATATCAAAATTACTAAAAACGGGACAAGAAAACTTACCCAATTTGGCCATGAAAGCATTTTCTCTCTCTCCTAGGGTTTCCATGTTTATCTTGGGGAAGAATATGAGAAAATAAGATGATATATATTTTATCAACTTTTAATTAATTAAAATTTTTACTTTCCAATTTAGTCTGTACCCTTTTTCTATATTTCCATGGATGAGTCACAAAGAAAAATCTACATACATTTCTTAATGGTCTAATTACCATAGAAGGACCTCAATTTTTGAATTTCATAGCTATTTGATCCTTCTAGCAACTAGAATCCAACTTTTGCATTTTATGCGATTTGGTCCTTCTCCTAATTAAGCACATAATCGGTAAAATTTTCTTGTCAAAATTTTCACACGACTTTTCTAGTAAAATATGAATCATATAATAAAATAAAAATAAATTTTTCGAGACCATTGTTCCAATTTTACCGAAATTGGGCTGTTACAACTCTCCCCCCTTAAAAAATTTTCGTCCTCGAAAATTTTACCAGTAAGAAGATTTAGGCATTACTTTCTCATGTTTCTATCCGATTCCCAAATAGCTTTCTCTATATCATATCATTGTCCAAGAACTTTCACTAAAGATACCTTTATACTTTTCGTTTCTTTCACTTCACATGCTAGAATTTCAACTAGTCACTCGTTGTAAGTCATGCCAAGCTGAATTTAGCATTTATCAAAGCAATAACAGATGATAGGTCTGATCGATTCTGTCATAACTCATATACTCATCAAAACATTATGAATTCTGTAGAGCTCTGATAATAATACCAATCAATGCGAAACCAGCCCAATTCTTTTCAATAATCTAATATGACTCAGTAAGCTGCAAACTCAATTTTGCCTGAACAACCAATCTAAATAACTTTCTTTCATGGTAAATTTTCAGAAATACCTTTTCACTATCAAAAACTCTATTTCTTTTCATTTTAGATCCACATCGGATTCCTGATGATCAAATATTGCTTTTAAACTGTCTCAAGTCCCTTTTATCTCTCTTTCGGTTCAACGACTCAAAACTACCACATGTATCTTTCCTTGCTAAACTCTATCCAAAACACCGGAGTTTTGCATTTGTGATCATATAAAGCCTCGTACAGTATAATTTTATATGTGACTGTTAACCGTTATAAGTAATTTCAATCCAAGACAAATACTTTTCTCAGTTACCTTCAAATTCAAGTACACAACATCGAAGCATATCTGCCAAAATCTACATCATATGTTCAGATTGATCATCCATTTGAAGATGAAATATTGTACTAAAATGTAACCATGTTCCCAGAGTTTCTTGTAACTTGTTTCAGAATTAGAATATGAACTGTAGATCTCTATTAGAAATAACAGAAGCTACCACATCATATAATCTGACAATCTCAAAAACAAATCATTCTAGCAATCTATTGCAACATTCTGATTTAGGGTCTAGTCAAAATAGTGGGGTGAGACCACAAATTCGAGGGTTATGAATGAGTTTTTGAGGTTAACGCTATGTATGCATGCTAGTGTGAAAGTTTCATGAAGCAATTTTGAGAAATTGCTATTGAATTGTCCTAAAGGACTAAATTGTAAAAGTTGCAAAATGTGAGATTCTAGAAGCTATTTGTGTGAAATAGCTTTAGAATATTAATTATAGGTCCTTAATGAGTAATTTTCCCAAATTTTAGCTTTTGGACAAAATTGGGAATGGATAAGTTAAAATAGGAAGTTTATCAAAAAGGTCATTTTGGTAATTTTGTTATTAAATGATTAAAATAGGAGAAAAGGTGACAAAAATTCACACATCTTCTTCCCCACATTGCTGAAAATTTCAAAGCACCCATAGCTAGGGTTTGTTCATCTTTCAAGCTTGCTAGTAAGTGCAATTAAGTCTCGTTTTTGGTTATTCTTCGTATTTTTAAAGTCCTAGTTGCATTAGAAAGCTATTTTTAGCTATTTGGTAAGCTATGATGGATGTTCAAAAATGTACATATGTATGACATGCATATATTTTGATGTTTTATGGAAGAATATGAAAGCTTGATGTAGTAGAAACATCTTTTGCTAAGTGATTTTCCATGAAAATGCATGTAGGGACTAGTTTGTGAAAAACCTAAGTTTGGTCATACATGTGTGATTTAGTGAGAATTGATGAATGCTTTAGTTGAGTAAGTGGTTCTTTTTAGCATGAAATGCTTTAAAGTTGAATAAAAATCACTTTACGACCCTTGAGGCTAAAGTGTAAATATGAGAAAGTTTAGGAGCAAAATAGTAAATTTTGCTGAAGTATGAGATATGAGTCAATTTAGTCAATGTGTATATTGACTAGGCTGATTCATTCATTATAGATTAAGAAAGACAAAGCCCGAATCAAAACCAAGGCAAAAGCAAAGTGGTGGACTAAATTGCATGTTTCTATACTTATGAGTATCGAGGTAAGTCAATGCGTACATAATGCATTTATACTTGCACATTCTTAATGCTAATTAGTGTGTAGCATGAATGAGAATGATTGAGAACCTATGTCGTCAAGTGGAATGAATGTGGTAGATAGTGTGAATGTGTAGTGATAATGCTAAGTGATGGGCTAAGTGCAATACTATATTAATGCTTAACGACGATGAGCTAGGTTGTGTGTGATGCTATCGTTAAGTATATTTATCTAGTGGGGCTAAGTGCGAGACCACTATGATTACCTTTGTGGTAGGCTAAGTGCAATAAAACTTTATAAATTGATTGTGGTAGGCTAAGTGCGATACTACCTTACTAATGGATTTTGGTGTCTTAAGTGCGAAACCACTGAGATATGAACTGTGTGGATTAGTTATGTGAACTAGATGTGTGGTTGTTAAACTGAGTTAGGTAGCTGTGTAGATGTATTATTAATAAATAATGAGGTATTGTATATTGTGTAAATGTGATATTGAATGCAGGGGTGCATTTCAATGGTTATGAGTAAGGGACTCATGATGTGTTGGAAATGTGGTAAGGAATAGAAAGAGTAAGCATAGTGGTTCATTACATGTTGGTATAATGCTAATTGTTATTTAGCTTATACTTTGATTCTTAATTGTTTATGTGTAAACTTACTAAGCTCAAAGCTTACTCCCTTTCTTTTCATTTATTTTATAGAGTAAAAGTGGTAAGAGACGAAGATCATTGGAAGATAGCTCACATATCAGCACACTCTGGTACATGACTCAATGTTTTGTATATGGCATGTATAAGGGCTAGACAAGTTAGTGAATTTTTGTTGTAAATGGCTAAGAGGCGTTGGCCTTTAGGTGGATAGTGTATTTTGTATAATGCCATAATTGTTGGCTATTACATTATATGAAAAGATGTAGTTTCTATGTGATAATGCATTTCAATTTGAGTTGATTATGGATGTATGGTATGAGTGCTTGCTGTGAATGCTAAAGGGGTGAGAAGAGCTTAGCAAATAGCTTTGTTCTTGTCCATGTGGATAGACACACGGGCGTGTGCCTAGGCCATGTGTGACACACGGTCAGTCACACGGGCGTGTTACTTGGACGTGCGTCCCCTGCATGTTAATATTTTAAGTTAGAATTGGCCACGAGCTAGCCACACGGACGTGTGCCTAGACTCTAGGCCGTGTAAGGGAAGTCAGTGTTCACCACGGTTGGGAGGCACGGGCGTGGCTCAGCCGTAGGGCATTTGGCAGAATGCTCGAGTTTTAATCATGGTTTGAGAACATGGGCGTGTGTGACTTCACACTAGTGTGTTGTACTTTGTACGGGCGTGTGAGCCATGTTCAAAAGAGAAAATTATTAATATTCGATAAAAGTTCTAAAATAGTCTCGAGAGCCCTCGTGTGTATGAGTGAGACCTCGTAAGTCGAGAATGAGGTTACTGAGAGGACTAAAGAGAGTAGTTAATATGAGCCTTAGTGGTGATCAAGTGGTTCTATTTCGGTAACGCTTTGGGCCTGGTTCTGGCGTAGAACCCGGGTAAGGGGTGTTACATTTAGTGGTATCGGAGCTATGGTTTAGTCGGTTCTAGGACTACCGTAGCAGGTGTAAGAGTCTAGCTATACATGCCATAAGTGTACAATGATAGTGTGGTGGCTTCTAATGATTTTAAATCTTGTTTTATATAGTATATGGATCCCGATCAATCTACTACTGATGAAGCCACTAGTAATGTGCCGCCTCCTGTGCAAGGAACCGTGCCAATACAAAGTGGTCCCGAAGCTGGGGGTCAAGGGGAAGAGGCACGGGAAGCCTTTCTCCAGATGATGAGTAACTGGTACTCAGACTTTGTTTGAGTGAACCCTAATGCTCAACCTCCTCCACCTCCTCCTATACCTCATCCAAACCTTGTGGCTCTGCAAGGTATCGATGTAGTGAGGATATCGAAACCCCCGGTGGATAAGATTAGAAGGCACAGGGCTGAGGAGTTTAGAGCTAAGGTAGATGACGACCTTGAGAGGGCGGAGTTCTGGCTAGAAAACTCGATGAGAGCATTTGATGAACTCTCATGTACTCCAGAAGAGAGTTTGAGGTGTGTTGTATCCTTGCTGAGAGATTCGGCATACCATTGGTGGAAGAAACTAACGTTACTGGTCCCGAAGGAGCGGATGACTTGGGACTTCTTTCTGGAAGAGTTTCGGAAGAAGTATATAAGCCAACGGTTTACTGATCGAAAAAGAAAAGAATTCTTTAAGTTGAACCAAAGAAGAATGTCAGTTGCAGAGTATGAGCGTGAGTTTGTTAGGCTTAGCAAATACGCTCAAGATTGTGTATCGACAGAGACCATCTTGTGTAAGAGGTTTGAAGATGGACTAAATGAGGATATCAAACTCCTAGTGGGCATTTTGGAGTTGAAAGAATTTGTGGTATTAATTGAAAGGGCAAGTAAGGCCAAAGAATTGACTACAAAAAAGAGGAGGGCTGTGAGTGAAGCCCGAGATGCTAGAAAGAGGCCGACGGGCAAGTCGTATCAAGCCCAGTCAAAAAGGTCCAAGGAAGTGAATCCTAGGACGATAGCCTCAGTGGGATATTCGCATCGAGACTCGGACAATATTCGTTCGGGTTCAAGAGTCCGAGCTGCCTCAATGGAAAGTGTGGGCAATATAAAGAGCAAATTAGAGTGCCTAAGTTGTGGTAGATATCACACCGGAGAGTGTTGGGGAAATACTCGAAAATGCTATAAATGTGGGTCCCTCGACCATTTTATTCGGAACTGCCCGAGAGGGATGATAAGGAAGAGAAGCAAGAGATGAGACCTAGTGATGTATCTGCAAGGGGTATACCACCAAGAAACCCAAGAGGTGGGGCTAGTGGTAGAGGTGCGCCCAGAGACTCTGCTATGAGATCAGAGGGTCGAGCACCTGTGAAGATGTATGCCATTCGCGCTCGCAAGGAGGCATCCTCCCTAGATGTGATAACGGGTACTTTTTCTCTCTTTGACACCTTTGTTATTGCTTTAATAGATCCAGGGTCAACTCACTCTTATATTTGCATAAAGTTAGCATCTAGTCTGAGTATGACCGTTGAGTCTACGGACATAGTGGTTAAGGTGTCGAACCCATTAGGAAAGCATGTGTTAGTGGACAAGGTGTGTAAAAATTGTCCTTTGATGGTTGAGAATTATTGTTTTTCGGCAGACTTGATGTTGTTGCCGTTTGATGAGTTTGATTTAATCCTAGGCATGGATTGGTTGACTACCCATAGTGTCTTAGTGAACTGTGGTAGTAAGCACATTGAATTGAAATGTGAGAATGGAGATATGGTTTGGGTTGAATAAGGTGGATCGGATAGTCTACCAGTGATAATTTCTTTCCTAGTGGCTGAGAAATGGTTGAGAAAAGGGTGTGAATCCTATCTCGCCTTCGTGTTGAATACTCGAGAGATTGTAGCGAAGCTTGAAATAGTGCCAGTGGTACTCGAGTATCTAGATGTATTTCTGAAAGAGTTACCCGGATTACCTCCTGTGAGAGAGATTGAGTTTGGAATTGAGTTGATTCTAGGAACGGCACCAATTTCTATTGCTCCGTATAGAATGGCACCTGTAGAGTTGAAAAAACTGAAGATACGGTTACAAGAGTTGACAGATAAGGGTTTCGTAAGATCGAGTTACTCACCGTGGGGTGCTCCGGTATTGTTTGTGAAGAAGAAAGATGGGTCTATGAGGTTGTGCATAGACTATAGGCAGCTTAACAAGGTGATGGTGAAGAATAAGTATCCTCTACCAAGGATTGATGATCTTTTTGATCAATTGAAAGGAGCTACAGTGTTCTCCAAGGTAGACCTGAGGTCGGGTTATTATCAGCTCAGAGTGAGAGAGCAAAATGTGTTGAAGACTGCATTTCGAACGAGGTATGGTCAATATGAGTTTTTGGTTATGCTGTTCGGTTTGACGAATGCGCCTGCAATTTTTATGGATCTGATGAACCGTGTTTTCAGACCATATGTGGATAAGTTTGTGGTTGTCTTCATTGATGACATATTGATCTATTCTTGGAATGAGAGCGATCATGAAGAACATTTGAGAATTGCCTTGCAAACTTTAAGAGAGAAGCAATTGTATGCTAAATTTAGCAACAGTGATTTTTGGCTTCGAGAAGTCAGATTTTTGGGACACGTTGTGTCCAGAAATGGTGTCAGAGTTGACCTGAGTAAGATTTCGGCTGTTCTAGATTGGAAACCATCGAGGAATGTGTCAGAAATCAGAAGTTTCTTGAGATTAGCAAGATATTATAGAGCTTCGTGAAGGGGTTCTCTGTGATTGCTACTCCTATGACGAAACTATTGAATAAGGATGTTAAGTTCGAATGGATGGAGGCATGTCAACAGAGCTTCGAGAGACTGAAAACAATGTTGGCTGAGGCACCAGTTTTGGTTTAGCCAGAATTAGGGAAAGAGTTCGTGGTTTACAGTGATACGTCGCTTAATGGTCTTGGTTGCATGTTGATGCAAGAGGGTAACATAGTCGCTTACGCCTCGAGACAGTTAAAATCGCATGAGAATAATTATCCGACTCATGATTTCGAGTTGGATGCGATTGTTTTCAAGTTAAAGATTTGGCGACATTACCTGTATGGTGAGAAGTGCCGAATCTTTACGGATCACAAGAGTTTGAGATATTTGATGGATCAGAAATATCTGAATTTGAGACAGAGACAATGGCTTGAGTTGTTGAAAGACTATGAATTAGTCATTGATTATCATTTGGGAAAAGCGAATGTGGTTGAGGATGCCCTGAGTAGGAAATCCTTGTATGCTCTAAGAGCTATGAGCATGAGTTTAGCATTATCTGATGATGGTGCTATTTTGGCATAATTGAGAGCTAAGCCGCTATTTGTTCAATAAATATGTGAGGCTCAGAGGAATGACAGTGAGATGCAAGCTAAAAGAGCTAAGTGCGGATCAGGAAGTGATTTTGATTTTCGAGTGGGCTCAAATGATTGTTTGATGTACCGTGACAGAATTTGTGTACCTAGAGATGAAAAGTTAATTCGAAAGGTTTTGCATGAGGCCCACATTGGATGGTTGTCAGTACACCCGGACAGTACGAAAATGTACAATGACTTAAGGAAGTTTTATTGGTGGTCGGGTACGAAAAGAGACATTTCAGAGTTTGTGGCAAAGTGTCTAATTTTTCAACAAGTGAAAGCTGAGCATCAAGTACCTTCAGGATTGCTTCAGCCAGTGATGGTTCCTGAATGAAAGTGAGATCGAGTTACCATGGATTTTGTGATGGGGTTGCCGATGACTCCAAAAAAGAAAGATGCTGTGTAGGTTGTTGTGGATAGATTAACGAAGTCGACTCACTTTATTCCAGTACATGTTGATTACTCAATGGATAAGCTAGCTGAGTTGTATGTTACAGAGATAGTGAGATTGCATGGTGTGCCTATGTCCATTATATCGGATAGAGATCCGAGGTTTACCTCGAGGTTTTGGAAGAAGTTGCAAGAGGCCATGGGTACGAGATTAAATTTCAGTACTGCGATCCATCTGCAAAATGATGGTCAGTCTGAGAGAATAATTCAAGTTCTTGAGGATATGCTCCAATGCTGTGTGTTAGAATTCGAGGGTAGTTGGGAGAGATATCTACCTTTAGTCAAATTTGCCTAAAACAACAATTATCCGTCGAGTATATGGATGGCTTTGTATGAGGCCTTGTATGGTCGTAAATGTCGGACTCCTTTGTATTGGACCGAACTTAGTGAGAAATGGATCCATGAAATTGATCTAGTGAAAGAAACTGACGAGAAAGTGAGAGTAATCTGTAATAGTCTGAAAGCTGCTTCGGACCGACAGAAGTCGTACGCGAATTTGAAAAGAAAAGAGATTGAGTTTGAGGTGGGTGACAAAGTGTTTTTGAAAGTGTCTCCGTGGAAGAAGATTATGAGATTTGGATGAAAAGGGAAGTTGAGTCCAAGATTTATAGGGCCGTATGAGATTACAGGCAGAGTTGGGCCAGTAGCTTACCGGTTGGCTTTGCCGGTCGAGTTGGAAAAGATTTATAATGTGTTCCATGTGTCGATGTTGCGACGGTATCGCTCTGATCCTTCACATGTGATTCCTTCAGTGGAAATTGAAATAAGACCGGATATGTCTTATGAGGAAGAGCCGATTAAGATCTTAGCTCGAGAGGTGAAACTGTAGAGAAATAAAAGCATAGCACTAGTGAAAGTGTTATGGCAAAAACACGATGTGGAAGAAGCTACGTGGGAAACAGAAGAAGCTATGAGAGAACAACATCCATACCTCTTTACTGGTAAGATTTTCGGGGGCAAAAATCTCTTAAGGGGGAGAGTTGTAACATCTCGGTTTAGGGTCTAGTCGAAATAGTGGTACGAGACCACAAATCTGAGGGTTATGAATGAGTTTTTGAGGTTAAGCTATGTATGCATGCTAGTGTGAAAGTTTCATGAAGCAATTTTGAGAAATTGCTATTGAATTGTCCTAAAGGACTAAATTGCAAAAGTTGCAAAATGTTAGATTCTAGAAGCTATTTGTGTGAAATAGCTTTAGAATATCAATTAGATGTCCTTTATGAGCAATTTTCCCAAATTTTAATTTTTGGACAAAATTGGGCATGGATAAGTTAAAATAGGAAGTTTATCAAAAAGGGCATTTTGGTAATTTGGTTATTAAATGATTAAAATAGGAGAAAAGATGACAAAAATTCACTCATCTTCTTCCCCACATTGCTGAAAATTTTCAAAGCACCCATAGCTAGGGCTTATTCATCTTTCAAGATTGCTAATAAGTGCAATTAAGTCTCGTTTTTGATATTCTTCGTATTTTTGAAGTCCTAGTTGCATTAGAAAGCTATTTTTAGCTATTTGGTAAGCTATGATGGATGTTCAAAAATGTATATATGTATGACATGCATATATTTTGATGTTTTATGGAAGAATATGAAAGCTTGATGTAGTAAAAACATCTTTTGCTAAGTGATTTTCCATGAAAATGCATGTAGGGACTAGTTTGTGAAAAACTTAAGTTTGGTCATACATGTGTGATTTAGAGAGAATTGATGAACGCTTTAGTTGAGTAAGTGGTTCGGTTTAGCATGAAAGGCTATAAAGTTGAATAAAAATCACTTTACGAGCTTTGGGTTTAAAGTGTAAATATGAGAAAGTTTAGGGGCAAAATAGTAAATTTTGCTAAAGTATGAGATATGAGTCAATTTAGTCAATGTGTGTATTGAATAAGCTAATTCATCATTATAGATCGAGAAAGACAAAGCTCGGATTGAAACCGAGGCAAAAGCAAAGTGGTGGACTAAATTGCACGTTTCTATACTTTTGAGTATCGAGGTAAGTCTATGCGTAAATAATGCATTTATACTTGCACATTATTAATGATAATTAGTGTGTAGCATGAATGAGAATGATTGAGAACCTATGTGGTCAAGTGGAATGAATGTGGTAGATAGTGTGAATGTGTAGTGATAATGCTAAGTGATGGGCTAAGTGCGATACTATATTAATGCTTAACGACGATGAGCTAGGCTGTGTGCGATGCTATCGTTAAGTATATTTATCTAGTGGGGCTAAGTGCGAGACCACTATGATTACCTTTGTGGTAGGCTAAGTGCGATAAAACTTTATAAATTGATTGTGGTCGGCTAAGTGCGATACTACCTTACTAATGGATTTTGGTGTGTTAAGTGCGAAACCACTGAGATATGAACTGTGTGGATTAGTTATGTGAACTAGATGTGTGGTTGTTAAACTGAGTAAGGTAGCTGTGTAGATGTATTATTAATAAATAATGAGGTGTTGTATATTGTGTAAATGTGATATTGAATGCAGGGGTGCATTTCAATGGTTATGAGTAAGGGACTCATGATGTGGTGGAAATGTGGTAAGGAATAGAAAGAGTAAGCATAGTGGTACGTTATATGTTGGTATAATGCTAATTGTTATTTAGCTTATACTTTGATGCTTAATTGTTTATGTGTAAACTTACTACGCTCAAAGCTTACTCCCTTTCTTTTCCTTTGTTTTATAGGTAAAAGTGGTGAACCAAGAGACGAAGATTATTGGAAGATAGCTCACATATCACCACACTCTGGTACATGACTCAATGTTTCGTATATGGCATGTATAGGGGCTAGACAAGTTAGTGATTTTTTGTTGTGCATGGCTAAGAGGTGTTGGCCTTTAGGTGGATAGTGTATTTTGTATAATGCCATAGTTGTTGGCTATTACATTATATGAAAAGATGTAGTTTCTATGTGATAATGCATTTCAATTTGAGTTGATTATGGATGTATGGTATGAGTGCTTGTTGTGAATACTAAAGGGGTGAGAAGAGCTTAGCAAATAGCTTTGTTCTTGTCCATGTGGATAGACACAAGGGCGTGTGCCTAGGCCATGTGTGACACACGGTCAGTCACACGGGCGTGTTACTTGGACGTGCGTCCCCTGCATGTTAATAGTTTAAGTTAGAATTGGCCACGAGCTAGCCACACGAGCGTGTGCCTAGACTCCAGGCCATGTGAGGGAAGTCAGTGTTCACCATGGTTGGGACGCACGGGCGTGGCTTAGCCATGGGGGATTTGGCAGAATGCTTGAGTTTTAAGCACGGTTTGAGAACATGGGCGTGTGTGACTTCACACAAGTGTGTTGTACTTTGCACGGGCGTGTGAGCCATGTTTAAAAGAGAAAATTTTTAATATTCGATAAAAGTTCCGGAATATTCTCAAGAGCCCTCGTGTGTATGAGTGAGACCTCGTAAGTCGAGAATTATGTTACTGAGAGGACTAAAGAGAGTAGTTAATACGTGCCTAAGTGGCGATCAAGTGGTTTTATTTCGGTAATGCTTCGGGCCCAGTTCTGGCGTAGAACTAGGGTAAGAGGTGTTACATCTATCAAGTGGGGAATCCACTCATGCCAGGATGGAATGTGTAGGCTTCGTCAAACAATCGACAATTGCTTAATTTGTATCTTTCTTTTTCATAGACAGGGATAATTCCGATATAAAACTCATAGTAACTTTGTCCCATTTCCATTTCAGTATTTTCACTGATTATAATCATCTTGAAAGTATCATCTCTGTCTTGCTTATACATCCAACATTTAAATATAGATTTAAAAATACCACATTTCATTCTGGGCTACTAATACATCCTTTCCAAATCATTATGCATTTCATCATTCCCCAGGTAAACAGACATAGTACCACTGTGATCATTCATGTAAAATTTTCAATACAAGTTCTAAGTTCTTTAGTACACACACTCTATTTGTAACTCCCCAAAATCCCAAAACTCTAAATTTCTGTGCATTGAATTTGGTATGTACAAGTAGCACTTAGAATATTAATTTTAAGGTATTACCAGGGTTATTTGAAGTCTTAGGGATAGGGAAGACCATAGGGAAAATTTTAATTTTTGCCTTAGTTGACCCTAGTCTCAGGTATTAGGCCTCTTAAACAGATTAAGGGGAAAATAGGACACAATTGGGCCTATGGTCCAGTGTCAAGGTGGCGTCACTTGGGGAGCTACAAGGTGGCGTTACTATCAGGTGAAGAGGTCCAAGGTTCGAGGCTTAAGAGTGGTGAAGTGAGGGGTTTTATTTTTGCACATGGAAGAAAGGTAATGGCACTAGAGTGGACTCTGGAAGGGAGTGTTCAACAGAAAAATTTAAGGTAAAGATAAGAGAGAAAAGATAGGGGATTGAGGTGTGGATGTGTTGGTGCCGAATTGGACTTTGAGGGAAGGTAGCTTCGGCTTTGGCTATAAAAAGGGGGTGTCGAATTCCTTTGAAAGGTTCCTTAGGTTTCCATTGTTTTTTCTTTTCTTCCCCTCATTCTTTTTCTTCCATTGAAGAATTACCATCATCCCTTTTTGCCGAAATCCCTATTTGTGCCAATTCTTTGTTGTTTTCCCTCCATCACAAATCTGTTGATCAAGTGTTAAAAGCCAGATCTCGTTCAGTAGCTATCTAGGCCGCAGGATCAAAGGTTGGATTCGGTAAGTACTCAGTCAACCTCCTTAGTGTGTTTTGTTAAAATCTGAAGGGCTATCTAACTTCTCCTTTTCGTTAACCTTGTATTAACAAGGGTA
The DNA here is from genome assembly GCA_025503065.1 of Gossypium bickii. Classification (NCBI taxonomy): domain Eukaryota; kingdom Viridiplantae; phylum Streptophyta; class Magnoliopsida; order Malvales; family Malvaceae; genus Gossypium; species Gossypium bickii. Next base: position 39,609,377 of record CP106711.1, read on the forward strand.
GGGTTCAAAGATCGCAAGCGTGTTAAGGATCGTTAGCAAGTGGTAAGTGTACTCGTCTCAGTTGTGGATTAGTGGGTGGCCGAATGTAAGTATGGCTTATAGAGGTGACTTGTGTGGAATATGAGTCACTAATTGTTGATAGTATATGTGTGGGTGCAGATCTACGTGAATAGTAGCTAAAGAAGGGCTACTAGAATTGGTGGCACATGGTAAGGATATTGTAAGGCTTCGGTTTTTGGGTAAATATTGTGGTTAAGTGTGTATTGATTGGAGATTGCAATTGGTTGTAGGTTCAAGGCTGAGGATAGTGTAGCACGTCGTATTAACTAGGTGTGTACATACACTTCACACACGACAATTGGCAAAAGCCGAAATCCCGAAAAACCCGAAATGTCAAAAAGTTGAAAAGTTGGCACCGGCAACCACACAAGCATGCAAACATTCATGTGGGAACACCGATACATTTGTCGGGGCCAAGAGAGCGATCTCATAGTCTCGGGCCACTATTTGGCCAACCGGGTCAGACGGAGCTAAATGGGCCTGCTGAGTTCGTGAGCCCAAATCGGCAAGAGTTGAGATGTGAAACGGAATGATGGAATGATAAGGATGGCTGTACGATTTGATTATGATCGGGCCTAATGGGCTACATAAACATGATTGGGCTTAATGGGCTATATGGACATGATTAGCTTAGTGGGCGTCATGGGATTTTAGAAATGCATGCTAGGGTTTTAATGGACTCTAGGCCTAGTTCCGATAAATTCTTAATTGGCATAAAACTTAATTTAATAATCAAACATGTCTGTGGACAAGTCGCTAGGTTAGAGTGTGGCAATGGACATATGCATGTCTAGGATTGGATCTAGGGACAGCTTGGTACTTAAGCAGTCCTGGTGACCCACCTCCTCTTATCTGGAATCCTACCGGGTGCATAGTATCTATTCACTTTAGCCGCAAGAACTTGTTGATGGGCCAAGGTTCATAACTAAAAATCGAGATGAAAGAAATTATGAAAATACCCCAGTAGGGTAGAATTACGAAAATACCCTGTAGGGTAGATTTACAAAAATACCTCTGGGTAGTGAAGTGACTTAAATACCCCTATGTGCTTAATGTGTGAAAATGTGTATGTTGCATTCATGAGATATATGTTGCACTTGGGTAGGTTTGATGATACGGAGGAAGATATGTGAGGATCGCATAGTCGCTTGACGACCCTGGATCCACCGGTGGCTTTAAGCCCATTATATGCTTAGTAGCCTTGCTGCAACGTTTGAGTAGTGCCGCTATTGGTGCTACCTTTGGAGTGTAGGGATGGGTGTGTTGATATTTATATCCCCACAGGAGTGTAGGGTTGGAAGGGAAATGGAGTGCAGGGTTGGATTTGGGATGGGAGCATTGCATTCATGTGATACTGATGTGATATGAGGTCATTGTGGGCTAAGGCCCAGGACCACCGATTTTGATAGGGTTTAAGCCCAATGTGATAATTGTATGTTGATTGGATTACCAAGGGTCATACACACTGAGTTTCAAAATTGACACCCTTTTTATTAAATGCTTCGGGTGACCCTCAGTAGACGGCTTGACGTGGGAGAGGACTTGGAGATGGCCAACTGCAAGATACTTAGAAATTTTTGTTTATTTGTTTCGAATGACTTTATTTTAATTACCTTATTTTCATTGAAATGTAATAAGGCCTTGTATCTCCAATTTGACTTTACCTTTGGGTTTTATTATTGTTTCAACTGCTTAATTATTAAACTTAAAAAAATTTCTAAAGTTTAACATGGTTTTCGAAATAACTATAACATATGGACGTTTTCTTAAAACATGGGCTTTCATCGTAACTTAACAAAATGTTAGATTTTGGGTTTCTAAATCTTAAACTTAAGTTTTAAGTAAGCGAAGTCGTTTTGAATTATCCCTTTGATGTGACATCACCAGATTCGGCCATAACATCTGCGTCGGGTCTGGGGGTGTTACACTGTCTCTGAATAATAGACATTTACCGAATCTATTCTGAAATTCTGAGTTAGAAATTCTTTCACATTGTATTCATTTAACTTACAACTCATTATCACTTTTCTAAGTTTCACTGTTCTGTTGTAGAAACAGCGATTTAGCTCCATACTCAGTTAAAATTGAGCTATTATCAGACAATCATAATCGGTATCCATGGCTTGCAAAGTATACAGAGATTTTCTACTCAGAACATCTGTAACTACCTTCGTTCTTTCCAAGTGATATGCAGTTATTAAATCATAATCTTTCAACATTTCAACCATATACACTATCTTAGATTCAAATCTTTTAGCAATATCAGATACTTCAAACTTTTATAATCGGTGAATATATGACATTTTTCACCAAACAAGTAATGTTTTCAAATTCCAATACAAAAACAATAGCCGTCAATTCTAGATCACTTACCGAGAAATTCTTTCCATGTGAATTTTTAACTGTCTAAAAGTACAGGCTATTACCTTGCCTTACTACATCAAAATACAACCTAATTGCCTCAAGCCCTACATAGATCCTCATTGCCTTTGTTAGTCATATAATCCATAGTAATATCAAGACATATATAGGCTCAACAACAATCAAGTTTCCAAGCACATATGCTTTCCACAACATGTATCCATTCAACATGCATGATTCATCTCATTATTACAAGTATAATTTCATAATAGCTCATTTCGATGTACAAATATTTTCATATATCATCATCATCAAATAATTTCCATGTACAAATATCATCATCTCATATTTTCATATATCACTTGTCATGTATCATCATTTTCTTGTATTTCATGTAATATTCTTTTCATGTCATATTTCCATATCTTATACATCATTCTATGTCAATTTGTATTAAATTCATATTTTCTCTTGTCAGAACTTTACCCGTTGAATTTATTCGAAATATCGATGGATACACAGGTAGTACACTTGAGGTGTACAATTCCATATTCCGTCAATTCATATTCAGTAGTACCTTTTAGGTACACTCTCGAGCCCCATATCATATAGCAGAATTACCAGTCCAGGCCAAATTCTAGCTCTAACATATACTCTATGGGCTTTGTCGGATTACCAGTCCAGGTTAAATCCGTTATATGACAAAGAATTCCCTATAGAGTCTATTCTGGATTACCCGTCCAAGCTAAATCCAATCCATAACATATGCTCGAGAGGACTTATATCAGTATTACTTGTCTGAGTAAATCCTATCAGAATTGAGGTCAAAGGATTACTCATCTGAGCTAAATTCTGATAGGATTTTCCATTTATGCAGTACCTCTTTCATTTCGGGAAATCACATATCTATCGATTTTCTATTTATTCAACCAGGATTTAAACACTTTTCAAGCATTATCGGGCATTTGATTATTTTATACCTCCGTAACATTTATGTAATTCGAGTAAAACACATTCCACATTTATGTCAAGCATACAAGTAACATTTTATTTATTTACCATTTTATCGGGCATTTTCATTTATCGGGCTATATCAAGTAGGTGATCTTTTCACATATTTATGACATTAATAAAATTCAAAAACACAACATTTAAATCAAGCATAAAAACATATACAATTTAGTTACACGAACTTACCTCGACAAAGATTCGTGTACGTAAAATCTACTAATCCGACATTTTCCTTATTCCTCGTTATAACCCCAAATTTGGTCTATCCAGATATATACGAGTAAATTTAACATCAATTTATCAAATTTTATTCATGTGGACTAAATTTTCATCCTAGGCAAAATTACTATTTTGCCCCAAACTTTTCCATAAATTCTATTTTCGTCCTTAGCCTCGGAAAATGAAACTTGTGCAAATCCAAGCCTAACCAAAGCCCCATTACAAATTTTACAGCACATGTATTCATAAAATTTCAGAAGTTTTCATCAAATTTTACAAATTTTCATTTTAGTCCCTAAATCATGTTTTCATCAAAAATCACTTTTTAAAAGTTGTTTATCTATCAATAATCTTTCATTTTCTACCATAAATTTCTAATTTCCAGCATATACATCCATGACCCATTTTCATACTTTGATAACTTTTCAATTTAATCCCCCAAATAGAGAGATTAAGCTATCCTGATTCTAAAAATATCAAAATTACTAAAAACAGGACAAAGAAACTTACCCAATTTGGCCATGAAAGTCTCTTCTCTCTCTCCTAGGGTTTCCATGTTTATTTTGGGGAAGAAGATGAGAAAATAAGATGATATCTATTTTATCATTAATTAACTAAAATTTTTACTTTCCAATTTAGTCCTTACCCTTTTTCTATATTTCCATGGATGAGTCACCAAGAAAAATATACATACTTTTCTTAATGGTCTAATTTTCATATAAAGACCTTAAGTTTTGAATTTTATAGCTATTTGATCCTTCTAGCTACTACAATCCAACTTTTGCATTTTATGCGATTTGGTCATTCTCGTAATTAAGCACAAAATCGGTAAAATTTTCTTTTCAAAATTTTCTCACAACTTTTCTAGTATAATATGGATCATATAATAAAATAAAAATAAATTTTATTTTTCGACTCAGATTTGTGGTCTCAAGACCACTTTCCGATTTCACCAAAATTAGGTTGTTACAGGTTCAATAGGTATGAAAAGAGATGAACCGTAAGGGTTCCAATTGATTTCACTACGAAAATTATGGAAAGGTATGATGTATCGATGATTCAAGTAAGAACATTCATGATTATGAAAAGTGTGATTTAATTTTGCTATGTTTATGTCTTATGTGTTATGAAAAAAATGGTAAAGAAAACGACATGAATTAAGACATGAAACTATATGAATATCCTTGATATCGTGATACATGGAAGTTATGTAAGTTAAGATGAGTAATAGATTCAAGTGATACATGTTGAGATTAAATGGCTATTCATGTTAATGTACTTATGATTTGTATCATGTATGCTAACATATTTGGTGTGAATGCTTAGACTTTGGCCAAGCTTTGGTTGGATCATGCCATGTTAAATTATAGGTTATGCATTGTAATGGTAAGTGCCTAAATGGATATATGCTTGTGTTCGTGAAAGAGTGGTAAGGTTTAAATTATGTAATTTCTTATGAAATGGTTTATCATGTGGTTAATTACAAAAGAGCTATGTTTAAATGCACTAGTTTGTGGATATGGTTGATGATATGCTTATGTCTTGTGTGTTATGCATAAGGAACGAGTGTGGAAAGGTAATGAAATAGTAAGTTCATACTTGAAGTGTTAAATAATGAAAAAGGGAATGATGAGTTGAATTGATGTTGTTATTTAAGTTAAAGAAAGTAAATGCAATGGAAAGTAATGAAATGCAAATGAAAATAAGAAAATCAGAAAGGGTTTAAAGTTTTATAAAATCCTATTATGCTAGGGATGATATGTATATATGATGCTGTGGATTTATTCACCTTGTGGGTTGTTGAATATGGTTTCATGGATCTTGTGGTACAGATATAGGATTATTCTTGATATGTATAAATTTCATATTTGAAATGGATTGATATGACTAAAGTTTATACGAGCTTGCTAAGCATTCATTGCTTACATAGTTGTCTTTCCTTTAATTTTCAAATTATCAGAAGCTCGATCGGGTTGGAAGCTCGTCGGAGATCTATCACACTATCCAGCAGTTATATCGATATTTTTCGATGTCTTGGTTAAGGTTATAATGGCATGTATAGATGGACCAAGTCTAATGTTTAATTTAACAGTTTGGTATATATGTCATCCTGGTTGATGTTTATGGCATGAAATGCTGCCTTAGATTAAAGTACTTAAGGTACTATTGATATCTTGTTGGTATGTTTTAATGTATCTTTAAATGGCCAAATTGGTAAGGTTGTCATGTACCAATTATGTTATATTTTGGCATGAAAACAAGTTAAGTGAAAATTGTTTAAATGTGCACATGTATTGGTGTTTTGGTTGATATTATAGTCATTATGTTTTGGCTTGTAATTATGGTCTTTTGAGTGATTGAAATGGTTGTTAGGTTGATATAGGATTGTGGCCTTATGGTGGTTGGTTTTGTAATCTTTATGATGCTTAAATGATAGAAGCTGAAATGTTATTTAAAATGTATGTAATGGTATGTTCTTTGACTTGGTTAAATCTGGTCATTTTGGTATATAGAATGTAGTTGACATATATGGCTAATGGTGCTCATTGTTAAATGATAAATTTGGTACATATGAGTTTGGATTTTATATGTGTACAAAATGGTAAGTTTTGGCTAAACTAAGCATTTAGTTATACATGTATGATTGTTGTGATTTGAGGTGCCCATTGGGCATATTGGTTGTGTGAATATATATACCTTATTGATTTAGCTTGTTGATGCATTATTTGATGCATTTTGAATGCTTGATTACATGTGGAAAAATTGGTTGTAGGTGTGTCCATGATTGAGGAAGAAAAAAAGGCTTGGAAATGGCCTATTTTTTGTCCACACGGCCAGAGACACGAGCATGTGCCTCAGCCGTGTGTGACACACAGCCAGGCGACATGGCCATGTGTCCCCTATAGCTTACTGAATGTTGCAAGTTAGGCGGTTACATGGCGTAGCACATGGCCTGGCACACGACATGTGGCTTGGTCGTGTGACCCAAGTTAGAGAGTTACACAGGCATGGACACGAGCTGGGACACGACTGTGAGTCCCTACTTCGGATGTCCACACAGCCTGAGACACGGGCATGTATCTTAGTCGTGCGACCCCTGCAGTTTGAAAATTTTCATTTTTTCTCAAAAAATTCTAAATGTTTTCGATTTAGTCCTAATTTGTTTCTAATGTGTTTTTAGGGACTCGAAGGCTTGTATATGGGACAATATGTATGTTATTGATGGAATTTGCTATGATTGATGTTGTGAAGTAAATGATTTATATTTTTGATAGTTTTGAAATGTAAACTTCGGTAATTCTCTGTAACACTATTTCAGCGACGGATATGGGTTAGGGGTGTTACATAGCATTTTAGCTAGCAAAACTATGTTAAGATTGTCTCTTGATCGACCACCTTGACGAGCCATTAGCAAAGGAGCAACACAAGGATTGGAGGAAACATTTTCATTGGGACTTTACAAGACTACCGATTTGAACAGAGTTTATTTTTCCTTTACTTTGTTATTGTGATTTAATCATGTTTGCAATGTGTTTTATGATCTTGTCATCAACAATGGTAGCTTAAATCTGTTGAGCTATGATGATTGCAGTTATTCAATGAAGTTTGTTAAATTATGTTTATAGTGTTTGTGCCTCAGTCGATCATGTTTTCAATTAAACTCAAGTATGTATTTCATTCATACATGATTGGATGCATTTGAATCAGCTAAGTGATCCTGATCGTCTAATGGACACAATAATTGAAAAGTGCATGCTTAATTTAGATCCTGATCCGACTAAATTAAAGGTTCATAATTACTTTGACGAGCTCCATTATCTTACAGAGTTTTTAGGTTTATCTGATTAAATTGTTTCAAACCTGATCCGTCCCTCTTACTTCACATGAATTCTAAGAAACCCTTAGTTTAATATGGTCAATAAAATGCATATTTTACTAAGTAAAAGATTCTGTAATGAATTAATTTGGTTCCAAACTCATGAAAGATCGATTGCCATTGAATGTTTTCCAAACACTATTAAGCATGAGAAAAATAAACTAAGTTGAATAGTGTAATTATCCTAGCATATTCATGTTATTGGTTGTTGAATTTTGTGTTTTTGCTACTAAGCTCATTTCATACATCTCATCTCATACTTTGAATTTAGATTAAATTGCATTAGGGATCATCTTGCATTTAGACAATTCAATTTAGCTTATTCATTATCACTCAAAATATTTTTATCACCAAATTGTTAACTTTAATTTTAAAATTATTTGATTAACATACACAATCCCTGTGGAAACGATAACTTTTTTACTTACTTTATTAATTGATAATGATTGTGTACACTGGCACAAACCTGAGTGTTACAACCGTTCACCCCTCTCCTACTCTAATTAGGATGTTGTTTTTTTATTTAAAATAAGCCTCTACAACTTTACAATGGTTTTACCTTCTCTTCCTATAAATAGATGGCACCTGTAGAGCTATTTACACAACTTTTAAAAGATTGTTATTCTGTCAAAAAATAGAGAGAGCTTATTCTCAACTTTTAAATATATTTTTCTAGAATATCAATTTTCCCAGTTTCTATTAAAGAAGAGAGAATTTTCGTTTTCACCCCAAAAAGAGAAGTTTTTTCTAGTTTTTTTTAATTCAATTGGTTCGAGCCTACACTCGAAGTAGTTAATGGTACAAGAATAGAGAAGAAGATCGTTTGATTGAAAGCTAGAAAACATCAAGGATCCACTTATCTGAAAACATAGGTATGATTTCGGTCTACGGTTTATTGCTATATATATCACAAACCGGATCGATTTTCAAAATTTTAATTTTCTGCTATGCAAGAAAATTATTTCAAACTGGGTTCTTTTCCAACAGGGATTGTATAGCAATAAAAGCAGAGATTAGAGTAAAGAGTAGAGTAGCAAAATGTGTGAAAGATTCCTTGTACACTAAAAAAAGCCAACTAAACAAATCTCACAAGCAGCATGGCTAGCCATTTCTCAACATGAGTCAATTAAATTGATTTGACCCCCCCATGACTGGTTAATAGTAAGGTTAACCTTTGTCAGATTTTCTTTTACCTACACTAGGTTTGGTAGGGAAATCTAGGGGATTAAAAGTATATTTATGGGAAGGGGACATTTCAAATGGTTTTTCTATTTGCTTAATGTTCAGGTTTGTCTTTCTAACTTCAACATTCTCTTCTTTTGTTTTGTTAAGATCGAACTAAGATCTCGTCTAATGAGTTGATGATTTTTCCTTCTAGTAAGTTTTATAGCATTGCACGTTATTATTATAGAAGGAAAAAGTGTTACAGGAAGGCTCTACATGGGGGTTGCGTGTAGTTGAAATGTTAGTAAAATGTCTATAATGAGGATTCTAATGGAAATATTATGATATTTTAAGCAATTTTTGCTACTAGATTAAGAAATACAATCAAAACAGAAACTCCAGATCGAAGTAAAGGTAGGTGACGCGTGTGAAATGATATGAAAATTTTGTAAGATACACGTCGAATCAAGTAATAAAGTGATAAGTGAGATCATCTCCATAAGGATTGGAACGGTATAATTTGGTCAAGTTATTAGAGTGAGATATGATTAATGTTATGAAAAAAGTAATGATAAGAATGCAGTGGTAATTTGAAGGAATAATGATACATGCACTAATGAAAAATGCTATGACACGACCAGACAAAAGTAAGAATGCAATTGCAAATTTGAGAATAATCATGTAAATAATATGCAAGTGAACAAGTAACAGATAAAGAGATGTTATGGAAAAGATACTACGGCAAAGGATAGAGGGTCTATGATGTTTATTTGGAAGTTTGGGATTACTAAGAATCTGCCCTTCCTAAAAGTAATGCCTCGGTAAAACCATACTCAACCTACTGCTCAGAAAGTTCTAAAATGGTCTCCTTCTTTCAAGAACAAGAACTCAAGTTACCTTGCCTTAAGTGATATATGTCTATAGGCCTATAGCACAGTACCTTGCACTGTTTGGTTTTCTATCTGTATGAACACGGCTCTATGTCTAGAGGCTGCTACAAGTGTTCCTTCGAACACTCGCTCATATCATTCAATTTCAATCTTATTAACCTAACCTTGTCAGAACTAGATTAATTTAATGAACATGTTGTACATCCATCTATGTTTAGAGTTTGTAGACATGTAATTACATAAAAAAACCATTGAATGAAACAGTGTATTAAAGCATATCTACACTCCAATAATTAAAGGAAATGAGAGTTTCATTAAGTAATCCCAACCCTATGAGATTTAAATCATGGGGTGGCAATTAAAATTCAAATCCAAAATACCATTCAATATCGTTTTCATTAAATCAATTCATGAAGAGTAATCAAGAAATAATGGAAGAACTTCGGGAAGATAACTTTCGCTTATCCAATCCACACTCCAACGATGCAGTGTCCTGTGGTGGCTGAGAGGGACTGCCTTCGTCTACCTCTTCCGATCACTACTTAATCATTACCCTCTATATTGTTTCTTTTTTCTCTCTGCCCCTTCTAGGGTTTCCTTCTTTGGCTTTTATAATCGTTTTCCCTAGGGTAAATCCAACAGTCCATGATTTTCTTCCCTCTTTTTTAGGTAGATATATCAAGTACAAGTTCAATTGGGCCTAAGACCGGTACGCTTTGAGTGCTGATTGGACATCTTCCCAGCATTGCGACGGTAGTTGTGTTGACAAATTGACCAACCCTTTGCCAAAGCAAACCTTCACTCCATTATTTTTCGTTCCTCAATCTGCACCTGCCAATCCACCACCACACACAACCCTTCCACAAGCAATTAAAAATAACTAACGTTTAAGTACAGTCCAAGCTCCTAATGTAATGCCGAAACAAGAAAAATACTAATGAAGTGGCCTAAAATGAGACTAAATGTACCTAAGTACAAGCAATTAACTAGATCTAGAAGCATGAAATATAACTCTTTTCAAGAGTTATCAGTAGGTCTTTGGTGAGCCTCTGAACTTGACTCATGCATGTCATATGTTGATTATATTATCGTTGATGTTCCTGTGAATGAGTATTTATTTTTTTGAGTGATGTAAATAGGTGTACATGTGTTTTCTGAGAAGCATCTGCAAGTACACAAATGAAGTGGATAATGTGTGATATACGTGTATGGGGAAATATGTGTTAGAAATTATGATTCTATTATAGATATGAATGAGATTTACATAAATGTCTCTGTCGTGTTGAGTTGGCTCATGAAGTCCGGGTAGGTGTGATAAGTTGTGTTGCAGGCGTGAGTATGGTCATTCTCTAATACCTTCCTATTATACGATTCCAGTACTGACAAACCTGTATCATATGAAAATGTAGAAAGAAGTTTTATTTGTGATGCCTCTGGTAAGGTAGTTTTATTGCAAAATGGACTGACAAATCACGGCCTGACTTGCTGGCGAATACGAAATGTGTAAGACTATATGGGTGAGGCCCCATGGCATCATTTGATAACACACCAAGGTGGCAAGGCGGTGTAAGACCATGTAAGTGAGGCTTCATTGCATCCATTGTGTTGGTCTGTCGAGACAGTAAACATGAAGGCCAGCATGGTAAAGATGTAGTCCATCATGACTGTAAACACGAGGTCTGCAGAGACTGTAAACTCGAGATCTGTTGGGATTTTTGGAACGATGGAAATATGCAAGTGTACACAATCGTAACAAGTAATAAAGTGACAAGTAAATGTCGAGTTATCGTACCCACAGGGACTGTAAAAGAATTATTTATGAAAAAGATTTCAAACACTTTGGTGACAGAAAAATAATTGGTTTTGAGAAATATTTAAAAACTAAAAGGAAAACAAAGTAAAAAAAAAAAAACAAGTTCTAATGCACGATTTCAAAAATGATCTCTCGCATATTCCTATGTTGATGCAAACGATTAATTCAACCTAACAAGCATATAAAAGATCATGTGAAGTAACAAAGTATTTTTACCTTGAAACAATTTAATCACAAAAATCCTGCAAGTTATGCAAGGCATATGTATCATCAAATACAATGCTAATTTAATCTTCAGCTACCTTAGAAGAATTAAACATGCATAGATTAAGTATTGTGTCCATTAATTACAATTTCAATGCGTTTAAATAATTAATTCATTAGCTATCTAAACAATTAAAATGCCAGATAACTTAACATGATTTTACTTAATCAAACATTTCACCTAGGCCTTTAACAGCATAAACACAATTTTAATAATCTAAGAGAGCGAAATGAAATCAAACCAACACGAATTAAATTCAAGCCAAATTGATTAAATTAAAGATTTCAAAAGCATGAATATTTATAAGCATGTTTGTCAAAACAACAACAAATAATTTAAAGAGATAGGAAACAAGAAACAAATCCGGTGGCTCTCCGTGGCTTGTCTGATTGATCCCTTCTTCATTCTTCGTTGTCCTCGGCTATCAAAGGGGCTTATGAACACTTCAATTGCTGCTTCAAATGGCTGGAAAAACACCTCTTTTCCAAGAGGAGAAATCGGCACAAGTACACCAAAAAGGGAAAAGGGAAAATGGGGAATTGAGAGAAAATGAGAGAGGAGAATGTGAAGGCTTGAGGTGTGATTTGAATGAGCAGCTAGGGGCTGTATTTATAGGTGCTTAAGGCTGCTAAAAATAGCAATTACCAGCAGCAAAAGAGGCTCCCTTGGCCAGCCATCCCATGTGGCAAAGTTGAATGTTTCAACTTTGCTAAATATAGCATGGGGCAATCTAAAAAGCCATGAATTTTGGAGGGGTTTGAATGAGATTTTGAAAGATCTTCAAGGACTCCTTTGCAAGCTGAATTAATCAGCTAATAAGCTGATTTGGGCCTTCATTGTGGACGGTTTAGGCTGCCCAATTGATGGCTGGTTCGGTTCAATCGTTTCGGTTCAACTAATGCGGTTAACTAGGCCCCTTTTCCATTATTAATTAAAAATAATTTATTTAGCCCAAATTAAATTGGGAATAAATTAAAATTAATTAAATTATGACTAAATCTTTATAATTGGACCGTCTTGTGCTGGACATAAATTTGCCTTGAACTTCAAATTGCTTCTCGGTTTTGTTCTTCGAGCAGTGTCTGCCGAGTCGATTTTTGTCCTTTGTGCGAATCTATCGAAAATAGTCAAAATTAAACAAAATTAACTATAAAATTAATTAAAATTCGTCATGTTCATATTTTTAGCATAATTTAATCTTTTTTTTATTCTTTCTTGTTTCTTTTTCGTTCCTATTCTGCTTTCGGATCTGATAAAACCACGAATGGGGCTTAAACTAAAAAATATTAAAGGATTATTTCGTTCCTGATAGTCATTACTTTAATCGGCAGATAGGAGGATACTCTGGACCAGAATCATGGGGAGTACTGCCTAGTCATTTCTACGAATTTAAAGCCCCAATTAGTATTCTTTTTATGTTATCCAGAAGTCTCTTTTTATATAATTTACATAATCTCCATTACCAATCCTTTATGTATTTTGGTGTTCCTAACCATCCACTCGTTTTTTGTTCAATCCCCAAGAATTTACTCGAAACCACATGAATTTGGGTCAAAAAGGGCATGAAAAAGTATATAAATTTTCGTGTTTCCAATTGTAAACTCAAAAATTCTCTAGAAAGCCTTTGTGGCGTATCATTTGGAAAGCCTTTGTGGTGAATTCTTTGGAAAGCCTTTATGGTGAATTCTTTAGAAAGCCTTTATGGTGTATCATTTGGAAAGCCCTTGTGGAGAATTCTCTCGAAAGCCATTGTGGCGAGTTGTTATTCCATCCTTATGGTAAGACTTGGGCATTCCTATGAGGCATTATTAGAAAGAGTTCTTCGCAGTGAATTCGTTTAATAATTTCTGCCATGGTGACCACCATGACAAAGAACTTGGGATTTTTGAAATGTTGGTGGTGGAAATGTTCGCCAAACTTGGAATTTCTTAGGTTTGGTATTGAATTCATATGGGATTCTACCACTTAAATTAAACGTTACATTCTTCAAACCAAGTCTAGTTGTCTGGACTGATTTGAAAATACAATGTAACTAGTGTTCTGATAATTGTTGGATTCTGTGAAGGAATACATTAAGTGTAGCATCCGCTGAGTAATCATTCTAGGAAGTGTAACCAACTACTATTTTTAAAGAAATTGTGTAATGGGATTCGAAATATGGTGTGAGGTTTATGCTCTTCCAATCATGTGAAATAAGTATAAGACAGTTAAGTGCAAATATTGACATATGGTTATCTGCCAACCAAGAATTAGAAAAATATCCGTCGAGGTTTGAGAAGGAAACCAAACCCTTAAGTCAAGAAATTCTACAACACCGTTAAAAGGTAATAATGAGTGAAGCCCACTAAATTCTTTTGAACTTATATTTGTCTTTTGGTATGCAGGTCAGAGAATCGAACCAGTGTGACGGGAGGGACCAAGCCAGGGATATGCCATGGTGGTAGACCAAGGGTAATATTATGCATACAGAGGAACATACTTAGGAATATGTTTTTCAAATGACAATTAGTAATACACACTATGAATAAGTTTCATTAAATCAAACATTTATGTTGTAAGGTTTTATACTACCTTTGAAAGTCTGTGGCAAACGATAAATGTTTTATTTAAACTTATTGTCTTAGAAAGGATTTTAAATAAATAAGAGGAATATTCAGTATGGCTTTCATAGATTGTAAAATTTTTCTAAGTATGTAAGTATTGTGACATCTTATATTCGAATATGATAAACCAGGTCGGGTATATGGTGTTCCAAAGAGTGGAAAACGTTACTACATCACCTTTGTAGGTAACTACTTTAGACATACAAAAGTTTCTCTCCAAAGATCGAAAGATGAAGCTGATAAAACTTTTCTACTTTATAAAACAGAAGTGGAAAACCAGCTTGATAAGAAAACAATTAAATATAAAATCAGTACCCGAACTTGTCCACTTCTCTCAAATTGGTCCCTATGATTTTTTTTTGTCCCAGATTGGTACCCGAACTTTTTTTCCGTCAACTAGTTTGGTACCAATCACACACTGACATGTGGCATATTGTTTACACTTTTGTTCTTTTTTTTTTCATTTTCCCTCTTTTACTTCTTCATTTTTCTTCTTCCCTTTTTCATTTTCTTCTTTTTCTTTTTCCTACCCTAGCCGTTTGCTTCTAAACCACTGCTAGGCCACCTTCTGGCCTCCTTCAGTGAGTTCTCATACCAACGACGACATCAAAAATAATCATCAAGAAAGGTTGATACGAACTAAATTTCCAACGAGCATTTCAAAATCAATAACAACTTTCAATTCAAGCAATAGCACCGACATGGACAGCAACAATGGAAAATCCAGTAAAAGTTCATATATATATGTTTACATAAACAACAGGCGAATACAATATATTTTTGAGTCTTTAAAAAATGTTTGAATTCATTAAGTAATAAATAAGAACATAACGTCCTGATAGTAGTGAACAACTACAACTGCCACGGCTGTGGCAAGAGCCACAGCTAGGTTTCCTATTTCTATCTCTCTCTTTATATTCTGCCAATGGCGAAGCCGACAAGAGGTCGCCTTTCTCCTTCTGCCTCTGTCTCCGATTCCTCTTCCTATTTTTGTCCACAGTTTAGCCTTAGGAGGACGACTTCAACCACGTTTTGGAGCCGAAGGACCATCAGGAATGTTAGAAGTAGCAGAATCTGACACTGGAACTTCAAATCTGGCAAAGGGAGCAAGCTTATAAGACTTCTTTACTCCGTTGAGCTCTCCAACCAATGACGATAGCAGAGGACTCCTTTATACTCTTGTAAGCACCAAATTCAATTTTTAATGATTTCACATTCAAAAATACACATCCAAAATGAAAGAAACGCAAAACTTAGAAGGAAACTAAAAAGGGAGGAAATGAGATATTGAAAAAAATAAGGGAAATGAGTCCTCTGGTGTCATCGTTAGCTGATCAGAGGAGGAAAAATGGTGGCTAGTAGTAGTGTAGAAGTAGGCAGCTAGGGTAGGAACAAGAAAAAAAAGAAGAAGAAATGTGGCTAGTGTAGGGAAAAAGAAAATGAAAAAGAAAAAGGGTGCAAATAACATGCCACGTGGCAGCTCGCAAATGGTCAATGTTGCCATATCATCAAAAAATTAACAATGTTAGGCTCAGGTACCAAACTAGTGGACAGAAAAAAAAGTTCAGGTACCAATCTAAGACAAAAAAAACCATAGGTATAAATCTGGGAAAAGTGGACAAGTTCGGGTACTAATTTTATATTTAACCTAAAGAGATAAAATGCCTTAAATCCGATAAATTTTGTGAATATGGAACCAATTTCCTTAAAGAGGTTCGTGAGAAAGATGACATAGTATCTAAACTGTTACAATTTTGAAAAAGTCAGTTTCTAGTCGTTTCTAGTTGTTGGACTGACCCTACAATTTATTGTTTTGCCCCTTCAAAATGTCTTATAAATTGCTAAAATATTCTCCTCATTTCATACAATAATACACAACAACCTATCTTTTCTCCATAGCTCACTTGTTTCTTTTTAGTATATTTTTTGTTCAGTTTTTTCAGCTTTATTTTCCTGTTATTTTTCTATTTCTTTGAGAAGAGCAACACCAATTTTGTTCCAACTTCTTTATTCAAGTGTACGAATATTGAAGTATTATGTTAACCTTGGGGGCGATGTCTATTATATGATTACACCGATCTGGGTAAATTTGATTTTAAGGCAGTGGTTCTTCCATGATACAGTTATTATTTCATTTATTTACACACGATTTATTTATCCAGCCAGTGCTAATGATTTTGTTTTGCAGTAGTATATTTCTTACAAACAAAACCTTCTAACATTTTAACTTATAAGCCTCATAAAGAAGTGAGAGGCCTTTTTGAGATAGCCTGCCTGAATCCTCTAGTTTCTAACAAACCATTATCAGCACCCACAGATACATCAACAAACTATAAGGAGTTAGACCTCATACAAAGCTCTCCATCCTCTACCATTCCTTTTAGAAAAGCTAATTCCCTAGACATTTGGACTTACCTCATAGCAACAACATTGACAAAAACATTATTATTAAACGAGATACACTCAATTCCCAAATCAACTAAAACAGAATTATTGACAATATCTATGGCAACACCTTCAATAACTCTAGCAAAATAGTCAAAAATTTTCATCCCCTCCTTAGTGCTTGCCTAAGTCAAGTTCACATTTGTAGTAGATTACTGGTCATTTCCCCTGACTCTAGTCCAACCAACAATATAAAAGCATTTGTTTCGATATTTCCTTCAAATCTTACAACAGGGTTCAAAAGAGCAACTTCATTTCTTTAAGTTCTCACAATAGTGTCCAAAATAACAACTTTGTTCACACCAATAGGGTTCAAAGGATCAACTTTATTTATAGCAACTTCTTGTAAGTTAATGGTTGACACAAAAAGATTATCACCCTTTGAGTGAAACCTGACCCTCCTACTTTGCACCATTGTAGTTTGTATCGAACATATCAACTATTAGGTTTTCCTCATCTTCCTCTTTTTTTCTATTGGTTTCTCTTAATCAAGTATTCTCAATCTCAATGTTTGTTTGAAGATTGGTCACTAATGAGTCATCTCCTACACTCCTCATTCCTTCATCGATTCTTACCTAGTTTATGACATTCCCATCCTCTTGTTTGTTTTCAAGTTCATATCCAACTTTCAAATCTCTTACATTAAGCAGCCAAAAGTCTTTATTTGAGTAGGGATTCTCCATTTTCTTCTTCCTTCATTCTTTCATACACTCGTTTTCATTTAAAATCACAAATCTCACATAATTAGTCGAAAGGTACATTAATCTAAGGACTATCCCCTACAAGATCCTTAGTACCTCAAGTGGACAAGAATCTAGTATGTCAATTGTGAATATGTCAGAAGGTACATTATTCTCGGATGAGGAACATGGTGTGATCATTTTTTCAATGTCATTATCTTAAACTAATTCTATAGAGTGTATTTGATCGAGTTTGAATATGTAAGAAGTCTATAAAACTGAGCGACAATTTTCCTACTAATTTTTGCCTTCAATTCTTCTATTTTGATGTTTTTATCGGACATCATGTTTAATGGGCATCTCAAATTAAACACAACACTACTTTCAATATAGTGAACGTATTCGTTGTAATGGACAACATCAGAAAAAATAATTTTTTTAAAGTGCCACATGATGTGATGTTGGGGACTAAGATTTGTTAGATTGAAGAGAGCAAAGTGGGATAAAAAATTTTAAAATTCAAACTTTTTTTGCCCAACAAATGCCTTAACTAATTATTGGGTGAGGATCTAAAATTGCCCACTAACTCAACTATTTTAGATTCTTTTTTTCTATTATTTTGATATTGCCATGTAAGAAGTCACTTCTAAGAAAAAAAAAATATTTTGAACCACCTTATAATTGAGCACTTTTAGAAAAAAAAAACATGTGAGAGAAAATTACAATATCTTTCAAAATAATCTAAAACTTATAATATTTTTCTAAATAATTTTTAAATGGGTAAATTAAAACATTAGTCACTAAACTATAGGTACGTTTTCGTTTTGGTCACTTAACTAAAAAAAAAGTTATAATTTGGTTATTGAACTATTCGAAAATTTTCATTTAAGTTATTGAATTATTCAAAAAAATTTATTTAAGTAACTAGGTTGTTAAGTTTTGTTTTTAAAAAAAAAATGTTTTGTCAATGAGCTCCAAGTGACGATTCAACGATTGGTACAATGGATCCATCAACGAGTAGAAAAAAATAACTTAGATCCAAATAGATTTGACAGTCAGTGTCAAAGATCAGAGAAAAAATTTGTTTAAATTTTGGTTCAAATATTCATGACATCCAAAATTGTTTATGAAAAAAAAATAAACTATAGAAAAAAAAAAGGAAAGAGAGCTTTCGATTGATGCAAGCAATACGAATAGAAGAATCCATATAGGATCAATTTTAATAGCACAATAATTTAAATGAAACTTTTTAAATAGTTCAATAACCAAAATAAAAACTTACCCATAATTTAGTGACTAATGGTGTAATTTACCCTTTATAAATATACAACATTTTTATAATAAATTCATCACCATCAAACCTCCCTAGTTAAAAACAATGGAAATTTGGTAAAAGAAAAACTAAATAAAATAAAACAACTTGAGCATAAGCTCATGGTCATTAATCACCCTTTATTAAAAGGTTGAATTGTAGTTAATACATGAACAAATCTCTGATTAAAAAAAAACGAAGAATATATATTTGATATATAAAAACTATAATCACTTGGGAGATTTCATTGATAAATCATGAAAGAGAATAAATAGTTCGTTAACTATAGTGTGTCTTCAACCCTAAATAAACAGCATACAAGCCTGAATGGTGCGTCTTCTCTTGGGCAAAGGTATTGGTTCGGACAACGGATGTCAGATGTGGATGATAATAACTCCGAAAGGGGCGATACCCATATCCCGGTATTTGCTGCATGATTCGATATCAAGCTTCACATTGGGTCAATATTTCAGCCCCGTCCTCGGTTATTAGAATTGTGTGCTCAAACTGAGCTGACAGGCTCCCATCTTCTGTGACCACCGTCCAGTCATCATCCCACATTACCGGATTAATGCTGCCAATCGTTAGCATCGGCTCTGGAAAATGTGAAAATAATAGAACATATATATCACATGAATGAATGAATGAATGAATGTTGATTAACCATCATTACAACATAAATTCCAGGATGAATTACATTACCAATAGTGAAGGTCTGATTCAAGACCATACGTCCACCATCGTTGTTCCCTGAAATTAAAACGAAATGTTATCCAAAGATATGGTGTGCTCCTGACAGAAAAAGGTCATTTTTGTATGAAATCATAGACAACTTGAAAGGAAACTCCATCAATGCGAAGATCTCGAAGTCCTAAAAAAATGAAATCATGGTTTAGAATCAAATAGCTTAGTAAAAGGATTTGAGGTCAGCATAATTACTGAAGTGTAGAACGACAGGATCAGCATGAAAAACCCGTCCAACCCCATGGCCAACAAATTGCCGGACAACACCATAACCGAATTTATCTGCATGATCACTTATAAAAAAAACATAACTTACAAGTGAACATACAACAGAGTAACAGTTATAAAAGCCGACCATGGAATGGTAAAAAGGCAAATAATGACTTACAACATTCACCACATGAAAAAAACATAAACGTAAATGCAAACACTAAAGTATAATGAACCAAAAATCCAGTATATTACCACAGAATTTTGCTGTTAAAGAATGCAGATTATACAGTATAAAAACACACGCAAAGGCTATATTGGGTGTCTTACTGAATTGTTTTGCCAATTTTCTTGAACTCCACTCCTGGTGCACATATTGATATAGCTTTATCTAGGCTTTCTTTGGTTACCTAATCATGCATTCAACAAGAATACTAGTAAAAAAGTAATTGGGATAGAAAACCATAGGTGAAACAAGCTATGAACTTCTAAAAGTTAAGTTGAAAGATAAAATTCAAAACGCTTAAATACAGAAAGGAACACTTCGAATTCAAAAATTAATAAACAGAATTAACAATTAGCGGCCAAGAAAAAGACAAAGGGTTGATATGTTTGACAAAATGGAAAAATCCAATTCATACAATAAAAAGAACCAAGCCAAGCACTATCATAACTAATTACCCTCGGCTTGCTCAACCAGATGAGCAAAATGGAAATTTTTTATGCATTATGATGTCATGGTTTTAGGACAAGATTGGGTGTTAAAAAAGGTTCTTTTCATTTCTTCCTTTTAAAGTGTCATAATGCACATATGCTAGCTCCTTCCAAAGAGGACCATTCCCGTCTTATCCAGCTATTGACCTGTACTTCAGGAATTTTAGTCGTTTGTGAGATCAGATCACGAGCAAGATGATTAAACCTCTACATGAGCAAGATGATTAAACCTCTAAATATGACAATGACTGTTTTATTACTTCAATTAAGTTTCACCATCAAAAATCATTAACTTTTTCCATCTTTTCAGAGAAGAAAACCTTGTGGAAGAGGAATCCATTTATGGATCTGCCCAACCATGACAATAATTTTTAATTTAAAAGCAAAGCACTTTTTAAGTGAAAAAAAACTGATTATCTAAAACTTAATGCAGTTTCATATTATCTTTAGAGATTGAAGTGCAGATAGTTACCTTCACAAGGTTCCTAGCTTCCTCACTAACATCTCCACAAGAGAAAGTTGACGAGGTGTCACCATGATAACCCTACACAACCTCTATCCCATTACTGACCACTCCGAAACATAAAGGTCAGATGTTGCAAAAGTGTGGTGAACAATTATCAGAAAAGAAAATACAAGGTCAACGTCTGTTAACCTCCTTGGCCAAAACAAACATATGTTAAACTCCAATGCTCAAAACGTAGAAAAATCAACTTGGAATATGTGGTCAGACACGATATATGAAAGACTTCCATGAGAAAACCACTTAGAGACAAAAAGGTACTTACATTTAAATACACAGTGACATCAATATTGATTATATCACCATCCTGCAAAGAAAATGCAGACTAGTGATTTTCTATATTCGCAAACAATAACATGAAAATACAGGAAGCAGTCTAGGAACCTAAATAGAAAGGACCTCAAGCGGACGAGAATCCGGTATGCCATGGCAAATGCATTCATTCACTGATGTGCAGACACTTTTTGGAAATCCACCATAGCCAAGAGGCGATGGATACGCTCCGTTATCAATTATCATTTGGTGAACTGCTTCGTCAATTTCATCAGTTGTTATGCCTGGCTGCCAACAGAACATCAAAACCTTTCAGAAAAAATACCAGTATCCTGTAACATTCATGCACGATGGCAGCTCTCAAACTGTCTATTAAGGGGAAAAAACAGAAACAGAGACAAATAACAGAGTATAAGGTTGGTCCGTACCATGAATGCAGCTCAAAGAGTACAGGATTTTATGGAAAGGGGAAAAAACTGAAAGATAGATCAAGAGGAGGTGCAAGCCATATCACCTTCACTAAGGTCCCAGCATAATTGAGAACCTGAGCTGCAAGCCTTCCAGAAGCTCTCATGTTTTCTATGCCCTTTAGATCATGTACTTCCGGGCCACTAGCAATTCCAGGTGCCATACGAGTTTTGACATAAGGTGGCCTATTTATATGATTTGGAACTAGTCGACGAGGAGATAACTTCCCAGGTCTTAAACGTTTGCGTTTGCCATCTGGAACTTCATCCAAATTGTTCCTAATTATGACCATTAAACTGTCAAATATATGGTTTCTGCATGTGCATGTTCCAGCTTATGCACATTTCTTAACAGCTATTAAGTAAGCATTCTTATACAATTGCTAGTAGCAAACCATATAGATTACCAAGGAACAGGTTACACGGTAACAAGAAGCATTTCTTTCTCCAATATCACTTTTCAGTATATGTATTACAAGAATCTCTTCCAGTAAATCACCTTCTAATACATAAAATACGAGAATGTCTTTCCCAAATATAGCCTTATAAATGAAATGCGAGAATTCCTTTTCCAAGCATCACCTTTAAATACATGAAATATTGAAATATCTTTCTCCACTATCACCTTTTAATACATGAAATGTGAGCGTAAATTATCAAAAGGAAAAGAGATAGTCAAGTTCTTGTGCTTGAGATTTGTATGCAGCAGAAACATACAGCAAAACCATATATATGGCATCATCATGCCAAAAGAATATTGATTAAAATGTAAAATCTAAGGGGGGTAAAAATGACGCTCTTGAAACAGTGAATGAAACAGCATTTAACATGTGCAATCTGAAAGTTCTATAACATACCTTCTATTAAATAAAAGATTGGTTAAGCCAGAAAACGTTCTGGATAATTGCATTGATACATGCTTACGACCTGAGAAGGCAAATAAAAAGGAAAAAAGTTAATAAATGGTTAAAAATGAACCATACTCTTTAGCTCAATCACCATATCACACAACATGGTTCTTGTACAATAATACTATGTTTTTTCATAAAATGCAAAAAATTCAATTATATGCTCGTATCCAACAATAGCTAAGAAGAGTATATTCCAGCAAAAGCACGTTTCCAGCATAATGGCATATCTTTACTACATTCAAAGTTACAGCTCCCACGGAATTTAAAAATATCAAAAGGCCACCCTGGAACAATCCCAAATAGTTTAAAACCTTGTATTGGACCCAAAAATCTCTTCCACAATTAGATTGAATAAAAACTCCAAAACAAATTAAGCAATATTACTGAGGCACCAATCTAGAATCCAAATCACTAGCTAATGAAATTAATTCCGGTAATCCAAATACCTGTTTACTGGCACTAATATATACATAAAATCAGTATTTTAAGTCCCCCCCCCCCCCCCCAACACACATACACACACACAAGAAAAATGAGCATTTTAAGCTCAAAGCAGTCAACTTCCCATCTAAACACCATTAATTTCCATTTGGGTTTTTTTGTATACAGCTTATTCTCAACTAAAAAAAAATCAAATTCTAGCTTTTTTATATCTGCAATGGAAATTTTGAACCAGCAGAAATTAAAAGTGAATACAAAAAAAAATAAAAGAAAAACCTGGGTTGTAATGAAATAGCTGAGCAAGTGGTTGTCTCGATTGAACTAAACGATCACCAACAAAAGAAGAGAGGAGTCTTGGATGCAAAGACGAAGCCCCCACCATATTCTTTTCTTCCTGTCCTCTCCCCCTCTCTGTTATCTGTTGTGTGTTGGTGCTAACATCTTTTGGGATAAGCTGAGCTAACCCACTTTTCTTTCCCTCTCATGGTCCATCTTTTCTTTTCATTTTGTAGGAAATTTATCTGCGAGTAGCCTGGGATGTAGCCCATATCGCTTTGAAAATGGACCTAGACAAGGCCTTTCGATAAGCTTTGATTCGACTGCCCTGGGGTTGATGGATCTTGTAAAATGATTAGGAAAATCTCCAACCGTAACATGAGTTCTGTTCATTCAAGGAATCCAATTCATATGTCCATTTGAGTTTGGTTCAGGGTTCTTATTCTTCTTAAAAGATAATCATTACGAAATAATACATCCGAGTTATTACAAGCAGAATCAATTATTACAAAAGCAAAAATTGAACATGAATTAGATTATAATAATATTAGACAAGATTTGCATGAGCGGGGCATTTAAATTAGAATAAACTTGTACAAAGCCTTACATGTTTTATATAAAGTAGTAAAACTCGAATACAGGGATTGGATAAGCTAGAACTTTAGTTCTTGTTGAGGGGTGGTGGCCCTCTGGGTCAGTCTCTAACGGGGATATTATTTTCAAATTATCTATACTTAGTTTTAGTCTCGGATTTTTGTTTTCTAACTTTGAATAAAGCCCAATAAATTCACGAAGTTTAAGTAATGTCTAACTACCAAGGAAATGTTTAGCATTTTGGCCTTGGTGGGATTCAAAACCATGCTTGAGTGGTTAGTAGGGGTGTTCATAGTTCGATTAAAATCGTATTAACCGACAAAATCGATCTAATTTGGTTAATCGGTCAGTGGCTAAATTTAGTTTGGTCGGAGGTCGGTTAATGTATCTTAGAATTTCGATTATCGGTTAATTCAGTTTAAAATCAGGTAATTAACCGAATTAACCAATTAACCCAAATAAATAATATATATTATATATAATTGTTAACTTTCAAGATTTATGTAGTGTTGGGGATCGACCCAATTAAGCGACAAGTAAGAAAATAGCGGAATAAATTGAGAAATTGATCGCACAAATTTAACGTGGAAAAACCTCTCCAAAGAGGATAACAAACCATGGGCAAAAATAATTTTACTATAATGGCAAAAAAATGAAGAGTACAAAAGATGGAGATAAAAACTAAACCCCGAAAACAAAGAACCCTCAAAACGTAAACACAAAATTCTCTAAATGTGTTATGAAAAATTCTTTAAATGTGTTATGAGTTCTAATCTCTAATAGTTGTATTTTCTAAGGTTGTATAATAGTCTATTTATAGGTTAAATTCATAGGTCAAATAATAATAAAATAATCTAGACTAATTAGAGTTTGACTGAAACAAATAAACAGAGTTTAACTAGAAGATTATTTCTCAAATTTGACTGAAATAGGAGTCATACTTAACAAATATTCACATTGACTCATATTTCCACAACACCATCTTTGCCAAAGTCCGCCACGGGCCTATCTTGAACTATGCAGGGAATTAACTAAGTCGAATATGTGCTTAGAAACTGGAAGACTTCTAGCCTTCGACTTGTACACTGCCAAATCAAAACTAACCCGGGTCTGATTTTCACGAACACAGTTGTAACAGCCTGATTTTCAGTGGTGTCGAAAACAGTGGTTCCAGACCACCAAATCCGATGAATAAGCTTGTAAATTTTAATATTTAGTATTTACGAGTCAAATGTGGTTTTAGAAAGATTTTTGAATTAGTAATTTGTGTTTTATAAGGATTTATTAGGTCAAGTGGTTTAAAAAATGAGGTATCGAGACCTTAATTCTATAAACTGAGCCATAAGTATTAAAGTTTCGTTAGAAAATTTTAACATTTTGATAGTTAATTAATTAAAAAGGACTAAAATTAAAAAAGGTGTAAAACTTGCTAATTAAAAGAAATAGCGATTAAATGGCTTAAATGGTAAATAGGGATGACTTAAAGAGTAAATTAGCCTAAAGGATATAGCTGAGGCGGCATAAGCAAAGAAAAATAATAAAATTATGTGATTTAAGGGCAAAATTGAAAATAAAATAAAATTAAAATAGCCAGAATGGGATTTTAATTGTTTCTAGACCATTTCTTCTCCAATTTTCTGTCCAAAAACACCATTGAAGAGCTCTTAAGGCTGGTTTTCATATTTTAGCTTCATGTGAGTTTAATTCTTGCCTTTTCTTGTAATTTTTGTGTTTTTAAAACTTTTACAATTAGGTTCAACTAGCTATTACCTTAGTTTTTGATTTATTAAGAATTTTGAAAATTACCATTGATGAATACTGAATGTTTTTTTATAAAATAACATGGATTTAGAGCTTTAATTTTGTTGTATGACGATTTTATAAAGTGATTTTGTTAGATATTGATTTTAGGACCAAATTGTAAAAAGGTTAAATGTTAGGGTTTGGTATTAAGTTTCTGTTTATCAAGGCTGTATGATAGCCTAGAATATTTAGATAAATTATTAAATTGAGAAAAATTAGTTCATTTGATAAACTAACTAGTTAAGGGACTAAATTGTAAAATTTGTAAATATTGGGGTAATTGTGTAAATTTGAAAAAATTGAGGGGTGGACTGAAATATATGCTAATGAATGAGTAATTTTATATTTTAGATCAAGAGCCCGTAGATACTCGTGAAAAAGAAAAATTAGCAGAATAGTCCCTGAACTTCTACAAATATTACAAATTTAACCCAGGAAGTTCGTACGGTTAAACTTTAATATTTGTATTAATTTGATGAATGGTATTATGTATTTATTCTATTATTGTAATTGAATTATTGTTAAAATTATAAATTTGAATAGAATATTCGGATCAAATGGTATAACACCCTTAACCCGAATCCGTCATCGGAACATGGTTACGGAGCATTACCGGTGTTTACTAATTAATTATCAGATATTTCATTTCATCTAGCATTCATATTAGAAACCAATCAAAATCATACATATTGTTCCTTAAACGAGCCTTGAGGCCCAAATTACGTATTAAAAACAAATAAGGACTAAGTCAAAGACTCAGAAAAAAAATTTAAATATTTAAAATGTTCAACACTGCAGGAGTCACACAGTCGTGTGGTCAGGCCGTGTGACTCACACGGTTTGGAAACACGCCTGTGTCTCAGGCCGTGTGAGCATTCTGTTTTGTGCAAATTTAAGATACAGGGGACACATAGCCGTGTCACCTGGTCGTGTGTCACACACGGTTGAGACACAGGCCCGTGTCTCTACCTGTGTGGACGAAAATTGGTCATTTTACAAGCCATATTTCTCACCCAATTCTATGTTAATCTATACATGTCATTATAACCAAAATCAAAACATTTGAAAGTACCGATAAAACCGATGGACAGTGTGATACAACTCTGACAAGTTTCTAACCTAATCGAACTTTCAATAACCTGAAAAGTAAAGGAAAACACATACATAAGTAATGAATGATTAGTAAGCTCATATAACTTTAATCATAATACTTCTTTCCAAATATGAAATTTAAACATATAAAGAATAATCCAATATTGATACCACAATACTCATGAAGTTATATTTAATAGCTCACTAAGTGAATAAATCTATAGTAACACTATATATATATATTATTCCTAGCATAGTAGGAATTTTAAACAACTTTAACTCTTCCAAAATTTCTTTATTTTCATTTGCGTTTCTTTACCTTCCACCCTCATTCCATATGCATAACACACTAGTTATAAGCATATCATTCAACCATAGCTACAAGCTAGTGCATTTAAACATAAACCTTTTTCGAATTAATCACATGATAACTCATTTCATAAGAAACTACATAACTTAAACCTTACCACTTTTTTATAAGCACAAGCATATTTCCATTTGAGCACTTACTATTTCAATGCACCTTATAATTAAACGTATTACCATTCAACCAGTAATTTGGCATTTGCCTAAACATCAAACAAGAACACTTGTTAGCGTACTTGAACATATTGCATATAATTTCAATATAAATAACCTTATCATCTCAACATATCACACTTGAATTTATACTCATCTCAACTTACATAATTTTCATGTATCACATATCAATATATTAATATATATATACATTTCATGATACATATCATCTTTTACTATTATTCATATATCATCGAAGACAACTCCCGATAACTTACCATTCGATGAACGACTTAAGGATATGAGTACATCATTTTCTTTGTGTCATAGTCCAACTATGGTCTTACATATGCATTACCATGGCCCTGCTATGGTCTTACATTCGTAATGCCGTAACCCAGTTATGGTCTTATCATCAGAATGTCATAGCACAGCTATGGTCTTACATATAAACACTGTCATGGTCCAACCATGGTCTTACGTTCATAGTGCCATAACCCAGTTATGGTCTTATTCGTCAATTCATCCTTTACATTAATGCCATAGCCCAACTATGGTCTTACATATAAACACTTCCATGGTCCAATCATGGTCTTACGTTCACGGTGCCATAACCCAGTTATGGTCGTTTCACTAAAATGCCATAGCCCAGCTATGGTCTTATATTCAAACATTGTCATGGTCCAACCATGGTCTTATCTGTCAATTCGTCTTTTGTCACGGAACGATTGTACTCAATCCTATGTTCCACTTAATTTGAACTTTCAATTCAATTTTCATATATTTGTAATAATAATAATTCAATAACAAACATATGAGATAATACATTAAATCATTCTTAAATTAACAGATAATCATGAAAGTTCAACAATATGAATTTACCTGAATTGAATTGCAATAATTGCAAGACTTTAGGGACTATTCCGCTATTTTTCCTTTTTCATGAGTATCTACAGAATCTTGATCTAAAATATAAAGTTACTTATTTATTAGCATATATTCAGTTCCAATTCATTTCACAATTTATACCCTTCAATTTTTTGAATGTACACAATTGCCCCTAAAATTTTACTTTTATTCAATTTAGTCATTGAGCCTAAAACATACAGATTAGCCATTTTTAATGTAAACTCATGCTAGCTGAATATTCATATATATTTTTCTCCTCCTCCTCCTCTCCATTGCACATCCTTAATGTATATATAATTCCACTATTTACTTATATGTTCATATCAAGCTGTCCACTTGAGTCATAGTCACTATATTATTTATATCTTGAGCTACAAAATTCTAAATCAAGATTCGCTTGATGTTTTCGAAACTAGACTCAATATATTTCTACCATAGAAATTTTAGAATTTACAATCTAGCCAATAAGTACAGTAAAATCTTCAAATTTATCTCTGTTCTACTGTTTGACAGCTTCGACCTTTCTTTACTAAAAATTAGTTATCTCTTAGTACGAGATTTGGATGATGCTTCCATTTATTTCTCTTGAAAATAGATTAATTAGTAATTTAAACATGTAAATTTAAATCCCTAAGTATTTTTTTACAATTTTTGATGATTTTCCAAAGTCAAAACTAGGGAACCCGAAATCATTTTGACCTTGTCTCACAAAATTAACTATATCTCATAATTTACAATTTCATTGTTTGCACCGTTTCTTCTATGAAAAACTAGACTCAATAAAATTTAAATTTCATATTTTATTCAACCTCTAATTTGATTTCTACTATTTTTGGTGATTTTTCAAAGTTAAACCATTGCTGCTGTCCAGAAACTATTTTAATGCTAATTTTACTCTTTCATAGTTCTTCGTATTAACTTTCATTTAAACATACATAATCATTATACTTTTAATTATTATCCAATTTAATCCTTAAAAGTCACTTATCATCAACTTTTATTATAACTTCTCTTATTTTAATTATAAATTTCACAAGTTTATAATTGAATTCCTAATATCTTGAAAATTCATTATTTACTATAATTTCACTTTAACTTCACTTTGTAACTAATTCACTAACACTTAATATTCAATTTAAACTTCCTAGCACAATACTTTATTTCACACATAAACTTTTGTACACTTTATAATTTAGTCCTTATTATAAAATATTTAATGTAACTTGAAATTTTCCCACACATTCACTTTGTATATCATCGCACTTTATTTGTATTCTATTTTAAACATTCAAATTCACATAACCTATTTTGTTTAGTTTACAATTTATTCTCTTTTTCTACCACTTCAATATGCCATTTTAGTTTTCATACATAATATTATCACATTTACAATTAATTCAACTAATTTAGCATACTTTATACTTGATTAAATTAAATAAAGTAAATTTCTTGAAGTACTTACCTTGTCTCTTTAATTTCCTCACTTTTTCTACCATTTTCTCCACTTTCACTTCCAATTTCTCTCTTCCAAGATGATATTTTAACTCTCTAGTGTCTCTACTTCACTTCTTCTTTTGGGTGGTTATGAAAATTTCCAAAGAATTTGAGAGAAAAACTGGGATTTAATAGTAAAGGACCAAATTGTAAAGAAAAGAAAATTTCTTTTCTTTCTCTTCTTTCTCACGTGGGTGCATGAAAAAGATGAAGAAAATTCTTCATTTTTCCTTCCTTATATACTAAATAAATAATAATAAAATATCTCATTAAAATATTAATAAAATAATATTTATCTAATTAAATAATTATAAAAATATCATCAACATCATCATTGCCTTCTAGATTTCTCTTTCTTTTTAATTGACCATTTTGCCCTTCATGGTCTTTTAAAATTCCATCCTTGAGTCATCACTTAACTTGGTAAAATTACAATTTAGTCCCTCATAATTCTTTACCTATTTAATTTGGTCCTAATTTATCCATTTTCCTTAGTTTTTAGATCATTCCACCTTTAAAATATTTGCACTATTGGTCCTTCAACTTTTTCATATTTACACTTTGACCTTCAAATTTTGAGTATTTACTCTTGGGCCACAAAACTTTTCTTACTTTTGTAATTTAGTCATTTCTTGAATTAATATATCATAATATACCTCCCAATGTTGACATAACTCAAAATTTCCATTTTTGTCACTTTATTTCCTTATTTTACTATATCAAGGATAATATTTTACTTTTTATTGTAGTAATTTTCGGGGTATTACAAATGGAACGCGGGATTTGAGTACATTCAGCATTCGACGAATTGACGGTATTGGAGAAAAATGTTGACAAATTACCCAAGTAAACTGAAGTTCAGCATTTGTTGTGAACTTTCGTGTTTACTTTCCGTTTAGCTCTCACGAGCTTCTGTTTAACTCATATGAGTTTCCGTTCTGCTCTTACGAGCTTTCGTCCAACCCTTACGGGTTTCTGTTTAGCTTTCATGAGCTTCTGTTCAGCCTTCAGGCTTCTAAAAATGATGTACTCTTATCAGTAAGCCTTTCTTTGATTTGGGAAGATTTGATAAATGACTTATGAAATTGAAATTTTAAAGACATATTGTTTGTTATTGGTATTGATATGAAATAAATGTATTCATCGATTGAAGTTGTGATTGGCAATGAGTTTACATTGAATGAATTTTATTTAGTTGATGTGTTATAGTAGGTTCGGTAAGATTTAAGTTTAACCCATCGAACTTATTAAGCTTCATTAAGCTTACTTGTGTTGTTTAATGTCCTTGTAGATTCTCGTGAGGTCGGAAGGTCGGATCAACACATCAAGTCACACTATCTAGCCTATTTCGGTAGTTTTTGTATGTTCAATACGGTTTATATGGCATGTATAGGGTTTGTGTGGATTTAATTAAAGTTTGTCTTGTGTAAATATTAATAATTATAATTTTGCTTATATATATATATATGTTGGTTTGGAAATGAGACATATTGATGATGTTGGTGTGAATGATATATGTGTTTGTGTATATTTCAATTATGGTGAACTTAGGTAGAATTGTTAGATGGATTAAATAGGTAAGTTTGAGTATTTTGGTATATATGATGATACACTATGCTTAAAACATGATTTTGGCTTGCTATGATTGCTTTGTTGTGGTTCATTGATGTGTTAAAATGGTGTATTTAGGTTGATACCAAAATGGGTGAGAAATGTGGCCTTGAAATGGCCTATTTTTGTCTACACGGGCAGAGACACGGGCATGTGTCTCAGCGTGTGTCTAGCCCATGGGAATGTGCTATGGCTGTGTGTCCCCTACATCTATTAAATTGCAAAATAGAACCCAGGATTTTTCACACGGCCTAGCACACGGGCGTGTGGCTTAGCCGTGTGACACCTGCACCTTAATTTTACAAGTCAGTATGCTCACACGACCTAACACACGGGCCTGTGGCTTAGCCGTGTGACCCAAGTCAGTAAGCGCCCTAATTTGGATACGAGCTGGGACACGGCCGTGTGCCCCTATCTTGAATTCCCACACGGCCTGAGACACGGGTGTGTCTCTTGACCGTGTGAGCCACACGGCCTGGCCACACGGGCTTGTGTCCCCTACATCTAAGAAAAATTTTGAAGTTTTGCGAAAAATTCTCTAAGTTTTCGATTTAGTCCCGATTTGTTTCTAATGTGTATTATGGACATCGAGGACTCATACAAGGGACAATATGAGTGATTTATGATTAGTTTCTAATATGTAGGTAAATGATATGAAATGTTTGTATTTGATCTGAAAAGTCTAGTAATGCTCCATAACCCTATTCCGGCGACAGATAAGGGTTAGAGGTGTTACAACAGTGTCTTAACATTCCAAGACTTGCATCCAAAAGAGAACCTCTTTTCAACGAAACGGTCATACCTTTTTCCCTCCTATGACCAAGTTACCTCCGCTTCAAACGAGTTGACTTCGATCCGTAACAGATGAGGGATATCCGATTTCACCGGTCACTGTAAAACCTTCCAGAATATAAAGACTGCTGGTTATTTTACCTTTTAACAAAATGAGAGCTCCACGAGATACTTTAATGTCATTCAGCTCGATGTTGAGTCTGTATCCTTTCAACTCTAAAATATTCAAGGAGATAAAATTCTTTCGTAAATCAAGTACATACCTAACATCTAAGAGTGTCCTAATCGTCCCATCGTGCATCCTAATTTTAACAGTACCAATACCAATTACCTTGATGGATGAATCGTTTCCTATACGCACAACTCCGCCTTCAACCAAACTGTATGTAGAGAACCATTCTCTATTAGGACACATGTGGAAAGAACATCCCGAATCTAGAATCCACTTGGACGTAAACTTGGCGTTATCACTCGTTGACACTAACAAGAAATCATCACTGCTTTCATCGGCCAAATTAGCACTAGCTATATCTTCCTCATTACTCTCAGTAGCTCTTTTATTTCGCAGTTTATAACAATCTACTTTGACGTGACCTAACTTTTTACAATAACGACACATTTTGTCTCGTTTCTTTAATGCTACCAAAACGGAAGTTTGTCTATCTACCTTGCTATCCAACCTAAACTCATTTCCAAGTTTGTCTCTATTCAACAAATGACCCTTCACATCTTCGAATGAGAGTTATTCTCTATCATAAATCAGGGTCTCCTTGAAAGACTTGTATGAAGGGGGTAAAGAGAACAATAATAGCATAGTCTGATCTTCATCGTCAGTCTGAACCTCAATGTTCTTTAAATCATTTAAAAGAGTAATGAATTAACTGATGTGATCTCTAAGAAGCTCACCTTTGTTCATGCAAAAAGTAAATAGACGTTTCAACACTAAATTGTTAACTAAAGACTTACTCGCATAAAAAGTTTCTAATCTTTTCCACAATGCGGACGAAGTCTTCTCTATCAATACCTCCTGCAATATCGTATTCGCGAGGCACACCTGGGTTGCAAACAAGACTTTTTCATCAAACTCTTCCCATTTTGTTTGATTTAGATTCTCAGGCTTTTTCCTGGTAACAACCTTTTTTAAGTCGGTTTGAACTAGAATTGTCATCATTCGAACTTGCCACAGATTGAAATTTGTCTCACTATCGAACTTCTCAATTTCAAACCTTGTTGCTGTCATTTTCAAACGGGCTGACCTATGAAAATTGAACTAGCTCTGATACCATTTGTTAGGGATCGACCCGATTAAGCAACAAGTAAAAAATAACGAAATAAATTGAGAAATTAATCACACAAATTTAACGTGGAAAAACTCCTCCAAAGAGGATAAAAAACCACGGGTAAAGATAACTTTACTATAATGGCAAAAAAACGAAAAGTACAAAAGATGGAGATAAAAACTAAACCCCGAAAACCCGAAAATAAAGAACCTTCAAAACGTAAACACAAAATTCTCTAAATGTGTTATGAGTTCTAATCTCTAATGGGTGTATTTTCTAAGGTTGTAAAAGAGTCTATTTATAGGCTAAATTCATAGGTCAAATAATAATAAAATAATCTAGACTAATCAGAGTTTGATTGAAACAAATAAACAGAGTTTAACTAGAAAATTATTTCTCAAATTTGACTGAAATAGGAGTCATACTTAACATGTAGTGTTTCTAATGTCTTATTTATTGTTTTCATATCCATTTAAAGTTTTTTAAACTATTAAAAAAAAGAGAGAAAATGAACATTAGCAATGTATTTTTTATATGTTTTATACTTATTTTAATCAGAAGATAAAAAAATATAAATTTCGGTTAATTCGGTTAACCGACCAAATTAACCAAAATATTTTAGTTCAGTTAATGTAGTTGAAAAAAAACTTCAATTCAGTTAACAGTTAAAGATTTTTACATTTCAGTTAATGGTAAGTTAGTTCGGGTATTAATCGAACCAACCGTTTGAACATCCCTAGTGGTTAGACCAAAATGCTAAATACTTTTTAGTGGTTATGCGCTTCCTAAACTTTATGAACTCGTAGAACTCTCCTCGAAATGAAGAAAAAAAACCCGAAGCTAAAACTAAACATAAACACCCAAAAACAATACCACCATTGAGAACCCGAGACTCCCCTAGATAGCGAACTCGCTCAAATTCTCTTACCCTCTAAATTCTCCAAGTTTGTAGTGGTAATACATTAAAAAAATTATAATAGGTTATTCTTATTTTGGTCCATTGAATATAAAATCTTTAGCTTTCACAAATATAGCGTAAATAATAAGTGAGGCGAAAATATCTTGATTTTCAAAAGAAAAAAGAAAGGGCATAATTCGAAGCATCAACTTCAAAATTACTTGCAAGATAATAAGCTAAGTTGCAAAGAGACAAAAGAAAAAAAAAAGATTAGAGCAAATAAAGCAATAAAATTCTTCCTTTTTTGTTAGTATATTGTGATAGAGATAGGGTATAAGGGTAAGAAAGGGTCGGCCCCCGTAAAATGCGGTGATGTCCAAGCCATGACGACCTGTCCTTCTCTACTGCCCTCTCTTCTCGACAATCTTTTGGAATCCAATGCTCCTAAGGGTTTGGTTAGTCATGTTATGGACCTCACTTTTTCTTCCATTCTTTTATACAACACAATTCCCTAGATTTTATTACTAAATTTTATATATAATCTGTGTTATTTTATGAATGATGAAGTTTAATCTATTTGAAGTTTATAATTGTTTTTAATAATATTATCTTTAATTTTAAATTTAATTTTTTTCTTTTCAAAATATAATATATTTTATTATTATACCGAACAATTTATTAATAAATTTTATTGTTGTAATTTTTTATATTAGTGGGATAAGATAAAAAGAGAGAATATTTTCAATCCTAAAAAGTTTTAGAAAGATTGTAAAAAGGAAATTTGAGAAAATTAAGAGAATGTTGAAGGTCCACACTCTACACACACCGCATGTTAGAATGTTAGATGTAGTGATGGGAAATGCTTTTTCCATTAAAAGGATAGGCCATCCAAAAGAGCATCATTGAAAAGACTATGATTAGTGACTTTTCTTTCAATTTTTTGGAATTCAACTGCTTGCTTTCTATACTATCATTGATATACTTAATAATTAATATAATTAATAATATATATAGTTATCAAATTATAGCACAATCACGATATGAGGGAAGAATTATATTTATCAAAAAAAAAAATCTTATACAAAACACAAATGAAACTTCGATTAAAATAGTGTAGATTCAATTTCCACCATTGGTATTTTTTAGATTTATTTTGTATTTAAATTGATTTATTATAGATTTTATAAAAATATAAAATAAAACATTCTAATAATCAAGTGTGAAGTTAGAATTTTTTTTGCAGAATTCTATTGTATATTTTTACGATAAACATAATACAATTTTATCATTTTAATACTCTATATCTTTATAATTTTTAAATGATTAAATCAAACATTTATCATTTTTGGGACCAAAGTGTAATTTCACTATTATTAATTTAAAATTTTATAAACTATAAAAAGGTCTAAATGGAAATTTTTTCATTTTAAGAGGGCTGAGGCCCTGCCAATCCCCTGACTTCGCCACTGCTTATAATAATATATGTTATTTTGTAAAAAATTATATTTTTAAACATTTGTCAAGAATTGATAGACAATTAATTTGTAACACCAATTCAAAAACTTAAATATAATGCAAATGTTTAATACGTTAAGAAGTAATTTATTATTTATATAAAGTATGATATGAAATTACGTTTTAGTAAGTCTAAGTTTATGGGACATACAGAAAGGTAATATTTGTAAACCTTATCCATGTAGAAAATATGCAAAATGTCACCAAAATCAGACAGGTGCAGGGTAATAGGTCCACCCTTAACTACTCTTTACAAGCAATTTTAAACCATTTCTCCCGGCAGAATGAAAACAGCCGAAGAACTTGACTTGACCCGACTCACTGCTGTTCTTTTTTTTTCCGTTGAGGGCCCGATTCGAAAAAAAAAAAAACAGCACTCATAATTAGGACCCTCACTGTTTTAATGCTATGTTTGGGGGTTGTTAATTTGTTTTGGCCAACAATTTCAAGAGGTACAAAAATAGCAAACAAAAGCCAACTAGGCATTAGTCCAAGTTGTAAGATTTTACACTTCTGAGTTTCAATACACCGACAAATTATTGATATAGTTATGTTTGGGATTAACCTATATAAACAACGAAATAGAAAATGTAGAGAAGATTAAATAAAAATTTTACTTAAATAATTCCTCCAAAAAGAATAAAAATCACAGACAGAAGAGGCTTCGGCTTTTCATTAAATGAGTAAATGATAGTATAATATAGAGAAAATAAACCTAAATGCACTAAACGTACATTACTCAAAACTCCGAATACAAAGCCCTAACTCGCATAGAGTTCTCTCAAAAGGGATACAAAATTCTCTCCATAGTTACGAGGAAAAACTCTCACAAAAACTCATCTGCAACTACATCTTATCGTCCTCAAAAGAAAAACCCTGTAGTACTACATCTTTAATTGCCTCTTAATTGACCTCTCAAAATAGCGATATAAGGCCCCTTTAAATAGGCTAATATTAGAGGCCTAATCATACTAAAATACCTTTGGAGTAATCATAATTTAACCGGAAAAAGATAGCAGAGTTTAATTGGAAGAAGAAACCCGATTTATATGGGGAACATGTCACCACGCCCTAACATCCCCATTCATGTTGTCATGACGTCGTCTATCGTCGCAAGTCGAGAAACTTCTCGTCGTGATGTCGTCGTTTGTTCGATCAAAAATAGGAGGCACACCTCACAAGTTATAAGTTTTAATTTTTAATTAAAAAATAACCATGTTAAATTTTTTGGTACAACTAAAGTCTTTTATGTGGAGACTTCCGTTACGAAAAAAACATAATAGTAAAATAAATTTTTGGTATAATCAAAATATCTTTTATGTTAGTTTTATATATTTATTTTATTTTCACTCTCAATAATATTATCTTAAAGGTAGGAATTTATTTTTTTCCTCAAAGTAAATTATACTTAAGGTCACTAAATTATTAGTAAGTTTATATTTTGGTGATTCAACTTCAAAAGTTACAAAATAGTCACTGAACTATTCGAAAGTTTTCATTTAAATCATTGGATTGTTAAAACCATTGTTGTATGCCCTTCTCTGTTCGCACTGCTTGCACTAATCAAAAGCTCTCATTCCCCTTTGCTTCTACAATTCAGTTTTCATGAAACAGATTTTAATGTCACAAATTTACGAACCAAAATTCAAACCATTTTTTTCTTCGATCTTCAACACTAACTATCAGATTGACTTGGATTTAATGTATATTCTTGTACTCATCAATGAGTATTGATTTACCGTACTAATCGTTAAATTGTTGTTTGGAGATTGTTAGTCGAACTTTAAAATAAAATAAAAAAAAACTTAACAATCTGGTGACTTAAGTAAAAACTTTTGAATAGTTTAGCAACTTAAATGAAAACTTTCGAATAATTTAGTGATCATTTTGCAACTTTTTTAAGTTGAGTGATCAAAATGTAAACTTACAAATAATTCAATAACCTTAAGTATAATTTACCTAAAAATTTGTGTTTTACCAATATATCTAAACTAACCATAATAATAATTATTGTTATTATTAACCCCGAAAAGCAACTATCTCCCCTAGATTTGTCCGTACAGGTTGCTGAAGGGGTTTAGATATTGAGTGATTATTAATGAACGAGAAAACTTCTGATACCCTCCCCAAAATAATTTAACAAAAATTTTAAGGCCCACACCATGTGAACCAACTTGATTTTTGTTATATTATATGCTAATATCAATTTCAATGCATTGTAAAATGAAAAGAAAAAACAGCTAAACTATATATTATATTATATAATATATAAATTTTTCGTGAAACGTAGATGAAATTAGACTCTGCTAGTTCTTTTTGTTGTATCTTTCTATGTGTTTGGGGCGGATCCTCGGAACTTATCAAATTATCAACCAATGAAAAGTACATGTAAAAAAACAATCCAGCCTCAGCAGACACATATGCTTCTATATTGTTTGTGGCAGATTAGTGATTGGTGTCCAACAAATTCAATAGGTCATTGAGGCTATTTGAGGAAAACGACTAGACTATTAATTTTGATAGATGATGTTGGAATCCGATTATTTATATATTCATATTATAATTGTATTTAAAATGTAATATACTCTTATTTTTTATATATTTTTATTTATTTTCTAATGTGATATATATATATATATATATAATTATCATTTTTCATGTTGTCTTCGTACCATTTCCGAAATGGTTAAAACCTCACCCCCTGCAAGTGCAAACAATGTAAGGTGTCCCCATCTCTTGGCTCAATTCCAATATCATAATTAATTATTTGGTTGGTTTCTGATCAATTTATCGTCAATAGGACCACTTCCATTGAAGTAATAACATTCGGGTTTGGTTTAAATTTCTTTTCTTTTGTAAATGTATACAAATGTGGGTAAGGTTTTCCAAGTTAGATTCTAATTGATAAATTGCTTTTCTTTTTGGAGAATCTTCTACTATGATCGGCTCAGTAGGCAACTGAGATATTAGATAGCAATCAATGCAAGATTTTTAAGAGATGAATATTGCAATCATTGTAGCTTAACTTATTTGAAAAGATGATAATCATTAGTCCTGAAAAATGGAACACCTTGGGAATTATTATTGAGGTAGATAAGCAAAGACGGTAAAAATGTAAAAATGCATTTCACACACTCTCTCTCTTGATTCAAGACAAAGGGGTGCTTTCAAAAGTCGTCCAAATGACATTAATTTTGTCGCTGTTTTGTCTAAATCGACGAGGCCAACAGCCAACTCTAGTCATTACAGCATTTGGGATTGGGTTGTGGTAGCCCCACTTGTGGTATTTTTCACCCACCCCATTAGAAAAGGTAAATAAACTTACTTCGGTCAAGTTATGATTTTTTCACTCATAATAACCCATGTAAAAGAAAAATGATTAAAAAAAGAAACAACGTAGGCACCAGTCCCGCTCATTATCCATCAAGTCCAATTTTTTTTCGAATGACTTCAAAGTTAAGCAAAAC
The DNA here is from genome assembly GCA_025503065.1 of Gossypium bickii. Classification (NCBI taxonomy): domain Eukaryota; kingdom Viridiplantae; phylum Streptophyta; class Magnoliopsida; order Malvales; family Malvaceae; genus Gossypium; species Gossypium bickii. The sequence goes on from CP106711.1 coordinate 39,648,610, forward strand.
GGCAACAGCCTTACTTTTAAAAGGAAGAGGCACTGAGGGTCCCCAAATTTGTCTTTAAATAAAACAAATATGATTTAGTTAAAATAGATTAAATCAATCATTTATTGCATCAAAAACTAATGGCTTGTAATTTATTAAACTAAATTTGATTTTTTTTTTCTTGGGTAAGTTATATTTTGGTAATTCATTTTTAAAAAAATTATAAAATGGTTATTGAATTGTTCAAAATTTTTCATTTAAGTCTCTAGGTTGTTAAAATTATTACTTATGGACTTCTCTATTCGCAATACATATACCAATCGGAAGCTTTCATTCTACTTCTCTTCTACAGTTCAATTTTTTTATGAAATAACTTTGAATGTCACAAATCTACGAATAAAAATCCAAACAATTTTCTTTTCTAATCTCCGACACTGACCTTAGATTGACTTAGATCTAAGATATGTTCTACTCGATGGTAGGTACTGATCCACTGTAATCGTCACTTGAAGTCGCTAGCCGAACTTTTAAAAAACAAAAACTTAACAACCAAGTGCCTTAAATAAAAACTTTCAAATAGTTTAGTGACTTAAGTGAAAACTTTCGAATAGTTAGAAACCAAGTGACCAGAACATAAATTTACTAATAGTTTAACAATTTTGGGTGTAGTTTACCCAAAAGAATTACAAAATTTCATACTTTTGAAAGCTTTAATAATGAAAGGATTTGATATATATTTTATGTATTATAATTAAAAAGATTTGTACTCACATACTGTTAGAATTAACTGACCTGAATCCTTATTTAAATAAAATACAGTGGTAAAATAAAATAAAAGTAAGATCCATATAGAACTATACTTCTTTTATTTTATTTTAGAATAAGGTGTTTCAATCTTATTATACTCCTATTATAATATGGCTTTACAAGCCTATAAATAGACATAGTATATTCCTCTTGTAATAATTCGAATTCGACATAGTGAATTTTCTTCTCTTCTGCCCGTGATTTTTTTCCTGAAAGGGTTTCCACGTAAAATCTATGTGTCTTTATTTTATTTATCTTTTCTTTACGATATATTGTCATTACAGATATTCTATTTTATTTTTCACACATACAATAGAGTATACCAACACTACTTCTAAATAGAATTGTTAACTCCCTTAAAATTCGAACCCAAATTAATTCTACGAATGAATAACCTTAACCATTAAACTAATTAAGGATTTGATATATTTGACTTCCATACATTGCTTGCTTCCACTTTACTCTTAAAATGCATTGAGATTCTTCATTTTTGCTTTTTTCAGCACTTGCTTTCCCTTTTTTTTTTCTTAAATTTCTCATCACCCCTCAACTACTCTTTTCTTTTCAATTTCATTTTAGCAAGTATTGGTTTCAAAATTTCCTACTTTTTTGTACCATAAAGGGATTGAAAACCTCTAAAGTTCTTTATTGATCCTTTTTGCATGGGTTTGAAAGCAAATAAAATAAGGCATGAATGGAAATTGGGAAAAAAGTAAATAGCAATTATAGTCTTTATCTTTGATTTACTTTTGCCCCCTAATGGATCCACCATCATTTATAGTTTTGACCTGATGGGACTCCCTTAAAGGAAAGCGTGGGTCTTGATTGTCATTTATTTTGCTTTTTAATTCCACTTTAGCGTATGTATGGGTTTCCGAGCATTCTCAATCATTGTGATTGGCATCAAATGCGGTTTTCATAGCAATATTCCCCTTCAATCAGTCTCTTCCTTTACAACTTTCACCTTTTAACTATTCTTTTTTCTGTTTCCTTTTCTGGCTTAACTATTCATATATATTCTTAACTTTGATTTGCTTAATTGGTATTTCCAAGTCTTGTTTACTAGATTCCACAGGCGAAGTTAGATTTTTTTTCCAGTATTCGAGATAAAATTAAAAATTGGTGGGTGAAACTCATAAATTTTATATTAAAAGAGTTTTCTAAAAGGACTGAGACTGTAATATAACCGTTTTATCCAGCGGCAAGGCCTCTTAGCTTGAAAATTACATCTTAGGTTTGAAGAAAATCATATAAACCCCTTTACATTTAATTACTAAATAAATTTTGAATAGAAAGACAATTTCACTATTTTAATTATTTATCATGTATTTTTTATATTTCTATTTCTTTTATTTCATTTTTAATTAAAAATATAAAAAAATTACTTAAAATTATATTGAAGCACTATGACTTTAAATTCTCTTTAAATTATATTTGAGTTCAAGTAAAATAAAGTATTTTAGCTTATATTTAATTCAATTCTATTAGATGAATTTATAAAATCATTTTTTATTTAAAATTAATAAAATACCATTATTTAGAAAGTTTTAATAGAAAAGAGGTTGATAAAAGTATAAAAGCAAAAGAGGAAAAAAATAATTACCATTCATGACAGATTTTCAGAAAAAAAAATTAATTTAAAAAAGATGTTTATATCATAATATAATATAATTTACTTTAAAAATAATAAAATAATTTTATAATTGATTAAATTGTTATTTTTAATAGGCATAATGACTTATTTAACCTTCTAACTTAACAAAAAAAAAATATTTTAGCCCTTAAATTTACATTTTGTTGTCAAATCACCCCAAAATTAATGGAAAAGTTAATTGTTGATGTGGCATACACGTGGATTGCCATGTGGATGACATGTCAACATTTAATTATTTTTTAAATTAAAAAATTAAAAAATATATAAATATTTTTTAGTATTTTTAACATTTTAAAAAATTTAATTAAATATTGAAGTGTCATCCACGTGTATGCTATGTCAATAAAGTTAACAAACGTTAACTGTTCCATCCATTTTGAGGGGATTTGACAAAAAATACAAGTTCAATAACTAAAAGAAATAAAAAATTAAGTATATGGCTAAAATGACATTTTTTTTTGGTAAATCTGGAAGGCCAAAAAAGTTATTATACTATTTTAATAATTGAAGAACGACAAAGATAAAAAAATAGAATAATAAGTAATTAATAAAAATATTTAAAAAATTCAGTTAATAAATAACTCAGATTAATATTTTTTTACCCAACCTAATGAGATAAAGGGGTAATTTTCAAAGTACTAGTTCAGGAATTTGCCTAATTTTAATCTATTAATTACATGTTTCTCTTTTAGTATCACTTCAATCAATATCATTAGAAGTGGATTAACATTTGAGTAGATACTAAGCTAACACACCACAAATTCGTAAACTATACAAAGGAGAATTTTAATTGCGCCAGTCAAACAAGCGGGTCACCCCTCCCAGTTAAGGCCGGGTTATAAAAGTACTGCTTCTTTTGTATGTATTCGTTTATACATATATTTCATTCCCCCTTCACTTTTACTTTCTTCAATTTTAAGAAGACTTTGTTGATAAATCTTACATGTAGATGGCAATTTTTGATTGTATATGAATCACATGAGTTTAAATAACATCTGCTATAAATTTATTCATAAAAAAAAAAGTTAAATTTTAGTTGAAATGATAAAATTGAACTTTTAAAGATGATTGTATCGTAGATTCAAATTATATTTTGTGTGTATGTATAAAAAAGAAAAACACTCGTAATAATATTTATTACTTTGTAAGAAAAAAAAATTTAGTTATTTTTCAATTGAATTAATATCCAGTTGAATAATAAAAAAAGGATTTTAATCGTTTCCTAATTGAATGGATTGATTTATGATACTAACTTATTCGAAGAATTAAATATGATTTACTTATAGAGAGATAAAGAGGGTAAACTAAGTTACATAATTGAACAATGACACAATCAGTGCGTTTGAATTTAAGGTTGGTTAAGGGATGGAATTTATGATGGCATGTGAACTTTTCTTCTTAGACTCATCAAGAAAATTAATCCAAAACACAGTCATTGATTAAGCCTCCTAATCAGAGAAGCAAGTAATGAGGAGATTTTAGTAGGGAATAGTTGGTTAGATGAACCATAATTAATCACTCAATAAACTTTTATATAATTAGATAATGGCACATTAATTACGCTAAGTGGCGAAAAGAATGGAAATAAAATTTACGTATATAAAATTAAGTGGTTATTTTCTTAATAAATAAACATTAATTTCAAAATTCCTAGAATGAGTTACTTCTAAATATTATTTGATAAGATTTTAGTAAGGCAATGAGCTTAAAGGTAATGTTTTAATAAGCGGGTCATGTGCCCTTGTCTCTTCCCTTCTCCTCCGAATTCCATTCCTTAACCTCACATTTAGTTAGTCTATCATGTCGCATTGGCTCAAAGATTTAATGATTAGGGGTGGTTATGTATTGTTGGAGTCTCAAAATCAACAACTCATTATTGTTTCAAAATTATCTAAAGGCAATTGATTATATATATAGTTGAGTAGAAAATGTTTGGAAAACATTGCATCAAAATTATCTTTGTTTTTATCTCATAACAAAATGTAATTGTTCCTTTAAGAACATTATTGATGGGAGAATACAACCTTAATCAACTCATGCATATCTTGCCCCATTATGACTCACCTCACAACATATTTGACTCTCCCAAGATGCAATCTTAGCCAACAGAAAGAACCAAGAAATAAAGAGATTTCTTGGACCTAAGACCTTTGGAGCCGTCTTCTTCACCACAAAACTTCCAACCCATATTCTCCCATCAACAAATATCATTTCGCTAAATGTTTATCAAAATGCATATACATGAAATGCATAAAAATTAGAGGTCTCCCTAAGCCAAGCTCAACTGTGATTTTTGAAATATATATTATTAAATTTAAATAAAATGTATTTTTTATTCAATAATAATTCAAGCCAATCTAACCTCAACTCATACTGACCTAATTCTTTAACCCCATTCCTAGAGGGGCTTGACCTTCTAGATTAAATGAAACAATAACAATTTTCGTCCCTAGTGATCAATTGTTTAGTTTAATTTATTTTAAAATAAATTAATGAAGTATTGGCACTTTTGGCAAAGATTGAAGTCTTGGGTCATAATTCAGGTTTGAGTTTCATCATACATAATTGTGCATGTGACAATCTTCATTTCTACTTTGTGAATATATTCTATGAGTATTTTTTATCTATTGTACTTTGTACAGATTTAATTCTAAATTATAGTTAATCGGATATATATATTTGTATTTGTATTGTACCTATAAATATATTACATTTATATTAATGAAACTTTCAAAAAAAAAAATTCTTTTAGAATAAAACTTATAATTTCACTCAAAATTTTATAATTTATTTCAACTCTATCATAAAATTCATAACTTAACCTCAATCTAAATAAATTATTATACAAAAGATGAAGCGCAACTGAGGGTTGATCTATTCATTTGCATCCGTTTGAGTTCTATTCATTTAATAAAAAAATTGTTTAAATTTAAATACATAAACATTTTTTACAAATAAATTTTCAATATTCTATTAATTTAAAATAATAAAAGAGAGTTTTGAACCCAAATGAAAATGAAAAAACAAAAATAACAAATACCTCTAACCGAGTAATTTCGTATTGCATGTAGGTTGGAACTGGCGGATCATATTCATACATGAATGGATGTTGATGGGTGGTTAAAAATATCAATGAAGAATATAGCCAGAAATGCTTGAGTGGTCCATGTTGCCTACTTTGGAACCAATCCGGGTCCACGTGTGAAGAGGCTATACATTACATATACATGTATGCATAAAGACAAGCGAAATCTCAATGGCCTCATCAGCTTCATCATCATCTCCTACGTTTCAACATTCATTCATGGATTACCTAACTGTTACTTTATGCCGTTATGGCCTTTAATTATGACAGTGTGTGCCTTGTCTTCTAGCACTCGGAAGTTCCAGAAATAATATACAACACAGTATCTAGTTTCTATTAGTAGCTAGCTTTCATAGAGCAGGCCTTGCCGATCGATGGTCGGGTTTTGGTCCGTCGCCGGCGGCGCTTTGAAAAATGCAATGCCATTTGGAAGCCATGCATATGTTAAACCAAGCAAAGAGTAAGTTTAATGTTTGAAACATAAGTTGCAATTTCTTTCTAAATTATCATTCAAACTCTAATAGATGGAAGTCATTGTATGATGGCGGATTGATGTCCTGTCATAAATCTCACGAGTTTTGTTAGAGTTGTGTGACTCAAATTTTAAGAGATTATTTGCAAGTTAAATTAAACAAAATATATCTTCTTTTTAGAAGATTTAGTATTTATGAGTATAATATATTTAGCATTTATTAGCATAATATATTTGACTTCTATTAGAATTAAGTTTTTTCAACTTATAAATAGATGTAGTCGAAACTCCTCTTTAAATCATTCAAATTCGACATAGTGAATTTTCTTCTCCTCTACCGGTGGTTTTTTCCCGAAAGGGCTTCCACGTAAAAATGTGTGTGTTCTTTATTTTTATTTTTATTTCTCTTTTCTTTGCGATATATTGTCATTACCAACGTTCTATTTTTACAAATTGGTATCAGAGCTTCCGGGTTGTTCATCTCGATCACGGTAATGACATCTTTGAAGTATGAAATTTCGCTGTTGGATCGCAACACCAGATTTGCATTGTGGCATATTAAAATATAAGCAGTTCTTGCGCAAATGGATCTAGAGGATACCCTACTAGGGATAGATAAGATGCCTTCGACATTAACAGATGAAGAGAAGAAGCGTAATGATAGAAAGGCGTTAACACAATTACATTTGCATTTGTCTAATGAAATTTTGCAGGATGTGATGAATGAGAAGACCGCGGCTGCATTATGGAAGAGGCTGGAACAAATATGTATGTCGAAAACTCTAACCAGCAAGTTGCATATGAAGTAGCGTCTTTATGCTCATTGTTTGGAGGAATGTGCGTCTGTGCACGAACACTTAACAGTGTTTAAAGAAATTCTCTCAAACTTGGAGGCCATGGAGGTTCAATATGATAAGGAAGATCTAGGGTTGATTCTACTTTGTTCGTTGCCCTCGTCTTATTCAACCTTTAGAGACACGATTTTATATAGCCGCGAGTCTCTCACAATTGATGAGGTTTATGATTCTTTGACCTCATATGATAAAATGAAGCATCTTGTGATTAAACCCGACTCTAAGTGAGAAAGTCTCATTGTTCATGGGAGATAAGAACGGAATGTTGATGATGATTGTAGAAGGACACAGGAACGGAATCCTCGCGGTAAATATAATGGTAGATCGAAGTCTTCAAACAGAGGTAAAACTTGTAACTTCTGCAAGAAGAAATGACACATTAAATCTGAGTGCTATAAGCTATAGAATAAGATCAAAAGAGAGACTACGAATCAAAAGGGAAAATAACCAAAAAATTTCGATGAAGCTGATGTTGTAGAAGACTACAGCGATGGTGAACTTTTAGTCACTTTTGTCAACAATTCTAAAATGAGCGAGGAGTGGATTCGGGCTGCACCTTCCACATGAGTCCCAATCGGGATTGGTTTACAACTTATGAAACAGTGTCTGAAGGTGTTGTTTTGATGGGAAATAATGTTTCGTGAAAAATTGCAGGTGTTGGAACGATTAAAGTTAAGATGTTTGACGGAGTTGTCAAAACACTTAGTGACGTGACATGTTCCAGAATTGAAGAGAAATTTAATTTCATTGAGTACTCTTGATTCAAAAGGGTACAGATACACAGCTGAAAGTGGGGTTTTGAATATTTCCAAAGGTTCCCTCGTTGTGATGAAAGGGTAGAGAAAGACTACCAAGTTATATGATTTGTAGGGTTCTACTGTTACTGGTGATACAGCTTTCGCTTTCTCTTCCTTGTCAGATGATGATATTACTAAACTTTGGCATATGTGCCTAGGATATATTAGTGAGAATGGCATGACAGAATTGAGTAAAAGAGGACTTCTTGATGGGTAAGGAATTTGAAAACTAAAGTTCTATAAGCACTGCATTTTTAGGAAGCATAAAAGAGTTCGATTCACTAGAGGAATCCATAACATGAAGGGAATGTTGGAGTATATTCATTTTGATTTGTGGGGGCCATCCAGAGTGCCTTCGAGAGGTGGAGCTAATTATATACTAACTTCTATTGATGATTTTTCAAGAAAAGTTTGGGCGTTTTTCCTGAAGCAAAAAAGTGATGTGTTTTTCGCATTTAAGTCTTAGAAAATTATGATTGAAAAACAGACAGGAAAACAAATAAAATACCTCCGCACAGATAATGGCTTAGTGTTCTGTTCTGATGAGTTTAATAAACTGTGCAAGTTAGAAAGGATCGTGAGACACTTGACAGTTTATCATACTCCACAGCAAAACGACATTGTAGAACGAATGAACAGAACGATCATGAAGAATGTTGGATGTATGTTGTCAAATGCCAACTTACCAAAGTCGTTTTGGGTCGAAGTAGCCTTTATTGCATGTTTTTTGATCAATCGATCTCCATCCGTTGCCATTGAGAAAAAGACTCCACAAGAGGTATGGTCTGGTAATCCTGCTGACTATTTTGATTTAAAGATCTTTGGGTGTCCTTCGTATGATCATGTTGATAATGGAAAATTGGAATCGAGATCAATTAAATATGTTTTTCTTGGTTATAAAGCTGGTGTAAAAGGGTATAAGTTATGGTGTCCTAAAAATAGAAAAGTTGTGATTAGCAGAGATATTTTTGGTGAAACTGCTATGCTACCTAACTTATCTCTTAAAGACTCTTCCAATAAAAAATCAAATGTAGGTGGAGCATCAGATTAATCTAAAATCTATAACAGAGTCGACTCTTCAAGCCAGTACAAAAATTCAGAATAGAGTTACTTCTTTACCACAATACTCTATCGCCAAAAATAAAACTAGAAGAGAAATTAAACCTCCAAATAAGTATGTCGAGGCTAATCTAGTTGCTTATGCTTTAAATGTGGCTGAAGATATAGATACAAACCAAAAGCTATCTAATTATTCTGAGTCGGTTAGTTGTGAAGACTCAGAAAAGTGGATGTTTGCTATGCAATAGGAGATAAAATCACTCCACAAAAATAGAACATGGGATATTGTGAAACTTCCTAAAGGTAAAAAGGTTCGTTGTAAATGGGTGTTTAAAAAGAAAGAAGGGACTCAAGGAGTTGAAGAACCCAGATATAAAGCAAAGCTTATTGCAAAGGGTTACGGTCAAATTCCAATAGTGGACTTCACAGATGTGTTCTCCCCAGTTGTGAAGCATAGTTCGATTCGAGCTTTGCTTGGTATTGTGGCCATGTATGATTTGGAGCTTGAGCAATTAGATGTAAAAACTGCATTTTTGCATGGAGAACTTGAGGAGGATATTTATATGCAATAACCAGAGGGTTTTACAATCTCAAAAAAAGAGGACTATGTTTGCTTGCTGAAAAAGTCCCTTTACGGTTTGAAACAATCACCAAGACAGTGGTACAAAAGGTTTGATTCCTTTATGACTTCTCATGATTTCAAAAGAAGTAGTTTTGACAGTTGTGTTTACTTTAAGAAAAAAGTGATGGTTCTCTTTTGTATCTACTTCTTTATGTTGATGACATGTTGATAGCAGCAAAATATAAAGGAGAGATAAGAAAGGTCAAAGCCCAACTAAGTGAAGAATTTGAGATGAAGATACTTGGTATGGAGATTCTTAGAGATAGAAAAGCAAGTAAATTGTACCTAAGCCAGAAGGGGTACATTGAGAAAGTTCTTTGCAGGCTTCAATATGCAGAGTGCTAAGCTTGTTAGTACTCTTTTAGCAGCCCATTTCAGACTTTCATCGGCTTTGTCTCCACAATCAGATGATGAGATTGAGTACATGTCACATGTTCCATACTCTAGTGCAGTGGGATCTCTCATGTATGCTATGGTTTGTTCACGTCCAGATTTATCATATGCATTCAGTGTAGTTAGCAGATACATGGCGAATCTCGGTAAAGAACATTGGAAAGCAGTTCTGTGGATTTTAAGATACTTAGAGGTACTACTGATGTTTGCTTACAGTTTGGAAGAACTAGAGATGGAGTCATTGGGTATTTTGAAGCTGATTTTGCTGGAGGCATAGATAGAAGTAGATCTCTCACAAGTTATGCCTTTACAATCGGAGGTTGTACAATCAGTGGAAAGCCACTTTGCAAACTACAGTCTCTTTGTCTACCACTGAAGCTGAGTACATGGCGATTACTGAGGCTTGTAAAGAAGCTATTTGGTTGAAGGGACTCTTTAGTGAACTCCATGAAGACCTTCAAATCAATATAGAATTTTGTGATAGTCAGAGTGCCATCTTCCTTACAAAAGATCAAATGTTTCATGAGAGAACAAAACGCATTGATGTTCAGTATCATTTTTTTTGTGATATTATTGCTCGTAGTGATATTGTTGTGAGCAAAATTAGTACTCATGAAAATCCTGTAGATATGATGACTAAGTCACTTTCTATAACCAAGTTTGAGCATTGCTAAGACTTGGTTGGTGTTCATTGTTGAAGTTAAACCCTTAAGGGATTTTATGGAAGAGGTGAAAAACTTGTTCGTTGAGAATTCGTGTCAAGGTGGAGATTGACAGAGTTGTGTGACCCAAATTCTAAGAGATTGTTTGCAAGTCAAGTTAAACAAAATATATCTTATTTCTAGAAGATTTAGCATTTATTAGCATAATATATTTGACTTTTATTAGAATTAGGTATTTTCAACCTATAAATAGATGTAGTCGAAACTCCTCTTGAAATCATTCGAATTCGACATAGTGAATTTTCTTCTCCTCTGCCCGTGGGTTTTTCCCGAAAGGGTTTCCACGTAAAAATATGTGTGTTCTTTATTTTTATTTTTATTTTTATTTTCTTTTCGATATATTGTCATTACCAATATTCTATTTTTACAAGTTTAATATTGAAAATAACATGGATTCAATTTTGTGGTTGTTATTTTTTATTGAATTAGTGTTGCTACGTTTGTTTACTTAATAATAAGTGCAATAGAAGTGTTAGACTATAGTGGTTACTCCAACTTGGCATACGAAATTGTGCAAACAAAATAACAAATAATATAAATGATCTGTTTACGTAGTTTGGTTTCCCTATGTTTGGGGAGCCTAGCTCTGTGAGAAATTCCATTATCTTTAGTCAACAATACAACAAGTGATTCACACTTTATCACTTTCCAAGTATAAATATCTCACTTTTATACCTAAAAACTAGAACACTCACATCCAAACCCTCCTATTGAGAACTTGGGCAGTAAACGCTCAATAATGTTTACAATAACAGTTTGCCCTCTCTCACAAAGCAGTTCCTCAATGAACAATACACTCAATAAACTCCCCTTACATAATCTAAATAAGTTTTATAACATATAATCAATTTGGCTTGCTAACATAAAACCTAAGTGAATACAAAGTAACTCCTTGAAAATAGCTATCACAGTTACAATAATCAAAGTACAATCAATCAAAGATCTAATTTCCAAAACAATTATATAGTCTTTATTGGTTCTCCATGTTTCAAGGGATTTCTTGATTCACTTGAATCCAATCTGATATTCAAATTCTAAGGATTGGTTTTCCATAAATGGACCTGTAACACCCCTCACTTGACTCGATCACTAAGTCTGAGTTACAAAATGTTACAATCATTATCGGAGCAACTATAATCAAATTTACAGTAAATAACCCCTTAAAAAATTCAATCATATCTTAAACATATTCAGATTATGAAACACAATTAAATTAGAGCCTTATGAAAGCTCTTTTGTTGATCCGAGCATGAAATAGGACCAATTGTAAAGTTTCAAAATCTGAAGGTCGATGTTGTGATGTCACTTCCTCACGTCGTGAATCGCCAAACAATTTGTCACGTTGTGACCTCAAGCCATTCGACGTTGTGATGTTAACTCGCTGTTAGTCGATGTTGCAACGAGGAAGATTGTTCGTCGCAACGTGGACTTTGTTTTTTGGTAAAATGTAGGCCATTTGGTACCTATTTCATGGTTACCATACAAACTTTACATTTTGTGCACAAATGGTTAATTTTACCTACACCAATTCTATAACGCCCTCAACTCGACCCGATTCTTCGAGTCCGGTTTTGGGTGTTTTTACACAATTCACTTAACAAAATTATTCAAATGCCTTTTTATACTTTTGACTTAAGACATTTCCTTAACGTTTACCATAATTCATTATTAAAGAAACAAGAAAATATATTTAAGCATCATACATCATATCTATAAAAATTTATTACAATACTTAAGTTTAAGAAAATAGACTCATATGACGTAATCCTACAATATGCCACTTGTCCAAACAGGTCCATTAAATGCATAGTTTTCCATGTTTGTCGCTTCTCTAGCGTCCTGGCTTGTCCCTCTCGGTGGACACACTTAAACAGCAACACCTGAAATATAAACATAACATTTTGTAAGTTCAGAGGAACTTAGTGAGATTGGACACAACATTCCTTTTTAACTAATCATGTTGAATTCCTCATCTTGAATATTTGGATTTCCTCATATATTTTTGGCGGATACCTTCACATTGTCAATTTAATGATCACAGACTTATACACCACTTACAATTCTTAACGTATCATTCATCTAACTTCTTGGCTATATCTAGATTTTAATTTACGATACTACCTTTTTCTTTTCTCTTCAGACAATTTTAAACAGTTATTCTAGAACAGTTAATCGCAGACATTATTCTTGGCGGATACCACTTACTGATCTTGCTAAATCAAACCTTAAATTTAACTACATTCTTTGTTAACCTAATACATACTCATACTAATGAGAACTAGTTCAGATCATTCAGAAGAATTCCACACGTCTTTGTTACAGGGCACAAGACTTCCAAATTAAAGAACAAGTCAGGTTCTCTCAAGTCTCAGAACAAGACATGATACTATTCACATTTAATAAATACTAGATAAATCAGATTTCCACCTCAATAACACAGATACTTAAACTGACGAACCCTTACATCGAATATGCCCTTATAATAAACTTGGTAGATAACTACAACAGATACCCTCATTTAACATACTGATTCATACTTTTTTTCAAGAAACTTCTTTTAAAACTTATTCGATTTCATCACAGAACTTTTCACACCACATAACTTCAAACAAATTATATCCTTATTATAGATTTATCAGAATACGCCACAAGGGCAAGATAGAGATATGCCATAAAGGCAACATATGGAATACGACACAAAGGCTAAATAGAATACCACCTAGGCACCCCCCATGAACTATCGTGTTTGCGATATGGATTTGCCTAAACTCACATCGTGTGAGGTTTGTCCATCATTGCCTTGGGACATGTAGAAAACCCCAATCAATAATTGCGGCTCATCCTCCCTTTTTCAAAAATATGTCATGGCCATGGACTTTCATCAAAATTTACAAAACATAATTCATGTTTTCTGTCTCGACGGACTTCATCGATTACCATTGTGGTGTCAAAACTCACATCACATGACCTTTCAACACTCAACTACACCTTATTTCCCCAACCTTATTACTTACACATCAAATCTAACATAAGTACCCATTCATATATGCTAAACTCATTTTCTTAACCAAATCGTACTTAGTACATGTTTTACACTTACCAACACAATCACATATCACAGTATACATCTCAGGCACGCAAGGCATACATACATAGTTGTTTCACAGAATCATGTACCTACATGTAATTCATTACCTATTAGATTCACCTAAATACTAAACTAAGATTTCATAAATATTTTCAATAATCATTCAAGTATTCACACACTATTTTCAGGAACATCAATCACAAACAATCTATCTAAACGGACTTGTATGAGTTGATATTAGAGACTCACCTTACTGAAGGTCAAAATCCTCAATTTTGAACGCCTTTCACGAACCTGCAGCATCAACTGCTTAAAAGAACATGGATTCACCATCAAAACCCATTTACAAACAAATTGCTAACATCTCATCTATAGATAGCCCCCATGTAAAACCTCTTAATCGTAACTTGCTACATATATATATCATAATACCCTTACTCTTAACATGCAAAGTTGTTAAAATTACCAAGAGATAGAACATCCTCTGATTATTCCCAAAAATTTTCACTTCTAGTCTAATAAGGAAAGATGACATTTAAAAGAAAGGAAAAGAATCAGAGAGCAATATTGAAGGAAGAAGAAAACTTCCTGACGAACCCTTCTACATACATATATATAACCAGCTTCCCCTTTAGAGGAATTTAACAAGTGTCACTTGAATTCATAATTTGTTCTTATCAGTGGCCTACAAATTCCAAGAAAAAAATAAATGAGGATCCTGAATGAATATTACTTGACCGACCAATCCCATTTGACTTCCAACCAGATCATTGTACAAACCTAACAAGCACAGTACTCAGACAAACTAGGTGTACTATAAATATTTGGTGGTAGCTCATGCAATAATTAACTTTTTGCTTAACATAATCTTCTATTTAAATAACAGAATAATCTGAAATAAAATCTTCACTTACTCACATGGTAGTTACTATACGCCCACACATTTGTGCCAAAAGAAAAATATTGGTGGATTACACTTCACCAAACATATGATTTTACTACTACACATCTTAATCTCAGATTCATTAGACTTGGGGTGTGACAAAAACACTTTCTACTTACACCGAAACAATTGCAAATATTCACATTCAACGTTATACCAACTGATATCACCTATTCAACCATTGGATACATCAATTCAATACCATGACATTCAAACCAAACCATTTGAACAAAGCTAAACATTTACCTATCTCAAACTACTTGAAACATATCAAATTACATCCATTATGTCATTTTAATTGCTACATACATAACTTAAACCATTTACCAAGACATACCATTTCATCTAAACCTAAGCACTTCCAAAATCAAGCATTAGGTAAGTTTAAAGCTATGTTCAACATTTAAAGTTAACATATACAAAACAACTATGTACATACCACAAAATTAGACTTAAACAATCAAAATGCTATCGTTTCAAATACGGGATAGTTTGATCTTCGAACGATTTGCTTGATTTGTTCAGTAAGGTGAAATCTACAAGGGAAGGGAAAACAATGAGGTAAGCATATTGAATGCTTAGTAAGCCCATATTAAATTTACTTAACTTACCTTGACATTTTAAGAAACTAAGAATTTAAAATACGTTGGCATCCTTTGGCATACTTTATAGTAACATGTAGAAATTATCATATGCAATCAATGGTTAGACAATTTACATATCACGTACTTATTACAAAATCATATACAACAATTCAACTTAGTAATGTATACCAACTACTTCATAATCAATTTGAAAGCATATGTAAACTAAGTCGTAATTAACCATTTCAATAATTCCATTTCCATTAGGATAAATTTTCGCCCAAAAGAACCTTAGTAAATCTAACTTGGATACATGGGACTATAGTGCTCACACAAGCTGATAGTTATAAGGGTTGCTCACATGATTTGACATTGATGAAATTGCTCATACAAGCTGACATCATATCGAGGTTACCACTCCAAATTAAACCAATTATACATATAAGCCAAGAATCTGAAATAAATGTTGGATCTCAAATAACCATGGTTTCTGTATATGATCCTAATGACATGCTATACATATCCTAATCATTTACTAAGTTCACACGGGCATTATTATTGTATCATGTCATTTCAATCCTGTAACAACATATACATGTCATACCAATCATATAGACATTCTATTTCCATTTTGGCATATTTTACCTATTCATAAATGCCATATTTTTCATACTTTGCAATTTAGGGCCAATTTGGCAATGCTTTTGAGAAGTGCTTTTGAGAAATGCTTTTGAGAAGTGCTTTTTAGAAATGCTTTTGAAAAATTTAAGTGTTTGGAATTGCTGTCAAAAAGTGCTTTTGAGAAGTAAAATGTCTATTTTAGACATGATATTATAAAGTAACAAATATGTATTTAAATAATGTTTAAATTAGTTAATATTATGATATTTTAGCAAAATTATAAAAAATAATTGTAACACCCCAAACCCGGCCCACGAATCTTGACCGGATCCGGTTTGTCACGGAGTAAAAACGTTTTTGAAAGATTTGGGTTAACAGTGGAAATCTGAAAATATTGTTGAAGTTATAAAACGGTGTTTGCTAAAACTCAGATGGGTTGATTTGATAAACACGATTGAGTTGAAACCTTCTTCCTTTGAAACCAAATTTTTTGTTTTAGAACCATCAGAGTTATTGTTAACTTGGAAAATTTTGCTACCCGATGGTAACATCTTTGAAAAACGCGTACGAGTACTTATTTTGAAAACGTTACTATTAACCGATTTGCTTAACAGTTTATAAGTTCATTAGTAATATAATAGAAATAAAGTAAAAGCAACTACTTAAACATCCCAAAATAATAACTAGCGGCCATATTACAAACCAAACCAAAATTTAGTAAATAATAAAACTTTAACGATGCGAAATAAAATTTCAAATCCAAGGAACAAGCATGGCCGCCTCGAGTCCTCTCCTACCCATCTCCGCGATCTACTCACCTGCAAAATGATATGGGAAGGGGTGAGTCACCAAGACTCAGTGTATAAATCCCCAACCCGAAAATGCAACTCATACACAATATATTAGTAAGACATCCAAACATGCAACCCAAGCTAGCCATCCATACTCCTTTTTCTACCCCGTGTGGTCAAAACCACTGGTGGTCAAAACCACTGGTGACCGAAGTCACAAATATACCAAGTGATGGGGCCAACCCATCGTGTGGTCAAAACCACTGATGACCATAGGTCACAAATATCAACATGTGGTCAAAACCATTGTGGTAACCAAACAACGGGACTTAGTCACAAATTTTTTCAACGGTGTGGTCAAAACCACTTGGTGGTCAAAACCATTGGTGACCGAAGTCACAAATAAATCTGATGGGGCCCACCCATCGTGTGGTCAAAACCACTGGTGACAGTCCATAGAGATCATCTCCCTCCTCTCATCAATCCCACCATCATCATGCTCACATAACAAGTATCATGATCCCATATATCATGCATTTTTGTATAGTATAGCATTTAACAGCATATGATGGCATACACAACATACATCATAGATCACGTAATAAGGGACTTATCCGGAATCCAAGCCTATGCCCACAAGGCAAGGTTACTACACAAGAGGTCATATATCATCATAATAACAGTCTATACTAATAAAGTGTGTAAGGGTTTACACACCTGATTAAACGTAAGTCTAAGTGAATCCCAACTACTCAATAACGAAAACCTGAAGAATTGATCTAGAGCACTAGACCCCTTGCTCCTACATTCGGTCAAACCATAGGGTCATTAACAAGGCCATTCGGCCACACCAAAGTTAATAACATAGGCTATACGGCTACCAACAAAAATCCCGAAGGATATGTTGTACTTGAAAATGTTTACCAATGCGATTTGAAATCCCGAAAGCCTCTGATTTCCTTAGCCGATTAGCCCCTAAAACTATAGTGTTCACTCGGTTATACATGAATACCAAAAATGGCCCTTTGGCCGAAAATGCTTAGCCATTTATAAATCTTACCGAAATCCCAAAGTTATCGCTTGTCTTGTTGAGATCCTTTGAAGACTCAATACCCGAAACGCTCCTCTAGCTCCTTGGTGTCGGCTACACTCAAAAATTTACATAGTAATATGGCCTATACCCATTCGGCCGATCCTTACAAGGGCCTTAACTCATGCTTTCGGCATACATTAAGGAAGATGGGTCAAAACTGTAAATTGAGAGAGAGTTCACTTACCAAGAGATTCGGCTAGGCCCTTCAAATAATGATGGAGTTCACTTCCTCCTCAGAACTTTGACATCTCGATCTAAAATCTGTACCAGCTCCTCCTTAAAAGACAAGTCCGCGTTCACCTTAATATCCGCAATCGGTATAATGTGCGATGGATCTGACCGATAGCGCCTAAGCATTGACACATAGAAGACGTCGTGAATCGACTTTAATTCGCGCGGCACGGAGCCGGTAAGCTCACCGTTCTTCTGCGTTTCAACACTGTGTACGGCCCGATGAACCTAGGGCTTAGCTTGCCCTTCCGGCTAAACCTCAGCACCTTCTTCCAAGGTAATACCTTCAAGAAGACCTTATCACCCACTGCATACTTCACATCCTGGCGCTTAAGATCAGCGTAAGATTTCTGCCTGTCCGATGCCTCTTTAAGACGAGTCCGAATTACCCTAACCTTATCTTCCGTCTCTGCCACCAACTCTGGACCCAACATCGACACTCACCCGATTCGTCCAACGGTAGGAGTCGGCATTTCCGACCATACAAAGGCCTCGTGATGCGGTGCCATCGAATACTCGCGATAAGCTTGTTATTATAGCGAATTCGCATAAAGGTAGGTACTCCTCCCAACTACCACGGAAGTCCAAAACACATCCCCTTAACATATCTTCCAACACACGGATTACTCTCTCGATTGTCCATCGATTTGCGGATGAAAGGCCGTGCTGAAATTTAACTTCATACCCAACGCTTGATGTAAGGCCTTCCAAAATCTCGGCGTGAACGGGGATCTCTATCTCGAGATAATGAACACGTGTACACCATGCAACCACACTATCTCGACTATATACACTTGGCTAACCTTTGAAGCGAGTAGCCAACCTCATCGATATGAAATGGGCCGATTTAGTTACCCGATCTACAATCACCCATATTGAGTCCTTCTTACTGGGCGTAAGGGGAAGCCCACTTACAAAATCCATCGTAATCCCCTCCCACTTCCACTGTGGGATTTTTACCAGCTGTAACAGCCCTAATGGCAACTGATGCTCAACCTTAACTTGCTGGCATGTCAGACACTTGCCCACTAACTCAGTTACTTCCCGCTTAAGACCCGGCCACCAAAACTGCTCCTTTAAATCCCGATATATCTTGCTGCCTCCAGGATGCATAGCGTACGGGCTGCTATGTGCTTCTTTAAGGATCCGCTGCCTCAAATCATCATCCTTAGGCATGCATACTCTCCCCTGAAAATACAACACTCCATCGCTACCCAAGCTGAAACCTTCGACCTCACCACTCTGTACTTGCAACCTCCGAGTACTCAAAACTTCGTCGGTCAACTGCCTCTCCTTAACCTCATCGATCCAAGATGGTTTTACCCGCAATTCCGCTAGGAGACTACCATCCTCATAGAGACTTAGGTGAGCAAACATTGCTCGCAATTCTGCCACCACTTTACGACTCAAACCATCAGCGACTACGTTAGCCTTGCCCGGATGGTACTCGATAGAGCAATCGTAGTCCTTCAGTAACTCAATCCACCTTTGCTGCCTCAAATTTAAATCTTTTTGGGTCAAGAGGTACTTCAGACTCTTATGGTCCGAGTACACCACCGACTTCTCCCCATACAGATAGTGCCTCCAAATTTTCAAGGCAAAAACCACAGCAGCTAATTCCAAATCATGTGTCGGATAATTTCCTTCGTGAGGCCTCAACTGCCGTGACGCATAAGTGACCACCTTCCCTTCTTGCATCAACACACACCCTAAACCGGTATGCGATGCATCACAATACACAGTGAACTCCTTCCTTGACTCAGGCTGAATCAAGACTGGTGCTTCTGTCAATTACTTCTTGAGTTTGTCGAAGCTCTCTTGCTGCTTCTCAGACCACACAAACGGAACTCCTTTTCTCAGTAACTTGGTCAACGGTGCTGCAATTAAGGAGAAATTTTCCACGAATCTTCTGTAATATCCTGCCAACCCCAGAAAACTCCAGATTTCCGTAATCGACTTTGGTGGTTTCCACTCCAATACTGCCTCAATCTTACTAGGATCCACCCTGATTCCCTCAGCTGAAACAACATGCCCTAGGAAGGTTACCTCCTTAAGCCAGAACTTACACTTGCTGAATTTGGTGTACAACTGTTTCTCCCTTAGCACTTGCAAAACCACATGAAGGTGTGCGTCATGCTCCTCTTCAGACTTTGAGTACACCAAAATGTCGTCTATAAACACTACGACGAACCGATCCAGATAGGGTTGGAAAACCCGGTTCATCAAGTCCATAAACACGGCTGGTGCATTCGTCAAACCAAAAGGCATTACCAAAAACTCGTAGTGCCCATACCAAGTACGGAATGCTGTCTTATAGATATCCGCTTCCTTTACCTTGAGCTAATGATACCCCAACCTAAGATCGATCTTAGAGAAAATCGATGCACCCTTGAGTTGATCAAACAAATCATCAATCCTGGGCAAGGGATACCTGTTATTTACTGTCAGCTTGTTCAGCTGTCGATAGTCTGTGCACATCCTCATTGTTCTATCCTTCTTCTTGACAAAAAGCACTGGAGCTCCCCAAGGCGAAACACTCGGTCGGATGAACCCTCTATCCAACAACTCCTAGATCTGAGCCTTCAACTCCACTAATTCTTTCGGTGCCATCCGATACGGAGCTATAGATACTGGCGCGGTTTCTGGTAATAAATTTATACCAAACTCAACCTCACGGTCAGGAGGTAAACCCGGGAGTTCTTCGGGAAACACATCAACATACTCCCTTACAGTCCGGACATCCTCAATAGCTGTATCCTTAGCTTCCAAAGCACGAACATGCACTACATATGCCTCACAACCCTTCCTAACCATCTTTTCCGCCTTCAATGCAGAAACCAAATTAGATAGGTAATATCTCCTCTTACCTATCATCACTACCTCATCTCCTTTCAAGGTCTTTAACACCATGCGCTTAGCTGCGCAATCCAGGCTAGCTTGATACTTTACTAGCCAATCTATTCCGAGAATTAGATCGAACTCCCTTAGAATCAGATCGAACTCCCTAAACGGTAGTTCCATCAAGTCAGCCAAGAACACGACCCCTTGGAGTTCTAGGGGTACGTTCCTATAGAGTTTATTTACTTCTACAGAGTGACCTAGAGGGCTTAACACAGTCATCTTCTTAGAAGTAAGCTGAAAGTCTAAATTCAGAGTTTCCACTATGCTACTAGCAATGTATGAGTGAGTAGAGCCAACATCAATCAAGGTGCTATAGGGTACTCCAAAGATCAAAAACATACCGGTTATGACGTCCGGTGCGTCGCCCTCCTCTTGACGCCTCGTGGCATAGACCAAACCAGGTTGCCTAGCCTCAGTACCACCGGTACCTCCACTCAATGCCCCACGACCTCTGCCAGCACCATTACCTCCCCTTCCTGCACCACGACCTCTCGGTGGCTGTTGGTTATCCCTCTTATTCAGTGGTCGTTCCTGACCCTCAGACCTCAGCCTAGCTGCCTTTTTCGGACAGTCCCTAACTCGATGTGTCACGGATCCATATTCGAAGCATCCACGATTACCATCCCAACACTCTCCCGGGTGAGACTTTCCACACCGAGCACACCGTGGCGGCCATTGAGTATTAGCAGCAGCAGCAGCAGGCCTAGCAGCTTGATCTGACCCACCATTCCTTGTCCTCTTCTGCTGATTTCCAGAAAACCTCGAAGATCCGGAGCTCCTCTTATTCCAGCTCCTATCCTGATTTCGTCTAAAAGACTGTCTTACCCCTTCAGCAACTTTAGCCTTCTCTACTAGAACAGGGAACTCCCGTTCCTGCTGCGGAGCTATCATCATCCTCAGCTCATCCCGCAGCCCATCTTCGAATCTGACACAGCGTTCATACTCAGTACTCACAATACCACGAGCATACCTTCTCAATCGGAGAAATTCAGCCTCATACTCTGCCACCGTCTTATTACCCTGAACCAGGTTCAAGAAAGCCTTCCGTTGCGCATCCACGTAGCTAGCTCCTATGTATTTCCTTTAGTAGGCTGCCCTAAAGAATTCCCATGTGAGATCCTCCGCTATCGCTCCGTTCCTTACGGTGAGCCACCACTGGTATGACTCATCCCGAAGTAGAGAGATTATACCCTTCAGCTTTTCCTCAGCTGTAAAATCCAGGTCATCCATGATCCTCTCAGTTGATTCCAGCCAATACTCCGTTGTACTGGGCGCCACACCGGATACACCTCGAAATATCTCCGCCCCATTCGCTCGGAGTCGCTCAGGAATAGATTTTCGAGCTCCTGTACCTCTACTGACCCTAGCCATCATCTTTAAAACTCGCGGACACGGCGCGTCGACTCGCCTCCCTCGTCGATCCTTTGTCCAACACCAAAAGTTGGGGGTGGTGGTGGAGGTATCTCATTATCAGATCCCTAGCTTGACCTAACGGGTTCTGACACAGCCATCTGGCCTCTACCGCGTCCACGACGGCCACGGCCTCTAGAACTCATCTCTAACGCGCGATCTGTCTTAAAAAGTTTTATGAGTTAGTCATTGTTCCACTGATTATCAACGAAGAAATTTTATGAACGGAGTTTAAAAGTTGTTCTTTCTATCAGGCAAGTTTCAAGTCTTCTATCGACATTCAAGGATACACATTCACTTATTCCATCACCTATTTGTCCCATTCCTACCCCGGGGGTACTTTCGTCATTTGCCCTACAGGGGTATTTTGGTAATAAACCAGGGTAATTTGTAAATCTTAATAAATCAAGGGTATTTTAAAATTTATAAAACTTGGGGGTTCTTTTTGAGAATTGTTCTCCAAATTGGTAGTGTTGCAAAGATTTTGAAAACCTGGGTTATTTTGGTAATTTTGTAAGTTAGGGGCAATTTCGTAATTTTCCAAAATCATGGCATTTTTGATATTTGCAAATTCGGGGTCTTGGATAGTTTGTAAAATAAGAAAAATATTGTTGAATTTGGGGGTAGCTTAGTAGTTTTAGAAACCAGGGGCATTTTGTAATTTTACCACTAAGGGTATTTTTGAAATTTTCATAAATCGAAAATTTTTCGAAAAATTTTGTAAAATAATGCTCACAAGTTTAAGGGAAATTTTTAAAAGTTTTAAAACTAGAGTTTTTATAAAAATACGGCTAGTTCCCATTCGGGTTTTAGTTATTGGGTTTGGCTTTATGAACAAGTCCTCACGGTTAGGGTGAGGCTGAAGCTACGCACTGCAGTAGGATTCTGCGAAGAGGAGGTGAGTCACCGGGACTGCTTAAATACCAGGCTCTTCCGGATCCAATCCTAGACATGCGCACAAGGGTTACCACACCCTAACTCGACGACTTAGTCATAGGTTTGTTTAATTAGGCAATTAAAATCTTATGCGATTGTTGGGGTAAACTAGTCCTAGGGTTCACATACCTTTCATACTATCTACGTTCCATTTCTACCCCTTTACAGATAACAATTCACATAGAGGTTAGAAATACTTACTCGAGCGGATTGGTGCCGGAGACTCGGTGCCATGATGTTCAAAACAAAACCATTTTCAGAATATTTCACAGAGGCCTGTCAAGAAATCATTTTTGGGCCTTGGGCCCCACAAATAGAGTTTTGAACTGGGCTCGATACCAAATTTGTAACACCCCAAACCCGCCCACGAATCTTGGCCGGATCCGGTTTGTCACGAGTAAAAACGTTTTGAAAGATTTGGGTTAACGATGGAAATCTGAAAATATTGTTGAAGTTATAAAACGGTGTTTGCTAAAACTCAGATGGGTTGATTTGATAAACACGATTGAGTTGAAACCTTCTTCCTTTGAAACCCAAAAAATTTTTTTTAGAACCATCAGAGTTATTGTTAACTTGGAAAATTTTGCTACCCGATAGTAACATCTTTGAAAAAGCGCGTCACAGTACTTATTTTGAAAACGTTACTATTAACTCGATTTGCTTAACAGTTTATAAGTTCATTAGTAATATAATAGAAATAAAGTAAAAGCAACTACTTAAACATCCCAAAATAATAACTAGCGGCCATATTACAAACCAAACCAAAATTTAGTAAATAATAAAACTTAAACGATGCGAAATAAAATTTCAAATCCAAGGAACAAGCATGGCCGCCTCGAGTCCTCTCGGCTCCATCTCCCGATCTACTCACCGCAAAATGATATGGGAAGGGTGAGTCACCAAGACTCGATGTATAAATCCCCAACCCGAAAATGCAACTCATACACAAGATATTAGTAAGACATGCAAACATGCAACCCAAGCTAGCCATCCATACTCCTTTTTCTACCCCGTGTGGTCAAAACCACTGGTGGTCAAAACCACTGGTGACCGATGTAACAGCCCAATTTCAATAGTGTTAGAACAGTGATTCAAGATTTCTAAATCTGACAAAGAAGTTAGAAAACTTTGTTAATCGATAATTATAAGTTAAGTGTGATTTTAGAAATATTTTAAAATTAGTGAATTTTGTGAACTAAAAAAAAATTAATTAGAAAAATTGGGCCAAAAACGAGGTATTGAGACCTCGAATTCATAAAGTGAGCCATAAATATTTCTAAAAATATTTATGGAGTGTCATTAAGTTATTATTAAAGTTTAGTTGAGAAATTTTAACATTTGGATATGTAATTAAATGAAAAGGACTAAATTGAAAAATGTGTAAAAGTTGAATTACAGATTAAAAGAAATTATAAAGGATCAAAATGGCAATTATACCATTTTGTAAAGTTGAGGCGGTTTAAGTATGAAAATCTGAGATTTTTTTTAAAGTATATTATTATATTATTATATTATTATATTATTATATATATACAAACAAAAACAAAAGGAAAGGGGGAGAGAAACAGAAAAGAAACGGAGAGTAAGACGAAACAGAGAAGAAATAGAGGAGAAAGAAAGAAAAAGGAAAAATAAAAAGTTTGAAGCTTGGAAGATGATAGGTAAGTCAATTTAGCCCTTTTTACTTAATTTTGATGTTTTAGAAGCTTTAAAGCAAGATTTTGATGAAACTAAGTTGATATTTTGAGAGTTTTTAGGTTTTCAAGTGTAGTTGATGTTGAAGAAAAAGATGAATCAGGGATTAAATTGAATGAAATTTAAGTTAGAATTAGTAAGAGGATTAAAATGTAAAGTATGTTATAAGCTGTGTTAGAGGGATTAATTTGGAAGAAATTAGAAATTAAAGTTTTAATGTGAATATTAGATAGTCAGGTTGAATATGGAAGGAATTTAAGAAGAAACAAAGTATGAATTAAGTTAAGAAAATAAGTAAACTTAATTAGGATTAAATTGTAAAATGAGTTATAAGAAAACAGTTTTGGGACAGCAGCAGTAAGGTAACTCTGAAAAATCACCAAAAATGGTATAAATGGAATTAGAAGTTGAGTGAGATATGAAATTAAATCTTATTGAGTCTATTTTCATATGAAAGAAACAGAGAAAGAAAAGAAATTCTGTATTTTGAGATATTTAGATTTTGGTAAGATTGGTTTAGAGTGATTTCGAGATCCCCTGTTCTGACTTGGAAAACTCATCAAAAATTGTATAAAAGTAATTTGGGAACATAATTTATATAGTTAGATTCCTTAATGAGTCTAGTTTTAGAAGAAATAAACTATAACATCATCTGAATTCTATATAAAAAGATAATTAATTTTTAGTGAAAAAGGGTCGGAACTGCCAGACAGCAGAACAGGGGTTACTTTAAAGAATAAACTGTACTAATTGGCTAAATAAAAAATTCTGAAAATTTTATGGCAAGAAGATATGTGAGTCTAGTTTCACGGAAAATTAACGGTTCTTCATTTGGAGTTCTGTATCTCTGGAAATAAATAATTTAGTGACTATAACTCAAATGGACAGTTTTGAATATACTTATGAGTAATTAATGAAATTATTGATAATGTTACTTATAGCATGTTATATACATTAAGGATGTGGAATGGAGAGGAGGAGGAGGAAAATATGTATGAATATTTAGGTAGCATGGCTAATTTGAAATGTTTTAGGCTCAGGGACTAAATTGAATAAAAGTAAAACTTTGTGATTAATTTTGTAAAAATGTGGAAATGACCAATTTGCATGAAATGGATTATTTTATTATTTAAAATTGCAAAATTGAATGAAATTATTAATTTAGATTAAGATCGATTGAAAAATCAATGAAAATAGAAAATTTCCAAAGTGCCCTGAAAATTTGATATTTCGCAAATTTAACTAACTGTAAGTTCGTGTAACTTAATTATGTGATATAAGGAAATATAAGTTGATGATACGTGAAATATTGATATGATGAATTAACTGTTTTATGTTTAAGAAGAAACGACAAGTGAATGATATTTATCATGACATGTAAATATGTGATTATTTTTAATATGTTAATACAAGGTAATTAAGTATGATGAAACGAGTAATAAATTCAAGTAAGACATGTCGATAAAAATAAATATATTTAAGGGACAATATGTTTGATTTTGATTGATTTCAAATATAAATGCTAGATGAAATAAAATGTCTAATAAATAAATTTGTAATTCCGGTAATGCCTCGTACCCTATTCCGAGCGTTGAATACGGGTAAGGGGTGTTACATTTAGTGGTATTAG
Organism: Gossypium bickii; assembly: GCA_025503065.1. Lineage (NCBI taxonomy): Eukaryota > Viridiplantae > Streptophyta > Magnoliopsida > Malvales > Malvaceae > Gossypium > Gossypium bickii. The sequence goes on from CP106711.1 coordinate 39,674,977, forward strand.
AGCTATGGTTTAGTCGGTTCTCGGACCAAACGTAATATGTGTAAAGTCTAGAAATGCATGCCATTATTAATATATAACTTAAGATAATGTGATATCTTCAGACTTTGATGATATTTGTATCACTATTATTCAAACTTTATCATTATTATGTGTAATTTATTAATTATGTGTGGTAAGTATTTTAAAGTAAGTGTTTAGCAAAATGATAAATTTAAGATTGAGTACTGAAAATTGAGACTGATACTGAACTGAATTATGGAATATTGAATATTATTTTGAGTACTGAATTGAATTGTGAAGTTACTGAATATTGTTATGTGTATTGCGTTAAACTATGAAATTATTGATGTAATGAATTACTGCAATACTGTGAAACTGGTTGAAATAAGAAGTGAAAATAGAATGAACTGGAATTTAGAAAGTTATTTAAATTATGTGACTGGATTATGAATTATGTGAATATTTGAAGGTATATTAATAGGAAACTAAAAGTGATTTGAATTGAATCAAATTGAATTAAATAAAGAAAATATGCGAGTAATTGAAATGTATATTGATTGAAAAGTAATTAGTGATTTTAAATTTGATTGGACAATAAATTAAAAATACGAATTGAATAAAAATGCATTAAATTATGAATATGTGTAAATATATGAATCCTGTATTGATTGAAAAGTGGTTGGAACTGAATTGAAGTATGATTATATGTGAATATGTGAAATATGTATTGGTATTGAATTGTATACTGATTAGAAAATGAAAAGTGAATTTGAAATAAAAAAAAATGATTTGAATACCCTATTAACTTATCAGACTAGATTGGATACAAATGGCATGCCATAGGATTTGTGATATGATGAGGAGATTTGAGGCTCGGCCGAGGTGATAATTCTGTATTATATTCTTCGGTTTATCCGAAGAGGCATTCAATACTGGTGTGTTTGGGAGGATATGATATATTGGTGTGTTTGGGAGGATATGATATACTGGTGTGTAATGGAGGATTTCATTATTTTGGTGTGATTGGTTGGAATCCGCGTATCCGTCAAAGTCCGAGTCTTATTAATAGGGATAGATATGAATATTAAGTGAAATTAAAATGAGAATTGATTTCCCTATTAACTTGTCGGACTAGTCGGATATAATTGGCATGCCATAGGATTTGGAAGAGTACGGGATTTATCGGCTTTGCCGATCAAGCACTTTATGTGTCGTAAATCAGGCACTCTATGTGTCGTATTAGGCACCTCGTGTGTCGTATCAGGCACTTTATGTTTCGTATCAGGCACCTCGTGTGCCGTATCAGGCACTTTATGTATCGTATTAGGCACCTCGTGTGTCGTATATCAGGCACTTTATGTGTCGTATCAGGCACCTCGTGTGTCGTATATCAGGCACTTTATGTGTCGTATCAGGCACCTCGTGTGTCGTATCAGGCACTTTATGTGTCGTATTTCAAGCACCTCGTGTGTCGTATACTGATCAGGTACTATGTACCGTTTTAGGCACAATGTGCTGTACTGGTGTGTTTGGGTTGGAATCCGTGTATCCATCAAAGTCTAGATTGTTAATAGGGTGAATAACTGAAATGAGAAAATTAAATAAATTTGATTGACCGTACTACTAAAGATATGAGAAAGACATTATGAGTTGAATTGTGAATCGAATTGAAATGTGAAATTTAAAGCATGAACTTAGGGTTCATGAATTTGCTAAAGTATCGAATTATTGATATTGAAATCAATTGAATAAATGAAATGAGAAAATTGAATGAATTTGATCGATTGAGCGTATGAAAAAGTGGAATTATGAAATAAAATCGATATATGAAATTGAAAGCTTGAACCAAAGGTTCATAATTTGATTAGATAATATAGATGATATATGATGCTATCTGATGAAAGTCTATTGTTGATGTATGAAATTAAAGCATAAACTAACACATATGATTTATATTGTTACATGTTTGATATTTATTATATATTATTTATTATTTATTATAATTTTTATAATTTGAATTATGATAATACCATGAGTATCGATATAGACATGCTCAACGTCATTTATTGTATTATTATAATTCAAATTATTTAATATTAAATGTTAAATTTAAATTATGTGTATAGTAAGTGAAGTATGAGGTAAGTGTTATTGTTGAATTAAATGGAAATTGAATTAAGTGATGGATAAATATTATATTGAATTGTATATTGATGAGAAAGTGAAATTAAATTTAGTTGTGAAGAAATTGAAAATAAAATTGGAATTGAAAAATGATATGTGTGCATAATGTAATTTGCCCAAGTAAATGAGATTAGATCTACTAGGATATTAGTGGTATACCATTAAGGGACTCCAGTGCATTCTCTGATAATAACACTTTGGTACTTATCAAGTGCTATCTGATTAATAGTACATAATAATACACTTCTATATTTGTTTCATATATCCTAAGTGTTCTGTTTAATCTATTGGACCTCTTATAAAAAAAAAAGGCAAGTAATTTTCGTTATAAAGTATGTTCGCAATATTGAATTAAAAATAAATTACAAACTGAAAGGATATAGAATGGATATAAATGATAAACTAGATAAATATGTGTACAAAGGAGCTATAGAATTATAGAAATAATGAAGTTCATGATCAAAATAACAAGGAAATTTCGAGGACGAAATTTTTTTAGGGGGGAAGAGTTGTAACAGCCCAATTTCAATAGTGTCAGAACAGTGATTCAAGATTTCTAAATCTGACGAAGAAGTTAGAAAACTTTGTTAATCGATAATTATAAGTTAAGTGTGATTTTAGAAATATTTTAAAATTAGTGAATTTTGTGAACTAAAAAAAATTAATTAGAAAAATTGGGCCAAAAACGAGGTATTGAGACCTCGAATTCATAAAGTGAGCCATAAATATTTCTAAAAATATTTATGGAGTGTCATTAAGTTATTATTAAAGTTTAGTTGAGAAATTTTAACGTTTGGATATGTAATTAAATGAAAAGGACTAAATTGAAAAAGGTGTAAAAGTTGAATTATAGATTAAAAGAAATTATAAAGGATCAAAATGGCAATTATACCATTTTGTAAAGTTGAGAGCGGTTTAAGTATGAAAATCTGAGATTTTTTTTAAAGTATATTATTATATTATATTATTATATTATTATATATATACAAAAAAAACAAAAGGAAAGAGGGAGAAACAGAAAAGAAACAGAGAGTAAGACGAAACAGAGAAGAAATAGGGGAGAAAGAAAGAAAAAGGAAAAATAGAAAGTTTGAAGCTTGGAAGATGATAGGTAAGTCAATTTAGCCCTTTTTACTTAATTTTGATGTTTTAGAAGCTTTAAAGCAAGATTTTGATGAAACTAAGTTGATATTTTGAGAGTTTTTAGGTTTTCAAGTGTAGTTGATGTTGAAGAAAAAGATGAATCAGGGATTAAATTGAATGAAATTTAAGTTAGAATTAGTAAGAGGATTAAAATGTAAAGTATGTTATAAGCTGTGTTAGAGGGATTAATTTGGAAGAAATTAGAAATTAAAGTTTTAATGTGAATATTAGATAGTCAGGTTGAATATGGAAGGAATTTAAGAAGAAACAAAGTATGAATTAAGTTAAGAAAATAAGTAAACTTAATTAGGATTAAATTGTAAAATGAGTTATAAGAAAACAGTTTTGGGACAGCAGCAGTAAGGTAACTTTGAAAAATCACCAAAAATGGTATAAATGGAATTAGAAGTTGAGTGAGATATGAAATTAAATCTTATTGAGTCTATTTTCATATGAAAGAAACAGAGAAAGAAAAGAAATTCTGTATTTTGAGATATTTAGATTTTGATAAGATTGGTTTAGAGTGATTTCGAGATCCCCTGTTCTGACTTGGAAAACTCATCAAAAATTGTATAAAAGTAATTTGGGAACATAATTTATATGGTTAGATTCCTTAATGAGTCTAGTTTTAGAAGAAATAAACTATAACATCATCTGAATTCTATATAAAAAGATAATTAATTTTTAGTGAAAAAGGGTCGGAACTGCCAGACAGCAGAATAGGGGTTACTTTAAAGAATAAACTGTACTAATTGGCTAAATAAAAAATTCTGAAAATTTTATGGCAAGAAGATATGTGAGTCTAGTTTCACAAAAAATTAACGGTTCTTCATTTGGAGTTCTGTATCTCTGGAAATAAATAATTTAGTGACTATAACTCAAATGGACAGTTTTGAATATACTTATGAGTAATTAATGAAATTATTGATAATGTTACTTATAGCATGTTATATACATTAAGGATGTGGAATGGAGAGGAGGAGGAGGAAAATATGTATGAATATTTAGGGAGTATGGCTAATTTGAAATGTTTTAGGCTCAGGGACTAAATTGAATAAAAGTAAAACTTTGTGATTAATTTTGTAAAAATGTGGAAATGACCAATTTGCATGAAATGGATTATTTTATTATTTAAAATTGCAAAATTGAATGAAATTATTAATTTAGATTAAGATCGACTGAAAAATCAATGAAAATAGAAAATTTCCAAAGTGCCCCTGAAATTTGATATTTCTGCAAATTTAACCGAGTAGGTTCGTAACTTAATTATGTGATATAAGGAAATATAAGTTGATGATACGTGAAATATTGATATGATGAATTAAGCTGTTTTATGTTTAAGAAGAAACGACAAGTGAATGATATTTATCATGACATGTAAATATGTGATTATTTTTAATATGTTAATACAAGGTAATTAAGTATGATGAAACAAGTAATAAATTCAAGTAAGACATGTCGATAAAATTAAATATATTTAAGGGACAATATGTTTGATTTTGATTGATTTCAAATATAAATGCTAGATGAAATAAAATGTCTGATAAATAAATTTGTAATTCCGGTAATGCCTCGTACTTATTCCAAATGTTGAATACGGGTAAGGGGTGTTACAACCGAAGTCACAAATATACCAAGTGATGGGGCCAACCCATCGTGTGGTCAAAACCACTGATGACCATAGGTCACAAATATCAACATGTGGTCAAAACCACTGGTGGTACCAAACCACTGGGACTTAGTCACAAATTATATCAACGGTGTGGTCAAAACCACTGGTGGTCAAAACCATTGGTGACCGAAGTCACAAATAAATCTGATGGGGCCCACCCATCGTGTGGTCAAAACCACTGGTGACAGTCCATAGAGATCATCTCCCTCCTCTCATCAATCCCACCATCATCATGCTCACATAACAAGTATCATGATCCCATATATCATGCATTTTTGTATAGTATAGCATTTAACAGCATATGATGGCATACACAACATACATCATAGATCACGTAATAAGGGACTTATCCGGAATCCAAGCCTATGCCCACAAGGCAAGGTTACTACACAAGAGGTCATATATCATCATAATAACAGTCTATACTAATAAAGTGTGTAAGGGTTTACACACCTGATTAAACGTAAGTCTAAGTGAATCCCAACTACTCAATAACGAAAACCTGAAGAATTGATCTAGAGCACTAGACCCCTTGCTCCTACATTCGGTCAAACCATAGGGTCATTAACAAGGCCATTCGGCCACACCAAAGTTAATAACATAGGCTATACGGCTACCAACAAAAATCCCGAAGGATATGTCGTACTTGAAAACGTTTACCAATGCGATTTGAAATCCCGAAAGTCTAAGTGAATCCCAACTACTCAATAACGAAAACCTGAAGAATTGATCTAGAGCACTAGACCCCTTGCTCCTACATTCGGTCAAACCATAGGGTCATTAACAAGGCCATTCGGCCACACCAAAGTTAATAACATAGGCTATACGGCTACCAACAAAAATCCCGAAGGATATGTAGTACTTGAAAACGTTTACCAATGCGATTTGAAATCCCGAAAGCCTCTGATTTCCTTAGCCGATTAGCCCCTAAAACCATAGTGTTCACTCGGTTATACATGAATACCAAAAATGGCCCTTTGGCCAAAAATGCTTAGCCATTTATAAATCTTACCGAAATCCCAAAGTTATCGCTTGTCTTGTTGAGATCCTTTGAAGACTCAATACCCGAAACGCTCCTCTAGCTCCTTGGTGTCGGCTACACTCAAAAATTTACATATTAATATGGCCTATACCCATTCGGCCGATCCTTACAAGGGCCTTAACTCATGCTTTCGTCATACGTTAAGGAAGATGGGTCAAAACCGTAAATTGAGAGAGAGTTCACTTACCAAGAGATTCGGCTAGGCCCTTTAAATAATGATGGAGAAGTCGGCCACAAGTGGAGAAGATGAATTCATCTATGGTGTTCCTTTAAAGTACCAAGCAAAGAAAAGAAGGATAGGAGAGGTTAATGAGGATTCGTCCATGGTGATAGAATGGTGGAGTTTCGGCCAAGCTTTGTCAAAAGAAAGGATTGAATAGTCGGCTACTTCAAAAGAAATCAAGGAGAGAAAAAGAAGCAAATTTCGGCACACAAAAATGGGCATACCCCCAAGCCGAAAATACCTCCTTAAGAAGTACCACATTCGGCCATGCTTCCCTAAGCTCAAGGCCGACCAAGACCATACTCCCTCTTCGGGATAATTACCCATCACCATTTACAAAACATTATTTATCTATTTATCCCATCACCACCCCATCTTCCCTTAAATAAATAACATAAAATAAAAAGTTTATCCCATACCTCATGCGGCTTTTGAGAACAAAAAACAAAATAAAATAATAAAAAAAAAAAACAACAACTTGTTTTTATCAAATTGAAAGCCCATGCAGCCACTATCCCACGCCAAGATAAAATAAAATCGACAGATGCTTGCCTGGGTCTCGAACCCGAGACTGAGCAACATTCCTCGCCTCGCCCACTCGCCATCTGCGCATTTCATGACATAATCCCGTCAGTAAATTTCTTTTAAGCACTCCCTCGCTAGCTCCCTTGTTTTTACGCCAAAACAAAATAAAACGCCCTTTGCTCCCAACATGAATCGAACTTGAGTCCAACACCCCCAGGCCCTTAAGTGGCGCTCCCAAGCCACTTTGCCAGGGCATTTCTTATGCCATAGACTTGCCAAAAATATTTTTAAAGCCTCCTTCACTTAGCTCCTTCAACGCCAAAAATAAAAACTCCCCAATGCGATTCCTGCGACTCAAACCCCTTTCCTCCTGAAGCCCCCTTGCAACTTAGCGCCTCAAGCCACTCTGCCACTCAATTTCTTATGTCAAACCCTTCCAAAAATTTCTCTTAACCCTTGTCTCACCTAGCTCCCTCCCCTTAGGCACTAAAAGAAAATTTCAGCCTTAAGTCAGACCCAGCTCGGTTTTATGACCAGACCCAAGAATATATCAAACAACCAATACATAAGCATTTCTTCAGGCAAACACATGAAAATAATTAAATTGCAAACGACCCTTAATTCAGGATGTTACAATAATTTATTATAATTTATTGTTAATATTTTAATAAATAATATTAATTTTAAATATTTCTAAGTAATTAATATTAATTGTTTATTAAATTTAATTAGAATATATAAATTATATTTAAATATAATAATTAAATATTTGTAATTAGATATTGACACAATTGTATTATTTCAAAATTATTTTTTTTATTTTTAATGCTTTTAACGTATTTGTAAAACTCATATTAGATATTAACATAACATAGAAAACATAAACGTATCAAATTAAAATATTACATATATTTGAATTAAAGTTTCAAAAAGGGATAATATTTATATACCAAATATAAATACAAAAAATTTTACAATAGCATTTACAATTTAAAGTGAATTCATTAAACTAGAAGCTATAGCATCTCTTGTTAATTCCATTTCAGAACCACTTAAATTGCTTGATTCACCGTCATCATCACTACCATCGTCGTCGTCGTCATCATCATCACTTTCTCGACCATGCGCATTTTCTGTATCAATAGTATTCTCATATGCCCAGTTAATATCTTCTTATTCCATAAAATCTGCATTATTTCGACCGACATGTTTTCGGATAAAATTGTGTATCGTCATTGTAGCAACAACGATCATCGTTTGCTTTTCAAAACACCAAAAGTTCATTCAATCACACTACGTAATGATGAATGTGAATGATTGAATATCTCTTCTTTACCAGATACTGGTCTCCCTCTACGAAAGTCAGGTAAATGATATCGCTGACCTCTATATGGTCCAAGATAACCTTTCATTTAAGGATATCCAGAATCAACAAGATAATATTTTCCTACATGTCAGAATTTAACAAACAATTAGTTTAATAATTTTTTTAATAAAAATTATCAATTAAAGAGCTTATACTTTATTTTTTTAAAAATCACATATAAATAAAATATCTAACCATTTGGTGGGTGCGGAAATTTGTATTTTGGATCTCGAATTGCATCAAGAAATATTCTAGTGTCATGTGCCGATCCTTCCTATCCAGCCATGACAAAGGTGAAACACATATTAAAATCACATACTGCCATAACATTGTGAGTAGGGATACATTTTCTTCCAATATAGGGAATTTGTTCATTTGGTGGAAGAATAGCGGCAATATGAGTGCCATCAATTGCACCTATGCAATCCTGAACAAATAATCACATTAGTCTCGTGCATATTTTTAGTCGACCAAAAATATTAAAAATATAATAAGATAAAATTAAATTTTAACCTTAAAATGCGGCATATATCTAGAATCATTACGTATTTGTTCGGGTATTGAGCTAAAAAAAGGATCTTCGGGTGCAATTAGATCAGTGGCCATCCTTGAAACTTTCGCAAGCACAATTGCAAAGTATCGACTTATTGTTGATCCAGACCTTTGAAATCTTTCTTGACATTGGGAAACTTTTGCACCGGTGCCCAAGATGTATTAAAAAATTCCCAACATTTCAGTAGAAGATATGTTCCTTGAAGTTTGCAAGTTGTATCTTGTCTCCAAAACTCTCAACAAACTTGTGAATATCATTTTAGACATCCTAAAATTAATCATACAACGTGATTCATGACCGTCAAGGATCTCTTGGGTTTTGAATTCATGCATGGTTGCTTAAATATATACTTCTCGTGATATAATTGCACGGAAGAAGATGCGACAACAAATAATCGGTTAAAACATTCCAGGTGTTGTAAAATCTCTTCCTTTTCCCGTTCATCATCACTTTCATCACCGCTGTAATTCTCAACTATACTCATCACCTGTGAAAAAAATTGAACATCCAAAATCATATATAAACAACTATTGATAAAACTAATTTAGTATAAATAAGTAGAACATAAATTCAATATCCAAAGACCAAATATAGACAACTATTAATAAAAGTAGATTACACATAAATAAGTAGAACATAAATTAAATATCCAAAAACCAAACATAAACAGCCATTGATAAAACATAAATTCAATATCCAAAAACCAAACATAAAAAAATATGCTCAAAACTAATTTAGCATTTTTTTTAGTCACATAATAGATATCTCTAAACACTAGAAGATCAGAAAATTTTCAACTATCCTTCATTTCCGTCTTAAGCCACAAAGCTCTAATCTTGGGATTAATTGATAAAAACATAATTCGCTTGTCCTTATTGAGCAATAATTTAAGTGCAAAAAAGTATAGCAGACTAGCTTCTGGAACTTCTTCCGACATGTTGTCGAGCACTTTGACTGCTTCTGGAATACCATATGGATCCATAACAAGAGTCAAACTAGCTGTGGCTTGACTCATATTGTCAGCTGTATTGCATAATTTTTCTATTTGGTTGGACAATCTTGCAGCCCCTCCAATTTGCTTTGAGGATTTTTTTCTTCCAGGTTTAAAATGTGAACTTGATATCTCAGGATTTTTTCTTTTTTGCTCGTTTCCATCAATTTGAACACCTTTTGAAATGTGAACATCATTTGAAATGTGAACATCATTTAAAATGCAAACATCATTTCTCACATTCTCTTCTTCATTCTCTTCAAGTATTTCATTGTTAACATCCTCAAAAAAATTAGTACGGAATGTACCAGAAGAAGGTGCCCATGCTTTATCACCTGTTGCAACTATCCCCATGAACATTTGGTCCAACTTCCCTTCGAATCAGGATCAATGCCCGATGTTTTAAATTTTTGAGCTTCAGGCACAATTTACATATAAAATGATAGTTTAATAACAGTAATTATCAATAACCTCATTGAAAAGAAAAAAATAACAAAAATATTCAGAATTATTAATGTACCTTTAGCCTACTCTCCCACCAATCATTCGATGCATCAACGGTTCTTTTTATAGGATCCCACCCTAGACCAGTATCTTCGCCTTTATGTTTTTTTCCAAGCTTTCCATTCTTTTTTTAGGGCGTCCCACCTATTTTTAAGTTGTCTTTGTGAAAAACCCTTGCCCGTTTCTTTCTCAAAGTTGGTCATTATTTTCAACCATCCATCTTTTGTGAAATGAGTACCAGGCCTATTGCCTTTCAATATCTCTTTAATACAAATATCACAAAATATTTCTGTCAATCTCTTATCCCACATTGCTTTCACTTTTTCACCACTAACTTCAATCGCCGAAGTACTCATCTATTGTGTTTCCAAACAGATTCGTTTCAGCCAAGCAATCAAGAAAATAAAATGTCACATAAGTATATTTGTTAACATGTGTATCAAAGTATTGATATTTGTTTCACCCCTACTTACACTCAACAAAGGATCACACTATTATTTGAAATAAAATGTGTAAATTTTTAGGCATAAATGATCATATTTCATATAATTCTTCAAACCATGCTCAAAGAACAAATCATTCTCTTTTGGCAGAAAAATTAGTTGGGAGCAGCATCTCCAATATTTTTAGGAACATACCTCTTAATATCATCCAGAGCTTCTTTACGCTGTTGTATCTGAAGTTCTAGAATGTGACTCTAGCCTGCATAAACAAAAAACAAAAAACATAGATTGAAAGTGATTGAAAATGATAATTGAAAGTGAGAGTTTTAGGTTTTTGATATTGATGAGCCAAAAGAGACTGATAAATGCAAAATGATAGTGAAATGCAACACAACATAGACTTGAAAGCAAAAGAAAGAAAGCATAAAATAACATGGCAATATATAAGTGGAGGGTATAAATTAGAGTTTTCTCCTTTTTCTCAAGCTTTTCTTCTAGCTTACATGGTTCTTATGTTGGGATTTAACCCCAACTTTTTCCATTGAGAAAAGCAACATGAGCTTCCAGAGCAAATTTAATCAAGGTCCAGAAGTTGTTAGACTTGTATGAATATATTTTGATTTTAACATACAGAAATATTTATTACCTTACTCACTGGGAAAAGCCTATTGAGGGTTGTTGATACTTTGAAGGGCTATTTCCTAATCCTCTTGAAGCTGCTAAGGTATGATGGCAATTAGGATCTCGAGTTTGGATAATCCAGTGGAAGCCATCAGTGATTGGATATGGAACTCCTTAAATACATCTAATTGAAATTTGGTTTTGGTTTTACTTCATGGAAGTTAGGGTGTTGTTATTGCCTGGAAATTTGTGATATGTTTTGTAGTACTATGGTTTCTGGCAAATTTATGTCAATGCTTAATGTGTGCTTAAATTAATTGGGTTTCTTGGAGCTAGAACATGGAATGAAAGGTGTCTTCATTATATTGCTAAAATAAAATACTTTGGTTAATATAAAATTTTTTAGCTTGTTTTAAACAAGAATATATTGATATTAATATATTAATTCGGTTAAGTTGAACACTCTTTAATTATGAATTATTTTTAATACTATACCATGCTTTTATGAATAATTTTGGTTTCTTATATGATTTATATTTTCTTTTATGAATAATTTTGTTATTATTTTTTAATTAAGTAAAGGCTGCAAAGGTTATAGCCTGAAAATTTTAACAAAGCAAATCATTTTCTCTCCTTTCCTTTCCTTTCTATATTTTAACTAAACAAGAGATATTAGAATTCTTTATTTTCTTTCTTTTATTAATTTTCAGTTTTTTTACTATCAAACAAAAGATAAATAAATCACTTCTTTTCCTTAAGCTTCTTCGCCTCTTTTATTTTCTTTTCCTTTATGGTTCTTTTACTTCACCTCTATACCATGCCTTAGTCCAATAAAATTTTTCATTAAGATTGTTAAAGGAATGTGAAAGACATCTGGTATTGAGGTAAGCCATCCCATTACTCATCAGTAGCATCCACTGGCCCTCATACTTTCTCTCTAATTACTCTATCTAGGAACTAGAATACTTTTATCCTAATAAGTTATTGTCTTAACAAGTATCATCCGCAAAAACTCTTAATGCATTATTACCACACATTTGTACTAAATTCCACTCAGATTGACCTCATTCCTACACTTAAGTATTTAAGCGCCAAAAGCATAACTCATTCACCAACCAAAAAGTTTAAAAGGAATTTTTATGGAGAAATATATCTAATATCGCTTGCTTTAAAAACACTTATATCACTTATCTTTAACTAAAGCAAGCATCATGCCTCCAAAGAAACAGGGAAAGGATAAAATAGAAGTAAAAAGTTATAAAGAAGCAAGCATCATTAAGAACCTAATGCTTAATGCTAAAAAATGAAAATTTTCAATATCATGTAGAATCTGCTTGCTAAACCAAGGCAAATAATGCAATTAACATGTATTACAGCAAGAAACAACAACCAATTACTAGTATTATGATAATGATGCAGGAGGTGGTTCCCATTCCATAAGTCAACATGTACAACAATAATCCATCAACTATGTATATAAACATTATTGAATCACATTACTAAGAAACTAATAAATAGGAAAATAGTGCGGTGTATAGGACGATTTGTAAGCTTGCACTTTGTTCTAATATTTCTAATTTTATTACATATATATTAATTTTTCAGATTCTTTTTCAATTGAAATTTATAAAAACAAAAAGAGAGCGAGATCACTGAATCACCGATGACATAAGGATTCATTTAGAACAAATTGGAAACACACTGTTATGGAACAAAATAGAAAGCCACAAGAAAAGCAGAAAAAGAAAGGAGGACAGAAATAGAAGCAGAGAATTCAGAAGAAAATAGAAGAAATAGAGAGATAGAATAGTAAGGAGGAGGAGAAAGGAAGAAGAAGGGAGACGAAACAGATTTAATTCATCAAAAATGCATAATAGAAGAAGGGAGACCCCAAATTAATATTATTCATTTCAGTTTCTGACAATGTAATCAAACTTGACGCAACTTTATCAAATTAAATTTACCTTGACACCACTGCAATTCCCAGATTCAGAACAAAGTTTAGTTCTTGGCAAATCCTTTTTCTTCAACTCCAATCCAAGCCTGAGTCCTCCATTTTCTTTCAACAATTTCCCCAATTTCACAAACTTTTTCGCAGCAAATTCTTTCAAAACATCTGCCAATATATCAAAGCAAATAAGAAAAAATTCCATAGCAGACGTTAAGAGATCATGTAATAAAATTTTTTTTACCTTCAAAGCTGACGAGCCTATAAACTTGACAAAAAAAGAAATGGGAAAAAAAAAAGAGAAGTGCATCGTCTATTTGGAGAAGAAAAGGGGAAAAGGGATAAAAATGTAAGACAGGTGCAAAAGTCCTTTTACAGAGAGAAAAAGCTAAAATTTTTGGCTTCTCCATTTGTGAAAAAGTGATTCTCCAACATTGAAATATTTCCCCCACTGGCCCCCGTTCTTTATTCCTTTTTAGGGAAAATGACTTTTGGACCCAAAAGTCCATCTGTGATGGAATGAAGAATGGGCCCTTAGTCAAATTGATGCCAAAATCACCAAATTCACATTTATATAAACTAATAAGCAAAACAATTACAATTAAATTATAACATGAAATAAACAGTAAGTTCCATGTGAACCTACCTGGCAAAAACAACAAACGAACAAGTCTTTAAGGACTAATTAACAATTATGCCTTTTCCTTAATTATCTTTAACTTGGTTCAATTCCCGATCTATTCAATAATTCGATTCAATTTATGAATACCAATAATTTTATAACATTCCCTAATATGCATATACCAATTCAATTTCATTTTTAAATGCCCCTAAAGTTTTTCATTTTATTCAATTTAGTCACTAAAATTGAAATAGCCATAACTTTCGATTTTGAGATTCGGTTTCCAAACCGATCTCAATCACATCCTTCTAAAAATATCTACTATCTATAATTACAAATTTTTTACATCTAAACTTAAAATCAAACAATTTAACACCAATATAATCAAGAAATCATCAATGTCAGCTTTTAAAAACTTTAACAGATTTACAAATTGGTACATGGGCTAGTTAAATCAAGTTCCCATGACCTCAAAAACATAAAAATTAAAAGAAAAGGACTAAATCGATCTTACCAATTAAAGGCTGAATGGTTTGAAGTTCTGATAATAGCTTTTAGGTTTTATTTTATGCTCATTCGGTGGAGGAGAAGGAAAATAAAAGATGATAACTTTTTGTTTTATTATTTATACCTAAATTAATTTATTTAATCAATATTTATTTAATTTAAACTTTAATTAAATAAGGTCTAATTACAATTTAACCAAAGTTAATGAGCTTTAAAGTCATTCATCATCATTTGGCTATTTATAAATGGGTTAATTTCTCATTTGGTCCTATAATCAATTAAAAAAATCTATAACGATAAACCTTTACAATTTAGTCCATGTATATCAATTTGACAAAATTAAGGGGCCAAACTTTAATAAATTTTAATACCAACCTCATAAATATTAATATTTAGTATTTACAAACTCAGACTATAGAAATGGGGTTTCGAAACTATTTTTTCGACACCATTGAAAAGCGTCTATTACAACTATCCCTCTAAAGAAATTTCGTCCTCGAAATTTACTTAAGGAAGATTAGGGTAATGTGATTTCATGGTTTCCTCTGACTCCTACATAGCCTTTTATGTGATTGAGGATAATGTATGCTCTATAGTGTGGAGGGAGTACATAAGATTAAGTTTTTGTGTTTTCTTTGTTATTTATTTTACGATACATACCCAAAAAATTATTTTTGTTTGAATTGCATGGTGCTTGGATTATGTTAATACTGTGAATAATTGGTTGAGAATAATGAAAAATGTGTTTATTTTTGTCAAGCATGCAATTTTTTATTAATATGAGATAATTTGTTTAGTTTCAAGGTAGATTAATTAGTTTACTTAGTTAAATTGCATAATAAACTAGAGAAACATGTGTAGAAATGTTTGATTGTATGCCATAGGATAAATAAGCCTTATAGATATTTGTAGATGCATGATGGTTGAATTGATTATTATTATTGGTTTAATTAAAAGCATGAAAGAAATTGTGTTTTGTGGAATGCTTAGGAATGACCTAAGGCATTGTTTGAATAACCAGTATTTAAATGACCATACCTTTATGCTATGTATCCCTAGTTCCTATATTTGAGCCTTTCTGTAATATTGATACCTTGAGCCAAAATTTGAATTTAAAACTTGAACATTTCCATATCTTTGGTCCCTTATTTCATTATGAAATAGACGTTAGGTCATAGATATTGAGTGTTTAAGTAGAGACATCTCGGGAGTTTCAAAATAAAATTGAGCAGAAAAAGTAAGAAACATTACAATATAGTGAGTATAGGACTCTTACAAGATTGAGCTTAAAATGAAAAATTAGTTGAGTGAACAAAAGCATTATGAGGGTTAAAAGCAAAGCGAGAGAGATAATAGCATGGAACGAATTAAAAGTAGTATGAGTGAAAAAGAAGGAATAATTAGAATGCGGTCAAATAAAAATCACATATATGATTAGAACATTTTTCGTTTATATTGCACTATAACTTGCTAAGCTACTATATTCACGAATATTGTGTTGTGTCTTCATATATTATACTTGGAGAGACGAGGAAGGTGAAAAAAGGAGAAATAAGGAGGTGAGCCTGAAATCTAAAATTTGGGGAGAAAGGGAACAATGTCATGTGCATTAGAATGTTACAAGCCTAAAAGACCTATGTGACTTAAGTATTTTCTATGCAAAATTTTCTAGAATTACTAATAATTAAACTTAGTTAATATTATTTGATTCTCATGCTTGTATCTACTATATATATAGCTTAGATTGATGGTAATATGATTGAATATTTGGTCATTTGGATTACTTCCAAGTTTGTTAGTTCTTTAACTTTATAAACTAAGAAAATTCACTATAGAAACTTTCAAGTTATCAATTTATCAAAATTAAGTTGCATGTGAGATAGAACTGACACAACTTTAATATTTGTTAACAATGTTTCTTAATAGTAAAGTAATCTAAGGGAAGTCTTTATTGCATGTTGTGTGCTTGTTTGCTTGAGGATAAGCAAAGACTTAAGTATGGGGGAATTTGATCTACCACGATTTAGTGTGACAAATTAAGCACTTTTCATTACTTAAAGAGCTTTTATTCAAGTAATTTTATATTTTTATGTTTATTTCTAGAAGTATTTAGTTTTAATTTAGATTGAATAGAGTTGAGCTTTTAGTGTTGTTTTATGATCTTTTAGGCCGATATAGGCCTAAGGAAGAACTAACAAGTTGGTTGAGTGTGTAACATAACATTTTAGGCCGATGACTCAATGGACTGCCCTGAATATCGCAACATTCAAAAAGGATGTCGCAACAACGAACTTCGAACCAAGAGGGGAAAATATAGCCACCAATGTCGCGACAACCACCACTCAATGTCACGACATCCAACTTCAAACAAAGAAGGGGATCATTCAACATGCAATGTAGCGACACCAGCTATAGCTTGTCACAACACTAGTTCAACGAGACCCAAAAATAATGCAAGGGTGTTTTTGTATGTACAATCATATTTAACTTATTAATCAGACTGTAATTGACCTAATTAGGTCATACTACACAACTACTATATATATCAGTTTAAAACAATAGATTGGGGGACTTTTTGCAAAACTTTTTTTTACACAGATTTTAGTTTAGCTTTTAGTAAATTAGGGTTTTTGCTTTTATTTTTTCTTTACTCAGAAGATTTCTATTTCGAAGTTGAGACGTTTGTGAACAAAGAATGTTTCGGATTCATCTTGTTGAATTGATTCATCAATAAACATTATCTTCCTTATTATTTTATTTATATCTCTTTCATTAATTTTGTTAATTGAATGTTTGTGTAAATATTAGAATAAACTTGCGCTTTTATATATATCTCGCATAAATCGATTGATTAACTGATTAATTAATTAATAAAATAATTATCTAAAATTGTGTATTTATTCAGGTTTTCTAAAGAACTTAGTATATTAAGATTGAAGACCCTAGTAGAACTTTTGATAAGTGAGACCGAAAGGGTATCCTATTGGGCAAGTTTTTAGTAGACTTGTGTTAAGCGGTGAGATCGAAATGGTATTCGTATGCCTAGGTGAGACCGAAAGAGTATCTTAGGTAGTAACTCTTAGCAAAGATGAGACCGAAAGAGTATTCCCAGTTAAGCGTGGTAAATAACTCAGTTAAAGGTAGTTATCGGTGTAATTAGTGATTCAATCGATTTTAGGCTAAATAGCTCGTATCGTTGAAACTAGGAATAGGAAGTTTTGATAGTTTAACCTAGGTTTAGTTTAATCTAATTAGTTTTATTACTATCTTAATTTGGAACTTGCACTACTAATTCGTGACTCGACTAGATTAATAATTATTTTCAAGTAATTAATTTAGTAATAATTCTCTCCAATCTAGCAATGTTGGATCTACTGCCCTAAGTGTATTATCTTCATTTGTAAACTTGTAATTTTTTTCGAACACATTAGTTAAGAAAACAAATTAATTGATTACATTAATATAATTTGTATGATTATCCTCATATGGTTTTTGCACGCAAAGCAAAGTGGAAGCAAATGTTGCTCATTGGTTGTCTAATGTTTAAACAAATACTAAGCGATATTACGTGGTCGGGTCGTGATATGAAAAGATAGCTTATATTAGTAGATGAAGCTAAACATGTCCTTAGTCTAATCGTAAAAGAGCAAACTGATTGAAAGACTAATATGTCGTCTATTAAGTCCAATTGGGGAGATGTTTTGTTTTGGGAGTCGAAGTGGATGACTCCTAGAAGATAGAGACATAAATGTGACTAACTGGACTGACAATACATTAGACTGGACCTAAGAAGAATAGATCCTGAATCTGTTTATGGATTTATTCACTTTTAACGTTCATAGTATGGCATACCTAAATCCTGGATGGATGACGGGTTATGTATACGTGACTCGTAAACTTTGATGTAAGTAAAAGCTTGAATTTGAATAGATAAGGCATCAAAAGCTGGTGCGTTGGGTGTACGACTTTTGCAGTATGTAGCATCATTCACAATAGTGGAATTCATAGACCGATACATGGGTAAATGATATCCTCTAGTTGGCATTACATGGTTGAGGGAAAGTAAAAGGGGCCACGAATCATTCATCTTTGTGATGGATGGCCTAATTACTACTTGATAGTAATTGACTTTTCATGAAGGAAGATGTAATGATTACTGTGGGATAAAATAGGATCATTTTGGAGGAACATATATTATCCCAAATAGATTAAGGATATCATATGAGGGTAACACACTTATGACAATGTCATTGGACGAACACTGGTCGAGTTACTTTCGTAATGGAGAGCTCAGTCATGATACTATAGTGGAATGACTTTGTGACTAAATGATTTTATAATTAATAGGCAAAAAGCTAGAACTTAATTATAAATCATTGGAGCCTCAATTGCATATGTTTAATCGGTTCCTCCATTAGCTCTTTGAAATAATAAATGAATTGCATGATGAATCAAATGAACAGAAATGAATATAAATGGTGAAATAGAGAAATAGGGAACATTTGGAAATGATTAAGGTTTTCTCCAAAATGAAAATGAAAATGAAAAATGACCTGAAAAATGAATTTATGTTTTTCGAATTAAATGAAGTTTGAAAATGGAAATAAATCATTTGATCATAGTAACCCATTGAATGCTGAAATATTAAATATATTTTTCTCATAGGTTTTTTGGGGTAAAGTCGTCATGATTTTAACAGAATTAGAATTGGGTTGAGAAAATTATTTAATTGGAAATATATTGAAGTTTATTTTTGGGAAATAAAAAAATAAATATTGTGTTGGATCAAATTATAACCGATTGGGTTAAAATCCTAGGAAGTACTTGTAATTGGACCTGATATGGAAGAGGCCCAAAAGCCCTTTATGTTATATGGTGGGACGACAAACCCTTGCATCATGAACTAGGGTTGTAGCCCCTTACATACTAGATGGACTAGGATTTCGTTTTTCTAGTTGAAATAAGCTTCTACAATTTAACAAGGGTTCTACCTTCTTTCCCTATAAGTTGATGGCACAGGTAGAGCTATTTACACAACTTTAAGATATCGTTATTCTGGCCAAAAATAGAGACTTTTATTGTCTAAGAATTAAATATATTTTCTAGAATAACGATTTTGTCGGTTTCTATTTTGAAGAGAGAATTTTTGTTTTCACCCAAAAGGGAAAAAAATATTTTCAGTTTCTATGTTTGATTATATTTGTTTGAGCGCACATTCGAAGCAATTTGTGGTACGAGAATAGAAGAGAAGATTGTTTGGCTGAAACTTGGGAACGACAAGGCTTCGCTATCCGAAAACACAAGTACGATTTCAGTCTAAGGTTTATTGCTATAAATATCACAAACCGAATCGGTTTTCAAAATTTTTATTTTCAACTGTGCAAGAAAATTGTTTTTGAACCAAAATTTTCCAACAAGCAATCTATTGGGTACAGTCCTCGGAATACTTTCCAGTATTTCATTTTAAACTTACTATATTACAACTTGACATGTTCGCTTATAGATTCCACACTTCAATTCTTTATCAATTGCATATTTATAAGCCTCGAGGCACAGTTAATGAGGTTTTATTTTTACTTTTAATTTTTAGTCATGTTCTACGTATATGTGAGATTTGCCAGCATAAGGGTGACACTAGATCTATTAGGAATCGTTCTCGAAAGGCTTTATTATGATAGATCATAGTGATTGTGATAGATTCGAGATGATGAGGAGGATAGACTATCTGAGACTTGGCCTTTTGTAAATCACAAATGCACTAGTTCTCTTGGGGTTTTTGGAAATTTTTCTTGGTTGATCAGTGTTCATCGTTATGTTGATTTGATGATGGCGATGTTAGGATGCAAATTTCGGCAATTTGACCAAGTTTATGCATCTTTGACTTGTTTCTAGATTATTCCAATGTTGTAGCTACTGTCAACTTGTCCTTTTTTTTAGATTATTCTGCAGATATGACATTTGTGCATTAGTTTATAGTGATTTGTTTATCGTTTGTACTATGTGTCATGTCTTTGTATTATTATTGTTCATGATTCCTATTAATAATCAATTTTTTTTCAAAAAAATTATTTATAATTTATTAAAAGTTTCTAATGAGGTATAAACTTGTGGTCTATTGCAAAACTATATATCTATACTTAATATAAGTTTTAGGCTGAATTGGTATCACGAATTAATCGGGCATCAACTCAATTTTGAAATTATTAAAATATATTTACTATTATAAAATAACAAACATGCAATGTTATTTTCTTTCTTTTATGTTTTTAATAAAATAATAATTTGATATTTAAAATTAAAACACATTAATTTTAAAACTTTACCATAACTATTTCGCCTACGACGTGATTGTGCCATGAAAAGTAGTATATTGATAATACTGTGAATGCAAATGTCACAATTATTACTGTGAATAATATGACAGTTAATTATAGTAGAAAATTGAAACATTTTTTCCAAAAGAAGTAAAGAAAGAGCAAAAAAATCAACTTGCATTTGACAAGGAGGAAAGAAAATTAGCTTGAATATTTTATGACATACTTACTAATCTTAATTAAAACTCATGGATCATATTTTTAGATTTTCATAAAGGTTTCATGTTTAATATATTAATGTATAAATCTATGTATTGATATTTGACGGTAAATTATGTGATGCACATGAAATTTTTTTTAATCAAGTGTTAAAAGCTCAATTATCTGTCTTTAATTTTAAGAGTTTTTAACTAGGCAGTAGCATATAGATTTACATACTAACATTCTACTATATAGGGATTTTTTTTATAAATATCATATTTTATTACATTCACGATGTGGGTGAAAAATGTAATAAATTTAAAAATTGTATAATAATAAATGATTTTAGTTGAAACATAACATTAGAAGATTAAATATCACAATATTTTGAGTTCAAACCCCATTATGCACAAGTATTTTTATAAATTTTATATGAAAAGGTAAATTCTTTAATGAGTTGGTGACCTAATTGAAGGTCACACCACCTTAGTATAACACTTAAATATAGTAATAGATATGTTTATTGCTTATTAAAAACGAGTTTCTTTTGGTAAATTCATTACTGAGTTGGGGGCCCAGGTAAGGGCTGCTCCAACTCAGCAGAGCACTTAAATATAGCAATAGGTAATAAAACATATTCTTTTAAATGTAATTAAAAAAAATAGTGTTGATTGAGTCTTAGCTCAATTGGCATGGGTATTATTGTCAATACAGGAGAATGTGAGTTTGAGTGCGCTGAAGCGCATTATCCTCATATTTATGGGTTGGGAGGAGCTATAGGTAGTTCTAGGCATTGGGTCAAAAAGAGTAGATATGATCAGAACCTATAATGACATTGTTAAAAAATTAAAAATTTAATTAATATAATAATACATGAAAATAAATTTTAAATACCTTTTATGTAATTAATATACATTATTTGTAAAATTAATTATTTAAAAAATATTTCAAAAAATCAAATATAATAATAAATAATTTAATATAACAATAAGTGAAATCTTTAAATAATTTAACATAATGATATATAAAATATTAATTAATCTAATTTTTTTAACATTAATCTCATTATAGGTTCTTATCATATATGCTCTTTTTTTATACAATGCTTAGAACTACCCGTAGCCCCTCCTCAACCTTTAAATAGAAGGATAATACACTTCAATACACTCGAGCTCACGTCCTTCTGCATTAGCAACAATGCGATGCTAATCGAGCTAAGACGGGTACTTTGATAATTTCCACTTTTAAACGCAAAAATATAAAAACCAAAAGCATCTAAATCTTAATTTTTGTGTTTGAATGGAAAAATACTTTTTTACTTCTCATATCCATGCTATTATAAATGAACTTACTGAATATGGTAAAGAAAATAATTAATTCTTTTTTTAGTGAAAATAATTTAATTCTATCCAAGTTGGAGATCGGTTCACTATAACACTAACTTGATTAAGGCTTTTTTTTTTTTTTTGAATTACAATAACAAGGTAAAGTTTGAATAACAAACACAACTAGCGCGACTCGAGCTCAGACTACACCTGGGGTGGTGAACACCCTTACCATCAGGCCATCACAAGTATAAATATATAAATTAAATTTGTGTTTTAAAAATATTGATATGTAAAATAATTGAGTAATTTTTAAGAAATAAAAAAGAGCTAGATTTTTTTTTATTGATAATAAGATAACTTAGTTAAGGGTTACTTTTTTTTAAATGAAAAGTTATCTAAATAATAGTGATAATTTAGTTAATCATTAAAATTTAAAGAGGGTGATTATTTATGCTATTTATATTATATATTATGTGATTAATTGATTAATTAAGTTGGTGTCATCTATAAATTAAATCTCAATTTGATTAGAAAATTAGTTAATATTTAATTATTTTATAAAATAACAAAATACTATTTTTTTAATCTTTTTATATAATATCTAGAAAATTATACACATAACCAAATTTGAGCCTAATACGTCATATCATAGTCTTTCATATTTTTTAACTTTACCATCTTAGTTAAAGTGTTATTTATTTATTTTATGTAATTCTTTTATATAATTGTTAATTACTTTTTCACCTAGAGTTCCACAATCTAGTTTTAAATAATGGGGATAATTTAAGGGTTGAAATTTAAAGTGGGTGATTAATTTAGAGAAGTGGATAACTTTTATAAATGAATAATTTATTATAAAATATTTAAAATATACAATTAATTAATGTTGTAAGAATCAAATAGATGACTAAACTTATCAAGCTAATCTATTTTCTAGTTAAACTGCTTGTTCAACTATGTGAAAATAAAAACTTTCAAAAAAATTTAAAAATTAATAAATAAAAGGCAAGCTAAAAACGTCTAACATTCTTTTTATAAATTATGAAAATTAAATTAATTAATTAATCGGTTGAATCGATTTTTAAATTCTTTTTCAATTTTATGGTATTAGTTGAAATGGTGGTACCATCAATTTTTAATTAAATTATTTTAATCCACCAAATGTAATTAATCTTAATCTTAAGATTTAATTGAATCTTTTAAAACTTCCATTAATTGAATTCTTGCTACTTTTACTAATTTCATCCTTGAATTAATGTAATTGACTTGATAACACTCAACTGCATGGAAAATTTTATTCGTAAAAGAAGTTTGTGGTAATGATGGAGATCAGGGTAAAAAAACCCTATAATTTATACGAAAAAAGTAGTACTTAAATCCCACAAAATCCAAACGGACTTACCCAAACATTACCGTCCTGTTATTGGAAGTCCTTACCACCCACGTGGGTGTTAATCTACGTGGGATTATCTAATTAGTCTGAATTCGGCACATTAGCTTACATTTCCCAGATCCGCGTTACGGCGCCGTCAAACTACCCCGTTACCGATTCCCCGTCGCTGTTAAATGGACCACCCAACCATCCCCCTTTAAATTCGCAAAACAAATCCTCACCGTTCAAAGAATCCACCCATGCTCTCATCATCACCATCATCATTTCACCAGAAAATACCAAAAACCAGAAAACGAACGCTCACAACCAACAAGTACGAATTATTTCTCTCGCGCTCTCTCTCTAAAAAGACAGATCAAGAATTTTTTTATTTCCTTTTTGATTATGAGAAGAAAGTGTAGAAAAATTGGAGAAATCGCAGTTATGGAGCTCTCTGACGTCGGACTTCGAACACGAGCCATGGCGGCGGCCACAGGAACAGTTCGGAAGAAACGCAGAAGATTAAACGGCGACGGAGATGCTGAATTCAAAGCAACTTCTTCAAGGGCCTCAACGACGTCGTATATTCAGTTACGAAGCCGGAGAATTTTGGTGGATCATCATCGGCTCAATGAAAATCGATGTTTGAGCCCTAACTTGGATCATGATGATGACGTGTCGTGTTGTTCAAGCAATATCGGATCAAGCGAGAAAAGGATTATCCAATTGCCAGATCTGGAGGTATTCTTTCTCTTTAATTTTAAAACTTTATCTCAACGGATTGTTGGAATTTCGGTTATTTTAGCTATAATTACTTCTATTAAATTCTGAGAATTTTGAAAAATTTTGCAGGATGAAAGCATGGAAGTTGAAACATCCACGCATTTAAACTTCAGAGAAAGGTCTGTATAATTATCCCTTACAATATAATAATAAAATGTACAATTTTATTAATTCCTTTTATTTTAATAGTACTATTTAAGTTACTGTAAGTTACTGTAAGTCACGTCTCTTGAATTCGAATTTCAAAAGCAGCCAGTTAGTTAAATTTTTAAATTTTCTTTTCTCCGCTTGAATTTATCTATCCTTCATATACATTCTTCTCTCAAATTATTTCGCTCTTCTCTGTCTCATCGGTGAATTCTAGCAGGAGAGAAACGACACCGTCGAGTGAGCTCCGAGCTGAACCAGAAGAACTGGATTCAACGTCGCGGCAATCAGAGGCTAACTCTCGCCGTAGATCAACGGCGGAGAAGATGCCAACCGAAGCTGAACTTGAAGAATTCTTTGCTGCTGCTGAGAAAAAAGTTAAAGAACAGTTCGCGGAAAAGTATTTTCATGCACATTTCTTAAAAACCTAGACTTTCTTTTCTGCTGTTACAACTTTCTTAGCAACCAAACGGCAATTTCAATTTTCAAACTGAAAAAGATTTTTTTCCCCTTTTTTTGTTTACTGTTTTCAGGTATAACTACGATATCGTCAAGGACGAACCGTTGGAAGGACGTTACCAGTGGGTTCGATTAAATCCATGAAAGAAAAACGCCAAAATCAAGCCAGAAAAAGGAAAAGAAAAAACAAGGAACACATTTTTAGAAGAAAACCAAAAGAGCAACCAGGCGATATCTCATAGGTACTACTGATTTATAATTTTACTAAATTTTAGGGTTTCTATTTTATGTACAGAATGAGACAATGATTAATAACGGAGAAGAAAGAAGAAGAGATAAGCTCTTAATTGGTCTGTTATTATTTTACACGGAGACAGAACTGAGAAAGCTTCTTTCCACGAAAAGAAATTGAATTTCAGCTGGGGGAAGAACCTCAGAAAAAAAAAAAAAAAAACAACAGTTATTAAACAACCAAATTCCCGTATATTCTTGCTAGTTTAAGGAAATTTTTAGCCCTAAAATTCGTTTCTGTTTCTCCTGAATCTGCTAATGTCTGCTACTTCTGCTTTCTTCGGTACGACCACCGCTTTTTTTTCGTCAGCTTGTAGTCATTTGTTTTTTTTTTGCTTTAATCTAATTTAATTAAATAAAATTTACTAATATTAACAGAAAAGTCCTTTTAAAAAAATATAAAGTTATTTTTTTTCCTTTGGATATTTATGAAATAGCTTCATATTTAAATATTATATTATGCTAATTTAAACATAAAAAATAATGTAAATACTGAATAAAAAGACTAGTGTCTTTTGATATATATAGATTTTACAACACTAATGTTTTCACTTTATAGTTGTTTAATCAAGTTATTAATTGGAGTGATAATGTAAATATTGATAATGTTGTGTGAAAAATTTATAAAAATTTATAAAAAAATTATATAAAAATTAAATGTTAGTTCAATTGAAATGACAAGATCGAGATCATGTAAATGTTGATGATTTGTGTTTAAATTCTATTATGAAATTTTATATAAAAATATAAAAAATAAAAAATATGTTCAAGATTACTATTTATTATTTTATAAAAATAATACGATTTTTTAATAATTTTAAAACTAAATTAATAATCCTGTTAATGAGCAATTTAATTTAATTTTTTAAGGAAAAGTAAATAATAGTATATATATGTTAAGTGTAATAAAATTTTAGACACAATAAGTGTAATAATTAATGGTTACAATCAATAGTTAATTAATTGAGAAAGGGAGGGAAAGGAAATTTTGGTAGAAAATGGTTACTGTTTTTAGAGCTACATAACTGGTCATTTATATGAAATCAGTGTGAAGATTAATATTTATATAAAGAATAATTATTTTATACATACTTTCAAAAAAGTTATTTTATTCATTATTAAATAAATAGAAAAAAGAGATTAAAATAACAATTGGAAAAGTAATTTAATTTGTAGATGATGATAATTGTCAATCCATTTTATAAAAGGATAAAAGATAGGGAGGGAAGGAAATAGCGGCGATCAATTATGAGAAACATGGAAATGCGTGGGTTGTTTTGTTGGTTTCAGTTTCATCGATGGGGTTAAAAAGTGAATGGAAAGTGAGGGATTTAATACGCGCTAACCATTCCTCTTGGATCTGGTGCCCTTTCCCCGACACTCTCTCCATTTCGCTGCTTTGTTGGGTCCCATCTCTGTTTAAATTTGTTGACTTTCCTAGATTCCCCCTCTTCCTCTATTTCTCGTCATTCTTAATTTTTCAAAATTTAAGTACACCAGAAATTACCCCCAACATTATTATTCTAAAGAACATTCTTTAATGTTTGTTTGTACACAATAATTTGTTTTTTTAATTCATTATTAATTAGCCGCGTCCTTTTTAAAAATAGCAAAATATTTTTATAAATAATGTTACAAAAGCATCTTTTAACACATCCATTACCAAAATCATATTTGTTTAATTAAAATTTAATGAGAGATCATTTCCGAAAGGAAAAAAAACTTGATGAGAAATGTCTTAACTAAAGTTATCAAATGAAGAAAATTCAGTTTAAATTATACATATGCGTTACTTGTAAAGCTATATATATATGGTTTTAAACTTGTTCATAGCTTGTGGTTGATTTCATGGAACCACATCTAGGAATGTCTTGTTTGTCTGAAGCATGTGTAATCAATTCCTTCACTACTTGACGAAATTTTCTTCTATAAGTTGGCAATTTCGATATACTCCTCGCTATTCCAATCATTCTGTCATTTCGCAATCATAAGAAAGATTTTATTACAGAAAAACCAATCAAGTATAAAATTAATGGCAACTCAAGATTAAGATTCGAAAATTTGTTTAGGTTACTTATTTAAACCTAGTTTTTTTTATACTTGAATAATGAATTTTCTTATTTAAAACCAGACTCTTGATTAAGTGTAATGAGAGTCAAACCTTCTACTTATGCCTTCAATTTGGGCAGCTCTGAGAGAATCTCGAGGAACTATACTACCATTGTCCCAAGCATCCATACGTTCTAAGTTGGTGCCAAAAAGAACCAACTTCTCCAACAGCTTAACTTCACCATCTCCCAGTTTTATAACCCTGATTTGTTCTTTCAGCACCATTATTGGGTTAAAGAACCAATCCAGCAGCTTGTCTTTTGGTCGATTCAGACTGTTTATTTCGACATTATCAAGCATTAACAAACCATTAGACCCGGATCTGATAGAAACCAGGAGAGTCTGCAAGAAACTATAACATGGTAGGCCAACACCGATAATGGCTTCTTCATTACTACCCTTTGCTTTCAACCATTCACAGAGATCTAATGAAGTTATTACTTTAGCTTCCAATAGTTCCTTGCCCCTTATTTCACATGATTTCATCACATTCGTCCATACCTGTCACATTATGTCAATTATATAATTAGAGATAAATGACAAGGGCTGATTACCAGTAATCATTAAAAATCAATTTTTTTTCCTTATAATCTTTAGCGACGTTACCCGTATTTGGAAGCAAGTGAAATTAGTTAATACTACTTGTAAAACTATACACGCATGCTAATTTTTATCAACTTATATATTTTCTTGAATTTTGAATTTTTTAAAATATTTTTATAATTTTAAAATTATTTATTGAAATGATATATAAGATAAATGGTGTTATGTCAGCATGAAATTCACATGGGCCACTTAAAGATACTCATGGGCTGGATCAAGCCTCAATAGAATTTTAGGCTCAACCTGGGCCAGACTCAAAAAATGAGTTTAAAATTTTGCTCAAGTTCGGCCCAAATAAAAATACTAAAACCCGAGTCCGACCTGTCCGTATTAATTTTTTATATTATTATTTTTATATAATTTTTTTAAAAATATAATACATCAGATACATTAAAAATATCAAATATACTAAGATAGGTACAACTTAGCAAGCAACGTTTAAAATAGTAGCAAAATTAACAATAAAACAAGAGTTATACAATATCTAAATAATAACAAAATAGTAATAATATAATAGCGAGACGACACCAAATTAGTGGTAAAACAACATCAAAAACAGCAACAAAAAGCAGTAACTTTTTTTTTTTTTTTCAAATTCAGTTTGGCCCTAGTAAAAAAAATTTACTCAAGGCCCATTTTTTTTGTTCAAAGCCCATTTTTCAATCTTATACTTTTATCTAAATCCTTCTATTTTTTAGGTGAGCCTTTGAGTTGAACTGGGTGACCCAATTCATGATCAGGTTTAGTATTACCACACGGGGTTTTACATCAACATTTTTAAAAGATTAATATTTTAGCCAACATTCCTATTAAAGAATAAAAGAAAAAGAGAATTCATCCTTTTTGAAATGTTAATGTTGAAATAAAATATAATCGTTAAAGTGTTAACCATATAGACAGGCTGGCTTGTTATTTTAGTCAAATCAAACAGCTGTTGAAAGTTGAAACCGAACCTTTTTAGCTGCACAACCAAACTGGTTACATGTCTCATTAAGCAAGTTGCAGGAATTAAGGATATTATTCATCCAGATGTAGAATTAAACAAAACAAAACAAGAAAAGAATGATTAAGAGAAACCAACCTGAACCATTTTCACTTCCTTTATTGCCTCTCTAACTGATACTGAACGAGCTAAGGTTGGCATAAGCATTGCAGGTGGTTCACCAGTTGTGGAACTGAATCTCCCACCAAGTCCTCCTACTGAATACTCGATTTCAGACCCATTTTTCTTTCGATATGAAGGCCTGGCTGTGAATATAATTACTCAGATTTCAAACTATAAATGGAAAAACATACACTGACATGCCTGACAAATGTTGAAAAAGATTAGATAAGGGTAAATTACTTTGGAAAGATTGTTCCTTCTCTGAGATAAAGCCAATCATTTGTGTACTCATCAAATTCAGCTATCATTGCAATCACATATGCAACCCCTCTCTTGAATGATCTTTCCTGCAAAGTGCAAGCAACCCCCAAATATTTCCTTTAATTCTGCTAAAATGTCAAGCAAGGGACGTTTTCGAAGCATTAACCGACCTGGTATACGATGACCGATCCATACAATCCGATGAAGATGCTGGAGAAAATAGCCATTATTATGCTCCCTATCACAACGATTGGCCACAAGAGGATTGTCAAACCAGCAACGGGGATGCATACTGTTTCAAGGAATGGACCTTCTCTGCTAATTAGATCATGCGTCAGTCGAAACCATCCCCTAAATAACATGTATGGACTCTTAACTATGGCGATTATAGTGTAAATGGGAATATGCACAATTAGTCCCAACAATCCAACAACGATGAGTCCTGGCACATGAATCAACCTGCATAACACAGCTATGGTCGTTAACCGCGATAAACACGACTCGACCGTAATTTAAATCCGTTCTTATCAGTATAAGAAACATTACCGCAGAGTTCGGACCTCATTCGAGACAGGGGATTCACGTAGTTCCTTCAAGTAGAGTGGATATGAATGGAAACATAAATCTGAAAAATCTCTAACCACAGTGCAACTTCCTTTGATAGTGTCCCATGTTCCATCCTGATAGGTAAAAAGCATTAACCAGAATCAAACAGTGTGCTATGAGAACAGAAAAACAGAAAATTTCAGACAAGAAAAGAGAACCAAAAATTACCACGACACAATGAAAGAATCTGTCGGACTCGTCGTCAAGTCTGAAGGCTTCAAAAGATGAAACCCAGGGAGTGAAGAAACCATAACAAACACTAACAATAACAGTTCCAGCTATGCTTAAACCCAACCATATACCAAATAAAGCAGGCAAAGCAATTAATAGAGCTACTTTAAGAGGTGCATCAAATCTATTAGTCCTGCAAAAATTACAAATCTTTTGTTATAAAAAGTCGAGAAACTCAAAATTCAATACCCAGAGTTTCCAACAGTTCAAATCTATGGATAAAAAGATAGAAAAGTTGTTGGTTTGGTTTGGATGGTTTACTTTACAACTGTGTATACAGTCCAGGCAATATGTGCTGGTAACAATCCCAAGATGACCCCCAAATTTCCTATTATTAGTATCAAAGCTGCAATAGGTCCAACAAGTAAACCTGGAAAAACATATCCCTTTTATGGTCCATAGAAACACAAACATAATTTTTCGCCAAGAATATAAAGAGAAGGTAAAAGAAAACATAAAGAAAGAAGAGAAAGAACCTTTAAGAGCGCCGAGAAAGAGAGCAGAACAAAAAGCAAACACCACATAAACAATCCTTAGCCAACCTGATTGATTACTGTTCCCCGCATCCATCCCTGAATACCATGAGATTTTCTAGACAAAAACATAAGGTGAAGCAAAGAAACAAAAGAAAATAGAGGGGCACAAAGGGCCTGCGCTGCAAGAAGGGTTGACAAAATAATAAGGAATTGAAACGGGACAGGAGGACACGAAATAGCTAAAAAGGAATATGATAATCAATCGCCAGATGATAGGGCCGGGAAGAAATGTTCAAAGTTCAAAGTTTCAAAAAAAAAAAAAAAAAAAGTCTTACTATGATGGAGAGAACCCACTCCTTTCTGTTTACTTTTAAGACTTGGGTGGTCGTGTAATTCGAAAACATCCAGAAGATTTTGACAAACTATGCCATGTTTTAGTAATGATTTGAATCTTCTAATCCCAAGTTTCTTATTTAAAGCTGCAGCTTTTTAAAATATTTATGCGGTATATGTTTAGATATAACTATGATGCAAGGAAAATAAAACAAAAAATAACTCTAATTAGTTTTTTTTTTTTTACTTTCAAATGTCAAAAAGCTTTTAAGTTAGTTTGGTAAACACATTAATTTGATACTAAATTAGTATTAATCTCCATTTGACAAGTCATTATCTCTGGCTTTAGATCCGGCGGCTTATACTATTAATTATGTATTGGCATGATGTTAACGTGATGTTTGTGACTATCTCATCTGCTCAAAATATTCATATCTTTCAATACACATTATACATCATGACTTCGAGTACGGACATTTGGGTCAGTAACATTGGACAAATTTTACACTGATCATGACTAATAATACTACTTATATATATATATAAAGCTCCTTCATTGTTTAGTAGATTAATTTTGTTTATATATATATTAGCACAACGACGTGCATTTTAATTCATTATCAAACTGATATGTTTTATTATCTTCCTAAATAAAATTAATTATATGGGTTGAATTCTTTTTGATTTGACTCAATCCAATTTATGTATATAACATAACGAGAATGAGAGGTAAAAGAAAAAATATTTCCCTTGAAATGATAACAAGGTGAATTTGCTAGAACACAACATATTAGGAACATGGCAACCATCATTACTAATTAAAACAAAAACGAAAAAGATGGTATTATTGACGCCCCCTTCTCTATGATCTGTATTGGCATTGCAAGACAAAAAAGATGGTATCATCTTATATAACTGCCCTCCATATAGTGATATGATATTAATTAAGTACAGGAAGATGACGACAGCAAGAAAGTTCTCAAATGTTGCTGGCGGTCCTTCATATATTATTTTTGGCAATATATATATTGATGTCACTGCCTTAACAGAACATATATTCCAATTGCTAAATTTGTTTCAGCAATGAGCACAAATAATGAATACAATTTTTGGATAGTCCCATTCCTTAGCCACATCCGACAAAAGTGTACCGAGTTGTCGGATATTGGTTCAGTTAGCGAGCATTTATAGACTTTTACAGGGTCCAATGCTTAATTTGGTAGACCCAACCTATGCGCGTCCTCGTCTTCCATAATACCCTTTTTTCAAGGCTAAACTATTTTCTTATTTTAATCACTTCTATTAAATAAGTTGTTAAATTTAGTCACTATTATTAGTTAATTTGTCAGTTTTAGTCATTCTATAGTTAAATATATTTGGTTACCATATGAAATATTGACGTGGTAATTTTTCTTATAAGTATAATAATAAATTTAGCCTTTAATATTATTTTATATTTTATTAATTTGGTCCTAATTCTGAAAAATTTAACAAATTTAACCCTCAATGCTTGCACATATTTTCAATTTAATCCAAATTCTAATACTCAACAAATTTATAATTTTAAAATCTGGAAAATATATTATTTATTATAAAAGACATAAATATATTAAACATTATAGATATATTAGAAACCTTATTACATGTGTATGTGTGTGGAAATCACATATTTAGTATACAAATGTGTGTTTAAAAATAACATACAAGAAATAATGAAAATTATGGTTTGGAACTAATTAAAAGTGACACATGAAATATGTACGATATTAAAATGAAAAGGATTAAATTAAATTGAGAGTAAAACAAAATTTAAACACATAAATAAATTATATATTTTTTTTGGTGAGAACAAATAAAGTTATTACAAAGGTCTAATCAAATCTTTCAACAACTAAGTGAAGACCCTCATTTCTATCAAAGGCCAACTTTTTAATATAATCAGCTTCCAGATTCATTACAAGGGTAGTAATTACGCTCTTGTAATTACAAAAAATTGTAATTCCCTAGATGTGTTTGGCTGATAGAGTATAATTATATCATAATTTCTTATGTCATATTTGGTAATACAAATTGTAATTACACAGTTACATAATTCTTATTTTTTAAATACTAATTATTATAAAAATTTATTAGTATGATAAAAATAATTTCTAAATAAGTAAAAAAAAAAATCAGATCATCATATGTATTATGTTAATCTAAAAAGGTAGTTGATAATAATATTACTAAATAAAAATAAAAAGAAAATTAAACATCATAAGCAATTTTATCTAATTGTTCTAACATGTGACACTCCACACCTGACCCGATCACCAAATCTGAATGTGTGATATCACATTATGTTGCCGAAACAACTCATAATAAACTTACATATATTTCACATAATTGAATCACATAAATTGCATTTAGCATCTAATCTAATCATTTAAGGATTAAGTGGAATATAATACGAACATAGAGTTTTAACTCAAATGCCAAGTTCCAATGTTATGTCTTGAGATTAGGGACTTCATATTTGGAGACAAGACATAAATTATTTTGGAAAATTTTAGATTTGAAGTTAACATGTCTCGAGACACTAGAAGTTGTGTCTCGAGGCAAGGTCTCACATGTCTCCATACTAGGTCTCGAGACATATCTCCCTTGTTTTCTTATTTTTACTTGATGTTTGGACGTCTCGAGATAAGGGGTTCATGCCTCGAGACCTAGAACAGGGCAAAAATTATTTTAGCTTCGATGTACTTCTAACTCGAGACAAAGCCACTTGTCTTGAGACTAGCTAGATGTGTCTCGAGACATCAGGTGTTTGAATGCAAAAATTAAATGAAATTTTATTCTAACAATCTCGAGACATGTTCTTCGTGTCTCAAGACCTAGTGACCAAATGGTCAAAATTTTGCACTTCTAAGTATCCAAAAACCTTAACCAAATGAACTCAAACTTACCAAAATCTTATCTCAAAATATAATCATCAAATCAACTTATCTAAACACATGCATACTTCACCAAATCATACCTTACAACACAATATTTCTATACCAACTAACTTACGCATTCAAACTCACATAATCAAGTATACCTAGCTCGTAATCAAAAGATAAAATCCAATCACAATAAATTATAGGCCACCTACCAAAAGTACCAAATTATTAACTTAGACAACAATCCTACCAACCTAAGTACATGCTATATGACTTCAAAACATATATATACATACAAAATTGGAATAAGATTTCATATGAGCTAAGCCTTCATGTTGGATGCTTAACCACGGAATTACTATAGCTTTATCCAAGACGTGTGCGTGGAAACAAACAAATCCATACACTGAGTAATGGTTACTCAGTTGTGCTAACATAGCTCGAATTCTATTATAAATATAACGAAATCAAATAGAAATAAGTAACAAGATAACTCAAGTTAACCAACAACCATTTCAACAATAACATCAATGATACACATATACTAATAAATCATCTGTTATTTCATCTTGTTCACATATATGATTTGCTTGATTATTTGTTATAGTTTTTGATGCACCTTCAGGTTATTTGCATCCAGTTGAACATATCAAACCATGTATCATTTCAACATTTTTTTTCTCATTTTAATTACACATGTGTAAAATAAACAATAATTCATATTTTTTAATCCTAATTAACATATATAAAACTCAAGGATGGAATCTCAGATTAATCCACCAACACACCAAATATGCATGGAAGTGCTAACTAGGCATAAATACACTGATTCCACCAACCACACCAAAATAACTCGTACCCCTAGGGTATTTGAGCGGGTGATATGTTCTCGACCCCTAGGGTATTAAGAACCATAACAATATATACGCACATAGCGCTGAATCTTCCACCTACCAAAGCGGACCCTATGACATGCCAACTATACCCGAAGCTCTATCCGGCAACATTACTAGATTAATATTTCATTTTTTTTCAATATTATATCTCATCAAATAAATATATATAAACATAATCAATTCATTAAATAATCAAAATTAAAATTTTAACACCCTTCACCTGACCCGGCCGTCAGTTCCGAGCTACAAGATGCCACATTCATTGCCGGAAAAACTACAATCATTTAACATTCAAATGCAGTTAACCACAATCTTCTTCATATAAACTTATATAACCCTGTAACACCCCTTACTCATATTCAACACCGGAATAGGGCTCGAGGCATTACCGGACTTATAATACATGCATTCGTACAATTCCGAGTCATAAATTTGCATCCAAATTAAAACCATTCACATTCAATCATAAAGTCCCTTATACAAGCCTACGAGACCCGAAACATGCTTTGGAAGTGGTTCGGGACTAAACTGAGAACTTTAGTAAAATTTACAAAACTTAGAAAAATTTTCGTGTTACAAGGGTCACACGCCCGTGTGGTTCAAGGGACACGCCCGTGTGACCCTGAGGCATGCCCGTGCTACAGGCCGTGTTCAATTTAGGGTGCTCTTTGACTTGTGCCACACGGCCGTGCCACATGCCCGTGTGCTAAGTCGTGTGGTCAATTTAATTTTCATAATTTTTCATAAAATAGGTCCATACTTCACACGGCCAGGGCACATGCCCGTGTTTAAGGCCGTGTAGCACACACGGCCGAGACATAAGCTCGTGTCCCTACCCGTGTGCTCAATTCTGGACATTCTATTTTGCAATAATTAAGGTGCAGGGGACACACGGCCGGAACACATACCCGTGGGGTAGACTCTGTGTCATACGGCCTAGACATATGCTCGTGTGGACAAAAATAAGGCTATTTACCAAGCCATTTGCCACCCTCATTTACACCTACACTTACACCAATTCAATTATACAATTCATAGAATACTTAGATAACCAAAACATCCACAACAAAGACATCCACACATCATTCACATGCTACATCTATCACACATAAACATCACATACTTATCAACTCAAATCATGCAATCTTCCGCATCCATGAAAGGCCTCTTTATATGAACATACTTGTACCAATATTAGCCAATCTCAAATGGCCTTATACAAAATGAACTTTCAACTAATATAAGCCAACATATTTGGCCAAATCAGTTATTACACATAACAAAATGACCAAGTCCCCTATACATGCCATAACTTAAAATGTCATATTCATTGATACCAAAATAATTATTGATACCGTGTATGGATCTTTGACGATCTTCGATCCCCGATAATAAGCATAAAGCTTAGTAAGAGAAGGGTGACACTATAAGAGAAGGGAAAGGAAGGGGAGTAAGCTATAAAGCTTAGTAAGTTCCTATGCAAATAATAAGCATCATAACCATACATTTAACACACGATTTACATAATGTAAGTTAACATAAATACTATTAAAATCTCATAATCATAATTTGC
The DNA here is from genome assembly GCA_025503065.1 of Gossypium bickii. Lineage (NCBI taxonomy): Eukaryota > Viridiplantae > Streptophyta > Magnoliopsida > Malvales > Malvaceae > Gossypium > Gossypium bickii. The sequence continues at coordinate 39,711,330 of CP106711.1, forward strand.
TCAATCACAACCTTACCCGAAGTTCATCACATATCGAGCTCATCACTTATAAATTTTACGTACATACCTGTACCAACTCGCAACGTAACCACATCCTTTCGCAACTTTGACATTCCCATTGAACAATCGGAATATTAACAGATACTCGAAAATCTTGCACATAAGTGCCATATATGTAGCCAAAGCTACCTCATATCTCATAATACATACATGCCCGCTCTCGAGCTATTTACGGCTTGCTCACACAAGCTATCAGTCCAGACGTAACTACACAGTGCTGCTCACATAAGTTGTTAGGTATCCGCAACATATGCCGGAATACCCAGCCTGTAACACCCCAAACCCGGCCTAGACGTTAGGGACGAATCTGGCGTGTCACATTGAAGTGTTTTTCGGAAACCATGTTTTCATTAAAAACCCTTCTTGAAATTTAAAACTTCTTGCCATTAAAAACTTGTACAAAACCTCAGTTTGTGTTTATTTATTTTCAATCGTGGTTTATTAAAAAGTTATTCCCTTTTAAAATGTTATTACCTTTGAAACCTTATTTGTTACGGAAGCTTAATTTTAAAACAAATGATTTATGAAAACGTGATATTTAAAAATTGTGTTGCGAAAATATAGTGTTTGAAAATAGTTATTGTTTTGGGAAAACCGTGTTCTACTTCTAGCAGATATAAATCACAAGCAATAGAATCTCAAATTTAAAATCCAAAAATTATAGAGGCCTTATTACAACCCGAATCAAAATCAAAGTGCTTAAGTAAATGAGCAAAACAGAATAAAACATGTAAAGTTGTGTGGCCCTCTCCGAGTCCCTCGCAGCTCCAAACCGTCTAATGCTAGGGATTACCTGAAAGGTTAAAAACGGGGTGAGTTTACGAAAAACTCAGTGTATAATCCCCTTATTAAAGAAACAATTAGTATACAAAAACAGAATCAATCTAGGCATGAGCCCTTTAACAGTAACAGTACAGTTCAATTCAGAGTATATGTGGGCTAAAGCCCAAAACAATATCATTTAGGTCACAACCCATAACAGAATCAATTGGGCCTAGCCCATCACAGTAACAGTCTCAGTATGAATTATGCATGATGTATGCAAACCATCCAACCCTGCACTTGCCTCTATCCAACCCTGCACTACCTATAGGGAATAAATCACCCACGCCATCCCTACACTCACAATGTTAGCACCGGTTGCAGCACTAATCGAAAATGCAGCAAAGCTGTTAGTATATATGCGACTTTAAGCCTTCAGTAACGGTCTCATAATTGGCACATAGCCATCGGTAACTGTAATAAGATCGACTCATAACCATCAACTACGGTTATATAACCAATACATAGCCATGGGTAAATATGATCGACACAAAGTCATCAATAATTACGACCGGCACACAGCCATGGATAAATATGATCGACACAAAGTCATAATCAAGATGGCACAGAGCCATAATTAGATTGGCAGAGAGCCATAATCAGATTAACTGGCTTAAAGCCATCGGTAGGTCCACAGTCGTCTCGTGCGACCCGTGCGACCTTAACAGATCATTACTGGGTCTACAGTCATCTCGTGCGACCCGTGCGATCCTATCAAAACAATACTTCCTCCATAACCAATATCCCAACCCCATGCAATATGTCATGTATGCAGAATGTCTAGCCTACAAATCATCATATCATTCACAGTTAAGTCAATCAAATCATAGTCATACAATCACAGTTAAATCAATCAAATCATAGCACAAGTCAGTTATTTACCTTCGAGGGGTAAAATAGTCATTTTACCCTTCAAAGGTATGTCGGTAATCTTACCCTTCAAGGGTATTTCGGTAATTCAACCCTACAAGGGTATTTTAGATATTCTGACCTTCAGGGGCTTAATGGTCATTTCTCACACTGGGGTCCAAGTATGTGTATCAACTCATCAATAGGTCCACAGTCAATCCACATAACTTGTGCAACCCTTAGCAATCAAAAGATATAGTTGGGCCTAAAGCCGAAAGTATGACCCAAGTGGGGCCCACATGCTCGTGTGGCCTGCTAAGCCCAAAACTACCCTTAGCCATGTGAACGACATGGTCGAGCTCATTATTTCACATAAGTTCATGAAGCTGGCCCAGTGGGCCCGCGAGCTCATTGGGCCACACGACCCATTTGACCCAAAAGATGCCCAAGACTATGAGATCGCTCATGGTGGCCACTGTCATTGTATCGACTTCCCTACACGAGCATTCATGCGCCCGTATGGTAACCGTTGTCGTATTTTCAGCTTTTTGGCATTTTGATATTTGCCGATTTACAATTGGAGTGGTGTGTGTGCACACACACTTTCAGCTTTAAGTTGATCAACAGAAATAGGGTATACAGTTACACACTCTTTTCGGCTTTTAAGCTGACTATCATTTACAGAAAACAATTACACACCTTTTTCCGAAAGCCTACGAAACACCCTTTGAGCACCAACCTACAATCATCCCAAGTAATTAGTTAGCCCTTCAACTATTAACATTCTCAAGAACTAAACCACAATGTAATGATCACCACCTACCACGATTAGATGATCTAAAATTAATCCTCCCAAAATCGTCGGCCAAAATCAATCCCTTGCACCTAGCTATTAACTTAATGAAAGATGAGAGACAGAAATATTTCTGTGGCTACAAGATCACCTTACTCCATTGAGACCCCTAGAACCATCGTATATTGTACCACAAAGAAAGAATAAGAATCAAAGTTAGAATATACAAGAGGAAAACACAACATTCGGCTTCCTCCAATAAAAAGTTTCAATAACAGGTTGAACACATACTGAAATGACAAAATAGCAAAAGGGGGATCTTACGGGTACTTATCGATTGTCAGGATTCTTATGAGACCGAAACCACCACACCCTAGCAAACCAAAATGATCCACCAAACACCGAGTGGTAGACAAAAAATTGAAAGAGAAGAAGAGAGAATGGTCGGCTCAGAGAGGACTGAAAGAAAGATTGAAATAATTAGGGAAAAAGGAAACTATATTCGGCTAAAAGGGGAAGATGAAAGAGAATTAAGAGGAGGAGATTAATTTTGGAAAAAGGGGAATATGGAAATGAGAAAAGAAAATGAGAGGTTTCAGTAATTGACACCTTTCGGAAAAAAGAGAATAGAAGAGAAAAAGACCCGAAAGGTACAGAGAGGCACTTGACTTACCAAAAATTGACAAAAAGTGCAAATTACGATGTCAGAAAGCAAAGGTATAACCAAAGTCAAGACTACCCAAAGAAAAACTCTGCTGAAATTCTGAGTAGCTAGCCACCCAAATTCAACACTACTCTACCCACAATCAAACTCATTGAAATCCTCCACAACCTCTTATCTCTCCACGATCCACTCCCAAGATCACTCATCCATTCTCTAATCTCACCCATTTGAATTTCAATACAACTCAACCACTGGCCGAACCCAATTGCAAAATAAATACTTCATTTGTGCTAGGCCACGCTCAAACCTGAGGCCTCAAGGTTCCCTTCCACGCCACCTTGCCACCTGAACACAAGGCTTTTTGTGACTTAACACATGCGCAAATATTTATAAAGCCTATGTGCCAATGTCCAGATTCATTTAAGAGCAAAAACTAAAAATTTTACAATAGCCAAGACTTGAACCCAGGCTTTTCAAACACTCTCATACACACCCAAATCACTTAGCCATTAAAGCAAACAAGCAATTGGTGTCATTTTCTTGCACATATAAACATTTATGTGTGGTCTCCTAGCTGATCCCACGCTCAAGGCCCATTCCTTCTAGGCCCAAATTCGGGGCGTTACAGCCACTGGTAGGACGTACAAGGCCAGCACCCGAATCACATAAACACATGGGTTCCTTGTGACATGTCACTCGTATCCTATTCATTTCTAAGGTTCAATCGAGATTTTACGCTTGTCGGGACTTAGTCGAAATATGTCCAAAAAGCCAATCACACTTCATACAATATTAAAGCATTTAAAATATAAATATAATAATGCATTATTTACATACGAACTTACCTCGGTACAAAAATAGTAGAATTGGACCTAATCGTCAAATACTTTATTTTTCCCCCAATCTAGGTCCGAACCTCGTTTTTCTTTATTTATAATAACAAATTTAACTCATTTAATACTTACATTATTCAATTTAGCCCAAAAATCACATTATGGAAAAATTACATTTTGCCCCTAACTTTTTAATATTTTACACTTTAGTCCCTAGGCTCGTAAAATGAAATATAGCCAATTACCTCAAAACCCAAGCCTAGTCGAACCATTTACACACTCATAACAGCCCAAATTTTTCATTAAATCACACTTCTACTACATATTTTACAACTTTTACAAATAGGTCCTTTTAGGTATTTTTATAAAAATCACTTAGTAAAAGTTGTTTATCTAACATCAAACGTACATAATCTACCATTAGACATCAAAATACACAAATATTAAACAAGGGTAAAAATTTAGAATTTGATTTCTTTCAAATTAGTCCTTGAAATAACTAGATTAGGTTGAGACAACTTCAAAAACATAAAAATTATTAAAAACGGGACAATGACAGACTTACAATCAAGCTTGGAGGCTTGGCCAAAAACCCTAGCTATGGTGACTCTTCAAATTCGGCACAAGGGAACTAAATTTGAGAAGATGACATCTTTTTATTAGTTTTATTTGTCTTTATTTACCAAATGACCAAAATGCCCTTAATGCCAAACTTTGAAATTTCACCTAGCCATGTCCATTTTTGTCAAATTTAAAGTATAATGGTCTAATTACCATCTAAGGACCTCTAATTTGAAATTTCATAGAAATTAGACACCTCTAGCTTCTAGAACACACATTTTGCACCTTTTGTAATTTAGTCCTTTAAACTAAATTGAGTACTCAAACGTCAAAATTTTCGAACGAAATTTTCATGAGATCATTTTTTAAAATTATAGACCATAAAAATATAATAAAAATAAATTTTACTACGTCAGATTTGTGGTCCCGAAACCACTGCTTTGACTAGACCCAAAATCGGGCTGTTAGAAACCTGTTCAACCATTAAACATATCATTTCAATATCATAACTTATACATCAAGTAATTATCCAATTTCCAAACATTTACCTATATCAAGTCTGTAACACCCTAAACTTGATTCGATTTTCCGGATCGGGATCTCGGGTATTACCACACGAATACAGACAAGGCTTATTCTACTTATACAAATTACAATTAATTTACATGTTAACTTCATACAGATTCAGGTTGAATTACATAAATATATGTACAATAGGTAGATACAATTACGATAAATGATAATTTAATTACAAGGATATCTAATTTGAAATCCTAATTTATTACAGTTATCCCAAGATATGGTTTACTAAGTGAAATTTCAAACTTTGAACACACCACCAAACTTGCTCTGTATGCATAATAACTCGATACACCACTTCCTTCGGCGTAGTCTTGGCATCGTCCTCTTGGTGCATACTCACATTCAACTTGAAACATAAAGTGTAACTCATGTAAGTTCATAAGAACTCAGTTAGAAATAATCTCTTATACCTTAATCGTTGTTTCCGTAAAGTTCCAGGTAATTTATCACCGCTAGCTTCTCTTCTTTCATCATCTACTATCTATCACAATGAGTGTTACAAAAATTGCAAAACATTTTCTTTCCTTCTATCTGCTATATCCCAATTTGAATCCAATACCATAATATATTAATAACTTCATTCTCTAAGGAATCCCTTTTAACTCATCTTGATCATGGATCGTTACCCGTATTCTTGGCAAACCATTGCTTAAATTTGCTTTTCATACCTAATCTTAACTTTTACTACTCTTTTTTATTACTATTTACAGACAGATTCCCTTCTTCGAATTATCAGACGCAACCTTTATTCAGATCTGTTCTTTCAATGAAAGCTCATCCATCTCATTATCGCTTCAAACTATCATCTTCAATCGTTTCTTGAATTTACTTGGTCCTTACCTTGAAATCATTAAACACTATAGCTTATTCTAGTATTTTTCATCATGATTAAAGGTCATGCAAGATATGCCATATCGCTTCATATGGGGTCGGCCATAAAGGCTTATTCTTTCATAATTTTCCATAAAGGCTTATTCTTTTTAGTTCACCACAAAGGCTTATTCTTTCATAGTTCGTCACGAAGGCTTATTCTTTCTTGAAGTGTTTACGATATAAACTCATAACATGTGAGGTTTGCCCATCATCGTCTTGGGACACGTAGAGAACCCCATTTGATAATCACCATCCTTTAATTCCTTTTAAAGAGTGCCATAGCCGTAGACTTTTCCTTCAGAGTTTCATTCCAGAGTTCGTGTTTAAAGTCCCAAAGAAACCTCTTTTAGACAACTCCGCAGAGAACATACATAGACTCACTTTACAGACTCTTTATGTACTGAAACAAACTAAGCACAATCATCTGCATCTACTAATATACAACCAACATAACACGCATATCATATTATACATTTTAGACATTCAGATACAACCATACTTCACTCTACATTACTTATACATCAACCATCTCATACTATATTTTGCATGATCTCAGCATCACCATTCAATTAGTTTTCCACAAATATAATAGTATGAACAATAAGAGTTAGTATAGATACTCATCTAACCACCATAAACAATAGCTTGAACTTCAGATTCAACTTTTAACAAGTAATTACTGTAACAGCCCGATTTAGGGGCTAGTCGAAATAGTGGTTTCGAAACCACTAATTTGAGGTAAGAGAAAATAATTTTTATATTATTTTATGAGTTATGGCATGATTATATGGGCGCATGAAAATTCTGGTGCTTTAATTTTAGCGATTGCATGCTTAATTGCGCAAAAGGACTAAATCGCATAAAGTGAGAAAGTTCTATTTTACAAGTTGAAGGTGTCTAATAGCTATAGAATATTAATTGAAGGCCCTTAATGTGCAATTAGACCCTTAGAAAATGAGTGGCCGACCATAGGGGACAAACAATGTCAAAATTGGTCAAAGTTGTTAGATTAGGTGGATTAAATTAAGGAAATATAATAAAATAAAGAAAGGAAAAGATATCATCTTTCCCCTCTTCTTCTCCACCGAAATTTTCAGCAAAATAAGGGGTTTGAGAACTCAAAAATTTCAGCCAAGCTTTCTCCTTACAAGTAAGCATTTTAATGGTCACTCTTTGATAATTTTGTACTTTTGAGATCCTTGTAACATGATCTAGCTAATGAGGGGACTATTTTGCAAAATGGTTAAGAGTCTAGGGTTTTTCCATGTGAGTATTCATGTTGATTTCTAAAATTTTATGGAAGAAAATGAATCTTAGTTGTTAAATAAACAACTTTTGTGAAAGTTGTTTCCATGAAAACACTTGAAAGGACCTTTTTGTAAAGGTTGTAAAATAGGTGGTAAATGTGTGAAATAATGAGTATTGGGAGTTTCTATAAGAGTAATTAATGTTCAGCTAGGCTTGTTAAAGGAGGAAATTTGATTAGAATCGGTTTACGAGCTTAGGGGCAAAATCATAATTTTCCCAAAGTCTAAGGGCAAAATAGTAATTTTGCCAAAGTATGATTTTTGAAATGCCTTGATTAAGGTGGTAATAATGAGAGAACTTGTTATTATAGATCAAGAAGAACTTGGAATTAACCTTGACCGAGGAAAAGACAAGGTATCGGACTAGATTGGCAAATTGGCCTATTTCATGTTATTAAGTTTTGAAATATTTGATATTCGTGAAGATGTATATTATTATTATTATGAAATTGAGTAATAATTTTAAATGAGAAAATGATGAAAATTTATGATGTTAAAGTCTCGGTTGGACTTGAAGAAGTGAGAGGATATCATCATCAAAACATGAGATTGGTAAGGTCCCGTATAAGACCATGTCTAGGACATGGCCTCGGCACCGAATTGAGATCCCGTATAAGAACATATCTGGGATATGGCATTGGCATCGAATATGAAAATCGTATAAGACCATATCTGGGATATGGCATCGACATCGATATGAGATCCCGTATAAGACCATATCTAGGATATGGCATCGGCATCGAGATGTGGCCCCATGTAAGACCATATTTGGGATATGGCATCGGTGTTTATGTGTATGATGATGATTATGTATCCTCGGGTATTCTAATTAATTTATCAGGATAAATAGTTAAGCTTATAATAGAGATGAAATTAGTGCTAAAGCTATGTGATGAAGTGATACAGGTACATGTGAGTAATTCACGAGAAATGTTTACGATATGTGACATGACATATAATTGGTAAGAGTAAGCATGATTAAGTTATGGCAATGTGCTTGAGACTGTGTTTTTATTCAATGTAATGGATGGATGACATTATGAGCCTTTATGTTGCTATTTATTTCATTCAAACTTATTAAGCTTTATGCTTACCCCTCTCATTTCCCTTTTCCTTGTAGTATCGCCAAGCTAACTCGGGGATCGTAGGACGTCAGAGTTCGGAATCACACTATCAACTTCTCCTTGGTATAGCAAAGTTTGTTTAATTTTGAGTATGGCATGTATAGGAACTTGGTTATTTTGTGTTATGTCATATTTATTAGCCAATGTATGGCTATTAATGTTATTAAATTGATTTTGTAAATGGTCATTGGAAATTGGTCAATACTTGTCAAGTTTATATATTAAAGGATGATGAAATTCATGAAGTGCATACTTGTGTGGATGCCTTGATTTTGGGTTCTTAGAGGTGCCTTATAGTCATGATGTATGTTGAATTGAATCGGTATAAGTGTGGCTGCTTTGTAGAGTGGCAAATAGGCTTGGTAGATAGCCTTACAATTGTCCACACGGTTGTCTGCCTAGGCTGTGTGAGACACATGGTTAGCCCCATGGACGTGTTGATAGGCCATGTGTCCCCATGCATGTTAGGTTGGCAAGTCAGAATACCCAGTAGTCAACACATGAGCTGAGACACGGCCGTGTGTCTCAACCGTGTGGAAGACATGACCTTAAGCATGGGCATGTGCTCAGGCCGTGTGAAGTCTGCACCTGAAATTTGGAATTTAATTTAACACACAATCTAAGGACACGGATGTGTGCCTTAGCTGTGTGACCTTATTGAGTTGATGACGTCAGAAATAGAATGTCAAGATTTTTACACATGGGTGAGGACACATGCGTGTCATAGCCGTGTGAGGGACACGGGCGTGTGTCTGGCAGTGTAAAAACCCCTGTAGGTTCGAAAGGAAAAATAAAATCTACAAGGACTAGGGACATGGGCGTGTGTGACCACACGGTTTGCCCATACGGGAGTGTCCCTCACCATATGGGCGTGTGGCCCTATCTTAAGCAAAAATTTTCTAAGTGTTCAAGAGCTTCCAGTTCAGTTCCAAACCACTCTGTAAGTGTGTTTAAGGTCTCGTAGACTGATAAACCGTAAAAGTAACATATGTTAATCCCACATTTATTATGCTTTTTGAAGATTTAAGCATTGTTTTGTATAAAAAGGTGCTTTTAATCCTTTCTTTTCATGTCTTATACCCAGGAAAGCACCCGAGGATGAAAAGAACACAAAACGGGCCTAAAATGAAGCAAATGGGCCTTTTCACAAAATCGACACAACCTGGGCCAAGGACCGTACGGCCGTGCCGCGCTAGTCATCAAGAACACGGCCTGACCTCGACTCACTCGGCCGTGCTTCATTAAAGAAATCTGAACACGATCAGGTCTCGATTTGCATGGGCGTGTGACATGGCAGTGCCTCTGTCACTGGAAAGAGCAATTTCAGTCGGAAAAGGATACTTAGGTAGAAATAATCACATTCCAAGAGCCTATAAATATCCCCCAAGTACCACCTTGAAGAGGGAGTGAAAGCTAGGCCAAGGAGCTAAGCCGAGAAGGTCAGAGTTAGGGAATAACGCAAGGATAGCCAGTTGATTCATCCCAAGAAGCCGAAATAATACTCAAGACGACGAAATTCTCCTTCAATCCCTTCAGGGAGTTTTAGGATTTTTCTTATGTTTTGTTTTATCTTTTCTCTTATGATTTTTATTTTTACATTATGAACTAAATCCTTCAAATACCTGAAGGGGGATGAAACCTAGACAGATTTTATTATTTGATTTTTAAGTTATATGATAAATTACTTAGTTTTTTCTTAATTATGTTGCTTAATCCAAATCTAATGTGCTTGGTAGAGGAGGAATAGACCCTGCCTAAGAGAAGATCTAACATAATTAAGCGGAGTTGATCGGGCGCCTAGAGATAGGGTTACGAGATTTTGCCGGATTAGGGTGAAACCTAATATGGGAATCCATTGATCGATTTACTGCTTTCCTAGGGGGTTATTATAACCGAACGAGAGTTCCACTAATTAACCTAGGATTAGACGTTATTCGCTTCGAGAGAGGATTTAACATAGCTTAGGGAGCCTCACGGATCAAGCTGAGTAAAGAAATCATATAATTTAGGGTTAGATAATAAGTGAAGTCTAGGTGGATTCTTCCCGAAGGTATCATCAAAATCAACTGAGTCTTTTTCAAGTTATCCCCAAATTCATCTTTTTGTCTTTGTTTCCTTAGTTTAGTTGTCGTCAATTTAGTTTAAAAGCAACCTTTATCTTAGTTAGGTTAAATAATAAAAAGAAAGTGAGTATTAATACTTTTAGTTCCTTTGGGTTCGATATCCGGTCTTGCCTAAGCTATACTACTGTTCGATAGGTACACTTTCCTTAATATCGTTGTCAGAGTTAGTCTCCAGGTTTGATCATTCTTTTATAAATATTTAAAACTCTGATTTTACAGCGATCAAGTTTTTAGCGCCGTTGCCGGGGAACAAAAATATTAAGAAAGCTATATTTTTATTACTTTAGCCATTATTTTATTTGCAATTTATTTCTTTTGTTTTCTTAGGTTAACTTTTAAATTCTTGTTATTTTTTTTTCTTTTTGATAGGTACCTCTAGTTTATGACTAGAAGGAATCCGAGAGGACCTTTGGTATACGATAGTGATATCGAAGCAACCGCTCGTAGCAATCGCAGGGAAACCAAGCGAGCCCTAGATTACACAGAAAAAGAGGAAGAAAACAGATCCAATCCTACTGATGGGATGGGCGAAAACAACCCACCACTACGTGATGTGGGAGATCGCAATGCTCCATGTACAATGTTTGATTATGCGAAACCGCATTTAACAGGAGCAGAATCTAGTATTGTTAGGCCTGCTATATCTGCTAATAATTTTGAATTAAAGCCTAAGATAATACAAATGATTCAACAGTTTATTCAATTTGATGGTTTGCAGGACAAAGATCCAAACATGCATATAGGTAACTTTTTGGAGTTCTATGATACCTTCAAAATAAATGGCAGTTCTGATGATGCCATTCATCTTCGGTTATTCCCTTTTTCATTAAGAAATAAAGCTAAACAGTGGTTAAACTAGTTACAATGGGGGTCAATCACTACATGGGAGCAGATGACCAAAAAGTTTTTAATGAAATATTTCCCACCGGCCAAAACGGCCAAATTACGTAACAATATCTCTTCCTTTGTGCAGATGGATGTAGAGACACTATACGACGCATGGGGAAGGTTCAAAGATCTCTTGAGGTGGTGCCCACACCATGGTTTACCCTTATGGCTACAAGTCCAAACCTTCTACAACGGAGTAAACCCCTCAACGAGGCAACTGATAGATTCAGCTGCCGGTGGAACGCTGAACAACAAAACTCCTATCAATGGCAAGCTTCGAGGACTAAACCAACGAAATAGGCAGAAGTCTTCAACGTCGACACCATGACCATGCTATCAACGCAGCTAGAGATGATGAATAAAAAGCTTGATAGTTTGTGTTCTTCATAGATACATCCAGTCTTGCAGTGTGACGCTAGTGAAACTGTGGCGAATCCTAAGTATCTCCCTACCAACCAGGAGTGGAAGATGAACATATGAACTATATAGGTAATAATTTCCGATCTAATAATAATCCTTATAGTAACACTTACAATCCAGGTTGGAGAAACCACCCAAATTTTTCATTGGAAGGACAATGCAATTAAGGAAATCAAAGGCAACAACCCCCTCAAAACTTCTGAAATCAGCCCTATCCATAAGACAAGAAGCCAACCATCGAGGAGCGCATCCAAGAAGCTGACAGAACAATCAAAAGCAACGAAAGCTGAATTGATGAAATTACTAAGTCAGTCAAGGAAATCACTAAAGCAGTCGAACAACTTGCAAAATCAATGTCAAAACGACCGTAAGGACGTCTACCTAGTAACACGGAGATTATCCTTAAGGAGAAAATTCAAGCAATCACAGTCCAGGGTAGCAAGGAGTTAGATACACCCAACCCAACTCCAGAAAGTAAGGTAGGCGAAGGTATAACAGAGGAAGTACAAGAAAAACCAAAATCGATAGTCAAGGAGTACAAACGTCGCATACCTTATCCCGCAGCATTAAAAATAGACGATTCAGAGGAGCAGTTCGATAGGTTTCTTAAACTTTTAAAGAAATTACATATTAACTTACCTCTTCTTGAAGCTCTTTTTCAGATGGCAGACTCGAAGAAATTTTTAAGACAGCTCTTAATCCACAAATGCAAAATAGATGAAGAGCACCTGGAATTAAACGCAACATTCTCAGCAATGTTACAAAATAGACTACCACAGAAGCAAAAAGATCCAGGGAGTTTTACAATTCCATGTCTAATTGGTAGTTTAAATATTGATAATGCGTTAGCTAATTTAGGGGCAAGCATAAATGTTATGCCTTATACATTGTTTAAGCGACTAGGTTTAGGGAAGCTAAAACAAACTAAGATGAGTATTCAATTAGCAGATAAAACTGTTAGAATTCCTAGGGGCATTATTGAAGATGTTCTCGTAAAAATCAATAAATTTGTTTTCCCAGTGGACTTTGTTGTTTTAGACATGGATGAGGATAATTCAATCCCCTTAATTTTAGGAAGACCTTTTCTAGCAACTGCCAAGACTAAAATTGATGTTGCCACAGGTGAGCTCATACTTTGTGTAGGTGATGAATCAATTAGTCTTCAAGCCCTCGACTCAGCTAGGTCATCAAAGAATCAAGGTGAGCAAGAAAATTCTTCTGATAATCATTCAATTACACCCTCTTTTCAGAAACCTCCAAAAAAGGGAACGATTGGACTGGATTTTCAGTTCAGTGCCAACAATGAAATTACCCATGAAGAACAAAGGACCCAAATCAATGACCTAGATGAGTGGCAACACACTTCAAGGAGAAATTAGGAATATACGAGGAAGAGCCAGAGCCACACACTGTAAAACCAGAGGAACCACCAGAAGAGCTTATAGGAACATCAAATCACATCAAAATAGGAGACCAGGTTCTATTAGATAAAGCCGAGCCTCACATCACCACAACAAACCTGAAGGAAAAGGAAGAACTTTTTCTTAAGGTACACAACATCTTCTCACAAGGAATAGTCGAGGTAAGCAATCCTACATTTGGCACTTTCAAAGTAAAAACTTCTCGACTTCAAATTTGTCATAAAACTGAAAATATAGACATGAGGGAGGATGTTCAAACTTTCAAACTTCCCTAAAAATTTCAAATATGAGGAAAGTCTAGCTTAAGACTATAAAAAAGCGCTTCTCGGGAGGCAACCCGAGTACTAACCCTATTTCTTTTTGCATTATTTTACATTTTCTTTTCTCTTTTTCTTTTCCTTTTTAACTAACCAAAAGTGCAGATTCCAGGCCACACGGCCTTACACACGGTTGTGTCCGTGGCCGTGTGGACCACCAAAACCGCCACACTGACAGGGCAGAGGCCATGCAGTCAGCCCAACCACCACCCCAACGTCACAGATCCAACCACTCTCGACACGGGCACCAACAGGTATGGCACGATCGTGGAACCAACCGTGTAAGGCTACTGACTTCCATACCATGACCAGAGCGCGCCCATGCCACAAACCATGTGAAATTACTGAAGTTACTAACTTATCGAGCAGGGGTAAGACACGCCCGTGTCAGACGACTGTGCCAACAGAAAAACATAACGAGCACGGGCGTAGAAGGACCAAACACGGGCATAGGGTGACAACACCCTCTATAACACGACCGTGTGAGAAGGCCGTGTAATGCGACACACCCTAGGACCACGGCCGTGGGGGAGCAGAAAACTTGAGCATCTATTTAAACCCCTCAACTCTTCCCCCTCCCTCCATTCGATTTTCACCCTTATTTTTGCTTCTCATTCTCTTCCATCTCAGATTCTTTACTCTAGATCCTTGAGCAAGCCAACACCATGCCAAAGAAACGGAGAAAGCTAGGCGTAGGCCCTTTAACAAAGAACGATCAACATGAGTTCATGCCGGCAGCTTCGTCTCAACACCAAGCCAAGGACCTATGAGGCCATTTATCTTTTGTTTCACATTTATCTTTTCCTTTATTTTCCTTCTTTTTGACTATCTTATGCTTAATTTATTTTATTTTATTTTAGTTTCTTAATGTCAGGTTCTAAAGGCTGCTTGGGAATCACGCCACTTACACCACCGCCAGCACCTCCGTCGCCTTAGAAGTCACATCCACCTCGCGAACCATCTAACAATAAGGATTCTCAAGCCTCTTTATCTCCTAGCCTTAGTCTATTTTCCTTCTTAATCTCTTTCTCTTTATCTCTCTTGTCTTTATTTATATATTTAGTTTATTTTTATTATGTCTTAATAAAGCCTGGCTACTTTTCAAAGCGCTACCCAATTTCTTCATCTAGCGCAGGAACGTTATCCCGAATCCATCACCGCCACCAAAGACACTCATTCAGAAAAACATCCACAACTCAGGGAGTAATTCTTCCCCCTTCTCTTTTGATTTATCTTTAAAATGTCATTATCTATCTTTGTACGTTGAGGGCAATGTACATCTTAAGTGTGGGGGGTGAATATTTAATCTAAGAAAATGCCTAACTTTAACCTTATTTTAAAGTAATTTTCTTATATTACTAATTAAGATGAAATTTCTGATGATTTATGATTTTTATTGATATGTTTTGGAATAAGTCATAGTTAATTGTGCATTGATGATTAAATTTGAAGAATACTAGGGAATCAAGCATGATAAGTCTAATTTTCTAAAAATTAAAATTTTAGGTTGTCAACCGAAATTTGAATATTATCCTGAAATTTGAGATTTACAAGGTTGATGTCAAAAACACCTATAATTTTTGTGAGATTTTGAGCCTTATAGAGCATACATTCTTTTTCATGCTCACTTCTTGATTATGAGTATGTCAACTATAACTGTTATTCTAAAACTTGCCACAATTATACATGTCAAGACCACAGTTATGATTTGATATACCGAGATGATAATGGCACCTAGGTTTAACCCACTTACACCACTAAAAAGCCTACCCTTATAATTAACCCTTAGCAAACCCCGTTGAGCCTAACAACCCTTTTTATTGACTTACCTGCTAATTTTAACCAAAAAACCCTTTGTATTTGTTATCACCCCTTATTTTGACTACCCCTTAATCGAGATTTGATTTGAGCTAGTTACCTAAGTTTATTATTCTAGTAGCTAAATTTATCTTGTATTTAGTTTGTTCTAAAAAAAAAAAAGCTCGTATTAGTAGGATTATTATTATTTTCAGTTGATGTAATTATTATCTTAGAAATTTTTAGGTGGGTAACTTATCAATTCAAACTTGATTCAAACCTTCTAATTTCAGCCTTTATCCACACCTTTAACCCTAGCCCCGTTACAACCTTGACAAAGACCTTTTGATCTGTTTATCATTTCATTTTACAGTGGTAGAGATTTGATTTTCAGGCAAGCCTATGGGATTAACTTTTCAGGTTCGACTTATGAGTGCTTAATTTTGACCCTTAAACACTTTTCGAGTAATTTGAGTGAATCTTTTTGAGGATGTCAATCCTTGTAGGCTTTAAATTAAAGGTAATTATTCAAATGAAGGGAAACACCTATGTTTTCGTGCTACAAATGTATGACTTATCTTGTTTGAATCTTTAGGAATCTCTAAGTTGAATTATCCATGTATAAATTATCTATGAATTAGGATAAGGCATTATTGATAGGAATTATGAATCGTGGAAAGTTCGTTTTAATTGTAAGTTGAGAATTTTGCTTGAGGACAAGCAAAAGCTTAAGTGTGAGGGTATTTGATAAACCGTAAAAGTAACATATTTTAATCCCACATTTATTATGCTTTTTGAAGATTTAAGCCTTGTTTTATATAAAAAGGTGCTTTTAATATTTTCTTTTCATGTCTTATACCCAGGAAAGCACCCGAGGATGAAAAGAACACAAAACGGGCCTAAAACGAAGCAAATGGGCCTTTTCACAAAATCGACACGGCCTGGGCCAAGGACTACTCGACCTTGCCATGCTAGTCATCAAGAACACGGCCTAACCTCGACTTACACGGCTGTGCTTCGTTAAAGAAATTCGAACACGGTCAGGTCTCGATTTGCACGGGCGTGTGACATGGCCGTGCCTCTGTCGCTGGAAAGAGCAATTTTAGTCGGAAAAGGATACTTAGGGAGAAAGAATTGCATTCTAAGAGCCTATAAATATCCCCCAAGTACCACCTTGAAGAAGGAGCGAAAGCTGGGCCAAGAAGCCAAGCCGAGAAGGTCAGAGTTAGGGAATAACGCGAGGATAGCCTGTTGATTCATCCCAAGAAGCCGGAATTATACTCAAGACGGCGGAATTCTCCTTCAATCCCGTCAGAGAGTTTTAGGATTTTTCTTATGTTTTGTTTTATCTTTTCTCTTGGGATTTTTATTTTTACGTTATGAACTAAATCCCTCTGATACCTGAAGGGGGATGAAACCTAGACAGATTTTATTATTTGATTTTTAAGTTATATGATAAATTACTTAGTTTGTTCTTAATTATGTTGCTTAATCCAAATATAATGTGCTTAGGTAGAGGAGGAATAGAGCCTGCCTAAGAGAAGATCTAACATAATTAAGCGGAGTTGATCGGGCGCATAGAGATAGGGTTACGAGATTTTGCCGAATTAGGGTGAAACCTAATATGGGAATCCATTAATCGATTTACTGCTTTCCTAGGGGGTTATTATAAGCGAACGAGAGTTCCACTAATTAACCTAGGATTAGACGTTATTCGCTTCGAGAGAGGGTTTAGCATAGGTTAGGGAGTCTCACAAATCAAGCTTAGTAAAGAAATCATATAATTTAGGGTTAGATAATAAGTGAAGTCTAGGTGGATTCTTCCCGAAGGTATCATCAAAATCAACTGAGTCTTTTTCAAGTTATCCCTAAATTCATCTTTTTGTCTTTGTTTCCTTAGTTTAGTTGTCGTCAATTTAGTTTAAAAGTAACCTTTATCTTAGTTAGGTTAAATAATAAAAAGAAAGTAAGTATTAATACTTTTAGTTCCTTTGGGTTCGATATCCAGTCTTGCCTAAGCTATACTACTGTTCGATAGGTACACTTGCCTTAATATCGTTGTCAGAGTTAGTCTCCAGGTTTGATCATTCTTTTATAAATATTTAAAACTCTGATTTTACAGCGATCATAGCCTTATAAGAGGGACATTATGAACTCGAATGAAAAGTGTTAAGATAAAACGAAACTTTATGACGCGATGTTGTATGTTTGAGTAAGTTAAGTCCGGTAATGCCTCGTACCCGGTTCCGGTGTTGATTACGGGTAATGGGTGTTACAACTACAACCACCATTGCTTATAAAACATAGTAACACCATTAAAACTCATTCAAATACTATATATCATAATCTTAAAAACAAATGACCCCTATTCAAAGCCTTATTTATTCATTTTACTAGTCAATCACATAAAATAGGCTTACTCTTTTAGAGACTAACATGCAAGACTATAATGCTTACCAGAAATATGAAACAACCTTCTGAGTGAAATCAGATCCTTAATTTCAACTTAACAAGAGAGAACTATACTTATCTCCAAGGAAATCACAAAAATATATTTATATTCCTAAATGGAAGAAAAAAGAGAGAAACTCCCCTTTTTATCAAGTCCATATCATAATATATATTTATAACCTATGTTCTCATAGTGGAACTTGACATGCCTCACATCCTTACAGAATTTTCTTTTCTAAAGGTCTATATCTTTTGAGAAACCTAATTGAGTACCCTGATTTACATCTAGTAGGTTCCTAACCAGCTTACCTTATAACTTAACTTGCACAGTGCTAAAAATAAAAAAAGGCGCACTACCCCTTAGGAGTGAACCCATTCCACAATATATTTTTACATGTCTGACACCCTACTTCAAAAAACATTGAAATCTTATATCAAACCACTATTATCTTACATCTAGTACATCTAGTAGGTTCCTAACCAACTTACCTTATAACTAACTTGCACAGTGCTAAAGATAAAAAATGCGCACTACCCCTCAGGCTTGAACTCATTCCACAATACCTTTTTACTTGTCTGACATCTTACTCTAACAAACATGGAAATCTGATATCAAACCACCATTATCATACATACATATAATGGAATACACCCCTTCTATGCGCCAAAAGATGTACTTGGACGAATACCACCCCGTCAAACAAACTATTTTAGAACTACACGTTAAACCTTATACTCGTTGGAATTGGGATGTTACAAAGTCTTCTTGAAACATACCTATTTACATCTAGATATGCCATTTCAATTGTCACAAACATATCATAAACATGTTTACCAAAACATGTCACACCCGAAAATGTTAAAGATAAGAACAATAGTAATTTTAGGTATCTAATTATAAAACTTTCTATTTATGAGGGTCTTAGTGTAATTACATAAATCTTGCTGATTGATTTGGAAATTGTTTAGATTTCAACTATTATTTTTTGTTACTTTAGAACTAATTATTTCTTTTATTGGGAAAGATTATGATTAAGGGTTTTAATAGTACTGAATGACTTGGGATTAAGGGAAACAGTAGTGAAAAGATTATATAATGGAGGAATTCTTTCATTCTGGATTCATTTTTCCTTCTTCCATCTTCTTATCTAGTTCATTCTGTAAGAAAAGTAAACTAATGAGCTATTTGCATGAAGGGAAGAATCTAGGGTGTTAGCCTAAATAATTGAGAATTTAGCAATTTGGTAATCTTTCTAACTCTTTCGTACCTCTCGATTAAAGAGAAAGGAAACAAAATTTGAGGATTTCAGCATAAGTTATTTTGAACTATGATGATTTAAGTCATAGTTAGCATTTATAACTCCTCTGCATGCATATGAATTAAGGTTTTCTTACATATATATATATATATATCTTTGTTTTAATCTTTATATGGTTGTTATGCTTAGCTAACTAAGAAGGAGGAGGCCCAAGTGATAAATTTAAGTCTAAATAGGTCTAAGTTGTGTCAACTCTAGATATTTTGTTAGTGAGTTTTTAAAATCAAATCCTCAATGTTTGTTTTATGTATGACAGTATTGTGTTGTTGTGGTATGCTTGATTTCATGTTCTTGATGATGAGGAGCCGAATTATTGTTGGATGTTTGTCGTACTACCGAATCATATAAAGTGTTGATCTACATATGCATGTCTAGTTGTAAGTATAAGTATGTTATTTTGATGGATTGTTACTGGTAGAGTAATTACTGAAGAGGTTAACATTGATATGGTCTAATAGGTGATATGTTTGGCATGATTTGTGCTGTTTAGTTGAGTGTTTGTTAGATTGCCAGTCAAAAAAATGAATGGTATGCAGAGTTTGGGGGGGATGTAATGACGGATGAAAGATAAAGAAATGCCATGTTGTGCACTCTATGCCACATGTTATTAGTTTTGGAGAAGTTCAGGTGGGTTGTATGAAGAATGTATACGCATGATATTTGCGTTCATGGAGGTTCAGTTGGATTGTATAGGAATATAAGTTCACATGTATATGATAACCGTATGTGGGTTCTTTCAAGTATGAGACCCTGTGGAGTCTAAGGCTTAAAACTTCATGTTTATAAGCAAGTCCATGGCCATGATGAATGAAAATTATGAAAGTTCGTCGGGTTTGGTCTCTAAGTTTTATGTTAAATTTATATTTGGGGCTTTATTGTACGAAGTCCGCAACACAATTCGCATGTATAAGTCCACCATATCTATGAATCTTCTTCTATGAACTCTTATGTATGAGTCTACCATATCTATGAATCTTTTTCTATGAATCTGCATGTATGAGTTTGCCATATCTATGAATCTTCTTCTATGAATCCGCATGTATGAGTTCGTCATATTTATGAATATTTTTCTATGAGTTCGCATACAATAGTTCACATTTAGACATTTGTACGGAAGTGTCCGTAGGATTGTCCACCAAATTTATCCAAATTTACTCTTTCCACTTAGTAGGGTTTTTCTTTTTTTGCTAAGATTATATGCAACAAGTCTGTACGAAGAGACTATATGCTTCATGATCTTTCACGAAAGGAATTCTCATGCATTATGTATTGCGCTTTTATGTTGTTCAAGCCCAAGCATAAGATATGGAATATGAATGCACAAGGTTTATCTAAACAAAATATGTGTTAAATTCTTAATTTTGAAATAAAAAAGGGAAGTAAATTTATTTTAGAACTCACTAAGCTCCTTATGAACTTACCATGTTTCTCTCCCTTATTTCAGGTATTCTAAACTGTTGTTTGTAAGACAAAGAGAACTACGCCAAAATCTTTAAAGTCTAGTGTGAGTATGTCACCCTTCGTTTTGTAACATATTTAGATATTGGGGCATCTTGTAGCCTTCAACTTCTATTTTGTATATGGATAAGAACTCTTTAAAATTAGTTTAAATTGTAATTAGACGTATGAGGTTATTTCTATAGAAAGATTATTAGTAGAAGTTTTTTGTACATATATGGTGATTTCATGGTAACACACTATGAAACTATTGTATGATTATTAAATTATTTTGCATATGCTGATAGTTGAAGTCTCAAAGGGTTAGTTTTCTGACTTATAGGTTGGGTGTTACATTTTTAGTGGTATCAGAGCTTCAGTTTAGTTGACCTTCAGATAAGGATTTGAGAACGAGAGCCCTGGTATTATTCTAGCTTAATGTAACGCCCTAAATTTTATTTTTCTACTTTTGTGAAAATATGACACAATTGTGTATATGCCTCAGTGGTTAAGTGTTTTGGGTGTGTGTGGAAGGTCTTGGGTTCAAGGCTCACCCTTGGAAAATTTTGTTATTTTTGGAATTAAGCCCTATCCTTGTTCAGCTGGCTTATATCTAATTGCTTGTAATTTCATATCAGAATGAGCCTACTGGTTCGAGTGGTAAGGGAGTCTGTGTGTTGTGTGGAGGTCCTGTGTTCGAATCCCTACGCGAGCGGGGATATTTATTTTTGTTCGGTTATGGGATAGAGTTTTGGTGAAGTTAAAATTCTGATAGTGGGTGGTTATGATAGTGTAGGTAGTATGGTTTGGGTAAAATCTGTTGTAAGGCCCCAAACCCGGCCTACACGTTATGGCCGTGTACCACCCCAAACCCAGCGTAAAATTTAGGCCCGAATCTGGCGTGTCACATGGTAGTGTTTTTCAAAACCATATTTCTTGTTGTTAAAACTTGTTTGAGAGTTAAAACTGAAGATACTTAAGCAATTGTTGTCCATTAACAACGTAACTACTTTTAAAACCTTATCTGTTGCGGAAGCATATTTGAAATAGACAATTTACGAAAAGGTGATGTTTAAAA
This sequence comes from Gossypium bickii, assembly GCA_025503065.1. Classification (NCBI taxonomy): domain Eukaryota; kingdom Viridiplantae; phylum Streptophyta; class Magnoliopsida; order Malvales; family Malvaceae; genus Gossypium; species Gossypium bickii. The sequence continues at coordinate 39,733,049 of CP106711.1, forward strand.
ATTGAATTGCAGAAGCATTTTGAAAATGTTGTGGAAGAGTAGTATTTTGAAGACAATTATCGTTTTGGAAATCGTATCCCACTTTTAGCAGTTAGAAAAATCATAAATAAATATCAGAAATAATAAGTTAAAAATTAGAGAGGCCTTATAACAACCCAAATAAAAATATTTAAAAGTAAATAATCAAAACAACAAGCACAAGCAGTGTGTGGTCTTCTCCGAGTCCCTCGCAGCTCTGATCCGTCTAAAGCTGAGGATTACCTGCACAGTTAAAAACGGGGTGAGTTTATGAAAACTTAGTATGTAATCCCCTTACTAGAGTAACAATCAGTATACAGAAACAGAAACTGAAACAGTCTAGGCCAAAGCCCTTTAACAGTAATAGTACAGTCAGTTCAAAGCATACGTGAGTCAAAGCCCACTACAATATCATTTAGGTCACAGCTCATAACAGAATCAATTGGGCCTAGCCCAAACCAATATCAGAACAAATGGCCTAAGCCTAGTACAGTGACAGATCTCATAAACAGATATACAACAGTATGAGGATGCATCCCAACCCAGTCTAGCCAACACACTTCCCGTACCAACCAACACACCACGGGGGGACCAAGTCAACCCACCCAGCCAGCACACCAATAACGCAGCCTAGCTGCTAATAACAGTATACGTGGCTGAGCAACTAAAATCAGATTACGTGGCGATGCCACTATAGCAGTAAAACGTGGCAGAGCCACTAGTACATAGTACTAACGTAGCAGAGCTGCTAATAATAGTGAACGTGGCCAGGCCACTAAAATCAGTATACATGGCGAAGCCACTAGAGCAGTAAAACGTGGCAGAGCCACTAGTACAGTACTTCCTCCAACACAAGTCCTAATCCCATGCAATATGTCGTGTTTGTCATGCTCAATCATTACACGTGTATGCAAAATGGCCATGCTTAGTAACAATCATTTCAACACATATTAACAGCATATCGGTCACATGCCCACAGTCAATTTAGTTAAAACACAGTCATACGATCACATTCAAATCAGTCAAATCATAGCACAAGTCAGTCACTTACCTACAAGGGCAAAACAGTCATTTACCCTATAAGGGTATTTCGGTAACTCTACCCTTCAGTGGTATTTCAGTAACTCTATTCTACAGGGGTAATTCAGCAATTCTACCCTACAGGGGCAATCCAGTAACTCTACCCTATAGGGGTAATTCAGTAATTCTACCTACAGGGGTAATTTAGTAATTTTCCAAATTGGGGTATTTCGATAATTTTACAAATCGAGGGTACTCCAGTAATTTTACAAATAGAGGGTATTTTGGTAATTTCACAAGTCAGGGGTATTTCGATAATTTTGCAAATCGAGGGTATTTCGGTAATTTTGTAAACTGGTGTATTTCGATAATTTTACAAACCGAGGGTATTCCAATAATTTTACAAATCGATGGTATTTCAGTAATTTCACAAGTCAAGGGTATTTTGATAATTTTACAAATCGGGGGTATTTCAGTAATATTACAAACTGGGGTATTTCGGTAGTTTTGTAACTCGAGGGTATTTCAATAATTTTAAAAATTAAGGGTATTTCAGTAATTTTGTCAACCAAGGGTATTTCAGTAATTTTGTAAATCAAGGGTACTTCAATAGTTTTGTAAATCAAGGGTACTTCAGTAGTTTTATAAATCAAGGGTACTTTGGTAATTTCACAAATCGAGAGTATTAATGACCCAACAGAAGGTCCTCCGTCGCCTTGAGCGACTTAGGAAATCTAAATTGACTTAACGGAGAGAATAGGCCTAAGGCCCATTACCCTGCCCAAGTGGGCCCACACACTCGTGTTGCCCATTAAGCCTAGAAACAACCACGGCTATGCAACGGCACAGCCCAAAACAATTACTTATCATATCACAGACATTTCATCTGTGTGGGTCCACAATTAAGCCCCTTTCAGCCCATTGTGACCTAAAACACCTAAGTCATGCGCGCGACATGATAAGCCTATCTATTTCCCATTTAACAGTGAGATTTAACCCAGTGAGCCCATGGGCCCATTGGGCCTTCTCGACCCATCGAAGCCCAATACGGCCCATGCCATGTGCGTCTCATGACAAGCCTCTCTAACTCCCTCTTGACAGTTTAACTTGCATTCGCGGGCCCTATGGCCCATCAGGCCCTTCGAGGCCCATCTAGCTCAAGTGGCCCACTACGACCCAAGCCTATGAATTCGCTCATGGTGGCCTTTCCCATCACACGCTCATTCTCCGTGAGCTCGGTTCACCATCGGATGCTCGTATGGCATCATTCACCGGTGTTTCGGCTTTTCGGCATAATACCGATCAACAGTCAAGATAGTACAATATACGCACCTTCAGCTTTTCAACCGATTAACAATCAGAGCAGTGTATATGGATACACACCTTATCATGTAGAGTACTGAATAATCATGAGCGCCGTCACCTTCACTAGAGCGATCAAACTGCGATTTGCACAGTTAATCAAAAGTATTCTAAACAGAGATAATGATGCGAATGGGCCTAGGACCCATTCTCGGCCTAAATGGGACCACACGCTCGTGTGGCCTATTTAGCCTAAATCTAGCCACAGATATGAGATTCACATAGACCAGTGCAATATCTACTACACAAGTATACAATTTATTCATATGGGCCCACTTGGCCCAAAGCAGCCTAAACTCATGAGAACACACATGAGGGTCTCAACTATCGCGTCGAAGACCCCACACGTGCGCTCGCACACTCGTGTGGCTACCATTACCGTGTGACTGGCATTTCGGCATTTGCCGCTCTACAGCTAGACTAGTGCGAAATACACACCTGATGGGAATCTGGAGTTAATCCGCGCTCCGAACACTCTTATGCTCAAAAGCCAACCAAGGTATGCTTACTGTCCTCATAGATCGCTCTATTTAAAGCCATCTTCTTGCCTACTCTCACTCTAGCTTCTCGATGTGGTATCCCTCCATCAATCTTCCAAAACCGTCCCAAATTAGCAAAATAGTCACCTTTCACATGCAAGGGGTTTCGAACCTCAGACCATTAGGACACTCCACACGCCACATGCCACCTTTTCCAGTAGACTCCCTGTGTCACAAAACAAGCACAACTAAATATAAGTCTATGGGCTAAAGTTTAAGTTCATTTAAAAGGAAATCAAAATGAATTGCAAGCGCCAAGACTTGAACCCAAGCTCTCCCTTACACCCTTAATGACGTCTTGCCACTAGACCACTCACTTCCTGATGTCATTTGTTTCCCACAATTTATTCTTAAAGCCTACTTACTTACTCCCAGAGTTTTATTCACCTAAAACCAAAATTTTCCCTAAAGCCCAGGTTTGAACTCGAGACTTCATGGAGCCCCCTAACCTTCCAAAATCACTCACCTAATAGATCCAACTTGCATTAGTGGCGTTCTCTTGTTCTAAAAAATTTAAACGCTCCCATGCCCAAGGCCCAATAGGCCCAATTCTACTAGGCCCAAAAATTCGGGGCGTTATAGGCCAAATCTGGCGGCTTCACATGATAGTGCTTTAGAAAACGTAACTGAGTTAAAACCAGTTTTAGGTATCTTAGGCTATCGTCAAAATGTGTCGTTTATTTATTTATTATCCAGTTTCAAAACCTTATACGCTTGCAGAAGCTTTTAAAATAACTTGCGAATTCATATGTATTTTAATAAAACCTTTGTTTACTTTGAAAACTTGAGTTTTCCTATTTCTAACCGCAGTACCATAACGTCATAAATTCCAAATTTAAAACAAAATACATAAAGGCCTTATTACATAAAAATTACCCAGATTTAATCAAACCATAATGAGAAATAAAACCATAATTAAAATGTCCAGAACCGTGGTCACCGCCGAGTCCTCTGCCGCACCGATCCGTCTACTACTAGGGATTACCTGAACAGATTAAACGGAAAAGGGGTGAGTTTTCGCAAACTCAGTGTGTAATCCCCACAACGAACATACACACACATAAATATTAGAGAACTTAGATCAATTCATAATTCGGGTCTGAGCCAGTTACAGAAACGGTGTGGACCTTAGCCCACTTAGATACAAATTCAGACATATTTTAGGGCCTTAGCCCATTTCAGACAGAATAAGCAGAAAATAGAGTCCTACCCACCAGCCTCTACACACCAACTCCTTCCAACCCTACACACCATGTGGGGATAAAATCAACCCACCCAGCCTTACACACCATGTTGTACCGAATGTAGCACATAATCAGAAATTTGCAGCTGAGCTTCCAGATAACAGGCTTAAGAGCCTTTCAGATGCTTCCTCTAAATATCATCAATCCCACCCCGATGCAATGCAACATACATAAATGTCATGCTAATATGCAGATAGTAGTTCATACCTTTAGATCAGCATACATGCTTAGTACAGAAATCAAACAGTCTGATAATTAATTTAGGGGTCCAAGCATTACTTACCGACCCTACGATAGGTCCACAGTCGACTTGGGCCACTCGTGTAACCTTGCAGAGTTTTCCAAAAAATAGGCTCACATGCCCATGGGCCAGCTCGTGTGCCCACACGGCCCAAATTGGCTTTGGCTGTGTGGATCACATGGCCTGGCCCAGAATCTCACCACCCGTGAGGTTCACTCGTGTGGGCCCACTTACCCGTGTGGCACACACGGTCCAATTACTCGAGCCTTTGTGTTGCACATGAGCGCACGACCGAGCTCATCGATCACATGGCCATATGGTCACTTACGATCTTGCACACGGCCTACCACATGGGTAACCACACGCCTATGTGGCGTCAACAGTAAGGTTTTCGGCTTTCACTAAAACCTCATTTTCTACGTTTTCAGGTGCACACCTGATACTGATTTCATTGCAAATCACTCCCGAGCGCTCCAATACCTAAAATTGACAAAACAAACCAGGAATTAAACACTTAGAATGACATTAAATCGAACCAAAAGTCATGGACAACCCACTTAAATCGACTAACATTTTACCTTAGGATGAATGACATTAATCTGCACTTTTAAAGTGTCGATTGGGAAACACCAGGATCTTGATCTTCTCCTAAACACAGGATACATCGCTTACGACCATAAACTAACATTGCTAGTCCCCAAAGCACAAGAAGAATGCCAAAAAGAGATTACTTACCAGATTAAAAAAAGCCTCGAACGAAAGAGCGATGATTGATTGTGAAAGATAAGGAGAATTAAAAATAAAAGAAATATCGAAGGAAGGAGAAGGAAAATCGGCAGAAAGGGGAGACGAAAACAATGTCAAAAATTTCGGAAAGGTGAGGGAGGAAACCAAAATTACAAAGAGAAAAGAAATCAAAAGTGAAAATCTGATAACCCCCTATCCCAACTTCCCTTACTTTTCTCCATCCAACTCTCCACTACTCAGCTTTTGAAACCAACTCAAACTCTTCCTCACCAATTCCAGTAAAAATAATCTCCCATTGCCTAACCAGATATTCAAACTCACAACCTCCCACCCAACAACACGCCACCTAGCCACCAGACCAGCAGGCCCATTCAGTTAATTACTTACACACTTTAATTTATAAGCCTGTTCGCCAGAGTTTGGGCTTAATTCATAATTTACCCAAGTTGAGACTTGAACTTAGGACCTCCCAGACACACCTAGAACCTATAACCACTGAAGCAGACACTCCTACATGTTAAAATTACAAAAGCCAAATTGAAGGAAAAATGGGGCGTTACAACTTTACTCCCTTAAAAGAAAGTTTTGTCCTTGAAATTTTACCTGATCAGAAAGGGTGAGGATACTGCTGCCGTATCAAATCCTCCGACTCCTAAGTGGCCTCCTCAGTGCTATGATTTTATTTTGCCACAACACCACTAAGGGGATAGATTTCCTTCACAGAACCTTAACATTGCGCTCCAGAATCTGAACCGGCTGTCAGATCTGGTCTACCCTTGATGTCCTCAATAGGAACAACATGTATGGGATTAGAGTGGTAGCGTCTCAAAATTGAGGCGTGGAACACATCATGTATGGGATTTAACTCTGGAGGAAGCTCCAACTGATATGTGACTGGCCCCACTCGTTTCAGAATACGGTATGACCCAGTAAATCGAGGGCTCAGCTTACCTTGTGATCGAACCTCCAGACCTTCTTCCATGATGAGACCTTGAGAAAAACTAAGTCTCCCACGGAATACTCAATATCCTTTCTCTTCAGATCAGCGTAGGACTTCTGCCTATCAGATGCCGCTTTTAGACGATCTCGTATCAATCTGACCTTATTTTCCATTTCAAAAACCAATTCTGGAACCAGAACACGTCACTCTCCCAACTCAGTCCAACATAAGGGAGTGCGACACTTACGACCATCTAGGGCCTCATACGGTGCCATCTAGATTGTAACAGCCCGAATTAGGGGCTAGTCGGACCAGTGATCATGGGATCACTAATCCGAGGTTAGGAAAAATTATTCTCATATTATTTTATGTGTTAGAGCATGATTTTAGAATTACATGAAAATTTTGGTACGTTAATTTTAACGATTTCTTGTTTAATAGCAAAAAAGGACTAAATCGCATAAAGTGCAGAAGTTCCATTTTATAAGCTAAAGGAACAAAATAGCCATTGATTGATAATTTGAGGTCTTTAAAAGGAAATTAGACCCCCAATATAGGCTTGGCCGACAATAGTATGCTTACGGGACAAGAATTGACCAAGTTGGTCAAAGTTGGTGATGTTTGGTGGATTAAATTGATAGTTTGATGTTAAAATAAAGAAAAGATGATGTCCATCTTTCTTCTTCACTTCTTCCACCAAAATTGCAAGAGAAATAAGGGTTGAAAGCTTCAAAAAATTTTAGCACACTCATCTCTTCATTAGTAAGTGTTTTAGAGATCTTTTCTTGAAAATAGTTGTACTTTTGAGACCCCAAAATCTTAAGCTTTCAAATGAGGGGACTATTTTGCAATATTGTGAAAAGTTTAAAGTTTTTCCATGAGAGCTATTATTGTTGTTTACTGCATTTTTATGAAAGAAATCGAGTCTTAGTTGTTAGAGAAACAACTCTTGTGAAAGGTGTTAGCATGAAAACACCTAAATAGAACTTGAATGCAAAGATTAAATTGTCATAAATGCATAAAATAGTTGGAATTGTGAGTAGTTGTAAGAGAAATAAATGTTCACCTATGCTTGTTGAAGGTGGAAATACGATTAGAATTCATTTCCGAGCCTAAGGGCAAAATGGTCATTTTGCCAAAGTTTAGGGGCAAAATAGTAATTTTGCCAAATCATGATTATTGAGATGTTTTATTAATGTGATGATTAACATGAGTTGAATTGTTATCATAGATCAAGAAATACAGAGCTCGGATCGGAACCGAGGCAAGAATAAAGTCAAGGACTAAATTGCATATCTACATACGCTTTGAATACCAAGGTAAGTTTGTATGAAATTGGTGTTTCATAATGCTTGATATTATGGTTAGGTGCATTATTACTGGTAAACTCGAGTGGTGAAGTCTTGATAGGTGAATGGCGTTAACAAGTTAAGTTTAAGTCTCGGATCAGATCCTCGACTGAGAATGATATTATCCATTCATATGAGATAAGGGAAAATCTCGTATAAGACCATGTTTGGGGCATGGCCTCGGCTCCAAAGAATGATCTCATATAAGACCATGTCTGGGACATGGCATCGACATCTAAGTATGATCTCGTATAAGACCATGTCTGGGATATGGCATCGACATCAGGCTATGAGATCCCGTATAAGACCATATTTGAGATATGGCATCGGCATCAAAGAATAATCCCATATAAGACCATATCTGAGATATGGCATTGGTATCAAAACTTATGTACAATAAGTTCAAAGAATTCATGATGAACAGGTCTATTTATAAGCAAAAGAGTTGAGTATGTAAGTTGGCCTAGATTTAAATTTTGTTATTGGATGGCTTTGAGCAAAGCTCATGATATGAAGGTTAAAGATGTTAATTCATGACTATGTTAGCATATGTGCTAAATCATGAGATTTAGTGATACTTGTAATGCGATTAACTAAAAGTTGCTAGATTATGTTGAAATTGAGATAGGTAAGAGTAACTGGGAATAAGTATGAGTAAGTACTTTTATTCCTTTGAGACTATGCTACCATTATTCCATGAAATGAATGTTGTAGTTGGAGTAAATATGTTATCCTAGTTTTTCATTGAAACTTACTAAGCTATATGCTTACCCCTCTCCTTTCCTTTTTCCTTGTAGTATTGCCAAGATAATTCGAGAAGGTTGCAGACGTCGGAGTTCGGAATCACACTATCGACATCACTTTGGTATAACTGTAATAGTTCAGTTTGTACCCTAGTCGAAACAGTGGTTTCGGGACCATGAATTCGAGTCCGAATAATATTTTAATATTATTTTCTGTGCCATTGATGTTTGATTAAGCATGTGCTAACTTTTTGTAAGTTAATTTGTCCGTCTGTGTGTTTGATTTGAGCAAAGGATTGAATTACATTAAACGCAAAAGTTGCTTTCTTTTTGGTAAAGTGCTTAAGTGATGTGGCTTTTAAGTGTTAAGGACTTATGTGGCAATTTAGCCACAATTTTGGTTAGTGGAGGGCATGAGTAATGAAATATGGTTATATATATGTTTATATATATATTAAATGTTATATGTTAAAATTTATATTATATATATTATATAATTATAATATAGTAAAGAAAACATATTGGTGGGTTTTATTCATGCATTGTTACCACCGAATAAGAAAAGAAAGAAAAAGAAAATTCTAAGCAAAGGTTCGGCCATAGTTTTGGTTAAATTCAAGGTTAGATTTTGATCCATTTTCGATAATTTCTACCTTTTTGTAATCGTTGCTTCATCCCATGTTTCAATTTTGTGTATTGGTGATGTTTGTAAGTTGTGCCATTGATGCTAGGTTGAGCTTTGTAATGTTTTAAGGTGTTAAATGATAGATTGGTGGTAGATGAACATGTTTTGTTCTTGAAGTTTTGATGAATTTAGCTAAATACGGCTAAATTGAGAAAATGATGATTTGAGGGACTGAATTGTGAATTTGATGAAAAATGTGGGCTTGTATGTGATGTGTATATATTCGGCCAAGCTTGTGTATAAGTGGATTTTGTGAATTTGATGTTTTGAGAAAAATGGACTAAATTGCTAAGTTGTGCAAATATGAGGGTTATTTTGCAAATAGCCCTAAATGTGTCTTTGGATTTAATTGAATGAATTAGTGAATAAAAAGGGTTAATTCTGAATATGTTTAGATCAAGAACCTTGGAAAACGGATTTAGATCGCGGGAAAAAGAAAGTAAACGAGTAGCCATTTTCATTTCTGATAAATCGAATCCGAGGTAAGTCACTATACAAATAAACGTACTTGTATGAAATTATAATTATTCCTATGACAATGTTAATAATGGATGTTTATGAGAGGATTGTGCTTATGAATTCCGAGATAAGTTCGATTATAAAAAGTGTACTAAGCTATGTTTAAATGTTGTGAAACGAATGGGTATGATATCATTGAATTATAACTGCTATGTGAGAAATGGATTTTTGTGGCACTAAATGTGCGTAAATAGAAATGTGACCGAGATGATTTGCACTCTGTGTGTGACATATTATAAGCTTTGACTTTGTGGATGGCACTGTGTGTGCGATATTGATTTAAGATTAATTTATTATAAATGCACTAAGTGTGCGATATCATTTAAGCTTCGGCTATGAGTTGAGGCACTAAGTGTGCAATCATAATTAATGAATAGCTCTGTGTGTGCGAAACAATAGAAGCTACGGCTTTAATGAATAACACTGTGTGTGCGAAATAATATAAGTTTTGACTTTGTGATTAGCATCTTGTAAAAGCGCGATATTGATAGAAGCTACGGCCTTAACAATTAGCACTCAAAATGCGAAAAGACAAAAGTTTTGGCTTATTGAATATACACTATGTGTGCGATACCAAAAATAAGTTCAGTTTAACATATTGGCACTAAGTGTGCGATACATTGCTAATAAACAGCACTGTGAGTGCTCTCCTTTTTCAGTAACGACACTAAGTGTGCGATACGCTATTTGAATTGCACTAAGTGTGTGGAGTTACGGATCCATTAAAACATTAACCCACTAAGGGAGATACCCGAGAAATATTATCTATGTAAATAATGCATGATATCTTGGTAACATAGTACTAATGAGGTAAGTTGCTCTTACTTTACAAGATTAAAGGAATAAGATGTAATTCATTAATCTATGAGCTTGTTCGAAAATGAATATATGGTAGGTAAGTATGAGGTTATATCAAGAAATTGAGTAGCATAAATGGTGAGTAACTAAGTGTTGATTAAGGTATGTATAATAGCTATGTTGATAATGATAGTTTTAAGAGTTGAAAGAATAGATACTTGAGTATGGGGTTGAGATTGATAATGAGCTAAAGAAAGAATGAGATGAATCTGTTTCAGATACGTTGATTATACAACAAATGTGTATATAAGGTAAGTGACTATGTGTTTTACTATATTGGATTGGAAATATGCTACATGAAAGCATATATGAAAAACTATGTGTTGGTGGTTCTTGAATTGATAAATATGGTAATTTGACCAAGAATATGAATCAAAGTATAAATGTGAGAAATTTACCTTGTAGAATAAATGTGCCAATGTGGTTATATGTTTACATGCTTTACATATCAAGTTTGTTTGTGTTTTGACTTACTAAGCTTTTGGAAAGCTTACTCTCTGTGTGTTTAATCTATTTTATAGGTCGTCAAAGCTACTGAAGGCTCGGGACCGTCAAGGATTGTCATTACACTACTAATATAATTTTGGTATACCTTGGATATGTATATAGCTAGATATGGCATGTATAGGCTAGTTCTTGTGATGATTTGTAAAGTGAACTTAGCCATGTGATTTGGCTAGTTATGTTTTGGTATCATGCTTAGATGAATATGAATTGGAAAGTTGTATTGGCATGATTAGTTGATATATGACATGGTTGATATGGTAAGTTTATGGACAAATGGTGCATAGGCATGATTGAGTTTTAGTTATGTAAATTGGTATGTTTAGAATTGGTTTTGAAGGTATATATTGAATGAAAATTTAATGTATAGTTGTGATTATCTTAGTGATCAAATGTGCACGATTTGGATGGCTATTTGGTATTTTTTTGGTTGCCATATATGCTTGATATGTGTTGGTAAATGATGCTTATAGGTATGAACCATTTGGGGGCGCATTTTGGCCTTGTAAATGGCCTATAATGCCACACGGTTGTGGCACACGAGCGTGCCTTAGACCGTGGGTAAATTGGTAGGATGTAGCCTAAAATCACACGGCCTCGACACAGGCGTGTCATCTGGCCGTGGTGTGCAAGTCAGTAGCTAACATAAAGCTACACGGCCAAAGTACAAGGGCATGCTTGGTAGCCGTGGTGGGGAAGTTGGTATATAGACAAGATGGGACACACAGGGGTGTCTAGAAGCCGTGGAGGGCACACGGTCTCCTCCCACGGGCGTGCCTCCCCTATATTTTAGAAGAGTTTCAAATTTTCATGGAATTTCGTATGTGTTTCAGTTTAGTCCCGACTCGACCTATAAGTATGGTTAAGGTCTCGAGGACTCGATTAAGGGACATTATGTCTAAGAATGATGATTGAATGTATGATTTTGTCTGTGAATATTTCCGATCTGTCCGATATTGCTCCTAACCTTAATCCGGTGACGGACTCGAGATAGGGGTGTTACAATAACAATTTAGATGTATTTTGAGTATGGCATGTATAGGACTCGAGCATTTTGTTAAGTTGTAATTGTTAGTCAAAGTGTTGGCTAAGTAAGTTATTAAAGTCATTTTGTAAACGGCCTTATAAGTTAGGCAAATGCTTGGCAAATTCTATTGCTTAATGAAGATGAATTTCATGAAGTATATGACCTTTGTATATCTTGATCTTTGAGTTCCTAGGGATACCTTTGATTTTTTTTGATGTTAGAATGAGTTTTTAGATGTGCCATTGGGATAGGAGTTGTACGGGTTGAATTGAGTTGGTGTATATGTGTGTGCTATGTAGAGTGGAAAAAGGGCTTGGTAAATAGCCTGCTAATTGTCCACATGGGCAGACACAAGGGCGTGTGTCTAGACCGTATGGGAGGCACAGCTTGCACCTGGGCATATGCCTAGGCCGTGAAAAGTCTGCACCTTGCACTTGGAATTTAAATCGCCACACGCTGAAGTACATAGACTTGTGCATAGACAGTGTGGATATGTCAAAATGCTAAGGTTTGGCACACGAGCTAGGGCCATGGGTGTGTCAAGGCCGTGTGACTTTAGTCAGAATCGACCACGGGTGGAAGACACGGGCATGTCTTAAGGGTACACGGGCGTGTCCCTAGACCAACACGAGCGTGTCGCCCCTATTTTATTGAAAAGTTTCTTGAGTTCGTAAAAGTTTCCGGAATAATTCCGAAACCTCTATGACGTATGTTTAGGGCCTCTTAGGTCGAGTAGGAGCAAGCGATGGGTTTAAACAAAATTTTATAACCTTACTTGAGGCGTTTAAGCAAAGTTAGTTAGGTAACGCCCAAAACTCGGTTCTGACTTGAATACGGGTAAAGGATTTTATATTTATTGGTATTAGAGCTACGATTTAGTCGGTTCTAGGACTAACGTAGCGTAAGTATGAGTCTAGTTGTACATGCCATACGTATGAGAATCTATATATGATAGTGTGACGACTCCTGACCGCTTAAATTGTATTTTCATATAGTTAATGGATCCTGATCCTGATTGAGTTGCAACTGATGATGCTGCAAGTAATGCGCCGGCTCCCGTGCAAGGGACCACGCCAGTTGAAAGTAGACCCGAGACTTTGTGTCAGGGAGAAGAGGCCCAAGAAGCCTTTTTTCGAATGATGAGTAATTGGTATACAGAGTATGTTTGAGCAAATTCGAATGCTCCACCTCCTCCACCCCGCCTATTCCTCAGCCTACTCATGTAGCTCCCCAAGTGGTGGAAGTTGTAAGAAGAGAAAAGCCTCCTATTGATAGAATCCGGAAACAAGGGGCAGAAGAATTTAAGGCTTGTAAGGATTATGACCCAGAAAGAGCCGAATTTTGGCTGGAAAATACCATTCGAGGGTTTGATGAATTGTCGTACACACCCGAAGAGTGCATGAAGTGGGTGGTTTCTCTTTTGAGAGACTCTGCTTATTAGTGGTGGAACACCCTTGTGTCGGTGATACCAAGGAAAATGATCACATGGGAGTTCTTTCAAGAGGAATTTAGGAAGAAATACATAATGTCAAAGATTCATTGATCAGAAGAGAAAGGAATTCCTTGAACTGAAGCAAGGAAAGATGACAGTAACCGAATACGAGCGTGAGTTTGTGAGACTCAGTATGTACGCTCGAGAATGTGTGTCCTTAGAAGCCATTATGTGTAAGAGATTTGAGGACAGGCTAAATGAAGATATAAAGTTGTTCATTGGAGTCCTCGAAATGAAAGAATTTGTTGTGTTAGTAGACAGAGCCTATAAGGCTGAAGATCTAGTCAAGGAGAAAAGAAAAGCTGAAGTGGAGTCTCGTGACTCGAGAAAGAGATAGATGAGTAGTGTCGAAACCATTTTTAAGTTTTGGAAGAAAACGGGGATCGACTTTTAAAATGAAAATGGAAATGGAGTCGCCACCGATCTTTTATTTGAGGTGTGATCGGATCACCTTGAGGTGGATTATTTTAATAAAACATTTTGGTTTATTAAAATAATAATTTTGGTCTACGAAATCTAAGAAAATAGGTTCGGGAGTCGGTTACGTACGAGGAAGGGTTAGCACCCGCAACGCCCAAAATTGGTACCAAATTGATTAATTAAATTTCTAACGTCGAGAATTTGAAAGGATTTAAAATGCAATAAAATTTTAAAACAAATGAAGTGGATGTTGAAATTCTCTTATTCCAGAGGAATGAAATCTCACGCCCAACTCGTTAGGGTATGACATTTCAAACCTACGATATCAAGACCATTTCGAAATTTCCAAAATTCATGCATTAAATTTTTTTTAAAAGGATACTCGAGGGTCTGGTCATACGGAAAAACCGAAACCCAGTACGTTAGGGCACGATTTCTCGGATTTGCAAACACAAGATATTGCCTCATTTTTAAAGCTAAGAAAACATGAACGAAATCTTAAAAGGATTCGATTATTTGGTGAAATGAAAAACCGAAACCCAGCGCATTAGGGTACAATTTCTCGGATTTCCAAACACAAAATATTGCCTTATTTTTAAAGCTAAGAAATCACGAATGAAATCTTAAAAGGATATTTGATTATTTGGTCAAACGAAAAACCGAAACCCAGTGCATTAGGGCACGATCTATCAGATTTCCAAACACGAAATATTGCTTTATTTTTAAAGCTAAGAAATCACGAATGAAATCTTAAAAGGATATTCGGTTATTTGGTCAAATGAAAAACCGAAACCCAGCACATTAGGGCACGATTTCTCGGATTTCCAAACACAAGATATTGCCTTATTTTTAAAATTAAGAAAACACGAATGAAATCATAAAAGGATATTCGGTTATTTGGTCAAACGAAAAATCGAAACCCAGCACGTTAGGGCACGATTTCTCAAAATTCCCGAATACGGAACATTGCCTTTATTTTGGAAATCCTTATTTCAAGATAACAAAATGTCACATTCAGTGAGTTAGGACGCAGCATTTTCGAATTCCCGAGAATAAGTTTTTATTGAACTTAAAAAGATAAATAGTTCTTTAGATTCAACGTGAAAAATCGGAACCCAGTAAGTTAGGGCACGACTTTTTTCAAATCTTAGAACACGGAGTAATTTCTCATTTCTAAAAATTGGATAAAGTGTGATATGGTTTTATAAAATGGAAGATGAATTATAATATCGATACATGATAGAATAAAAAAAAGGGTAACAATGTAAATAGCCAACATAAAGGCCAAAATAAATACAATAAAATAAAATTTAAAACCAACAATTTATATGAAATAATATGAAAAGAATAAATAAAAGAGAATAATAACAAAAATAAAAGCTAATGGTAAATCAATAGATAAATAAATGCTACCTACAAAAAATATTTATAGTAACAATACAAATGATTAAAGATTTAAAATTGGAAATTAAATAACAATATGATAAATATGTTTACAAAATATTAGCAAAGTTATAGCAACGAAAACAGAATTAATTAAATATATTAGTAATAATAATAGTACAGTAATAATAAGGGAGGTAAATAATAAAAATGAATACAATAATAGTAATTGCAATATAAAAATAATAGTGGAAATAATGGTAATAATGTTAAAATTAAATAATAATAATACTAATAATAATAATAAGAAAAATAATAATAATAAGTACAATAATAATATTTAAAATAATAACAGTGATAAAATAATCAACATAATGTTAAAACTAATTAAATTAATAACAAAACTAACAACATAGGACTAATTTTAAATGAAAACAGAAATCTGGAGGTGAATTCGCGAATAAATAAAAAAAGAGGACCATATTGAACGCGCGGATAACAGAGAAGGACCAAAAGAGAAATTAATCCCTACCTTCTAAAACGACGTCGTTCGAATGGACCAAAATGCAACTGAAAACAAATTTGGGGAAAAAATTAAAAGAATAAAAATAAAGTGATTTGAAAGATCAGGAAAGGAGGAAGGACCAAATGCACAAATTTCCTAATGATGGAAAACACGCGAATCCTCTCTGGGTCAAGTCACGCGCGCGGGTCGTATGCCTAAACGGCGTCATTTTGCGGGATTAGGAGTGCCAACGAAACTACGCCGTTTGGCTTTGTTATTAAAGAAAAAAAAAGGAGGAACAAATCATTTGTTCAGTGTTTTTTTAAAAAAAAGGCTTCCTTTTTTTTTTCTCTGGTTAAACCTAAACAATCATGAGCCCACCGATGTCCCGACGCTTGCTCTGCTGCAGCTCACTGTACTGTCTGGAATCAGCGCGCTCAGTAAACTCTTTTTTGTTCTTTTCCCTTTTTATATTATATATACTCTAATATATATATATTTTAAAAAATAAAACAAAAACAAGATCTTTATATATGAACAGATTCAAAGTGCGTAAAAAAAAAGAAAGAAGAAAAAGAGAACCTTTTGAAAATTTCTTTTGTTTCTTTGTATTGATATTTCGTGTAAAAAAAAGGCCTTTTACAATGATTGCTTCGGTCTCTTTATAGTCGAATAAAAGAAAAAAAAAAGAAAGAAAATACAAAGTCCATTTCTTTTCTTTGATGCCTTCTTGTTGCTGTTATTTGTCGCTTGTTTTTGTAGGTACAAGGCCGTGTACAGAAGCTTGGACGTGGCACGTACGGAGGCTGTGCACTGGAGGCTGCTGAAGGAGGCTTGTGGCGCATGGAAGTAACAGAAACCCTAGGGTTTCTGTTCAATCGAATATTTTGGGATTTGGTCTAAGTGCTGTTTTGGGTTTTAACTTGGGCCTGTTGATTTGTAAATTTGGGCTAGTTTAGTAGGTTTAGCCTTTGTGCCAATTGGGCCTGCTGTAATGGACTTTTTGTTATTAATTTTATTTTTTTTTGTATGGTTTATAATGGGCCGAGGCAAATTGGGTCCTACAAGTAGAACATTTTAATCTCTTTCTAGGAAGTCAAGAGACTTCTCTACCCGATCAGCTACATCAGCTGGGTTTCCAAACAAGAGTAAGAGTAAATAGTACTCAGGGTCTAAAGCTCAGAGCACATCAGTTGCTAGTGTTTGCAAACCCCGATTCAGTAAACCGAAGGGCCCACAGTGTGGCAAACGTCACTCTGGTGAATGTCGAGCAAATGAAAAAGCCTGTTTCAGGTGTGGGTCTTTAGACCATTTTATTAGAGATTGTCTAGAAGTGGATGAGAAAGAGAAGCCTCAGGGGATAAGATTAGAAGGCACTACAAGAGGGAGACCACAGAGAAACCAGGGAAGTGGGGCAAGTAGTAAGACTACTCACAAGGAGCAGATCGTTAGACCTGAGAACCGAGCACCTGCGAGAACTTACGCCATTCGCGCTCGCGAAGAGGCATAGTCTCCTGACGTGATCATGGGTACCTTTTCTCTCTACGATACTAAAATTATTGCTTTAATAGATCCGAGATCTACCCATTCTTAATATATGCATGGAATTGGTATCTAGATTGAGTATGCCCGTAGAGTCTACAGAATTTGTGATAAAGGTGTCAAATCCTTTAGGCAAAAGTGTACTGGTTGATAAAGTATGTAAATATTGTCTATTGATGATTAGAGGTCACTATTTTAGGGTAAATCTTATGATATTGCCATTTGATGAATTTGATATAATTCTTGGTATGGATTGGCTAACCACCCATGATGAGATTGTAAATTGTGGAAAGAAATATATTGAATTGAGATGTGAAAATAGGGACACTCTTCGTGTTGAATCAGATGAACAAGACAGATCGCCGAAAATAATCTCTTATATGTCGGCTCAGAGGTGTATAAGAAAAGGGTATGCGGCATATCTGGCTTTTTTGATGAATGCCAAAGAAACTGAGTTGAAGATTGAATCATTACCGGTAGTGTGTGAATACCCAGATGTTTTTCCTGAAGAATTGCCAGGACTACCTCCGGTTAGAGAGGTTGAATTCGGTATCGAATTAGCTCCTGGTACAGTACCTATATCGATTGCTCCTTACAGAATGGCTCCAACCGAGTTGAAGGAGTTAAAGACGCAGTTGTAAGAATTGACAGACAAAGGTTTTGCAGGACCGAGTAGTTCACCATGGGGTGCTCCAGTGCTATTTGTGAAAAAGAAAGATGGTTCCATGAGATTGTGTATTGATTATTGGCAGCTTAATAAGGTAACCGATAAGAACAAGTGCCCTTTACCAAGGGTTGATGATTTGTTCGATCAATTGAAGGGGGCCACTGTGTTTTCCAAGATATACTTAAGGTTAGGATATTACTAGTTGAGGGTAAAAGACTCAGATGTGCTGAAGACGGCTTTTTGAACAAGGTATGGGCATTATGAATTTCTAGTCATGCCTTTAGGTTTGACAAATGCTCCTGCGGTGTTCATGGACTTAATGAACCGCATTTTTTGACCATTACTAGACAAGTTTGTTGTGGTGTTTATTTATGATATATTAGTATACTCCCAGGATGAGCATGAACATGCTGAACACTTAAGGACAGTTTTACAGATTCTGTGAGATAATCAGCTGTACGCCAAGTTTAGTAAAAGTGAGTTTTGGCTAAAGGAAGTTGGATTCTTGGGACACATTGTCTCGGATGATGGGGTTCGAGTTGACCCAGGTAAAATCTCAACTATTGTTGACTAGAAACCGCTGAAAAATGTATCAGGGGTTAGAAGCTTTTTGGTCTTAGTTGGCTTCTATAGGCGGTTTGTCAAAGGGTTTTTTATGTTAGCTATCCCAATGACGAGATTATTATAGAAATATGTATAGTTCGAGTGGACAGAAAAATGCCAACAAAGTTTCGAGAGATTAAAAGCCATGTTAACAGAGGCTCTAGTCCTAGTACAACCCGAGTCGGGGAAAGAATTTGTGATCTACAGCAATGCATCCTTAAATGAATTGGGCTATGTACTTATGCAAGAAGGCAAGGTGATAGCGTATGCTTCCAGACAGCTAAAACCCCACGAGAGGAATTATCCGACACATGACTTAGAATTGGCTGCTATTGTTTTTGCATTGAAGATTTGGAGGCACCATTTGTATGGCGAAAGATGTCAGATATTCACAGATCATAAGAGTTTAAAGTACTTGATGACTCAAAAGGAATTGAACCTAAGGCAGCGAAGATGGTTGGAATTGATAAAAGATTATAAGTTGATCATTGGCTACCATCCTGGAAAGGTGAACGTAGTCGCCGATGCTTTAAGTAGAAAATCCTTATTTGCATTAAGAGTCTTGAATACGCGGATGATCTTATCCGAGGATGGCGCTATTCTAGCTGAACTGAGGGCTAGACCGATGTTCCTTCAAGAAATCTTTGAGGCCTAGAAAAATGACCGTGAGTTACAAGCCAGAAGGACTCAGTGCGAGTTGAGTGTTGAGTTCGATTTTCATATTAATCCAGATGGATGTTTGATGTTTATGGACTGAATATGTGTACCAAGAAATGATGAGCTCATTTGTAAAGTTTTGCATGAAGCACATAAGGGATGCTTATCTGTGCATCTGGGTAGCACCAAAATGTATAACGACTTGAAGCAACGATATTGGTGGCCGAGTATGAAGAAAGATATTTCTGAGTTTGTCTCAAGATGCTTAATTTGTCAGCAGGTGAAAGCTAAACATCGAGTACCCTCGGGTTTGTTACAACCTATAATGATACCCGTGTGGAAATGGGATCAAGTCACCATGGATTTTGTAATAGGGTTGCCGTCGACACCCGAGTAAGAAAGATGTTGTATGGGTTGTAGTCGATAGACTTACTAAGTCAGCCTATTTCATACCAGTACGTGTCAATTATTCTCTAGAAAAGTTGGCAAACTTGTATATCTCTGAGATTATGAGGCTTCAAGGAGTGCCCTTATCGATTATGTTGGATAAAGATTTGCGATTCACTTCCAGATTTTGGAAAAAGTTGCAAGAGGCTCTGGGCACAAAATTGAATTTTAGTACGGGTTTTCACCCTCAGACCGACGGTCAATTGGAGAGGTTGATACAAGTGTTAAAAGATATGCTCCGATGTTGTGCTCTTGAATTTCAAGGTAGCTAGGAAAAGTATCTACTGTTGGTAGAGTTTGTTTACTAGTTTTCAGTCAAGCTTAAAGATGGCACCTTATGAGGCCTTGCATGGGCGTAAATGTCGAACGCCTTTATATTGGACTGAACTTAAGGAAAACCGGATTCACAGGGTTGATTTGGTTAAAGAAACAGAAGAAAAAGTAAGGGTGATTCGAGATTGTTTAAAAGCTACCTCTGATAGACAAAAATCCTACTCGGATTTAAAAATAAAAGAAATAGAATATCAAATTGGCGATAAGGTATTTTTGAAAGTTTCACCATGGAAGAAAGTCCTCAGGTTTGGCTGGAAAGGTAAGTTGAGTCCACATTTTTTCAGACCATACGAGATCACTGAGAGAATTGGACCGATAGCCTATCAGTTGGCTTTGCCATCTGAGTTAGAGAAGATTCATGACGTGTTTCATGTGTTTATGTTGCGACGCTATCGATCAGATCCTTCGCATGTGATTACACCGACAGAAGTAGAGATACAACCCGATTTGACTTATGGCGAAGAGCCGGTTAGAATTTTGGCACGAAAGGTCAAGCAGTTAAGAAACAAAAGCATAGCCCTAGTGAAAGTTCTATGGAAAAGGCACAGAATAGAAGAGACTACATGGGAGTCCGAGGAAATGATGAGAAACCAATTCCCCAACCTTTTTACCGGTAAGATTTTTGGGGACGAAAATCCTTAAGGGGGAGAATTGTAACAGCCCGAATTGGGGGCTAGTCAGAACAGTGATCTTGGAATCACTAATCTGAGGTCAGGGAAAATTATTTTCATATTATTTTATGTGTTAGAGCATGATTTTAGAATTACATGAAAATTTTGGTACGTTAATTTTAGCGATTTCTTGTTTAATAACCAAAAAGGACTAAATCGCATAAAGTGTGAAAGTTTCATTTTATAAGCTAAAGGTACCAAATAGCTATAGAGATATAATTGGAGGTCTTTAAAAGGCAATTAGACCCCAAATATAGGCTTGGCCGGCCATAGTATGCATAGGGGACAAGAATTGACCAAGTTGGTCAAAGTTGGTGATATTTGGTGGATTAAATTGATAGTTTAATATTAAAATAAAGAAAAGATGATGTCCATCTTTCTTCTTCACTTCTTCCACCAAAAAGATGATCTTTTTTTGAAAATAGTTGTACTTTTGAGACCCCTAAAGCTTAAGCTTTCTAATGAGCGGACTATTTTGCAATATTGTGAAAAGTTTAGAGTTTTTCCATGACAGCTATTTTTGTTGTTTGCTGTATTTTTATAAAATAAATTGAGTCTTAGTTGTTAGAGAAACAACTCTTGTGAAAGGTGTTAGCATGAAAACACCTAAATAGAACTTGAATGCAAAGATTAAATTGTGTCATAAATGCATGAAATAGTTGGAATTGTGAGTAGTTGTAAGAGAAATAAATGTTCACCTAGGCTTGTTGAAGGTGAAAAGAAATACAATCAGAATTCATTTCCGAGCCTAGGGGCAAAATGGTCATTTTGCCAAAGTTTAGGGGCAAAATAGTAATTTTGCCAAAGCATGATTATTGAAATGTTTTATTAATGTGATGATTAAAATGAGTTAAATTTTTATCATAGATCAAGAAATACGAAGCGCAGATTGGAACCGGGGCAAGAATAAAGTCAAGGACTAAATTGCATATCTACATACGCTTTGAATATTAAGGTAAGTTTGTATGAAATTGGTGTTTCATAATGCTTATTACTGGTAAACTCGAATGGTGAAGTCTCAATAGGTGAATGGTGTGAATAAGTTAAGTTTAAGTCTCGGATCAGATCCTGGACTGAGAATGATATTATGCATTCATATAAGACAAGGGAAAATCTCGTACAAGAACATGTCTGGGACATGGCTTCGGCACCAAAGAATGATCTCGTATAAGACCAGGTCTGGGACATGGCTTCGGCACCAAAGAATGATCTCGTATAAGACCATGTCTGGGACATGGCATCGACATCTAAGTATGATCTCGTATAAGACCATGTTGGGGATATGGCATCGACATCAGGTTATGAGATCCCGTATAAGACCATATCTGGGATATGGCATCGGCATCAAAGAATAATCCCATATAAGACCATATCCGGGATATGGCATTGGTATAAAAACTTATATACAAGAAGTTCAAAGAATTCATGATGAACCGATCTTTTTATAAGCAAAAGAGTTGAGTACGTAAGTTAGCCTAGATTCAGATTTTGTTATTGGATGGCCTTGAGCAAAGCTAATGTTATGAAGGTTAAAGATGTGAATTCATGACTATGTTAGCATATGTGCTAAATCATGCGATTTAGTGATACTTGTAATGCGATTAACTAAAAGCTGCTGGATTATGTTGAAATTGAGATGGGTAAGAGTAAATGGGAATAAGTATGAGTAAGTACTTTTATTCTTTTGAGACTATCCTACCATTATTCCATGAAATGAATGTTGTAGTTGGAGTAAATGTGTTATCCTAGTGTTTCATTCAAACTTACTAAGCTATATGCTTACCCCTATCCTTTCCTTTTTCCTTGTAGTATTGCCAAGATAATTCGAGAAGGTTGCAGACGTGGAGTTCGGAATCACACTATCGACATCACTTTGGTATAACAATTTAGACGTATTTTGAGTATGGCATGTATAGGACTCGAGCATTTTGTTAAGTTATAATTGTTAGTCAAAGTGTTGGCTAAGTAAGTTATTAAAGTCATTTTGTAAATGGCCTTATAAGTTAGGCAGATGCGTGGCAAATTCTATTGCTTAGTGAAGATGAATTTTATGAAGTATATGACCTTTGTATATCTTGATCTTTTAGTTCCTAGGGATACCTTCGATTTTCTTTGATGTTGGAATGAGTTTTTAGATGTGCCATTGGGATAGGAGTTGTACGGGTTGAATTATGTTGGTGTATATGTGTGTGCTATGTAGAGTTGAAAAAGGTCTTGGTAAATAGCCTGCTAATTGTCCACATGGGCAGACACAAGTGCGTGTGTCTAGACCGTATGGGAGGCACGGCTTGCACCTGGGCGTATGCCCAGGCCGTGTAAAGTCTGCACCTTGCACTTGGAATTTAAATGGCCACACGGCTGAAGCACATAGACGTATGTATAGACTGTGTGGATATGTCAGAATGCTAAGGTTTGGCACACGAGCTAGGGCCACGGGTGTGTCAAGGCCGTGTGACTTTAGTCAGAATCGACCACGGGTGAAAGACACGGGCATGTCTTAAGGGTACACCGGTGTGTCCCTAGACCAACATGGGTGCGTGGCCCCTGTCTTATTGAAAAGTTTCTCGAGTTCATAAAAGTTTCTGAAATAATTCCGAAACCTCTATGAGGTATGTTTAGGGCCTCTTAGGCCGAGTAGACGCAAGCGATGGGTTGAAACAAAATTTTATAACCCTATTTGGGGTGTTTAAGCAAAGTTAGTTAGGTAAAGCCCAAAACTCGGTTCTGACTTGAATACGGGTAAAGGGTGTTACATGGATACTAGCCTGATAGCTGTTGTTATAGGTGAACTCTGCCAGCAGCAAATACTACTCGCGACTGCCTCGGAAATCTATAACACAACTTCTCAACATATCCTCCAGTACTTGAATCACCCTCTCTGATTGACCATCTGTCTGAGGATGGAAAGTAGCACTAAAGTCCTTTCTCGAACCTAGAGCTTCGTGCAATTTCTTCTAGAATTGAGTTGTGAAGCAAGGATCCCTATCAGAGATGATCGAGCCAGGAACCCCATGTAGTCTCACTATTTCGGACACGTATAGCTTAGCCCATTTCTAGAGCGAAAAGTCTATCATGACCGAGATGAAGTGAGCAGATTTTGTCAATCGATCCATGATGACCCAGACAGGATCTTTCTTAGTGGGTGTTAAGGGCAACCCACTAACAAAATCCATAGTTACTCGCTCCCATTTCCACACCAGAATCTTTACCGGCTGCAGCAACCTCGAAGGTAACTGATGCTCAGCCTTAACCTGTTGACAAGTCAGACAACGAGCAATGAAATCAGTAACCTCACACTTCAACCCCGGCCACCAATACAACTCTCGTAGATCTCAGTACATCTTATTCCCGCCGGGATGCATAGCGTAAGGGCTACTATGTGCCTCCCTCAAAATCGACTGCCTCAAATCCTTATCATTCGGCACACAGATCTGACCGCGGAAACAAAGTACCCAATCACTATTAACCCCAACTCAGTAGTATCCCCATTCTCAACCTGACGGAACCGTAACTCAAGCGATTTATCCCTCATCTGGTTACTCCTGATCTTAATTGTCCATGTGGGCTTAACCGAAAGTTTTGCTAACAGACTTCCACCGTTGAATAAGCTGAGTCGAGAGAACATTGCTCTTAGATCGGTCACAGTCCTATGGCTCAAAGTATCTGCCACCACATTAGCCTTACCAGGGTGGTACTCGATAGTGCAGTCATAATCCTTAAGCAGTTCAACCCATCTACGTTGCCTATGATTTAACTCCTTCTGGGTGAGGAGATACTTGAAGCTCTTGTGATCAGTGTAGATAGTACACTTCTCACCAGACAGATAGTGACTCCAAATTTTCAGAGCGAAGACCACCGCTGCCAACTCCAAATCGTGCGTCGGATAGTTAGGCTCATGTGTCTGAGGAGACGCATAAGCTACCACTTTGCCGTCCTACATCAGAACACAACCCAAACCCATATGTGATGCATAACTGTATACCACGAAATCCTTCCCAGATTTAGGCTGTATCAGGACCGGAGCCTGCATCAAAATAGATTTAAGCTTCTCGAAGCTCTCTTGTTGCTTATCAGTCCAGACAAAGGGAACTCCCTTGCGCAGAAGCTTGGTCAATGGCGCTGCGATCAAAGAGAACCCTTTTACGAAGTGTCGATAATAACCCGCCAACCCCAGAAAGCTATAGATTTCAGACACATTCTTTGGCTGTTTCCACTCCAACACAGCCTCAATTTTGCAAGGGTCAACACGAATCCCCTCCACAGAAACCACATGCCCCAAAAAGGTTACCTCTCGGAGCCAGAACTCGCACTTACTGAACTTCGCATACAACTGTTTCTCGCGAATCATCTGTAATACCACTCGAAGATGCTCATCATGTTCATCCTCATTTTTTGAATACACCAGAATGTCGTCAATGAAGACTACCATGAACCGGTCTAGATAGGGCTGGAACACTCGGTTCATCAGATCCATAAAAGCTGCTGGTACATTCATAAGTCCAAATGGCATTACTAGGAACTTGTAATGACCGTACCAAGTCCTAAATGCCATCTTATGCATACCAATCTCCTTAACCTTCAGTTGATGGTATCCCGATCGTAGATCGATCTTGGAAAACATAGAAGCCTTTCCGAACTGGTCAAATAAATCATCTATTCTCGGTAGTGGGTACTTGTTCTTAACGGTCAGCTTATTCAGTTGGCGGTAGTCGATACACATACGCATGGATCCATCCTTATTTTTCACAAACAGCACAGGTGCTCCCCATGGAGACACACTAGGGTGGATGAACCTACGATCCAGTAACTCTTGAATTTGAGCCTTAAGCTCCACAAGCTCCTTCTGTACCATTCTATAAAGGGCGATGGACACCAAAGTTGTACCAGGAAAGAGCTCAATCCCAAACTCTATTTCTCGGCTCGGAGGCAGGCCCGATAGTTCCTTAGGAAAAACATCTGGAAAGTCCCTCACAGTTCTGATGTCCCTAACTGAAGAGTCCACAAAATCTGAAACACTGATGCAGCCCCAGAATGCCTCACATCCCTTTCGTACCAACTTCTTCGCCACCAACACAAAAATAACATTCGCCAGATAATCCCGATGTTCCCCAATTACCATTACCTTATTATCCTCATCGGTTCTCAGAATAACCTTTTTTGTAGTACAGTCTACACTCACCCGATGCTTGACCAGCCAGTCTATTCCCAGAATCAAATCAAACTCCCAAAATGGAAGCTCCATCAGATCAGCCAGAAATACTGTCCCTTGAACCTCTAGTGGAACACCTCTAAACAGTTTACTAACCTGGATAGATTGCCCCAACAAACTCAGAGCAGTTATCTTGCTCAAAGTACTCTCAATCGAAATCCCCAAAGTTTCAGACACAAAGCTAGCTACATAAGAGTGTGTAGAGCCTATGTCTATCAATGCAGTGTATGGTACATCAAAAATTAAGAACGTACCTGTAATGACGTCCAGAGCATCACCATCCACTCGGCGACGTGCATCATAAACTAGTACAGGCTGCCTCTCCTCAGTTGGTCTCGCACCTCTGCTCGGTGCTCTCTGTCCTCGGCCCATGCAATTACCACCTCTGGCCTGACTTCGGCCCCTAGGTGGCTGCTGAGCTACTCTTGGTCGATGCACAGTACCAGTACCTGCAGCTTGCATCTAATCAGTCCTCAGTGGATAATCCTGGACACGATGCTCAGTCGACCCACATCGCAAACATGCCCCAGTCGTTCTCCAACACTCACCCGGATAGCGTCTATCACAGTGCCCATACAGTGCCACCCCAGCAAGTGCAACAGGAGGCCCAACTCTCACTTGCCCATCCGGTCTGGCCTTTTTCTTAGGCCTCATCATAGAATTCAAGGGCTTCGATTCCCTCTGATTCTTTCCTCTTTCGCGATTTTGGTGCTCAGCGCGCTTAACCTCCTTGGCGATCTTCGCCTTATCCACAAGAGCAGAAAAATCAAACTCCTTCTGCGGAGCTATCCGAACTCGTAGGCTGTCCCTGAGTCCATCCTCAAAATAGAAACACCGCTCGTATTTAGTCGCCACCATGCCCCGGGCATAATGGTTCAGTCTTAGAAACTCGGCCACTGAACGGTCTCTGTGGGTGAGATTAAGAAACTCACGCCTCCTAGTATTGATGTAGCTAGCTCCCACATACTTATTCTGGAAAGTCGTCTTAAAATAATCCCAAGTCAGACGGTCGGGCTGAGTGCCCTCCTTAACAGTCAGCCACCACTGGTAAGCCTCGTCGCGAAGCAGGGAAACGACCCCCTTAAGCTTCTGCTCAGCAGTAAAATCCAGATCATCTATAATTCTTTTCGTGGCCTCCGTCCAATTCTCGGCTACGCTAGGGGAGACTCCTGTGACACCCCTGAATAATTTAGCCCCATTGGACCGGAGTCGTTCCGTAATCGACCCTCGGCCCCCAGATCCAATGTTGGGTCCAGCGACCCTCTCTAAAATCCATAGCATGGCTCAGAATAGTGCGTCATCCCCAGCCTCACGATCATGAGACCCAGTCTCTGTAGCAGGTGAGATTGGCGTCTCGCTCGTATCTAGATTGGGCAGATTCTTAGATGCGGAGGACCCAACTCGAGCCCCCTACGGCCTCTAGCGCGGCCTCTAGTACCCCGTCCACGGATACCTCGTGCGCTTATTGTAATTTTAGAATTTTTCTGTATTAACAGCTTTATGCATTAGTTTACAGTTCCAATATTTATAAACAAATGTTTTATGCAGAATAGTATCAGAAGTTCAAAGTTTGTTATCGCAGATCGCAGTTTTACTACAATTTCTAGTTTCGCGACAGTTTTCAGTTTACACTACCTAAAGTGTTTCAGTACAGTATACTGCCTAAGGCTGTTTCAAGCATGCAAGTAGTATTTTAGACAAATTTAAACAGAGGTCAGAACACTTACGGGATCGGCGCCGGAGACTCAGTGTACCACATACTTATTTTAAAAATATTTTGAATCATTAAAAATCATTCTCGAAAAACTATTTTAAAAACCCAAATCCACAGTCGAGTTTTACAACTTGGCTCTGATACCACTAAATTTAAGGCCCCAAATTTGGCCTGGACGTTATGGCCGAGTCTGGTGGCGTCATATGATATGCTTTAGAAAGCGTAACTGTGTTAAAACCAGTTTTAGGTATCTTAGGCTATCGTCAAAATGTGTCATTTATTTATTTATTATCCAATTTCAAAACCTTATACGTTCGCGGAAGTTTTTAAAATAATTTGCAAATTCGTATGTATTTTAATAAAACCTTTGTTTACTTTGAAAACTTGAGTTTTCCTATTTCTAACCGCAGTACCATAATATCATAAATTCCAAATTTAAAACAAAATACGTAAAGGCCTTATTACATAAAAATTACCCAGATTTAATCAAACCATAATGAAAAATAAAACCATAATTAAATTGTCCAGAACTGTGGTCTCCGCCGAGTCTTCCGCCGCACCGATCCGTCTACTACTGGGGATTACCTGAACAGATTAAACAAAAAAGGGGTGAGTTTTCACAAACTCAGTGTGTAATCCCCACAGCGAACATACACACAGAGAAATATCAAACAACATACATCAATTCATAATTCGGGTCTAAGCCCATTACAGAAATGGTGTGGACCTTAGCCCATTCAGATACAGATTCAGACATATTTCAGGGCTTTAGCCCATTTCAAACAGAATAAGCAGAAAACAGAGTCCTACTCACCAGCCTCTATACACCAACTTCGTCCAACCCTACACACTATGTGGGGATAAAACCAACCCACCCAGCCCTATACACCATGTTGTACCGAATGCGGCACATAATCAGAAATTTGCAGCTGAGCTACCAGATAACAAGCTGAAGAGTCTTTCAGATACTTCCTCCAAATATCATAAATCCTACCCCAATGTAATGCAACATACATAAATGTCATGCTAGTATGCAGATAGTAGTTCATACATTCAGATCAGTATAATTGCTTAGTACAGAAATCAAACAGTCCGATCATTAATGTAAGGGTCAAAGCATTACTTATCGACCCTACAGTAGGTTCAAAGTCGACTTGGGCGACCCGTGTAACCTTACAGAGTTTTCCAGAAAAATGGGCTCACACGCCCATGGGCCAACTATGTGGGCCCACACAGCCTCGCCCAGAATCCCACACGCCCGTGCAGTTCACCCGTGTGGGCCCATATGCCCGTGTAGCCCACATGGCCCAATTGGTTGAGCCCGTGTGTTGCACACAGCCAGGCTTGTCGATCACATAGTCGTGTGGTGACTTACAGTCTTGCACACGGCCTACCACACGCGCGACTATACGCCTGTGTGGCATCTCCAGTAAGGTTTCTGGCTTCCGCTGAAACCTCGTTTTCTACTTTTTCGGGTACACACTTGGTACTATTTTCGTTGCAAAACACTCTCGAGCACTCCAATACCTAAAATTGACAACACGAACCCGGAATTTAACACTTAGAACGACATTAAATCGAACTAAAAGTGATGGAAAACCCACTTAAATCGTCTAACATCTTACCTTAGGATGAGCAACGTTAATCTGCACTTTTAAAGTGTCAGCTGGGAAACCCCAGCACCTTGATCTACTGCTAAACACAGGATACATCGCTTAATACCATAAACTAACGTTGCTAGTCCCCAAAGCACAAAAAGAATGCCAAAAAGAGATCACTTACCAGATGAAAAAGAGCATCGAACGCAAGAGCAATGATTGACTGCGAAAATTGCCAGTGATAGGGAGAATCAAAAATAAAAGAAATATCAAAGGAAGGAGAAGGAAAATCAGCAAAAAAGGGAGAAGAAAACAACGTCAAAAATTTTGGGAAGGTGAGGGAGGAAACCGAAATTGCATAGAGGAAAGAAATCAAAAGAGAAAATTTGATAACCCGCTATCCCAACTTCCCTTACTTTTCTCCATCCAACTCCCCACTACTTAGCTTTTGAAACCAACTCAAACTCTTCGTCACCAATTCCAGAAAAAATAATCTCCTCTTGCCTAAGCAAAGATTCAAACTCACAACCTCCCACCCAACAACACTCCATCTAGACACCAGACCAGCAGACCCATTCCGCTAATTACTCACACACTTTAATTTATAAGCCTATTAGCCAGAGTTTGGGCTTAATTCATAAAAATACCAAAATTTTCCCAAGTTGAGACTTGATCTTGGGACCTTCCACACACACCCAAAACCCATAACCACTGAAGTAGACATTCCTACATGTCAAAATTACAAAAGCCAAATTTAAGGAAAAATGGGGCGTTACAACTGTTTTCCCCAAAATTCTCTTTAGAAAAATTGACGTTCTTTTCTCCCCTCCATCGTTCCTTCTTTTTCTTTTCCAAACGCAATATTTTCCTTTTTTCATTACTCGTTCTGAAAAAATTATGCTTTCTTGTCATGGTAGTTTTGATTGTGCTTTTTTCGCCTAGTAAGTGGTGGTGAGTTTTGCTGAGGAGGGAGCCTCTGTTATTCTTTTTGGCTCTGTCAAATTCTCTGTTAATGTGGTACTTGTGTTTTGACAGTAGCAAATCAGGGAAGTAGGGGCTTTCCTCGTTCAGAATTGTAATCGAATCGTTGAGGTATTAGGGTAAGTGTTGAGTTTTGTTATTGGTTTCATAGTTACATTTTAGTTGTGAGTTATGTAACACCCCTAACCTGTATCCATCGCCAGAATAGTGTTACAGAGCATTACCGAAACTTTTCAGAATATTTTCAGATAAATCATGTAAATCACTATTCATTAATCGAGATCACTGTAATGTTCCTTAGATGGACTCTCGAGGCCCAATACGAGCATTAGAATCGAGTTGGGACTTAATCGAAAACACTAAAAAATTTTATTAACATTTTAAAAATTTTTCAAGGTGTAAGGCTCACACGCCTGTGTGGTCCAAGGGACACGCCCGTGCGACCTTTAGACACGCCCGTGCCTCAGGCCGTGTCCAATTTAGGTTGCTCTCTGACTTGCAGCACACGACGATGCCACACGCCCGTGTGCTAGGCCTTGTGGTTAATTAATTCAATTCGAATTAGGTGCAGGTTTCAAACGGCCAAGATACATGCCCGTGTTCTAGGCCGCGTGGCACACACGGTTGAGACACACACCCGTGTCTCTGCTCGTGTGCTCAATTTTGAGCATTCTATTTTCTCGTTTAAGGTGCAGAGGACACACGACCAGGCCACATGTAACATCCCGAAATTGGGCCTAGAAGAATTGGGCCCAATGGGCCTTAGGCGTAGGAGTATTTAAAAATTTTTGGAGAACAAGAGAACGGCTCTAATGCTAGTTGGACCTATTAGGTAAGTGATTTTGGAAGGTTAGATAGCTTCTATGAAGTCCTGGGATCAAACTTTGGCTTTAGGGAAATTTTGGTTTTAGGTGAATAAAAACCCTCGGAGTTAGTAGGTAGGCTCTAAGAATTAAATATGGAGAAAAATGACACAAGTGGAGTGTGTGGTGTAGTGGGAAAGTGACGCCACTTAGGGAGCAAGAGAGTGACGCCACAGGGAAGGAAGGAGGTCCAAGGTTCAAGTTGTAGCACTTGCATTTCTTTTAGATTATTTTTTTAAATGGATTTAGACATTGGCCATAGAATTAGCTTTAGTTGGGAATGTTTTAAGACACAAGAGGAACTTAGTGGCTAGCGGCGTGGATTATGT
The DNA here is from genome assembly GCA_025503065.1 of Gossypium bickii. Lineage (NCBI taxonomy): Eukaryota > Viridiplantae > Streptophyta > Magnoliopsida > Malvales > Malvaceae > Gossypium > Gossypium bickii. The sequence goes on from CP106711.1 coordinate 39,764,259, forward strand.
TGCAAGGGAGACTAGGTTCGAATCTCATGACAAGCAAAGGAATATTTATTTTGCGGACTGGACGGCAAGAGTTTGACTTGGATTTAAACTCTGCTAACGGAGGGATCCCACATCGAAAAGATACAAAGAGGAAAGGTGAGAAGCTGGCTATATATAGAGCTATCTATGATTGGAGAGAAAACATACCTTGGTGGGTGTTGGACATAGGAGTGCTTGGAGCGTGGATTAGCAGCTTCCGATTCCTATCAGATCTAAAGGATAATCGCCAATAGTAGCAAAGGAAGGGCTACTAGAACGTGAGGTACACGGTAAGGGTACGGTGAGGTTTCAGTTTTTGATAAGTATGCGTTAAGTCTTGGTTAATCGCTAGTAATGTCGATTGTAGGATCGTGACTAAGGGATTTGCAGCGCACGTGGTTACCAGGTGTGTACAAACACTACACACATGATATCGGCAATGCCGAAAAGCTAAAAAGCCAAAAGTGGCTAAATGGGCTCGGTGGGCCCTGAGGCTTAGTTTGATGAATTGGTTTGGTTTGTTAAACATATTGAGTTAGTCAAGCATGATACACGGTTTGGATTTGTTTTGGGCCTAATGGGCCGTAAGGTTGTAATTTGGGTTTGATGGGCTTTATGGGGACGTAGACAAATATGCTAGGGTTTTTGAACCTTAGGCCTAGTTAAACAACTCTTCAATTTCATAAGACTTAATCTAATTAAACATGTTTGTGAACAAGTCGCTGGGTTAGGGTGTGGCAACGGGCATACGCATATCTAGGATTGGATCTAGGGAGAGCTTGGTACTTAAGCAGTCCTAGTGGCCCACCTCCTCTTCTCTGGAATTCTACCTTGTTCATAGTGCCTGTTCACTTTAGCCGCGAGGACTTGTTGATGGGCCAAAGTTCATAACTAAAACCCGAGAGGGACCAATTACCCTTATATTTGTGAAATTACCAAAATATCCCCGGTTTGCAAAATTACTAAAATACCCTAATTTACAAAATTATCGAAATACCCCCAGTTTGCAAAATTACCGAAATACCCCTAGTTTGTGAAATTACCAAAATACCCCCGGTTTTTGAAATTATCGAAATACCCCCAGTTAGCCCCTAATTTGTGAAAATACTAAAATACCCCTAGTTTGTGAAATTATCGAAATACTCCCGACTTGTGAAATTATCGAAATACCCCCAGTTTGCAAAATTACTGAAATACCCTAGTTTTTAAAATTACCGAAATACCCCCGATTTGTGAAATTATCAAAATACCCCCAGTTAGCCCCTAATTTGCAAAATTACCGAAATATCCCTAGTTTGTGAAATTACCAAAATACCACTAATTTGTGAAATTATCGAAATACCCCCGGTTAGCGAAATTACTGAAATACCCCTGATTTGCAAAATTATCGAAACACCCCCGATTTGCGAAAGTACCAAAATACCCATGTTTTGCAAAATTATCAAGATACCATTATTTTACAAAATTACCAAAATACCCCTGTAGGGTAGAATTACGAAAATATCCCTGGGTAGTGAAATGATGAAAATACCCCTATGTGATGAATATGAGTTTGTGGATGTTACTTTTGTGTTTGATGCATTCATATGATATTCTGCTTAGGATGCATATGGGTGGGAATTATGGTACGGAAGAAGATTTGAGGATCGCATGGCCGTATGGTTTGGATCCACAGCAGGCTTTAAGTCCAATATATGATTAGCAGCTTTGCTGCAACGTTCGGTAGTACCGCAACCGGGCTACCCTTGGTGTGTAGTGGAGGATGGGTCGAGCTAGAACTCCCCACAGGAGTCATAAGGTTGGACGGGAAATGTTGTGTGTAGCGGATGGATTTTTGGGGTGGGTTTTGCATTATTTGTTTATAAATGATACGATATGATATGATATGAGGTCATTGTGGGCTAAAGCCCAAGACCACCGATTTTGATAGGGCTTAGGCCCAATGTGAATATTTGTAAGTGATTTGATTGCCAAGGGTTGTGCACACTGAGTTTCGAAACTCACACCCCTTTAATTTAATGTTTCAAGTAATCCCGAATAGACGACTCGACGTGGGAGAGGACTCGGAGATGGCCACACTACAAGAGGCTTGAATTTTCATTTATTTGTTTCAAAATACTGTTTTTAGTTACTTAATTTTCGGTGGATGTAATAAGGCCTTGTACTTCGTTTTGACTTCAGATTTATTTTGGGTTTTGAAATTAATTGTTTATTTAATTATTAAACCTAAGTAAGCACTTATGTTCAAACTTGGTTTCCGAAATACTTAAAATAATAAAATGGTTTTTTTATCTTTAATTAATAAGACTGATAGATTTTGGGCTTTTGGGCCTTAAATTTTTAATTAACAAAACCGTTTTGAATTGTGCCTTTAATGTAACATTTCGGATTCGGGCCTAACTTCTAGGCCGGGTTTGGGGTGTTACACCACAAGCCCATAGGATAGGTTGTGTGTCACACACGGTCTAGACACACGCCCATGTGGACAAAATAAAGCCATCTTCTAGCTTCATTTGTCACCCAAATTTACCATTTTCATGCACCAAAACATACCAAGTACAATCCAACCATTCCAAGCATTCAAATAAGCAAATTTTATTATCCAACATGGCATATCGTTGCATGCATACATGTTTATTGTCTTACCTTGGTTCAATTCATGTGTTAAACATGATTTGATCAACTGCGTAACATATACATATGGTTACCATAGCATAACATTACAAGTATATCAAAACAACCATTACTAGCCATTCCAGGCTAGATTACAAGCATCATTTATATATACATGCTAATATGGCCAACATATCCTATACATGCCATTAAAATAGTAATTGATTTACCATATTGTACCGACATGGGCCGATGGATAGTGTGAGTGACCTCCGCCGTGTTTCCAATCCAACGAGCTTCCGCTTGACTCTAAAACAGGGGAAAATAAAATGGGGTAAGCATGGCATGCTTAGTAAGTTCGTATAACATGGTACTTAACTTACCATTCATCCTATTTTGAGGTGACTATGTAAGGCACATTCATTCAATTTGACCTCAAGGCCTACACATATCCTCATTGCTCTTGTTAGTCATTTATTCCATAATAACTTCAATAACATGTGTGAGCTCAATAACAATCAAGTTTCCATGCAAATATGCTTTCCACGACATGTATTCATTCAACATACATAATTCATCTTATTATTACAAGTATAATTTCATAATAGTTCACTTCAAGTTCAAATCATTTCATATCAGAACTTTACTCATATTACTCGTAATATCAAAGTCACGATTAGTACACTCAAGGTGTACAAGTTTATGATCAAGAATGCACATATATTCATCAAATAAGTCCATGTACAAATAACATCATCTCATGTTTTCATATATCATTTGTCATGTATCATCCTTTTCTTGTATTTCAGACAGATACGTATAATGACACATTTCTTATACATATCTTCTTATATCAAGATTTCTACCTGTTGAATTTATCTGAAATATCGATGGTTACACAGGCAGTACACTCGAGGTGTATAATCAGGATCCGTTAATTCATATTCAATGGTACCCATAAGGTACTATCTCATACAGTGCACTCTCGAGCCACACATGTATACAACAGGATTACCAATCCAGGCTAAATCCTTTTTATGACATATGCTCTAAGGAGCTTGATCTGGATCACCTGTCTGGGCTAAATCCAATTCATAATATATACTCGAGAGGATTCACATCAGGATTACCTGTTCGTGCTAAATTCTTTTTGTAATGAAGTCATTAGGATTGCTCGTTCGAGCCTAATCAATTTTGCAACAAATGCAGGACCTCATTCATTTCATCAATTACATTTATCCATTGATATTCATTTATTCAAATGGGATTTAAACATTTTTAAACATATCGGGCATTTGATTATTTCATACCTCTGTAACATCTATGAAATTCAAGTAAAACACATTCCACATTCATGTCAAGCATACAAGTAACATTTTATTCATTTACCATTTTATCGGGCATTTTCATTTATCAGGCTATATCGAGTAAGTGACCATTTCACATATTTATGAAATTGATAAAATTCAAAAACACAACATTTAAATCAAGCATAAAAACATATACAATTTAGTTACACGAATTTACCTCGACAAAGGTTCGTGTACTTAAAATCTACTAAATCGACATCTTCTTCATTCCTCGTTTTAACTCCAAATTTGGTCTATTCGGATCTATATGAGTAAATTTAACGTCAATTTATCATATTTGTACATTATGTGGACTAAATTTTCATCCTAGGAAAAATTACTATTTTACCCCTAACTTTTCCATAAATTCCATTTTCGTCCTTAGGCTCGGAAAATGAAACTTGTACGAATTAATCCCTATTCCAAGCCTAACCAAAGCCCCATTACAAATTTTACGACACATGTATTCATAAAATTTCAGAATTTTTCATCAAATTTTACAACTTTTCATTTAGGCCCTAAATCTTGTTTTCATCAAAATTCACTTTGTAAAAGTTATTTATCTATCAATAATCTTTTATTTTCTACCATAAATTTCTAATTTCCAACATATACATCCATGACCCATTTTTATACTTTAAAAACTTTTCAAATTAATACCCAAAATAGAGAGATTAAGTTATCACGATTCCAAAAATATCAAAATTAGTAAAAACGGGACAAGGAAACTTACCCAAATTGGCAATGAAAGTCTCTTCTCTATCTCCTAAGGTTTCCATGTTTATTTTGGGGAAGAAGATGAGAAGATATGATTTTTATTTTCTTTTCATCTTTTTAATTAATTAATATTTTCACTTTCCAATTTAGTCCCTAGCCTTTTTCCTAATTTTCCACGGATGAATCATCCAAAAATATCTACATACTTTTTATAAATGGTCTAGTTACAATATAAGGACCTCTAGTTTTGAATTCCATAGCTATTTGATCCTTATAGCTACTAGAATTCAACTTTTGCATTTTATGCAATTTAGTCCTTCTCGTAATTAAGCACTCAGTCGATAAAATTTTCGTACCAAAATTTTCACATGTCATATCTATCATAATACGGAACAAAATATAAAATAAAAATAAATTTTATTTTTGGCTCGAATTTGTGGTCCCGAAACCACTGTTTCGATTTCACCAAAATTTAGGCTGTTACAAGTTAAGTCTAATTCTAAGTGTTGGGTTGTCGATTTTTAGGTTCCTGGAGGCTTGGGAGTGGATTTACATCAACATGTTAGCAAGTGGTCGGCGAAAGTCGAAATTGCAATCTGTCGACGCCACACGGGCGTGTGGTCGCCCGTGTGGTAGGTAGTGTGTGACAACACAGTCATGTGATTGACGAAGGCCAAGAGCATGGGCATGTGGGCCCACACGAGCATGATACACGAGCCTATCAATTAAAGGGCCACACGGGCATGTGAGCCCTTTATATTGAAATCTTCCGTAGGGTCGTACAGGTCGCCCTAATTAACTGTGGACCTACCATAGGGCTGGTAAAGGCTACTAAACCCTAAGACTATGTATTCTGTTAGACTGATGTACTATTCTGAGCTTGTCTATGCAATACATATCTACTATCTCTTTATATACGCATTGTAACACCCCCAAACCCGGCCCACGAGCCTTGATCGGATCTGGTTATGTCACTGCGGAAAGACGGTTGAAATCTTTTTGACTTAGAATAATCATGAAAGTTTGTTAACTTTTGAAAACCATGTCCATTTAAAGTAATATGAAAAACCTTATTGTTATAAAATTGTCTAAATTTAAACTTTATTAAATACTATTTTGAATAAGCAGGTTGCTAAGATAAAATCCTCTTCACATAGTGGTTCAGTTTAATCAAGCCATAATTAAAATAATACCAAAATAATAGTAAGGCCCTTATTACAACCCATACTTAAAACAAAATACTCAATATTAAAAATGCTTAAAATAATCCAAATATCTTCTTCTCGCATGGGCCACCTTGTGTCCTCTCCAAACCTGGTCCATCTTTATGCATCACTGAAAATGTTAAAGGAAAAAGGTGAGTCACCAAGACTCGAGTGTGTAGCCCTTTTTCCGGCTTAGTAAAACATCATACACCAATCATAAACAGGTTTTAACATGCACAAGCTACGATATGCACCCACCTAGCCTTCCAAACACCTTTCTCTACCCCATGTGGTACCAAACCACCGGGTGGTGCAAAACCACCGGTGACTTAAAGTCACAATATCCGTCAATACTTGTGGTGCCAAACCACTGGTGTCCCAAAGACACAAATGTGATACCAAATCACTGGTGACCGAAGTCACGAATCAAGTGATGGGGCCAACCCATCGTGTGATACCAAATCACTGGCGTCAATCCCATAATGTAAACTGTGGGGCCAACCCACCGTGGTGCTAAGCCACCGGGGCGAGACGCCATGAGGTGCCAAACCTCCGGAGGTGCCAAACCTCTCGTGACCGTAGTCACAATGTGGTACCAAACCACCGGTGTCCGCTGACACGAATATCACTTCCCCTCCTCTCATATCACCCATCATCATACCAAATCATGTATAGTATTCAAATCATGCAAACATGTTTAACGTTGCATCTCATAGCACATACATCATAAATCATGACATCATGTATCAATAACAGTACTCATAATGAAACGGACTTACCTGAATCCGTGCACATACCCCATAGGGTATCATGTCACTCAACCATACTGTTTCGGTTTTACCAATCAATCAGTTTATCAAACATATACAAAGCAAGAAGTGTGTTAGTTTACACACCTGGTTACTAATGCGACTATCAAATCCCGTAGATCAAGATCTAACGGACTAGATCCCCCTTCCTTAACACTTTCCGAGCACTAGCCACAACCCGAGATATGCGAGATCAAGCCTTCCCTTACAATCGGCCAGAACTAAACAACATAATCATGCTAATCAACCTGTAAGGGTATAATCGTAATTTTACCTACTAAGGGTATTTTCGTAATTTACCTACCAAGGGTATTTTCATAAATTTACACTTGCAATGGCCTTACCGAAGGCCTAATGTCGCCACTAACGACTCAGCTACCATTTCCGGTCGTACCGGACGATTGGGCCTAAAACCTGATTTCAGCCCATCCGGGCCCACATGCTCGTGTGGCCCACCTAGCACAAATCTAGCCACGTATATAAGTTCCACCTAGTCTAGTTCAACATATACCAACCAATCACACAATTTACTCATATGGGCCCACGGGCCCATTGAGCCCACTTCGGCCCATCGAGGCCCAAGTAGCCCCAACCCACGAGAATACTACTGATGGCCTCAACTATCGCGTCGAAGCCCCACACGTCGCCGCACGCGCGCGCTCATGTAACTACTAATGCCGTAAACCGCATTTTGGCATTTGCCGCTCTACAACTAGAGTAGAGAGAGTTACACACTGATAGGACTCTGGGGGCTAATCCGCCCCGACCACTCTTGTGCCCAAACGCCTCCAAGATGTGTTTACTCTCCTTCTAGGATGCTCCTTATATAGCTAGCTCTTCACCTTCATTCTTTGTGTCTTTTCGATGTGGGATCCTTTCGTCGAGAGTTTAAATTCAATCAAAACTCTTGCCGTCCAATCATAAAATAAATACTCCTCGCTTCTCATGAGATTCGAACCCGGGCTCCTTTGCAACATAATCCACGCCGCTAACCACTTGGCCACAAGCTCCTCTTGTGTCTTAGACCATGCGCAACTAAATATAAACTATAGGCCAAATTCTAAGGTCCAAGCAAAAAGAAACCAAAATGCAAAAGCCAAGACTTGAACCTTGGACCTCCTTCCTTCCTTGTGGCGTCACCCCATTGTCTCTTATGTGGCGTCACTTTGCCACTACACCACACACTCCACTTGTGTCATTTTCCTCCAGATTTTATTCTTAAGGCCTATCTGCCAACTTTCAGGGGTTTTTTTCATCTAAAACCAAAATTTCCCCAAAGCCAATATTTGATCCCGGGACTTCATAGAAGCCCTCTAACCTTCCAAAATCACTTATCCAATAGGTCTAACTTGCATTTAAGCCAATCTCTTATTCTCTAAAAAAATTCAAACGCTACTACGCCTAAGGCCCATTGGGCTCAATTCTCCTAGGCCCAATTTTGGGATGTTACACGCATGTTAAGCATGTACTACCTGTAATACTGTATGTATGTTATGTTTCTTTTACTGTTATTGGGGTGGGATTGTTATAATGAAGTGTTTTGAAAGGAAGTTTTGCCTGTTATCTGGCAGCATGGTTGCATTATATCTGTTATGTGCCGCATCAGTACAATGTGGTGTGTAGGGCTGGGTGGGTGTTTTAAACCCCACATAATGTGTAGAGATGATTGGAGATGGTGTGTAGAGGATGGGGGTAGGATTTTGATATTTGATTTGCATATCTATATCTACATCTGATATGGGCTTAGCTCAAGTTTGTATTTATATATGACATGGGCCCATGCCCGAATCTGAATCTGTTTGATTTGTGATATTCTGTATGTGTGTGCATGCTTAATTCTGTGGGGTTACACTCTGAGTTTACGTAAACTCACTCTTTTCTGTTTATTCTGTACAGGTAATCCACAGAGTTAGGCAGATCGGTGCCGCGAAGGACCCGATGGCGACCACTCGCCAAAACTGTTTTATTTATTTTTAGTTTTTATTTAAGTTTGACGTTAAGATTTAAGGGTTTGTATTTTTTGGGACTCTCTGGACTGTTTTAAATTGTTTGGATTTGGTTTTGAGGGTTTTTGGGATTTAACTTACTTTTTACTTTCTAGGTTTTACCTAAAAACATATTTTTCAAAAAAATTATGAATTGTTCCCTAAAACACGACGAAATTCCTAAGCTTTCTCTACGAATGAAACACTTTAAGATAAGTCGTCTATTGAATAAATGTTTTGAAATAAATAAAAGTAGCTAAAGGTTATAAGCCTAAAGGCTTTTATCGAGTTCGCTACATTTTCATAACCCCTTCAATGTGACACAGTCGGATTTAGCCATAACGTCTAGGCTAGGTTTGAGGTGTTACACTTAATCTCTTAAACTTTTACTAAATTAAATGTGTTATGTAGCCTGTCTTTATTCTTAATGTCTGAAGATAAAAGAAATTTGGTGGATGAGGAGATTGAGAGTAATATTCCTCACTCCCAACTTAGTGGTCTAGTTCCTTCTAAGAGTAAAGGAGCATTGGGGACTGAAGCAAAGAAATCACTATTTGAAGTGTTAGAAGCATGGTTTGACAGATTTGTAGGGGTTGCTTTACCACTGCCCACACTACTTCAGGGTAATCCAGTACAACCACCAACTCCCCCTCCTATTCCAGTTCCCCATGTGGCACGGGGTGATCCAGTGAAAGAGATAAGAAAAAGGGGGTGCTAAGGAATTTAGGATAGGAAAGGAAGATGATCCAGTAGCCACAGAGAATTGGCTGTTAAGAGTACTACGAGTTACTGAAGAATTACAATGCACTTCGCCTAATAGCCTAAGGTGTACAGTTTCCTTGTTGGAGGATGAAGCCTACTAGTGGTGGCAAACGGTGAAGAAGATTATGCCTCAAGAGCAAGTCAGTTGAGAATTCTTTCTGCAGAAATTTCGAGACATCCTCCTTTGGGTACGATCCTCGGAATACTTTCTTGTGTTCTGTTGTACACATCTATATTAAAATTTTACCTGTATACTTGCGGACACCTCTTAATTAATTTAATATATTTCCAGTGTCATATTTTCTAGTCAAAATGTTCACTCATCTGGCGGCGGTCAAGTTGTTGTGCCGTTGACGGGAAGGTTTCAGCATTAAATCAAAATTTTATTTTCTACAATTAATAAGATAAATAGGAAAGTTAAAAATTGTAAATAGGAAAGTTAAAAATTATAAATACGATTTCTTTTATTTTTTGTTTTAATTACGAATTTATATTTATTCTCTTGTCTTAGATTTTAGTGTATGACTCGAAGCGGAGGCAACCTAATCTAGCTATATCTAGATCCAGAGCAACTCTTAAGGCATAATCGTCAAGTAAGAGAAGACGATCCAACCAATGTAATTAAACTACCTTGGGAGAACCCTTTGTTTGACGATCCACCCAAACAACAAGAACATATTTGTAAAGAGCTATTGTGTTGGGAAAAGGGGTTTGGAAATCGCAACGGAAAATAAGTTTTAAGGGAAAAACCAAAGTTTTAAAGTTTTTTCCAAAAATAAGAATTTGGTTGTGATATATAAAGTAATAAACACTTAATAAAAATTGTACCTTTTCGATTCATCTAGGATAAATGCTTCGATCGAGTAGTCTTCCACTATCCTCAAGCTCACGTTTGCCGGGTGTGGGCTTGCTTCGAATCAGAAAATTTTCCACAAAATTACCAGTGGGGTAATTTTGTAATTTCTTTAAAATTCTGAGCCAAGTTGTAAATAAGAAAAATATCTTTAGCAATCTTCTAAAATAATTTCTTCAAAAAATTTTCTTTCTACAACTTTCTCTTGAATTCAAGTGTTTGAAAAAATGACCCATGGCTCTCTTCATATAGGGAGAGTTTAAAGAGTTCAACTATGATTAAACTTAATCACTTTAATATTAATTAATATAATACTTATCAAGATAAATATCCTATTAATTTAATAGATTTAATATTAGATTAAATTTAATATTAAGATAATCACTTTAATATTAAATTAATAAAATACTATTAAGATAAGCATTAAATTAAGTTTAATATTAAATATCTCAATTGGAATGAACTCTAATGGAAAAATGAGGATGATCGAAAAAGGTTGTAACATCCTGGATTGGTGGGGCTATGCATTTAGTGTGTTGTTATGCTTAATGTGTTAATTAAGGGTGTTTAAGGGGTTCAGGTTGGACTCGAGGTTGGGCCGAGGCCTTAATTGAATTTTCTGTTTAGGCACTCTAGTGGAAAGCCTGATAAGATAGGGCTTAAAAGATGTTATCTTTGTTTTAAGATACAAAATGGGCTTGTGGTCCAGTGGCTAAGTGGCGCCACTTAAAGAGCAGGAAACTGGCGCCAACTGGGGAGGCTCAAATTCAAGTTGCATGAAGCCCAATTCTTTTAATTAAATTTTAGTTAATTTTCGGCATTTAAATGGATAGAGGGGGATGGAAATAAGGCTTATAATAGGAAGATTTACTCAAGTGGATAATGCTGATAAAGTGACCGATAAAAGGGAGGAAGAGGTGGTGTTATCCATGCCACTTGAGGATGAGTGATCAGATGAAGATAAGGGAGAAAATTTAGGAGTTATCTGCTGATCAACAGTGGTGGCCGAATTTCCATCTCTTGGAGGGGGGAAGAAATCGGTTTTGGTGTACTATAGGGGGTGCGAAAATTTCCCTTATTAGTTAATCAATTTTAAGTTATCAAAAGGGGCATTTTCGGTTTTTGAGAGGTAGTTGTCAAAATTTTGTGCTTAAGTGGGGGGGATATCTTTTTGTTTTCGGCATTAGGGTTTTATTCTTCCATTCTCTTCTTCAATTCCGGCATTTGGGTTTTTCTCTCATTCTTTTCTCTCATTCTCTGCTTAAGCCAAAATCCCTAATTCCATTCTCTCATTCCCACTTTTATGCAAAAGCCAAAATTCCATTGTTTTTCTCTGCTTTCATCTCCATAGCCAAATACCCTTGTCTATTCTTTTCTTTTGCCGATCTCTTCACTAAAAGCCGAATTTACATAGATTTCTTCATATCATCTTCTCTTTTTGGTCTTCTCAAAAGCCGAAACCTTCTAGGAGTTACCGAATTCTCTGTAAAGGTAGGTGTCGATTTCTTTTGATCTATTCTTTTTCTCTTTCAGTTTTTAGAAGGCAAAGCCAAAAGGCTAATGGATTATTGGTTTCTTGTGTTTACGTGTTGGGCGACATTTGGGAATTGAAGTAGATCGCTTAGATCTAAAAGCTGGAACTGCTAGTCTCTAAACCTCATATCTCTCTTTTCGGGATTTCAGGGTAAGGGGGTTCTCTTTAGATTCTCATTAGATTCACTATTGTAATTGTGATCTTAACCATATGTTATGATGGTAGCAACTGATAAGGTCTTTTGATGGAATCAAATATCGATCAAGCGAAGGAGGGGATTGGATCTGTTAAACCAACCCCAAAGTTTAAGAAGCGAGCAGTATCAGTAGTATGGGATTGGCCACCCGGTTGTGGACCGGCTTCAGAAAAAAACCTTAGACAATTAGCAGTCGTATCGGCTTCTGATAGTGTCAACATAGAAAGTCTCGCCTTATCTGTAATCAGATGTGTAGATCTCTATCACACTTATTAATCTGTACTATATATGTTATGGCCTAAAAGTCGGAAAAAGGCTGTATGGATAGTCGTATTATCCGAAAAGGGTAGGCAAGGGATGCCAGGTACGTAATCATAGAAACTTCTCTATGTGTACCGATGTATGTGATAAACTGTGATTTTTTAGGTAGTATATTATTTTGCTTCTGCATGGATGTATGCATGGGATGGGGTTGATATGATGAAGGGGAAGAGCATGTTAAAAAGTCACCTAGTAATCAGTGGTTAAACCACGATATGTACATTTAGGTCACAATAGTGATCGGTGGCTCTGCCACACTTAATTATAAGGTCACACAGTGATCGTGGGCATGGGAGCCGAGGCAGACTCGAGGGGCCATCAAGTCTTCACTTTCATAAACTTATTACCGGTTTTCTTTAGTTTTCTTTATTTTGGGTTTATTTTCGTCAGGATGTAATAAGGCCCTTAGCTTATTTTTTTCCCTTTTGATTTAAAGTTGTTAATGAATATGGATTCGGGATTTATGTTCAAGGATTTGAAGCATAAGAAGTAATAAAGTTGGATTTTCAAAGATGATTTAACGAAAAAAGGCAAAGGTTTTCATCAAACATCTCTTCTTTCACAAATACCTAACTAAGCAAACTGAGATTTCCAAAAACCGTCAAGGCAAGGTTTTCAACATTAAACCCAGTAGCATACTAGATCTGGTCGAAGCGTTTGGGCAGGGTTTGGGGTGTTACAATTTTGGTATCAGAGCCCAGTTGCAAAACTCGGGCTGTGAAATGAGTCCAGTAGTAGTTTATAAATTGGTAAAATTGCTGGGGTTGAACTATGGCCTTCGAGTCTACCGGGACCCGATCCACTCAGGTAAGTATTCTAACTCTTGATGTGATATGCATGTTGGGTTTGATGGGCTTTATGGACGTAGACTAGTATGATAGGGTTAATGTACCTTAGGCCTAGTTTAAACAACTCTGTAAATTCATAAAACTTAATTTGACTAAACCTGTCCGTGAACAAGTCACTGGGTTAGGGTGTGGCAATAGGCATATGCATGTCTAGGATTGGATTCAGGGAGAACTTGGTATTTAAGTGGTCCTAGTGACTCACCTCCTTTTCGCTAGAATCCTACCTGGTGCATAGTGACTGTTCACCTTAGCCGCGAGGACTAGTTGACGGGCCAAAATTTATAATTAAATCCCGAAAGGGACTAACCACCCTATTTTGTAAAATTACTAAAATACCCCCTAAGTTTTGTAAAATTTTAGAAATATCCTTGATTTGTGAAAATTTCCCCGAGTGCCTTGGATTTGTAAAACTACCAAAATTCGTAAAACTACCGAAACACCCCTGGTGGGCAAAATTACCCAAATACCCATGTTTTGCAAATGACCCGAAAACCCCTAGATTTACAAAAATACCCGGTTTATAAAACTATTGGAATTTGTAAAATTACCAAAATACCCTTGATTTGAAAAAAATTAAATTAAATTATTCAAAATACCCTTGCTTTAAAATATATATATATACCAAAATATCTCTATTTCAAAAAATCACCAAGATACCCTATTTTGGGAAATTACGAAAATACCCCTGTACGATAAAATTACGAAAATACCCCTAGGTAGTGAAATGACGAAAATACCCTTAGATGATGAATGTGAGTTCATGGATGCCACGTGTATGTTGATGCATGATGGTTGAATGTATGTGGTTCCTAGAACTATGAGATATAGACTTGAGACTGAAACACGTGGATATAATTTCGAATTCGAAAGAACTACTCTTGAAACTACTGTCCATAAGATTGTTCGTGGTTAATCAGTGAAAGAAATTAATAATACATAAAATTTCTAATCAGATAAACGCGAATCGGTAGAATGAGTACAAGGGGCCGTGGACGTCCTGCACGTGGTCATGGTAGGGGTAGGATGGCTGTGTCAGAACCAGTAGGATCTGGCCATGGGTCTAGAAACGAGGTGCCGGTACCACCAGCTGCGGAGGTGGAATTTCAGGACCAGATGGCCAGAGATGATGCGGTATCTCAGGCGATGTTACGGGTTTTAGAGAGGGTTGCTGGGGCAAGCATGGGCACAGGAGCCCGAAAATCTGTGTCGAAGCGACTTAGAGCCAATGGGGCAGAGATGTTTAGGGGAATTTTCGGTATAGCCCCAAGTACAGCTGAGTACTGGTTAGAGGCGGTTGAGCATAGAATGGATGATCTAGATTTCACGGAAGAGGAAAAATTGAAAGGGGTTGTATCTCTCCTGCGGGACGAAGCTTATCAATGGTGGCTTACGGTTAAGGATGGTATGGTGGCTGATCGTGTCACCTGGGATCTCTTCAAAATGGCGTTTCAGAGTAAATAGATTGGGACAAGTTATGTGGATGCACAGCGTAGAGAATTTCTAAATCTGGTGTAAGGAAGTAGGTCGGTGGTTGCGTATGAAGTAGAATTCTTACGCCTTAGCTGTTATGCTTGAGGGATGGTGGCCACAGACTATGAACGCTGTGTTCGATTTGAGGATGGTTTGAGGGATGATTTGCGTGTATTGATAGCTCCACAGCGGGAGAGGGAATTTGCTGTGCTTGTGGAAAAAGCTAAGATAGCTGAGGAGGTAAAGCAGACAGAGAAACTGAATCGGGATAGAGATAGGGGTGAAAGTAAGAGGAATTTTGGATCATCAGGGGCAGCTGGGCGTATTCAGAAAAGACCCAGGTCAGACGGGCCGAGACGGGATGAGAGACCCGCTGCTACTAGTCAGACACAAAAGTGTGCTCGATGTCGTAAATTCCACGTAGGTGAATGTTGGGCGGGAAGTGGGAAGTGCTTTAGGTGTGGATCTACAGACCACCAAGTTAGAAACTGTCTGCAGCAGAAGGCGATGAAGGGCCCCACGGGTTAAGGAATGCATGCACAAATGGAAGAGCGCGCGCGTGACCACGAAGAGAGGCGTGGTCTAGCCAGAGATGGTAACAGTTCCGGTTGGGGTCGTGGAGCACCAGGCCAAGGGGCAGGAAACACTGAGACGAGACATCCGGGGTTAGCCTATACTACCAGACGTCGAGAGGAGGTTGACGCACCGGATGTCATAATCGGTACGTTTTTAATTTTTGGCTTGCCTTACACTGCATTGATTGACATTGGGTCGATGCATTCATATGTGGCTATAGGTTGTCTGAAACTTTAAGCGTAGATTCTCAGATTTCCTCTAGGGAGATGGCTGTAATTAGCCCGTTAGGACAATCTGTGGTGGTAAACAAACTTTACTGAGAGATGCCTTTAGAAGTTCAGGGGATAGTTTTTGGGATTAATTTAATGGAATTATCGTTCGGGGAATTTTTTGGACTATTGCCAGCTGAATAAGTTGACCATCAAGAATAAATACCCGTTGCCAAGGATCAATGACTTGTTCGATCAGTTGAAGGGGGCCTCAGTCTTTTCAAAGATAGATCTGAGGTCAGGGTACCATCAGCTTAAGGTCAAGGAGGCGGATATTCATAAGACGGCTTTTTTAGGACTCGCTATGGTCACTACGAATTCATGGTGATGCCATTTGGATTGACCAATGCGCCAGCGGCGTTTATGGATATGATGAACCGAGTATTCCAACCCTACTTGGATCGGTTTGTCGTGGTATTTATAGATGATATCCTGGTTTATTCACGATCGGATGAGGAGCATGACTTACATCTTTGGGCGGTTCTGCAGATTCTGAGGGAGAAATGGTGTATGCCAAATTTAGTAAGTGCGAATTTTGGCTAAGTGAGGTGACTTTTCTAGGTCACATTGTGTCAGCAGAGGGGATTATGGTTGACCCTCGAAAAATTGAAGCAGTGTTTGATTGGAAGCCGCCTAGGTCTGTGGTGGAAATTTAGAGTTTCCTTGGTCTGGCTGGGTACTACCGAAGGTTTGTTGAAGGATTTTCATTAATCGTGGCACCATTGACTAAGTTGTTATGGAAAGGGGTTCCGTTTGTTTGGTCTGATAGTCAGCAAGAGAGTTTCTAGAGGTTAAAGAGGATCTTGACAGAGGCTCCGGTGTTGATTCAGTCGGAGGCTGGAAAAGAGTTTGTGATTTATTGTGATGCTTCACACACGGGACTAGGATGTGTGTTGATGCAAGATGGGAAGGTTGTTGCGTATGCATCTCGGCAGTTAATCAAATTATCACACACATGATTTGGAATTGGTAGTAGTGGTTTTTTCCTTGAAGATCCGGAGGCATTATCTGTATGGGGAGAAATCCATCATTTATACCAATCGTAAGAGTTTAAAATACCTTTTGACTCAGAAGGAGTTGAATCTATGGAAAAGGAGGTGGATCGAGTTGTTAAAGGATTATGACTGCTCGATCGAGTACCATTCGGGGAAAGCCAACATGGTGGCGGATGCTCTGAGTCGTAAAGTAATCTATGACTTGAGAGCAATGTTTGCTCATCTTAGTTTAGATGATGATGGGAGTTTATTAGCTGAATTTCAAGTGAAACCCTCTTGGGTCAGTCAGGTTAAGGAGAAACAGCTGACTGATGAGTTGCTAAAGGGGAAGTTTCCGGTAGGATCAAGTGAGGGATCAACGAAATTAAGTGTGAATGAGGAAGGGCTATTATGTTTTCAGGGGAGAGTGTGCATGCTGAAAGATCCTGAATTGAGGCATAGGATTTTGCAAGAAGCGCATGGTAGTCCATACGCTATGCACCCTGGAGGGAGTAAGATGTATCGGGATTTACGAGAACAGTTTTGGTGGCCGAGCCTGAAACGAGAGGTGACCGAATTTGTGGAAAAGTGTTTGACCTGTCAGCAGGTAAAGGTGGAACATCAGTTGCCCTCAGAGTTGTTGCAGCCGGTGAAGATTCCACAATGGAAGTGGGAAAGGATCACGATGGAATTTGTTAGTGGGCTACCCCTCACACCTACTAAGAAAGATTCGGTCTGGGTGTTTGTTGATCGCTTGACGAGGTGTGCTCATTTCATACCAGTACGGGTCGATTACTCTTTGTAGAAATTGGCTAAGCTATACATAGCGGAGGTAGTGAGGTTAGATGGGGTACCAGTATCAATAATATTGGACAGAGACCCTAGGTTCACCTCACGATTTTGGAAGGCGTTGCATCAAGCGTTGGGTACGAAGTTGGATTTTAGTATGGCGTTTCATCCTCAGACCGATGGACAGTCTGAGCGAGTAATCCAAATCATAGAGGACATGTTAAGAGGTTGTGTCATTGACTTCATGGGTAGTTGGGAAGAGTTCTTACCGTTGGCAGAGTTTATGTACAACAATAGCTACCAGTCAAGTATTCAAATGGCGCCCTATGAAGCATTGTACGGGCGGAGGTGTCGTACACCTACCTGTTGGGCGGAGTTAGGGGAACGTCAAATTTTGGGTTCGGAGTTGGTTACCGAGATAGAGGAGAAGGTGGAGTTAATTTGGACTCGACTAAAGGAAGCGTCAGACAGATAGAAGTCCTATGCTGATTTGAAGCGTAAGGACATAGAATTTGCAGTGGGTGATAAAGTGTTCTTGAAAGTGTCGCCCAGGAAGAAAGTATTGAGGTTTGGAAAAAAAAGTAAATTAAATCCCAAATTTATCGGGCTTTATCGGGTGTTGAAACGAGTGGGATCAGTAGCTTATCAGCTAGAGCTACCTTCTGAGCTAAGCCAGATTCAATGTATTCCACGTCTCTATGTTAAGACGTTACCATTCGGATCCATCTCATGTGGTGTCTGTGGAAGAAATCGAAGTAAGACCCGACCTATCCCTTGAAGAGAAACCAGTGGAAATCTTAGATCGCGATGTCAAAGTACTGTGAAGGAAGACAGTTCCATTGGTTAAAGTTCTGTGGCGGAATCACGGTTCTGAGGAGGCTGCTTGGGAACCAGAGGAAGCAATACGGCAGCAGTACCCGCATCTATTCTGATCAGGTAATTTCAAGGCCGAAATTTCTTTAAGGGGGATAGAACTATAACATCCTAGATTGGTGGGGCTATGCATTTAGTGTGTTGTTATGCTCAATGTGTTAATTAAGGGTGTTTAAGGGGTTCAGGTTGGGCTCGAGGTTGGGCTGAGGCCTTAATTGAATTTTCTGTTTGGGCACTCTAGTGAAAGCCTGATAAGATAGGGCTTAAAAGATGTTATCTGTGTTTGAAGATACAAAATGGGCTTGTGGCCCAGTGGCTAAGTGGCGCCACTTAAAGAGCAGAGAAGTAGTGTCAACTAGGGAGACTCAAATTCAAGTTGCATGAAGCCCAATCTTTTAATTAAATTTTAGTTAATTTTCGGCATTTAAATAGATAGAGAGGGATGGCAATAAGGCTTAAAAATAGGAAGATTTACTCGAGTGGATAATGCTGATAAAGTGACTGATAAAAGGGAGGAAGAGGTGGTGTTATCCATGCCACTTGAGGATGAGTGATCAGATAAAGATAAGGGAGAAAATTTAGGAGTTATCTGCTGATCAATAGTGGTGGCCGAATTTCCATCTCTTGGAGGGGGGAAGAAATTGATTTTGGTATACTGTAGAGGATGCCAAAATTTCCCTTATTAGTCAATCAATTTTAAGTTATCAAAATGGACATTTTCGGTTTTTGAGAGGTAGTTGCCGAAATTTTGTGCTTAAGTGGGGGGGATATCTTTTTATTTTCGGCATTAGGGTTTTATTATTCTATTCTCTTCTCAATTCTGGCATTTGGGTTTTTCTCTCATTCTTTTCTCTCATTCTCTGCTTAAGTCGAAATCCCTAATTCCATTCCCTCATTCCCACTTTTATGCAAAAGCCGAAATTCCATTATTTTTCTCTGCTTTCATCTCCATAACCGAATACCCTTGTCTATTTTTTTCTTTTGCCGATCTCTTCACTAAAAGCTGAATCTACATAGATTTCTTCCTATCATCTTCTCTTTTTGGTCTTTTCAAAAGCCAAAATCTTCTAGGAGTTGCCGAATTCTCTGTAAAGGTAGGTACCAATTTCTTCTGAGCTATTCTTTTTCTCTTTCGATTTTGAGAAGACAAAGCCGAAAGGCTAATGGATTGTTGGTTTCTTGTGTTTACGTGTTGGGTGACATTCGGGAATTGAAGTAGATCGCTTAGATCTAAAAGCCGGAACCGCTAGTCTCTGAACCTCATATCTCTCTTTTCGGAATTTCAAGGTAAGGGGGTTCTCTTTAGATTCTCATTAGATTCGCTATCGTAATTGTGATGTTAACCATATGTTATGATGGTAGCAACTGATAAGGTCTTTTGATGGAATCAAATATCGATCAGGCGAAGGAGGAGATTGGATATGTTTAAACCAACCCCTAAGTTTAAGAAGCGGCGATGTCGCTGATGATTTTAATTGGCCACTGGGTTGTGGATCAAGCTTGAACAAAACCTTAGACGCGATTAGCGATCGTATCGGCCGATAGTGTGTCAACATAGAAAGTCTCGTCTTGTCTGTAATCAGGTGTATAGATCTCTATCACACTAATTAATCTGTACTATATATGTTATGGGCTAAAAGCCGGAAAAAAGGCTATATGGACAGTCGTATTACCCGAGAAGGGTAGGCAAGGGATGCTAGTTACATAATGATAGAAACTTCTCTATGTGTATCGATGTATGTGATAAACTGTGATCTTTTAGGTAGTATATTATTTCGCTTCTGCATGGATGTATGCATGGGATGGGGTTGATATGATGAAGGGGAAGAGCATGTTAAAAGGTCACCTAGTGATCGTGGTTAAACCACGATATGTACATTTAGGTCACAATAGTGATCGGTGGCTCTGCCACACTTGATTATAGGGTCACACAGTGATCGATGGCTCTGCCGTAGTGGATTATAAGGTCACATGGTGATCGGCATTTTAACCGACAGCATGACTATCGATATGGTGTGTAGCGGTTGGTGGGTTGATTGTAGAAATCCCCGAGGTGTGATGGCTGGTACGGGCTGGTGTGTAGAGGATGGACTTTTAGGTTGGGTTGGGTCATGTTGCATGTAATTATTCTGTTGCCATTGTGTATTGGCCAAGGCCCATAATGTGTTTGTAGGCCTCAAGCCTTTTATGTGTTTTCGAGATTTGCACATTGAGTCTTGGTGACTCACCCCTTTAATTTCCCTGACTTTTCAGATGAGTAGTAGATCTTGGGCATGGGAGCCGAGGCGGACTCGAGGGGCCATCAAGTCTTCACTTTCATAAACTTATTACCGGTTTTCTTTAGTTTTCTTTATTTTGGGTTTATTTTCGTCAACATGTAATAAGGCCCTTAGCTTTTTTTTTTTCCTTTTGATTTAAAGTTGTTAATGAATATGGATTCGGGATGTATGTTCAAGGATTTGAAGCATAAGAAGTAATAAAGTGGGATTTTCAAAGATGATTTAACGAAAAAAAGCAAAGGTTTTCATCAAACATCTCTTCTTTCACAAATACCTAACTAAGCAAACTAAGATTTCCAAAAACCGTCAAGGCAAGGTTTTCAACATTAAACCAGTAGCATACCAGATCTGGTTGAAGCGTTTCGGCTGGGTTTGGGGTGTTACAAAGGTAGAAAAAGTTGATGGTAAAACTCGATGAATTACTGGACTATTCCAGTAGTAATACATAATTGTTAAACCATCGAGAATTAAATTGAACTTATACATATTGTAAATTAATTGTTGTTTTAAGTTTTAGGAGTTTTTTTAATTGTTTGTGTTAGATTAGTAGGTAGAAGGTTTCAAGAAGTAAGAAGTTGTTTCGAGGTGACTACGGACATCCGAAAAAAGTTGATATGATCCGAAAGAAGAAATTTGACATGATTCGAAGTTGTGTCGTGACATAGGCATTCTTGTGTTGTGACACACAACTTCAAAAAAAAAAATTGTAGAAATCAAGGTCGACCTTTATTGTGTCGCAACAACTAGGAAAATTTGGCAACTTTCCATTTTTAGTTCTAACTAAACCTTTTGAGATTGCTTGAAGATCAGACCGCAATGTTGCCCCCAAAACATCTAAAAACCACCTTAAATAGTATTTAAAGTCCCAAGCGACCCTAATGAACCCAAAACAATTCCTTAGTCGTCTTTTTCATTAAATTTTTATGTTTCTCTGTAACACCCCTAACACAAATCCATTGCCGGAACAGGGTTACAGAGCATTATCAGAGTTTACAAATCAAACAGATAAAAAATGTAAACATTTCATATCATATAGCATTCATGTCAATAACCAATAAAAATCATACTTATTGTCCCTTATACGAGCCCTCGGGGCCCAAAATACATATTAGAAACAAGTTGGGACTAGATCAGGTACTCAGAGAATTTTTTTCAGAAAACATTGAAAATTTTCAAATCTGCAGGGGTCACACGGCCAAACTACACACCCTTGTGCCAGGCAGTGTGAATATACTAACTTGTACTCTTTAAAATATACAGGGGACACACAACCATGTCACCTGGTTGTGTGTCACACACGGCTGAGACACACGCTCGTGTCTCTGCCCGTGTGGATAGAAATAGGCTATTTTATAAGCCATTTTTCTCACCCAACAAGTCATGTACCTATAGTTATCATCATAAAAACAAACAAGCCATATTTATGGCATCCAAAACAAGTAAAAATCAAGCCTTAAATATATAATATCTTAACATACAACCAATATTCCTTTAGGCACCTCAGATGATAGATTATAAAATGTGTGTTCATGTATTCATTATATTCATATGTACAACTAATGTATATGTATAATTGTACCCAAGGTTTACCAAGATAATTTGTATTATTTCAAACCAAGTCACTTACCTACCAAAACATACCATCTGGTGCCAAAATGTATTTTAAATACTAATATATTTAGATATATTTATACCTTACATATTAAGGTACCGATTCTTGACCAATTCATTACATCCTAAAACACATGTATATAAATGCACTTTTAGCTAACATTTTATATTTTTCCATACAATCATAAACCAAATCACACATCAATCATATAAGTCAAAAATACACCAAACCAAAATGTGCCAAAACACAAGCCAAATAAGTGACTAATTTTAACAAAACACATATAGGACAACATTAAACAGAATACCTATACATGCCATTATAACCAAAATCAAAACATCCAAAAGTACCGATAAAACCGATGGATAGTGTGATATAACTCTGACAAACTTCCAACCCGATCGAGCTTTTGATAATATGAAAATTAAAGAAAAACAACTATGTAAGCATTAGATGCTTAGTAAGCTCATATGAACATTATCATATCAATCTATTTCAATATGAAATTTATACATTCAAGAATAATCATAAACCAATATCACACGATTCCAGAAACCAAATTCAACAACTCACGAAATGAGTAAATCCACAGCATTACTTATACATATTATTCCTAGCATAATAGGATTTTAAACAACTTTAAACTTTTCAAAATTTCTTTATTTTCATTTGCATTTCATTACTTTCCACACTTGTACCATGCGCATAACTTACAAGTCATAAGCATATCATTCAACCATAGCCACAAGCTAGTGCATTTAAATAAAGGTTTTTTTTTTCGAATTAATCACATGATAAGTCTTTTCTAAGAAATTGCATAATTTAAACCTTACCACTCTTTCATGAGCATTAGCATATTTTCATTTGAGTACTTACCATTTCAATGCATCATATAAATAAACATATTACCATTCAACCAATAGCTTGGAACTTGCCTAAGTATCAAACAACAATACTTTTTAGCATAGTTGAACATATTTCATATAAATTCAACGCTGATAAACTTATTTTCTCAACATGTCACACTTGAGTTTATTACTAGTCTCAACTTACATAATCACTTACCAAATCTTCCCAAATTTGAGAACAACTTACAAATAAGAGTACATCGTATTTCAAAAGCCCAAAGGCTGAACAATAGCTCATAAGAGCTAAATAGAAACCCATAAGGGTTGAACGGAAGCTCGTAAGAGTTGAACGAAAACCCATAAGGGTTAAACAGAAGCTCAAAAGAGTTGAACATAAACTCATATGAGTTAAATAGAAGCTCGTGAGAGCTAAACGGAAAGTAAACACGAAAGTTCACAACAAATGTTTAACCTCAGTTTACTTGGGTATTTTGCTGTCATTTTCCTCCAATGCCATCAATTTCGCCATATGCCGAATGTACTCAAATCTCGCGTTCCATTTAATTTTAGTATTCAATTCAAATTTATAACTTTAACAATATTTCATTTTCAAAAATAGAATAAATACATAATACCATTCATCAATTCAATATAAATATTAAAGTTTAACCGTACGAACTTACCTGGTTAAATTACAGAAATGCCAAGATTCAGGGGCATTTTGGTAATTTTCCATTTTCATCAATTTTCCACCCGATCTTGATCTAAAATAATAATTTCATTCAATTTATTAATTTAAACAATAAAACAATTCATTTCATGCAATTTGGTCATTTTTACAAAATTACCCCTAAAGTTTTACTTTTATTTAATTTAGTCCCTGAGTCCAAAACATGCAAATTAACCATTTTTAATGCAAACCCATGCTAGCTGAATATTCATGGGATTCAATAAAGCCCATTTTTTTTAAATAATTTCACAACAAACCCTTGTATTTTTTTATTTAACAAATTAATACTTAGTAAAAAAATTCTTAGCCGAAAGAGAATAATTTGAGTTAAAATTTGATTAAATATTGAAAAGGAAAATAATTTAAAACTTAAATTTTGAAAACTTAAAAATTTGTAGAAACTTAAAAATTTTGGAGAAACGAGTTTTGATCTCTAAAATGGGTATTTCAAGTCGTGCATTTCATTCTAAATCTGATAGCCTTTTATAGAGGGCTATTGTCTCTTTACATTATTTGAATCGAGAAATTCAATCTCTTACATCATTATATAATTGAAACTTTTCAGGAAATATATTCTTTGGTTACAAAAATACAAACTACAAAGAATATTCACTATTCATGAAACAGAGAATCTTACTATTCCTGCCAGGGAATATTTACTGTTCTTGCCAGGGAATATTTACTGTTCTTGCCAGGGAATATTTACTGCTTACGCTAGAGAATATTTCCTGTTCCTCTTCTTTCATTTGTTTCTTTTGCATAATTTTTTCTTGGTTCTAGTAATGGTTACGGAGGCGGTATCGTATGCAAGATCCATCGTTTTGATTGAAGATGCTGAAGATTTCTCATCTTCGGATTCAAAATCCATTGAGCTGAGCATTTCAGCCATGAGTTTTTTGTATTCTTTCTTGGTCTTGGCTTGAGCTAACATCACACTAGCTGTCGATTTTGCTTGAAGGAATTTTGCCGTGGTTTGATCCGGGGCTGCGGACTTACATAATATCGGAATCTTGTTGAAAAAATTATCCAAGTATTTTGAATCATATTTTTTCATCATTAAACTTGTCTTACCATTTAGTTCTGTAGTTTCTAACTAGTAATGGAATTCCAGTACATTGATCTTGCTCATAGGAATAATTCCAAGAAATAATCTAAGAAATGCACAATTTTGAGAAAAAAATGGATTGTTCGGTAAATGTGTTTTTGGTCTGGTTCAGGTTGAAATTTGTCAAAGAATTTGGGCCATAAATTTTGAATTTTTTCTTGTATAATCTCAAAAGATGATGGTCCATACCAATTCCACCATTCTTGAAACTATTTGAAATATATAAGCCAATAATGTCTCATATGTTGGTTGTTCATTAAGAAGGCGTTGTACCACGCCATTTGGTAATCCCAATATGTGAAATATGGGTGGTGGTCAATTTTGATGGTAAATTTTTCTTTGGAGATTGGGTTTTCACTCCAATCCCTTGGTCGAAGAATTTTTAATATTTGGGTTGTTAAATGGGTAACAAAATTTGGATCTTTTGGGTCTGTGTAGTGTTTGAATAGTATTGATCTAGTTTGAACCAGTATGTTTTCAAAATACTGTTGTGGTTTTTTAGAATCCAATGACTTGAAATGCCATCCATTGAAAAGTTCTTTTACAAGTATATGTGGAGGTTTTTCTGAAAATTCTTCCTCCATAACAAGAATTTTTTCAAAATATTTGTTTGGAAAATATTGTAAAGATTTTTGTGTAGCAGTCTGTGAAGACACTGCTATTTCTTTTGGAAAAATATCTTGAAGAGATGTGTCTTTTAAAATATTTTTGAGAGATTTTGGTTTGTGTAAAAAAATTTCTTTATTTTTTCAAATCTTTGCTGCTTCACCAGCAATTTGCTTGAAAGGAGTTTCCTTTTTCATTTGAGAAAAGGCCAATGCCACTTCTGGAGATTGGGAAAGGGACTCAATCCATTTTTTGATTTGAGAACCAATTTCATTTGGATCTTGTACATCTTGAACGATTGTATTTTTGGAGGATTTTGATGAGGATGATGATCTCTCATTTTCTTATTCATGGCAAATTTCATACCACGACTTAATTGGTTTTGAGGAAATTTGGGTTTTGGATGACTCTCTTATTTTTCCTTTTGAGTGGCATTTTTGAAGAAACTCTTTGGTGAGAAAATCAGGCAAAGAATTGGTTTCTCCTTTGAAGTATTCAATATCAAAATCAAATATGCTCAAAATTGCCTGCTATCTTGCAAAACTCTATTTTGAGGCAATATTTCGAACATCTTTTTGTAAAACTTCTTTTGCTGATTTGCAATCAATTCGTAAAATAAATTTTTGATTTAATAAATCACTTTGGAATTTTGTAATGAATAAAAAATTTGATAAAATTTCTTTTTTAATGGTACTATAATTTTGCTGAGTTGGATTCCAGTGTCTAGAAGTAAACTGGACTATTTGCTTTTTTCCCCCTTTAACTTGTTTTAGGATCCTACCGTATCCTATTTCAGAAGCATCCATTTCTACAATCTTGGGGGCATTTGGATCAGCTAGATATAAACAAGTAAGCTTAGTGATTTGTTTTTTAATTTGGGCGATAATATTGGTGTGATAATTTGTCCAAGGCTGTGGATTCTTTTTGAGCCTATCATTTAATGGTTTACATAATTTGCTAAGACCTAGATAAAAGTGTATGACATAATTGAGGCTTCCTAAGAATCTTTGTACTTGGACTTTATCAAGGATTTGGTCTGGGAATTTGCTAGCAAACTCTATGGACCTTTCTATTAGGGTAATGGTTCCTTGGGTAATGTAATAGCCTAAAAACTTTACTTTGGTTTGGAACAGACTTATCTTAGATTTAGAAACTACTAAACCATTATTTTTTATGACATTTATAAAGATGGATAAATGTTTGAAGTGTTTTTCTAAATTTTCTGAAAACACTAATACACCATCGATGTATACTATTGTGAATTGAGAATATTGGTAAAAAATATCATTCATTTTTTTTTGAAATTCGGATGGAGCATTTTTTAATCCAAAAGGCATTAATTTCATTCATATTGTTGAAATGGTACATTAAATGCCTTTTTATATCTTTCTTTTTCATTTATTCGGATTTGCCAAAATCAAGATTTCATGTCAAATTTTGAGAAAATATTTGCATTACAAAGTTTCTGTAACAAATATTTCTTATTAGGTATTTGGTACCTAATCCATTTTAAGGCTTGATTGAGAGGTTTGAAGTTAATTGCTAATCTTGGCGTTCCTCTTTCGAGTTATGCATTTTTTATTACATAAAATGCTAAACAACTCCAAGGAGAACTGCTTTTCCTAATTAAATTTTTATAAAGAAGATCTTGTATTTTTTTTTTAAAAAAATTCTTCCATTTCTTTGTTCATTTGTATTGGTCTTGCTTTTGTGGGTATTTTTCTTTCATCAAAATTATTTTCATATGGTAATGTTACTTTATATTTTTTCCTATTCCAAAAAGCATTAGGAATGTCAGAACAAATTGTTGATTCTATTTCTTCTTTGATTTGATTTATCCTTTTTTTTTACTTCTCTTTTTTCTAATTGTTTAGTCAATTTTTTAAAACATATTTCTTCTTTTAGAAAAGAGATTTGTTTTTGTTTATGATTAATTAAATTATTGATTTGCCCATTATGGATGGATAAAGATTTTAATAAGTTGAGATTTCTTATTTTTGGTTTTTCTACAAAAGGAAATTTTACTTTAGTGTTTAAAACTTTGGTGGACATAGAATTATTTGTTACCTTATATGGTTTGAGGAAGGATATGAATGGGGTTCCTAATATGACGTCTTGAGTAATATCTTTTACCATTAAAAAACATATTTTATATTTTATACCTATGTTGCATATTTCTGCATTGGAAATTTTGTAAGTAATTTTTAGTTTTTTACCATTTGCAACTTTAAGAGATCTTGATGTTTTGTTATAATATTTTGTCGGAATTATCCCTTCTCTAATACAATTTTGGTTTGCTCCTATATCAAAAAGGGCTATTGTTTCTAATTGAAATTTATTATTTATAACAATATTTATTCTTATTAAATATCTTTGGATAGATACTTCAGTTAGAACCATCATATATTCCTATGTATTTTTTTAGGTTTAGGTTCAGTTTCTGACAAATTATTTTTTGGAATTGCATGTTTTAAGGTTTGCATTTGTTTTTTCATTTCTTGTTGTTCCATTTTAAGCTGAGAAAGTTGTAACATCCTGAATTTATGGGCCTGTGCATTTTGTGTAATGTATGCTTAAATATGTTAAATTGAGAATTAGAAGTTCAGTTGGGCTCAAGAATGGGCTGAGGTCTTGACTAAAACTCTGTGTAGACACTCTAGCACTTTAAAAGTAGTCATTTGTGTTTTAAATGACAAATTGGGCTTGTGGCCCAAAGCAAGGTGGCATCACAAAGGAGAAAAGGGGGTGGCGTTATTAATGGATGGTGAGGGCCCAAATTTTGGCTACTTGGAGCCCGAGTTATAGGGCCAAATTCAGCACTTAAGAGAGGGCTATAGGGGACGGCACAAGGCTATTATTTAGGGATTTATTTTATGTTTAAAATAGGTGGATAATTGAAGCTGATAAAGGAGGGAGGAGTTGGAGCTAAATGAGTCTCTTTTGGATGAGTTAGTAGATTGAGATAGAGAGGAAAGATAGGAGCTATCTTTAGAAGATTAGTGTTAGCCGAATTTTTCTCTTATTTATTAGCTTAATTTTTAGTTATCAGGAAGGGCATTTTCGGGTTTTGATAGGTAGGTGCCGAAATTTCTATAAATAAGGGAGGGGATAGCTCATCAATTTCGGCATTTGAACCCTACTCTTTCTTCTCTTCCTGTGCCGAAAATTTGAAGGCCATCTCACTTGTTTTCTTTTCTCATCTTTTCTCTTCCAAAAGCCAAAAATCACCATTATTTTCTTTTCTCATCTTTTCTCTTCCAAAAGCCGAAAATCACCACCTCCCTCACCCTTTCTTTCTTTTTCTTTGAAATTTCCTTTTAGCCGAATCTCCTGACCCCCATTGTTATTCTTCTCCCATTCACTAAAAGCCGAAACTCCTCATTCAATTCTTCTAAAAGCTGAAAAGCACATCTAGTTATTCTTTTCAAAATTTTCTGAAAAGCTGAAATTCCTAGATCTATACTCTTCTACGCTTCAATCTTCTTCTGGGATTGCCGAATCTTTCTGCAAGGGGGTAGCCGAAATTATCTGTAGAGGGGATTCAATTGCTTAGATTTCTAGGCCAGAGTTCAGTAGCCTTGGATCGTATCACTTTTAGGATATCAAGGGGAGCCCAAATCTTCGTGTTCTTCCGGCTTTTGAGCAAGGTTTTAGACTAAGGGTTGTAGATCTAGATAGTAAGGATATTGACTAAGGGTGTAAAGCTACGCGATATCAGGTGTGTAACACTTCTACACCATTTAGATTGCCTGTTAAAATATGTTTATTAATCTGAAATATTCTGTAAAATGCCAAAATCCCGGCATAACGGATGAAACCCAAGGAGGGTAAAAGCGAATCACCAGGTTAGTTATCTCTGTCATTCCTAAGTGAATGTTCCTGTTAAGATGACATATGTGATAAGTATACCGATTTCTGTGATTGCATGGGGTTGGGTTTGATGAAAGGGGAAGTGTTCTTGTGCGGCTTTTGCTTTTTTGACCATTGACTCGCTGTAGCTTTTGCCGTGGCCTGTTGTAGCGGCTTTTGCCGTGACCTGTTGTAGTGGCTTTTGCCATGACCTGTTGTAGCGGCTTTTTATTACTGCCATCGATGGTGTGTAGCGGTGTGGGTTGATTGTAGAAATCCCCAATGGTGTGACTGGCAGGTAAGGGTGATGTGTAGTGGATGGAAACCTAGGATTTGGGTTGGGCTTGCATAATTTTTGTTATATATTAATCTGTTATTCTATTCTGTGGGGCTAAGGCCCAAATCTAATGGTGCACGAGGGCTGCACACTGAGTTTCGTGACTCATCCTATTATTTAATATCTTTCAGGTAGCACCTAGTGCATCGGATCGGGCTGGAGAGGAGCGCAAGATTGTCATGCGAGAGTCATTTGATCCAGCAGAAGATTTTACTTAGAATTTTTATTTTTATTTAATGGGTTTTAAATTTCATTGTAATAAGGCCATGGGCCACTAGACCATTAGACTCATATTTATTTTGGGTTTTATGTTGGGTTTTTATTACTAGACATTTAAATTTCATGCTAAAATTAAGCTAAGACATGTAACAACTTAGTTTTTTTTTTCTAATTCACCAAGGTATCATTTAAATTTATATTTTATACGGAATATTAAATTACTAAGTTTTCCGGTTAAAATGTTTAAACCTGATACTCGTTTTCCAAAATGTGACATGTTTTATAAAAATTCCTTAGTGACATACCAGATCCAGTTGTTGTGTTTGGGTCAGGTTTGGGGTGATACAAATTGGTATCAGAGCCCGGTTCAAAACTTGGCTTTGGGGTTTTGGGCTTAAAACATTTTCTAAAGATGGGTTTTGGAAACATGCATGTTTATAAATAACACTGGATTATTTTTTGGCACGGCACCTGCATCTCCGGCCCAAGTCCGCCAGGTAAGTATTCTGAATTCACTGTGTGTTATATAAGTATGTGGGCTTGGTGGGTTTTATGGGACGTAGACTATCTAGATTAGAACTTGATGGACTCTAGGCTTAGCTGAAACAACCCCTTAAATCTCATAAGACTTAATTTCACTAAACAAACCCGTAAACGAGTCGCAAGACTAGGGTGTGGCAACAGGCATGAGCATGTCT
Organism: Gossypium bickii; assembly: GCA_025503065.1. NCBI lineage: Eukaryota > Viridiplantae > Streptophyta > Magnoliopsida > Malvales > Malvaceae > Gossypium > Gossypium bickii. The sequence continues at coordinate 39,794,703 of CP106711.1, forward strand.
AGAATTGGATCCGGAAGAGCCTGGTACTTAAGCAGTCCTAGTGACTCACCTCCTCTTCGCTGGAATCCTACCTGGTACGTAGTGACTGTTCACACTAACCGTTAGGACTTGTTAACGAGCCAAAATTTATAGTTAAAACCCGAAAGGGACTAGCCATCCTATTTTGCAAAATTACAAAATAACCCCTGATTTGTAAAATGTCCAAAGTACCCCTGATTTGTAGAAATTACCGAATTGCCTCCGGATTTCAAAATCACCAAAATACCCCTGAATTTTAAAGTTTCCCAGAATACCCCAAAATTGTAAAACTACCAAAATCTGTGAAAATTACCGAAACACTCCGGTTGGCAAAATTTCTAAAATACCCTTGGTTTGTGAAAATTTCCAAAACAACCGTGATTTTATAATATACCATTGTTTTGCAAATTTACCCGAAAATCCCTAGATTTACAAAGGCATCCCGATTTGCAAAATTAAATTTTCCAAAGTACCCCTGCTTTACAAAAAAAAAAAGAAAAAAAAGTGTACCAAAGTACCTCTAATTCAAAGAAAATTTCCAAGATACTTTATTTGGAAAAAAAATACCCTGTAGGGCAAAACTATAGAAAAACCCCTGGGTAGTGAAATAACGAAGATACCCTTATGTGATGAACATGAGTTCATGGATGTTATATGTTTGTTGATGTGCGATGGTTGAATGTATGTGGTTTCTAGAATTAGGAGATAAACTTGAGACTGAAACTGTAGATAGGTTCGAATTCGAAAGAACTACTCTTAAAACTACTTCCCATAAGATTGTTCCTGATTAATCAGTGAAAAAAATTAATAATTCATAAAATTTCTAATTCAGATAATACGAGAATCAACGATGAGCGCTAGAAGAGGAAGAAGAGGCCGCGGCCGAGGCCGTGGAAGTGTTAGGACTGATGTGCTGACTCAGCTAGTTAGGGAGGTACTGAAGGACGTTAAAGAAATCGGTGAAACACTTTGGGTTGGGTGCGTGGACTGTAAGAAAAAAAAGAGATCGTAGTTTTCTAGGGTTGCAGTCTCGTTCTGTGAAGCATGTTAAGGTACGTCCAAACTTCCAGGTTTGCGGATATTACAGAAGGTGTCATCCGGGTGAATGTTGGAGGAAGTCAGGAACTTGTTTAAGATGCGAGTCTGAGGAGCATAAGGCTCGGGATTGTTTAATCACCATTAAGTTGGGTAGGCTTTGTGTGGATGCTATATCTTTGGGTATAGAAACTATATGCGTGCAATGTTTATATATTATTAAATTAGAGTGCACAGCGAAAGCATAGCGGTGAGACCTGGGTAGTACGATTAATAGTTAGTTGGAAATTTCGAGGACGAAATTTCTTTAAGAAAGAACTCAGTAACATCCTCGAATTTATGGGCTGTGCATTTTTGTGTAATGTATGCTTAAATATGTTAAATTGAGAATTAGAAGTTCAGTTGAGCTCAAGAATGGGCTGAGGTCTTGACTAAAACTCTGTGTAGACACTCTAGCACTTTAAAAGTAGTCATTTGTATTTTAAATGACAAATTGGGCTTGTGGCCCAAAGCAAGGTGGCATCACAAAGGAGAAAAGCGGGTGGCGTTATTAATGGATGGTGAGGGCCCAAATTTTGGCTGCTTGGAGCCTAAGTTATAGGGCCAAATTCGGCACTTAAGAGAGGGCTATAGGGGATGGCACAAGGCTATTATTTAGGGATTTATTTTATGTTTAAAATAGGTGGATAATTGAAGTTGATAAAGGAGGGAGGAGTTGAAGCTAATTAAGTCTCTTTTGGATGAGTTAGTAGATTGAGATAGAGAGGAAAGATAGGACCTATCTTTAGAAGATTAGTGTTAGCCGAATTTTTCCCTTATTTATTAGCTTAATTTTTAGTTATCAGGAAGGGCATTTTCGGGTTTTGATAGGTAGGTGCCGAAATTTCTATAAATAAGGGGGGATAACTCATCAATTCCGGCATTTGAACCCTACTCTTTCTTCTCTTTCTGTGCCGAAAATTTGAAAGCCATCTCACTTGTTTTCTTTTCTCATCTTTTCTCTTCCAAAAGCCGAAAATCAACATTGTTTTCATTTCTCATCTTTTCTCTTCCAGAACTCGAAAATCACCACCTCCCTCACCCTTTCTTTCTTTTTCTTTGAAATTTCCTTTTAGCCGAATCTCCTGACCCCCATTGTTATTCTTCTTCCATTCACTAAAAGCCGAAACTCCTCATTCAATTCTTCTAAAAGCCAAAAAAAACACATCTAGTTCATCTTTTTGGAATTTTATTAAAAGCTGAAATTCCTAGATCTATACTCTTCTACGCTTCGATCTTCTTCTGGGATTGCCGAATCTTTTTGCAAGAGGGTAGCCGAAATCATCTATAGAGGGGATTCAATTGCTTAGATTTCTAAGCCAGAGTTCAGTAGCCTTGGATCGTATCACTTTCGGGATTTCAAGGGGAGCCCAAATCTTCGTGTTCTTCCAGCTTTTGAGCAAGGTTTTAGACTAAGGGTTGTAGATCCGGATAGTAAGGATATTGACTAAGGGTGTAAAACTACGCGATGTCAGGTGTGTAACACTTCTACACCATTTAGATTGCCTGTTAAAATATGTTTATTAATCTGAAATATTCTTTAAAATACCGAAATCCTGGCATAACGGATGAAACCCAATGAGGGTAAAGCAAATCACCAGGTTAGTGATCTCTGTCATTCCTAAGTGAATGTTCCTGTTAAGGTGACATATGTAATAAGTATGCCGATTTCTGTGATTGCATGGGGTTGGGTTTGATGAAAGTGGAAGTGTTCTGTTGTAGCGGCTTTTGCCGTGACCTGCTGTAGTGACTTTTGCCGTGACCTATTGTAGCCACTTTTGCCGTGACCTGTTGTAGCGGTTTTTGCCGTGACCTGTTGTAATGGCTTTTGCCATGACCTGTTGTAGTGGCTACAACCATGATTTGACGATGAGCAGCATGACTGCTATCGATGGTGTGTAGCAGTGTGGGTTGATTGTAGAAATCCCCAATGGTGTGACTGGCAGGTAAGGGTGGTGTGTAGCAGATGGAAACCTAAGAATTGGGTTGGGCTTGCATAAATTTTGTTATATATTAATCTGTTATTCTGTTCTGTGGGGCTAAGGCCCAAACCTAATGGTGCACGAGGGTTGCACACTGAGTCTCGCGACTCACTCTATTATTTAATATCTTTCAGGTAGCACCTAGTGCATCGGACCGGGCTGGAGAGGAGCGCAAGGTTGTCAGGCAAGAGAGTCATTTGATCCAGTAGAAGATTTTACTTAGAAGTTTTATTTTTAATTAATGGGTTTTAAATTTCATTGTAATAAGGCCATGGGCCACTAAGACTCATATTTATTTTGGGTTTTATGTTGGGTTTTTATTACTAGACATTTAAATTTCATGCTAAAATTAAACTAAGACATGTAACAACTTAGTTATTTTTTTCTAATTCACCAAGGTATCATTTAAATTTATATTTTATACGAAATATTAAATTACTAAGTTTTCCGGTTAAAATGTTTAAACCTGATACTCGTTTTCAAAAATGTGACATGTTTTATAAAAATTCCTTAGTGACATACCAGATCTGGTTGTAGTGTTTGGGCCGGGTTTGGAGTGTTACAAAAGGTATAATTTATTTTTTTATTTCTAACTGTAAGACACCTTATCCCTATCCATCGCGGGATCAGGGTACGAGGCATTACAGCAATCTTAGACACTTCTCCGATACATACATTTTTATTATACATTAAAAAAACCATTCATAGTCACACTCTATGTCCCTATCATGGGCTTACGAGGCCCAAAACAATCATTAAAGTTGGTTCGGAACCAAACCAGAACTTTTCGACATTTAGAAAACTTTTTACCAAAACAGGGTCACACACCCGTGTGACATATGACACGGTCGTGTGAGTAGACCGTGGGGTTCTCACATGCCCATGTCTGGATCCCATGTATAATTCATAATAATACATACAACCAATAACCAAATCTCTCTACATGCCATTCACTTGAAAATAATTAGGGATTGTCATGATTCCAACTTGAGAAATTGATAGTGTGATGATACCTCCAACGATCTCCAACCCCGAGCCAACCTGACAACACTAAGAGAAATGGGAAAATGGTGTAAGCTTTATAGCTTAGTAAGTTGGCATATTAATAATAATAAGCAATTTGATTAACAATATTAACCAATTTCTCAATAAATATACTCAAGGGAATAAAATCGATATTCACATAGTTTTACCCCTTTTCTTAAGTTCAGCTTAGGCTGTTTTTCTGAGTCACAGTCACTAATTTAATTATTTCATAAGCTACAGAACTCAAAATTAAGATCTATTAATTTTCCATGAAACTAGACCTACATATATTCATACCATAAAATTCCCAGAATTTTTTATTCAGCTAATAAATACAGCTTATTCATTAAAGGCTCCCCTATTTCGCTATTTAATAGCTCTAACACCTCTTCACTAAAATTAAAATTCCTCAATATATAGAGTTTGGATAACCTTCCTATTTGTCTCTCTCGAAAATATACTCACCAAGGATTCTGATAATATAAATTACACACCATAACCATTTTTATACAATTTTTAATGATTTTTCCAAGGCAGAATAGGGGATCACCTAATCATTCTGAATCAGTCTTACAAAAATTTAAATATATCAAAATATAAAAATCTTTTACTTAATATGTTTCTTTTATATGAAAATAGACTCAATAAACTTTATACCAATATCTCATTCAACATATAATTCAATTTCTATGATTTATGGTGATTTTTCAAAGTCACGTAACTACTTCTGTGCAACACCCCAACCCGGTCAATACACTACGACCGAATCTGGTATGTCACAAGGTGAAATATTTTGATCAAAGCAAGTTGTAAGTTCGATTTGAAAGAAACGATATTCGAAAATATGTTAGATGTTTAAAAATCTTGAATGAAAGAAGAACCTCTTTGAGAAAACCATAAGTTGTCATTCATTTTAAGAAAACCTTGTGATTCTGGGAAAATCCCGACTTTATTTAGGTGTAAAGTTGGAAACCGTTTTTAAAACATTTTGACATGAAGTAAACTTAGTTTAAAAGAAGTTTGAGCTGATTCGTTGTTATCACTTATTTATTCTTACCCGATGGTAAAGTTTAGAAAACCTGGCGGGATGTGTAACTTAGAAAAACATTGATTTACAGGTTATTTAAACATGTCACGTTGTTTACTTAAGCAAAATATGATAAACTTTAACAAGATAAAATAACCCAAAAATATTAATTTGTGGCCTTATTACAAACCCAAACAAAACCAAATTAAAAGTAAAGTACCCAAAAGAGTAAACAAACTAAAACCGAAAGCAATATGCATGGCCACCTCGAGTCCGCCCGGCTCCACATCCGCGATCTACGAGTCGTCTGCAAAATGTAAGGGAAGAGGTGAGTCACTGAGACTCAGTGTTTAATCCCCCTCCCGATTATAACAACACTCCTACACAGTTTCATAATCACGTAAGTATGTCATGCAACCCAAACTTAGCCATCCAAAACTCTATATTTTACCCTATGTGGTACCAAACCACTGGTGGTGCCAAACCACTGGTGACCCAAAGTCACAAATAACCATATGTGGGGCTAACCCACTTCGTGGTACCAAACCACTGGCGACAATCCCTTTTCAGTGTAAGATGTGGGGCCAACCCACTGTGGTACTAAGCCACTGGGACGAGTCGCTAAAATCCAATGTGGTGCCAAACCACTGGTGACCCAAAGTCACAAATATAATATGTGGTACCAAACCACTGGTGGTGCCAAACCACTGGTGAACCCAAAGTCACAAATATCACATCTTCCCCCTCCTCTCATAATACCCATTTTAATGCACATGCTTATTCATACATACTAACATGCTTTATCAAATAACAATATACTGCAACATAGCATATGCATATTCATTAGAAATCAAATACCATTAACTATCGAACGGACTTACCCGGGGTCCTTGCTCATACCCATAAGGGTAGCATATCGATATCCACACTTATTCCGGCTTTTATCAGTGTTTAAGTTAATAACATAGTCATACATTGATTATAAAGTGTGTAAGAGATACACACCTGATTACTCGCGAGACTAACGAATCCCGACAATCAAGATCTAACCCACGAATCGAGTGAAACCTAGGAATCCAAACACTTGACCACCCCCTTCCTATATTCGGCTAATACAGTACCATTAAGTAACTAGCCATTCGGCTTTCATCAAGAAATCCCAAAGGATATAACGCAATAAGATATTCCCCCCTTTACCTTGGTACCCTTCAATCACCAAGCAAAACCCGAAGCAGCGTGATGATAAGCGTCCCCCTACAATCGGCCGAGATCTAAACCACATAAACGAATAGCCTTCAGCTTTTCAAATAATAAAAGAGTTGAATCGACAGAACCCTTACCACAGTCCTTAACGCAACCGATTGGAAAGGAATAGATGGCCACGATCCGCTATTACAAAACCCGAAGAATGATTATAAGACTAAGGGTAGTCGACTAAATCACCATCCATCCACCTGTCTACTCCCGGCTTTTAGTTCCCTTAAGAAACGACAAAAAGAAGAGAGCAAAGATAGAAAGAGATTTGGCCTTAAGACAAAAGAAGTAGAAGGAAAAAGAGAGGATGAATCGAGAACTTACCAAGAGTTGAGATTTGGCAATAAGCAAAGGAAATATGATCTCCAGCTTTTAATGATTGAAAGAGGACTTAAACCAAAATAGTGAGACTCAAGGAGTTTTCGGCTAATCAGAGTGTTTTGAGATCAAGAACAAGATGGAGAAAAAGAAAAAAGATGGGTGATGATTTGGCTTTGGAAAAGATGGAAAGGAAAATAAAGTAAAGTGGGTGGAGTGGATTCGGCTAGCACAACAGAGGAACATAAAAATATGACGACAAGAAAAGGGGTTAAAGTTTGATAATGAAGTCAAGTGAAATCAACAAAAGGTTGAGTTGAATGGGAATGAAGTTTCGGCCAAACACCATAAGTTGAAAAGAGAAGAAAAGAAAAGAAGGCTTAGGGACTATTCGGTTTAACAAAAAGGAAGAAAAACCCAGCTCCCATAGCCACTACAACAATTCGGCTAAGCCTTCCCCCACTTTATCCCACTTTTCTCTCCTTCTTTTTCTCCTGGCCAACCATTCAAACAAGTTCGAATTCTTCAAACTCCACAAATCCCTCTTCTCCACCCGTTTTGAATCTGTTAACTTGCTCAACATCTATCCACCAGAGTTCCACCTGAGCACAACTCCTCCTTGATCTGGCGTCAAAAATAAATAGTAGAAAGGGATCTTCGTAGCTCGAACACCAGCTTCCCTAGCTCCTTGTGGCGTTATCTCTCCAAGCTCTCAGTGGCGCCTTCCTTGCCACTTTACCAAGGCATTTCATGTGCCAAAACTTGCTATGGAATACTCTTAACACTTAACCCCTTCAGCTCCCCTCATCAAGTGCCCAAAAATAAAAAATTTTCTATAGCCCAAGCCTACCTTTGGCTCATATCCAGACCCTAAGACACCCTACCTAGCATCACATTCAAACCATTCACATGCAAACAATTAAAATGCAAGAGCCCCTATTTAAGGATATTACAGTTCTACCCCCCTTAAAAATAATTTCGGCCTCGAAATTACCTGGTCAAAAGAGTTGAGGGTATTGCTGCCGCATCACAACCTCTGGTTCCCATGTGGCCTCTTCCATACCATGGTTTCGCTATAATACCTTTACCAGTGGAACCGACTTCTTACGTAAAACCTTAATATCCCAATCTAGAATCTGCACCAGTTTCTCTTCCATGGTCAAATCTGGGCTCACCTCGGTTTCCTCCACTGACACAACATGCGATGGATCTGAACGGTAGTGCCTAAGCATGGAGACATGAAACACATCGTGAATCTGACTCAACTCTGCTGGCAACTGGAGCTGATAAGCTACTGGTCCCACACGTTTCAACACCTTATACGGCCCGATAAACCTAGGACTCAGCTTGCCTTTCCGACCAAACCTCAGCACTTTCTTCCACGGCGAGACCTTCAGGAAAACCCTGTCACCTACTGCAAACTCTATATCTCTTTGCTTAAGATCGGCATAAGACTTCTGCCTGTCCGAAGCTTCCTTCAGATGAGCTCGAATTAGCTTAACCTTTTCCTCTGTTTTAGCAACCAACTCCGGACCCAACATCTAACACTCACCCAACTCTGTCCAGCACGTAGGCGTACGACACTTTCGACCATATAACGCCTCATACGGTGCCATCTTAATGCTTGCCTGGTAACTATTGTTGTACGTAAATTCTACCAGCGATAGAAATTTTTCCCAGCTGCCTCTGAAATCCAAAACACAACCTCTTATCATATCCTCTAGAATTTGTATTACCCTTTTCGACTGCCCATCTGACTGCTAATGAAATGCTGTACTGAAATCCAATCTCGTACCCAGTGCCTGATGCAACGCTTTCCAGAACCTCGACGTGAATCTGGGATCCTTATCTGAGATAATCGATACTGGCACTCAATGCAACCTCACTATTTCTGCCACATACAACTTGGCTAACTTCTGGAGCGAGTAACCAACACGAACCGGTATAAAATGAGCTGATTTAGTCAAACGATCCACAATCACCCAGACTAAGTCCTTCTTGCTAGGTGTAAGGGGTAGCCTACTAACAAAATCCATCATAATCCTTTCCCACTTCCACTGCGGAATCTTCACTGGCTGTAACAAACCCGACGGTAATTGGTGTTCAGCTTTGACCTGCTGACACGTCAGACATTTACTCACAAACTCAGTTACTTCCCGTTTTAGACCCGGCCACCAAAACTGTTCCCGCAAATCTCGGTACATTTTGCTACCCCCAGGATGCATAACATATGGGCTGCTATGAGCTTCCTGAAGAATCCTTTGCCTCAACTCAACGTCCTTCAGCATACAAACTCTCCCTTGGAAACACAACACTCCATCACTGGTCAAGCTGTAACCTTTCAATCCACCATTCTGCACTTGCAACTTCTGAGCACTCAGACCCTCATCCACAAGTTGTTTCTCTTTAACCTGATCTACCCAAGTTGGCTTTACTTGTAATTCTGCTAATAGACTCCCGTCGTCATACAAACTGAGATGAGCAAACATTGCTCTCAAGTCTGACACTACCTTAAGGCCCAACGCATCTACCACCATGTTGGCCTTGCCTGGATGATACTCAATTGAACAGTCGTAGTCCTTCAACAACTCGATCCACCTCCGCTGCCTTAAATTCAAGTCCTTCTGAGTCAAGAGGTACTTCAGACTCTTGTGATCCGTGTAAACTATTGACTTCTCCCCGTACAAATAATGCCTCCATATCTTCAGGGAAAAACCACTACAGCCAACTCCAGATCATGCGTTGAATAGTTAACTTCGTGCGGTCTCAGCTGTCGAGACGTATATGCCACTACTTTCCCTTCTTGCATCAGCACACATCCTAAACCAGTGTGTGATACATCACAATATACCGTAAACTCTTTTCCTACTTTAGGTTGAATCAAGATCGGAGCCTCAGTCAGAATCCTCTTTAGCTTGTCGAAACTTTCCTGTTGCTTATCAGACCATACAAACGGAACCCCTTTTCTCAACAACTTGGTTAATGGCGCTGCAATCAAAGAAAACCCTTCCACAAATCTTCTGTAATACCCTGCCAGACCCAGAAAACTCCGAACTTCTGCTACCGCCTTAGGCAGTTTCCAGTCCAACATTGCCTCAATATTCCGAGGGTCCACTCTGATTCCTTCTGCCGACACCACATGACCCAAGAAAGTTACCTCCTTAAGCCAAAAACTCGCACTTACTAAACTTGGCAAATAATTGATTTTCCCTCAGAATCTGCAAAACCACCCGCAGATGCGCATCATGATCCTCCTCAGATCTTGAGTACACCAATATGTCGTCTATAAACACCACGACGAACTGGTCCAAGTACGGCTGGAACACCCGGTTCATCTTGTCTACGAATGCTACTGGTGCGTTAGTCAACCCAAATGGCATTACCAAAAACTCGTAGTGCCCATACCGAGTGCGAAACACCGTCTTATGGATATCAGCCTCCTTTACCATAAGCTGATGATACCTAGACCTTAAATCAATCTTAGAGAAAACTGATGCTCCCTTAAGCTGATCAAACAAATCGTCTATTCTCGGTAATGGATACTTGTTCTTGATCGTTGACTTATTCAGCTGGCGGTAGTCTATACACATCCGCATTGTACCATCTTTCTTCTTAACAAAGAGCACAGGTGCTCCCCAAGGCGAAACACTTGGCCGGATAAAACCCCGATCCAACAACTCCTGAATCTATGCTTTCAGTTCCACCAATTCCTTTGGCGCCATCCTATACGGGCAATAGACACTGGCGCGGTTTCGAGTAACAGATCTATGCCAAATTAAACTTCACGATCTGGAGGCAAACCCAGAAGTTCTTCTGGGAATATGTCGGTAAATTCCTTCACCATTTGAACATTCCCTACAGCTGATTCCTTGGCCTCTAAAGCACACACATGAACGATGAATGCCTCACATCCCTTCCTGACCATTTTCTCAGCCTTCAGAGTAGATACAACGTTAGATAGATAATCCCTTCTATTACCTATCACTACAACTTCTTCACCTTCAACTGTTCTCAATACCATGCGCTTAGCTGCGCAGTCCAAACTCGCTTGATACATCACCAGCCAATCCATCACAAGGATCAGATCGAACTCCTCGAATGGCAGTTCCATCAGATCAGCCACCAATACTACCCCTTGGAGTTCTAGGGGTACATCCCTATACAGTTTATTTACTTCTACAGAGTGACCTAGAGGGCTAATTACTATCATCTCCCTAGAAGTAATATCAAAGTCTAAGTTCATGGTTTCCACTATGCTACTGGCAACATACGAGTGCGTCGAACCAACATCTATCAAAGCAGTATAAGGTAGTCCAAAAATTAAGAACGTACTGATTATGGCGTCCGGTGCGTCGCCCTCTTCTCGACGCCTCACTGCATATACCAACCCAGGCTGCCTTTCTTTAGTATTACTTGCACCTCTGCCCGGTGCTCTGCGGCCTCGACCAGAACCATTACCTCCCCTGACAGAACCACGACCCCTCTGCGGTTGCTGTCCACCGTTCCTGAACTGAGCACACCCCTGACTCTCAGATTGCATCCTAGCTAGCTTACGCGGACAATCCCTCACACGATGATCCAATGACCCACACTCAAAGCATCCTCTGCCACCAGTCCAACATTCCCTCCAATGGGATTTCCCACATCGAGCACACTGCGCTGGCCCCTGAGTAGTAGCAGCAGGCCTCATAGCTTGGTTCGGCCCACCATACCTAGCCCGTTTCGGAGAATTTTCGGCCAACCCTGACGACCCAAAACTCCTATTGTGTCTATTCCTATCCAGATTCTATTTTGTAGACTCCTTCACCCCTTCGGCTATCTTAGACTTTTCTACCAGCACAGCAAACTCCCTCTCTTGCTGTGGAGTGATCAGCAATCTCAGTTCATCTCTCAGCCCATCTTCAAACATGACACAGCACTCATGTTCCGTAGCCACGATACCCCGAGCGTAATGGCTCAATCTTAAGAATTCTGCCTCATACTCAGATATTAACCTACTCCCCTGAACCAGCCTTAGAAACTCCTTCCTCTGTGCATCAATGTAACTAGACCCAATGTATTTCCTCTGATAAGCTGGCTTAAAATAGTCCCATGTGAGATCATCAGCTGTCGCACCATCCCGAACTGTGAGCCACCACTGGTATGACTTATCCGGGAGAAGAGACACTATACCCTTCAACTTCTACTCAATCGTAAGGTCTAAATCGTCCATGATACGCTCTGTCGCCTCCAACTAATACTCAGTCGTATTGGGAGCCACACCAGAAACACCCCAAAATACCTCTGCTCCATTGGCTCGGAGTCGCTCAGACACAGATTTCCGAGCTTCCGTACCTCTACCTGCTCCAGCTATCCCCTCCAAAACTCGCAGCATCGCCTGCGACACTGCATTATCACCTGTCTGATCCTGAAACTTAGCGGCCGCAGTTGGTGGCGGTGGTACCTTATTTTTCGACCCCTGACCAGACCCCACTGGTCCAGACACAGTCATCCTACCCCGACTGCGTCCACGCATGTTACGACCATGTCCTCGGGTGCTCATGACTAACATTCTCGATTTATCTTATTTAAAAGTTTTATGCGTTAGACTTATTCCACTGTTATTACAGCACAGTTTTATGAACAGTTTTATTACGGAGTTTTGTTTTCGCGAGTTCACAGAATCCTATGAGTTTCAGTTTCTAGGGTAATCCACTAGTACTATCAATCATATCACTATCATCACAATCATGTATAAACATAGCAGTTAGGGGTACTTACCTAGGCGGATCGGTGCCGGAGACTCGGTGCCATGCTTCCCAGACCATGTATTTTCCAACCAAACTTTTTTAAAACCCACTTTCAAAACATTTTGGGGCCTTAGGCCCACAGCCGAGCTTTTAAACTTAGCTCTGATACCAAAAATTGTAACACCCCAACTCGGTCAATACACTACGACCGAATTCGGTATGTCACAAGGTGAAATATTTTGATCAAAACAAGTTGTAAGTTTGATTTGAAAGAAACGATATTTGAAAATATGATGGATGTTTAAAAGTCTTGAACGAAAGAAGAACCTCTTTGAGAAAACCATAAGTTGTCGTTCATTTTAAGAAAACCTCGTGATTCTAGGAAAATCCCAACTTTATCTAGGTGTAAAGTTGGAAATCATTTTTAAAACATTTTGACTTGAAGTAAACTTAGTTTAAAAGAAGTTTGAGCCAATTCGTTGTTATCACTTATTTATTCTTACCCGATGGTGAAGTTTAGAAAACCCGACGGGATGTGTAACTTAAAAAAACATTGATTTACAGGTTATTTAAACATGTCACGTTGTTTACTTAAGCAAAATATGATAAACTTTAACAAGATAAAATAACCCAAAAATATTAATTAGTGGCCTTATTACAAACCCAAACAAAACCAAATTAAAAGTAAAGTACCCAAAAGAGTAAACAAACTAAAACCGAAAGCAATATGCATGGCCACCTCGAGTCCGCCCGGCTCCACATCCGCGATCTACGAGTCGTCTGCAAAATGTAAGGGAAGAGGTGAGTCATTGAGACTCAGTGTTTAATCCCCCTCCCGATTATAACAACACTCCTACACAGTTTCATAATCACATAAGTATGTCATGCAACCCAAACTTAGCAATCTAAAAACTCCATATTCTACCCCATGTGGTACCAAACCACTGGTGGTGCCAAACCACTGGTGACCCAAAGTCACAATCGAAGTATATACAAATATAGTACCAAACTATTGGTGGTGCCAAACCACTGGTGGCCCAAAGTCACAAATAACCATATGTGGGGCCAACCCACTTTGTGGTACCAAACCACTGGCGACAATCCCTTTTCAGTGTAAGATATGGGGCCAACCTACTGTAGTACTAAGCCACTGGGATGAGTCTCTAAAATCCAATGTGGTGCCAAACCACTGGTGACCCAAAGTCACAAATATCACATGTGGTACCAAACCACTGGTGGTGCCAAACCACTGGTGACCCAAAGTCACAAATATCACATCTTCCCCCTCCTCTCATAATACCCATTTTAATGCACATGCTTATTCATACATACTAACATGCTTTATCAAATAACAATATACTGCAACATAGCATATACATATTCATCAGAAATTAAATATCATTAACTATCGGAACGAACTTACCCTAGGTCCTCGCTCATACCCATAAGGGTAGCATATCGATATCCACACTTATTCTGGCTTTTAACAATGTTTAAGTTAATAACATAGTCATACATTGATTATGAAGTGTGTAAGAGATACACACCTGATTACTCGTAAGACTAACGAATCCCGACAATCAAGATCTAACCCACGACTAGAGTGAAACCCGGGAATCCAAACGCTTGACTACCCCTTTCCTATATTCGGCCAATACAGTACCATTAAGTAACTATCCATTCGACTTTAATCAAGAAATCCCGAACGATATAACGTAATAAGATATTCCCCCTTTTACCTTGGTACCCTTCAATCACCAAGAAAAACCCAAAGCAGCGTAATGATAAGCCTCCCCCTATAATCGGCCTAAATCTAAACCACATAAACGAATAGCCTTCGGCTTTTCAAATGATAAAAGAGTTGAATCGACAGAACCCTTACCACAGTCCTTAACGCAACTGATTGGAAAGGAATAGATGACCACAATCCGCTGTTACAAAACCCAAAAAGTGATTATAAGACTAAGGGTAGTCGACTAAATCACCATCCATCCACCTGTTTACTCCCGGCTTTTACTTCCCTTAAGAAATGACAAAAAGAAGAGAGCAAAGATAGAAAGAGATTCAGCATTATGACAAAAGAAGGAGAAGGAAAAAAAGAGGATGAATCGAGAACTTACCAAGAGTTGAGATTCGGCAATGAGCAAAGGAAATATGATCTCCGGCTTTTAATGATTGAAAGAGGACTTAAACCAAAGTAGTGAGACTCAAGGAGTTTTCGACTAATCAGAATGTTTTGAGATCAAGAACAAGATGGAGAAAAAGAAACAAGATGGGTGATGATTCGACTTTGGAAAAGATGGAAAGGAAAATAAAGTAAAGTGGGTGGAGTGGATTCGGCTAGCACAACACAGGAACAGAAAAAGATGATGACAAGAAAAATGGTTTTCAGTTTGATAATGAAGTCAAGAGAAATCAACAAAAGGTTGAGTTGAATGGGAATAAAGTTTCGGCCAAGTACCATAAGTTGAAAAGAGAAGAAAAGAAAAGAAGGCTTAGGGACTATTCGGTTTAACAAAAAGGAAGAAAAACCCAAAGAACTTTTGATGCCCTCTCACTAAGCCAAAAATGCACCTATAGCTAGCTTCCCCTTTTGAATTTTGGTACACCAATCACACACAAAAATCGAATGCTCCCAGCTCCCATAGGCACTACAACAATTTGGCTAAGCCTTCCCCCACTTCTATCCCTCTTTTCTCTCCTTGTTTTTCTCCTGGCCAACCATTCAAACAAGTTTGAATTCTTCAAACTCCACAAATTCCTCTTCTCCACCCATTTTGAATCTGTTGACTTGCTCAACATCTACCCACCTGAGTTCCACCTGAGCACAACTCCTCCTTGATCTGGCGTCAAAAATAAATAGTAAAAAGGGATCTTCGCAGCTCGAACACCAGCTCCTCTAGCTCCTTGTGGCGTCATCTCTTCAAGCTCTCAGTGGCGCCTTCCTTGCCACTTTACCAAGGCATTTCTTGTGCCAAAACTTGCTATGGAATACTCTTAACACTTAACCCCTTCAGCTCCCCTCATCAAGTGCCCAAAAATAAAAAATTTTCTATAGCCTAAGCCTACCCTTGGCACATATCCAGACCCTAAGACACCCTAACTAGCATCACATTCAAACCATTCACATGCAAACAATTAAAATTTAAGAGCCCCTATTTAAGGATGTTACATTCTGTTTCAATCTATTTTACTGAAAATTTTACTTTCCCATGTTTTCTTTATATTACTTCCATATATGCACACATAACACCGAATATATTCAAAACTAGCCATACAAATGAATAATCATCACCGATATTTATAAGTACTCATAATGGCATTTACACCATATCAGCCTTACCACAATTTCAGTCACGTATTACATATCAAACACATTATGCACATATACACATAGTCACATGCACCCTTGCTCACACGTACATTTGTCACATTTCTCAATCGATCACTTTCACTCTTGCACTTATTCATAACATGATCATACCAATCACCAGTAGTAAGTTATCTCGTTGAACCCCTTCAGAAAACGCCCGATACTCGGTGGTCTCAGCACATAGCTCCACCTACACATAATTCGGCTTTCTTGTACACATGGTGAAGGTCCCTTATCACCCATGTGACCTAGCCATTCCATCTCGTAGCTTTCTTGTCTACATGGTGTCCAAAACTAGGAGCCACTCATGTGACCTAGCTACTCATAACCCATAACTTTCTTGCACACATGGTATACACACAGTATTACACAAGTGACGTAGTTACATATGAAATTATTACCCCGTAGCTTTCTTGCACACATGGTGAAAGTCCCTTATCATCCATGTGGCCTTGCTACATATAAAATTTTGCCATCTCGTAGCTTTCTTGTGCACACGGTGAAGGTCCCTTATCACTCATGTGACCTAGTTACATATTGTCTGTATCTCTCAATTTTCCGAAGGTTTAATCGAGAATTTCTCATTCCATACATTTTCATATTTTAATTATCACCCAATGATTTCCATAATATCTAACAAAATAATTATTGAACAATTAAAATAAATGCATTATTTAAATATCAACTTTCCATTTCACATAATAACCATAGTCATAGAAAACACCTTTAAGCACAACATTTTAACCCATTTTCGATGTCACCTATGTCACCTTTTATCATAAACATATTATTGAATCAATTCACCAACATAATATACTAAACATGTAATTCAGCAAAATCAATTTAGTACCACAATTGAGGTTTCAAATATACATTATGACATTATTGCATTATTATTAACACACCAACTTACCTCGGATCCAGAAACGACAATTTACCAACTTTCTTGATTTTTGATTTTCCTCCCGTTCTATGTTCAAATCTCATTTTTTGGGGTCTAAAACATCACATTTCACTTATTTAATTAATGTATTACTCAAAACGGTCCCTAACTCAAACTATGGAAAAATTACAATTTTGCCCCTAAACTTTTCAAAAATTACACTTTTACCTCTAGGCTCGTAAATTAAACTTTATTCCTTTTTCTTATGTTTTGTGACATGCTGAACATTTTCCCCTTCTATGCCAACATCAAATTCTCACTCTAACATGTACTTATGAACATTAGGTATTTTTACCGATTATGTCGTTTTACTCGTTTTCACGTAAAATCACTTAGTAAAAGTTGTTTAACATTATTTAAGCCTTCATACTCTATCATAAAACATCAAAATAAAGACATTTCACCTATGGGTATTTTCCCAACTATGAACCCTAGGTTAAATTATTGCTAGAATAAGCTAAATCAAGTTACCAGGACTCCAAAAACGTAAAGAACATTAAAAACGGGGCTTGGAATCACTTACTATGGAGCTTGGAAGCTTGAAACAAACCCTAGCTATGGAGAACCCTTTTAATTTCGTCCTAATAAAGAAGATGGACATATTTGGCATTTAAATTTTGTTTTTAATTCATTTAATTATTAAATTACCAAAATGCCCCTTAAAAAATCTTTTGAAACATACCCATCCATGTCCATTTTTGTGCACCAACTTAACCAATGGTATAATTATCATTTAAGGACCTCCAATTTAAAATTTCATAACAATTGGACACCTCTAACATGTAGAACTCAACTTTTTCACTTTTTACAATTTAGTCCTTTTGACTAAATTGAGTGCCCAAACGTCAAAATTTTCGAATGAGATTTTCACGGAATCATTTCGTGAAATTGTAAACCATAAAAATATAAATAAAATAACTTTATCAACATCGGATTTGTGGTCCCGAAACCACTATTCTGTTTAGGCCTTATTTCGGGATGTTACACTAACTGTAATTCAGAATTTGTAATTTGTCTGGGTTTTATTTTTTTCATATTTATTAAATATTATATCTTGTATATTATATATTTTTGATTGACTAGAAATAATTTCTTTTTCTTTTTCTAGTTTATTTTTTAATGAGGATTTTAATTTCAAAAGGTATTCTCTTTTAAGTTCTAGGTCTTGAATTTTATCAATAACTTCAATTATAAATTCTTAGTCTTTGGTTAACATATTAATTAAGGGTTCATTTTCGTCATTAGAAGATTGGGATGTTGTATGTAATTCGTCTATTTATAATTCATTTGTTTCGGTAGATGTATCATTTTCAGAAGAAGTTTTTTCTAAGAGAATCTCATTTAATTTTTGTTCTATTTCTTCATCTAGATTTAAATTATTAATTTTTATTTTAATTTTTGCAATATTTTGAGATGTGTCCTCGTTTTCCACATGCATAAAAATTTATTGTTTTATTTATTTTGTTTTCTATTTTTTCTTGTTTATTTTCTTTTATGTATTTTCTATATTTGGGTTTTTATAATATTCTGAAATATTCTTTCTCCTATTTTTTGGTTTTACAGGTGTAACACCCTAAACTCGGCCCAAACACTCCAACAAGATCTGGCATGTCACTAAGAAGATTTTATAAAATGTGTCGCATTTATTATTTTTTTTAAAAGCATAGTTTAAACATTTATATGGGAAGACTTGATAATTTGATAATTTGTAAAGAAATAAATTTTGAATTGATGCCTTAATGGATAAAAACTGAAATTTTGCGTTTGAGTTTTGTTATGTAAACACATGCCTTAGTTTCCATTAATCATAAAAGCTAAGTGTATGAAAACCCGAAAATGAAAACATAAAACCAATAAACAATAGCCAGTAGCCTTATTACAATAAAGTATAAAACCAAGCAATATTGAAAGTGCTAAGGAAAAATAATTAAAACAACATCCTTTATTGAGTCAAAATAAACCCATGCATGGCCACCTTGCGCTCCTTTCCAGCTCGGTCCGATGCACTAAGTATTACTTGAAAAATGTTAAACAACGGAGTGAGTCACAAGACTCAGTGTGTAATCCCTCATGCACCATCAGACTGGGCCTTAGCCCCACAGAACAGAATAACATAATATCGCATATCAGAATAAAGCAAAACCCATCCCAATCCTAGATCCATCCGCTACACATCACCCCTTACCTGCCAATCACACCAGTGGGGATTTCTACAATCACCCTCACCGTTACACACCATCGGTGGCAGTCATGCTGCAGTCAGCTGCTCATCGTCAGATTGTGACATAGTCACCAGAACAGGCCGTAACAGAGCCACTACAACAGATCGTGGCAGAGCCACCAGAATAGAACACTTCCCCTTTCTTATACATCAATCGCCCAACCCTGAGCAAGCATAGAAAACAACATGTATGAATATCATATCAACTCAATAGAATCATTTTACTTTAATCAAATCACAGAAATCGCTAACCTAATGAGTCGCCCTTACCCTCCACAGGTTTTCAACAACCATGCCGGGATTTCGATATTTAACAGGATATAGACAGATTCTTATATATATAACAAACAACAGAGATGGTGTGAGAAATTACACACCTGATAACACGTTGTATTATACTCTCGCCATTCGGAACCACCTTTCTCTATCTACAACTTTGCTCAAAAAAACTGAAAGAACGCAAAGATAAGGCTCCCCTTGCTGCGCCCCTTGTTACTGGGCCACAAGCCCATTTTGCTAATTTAAACACAAATACCTACCTTCAAACCCTATAATGCCCCAACAGAAAATTAACCAAGGCCTCAGCCCAAACTTGAGCCCAATTCTTACCTTTAATTCTCACTTTAATGCTTTAAACAATCAACACCCAAAATGCACAGGCCCACTAAATCAGGATGTTATAGTTCTACCCCCTTAAAGAAATTTTGGCCTTGAAATTTACCTAATCAGAAGAGATGGGGATACTGTTTTCGCATAACATCCTCTGGCTGTCATGTTGCTTCCTCTGTGCCGTGATTTCGCCACAGCACCTTGACCAAAGGGACAGACTTTCTTCTAAACACCTTTACGTCTCGATCCAAGATTTGCACTGGCTCCTCCTCAAAGGACAAGTCTGGCCTTACTTCAATCTCTTCCACTGGCACAATGTGCGATGGATCAAAACGGTAACGTCTTAGCATCGAGACATGAAACACGTCATGTACACTGGCCCTACATGTTTTAGTACCCGATAAGGTCCAATAAATCGGGGACTTAGCTTACCCTTCCGACAAAACCTCATTACCTTCTTCCATGGCGACACATTCAAAAAAACTTGATCCCCCACTGCAAATTCCAACTCCTTACGCTTTAGATCCGCATAAGATTTCTACCGATCAGACGTTTCTTTCAACCGAGCCCGAATTAACCTAACTTAGTGGGCGTAAGAGGTAACCCACTAACAAAATCCATCGTGATTCTTTCCCATTTCTACTGCGGAATCTTCACCGGTTGCAACAACTCCGTAGGCAAAAGCGGTGTTCGCGCTTCACCTCTCGATCGTCAAACATTTACCCACGACTTCAAGTACCTCTCGCCAGCGGACTGCCACCAGTGCTCTTGCAAATCCTGATACATCTTAACCCCTCCAGGATGCATAGCGTATGGGCTACTATACGCTCCCGCATAATCATCTGCCTTAACTCAACATCCTTTGGCATAAAAATCCTCTTACGAAAACACAGAAACCCATCACCATTCAAACTATAGTCCTCTCCTTTACCACTTTGCACTTGCCGGAGTAGAGCACTCAAGACATCGTCTAGAAGCTACTTCTCTTTGATCTAACTAGTCCATACTGGTCTCACTTGGAGTTCAGCTATCAAACTACCATCCTCATATAGACTGAGATGAGCGAACATCGCCCCTAAATTTGCTATTGCCTTCTTACTCAACGCATCTGCCACCACGTTAGCCTTACCTGGATGATATTCGATCGAGCAGTCTTAGTCTTTCAAAAGTTCAGTCCACCTACATTGTCTTAGATTCAACTCCCTCTAGGTAAGGAGATACTTTTGACTTTTATGGTTAGTGTAAATAACAGACTTCTCCCCGTACAGATAGTGTCTTCAGATCTTCAGAGCAAACACTACCGCAGCCAACTCTAAATCATGCGTGGGGTAGTTCAACCCATGCGGTCTAAACTATCGAGACGCATAGGCAACAACCTTTCCATCTTGCATCAACACACATCCTAAACCCGTGTGTGACGCATCATAGTAGATGATAAACTCTTTTCCCGCCTCTGGCTGAATTAACACCGGTGCTTCTGTAAAAATTTTCTTCAACTTCTCAAAGCTCTCCTGCTGTTTGTCGGTCCAAACAAACGGTACTCCCTTCCTCAACAACTTAGTTAGAGGTGCCGCAATTAACGAGAACCCCTCAACAAACCTCCTATAGTACCCTACCAATCCCAAGAAACTTCGAATCTTTGCCACCGACTTTGGCAGTTTCCAATCCAATAAAGCATCCACCTTCTAAGGGTTAACCCTAATTCCCTCTGCAGAAACCACATGTCCTAAGAAAGTTACTTCCCTTAGCCAGAACTCACACTTGCTGAACGTAGCAAACAACTGCTTCTCCCTCAGAATTTGCAACACCACACAAAGATGTACATCATGCTCCTCATCGGTCTGGAATAAACCAGGATATCGTCAATGAACACCACAACAAACTGATCAAGGTATGGTTGGAACACCCGATTCATCATATCCATAAATGCTGCTGGCGTGTTCGTTAACCCGAATGACATCATCAAAAATTCATATTGACCGTAGCGAGTTCGAAACGCCGTCTTATGAATGTCCCCTTCCTTTACCTTTAACTGATGATAACCTGACCTTAAATCTATCTTAGAGAAAACTGAAGCTCCTTTGAGCTAATCGAACAGATCATCGATTCTCAGCAGTGGATACTTGTTCTTAATCGTTCACTTATTCAATTGAGGATAGTCCACGCACATACGCATGGATCCGTCTTTTTTCTTCACAAATAGGACCGGCGCTCCCTACGGAGACACACTCGATCGAATAAAACCCCGATCCAACAGTTCCTGGATCTGAGCTTTGAGCTCCACCAGCTCCTTCAGCGCCATTTGGTAAGGAGCAATGGACACCGGAGACGAGCCTGGAAGTAGCTCTATTCCAAACTCCACTTTGCGATTTAGAGGTAACCCTGGCAGCTCCTCAGGAAAAACGTCCACGAAATCCTTTACCGTTCCTCCTCAACGGTTACTTCCTTAGCATCCAAAACACTGATAAAAGCTAGGAATGCATTGCATATTTTTCGCATCATCTTAACAGCCTTTAATGCAGATACTACGTTGGACAAATAATCCTTTCTTTCTCCTAGCACAACCACCTCCCCGCCTTCCGGGGTACTCAACACCATGCGCTTAGTCTCACAATCCAGCTGAGCATGATGTTTAGCCAACCAATCCATTCCTAAAATAATGTCAAACTCCCCAAACGGTAATTCCATTAGATATACCGGAAACATTACTCCTTGAGTCTCTAAAGGTACACTCCTAAATAGTTTGTCCACTATCCTAGATTGTCCTAACGGGCTAACCACAGTTATCTTCCTAATAGTTGTTTCAGATTCTATACTTAAGGTCTCAGATACCGAGCATGCAACATAAGAGTGGGTTGATCCAATATCAATTAGAGCAAGAAATGGTTTATCAGCAATAAGAAACATACCGGTTATGACGTCCGGTGCGTCATCATCCTCCCGTCAGCGAGCTGCATAAACCAGACCCAGTTGTCCTGTATCTACATTACCTGCACCCCTACCAGGTGCTCCATGACCCCGACCAGACCCATTTCCTCCTCTGACTGGGCCACGACCCCTCGGTAATGGCTGACCACCCCTCCTAACCTGATCAAAACCTCGTCCAACTGGCTGTACCTGATCCACCTGTGGACAGTCTTTCACCATATGGTCCATAGACCCACACCTGAAACATCCACTAATTCTCCTTCTGCACTCCTCGAAATGTACTTTCCCACACAGGTTACATGATCGATTCTGACGCCCAGTAGCAGATGTCAGAGCACGAGTTGGCCCATCAAACCTAGGCCTTTTCTGAAAACTCCTAGATAATCCCGACGGCCCAAAATTTCTCTTATTCCTATTCCGATCCTTATCTTTATTTTGCTTCTCAGTTCGCTTCACCTCCTCAGATATCTTAGGTTTCTCGACCAGAACGGAAAAGTCCCTTTCTCGCTGCGGTGCTACCAACACTCTCAACTCATCCCTTAATCCATCTTCGAACTGTACAAAGCGCTCGTAGTCAGTCGCTACAATTCCTCGAGCGTAACGACTCAATCATAAAAATTCTGCCTCATACTCGGACACAGATTTACTTCCCTGTACCAAATTTAGAAATGCCTTCCTCTGTGCATCCACATAGCTGGCCCCAACGTACTTTCCCTAAAATGATTCCTTAAAGAAATCCCAGTCAATCCGGTCTATGGCAGTACCCTCCTTTACCGTGAGCCACCACTGGTAAGCCTCGTCTCGCAGAAGAGACACGACCCCTTTCAACTTTTCCTCCACCGTGAAGTCTATGTCATCCATTATGCGCTCACTCGCTTCTAACCAATACTCAGCTGTGTTAGGGGCTACGTTAGAAACACCCCTAAACATCTCCGTTCTGTTGGCTCGGAATCATTCAGACACAGATTTCTGAGCTCCTGAACCCGTGCCTGCCCTAGCCACTCTCTTAAGGACCCGCAACATCGCCTGAGATACCGCATCATCTCCAGCTACCTGGTCCCGAAATTCTCCCTTCACAGCCGGCATATCTGGCATCTCGTTTCCTGACCCGTGGTCAGACCCTAGTGGCTCTGACACGGTCATCCTACCCCTGCCACGACCATGCGGCGGTCGTCCTCGACCCTTTGTACTCATTCTTCCGATTGGCATTTATCTGATTAGAAATTTTATGAATTATTAGTGTTCTTCCATTGATTAACCACGAGCAGTCTTATAAACAGTAGTTTAAGAGTAGTTCTTTTGAATTCGAAATTACTACAAGTTTTAGTCTCAATTTTGTCTCCTAGTTCTAGGAAACTACATACATTCAACAATCAACATACAGACAACATCCACGAACCCACATTCAACACATAGGGTATTTTTGTCATTTCACTACCCAGGGGTATTTTTGAAATTTTATCCTACAGGGTATTTTTCAACATAAAGTATCTTGGTGGTTTTTTTAAGGGCGAGGGTATTTTGGTAATTTCTTTAAAATAGGGTATTTTGGTGGTGTTGTTGTTTTTTTTAATCGGGGTACTTTGGACAATTTAATTTCACAAACCGGGTTACTTTTGTAAATCTAGGGGTTTTCGGATAAGTTTGCAAAACATAGGTAGTTTATAAAATTATGGTTGTTTTGGGAATTTTCACAAGTCAAGTGTATTTTGGAACTTTTACAAATTTTGATAATTTCCAAATCAAGGGCGTTTCGATAATTTTCTTTTCAAATCAATGGCGTTTTGGTAGTTTTTCTTTTCAAAACTAAGGGCATTTTTGTAATTTTGTGAAAATAAGATGGCTGGTCCCTTTCGGGTTTTAGTTATGGATTCTGGCCTGTCAACAAATCCTCGTGGCTAGGGTGAACAGTCACTATGCACCAGGTAGGATTTCAGCAAAGAGGAGGTGAGTCACTAGGACTGCTTAAGTACCAAGCTCTCCCTGAATCTAATCTTAGACATGCGTATGCCTGTTGCCACACCCTAACCCAGCGGTTTGTTCACAGGTTTGTTTGGATAGATTAAGTCTTATGAGATGTAAGAAGTTGTTTAAGCTACGCCTAAGTCCATCAAGTTCTAATTAAAATAATCTAGTCCCATAAAGCAAGCCCATATACAAATATAACACACAGTGAGTTCTGAATACTTACCTGGCGAACTTGGGCTGAAGACACAGGTGCCATGCCGAGAAAACCATCCTGTATTATTTATAAACATGCATGTTTCCAAAACTCATCTTTAGAAAATGTTTTGAGCCCAAAACCCCAAACTCGAGTTTTGAACCTAGCTCTGATACCAATTTGTAATACCCTAAACCCGGACCAAACACTCCGACTGGATCTGGCATGTCACTAAGAAGATTTTATAAAACGTGTCGCATTTATTGTTTTTTTTTAAAAGCATAGTTTAAACATTTATACGGGAAGACATGATAATTTGATAATTTGTAAAGAAATAAATTTTGAATTGATGCCTTAATGGATAAAAACTAAAATTTTTCGTTTGAGTTTTATTATGTAAACACATGCCTTAGTTTCCATTAATCATAAAAGCTAAGTGTATGAAAACCCGAAAATGAAAACATAAAACCAATAAACAATAGCCAGTAGCCTTATTACAATAAAGTATAAAACCAAGAAATATTGAAAGTGCTAAGGAAAAATAATTAAAACAACGTCCTTTATTGAGTCAAAATAAACCCATGCATGGCCACCTTGTGCTCCTTTCCAACTCGGTCCGATGCACTAATTGTTACCTGAAAAATGTTAAACAACGGAGTGAGTCACAAGACTCAGTGTGCAATCCCTCATGCACCATTAGACTGGGCCTTAGCCCCACAGAACAGAATAACAGAATATCGCATATCAGAATAAAGCAAAACCTATCCCAATCTTAGATCCATCCGCTACACACAACCCCTTACCTGCCAATCACACTAGTGAGGATTTCTACAATCACCCTCACCGCTACACACCACCGATGGCAGTCATGCTGCAGTCAGCTGCTCATCGTCAGATTGTGACATAGTCACTAAAACAGATCGTGGCAGAGCCACTACAACAGATCGCGGCAGAGCCACCAGAATAGAACACTTCCCCTTTCTTACACATCAATCGCCCAACCCCGAGCAAGCATAGAAAACAACATGTATGTATATCATATCAACTCAACAAAATCATTTTACTTTAAGTAAATCATAGAAATCACTAACTTGATGAGTCGCCCTTACCCACCACGGGTTTTCAACAACCATGCCGGGATTTAGGCATTTAACAGGATATAGACAGATTCTTATATATTTAACAAACAACAGAGATGGTGTGAGAAATTACACACCTGATAACACGTAGTATTATACTCTCGCTATTTGGAACCACTTTTCTCTGTCTACAACTCTGCTTAAAAAAAATCGAAAGAACGCAAACATAAGGCTCCCCTTGCTGAGCCCCTTGTTACTGGGCCACAAGCCCATTTTGCTAATTTAAACACAGATACCTACCTTTAAACCCTATAATACCCTAACAGAAAATTAACCAAGGCCTCAGCCCAAACCTGAGCCCAATTCTTACCTCTAATTCTCACTTTAATGCTTTAAACAATGAACACCCAAAATGCACAGGCCCACTAAATCAGGATGTTACAACAGGACAACATGTTTTTGAAGAAGAAGGTTCATTTCTAATTTCAAATTGGTGGCAGAATGATCCTAATTCTTTTCGACATTGATATCTTTCTTTCTTAAGTTGTTTTTGTATTTTTAAATCTTGACAAATTTTTAATCCTTCTTTTTGGGTGAAACTAATTAGTTCACCATATGTAAGTTTTTCATATGGAATAATACATTTGTAATTTTCTCTTATTTGATTTCTAACGTTTTCTCCTAGTAAAGTAGGAAGTCCTGCCAGAAACATTTCTTTCCAAAATGGTTGTTGGTTATCAGATCTTTGCATAACTTCAGTCATAAAGACATCTTTATACCATTTAAAATTGGTTAATATTTTTTTCATTTTAAATTTGATAATAATTCTGAATTTCTATCTTTAAGATGAAAAGGATCTCCTATAAAATGTTTAGAGATTGAGAAAATTAAAGATGCTACTACATCTTGGATTTCTCTTCCTTGTTCATCTAAAATAATTCTTCCTTGATCATCTTTTTTTATTGCTTTTAAGATTTCTTCTTGTGGGTTTTAGTGATTGCATAGTCCCACATTGACGAGTAAATCCAACAACTAAAAGATTGGCTATAGCATGATCACTGATTAATCCATTTTGGTTTTGGGTTTTATAAACATTTGAAACCATTGTCATTTGTTGTATAAACTAATAATATTGTATTCAGACATTCTGTCTATATTCCATTCATAAATTGTATTAGCATTGTGTTTATTCTAGAAAATAAGTTTTTTCTTCTATATTAAGATCAGGCACAGTGGTTTTTGGGTAATATAATCTTTTTGGTTCTTTCCAAGCCATCTTGTTAATTTGTTGTTCAACTGACTGGTTAGAGTCAGATTGGGAGGATTGGTGTAATGTATTTACTGGGTGTTGGGCCTGATTGGGGTATCAGGTGTAATTAATTTAGACTTGTAACTTTCCAAAGCGTCAAGTTTATTTTGGATTTCTGTTAAGAAATCATTTTGGGATTTTTGAAAAGGTTCTGGAATCTCATAAGGTGTAAATATTGGTTCTTTAGAACTTCTTTCTTTTACCTCTTTTACTAGTTCTTTCCTAATCAGTTGACTTTCTACCAAATTCTCAGTATAATCTAATTGTTTTCCTATTGTATGAAGACTGATATTTGTATAGTTGTTTTGTTCTACTATCATTTTAATATCTTTTGATGAGTTTTGTTCTCCTGCTTCAGTAGCTCTCATTCTTAAAGGATTTGATTTTATTCTAGTATTTTTGTGAAGATATTGAACCTCCATTAAATGGAGATGTTGAGATTCAATCCTTTATTAGTCTACCATCTAGTATTATGTTTTATTGTATTAACAGATTCTAAATAATATTCTTCAAACCATTCAAAGAATTTTATATGAATTTTATTGGTATTCATAAATTCATAATATTCTTGAAGAATGCTTTCTTTTTTATCATTATAATTTTTAAAGTAATCTTCTCTTTTTTTTTCTTATTTTTGTTGGAATAGAAGTGTTTTCTACACCATTCCTTATTTACCTTAAAAGTTTTTTCTAAAACAAATATTTCTGAATTTTCTCATTGTCTTGCATTATTAGTCATTGATGAATATGTTGGTGACATATTAGGTGAATTTTAACGCCCCAAAATTCTTATTTTCATTTCTGTTAAATTGTGACAAAACTGTCTATCTGCTTCAGTGGTTAAGTGTTCTAGGAGTGTCTGAGAGGTCCCAAGTTCAAGCCCTGACTTTGAAAAATTTTGATATTTTTTCTGACTTAAGCCTTATACTTGTTTAGCTGGCTTATATAAAGTAATTTGTAAAACCATATCAGAATAGGCCTGCTGGTCTGGTGGTTAAGTTAAGTGTCAGATTGCTGAAGGTCTTGTGTTTGAATCCCTGTGTGAGTGTGAGAGTCTATTTTTGCTCATTTGACTGAGAGAGTTTCGGTCAAATAAGAACTCCGAGTTGTGGGTGGTTAGTAGGATTTGAGGGAGGAAAATAAGGGTTTAGAAGTAGTGGGGATTTGGTAGAACTCTTCGGTGCCCCAAAATTCTCTCTGCAGGAAAAAATACGGTAGTTCTTCTCCTCTCTTTGCTGAATTTTTTCTCTTCCTTTTTCCTTCTGCTCTTTGTCGTTTCTTTTTCTCCTCCTAGCTACCATCTTTTCTTTTTGATCTTCTCTTCAGTCTATTTCTCTCTTGTGCAACATTGGTTCATGTTTTGATTTGGTAAGATGAGTAATGTAGTTTTATTTTCGTTGTTAGCATTTATTGATGTGCGCCGTTAAATGTTGGTTAGGAGAAATTTAGAGACTCGTAATTGCTATTTGGAGACTTAGGTTTGTGGAGTTCTGGTGACTCAGTTGTAGGTAAGGTTTTTAAAGGTTTTAGGTTGAATATCTCATTCTAGTTTCGTTTAAGTTTCATTAGTAACACTAATTTTCGGTAATAGAATATCGATTTTTAGGTTCTGGAGTGCTCGTGGTTGCATTAGCATCGAATCGATACCAGGTATGTACCCAAAAACGTAGAAAATGGGGTTTTAGAGAAAGCCAAAAACCCTACTGTCGACGCCACAAGGGTGTGTGATTGATGAGGCCAGGCCGTGCACGTAAGACACAGCCGTGTGATGGCCAGGTAGGCCGTGTGCAACACACAGGCTAGATTGATTTGAGGAGTGTGGGAATTTGGGCCAGGCCGTGTGATCCACATAGGCTAAGGCCAATCTGGGCGAATTCGGGCCAGGCCGTGTGATCCACATGGGCTAAGGCCAATCTGGGCGTGTGGCCCATATAAGCAAGCTACATGGGCATGTAAGCCCATTTAATCGAAATGTGTTCTAAGGTTGCACGGGTCGCCCAAGTCGACTGTGAACCTACTGTAGGGTCAGCAAGCACTACTTAGACCCCTAAACGCGTGAATTGTATGTATGATGTATGTACTAAGCATGATGATTATATGAATGAATACTGAACTGTATGTGTATTAACATCTCATTTTGTATGTTGCATTGCATTGGGTTGGGATTTTTATATTTGGAGGAAGTGTATTGAAAGGCTCTTAAGCTTAATATCTGGCAGCTCAGCTACAATTTACTGATTATGTGCCACATTTGGTACCACTTGGAGTGTAGGGATGGGTGGGTGTTTTAAACCCCACATGGAGTGTAGGGATGAACAGAGATGGTGTGTAGAGGCTGGTTGGGTAGAACTTTGTTTAGTGATCAATGTATATCTGATACTGTTATTGTAATGTGCTTAGGCCCTAATGCATATCTGGCCTCGAATCAAATGGGCTAAGGCCCAAATCTGCTCTCAAAATCGGAATGGGTTAGGCCTGCATGAAGATTTAACTTGCTTGTCGTGACTAACTGTATGCATGTGACTTGTGGGGATTACACACTAAGTTTACGTAAACTCACCCCTTCCTATTTTAACTGTACAGGGTAATCCCCAACTTAGACGGACCGGTACGGCGGAGGACTTTGCGGTGACCACTTGTCTGTTAAACGATTTTTATTACATTTATTATTTTTATTACTTATTTTGGGGTATTTGATATAATCTGGGACTTTGGTTTGCTTTCATGGATTTTTAACTATGAAACTCAACTAAAACCCGGTTTCACTAAAAATTACGTCTTCCTAAATGCGAACGATTTTCTTAAAATATCAAGGTTTTAAAAGCATCCGCTACAGAGTATGCTTTTAAACGAAACAAATTAACGAGAAAATAGTTTTGAAATTTACGAGAGATCAATAAAAGCTAGTAAATGAAAGTGATTTTAAACTGATTATTTCGATTTTAAATTCCATTCCATGTGACATCGCCAGATTTGGCCATAACGTCTAGGCCGAGTTTGGGGTGTTACATGAATTTTAGGGTCTCTCTTCCTGTCTGGCAGAGATAGGTTGAGCTATATTTGAGGAAATTTCTGTTCTTTGTAAATAGGTTCTAAATGTTGTTGGGATAGAAGAGACAGAGGCTCTAGCTGTCCTAAAATCTGCCGTTTGTGTTTCTGGATTTGACTCTTCATCTAAATTTAACCTTCTAAAGGTTGTGCTGGTACTTCCTATTTCAATTGAATGTCTTGGAGGCATTCTTTGGTGGCCTGCTTAATGTTATTTCAACTGTGCCATCTTGGTGTTGAGAAATTTCACTTAACGAAGTGTTTCTTATTGGAGTTAGTGCCACAGGGTCTGTAGCACCCTCAAGTTTCCTGTAACATCCAGAATTTTTGGGCCTATGCGCTTAATGGGTGAAAACGAGTAATGAGTTAATTTAGCTGTTAGGGGTCCAAATTGGGTTAAGGATGTGGTCAAGGCCTTGGTGAAATTTTTGTTTGGGCACTATAGAGTTTTAAAAGGTGGTATCTATGTTTAAATTATCAACATGGGCTTGTGGCCCAGTGGTCAGTGGCACCACTTAGGGAGCAAGTAGGTGACACCACAACAAGGGAGATAAGGGCCCAAAATTTAAGTTTCATGAAGCCCAATTCTTTTAATTTAAGTTAGCTAATTTTCGGCATTTGGGTTAGGTGGAGTGGATGGCAACAAGGCTCAAAAATAGGAGGATTTATATGAATAGGATAATGTAGATATTATAGTTGATAATATGGAAGATAGAAGGAGAAAAGATAGGAGCTATTTGCAAGGCTAGGTGTTGGCCCAGATTCCATCACCTAGAGGAGTAAAGAATTCGACTACTTTATTGAAAAGAGGTGCCGAATTTTCCCTTTTTAATTAGCCTAATTTTTAGTTATCTGAAAGGGTACTTTCGGGTTTTTGATAGGAGTGCCAAAATTTTTATAATTAGGGGGATATCTCATTGATTCTGGCATTTAACCCCTAATTTCCTCTTCATTCTTTGTGCCGAAATTCTTAGTCTCTCCCTCTACAATTTCTTTTCTTTAATTTCTTCAAAAGCCGAAACCTCTCCCTTCTCTCTCTTTTCCATTCTTTACCTCTTGTGCCGATTTCTCTAAAAAGCCAAAATCTCCATAGTTTTTCTCTATTCATCCCATTTTTGAGTTAGTTCTATTCTTTCGACATTTAGATCTTTTTCTTTGGCATTGTCGAATCTTCTCTCCAGTGCTAGCCGAATCCCCTGTGTTAAGGTAAGTGTCGACTTCTGTTAGTTTCTCATGTTTTATTTCGGTTTTTGAAAGGCAAAAGCAGAAAATCTAATAGTTTAATGGTTCTATGTTGGGCGGCATTCTGGGATTTGAAGGAAACTTGGTCATCTAGATCTAAAATCTGAAAATCGTTAGTCTCCAATTTCGGGATTTTAAGGTAAGGAGATTTTCCCTAGATTTTTACTAGATTCATTCATTGTATACAAGATCTTAACTTTATGATAAGGATTAACGAGCATATATTGTGATAGTAGTTCTGGCAAGGACTTGTGATGGAATTTAATATGGATCAGGCAAAGGAGAGAATCCCTAAGTTTAAGAAACGAGCGGTATCTGCCGTTCGAGATTTGCCACTTGGTTGTGGACCGACTTCTGAACAACACCTTAGGCAGATAGCAATGGTGTTGGCTACGGATAACATCAACTTAGAAGGTCTCGTCCTAACGGTAATCAGGTGTGTAGATCATTATCACATAAGTTTTATTTTGTATTTACTCGTTAGGAAATGAAAAAGCCTAAAATGAGGTCAGTATGAGCATCGTGTGTGTAGATCTCTAACACACTAATAATCAGTATGAATATATTTATGTTTATGTTATGGGCTAAAAAGCCGGAAAGTGGTCATGGTAGATAGGCTTGAATGAAACCCAAAAAGGGTTAGGCAAGGAATGCCAGGTACGTAATCATAAAACTTATCTATGTGTATCGATGTATGTGAAAGACTGTAAACTCTTAGGTAGTAGATTGTTTGATTTTGCATGAATGTATGCATGGGATGGGTTTGTTATGAAAAGGGGAAGAGCATGATTGGTTACATGGTGATCGGTGGTAGAAAACCCACGTAATGAAATGTTAGGTCACATGGTGATCGATGGTAGAAAACCCACGTAATGAAATGTTAGGTCACATGGTGATCGGTGGTAGAGAACCCACGAAATGAAATGTTAGGTCACTTGGTGATCAGTGGTAGAAAACCACGTTAAAAATCCTGATTGATATGGAATAGGTAGTACGGCTGTCGTTATGGTGTGTAGCGGATGGAGGGTTGATTGTAGAAATCCCCAAGGTGTGATGGTTGGTACGGGTTGGTGTGTAGTGGATGGAATTCTAGGATGGGTTGGGCTATGCATCATTTATTATCTATCATGTAATTATGATTGTTGCCATTGTGTATGGGCCCGGGCTCATAATGTGTTTGTGGGCCTAAGCCTTTTATGTGTTTTTGGGATTTACACACTGAGTCTTTGTGACTCACCCTATTATTTTCCCTAACTTTTCAGATGAGCAGTAGATCGTGGACATAGGAGTCGAGACGGACTCGAGGGGCCATCAAGTTTTTATTTCTATAGATTATCTTCGATTTTTCCTTTAAGTTTTATTTTGGGAATATTTAGGTAATAAGGCCCCATAGTTTATATTCGCCTAAGTAGTTTTTTAAATATTTGCAACTTATAAAATTTTTTTTTTATAAAATTTGCAAAGGTTTAATTATTCACAATAACAATAATACAAGGATTTTTTTTAAATGTCACTTATTTATTAATTACTGCCTAATAAATATATGATTTCCAAAACCAACAAAGCAAAATTTTTCAATTTACAACCCGTAGCATACCAGATCCGATCGAAACGTATGGGCCGAGTTTGGGGTGTTACACTTTTGTATCAGAGCCCAGTTCAAAGCTCGAGCTGTGAAATGGGTCTTGTAGTGTTTTAAAAAAATGATATGAATTTGAGAAAAATGTTTTGGATGAAGATATGGCCTTTGAGTCTACCGGCACCCGATCCACGCAGGTAAGTATTTTAACTCTTGATGTGATATATTTGTTGGGTTGATGGGATTTATGGACGTAGACTAGTATGATAGTATTGATGGACCTTAGGCTTAGTTAAACAACTCTTCAAATCCATAAGACTTAATCCAACTAAACAAACCTGTGAACAAATCGCTGGGTTAGGGTGTGGCAACAGGCATACGCATGTCTAGGATTAGATTCAGGGAGAGCTTGGTTGAAACACCCTAAACCCGGCCCACGAGCTTTGACCAGATTTGGTATGTTCCTTGATTAAACTGGTTCAAAATTCATTTGATCTTTAGGAAAAACTTGTGTGATTCTCAAGAAAATGTTGTTTGGGTTGGGCTTGTTTTGAAAACCAATTTATCTTGTGTTGAAATCCATTTATTTAAGGTGACAAAATATTTAAAGTTTATTTTAAAGTAAATTTACTAAATTTTTAATAAGTAAAATGTCGTAACAAAGCAACTAGAACAGAAAATAACATAGTTCAGTGGAGGCCTTATTACATCAAATAAAAAAAAACCAAAATAAAATAATGAAATACTTAAATGAAATAAATTGTCCAAATCAGATAAAACTTCAAGCTGAGCATGGCCACCACAAGTTCTACCGTCCTGGTCCATCACTGCTCATCACCTGAAACATGTTCCCACAACGGGGTGAGTCAACAGACTCAATGTGTAACCAACACAAAAATTTCATAGACCAGGCATACCGTATCATATCACATGTATATTCATATACAGATAAAATAATAATGCAACCCGAACCCAAACCTAGTTGCCATCCGCTACACATCCCATTACAAACCTGCACATCGTGGGGACTACTAAGTCAACCCTCCATCCGCTACACACCATCGAAGGCAGTCGTTGCAGTCGACGTGCTCATCGCCCATATAAAATTTGCGGCATAGCCACTAGATTAAATAATTGTGTCATGAGACACCAAATTCAGATAATGTAACCGAAGTTACCACATTCAGATAATGTGACCGAAGTCACCACATTCAGATAGTGAGACCGAAGTCACCACATTCACTTCCCCTTTTTCATATAACCCGAATGCCCCATATTATTCATATCATGCATATCATACTTAAATTCACATTCATGTCACTTTTCACATGTTAAATATAACATATTTCGTAATCCTAGTAGGAGTAGGAAACGTACCTGAGTACTTTGTACCGTAACACGGTACCTTAGCCATATTCTTATATTTTCAAATTAAAACATATATTAAGTTAAAACCATGAATCTATCAAGATTGGTGTAGGGTACATGCCTGATTCGCTTAGTAATTTCATTGAGATCTCAAAATCTGATCTACCGCTTAGATCCTTAATCCCTACATTTGATTATTCACTTACTAATTTAATAAAAAGCCATTCGGCCATAAATCCAAATCCTAGTAGGATTAGTACACTAAGACTTACCTTGTTGCCGATTTGAATTAAGAATCAAGTGCCGGAAACTTGGTATTCCTCCCCTTTGAAATCGGTTAAACACTAGATTACTCCACGGGTTAGTTTTCGGCTTTTGAGAAGATAATAAATAGATCTATATATCAAAATAGGCCTTGACCGAATTTACTTTGGTACTTACCTTCTAAATCTTGAATCCCGAAAAGTATCCTTGCCTCCCTAGGGATGTCGAAATTCCTATAATCATGTGTTAGATTTAATCTAACAGTAAAACTTAAAACATGGCCTTTGGCCGAATCTTATAGTTTCTTATCTTAGATCTTTATGAATCCCGGAATATTCCTCCTTTTGGTCGACAATTGCTGAACCCCGAAACACTCCTTATAATTTCGGCCACCAAAATAATAATAATATTAGATCCTATGTTTCGGCTTAAAGAAGAGAATAAATCGATAACCACAAGATTCTTACCTTTAGTATTGAATTTGACAGATCTCTCCTGACACTACTTCAGAGATTCGGTTTAGAAACTTGATGAACAATCGGCTGTGAGCCCTCTAGGTATTCGGTTTCAAAGATGAAGGAAGAGAGAAATATTAGGCTTTAGAAAGAATCAGCACTGATGGAATTTGAAAGGAGTTTTGGCTAGAACATAAGGTGTATTTTTGGCTTGGAGAAAGAAAAGAGAAGAGAGGATTTTTGCTAGGAGAATTTCGGCAGAGAGAATGAATGAATGGCCTAATTCTCCTCATTGTGCCGAAATTACTAGGCCAAGAGTCCTTTGCTTGGCCACCACTCTTCCTTATTTTGATAACTTTATCTCCTTACTTTAAAATAATTAATAAATAATCCTTATTATCTCTTGAAAATAATCCAAATTAAATCCTTTATTTATCCCCTAATTAGCCGAATTTTAAAGAGAATAAAACTCCTCTTTTGCAAGCATTGTGCCGTCCACCTCTATGCTTCTAGAAGCAAAAATAAAACTTCTTTTATTTGCTTCCCATGTGACTCGAACTCAGGCCCAACTCCCTTACATGTGGCTCCATTTCCAAAGGCCCTAAGTGGCATCTGCAGGCCACTTTTCCAAGTTTGTTTGAGTGTCAAATTCCACATACTTTTTCTTTTAAGGCCACCTTGCCTCAATTTCCTCTTTTAAACTTTAAAACTCGACATTTCCAAGCCATTTCTAAGTTTCCAAAAATTTTCGTTTGCCTCTTTAAACTTGATATTTCCTTACATTTCCAAGTTTCCAGAAATGTTCACTTTCCTCTTTTGAATCATTTCTAAATCATTTCCTTACATTTCCTTAGTTTCCAAAAATGTTCACTTTCCTCTTTTAAACCTAACATTTCCATACATTTCTAGGTTTCCAAAAATGTTCAAAATATATTCATAACACATAAGATATGTTATCTCGTACAATTAAACCGAAAATGCATAGGCCCTTTTTAGGATGTTACAGTTCTACCCCCCTTAAAAATAATTTCGTCCTCGAAATTTCCTAGCTAGAATAATTGAGGGTATTGCTGTCGCATTGCCTCTTCTGGGTCCCACGAAGTTTCTTCCGATCCATGATTGCGCCATGACACTTTGACTAGAGGAATTGACTTCCTTCGTAGCACTTTCACATCATGTTCCAATATCTGAATTGCCTCTTCCTCGTAGGATAAGTCTGGCCTTAGCTCCACTTCTTCAACTGGTACCACATGAGATGGATCCGATTGGTAACGACGTAGCATGGATACATGGAATACGTCGCGCATCTGCTGCAACTCTGGTGGCAACTCTTACTGGTATGCCACTGGTCCAACTCACTTCAGTACTCGATAGGGCCCTATAAACCTTGGGCTTAACTTCCCTTTGTGACCAAACCTCATCACCTTCTTCCAAGGCGAGACCTTCAGAAACACTTGGTCTTCCACTTCAAACTCTATTTCCTTCCGCTTGATGTCTGCGTATGACTTCTGCCTATCAGAGGCTTCCTTTAACTGTGCTCGGATTATCTCCACCTTCTCTTCAGTTTCAGCCACTAACTCTGGACCCAAAACTTGACGTTCTCCTAACTCATCCAACAAGTAGGAGTTCGACACTTCCGACCATACAATGCTTCATATGGTGCCATCCAAATACTAGCCTGATAGCTGTTGTTGTAGGCGAACTCTGCTAAGGGCAAGTAGTCTTCCCAACTTCCTCAGAAATCCATCACACAGCCTCTCAACATATCTTTCAACACTTGTATAACCCGTTCAGACTGCCCATCTGATTGTGGATGAAAAGCCGTAGTGAAGTCTAACTTAGTGCCTATAGCTTGATGAAGTGCCTTCCAAAACTGAGACGTAAACCTTGGGTCTCTATCGGAGATGATCGATACCGGTACTCCATGTAACCTCACAATTTTCGCCACATATAACTTAGCCAACTTCTGAAGAGAATAGTCTACTCTTATCATAATGAAGTGCACAGACTTGGTCAAACGGTCCACTATCACCCATGCCGAGTCCTTCTTAGTAGGCGTAAGGGGAAGCCCACTAACGAAGTCCATGGTAATTCTCTCCCACTTCCACTGCGGAATCTCAATTGGTTGAAGCAATCCCGATGGAACTTGGTGTTCACCTTTAACTTATCGACACGCGTCGGACATTTCCCCACGAACTCAGTAACTTTCCGTTTAAGATTAGACCACCAAAATTGTTCCCTTAGATCTCTATACAGCTTAATTCCTCCGGGATGCATAGCATAAGGGCTACTTTGCGCCTCCCGAAGAATCCTTTGTCTTAACTCCTCGTCTCTTGGCATACAGACTTTTCCCTTGTAGCACAATACTCCTTCATCATTAACGCCATAGTCCTTTAATTCTCCGTGCTGTACTTGCTGTAACTTAGCACTTAGGTCCTAATCAGCTAACTGTCCCCTTTTCACCTCATTCAGCCATGTGGGCTTGACTTGTAATTCTGCCAACAGGCTTCCGTCATCATATAAACTTAAGTGAGCGAACATAGCCCTTAGATCCGACACAACCTTCCGACTTAGGGCATCAGCCACTACATTTGCCTTGCCCGGGTGGTACTCTTTCGAGCAATCATAATCCTTCAATAGCTCCACCCACCTTCACTGCCTCAAGTTCAACTCCTTCTGAGTCAACAGATACTTAAGGCTCTTGTGGTCTGTGTAGATCACTGACCTTTCTCCATAGAGATAGTGCCTCCACACCTTAAGGGCCAAAACCACCGCTGCCAGTTCCAAGTCATGAGTTGGGTAGTTAACCTCATGAGGCCTTAGTTGTCGTGACGCATACGCAACCACTTTTCCATCTTGCATTAGGACACATCCTAATCCTGTATGCGAAGCGTCACAGTACACCACAAGATCCTTCCCTGCCTCCGGCTGGATTAACACTGGAGCTTCCGTCAACACCTTCTTAAGCTTTTCAAAGCTCTCCTGTTGCTTATCCGTCCATTCAAAGGGTACTTCTTTCCTTAGCAACTTTGTCAAAGGCGCGGCTATTGATGAGAACCCTTCCACGAACCTTCTGTAATAGCCTGCCTAACCTAAGAAACTTCGGATCTCAGCCACGGACCTAGGTGATTTCCAATCCAACACTGCTTCGATCTTTCTAGGATCCACTCTTATTCCTTCTGCGGATACTACATGTTCTAAGAATGCCACCTCCTTAAGCCAAAATTCACACTTGCTGAATTCATCATATCCATGAACGTGGCTGGAGCATTCGTCATCATATCCATGAACGCGACTGGAGCGTTCGTCAATCCAAATGGCATTACCACAAACTCATAATGGCCGTATCTTGTCCTAAAGGCGGTCTTATGGATATCTGCCTCCTTTACCTTCAACTGGTGATATCCCGACCGTATATCTATTTTTGAGAAAACCGCGGCCCCCTTCAGCTGATCGAACAAGTCATCGATCCTTGGCAAAGGATACTTGTTCTTAATGGTCAGCTTGTTCAACTGACGGTAATCTATGCACATCCGCATAGTTCCGTCCTTCTTATTTACAATTAGGACCGGTGCTCCCCATGGAGACACACTGGGTCGAATGAACCCACGATCCAGCAATTCTTGGATTTGAGCCTTGAGCTCAACCAACTCCTTTGGTGCCATTCGATGCACGGGCAATTGACACAGAGAGCTTTGCTCCCGTGTGCAGTCTATTCCAAATTCCACCTGCCTATCTGGGGGTATTCCTGGTAATTCCTCCGGAAACACATTTTCAAAGTCCCTTACCGTTCTAACTCCACTAACACCTTTTTCCTTTCCACCCAACACACTCATGAAGGCTAAGAACGCCTTGTAGCCTTTCCTAACCATTTTCTCAGCCGTCAACACTGAAACTACGTGGGACAGGTAGTTTTTTCTTTCTCCGATCATTACTACTACTTCATCTTTCAGAGTCATTAGTTCCATTTGTTTAGCCACACAATCCAATACGGCTCGGTGCTCTACTAGCCAGTCCATTCCAAGTATAAGTTCAAACTCCCCAAAGGGTAGTTCCATTAAGTCAGCCCGAAAGTTCACTCCCTGAATCTCTAGGGGTACATTCCGAAAGATCTTATCCACCACTACAGTTTGGCCTAATGGGCTCACTACAGTCATCTGCCTATCAGAAAGTTCAGAGTCTAGGCCTAGTGTTTCCACTACACTATATGCAACATAAGAATGGGTCAAGCCCACATCAATAAGAGCAAAATAGGGCTTGCCATAAAAAAAGAACGTACCGGTTATAACATCCGGCGCGTCTCCATCCTCCCTCCAGCGAACCGCATAAACCAAACCCGGTTACCTCGCCTCAGCATTAGCAGCACCTCTGCCCTGAGTTCCACGTCCTCTGCCAGCACCATTACCTCTGTTATTCGAACCACGGCCTCGTTGAGGCTGTTGTCCTCCTCTACAAGCCTGGCTAACATTCTGAGCTGCTGGTCGACTTTCATCTGGTTTCTTAGGACAATCCTTGAGCATATGGTCCTTGGACCCACACCTAAAACATCCTCCTGTCTTTTTCCACCACTCCCCTAAGTGCTTCTTTCCACAATGATCACAAGGACGATACTGCCATCCTGTACCAGCTTGCTGACCTCGCGGCCCATCAACTCTAGGCCTCTTTTAAACCTTTCCAGACGATCCAAAACCTCTTTTGGGCCTATTCTAATCCATAGTCTGCTTTGTAGCATCCTTAATATCCTCGGCCACCTTGGCCTTTTCTACTAAAGCAGAAAACTCCCGCTCCTGATGTGGTGCTATCGACAATCTCAAATCATCCCTTAGTCCGTCCTCAAAACGGACACAGCGTTCATGCTCGGTTGCCACTACCCCTCAAGCATACCGGCTCAACCTCAGAAATTCAGGTTCATGCTCGGCTACGAAATTGTTCCCTTGAACCAGCCCCAGAAAAGCCTTCCTTTGTTCATCAGTATACCTGGTTCCAACGTATTTCTTTTGATACGCATCCTTAACGTACTCCCAGGTCAGATCCTCAACTGTGGCACCATCCCGAATAGTTAACCACCATTGGTACGCTTCATCGCGTAACAGTGCCACCATTCCTTTTAACTTCTCCTCAAGGGTCAGGTCAAGCTCATCCATGATGCGCTCAGTTGCTTCGAACCAGTACTCAGCTGTACTGGGTGCCACACCCGATACTCCACGAAACATTTCGGCTCCATTAGCTCAGAGCCGTTCAGGCACAGACTTTCAATTTCCCGAATTTCCTCCTGCACCAGACACCAATTCCAAAACTCACAAAGACACCGCAACAACACAACATCATCCCCGTCTCGAGCTTGCTGCTCAACACCAACAGCTGGGGGTGGTGGTGGCGGTGGTATCTCATTGTCAGACCCTTGACCCGATCTAACGGGTTCTGACACGGTCATCCTTCCTCTACCGCGTCCATGATGACCACGTCCTCTAGAGCTCATTTCTAACGTCGAGATCTAATTAAGAAGTTTTATGAATTAGTCTTTGTTTCACTTGTTTACCCGCGAAGGAGTTTTATGATAAAGAATTTAGGAGTGGTTCTTTCGTATACATCCATGCACACAGTCTTTTCATTCATTCATACATCCATCAATCAATTATGAACTTTCATTCATTCAAAGAAACGTTGTATTTTTCATTGTTATTATTTCTCTACTACCCAGGGGTATTTTCGTAATTTTGTCCTACAGGGGTATTTTCGTAATTTTTCCAAAGAAAAAGTTTCTTGATGATTTTGTCAAAGAGTATTTTGGAAATTTTGAATTTCCGGGGTATTTTGGAAAATTTCGAAATCCGAGGGTATTTCGGTAATTTTTTCACAAACCAGGATAAATTCATAAAATCTAATAAATTAGGGATATTTTAAAAGTTGCAAAACTCTGAGGGTTCTTTTTGAGGATTGTACTTTCCAAAACAGTGATGTTGCAAAAATTTTGGAAATCAAGGTTATTTTGGTAATTTTGTAAGTTAGGGGCAATTTTGTAATTTTCCAAAATCAAGGTATTTTGATATTTTGCAAATTAGGGTTTTTGAATATTTATAAAATAATGAAGTTTTGATTAAAATTGTGGGGTAGTTGGACATCTTATAAACCAAGGGTATTTTGGTAATTTTACCACTAGGGGTATTTTTGTAATTTCATAAATCGAAAATTTTTCGAAAAATTTTGTAAAGATGGTTTTCACAAATTTAAAAGAAAGTTTTAAGGGTTTTTTTTTAAAACTAGGGTTTTGTTATTTTTATAAAAACACGGCCAGTTCCCTTCGGGTTTTAGTTATTGTGTTTAGCTTTATGACCGAGTCCTCTTGGTCGTGGTGAACCAAAGCTACGCACTGAGCAGATTCGAGTGGAGAGGAGGTGAGTCACACTGATCGCTTAAATACCAAGCTCCCACCGAAACCATTCCTAGACATGCGCACAGAGGTTGCCACACCCACCGAGCCCTGCAGGTTAGGGTGAACCGAAGCTACGCACTGTGTAGGATTCTGCGAAAAAGGAGGTGAGTCACTAGGATCGCTTAAATACCGTGCTCTTCCTGATCCAATCCTGAGACATGCGCACATGGGTTACCACACCCCAACTCTCGGTGACTTAGCCATAGGTTTGTTTAATGGAATTAAGTCTTATGTGTTTGGGTTTGAGTAGACTAGTCCTAGGGTTCAAGTTCCTATCATGCTATTCTACGTTCCATTCCTTTCCTACCCTTCCATAATTCACATAATCACACAGATGGTTAGGGGTACTTACCTGGTGGACTGCGGGTCGGAGACTTAGGTGCCATGCCAGAAAACCTGCTTAACTTTAGAAATACTTTTCATAAAACTCATTTGAGCTCGTTTGGAAAATGTTTTGGGCCTTAGCCCACAGGCCGAGAGTTTTAAAACTGGGCTCTGATACCAAACTGAAACACCCCAAACCTGGCCCACGAGCTTTGACCAGATTTGGTATGTTCCTTGACTAAACCGGTTCAAAATTTATTTGATCCTTAGGAAAAACTTGTGCGATTCTCAAGAAAATGTTGTTTGGGTTGGGCTTGTTTTGAAAACCAATTTATCCTGTGTTGAAATCCATTTATTTAAGGTGACAAAATATTTAAAGTTTATTTTAAAGTAAATTTACTAAATTTTTAATAAGTAAAATGTCGTAACAAAGCAACTAGAACAGAAAATAACATAGTTCAGTGGAAAAAAACCAAAATAAAATAATGAAATACTTAAATGAAATAAATTGTCCAAATCAGATAAAACTTCAAGCCGAGCATGGCCACCACAAGTTCTGCCGTCCCGGTCCATCACTGCTCATCACCACAAACATGTTCCCACAACGGGTGAGTCAATGACTCAATGTGTAACCAACACAAAAATTTCATAGATCAGGCATACCGTATCATATCACATGCATATTTATATACAGATAAAATAATGATGCAACCCGAACCCAAACCTAGTTGCCATCCGCTACACATCCCCGTACAAACCTGCACATCGTGGGGACTACTAAGTCAACCCTTCATCCGCTACACACCATCGAAGGCAGTCGCTGCAGTCGACGTGCTCATCGCCCATATAAAATTTGTGGCATAGCCACCAGATTAAATAATTGTGTCATGAGACACCACATTCAGATAATGTAACCGAAGTTACCACATTCAGATAATGTAACCGAAGTCACCACATTCAGATAGTGAGACCGAAGTCAGCACATTCACTTCCCCTTTTTCATATTACCCGAATGCTCCATATTATTCATATGATGCATATCATACTGAAATTCACATTCATGTCACTTTTCACGTGTTAAATATAGCATATTTCGTAATCCTAGTAGGAGTAGGAAACGTACCTGAGTACTTTGTAACGTAACATGGTACCTTAGCCATATTCTTATATTTTCAGATTAAAACATATATTAAGTTAAAGCCATGAATCTATCAAGATTGGTGTAGGTACACGCTTTGATTAAACAGCAATTTCCTTGAGATCTCGAAATCTGATCTACCGCTTAGATCCTTAATCCCTACATTTGATTATTCACTTACTAATTTAATAAAAAGCCATTCGGCCATAAATCCAAATCCTAGTAGGATTAGTACACTAAGACTTACCTTGTTGCCGATTTGAATTAAGAATCAAGTGTCGGAAACTTCGTATTCCTCCCCTTTGAAATTGGCTAAACACTAGATTACTCCACGGGTTAGTTTTCGGCTTTTGAGAAGATAGTAAATAGATCTATATATCAAAATAGGCCTTGGCCGAATTTACTTTTGTACTTACCTTCTAAATCTTGAATCCCGAAAAGTATCCTGCCTCCTTAGGGATGTCGAAATTCCTATAATCATGTGTTAGATTTAATCTAACATTAAAATTTAAAACATGGCCTTGGGCCGAATCTTATAGTTTTTTACCTTAGATCTTTATGAATCCCGAAATATTCCTCCTTTTAGTCGACAATTGCTGAACCCCGAAACACTCCTTATAATTTCAGCCACCAAAATAATAATAATATTAGATCCTATGTTTCGGCTTAAAGAAGAGAATAAATCGATAACCACAAGATTCTTATCTTTAGTATTGAATTCGACAGATCTCTCCTGACACTACTTCAGAGATTCGGTTTAGAAACTTGATGAACAATCGGCTGTGAGCCTTCTAGGTATTTGGTTTCAAAGATGAAGGAAGAGAGAAATATTAGGCTTTAGAAAGAATCAGCACTGATGGAATTTGAAAGGAGTTTCGACTAGAGCATAAGGTGTATTTTTGGCTTGGAGAAAGAAAAGAGAAGAGAGGATTTTTGCTAGGAGAATTTCGGCAGAGAGAATGAATGAATGGCCTAATTCTCCTCCTTGTGCCGAAATTACTAGGCCAAGAGTCCTTTGCTTGGCCACCACTCTTCCTTATTTTGATAACTTTATCTCCTTACTTTAAAATAATTAATAAATAATCCTTATTATCTCTTGAAAATAATCCAAATTAAATCCTTTATTTATCCCCTAA
Source organism: Gossypium bickii (assembly GCA_025503065.1). Classification (NCBI taxonomy): domain Eukaryota; kingdom Viridiplantae; phylum Streptophyta; class Magnoliopsida; order Malvales; family Malvaceae; genus Gossypium; species Gossypium bickii. The sequence continues at coordinate 39,838,740 of CP106711.1, forward strand.
TTAGCCAAATTTTAAAGAGAATAAAACTCCTCTTTTGCAAGCCTTGTGCCGTCCACCTTTGTGCTTCTAGAGCAAAAATAAAACTTCATTTATTTGCTTCCCATGTGACTCGAACTCAGGCCCAACTCCCTTGCATGTGGTGCTATTTCCAAAGGCCCTAAGTGGCATCTCCAGGCCACTTTTCCAAGCTTGTTTGAGTGTCAAATTCCACATACTTTTTCTTTTAAGGCCACCTTGCCTCAGTTTCCTCTTTTAAACTTTAAAACTCGACATTTCCAAGTCATTTCTAAGTTTCCAAAAATTTTTGTTTGCCTCTTTAAACTTGACATTTCCTTACATTTCCAAGTTTCCAGAAATGTTCACTTTCCTCTTTTGAATCATTTCTAAATCATTTCCTTACATTTCCTTAGTTTCCAAAAATGTTCACTTTCCTCTTTTAAACCTAACATTTCCATACATTTCCAGGTTTCAAAAAATGTTCAAAATATATTCATAACACATAAGATATGTCATCTCGTACAATTAAACCGAAAATGCATAGGCCCTTTTTAGGATGTTACATTGGTACTTAAGCAGTCCTAGTGACTCACCTCCTCTTCACTAGAATCCTACCTGGTGCGTAGTGACTATTCACCTTAGCCGCGAGGATTTTGTTGACGGCCAAAACCTATAATTAAAACCCGAAAGGGACCAGCCATCCTATTCTGTAAAATTACTAAATTACCCCTGATTTTTGAAAATTTCCCAGAATACCCCAGAACTGTAAAACCTCCAAAATTCGTAAGAATTACCGAAACACTCCGGTTGGAAACATTTCCAAAATACCGTTGGTTTGTGAAAATTTCCAAAACAATCGTGACTTTATAAAATACCCATGTTTTGCAAATTTACCCGAAAACCCCTACATTTACAAAAGTAACCCGGTTTGCAAAATTAAATTTTCCAAAGTACCCCTGCTTAAAAAAAAAAAAACAATAACAACATCAAAATATCTCTATTTTGGAAAAAAAAACTTGTTTTCCAAAATACCCTTGCTTTATATAAAAAAAAAGCGTACCAAAGTACCTTTAATTCAAAGAAAATTACCAAGATACTTTATTTGGAAAAAAATACCTTGTAGGGCAAAACTAGGGAAAAAAAACCCTGGGTAGTGAAATAATAAAGATACCCTTAAAATTTCTAATCAGATAAACATGAATTGGTAGAATAAGTATAACGGGACGAGGGCACTCTAGATGCGAATACCGGTGCGTACTCTACCATAGTATACTAAGTGTTTCTTTTGGCTTTAGAATTAGAGTGCGTAGCGAAAGCATAGTGGTGAGACTTGGGTAGTACGATTAATAGATAGTTGGAAATTTTGAGGACGAAATTTCTTTAAGGGGGTAGAACTGTAACATCCAGAATTTTTGGGCCTATGCGCTTAATGGGTGAAAATGAGTAATGAGTTAACTTAACTATTAAGGGTCCAAATTGGGCTCGGGATGTGGTCAGGCCTTGGTGAAATTTTTGTTTAGGCACTATAGAGTTTTAAAAGGTGGTATCTGTGTTTAAATTATCAAAATGGGCTTGTGGCCCAGTGGTCAGTGGCGCCACTTAGGGAGCAAGGACATGACGCCACAATAAGGGAGATAAGGGCCCAAAATTTAAGTTTCATGGAGCCTAATTCTTTTAATTTAAGTTAGCTAATTTTCGACATTTGGGTTAGGTGGAGTGGATGGCAACAAGGCTCAAAAATAGGAGGATTTATATGAATAGGATAATGTAGATATTATAGTTGATAATATGGAAGATAAAAGGAGAAAAGATAGGAGCTATCTGCAAGGCTAGGTGATGGCCCAAATTCCATAACCTAGAGGAGTAAAGAATTCGGCTACTTCATGGAAAAGGGGTGCCGAATTTTTCCTTTTTAATTAGCCTGATTTTTAGTTATCAGGAAGGGTACTTTCGGGTTTTTGATAGGAGTGCCGAAATTTCTATAAATAGGGGGGATATCTCATTGATTCTGGCATTTAAACCCTAATTTCCTCTTCATTCTTTGTGCTGAAATTCTTAGTCTCTCCCTCTACAATTTCTTTTATTTCATTTCTTCAAACGCCGAAACCTCTCCCTTCACTCTCTTTTCCATTCTTTTCCTCTTGTGCTGATTTCTCTAAAAAGCCGAAATCTCTATAGTTTTTCTCTATTCATGCCATTTGTGAGTTAGTTCTATTCTTTCGGCATTTAAATCTTTTTCTTTGGCATTGCCGAATCTTCTCTCTAGTGCTAGCCAAATCCCCTGTGTTAAGGTAAGTGTCGACTTCTGCTAGTTTTTCACGTTTTATTTCAATTTTTGAAAGGCAAAAGCCGAAAAGCTAATAGTTTAATGGTTCTATGTTGGGCGGCATTCCAGGATTTGAAGGAAACTTGGTCGTCTAGATCTAAAAGCCGAAAATCATTAGTCTCCAATTTTGGGATTTTAAGTTAAGGAGATTTTCCCTAGATTTTTACTAGATTCGTTCATTGTATACAAGATCTTAACTTTATGATGAGGATTAACGATCATATATTGTGATAGTAGTTCTGACAAGGACTTGTGATTGAATTAAATATGGATCAGGCAAAGGAGAGAATCCCTAAGTTTAAGAAACGAGCGGTATCTGCCGTTCGAGATTGGCCACTTGGTTGTGGACCGGCTTCTGAACAACACCTTAGGCAGATAGTAGTGGTGTTGGCTACGGATGGCGTCAACTTAGAGGGTCTCGTTCTAATGGTAATCAGGTGTGTAGATCTTTATCACATAAGTTTTATTTTGTATTATACCTGTTAGGGGCTGAAAAGCTAGAAAATGAGGCTGTATGAACAATCGTGTGTAGATCTCTAACACACTAATAATCTGTATGAATATATGTATGTTTATGTTATGGGCTAAAAAGCCAGAAAGCGGCTGTGTAGACAGTCGAATGAAACCGAAACAGGGTTAGGCAAGGAATGCTAGGTACGTAATCATAGAACTTTTCTATGTGTATCGATGTATGCGAAAGACTGTAAACTCTCAGGTAGTAGATTGTTTGATTTTGCATGAATGTATGCATGGGATGGGTTTGTTATGGAAAGGGGAAGAGCATGATTGGTCACATGGTGATCGGTGGTAGAAAACCCACGTAATGAAATGTTAGGTCACATGGTGATTGATGGTAGAAAACCCACGAAATGAAATTTTAGGTCACTTGGTGATCAGTGGTAGAAAACCACGTTAAAATTCCTGATTGATATGGAATAGGTAGTACGGCTGTCGTTATGGTGTGTAGCGGATGGAGGGTTGATTGTAGAAATCCCCAAGGTGTGATGGTTGGTACGGGTTGGTGTGTAGTGGATGGAATTCTAGGATGGGTTGGGCTATGCATCATTTATTATCTATCATGTAATTATGATTGTTGCCATTGCGTATGGGCCAGGGCTCATAATGTGTTTGTGGGCCTAAGCCTTTTATGTGTTTTCAGGATTTACACACTGAGTCTTTGTACCTATTATTTTCCCTAACTTTTCAGATGAGCAGTAGATCGTGGACATGGGAGCCGAAACGGACTCGAGGGGCCATCAAGTTTTTATTTTTATAGATTATTTTCAGTTTTTCCTTTAAGTTTTATTTTGGGAATATTTAGGTAATAAGGCCCTATAGTTTATATTCGCCTAAGTAGTTTTTTAAATTTTTGCAACTTATGAAATTTTGTCAAAGGTTTAATTATTCACAATAACAACAATACAAGGGTTTTTTTAAATGTCACTTATTTATTAATTACTGCCTAATAAATCTACGATTTCCAAAACCAACAAAGCAAAAGTTTTTAATGTACAACCCGTATCACAGCAGATCTGGTCGAAACGTATGGGCCGGGTTTGGGGTGTTGCATTTCCACCTATCAGGAAGGTTTATTTCATGCCATTGTATTGTTCTTAGGATTGTGGTATGAGATCTTGAAGTGTCTGTTTCTATTAGGAGGGTTTCTCTTTTTGGGCTTTGAAGTAAAGCCTTGGTATTAACTACAGAATACATAACTTGGAAGTGAAGTCTATAGACTAAGTTAATACTTCCGAACCAAGAAGCATTTTGTAGTTATGGGTATGTATTTGGAAGGTCAAAGATTGTAGAATATTTTTTCCAGTCAATGAAGCCATAAAATTTGGATAATAATTAAAATGTATTGGGCCAGTACATAGGCTTGCTTGTATGTTTCCTAATAATGATTCATTAAACATGATGTGTCTTTAATCTCTTAAGACAATTAAAATTGAGGTATTTTTAGTAGCTTCAACACTAAGAGGCTTGACACCAACTTGGACTAGTCCAAAATAGACATATTTGTATTTTTCTTCTTTGAGTTTATTAATGACGACCTTATCTAATAATTGGATTGTTTCATATTATTTTTGAATAGGTAAACTCCTTTCTTTTGTTTTTATAACGTAATTGCAAAAAGCATTTAAATTTTCAAAAGTTTTTTTTCTTGTAAACTTGGTTTGTTGGAACTCTTAGAAGTGTCCAATTATCAAATCTTTGGGAAATATTTTCATAATGCTCTTCTTGTTCATTAACAGTGTTGTTTGAGTTTTGGTCGGACTCTTGAGATTGATTGGAAACAAAGCTTGTAGAAGAATTGGTTCTTCTAATTCCTACAAGGGGGTTCTACTATCAGGATTTCCTGATTATTATAGTTGCCTACAGGGATACTTTGTCATTGACACGCCTAACCCATGGGTAACTGGACTGTGTATCAACACTCAGCAAAATAATAATACATTAATGAAGACAGTTAAACCAGAACTCGAAAATATAGAAAATAAATTGAATATTTTCAAAACTTAGAAATACCTGCTCCTCCTTGACTCTGATACGAGACTTGTATTTTTTTTATTTAACAAATTAATACTTAATAAAAAAAGTCATCAAAATCACTTAATAAAATATTTTTAAATAACAACTAATATCTCAAATTCATCATTTAGAATAAAAGTCATATAGATTCATCAATGGAAACATCCAAAATCTTAAACAAAATAAAAAACTAAGGCCTAATTGTAACAATCTCAAAAACATAAAAACTACAAGAAATAGGATCAATTATACTTACATGTAAAAGAATAAAGCCAAAAATAGAAACATTCCCCATGGCTATGGTGTTCGCTGGAATGATGGAGAAGAAATGAAATAAAAATGTATTAATTTCACTTTAATTTATATTAATTTCCACTTAATTACTGTAATATCCTGATTTTGCGGGTCTGTGCATTTGGGAGGTTGCATGGCTAAGTTGGTAGGTTAAGGCCTTGAGGTGTGTATTGGGCTCAGGTTTGGGCTTAAAACCTGGGTGGAAATTTCTAATAAATAGTGTTAGTTTATAAATTAAGTTAAGTTGAGTTATGTAATTATGTTAGTAGTAAGTTAGGCTCGTGGCCCAAAGTTTGGAGGTGCTATAAGTGGGCATGTAGGTGGCATCACAAGGGGGAGGAGTTTGGGCCAAGTGTGGCCGCTTGGGGCCCAAATTAATGGGTCAAAATTAGGCACTCCTAGGGGAAGGGGGAGGACGGCACATGAGTTACATTTTAGGAGCTTTAATTCTTTTATTTTAGAGATAAAATGCTGATAATAAGGAAGGGAAAAGTTGGTTTTAAGGTGGTCTCATCTAAAGAAAGGATAACGGATGTGATAATAGATGGATAAAAGTTATCAGGAGAGGGGAGAGTTGGCTGAAACTCCAACTCTGAAGGTGTGTGTGTGTAGCCGAAATTAGTAGCCAGTTGTCCATCTTTTCTTTCATTTGTTTTCTTCTTTTCTTTTTTCTCTCATACTCTTCACTCTTCTAGCCAAAATTCCCTAGCCTTATTCTCTCCAAAATTCCTCTAAAAACCAAACTCTCCTTGTTCATATCCCTTTCTCCCATAGCCAAACCATCAGTTGAGATCTCTTTTTCCTGAAGGTGCACCATAGCCGAATGCTCCTCAGTAGTTTAATGAGTTTTCGGAATCCTTTTCTTCTCTGCGATTACGCTCTTTTCCATTAAGTTCTAACCCGAATCATTTGTTCTAAGGCGCTGTCGGTTTCACTCTCTGCTCTTGAAAGCCAAATCCTGTTGTGCTGTGACCTGTCGTGCCGATTTGTGGGAAAGCCGAAGGTAGGTTGGTGTGGGTTAGCCGAATGGCCTTTTTTGTTCTTTATTCTTTTGGCTGATTATCATAAGGGTCTAATGGGTTGCAATTAAGGGGTTGGTTTAATATATGGGTGTTGGCCGAATGTAGGTTGGTGGTGACGTTTTCTTAAAGACTTTCGGGATTCGACAGTTGAGGTAAAGGTTTCGTTTAAACACTATGATTATATATTAGATCTCATCAGTTTGATTGGTTTAGTGACCAAGGGGTTATTTTGAACTCGAATAACAGTCAAGCAGTGGAGGTTGGATCTGTAAATCCAATGCTAAAGTACAAGAAATGAATAAGTATCGGGAGTTGGATCGTAGCTCTATAGTGGTAGTCTCGAGGGATGGTAGCGTAGAAGCAGTAAAAGCGTTAGTACGAGAACCAGGTGTGTAACTCTTACACACTTTCTTTACCTAATATGTTAATTGTTATGTGTTGATAAAAGCTGGAGTGACGGCTGTGGTTACCGGGTTACCCTTGTCGGTGTAAGCGAGGATGCCGAGTAAGTTGTATGATTGCTCGTGTTGATTGTGATCTCATAAAGTGCATGATATTCTGTATTCCTAATTTTATATGTTAAGCATGATCATACTGGTATTGTTGGCATAACTATGTGTTATGGGTGATGAGAGGAGGAGGAAGTATGATATATCAGACTGTCACCAGTGGTTTGGTACCACAGCAGTGGGTTGGCCCCACATATTATAATATTGTGACTAAGTCTCAGTGGTTTGGGACCACCAGTGGTTTGGTACCATATATGTTTAATTTTGTAACTTCGCTACTGGTGGTTTGGTACCACCAAAGGCTTGGTGCCACAAGGGGTAGATTTGGGAGACATGGATGGATACTTAGGTTGATCAAGGTTGCATGACATGCATATGTGTAAATGAATTTGTGTAAGAGCATAACTTGTCTTGGGATGGGGATTTATACACTGAGTCTCGGTGACTCACCCCTTCCTTTACATTTTGCAGATCAGACCTAGATCGTGGATGTGGAGCCGGAGTGGACTCGAGGTGGCCACGCTCAGCATTTGTTTTATATCAAAGTTTTCTGTTTGGACTTAGCTATTTTATTTAAATTTTGGGTTTTCTTCATTGTAATAAGGCCGCCTAACTTTTATTTTTGTGATGTTTTATTCGGTTGTTTTTTTTTATAACTTTCGATAAGCATACTTGGTAAATATGAATTGGTTGTTTTTAAAACCTCGATAAGAATGTGTTTTCTGAAATGTTCACTGATTAAGTAATAAGTATGGAGTAACAATTAAGCAACTAATTTTTCTAAAACAAGATTTAACACGTTTTGAACACCACAAGATTCAAATTCGTTTTCTCTAAAATTATTCAACAGTTTTCTCCTTAAACAAAATTGACAAGTCAATTTTCAAACATTTTCTTTCCCGTAGCACGCCAGACTTGATTGTAGTGGCTAGATCAGGTTTGGGGTGTTACATTTTGGTATCAGAGCTAGGTTCAAAAGCTCGGTTGTGGGTTTAAGGCCCAAAATATGTTTTGAGGGGTGTAAAATGATTTTTAAGGAGTTGAATATCTCGGAAAGCATGGCACCTGAGTCTCCGGCGTCGATCCACCCAGGTAAGTACCCTAACCTTTGATTTAATGTTTTTGTGTGGGCTTTGGGGACTTTAGACGTAGTTGAACATGGTAGAGCTGATGGACCATAGGGTTAGTTTACACAACTTCTTAATTACATAAGACTTTAGCCGAATCAAACAAACCTGTGAGTAAGTCACCGAGTTAGGGTGTGGCAACAGCCATGCGCATGTCTAGGATTGGATTTAGGAAGAGCTTGGTATTTAAGCAGCCCTAGTGACTCACCTCCTCTTCGCTCGAATCCTACCTGGTGCGTAATGACTGTTCACTCTGACCATGAGGACTTGTTCACAGGCTAAATTCGATAATTAAAACCCGAAAGGGACTAGCCACACTTTTTTGTAAAAACCCTAGTTTTGAAATTATCAAATTACCCCTTGATTTGTGAAAACTACCCTGAATTTAGAAAAGGACCAAAGTACCCCTGTTTTGTAAATTACCAAACTACCCCTGATTTGCAAAATTACCAAATGCTTCACGAAATTACCAATATACCCTTAATTTACAATATCACCCAAAACTTTATTTTGGAAAAAATTCGAAATTACCTCTGTAGGTTAAAATTATGAAAATACCCCCAGTAGTGAAGATGACGAAATTACCCCTACACGTTGAATGTGGCCTGTGGATGTTGTTTGTGTGATGAATGCACTTAGAACTAGGAGATAAGCCTGAAACTGAAACTATAGATAGATTCGACTTCGAAAGAATCACTTTTAAAACTATTTTCCATAAAATTGCTCGTGGATAAACAGTGAACAGAATTAATAATACATAAAATTCTTAACCAGATAAACGCGAACGGGAAGAATGAGTACATGAGGTCGTGGACGTCCGCCGCGTGGCCGGGGTAGGGGTAGGATGACCTTGTCAGAGCCAGCAGGGTCTGGCCATGGGTCTGGGAATGTGCTACCAGATCTGCCGATGGAGAAAGCTGAGTTTTAGGATCAGACTGGTGGTAATGATGTAATATCCCAGGCAGTACTGCGAGTTTTGGAGAGAGTTGCCGGGGCAGGCGCGGGTACAGGAGCCTAGAAATTGGTGGCTGAGCGACTCCGAGCTAACAGAGTAGAAGTGTTTAGGGGAGTTTCTGGAGTAGCTCCCAACACTGCTGAGTACTGGTTAGAGGAAACAAAGCGTATAATGGATGATTTAGACTTCTCAGCTGAGGAGAAGTTAAAGGGGATAGTGTCTCTTCTCCGGGATGAGTCTTATCAGTGGTGGCTCACGGTTAGGGATGGTGCGATGGCCGATGATATCACCTGGGATATCTTTAAGGTGGCCTATCAGAGGAAGTATGTGGGGGCTAGTTATACTGATACGCAACGTAGGGCATTCCTGAATTTGGTTCAGGGGAATAAGTCGGTACCCGAGTATGAGGTGGAATTCTTGAGGTTGAGTAGGTATGCTCGGGGAATGGTGGCTACGGAACATGAGCGCTTTGTTAGGTTCAAGGATGGGCTAAGAGATGAGCTGCGGGTGTTGATTGCACCTCAGCGAGAAAGAGAATTTGCTGTTCTCATGAAAAAGGCCCAAATAGTGTTGGGCTGGTAATAGAGGGTGCTTTGAGTGTGGGTCAATGGAGCACTGGGTAAGGGATTGTCCGCGGAAGTTAGCTAGGACTCAAGCTGAGGGTCAAGGGCGTGGTCAATTCAGGAGAGATGGCCAGCAACCACAGAGGGGTCGAGGTGCAGTTAGGGGTGGTAATGGTAATGGACGAGGTCGTGGAGCACCTGGCCGAGGTGCTGGGGGTACTAATGCTAGACAGTCTGGGTTGGTCTATGCAGCCAAGCGTCGAGAGGAGGGCGATGCACCAGACGTCATAACCGGTACATTTTTAATTTCTAGATTGCCTTATACTACTTTGATTGACGTTGGTTCAACACACTCATATGTAGCTAGTAGCGTAGTGGGAACTCTGAACTTAGCCTATGAGATTTCTACTAGGAAGATGAGGGTAGTTAGCCCTCTAGGACACTCTGTGGTAGTAGACAAACTGTATAGGGATGTACCCCTAGAACTTCAAGGGGTCATGTTTCAAGCGGATTTGATGGAACTACCCTTCGGGGAGTTCGATTTAATCTTAGGAATGGATTGGTTCGTTAAGTACTGGGAAGAACTGGACTGTACGGCTAAGCGCATGGTGCTAAAATTGGCCGAGGGTGAAGAGGTGGTGATGATAGGTGAGAGAAGGAATTACCCATCTAGTGTGGTGTCCACGCTGAAGGCGGAAAAGATGGTAAGGAAAGGATGTGAGGCGTTTGTGGTTTATGTTTGTGCCATGGAAGTTAAGGATTTGGCTGTAGGAGGTGTTCAAACGGTGAATGACTTTGTCGATGTCTTTCCGGAGGAGCTTCCAGGTTTGCCACCGGATCAGGAGGTGGAGTTCGGTATTGATCTTCTACCGGGAACAGCGCCAGTGTCTATTGCTCCGTATAGGATGGTGCCAAAGGAATTGGTGGAGTTGAAAGCATAGATTCAGGAGTTATTGGATCGGGGTTTCATTCGGCCAAGTGTATCACCTTGGGGAGCGCCTATGCTCTTTGTTAAGAAAAAGGACGGGTCGATGTGAATGTGCATAGACTACCGTCAGTTGAATAAATTGACAATTAAGAACAAGTATCCGTTGCCTAGGATAGATGACCTGTTCGACCAGCTTAAGGGAGCATCGGTCTTTTCCAAGATAGATTTAAGGTTGGGGTATCACCAACTTAAGGTAAAGGAGGCGGATATCCATAAGACGGCATTTCGTACTCGATACGGGCACTATGAATTTCTGGTAATGCCATTCGGGTTGACAAACGCACTGGCAGCGTTTACGGATATGATGAACCGGGTGTTTCAGCCGTACTTGGACCGGTTCGTCGTAGTATTTATAGATGATATTCTGGTGTACTCGAGGTCGAAAGAGGAACACAACGCGCATTTACGGGTAGTGTTGCAGATTTTAAGGGAAAAGCAATTATACGCCAAGTTTAGTAAGTGTGAGTTTTGGTTGAAGGAAGTTACTTTTCTGGGTCATGTGGTATCTGCGGAAGGGATAAGAGTGAATCCTCGGAAGATTGAGGCAGTATTGGATTGGAAACCACCTAAGTCGGTGGCGGAGATTCACAATTTCTTGGGGTTAGTAGGCTATTATAAGAGATTTGTGGAAGGATTTTCTTTGATAGCGGCACCTTTGACAAAGTTGTTGAGGAAGGAGGTACCTTTTGTATGGACGGATAAGCAGCAGGAGAGTTTTGAGAAGCTGAAGAGCGTTTTGACTGAGGCTCCGGATAATACAGCTTGTGGCAGGGAAAGATTTTGTGGTGTATTGTGACGCTTCCCATACGGGGTTAAGTTGTGTATTGATGTAGGAGGGGAAGGTTGTTGCTTATGCATCTTGGCAGTTGAGACCACATGAAGTTAACTATCCGACGCATGATCTGGAGTTGGCTGCAGTGGTCTTCGCTTTGAAGGTGTGGAGGCATTATTTGTACGGGGAGAAGTCGGTGATCTACACGGACCATAAGAGCTTGAAGTATCTGCTGACTCAGAAGGAGCTGAATTTGAGGCAACGAAGGTAAGTGGAATTATTAAAAGATTACGATTGTTCAATTGAATATCACCCGGGGAGGGCAAATGTGGTGTCGCATGCGCTAAGTCAGAATGTGGTGTCGGATTTGAGGGCGATGTTCGCTCATTTTAGTCTGTATGATGACGGAAGCCTGTTAGCGGAATTGCAAGTGAAGCCATCATGGGTAGATCAGGTTAAGGAGAAACAGCTGGTAGATGAAGTCTTAAGTGCTCGATGCTTGCAAGTGCAGAATGGTGGATTGGAGGGGTATAGTCTGAGCAGCGATGGAGTATTATGTTTTCAGGGGAAAGTGTGTATGCCTAAGGATGTGGAGTTAAGGCAGAAGATTTTGCAAGAGGCACATAGCAGTCCATATGCTATGCATCCGGGAGGTAGTAATATGTATCGGGATTTGCGGGAGTAGTTTTGGTGGCCGGGTCTTAAGTGTGAGGTAACGGAATTTGTGGGTAAGTGTCTGACATGTTAGCAAGTCAAGGCTGAACATCGATTCTGATCGTTTTATTACTGACCATTAAGATTCCACAGTGGAAGTGGGAAAGGATCACAATGGATTTTGTGAGTGAGTTACCCCTCACACCTACTAAAAAGGATTCAGTTTGGGTGATTGTGGACCGTCCGATGAAGTCTGCTCATTTCATACCTGTACGTATGGATTTCTCTCTTCAGAAGCTAGCGGGACTATATATAGCGGAGATTGTAAGGTTGCATGAGGTGCCAGTGTCGATTATTTCTGACAGAGACCCTAGATTTATGTCAAGGTTCTGGAAGGCTTTGCATAGGGCATTGGGTACAAGGTTGGATTTCAGTACGGCATTCCATCCCAAGTCAGATGGACAGTCGGAGAGGGTGATTCAAGTCTTGGAAGATATGCTAAGGGGTTGTGTCTTGGATTTCAGAGGCAGTTGGGAAGAATTTTTACCGTTGTCGGAGTTCGCGTACAATAATAGTTGTCAAGTGAGTATTAAGATGGCACCATACGAAGCGTTATATGGTCAGAAGTGTCGTACCCCTACGTGTTGGATGGAGTTGGGGAAGCGGCAGTTATTGGGTCCGGAGTTGGTTGCTGAGACAGAAGATAAGGTGAAAGTGATTAGAACTCGGTTCAAAGAAGCTTCGGACAGGCAGAAGTCTTATGCCGACCTTAAACTAAAGGATATAGAGCTTGCAGAAGGTGACAAGGTCTTCTTGAAGGTGTCGTCGTGGAAGAAGGTTCTGAGGTTCAATAGGAAAGGCAAGTTGAGCCCTAGGTTTATTGGGCCTTATCGGGTATTGAAGCAAGTAGGGCCAGTGGCTTACCAGCTGGAGTTGCCACTCGAGTTGAGTCAAATCCACAATGTGTTTCATGTTTCCATGCTTAGATGCTATCGCTCAGATCCGTCACATGTTATGCCTGTGGAGGAGATTAAAGTGAGCCCAGACTTGTCTTTTGAGGAGGAACCGATACAGATCCTGGATCGGGATGTTAAGGTTTTGTGTAGGAAATCAGTCCCTTTGGTAAAAGTATTATGGCGGAACCATGGATCAGAGGGAGCGACATGGGAACAGGAGGATATCATGCGACAGCAATACCCTCAACTCTTTTGACTAGGTAAATTTCGAGGTCGAAATTTATTTTAAGGGGAGTAGAACTGTAATATCCTAATTTTGTGGGTCTGTGCATTTGGGAGGTTGCATGGCTAAGTTGGTAGGTTAAGGCCTTGAAGTGTGTATTGGGCTCAGGTTTGGGCTTAAAACCTGCGTGGAAATTTCTAATAAATAGTGTTATTTTATAAATTAAGTTAAGTTGAGTTAAGTAATTATGTTAGTAGTAAGTTGGGCTCGTGGCCCAAAGTTTGGAGATGCTATAAGTGGGCATGTAGGTGGCATCAGAAGGGGGAGAGTTTGGGCCTAGTGTGGCCGCTTGGGGCCCAAATTAATGTGTCAAAATTCAGCACTCCTAGAGGAAGGGGGAGGATGGCACATGAGCTACATTTTAAGAGCTTTAATTCTTTTATTTTAGAGATAAAATGCTGATAATAAGGAAGGGAAGAGTTGGTCTTAAGGTGGTCTCATCTAAAGAAAGGATAATGGATGTGATAATAGATGGATAAAAGTTATCAGGAGAGGGGAGAGTTGGCCGAAACTCCAACTCTGAAGGTGTGTGTGTAGCCGAAATTAGTAGCCAGTTGTCCATCTTTTCTTTCATTTATTTTCTTCTTTTCTTTTTTTTCTCGTACTCTTCTCTCTTCCAGCTGAAATTCCCTAGCCTTATTCTCTCCAAAATTCCTCTAAAAACCAAACTCTCCTTGTTCATATCCCTTTCTCCCATAGCCGAACCATCAGGTGAGATCTTTTTTTCCCGAAGGTGCACCATAGCCGAATGCTCCTCAATAGTTTGATGAGTTTTCGGGATCTTTTTCTTCTCTGCGATTACGCTTTTTTCCATTAAGTTCTAACCCGAATCATTTGTTCTAAGGCCCTATCGGTTTCACTCACTGCTCTTGAAAGCCGCATCTTATTGTGCTGTGACCTGTAGTGCTGGTTTGTGGGAAAGCTGAAGGTAGGTTGGTGTGGGTTGGCCGAATGGCCTTTCTTGTTCTTTATTCTTTTGGCCGATTATCATAAGGGTCTAATGTGTTGCGATTAAGGGGTTGGTTTAATATATGGGTGTTGGCCGAATGTAGGTTGGTGGTGACATTTTCTTAAAGACTTTCGGGATTCGACAGTTTAGGTAAGGGTTTCGTTTAAACACTATGATTATATATTAGATCTCATCTGTTTGATTGGTTTAGTGACCAAGGGGTTATTTTGAACTTGAATAACAGTCAAGCAGTGGAGGTTGGATCTGTAAATCCAACGCTAAAGTACAAGAAACGAATAAGTATCGGGAGTTGAATCGTAGGTCTATAGTTGTAGTCTCGAGGGACGGTAGCGTAGAAGTAGTAAAAGCGTTAGTACGAGAACCAGGTGTGTAACTCTTACACACTTTCTTTACCTAATATGTTAATTGTTATGTGTTGATAAAAGCCGGGGTGGCGGATGTGGTTACCGGGTTACCCTTGTGGGTGTAAGCAAGGATGCCGGGTAAGTTGTTATGATTGCTCGTGTTGATTGTGATCTATGAGTGCATGATATTCTGTATGCCTAATTTTATATGTTAAGCATGATCATACTGGTATTGTTGGCATAACTATGTGTTATGGGTGATGAGAGGAGGGGGAAGTATGATCTATCAGATTGTCACCAGTGGTTTGGTACCACAGCAGTGGGTTAGCCCCACATATTATAATCTTGTGACTAAGTCTCAGTGGTTTGGGACCACCAGTGGTTTGGTACCACATATGTTTAGTTTTGTAACTTCGGTTACCAGTGGTTTGGTACCACCAGTGGCTTGGTGCCACAAGGGGTAGATTTGGGAGACATGGATGGATACTTAGGTTGACGGGTTGCATGACATGCATATGTGTAAATGAATTTGTGTAAGAGCATAACTTGTCTTGGGATGGGGATTTATACACTGAGTCTCGGTGACTCACCCCTTCCTTTACATTTTGCAGATCAGACCTAGATCGTGGATATGGAGCCGGTGTGGACTTGAGGTGGCCATGCTCAGCATTTGATTTATATCAAAGTTTTCTGTTTGGACTTAGCTGTTTTATTTAAATTTTGGGTTTTCTTCGTTGTAATAAGGCCGCCTAACTTTTATTTTTGTGATGTTTTATTTGGTTGTTTTTTTTTTATAACTTTCCGTAAGCATACTTGGTAAATATGAATTGGTTGTTTTTAAAACCTCGATAAGAATGTGTTTTCTGAAATGTTTACTGATTAAGTAATAAGTATGGAGTAACAATTAAGCAACTAAGTTTTTCTAAAACAAGATTTAACACGTTTTGAACACCACAAGTTTAAATTCGTTTTCTCTAAAATTATTCAATAGTTTTCTCCTTAAACAAAATTGACAAGTCGATTTTCAAACATTTTCTTTCCCGTAGCACGCCAGACTCGGTTGTAGTGGTTAGACCGGGTTTGGGGTGTTACAATTACAGAATTGCCATTAAATGGCTTTATTTTATTATTTTTTCTCTTATGCCGCCTCAACCTCTAGATTTAGGTTTATTTATTTCTTAAGTCCTCCCTCATTTATTAATCAAGCCATTTAATCACTTGAATATTATAATTAGCAAGTTTTGCATCTTTTTCAATTTAGTCCTTTTTAATTAATTAATTATCGAAATGTAACACCCAAACCCGGTCAATACGTTACGACCAAATCTGGTTTGTTACAGGAAAGGTAGTTTTGAAAACATGTAACGGAATGTCGTATTTTGTAAAAACTTTCTGAATAATGTTTCTATCTTGAAAATAATTTAAAATTTCGCTAGAGAATATCCTACCAACTTCATATTAAAACAACTAGGAGTTGAAAACGGGTTTGTTTTGTCAAAGCCGTACTTAGAAAAATTCCAGAAATGTGACAGTTGGAAACAATGTTGCAGTTTTAATAATATTTCCAAATTAATTACTTAGTTAATCGCAAACCATCTTTTATTACACATTTGATAAACTGTCAAATATGGGGTTTTTCTAAAATTAAAAGCATAAACAAATAGTTTTCAAAGTGTTAACAAAAGATGGTTTGCTATTAACTAAGTAATTAATTTGGAGATATTATTAAAACTGCAACATTGTTTCCAACTGTCACATTTCTGGAATTTTTCTAAGTGCGGCTTTGACAAAACAAACCCGTTTTCAACTCCTAGTTGTTTTAATATGAATTTGGTAAGATATTCTCTAACAAAATTTTAAATTATTTTCAAGATAGAAACACTATTTAGAAAGTTCTTACAAAATACGACATTCCGTTACATGTTTTCAAAACTACCTTTCCTGTAACAAACCAGATTTGGTCGTAACGTATTGACCGGGTTTGGGGTGTTACACGAAACATTAAATTTTTTCAATGAAACTCTAATGCTACCTTAATAACACTCCGTAAATATTTATAAAAATAGTTACGGCCCAGTTTATAGAAACGAGGTCTCGATACATTATTTTCTAAAACCACTTGACGTAATAAATCATTATAATATACAAATTACTAATTCAAAAACCTTTTTAAAACCATATTTGACTCGTAAATATTAAATAATAATATTTAAGAACTTACTTGCCGGATTTGGTGGCCTCGAACTGTGGAAGTCCTGGTTGGACTTTAATAAATGAGAGAATGATATCATCTAGACTTGAGATAGGTAAGGTCCCGTATAAGACCATGTTTGGGACATGGCCTCAATATCGAATTGATATCCCGTATAAGACCATATCTAAGATATGGCATCGACATCGAATATGAGAATCATATAAGACCATATTCGGGATATGTCATCAACAATCAATATGAGGTCCCGTATAAGACCATATCTGGGATATGACATCGACATCTAAAGGTGGCCCCATGTAAGACTATATCTGGGATATGGCATTGGTGTCGTATTTATGTGAATGATGACAATTATATAGTTTCGAGTATCACCAAGTGATTCAATGGGTAAATAGCTAAGTTTATATTAGAGATGAGATTAGTGATAAAGCTATGTGACGAAGTGATACAGGTACATATGAGTAATTCACGAGAAATGTTTACGATATGAGACATTATATGAAATTGGTAAGAGTAAGCATGAGTAAGTTTTGGCAATGTGTTTAAGACTTTGTGTTTTATTCAATGCCATAGATGGATGACCTTATGAGATTTACGTTGCTATTTATTTCATGCAAACTTACTAAGCTTTATGCCTAACCCTCTCATTTCCCTTGTCTTTGTAGTATTGCCAAGCTAGCTCGGGAATTCGTGGAACGTCAGAGTTCGGAAATCACACTATTAACTTCTCGTTGGTATAGCAAAGTTAGATTTATTTTGAATATGGCATGTATAGGACTTGGTCATTTTGTTATGACATATTTTTTAGCCAAAGTGTTGGCTACTAATGTTGTTCAATTCATTTTGTAAATGGTCATTGTAAAATTGGCCAATACTTGTCAAGTTCGTATAGTCAATGATGATGAAATTTATGAAGTGTATGCTAGTGTGGATGACTTAGTTTTGAGTTCTTAGAAGTGCCTTATGGTTATGATGCATGTTGAATTGAATTGGTATAAGTATGGTTGCTTTGTAGGATGGCATATGGCTTGGTAGATAGCCATACAATTGTCCATACATGTGTGACACACGGTCAGCCCCATGGGTGTGTTGATAGGCCGTGTGTCCCCATGCATGCTAGGTTGGCAAGTCAGAATGCTAAGTAGTAAACACACGGGCCGAGACAAAGTCGTGTGTCTCAACCTTGTGGGAGACGCGGCCTAAGACACAGGCATGTGCCAGGCCGTGTAAAGTCTACACCTGAAATTAGGAATTTAATTTGACACACAGTCTAAGGACACGGGCGTGTGCCTTAGCCGTGTGACCATAATGGGTTGATGACGTCATAAACAGAATGTCAAGGTTTTCACACACGGGCGAAGACACGGGCGTGTCGTGGCCGTGTGAGGGACACGGGCGTGTGTCTGGCCATGTGAAAATCCCTGTAGGTTTGAATTGAAAAATAAATCCACAAGGGTATGGAACACAGGCATGTGATAAGCCACACGGGCGTTTCCCACCTTTCACACGGGCCTGTGGCTCTGTTTTGAGTCAAATTTTTCTAATTGTTTTAAAGTTTCTAGTTTGGCCTCGAATCATTCTAGGTGCAAGTTAAGGGTCCCGTAGACCTATAATAAGGACATTGTGGTCTCGAATGAAAAGTTTTAATTTGAAACGGAAATTTTATGGATCGATGTTGTACGATTGAGCTAGTTAAGTAGGGTAATGCCTCGTACCTGGTTCAAGTGTCGAATACGGGTAAGGGGTGTTATACTCATCACAATTCACATCATTTTCTCATTCAACATTATTTCTCAAATTTATGGAAATATTATACAACATCACTAATATCAAACATTTAGAAACTTAATAACATGATGTTGAATTTATTGTACACAAACTTACCTCGATTTCAAAATAGGTCTAATTGCCGATTTAGTCTGATACCTTGCCTTTTCCTCGGTTAAGGTTAATCCCTCATTATTCTTGATCAATAATAACAAATTAGCTCATTTAATAGCCACATTAATCAATACATCTCAATAATCATATTTTGGCAAAATTACCATTTTGCCCTTAAGCTTTAACAAAATGATAATTTTACCCCTAGGCTCATAAATCAATTCTAATCAAATTTATTCCTTTAACGAGCCTAGGTGAACATTTATTTCTCTTATAGAAACTCTCAATTCTCATTATCTCACACATTTTACACCTATTTCACAACCTTTGCAAAATGGTCCTTTTAGGTGTTTTCATGGTAACACCTTTCACAAAAGTTTTTTATTTAACAACCTTGACTCATTTTCTTCCATAAAATTTCAAAAAACAACATAATTACTCACATGGAAAAACCCTAGACTCTTAACCGTTTTGCAAAATAGATCCCTCATTAGCTTGACCGTGATAGAAGGGTCCTAAAAGTACAAAAATTATCAAGAAAAGTCACCAAAATCACTTACTTGCAAGGAGGACAAGTTGCTGAAAATTTTAAGCTTTCAAACCCCTATTTTTGCTGGTATTTTCGGTGGAAGAAGTTGGATGAATAGAGTGATATCATCTTTTTCTTTATTTATTAATTTCCTTCAATTTAATCCACCTAATCCACCTACTTGACCAAATTTTGACCTCTTTTGTCTCCTATGGCCGGCCAACCCTTGATTGAGTAGTTAATTGAACTTTAAAGACTTCCAATTAGTATTCTATGGCTTTTAGACACCTTTAGCTTGTAAAATGGAACTTTCGCACTTTATGCGATTTAGTCCTTTTTCACAATTAAGCATGAAATCACTAAAATTAAAGCACCAAAATTTTCATGCACCTTTATAATCATGCTATAACTCATAAAATAACATTAAAAATAATTTTCTTTAACCTCAGATTAGTGGTTCCAAAACCGCTGTTTTGACTAGCCCCTGAATCAGGCTGTTACATGAACCACTATTTTCGACACCACTAAAAATCAGGCTGTTACAACTCTCCCCCTTAAAACATTTTGTCCTCGAAATTTGTTACTTGATACAAGCCATCAAGTCGACTCTTTCTATCAACTTCTTAATAATAAACCACAGATAAGTCCATCATAACTTATTTCTATTCAAAACTTGTATCAGAAGTCACATCAGAACTTGATATTATACCAAATTTAACTGAACTGGCATGATATTCTCATGTCAAAATTTTATCATTAGCAGTACAATTACCGAGAAGTTTAAAGTGACCGTCTAACGAATCATAATCGAGAAACTGAAATTATCAAACTCTGACTAATGCTTCTAGCATGTCTGCATCTGAAATCTTTCAACTTATATTTATTTCTCCTTATATGGAAAGTGTCAAGCAATATTGTTTAACACAAGTGCAATAACTTCAACTATCGAGGGACTATAATCCATAATACCATTTCCCGATTAGAACTGATCTAGTAGATATATTTTTGTATCATGTCTACTAGAATATGAATCCCTCATTCTGACAGTTCATCAATTTACCCATGAATGCACAAAATTTATTCCCGGACCTGAAGATAAAATCAAATGTGTATAACTCAATTAACCTTTCAAATGGATAACATGCTCTAATTAAAACAACTGAGTCAATTTTATCTATATGATAATAACATTTCAAAATAATCCTTTCTTCTTGTTGTCAAGATAACCCAGGCATACAATCTATCACAATTCCCTTAGAATACGAATAAAAGATCCTTAAAACCTGCATTAACTTAAACGAAACATAACATCTCATTTTAACTTGTTAACATTAATCAAGATTACTTGATGAATGACAACCAATTTACAAGTTTGAGCTCAATCTTACATCGTCTACTTTTTTGCCGATGTCAACCCTTTCACGAAAACTAGAAAGGGATTATATATTATAAAGCTGTTTCAATTTTTAACATTGAAACTTTGAACTATACTGAGCCGCAACCATCAGATAGATTAAAAACCATTGTGCTATAATAGTCCAAGGTTTCAACCTTATAGATAGAACAATACCTCAACATCAATAGTGCACTCCAAAATAGAATAGGAAAACTGAAAGTTGTCCCAATAACAACTAGTGTAGTAATACAACTTCTATAGTCTAAGATCCATATCACCGAGCTCCCATGATCAAACCAGGATTTATAACAGTAATAAATGTAATAACGTTCGGCCAATGAATATCTTTTACAGATGAACCATGTTTGATAGATAAGATTAGAAAATAAGAATAATAAGGAAACCGAGATAATGAAATCCAAGATGTGAAGCTATACTGAATTTCCAAGAATAAAAACCACATTGAATGATAAAAAGATCGATGTTATCCTAGAGAAAGTCCAGAAGAAGAATATCACTCATACGCACTAGAAACAGTCGTAACAGAGACAATATAAATTGCATATATGTAATTCAGAAGTAGAAAATAGCATCATATGAGTCTTATCATCAATTCTTTTATCGAACATAATGGATTAGAAAACCAAAGAAAGATAGAGCAATGCCGATCATGAATCAACCAGCCTAACAACACTTCCATCTAACATTATGATTAGCTAACATTGTCTTACTATAAGAATAACCTCTAAAAATGAATTATTACTTATATCTCTGATAATAAAAGAACATATAGAATACCCAAAGGTGATCGCTGTAAAATATTCAACTATAACAGCTGCATTAAAATATCTTCACAATTCAAACATTATTCCACTAACTACCACAGTCATCAATGATCCCATATTATCCCATCCACTAAAGAAATCAATTTAGAATAAATTCTGGTTAACCCGTTCTTTAGATACCATACCTGAATAAGTCGATTAGTCGAGATTAACTGTAACACCCCAAACCTGGCCTAGACGTTATGACCGGATCTAACGTTCCATATCAAGTGAAGTTTGAAAACTGTATGTACATTGGAAGACCCTTCTACGAAACAAAGCTTTCTCCCCTTTGAAAATCCCGATTCACTTTGCTCATTAGCAAAACAAAATTTGCTCAAAGTCATTTCCTTGCAAAAATATTATTATTTTTAAAACCTTGTCTGTTTCGGAAGTTTGATTCAACCATTTGCGAATACGTGATATTTTTAAAACAATGTTTATAGTTTTAAAAACCCATGTTTAACAGACCAGCAGTTTGTAATTTAAAGAAATACCAAATAAAAGTTAAAAAGAAAAAAACCCGATGGCCTTATTACCAAAATTATTAACCCAATAATTTAAAATAAATTAAATAAAACTAAAATCGCTATGTTTAACTGTAAAGCATATTCGACGTGTGGCCACCTCCGAGTCTCCCGCAGCTCCAAATCCTCTAAGACTGGGGATTACCTGCACAGTTAGAAGAAATGGTGAGTTACGAGAACTCAGTGTATAATCCCCTATTACGGTCATAGTCTGGGCCAGAGCCCATACGGTATCAGTCTGGGCCTAAGCCCTATTTGGTAACAATCTGGGCCTAAGCCCTAAATAATATCAAATGCAAGCATACATATAACCCAACCCTTAAACACCAAACTCTCCACCCGTACCAACCAACCTTTCCATGTGGGGACCATGTCGGCCCACCCAGCCAAACTCTCCAATGGTGCAGCCTAGCTGCTAACAACGGTATACGTGGCTGAGCCACTAAAATTAGAATACGTGGCGATGCCACTATAACGGTACTTCCTCCAAATTAGAAAAACCCAACCCAATAAATATGTTATGTATGCAGTGTATCACGACCATATACAGTTATATAAAAATCACATAAACATCATTTAACTACCACTAAGGGTATAACGGTCATTTTAACGATTAGGGGTAAAATAGTAATTTCACCCCCTTAACGGTATCTCGGTAATTTTACCCATCGAGGGTATTTCGGTAACTTTACCCGAGAGGGTTTTTCTGAGGCCTACAGTTACCTCGAGCGACACAGGTTCCATTTCTGGTCAAAACAGTGCAAATTGGGCCCAAAGCTCAATTTCAGCCCAAACGGGCCCACAAGCTCGTGTGGCCCATTCAGCCCATTTCGGTCATGGTTCTGAGGACTTCGTAGCCATATCTGTCATCTGGAACTTACCCTAAATTTTGCCCCTGTGGGCCCCTTAGCCCATTGGGCCCACTTCGACTCAATAAGGCCCAATACAGCCTCAGTCCCACGAGAGGGTTCGTGGCACTCCTAACAGTCTATCGCCAACACTTGTGGATCGGTTTAGCTCCACGAGTGTTCGCATGCTCAAGTGATCTCAAATGCCGAAGTCCCAGCTTATCGGTTTTTGGCTTTTAGCCGATTCACAGAACATCGCATAACAGAACAAGCAGGGGTGTGAGATTACACACCTTGATTACGAGTGTGCCACCAATCCCTTAGCACCGCTCCTATGTTAGAAAAGATCAATAGTTAGTCAAACAATTAAGAGGGTTATCCTCCTATTACTCAACAAACCAAAACCATACTTCTTCTTACCTTGCCTCACCGAGTTTTGCTAAGTCTTTTCCGATTATCAGTGAAGATTAAGGACCCCGCAATGTACCTTGATCAAGGCTTAAGAGTAACGTTTCGACTGTTTCCGGCCGCTTACCCCTTTCTATGTCACGAGAACACCTACAACAAGTTAATTTTAGACTACAGAAGAAAGGGGAGATTCGGCCACTTAGAGAAAAGAATAGCATGACACGACCATTAACCAAAAGAGAGTCAATACTACTTACTCTCAAATACGGCATGAACAACTTCCTTCTGGCAACAAGGATAGATGACCCTAGAGATGAAAGTAAACTAGAAAGGGAAGGATGAGGTTAGCTTCGGCTTGAATAATTAAAGAACAAGAGATGGAGTGTTGAGAACAAAAGAGGAGGATAGGTTCGGCTATGGAAAGAAGAGAGTAGAAAAGGGGATGAGAAGAAAAGAAAGGACTGAATTCGGCTAATATGCTGCCGAAAGGAGGAAGAACAACTTGCACACAAGCCAATCGACTGAGAAACAAATAAGAAGAAAGACTAATATTTCAGAAATCCCCCTACTTCAATCCCGAAAATACAAAAATATCGCTTGTTGCAACTGATGCTAGGGAGAAAAGAAGCACAAAATGTCAAAAGAAACAAACCCGAAAATGCTCAAAATGACACCCCTCAGTCGAATTGGCCTCCCTAAAACCCCCAAATACACTCAAACAGCCAGATGAGCAAGCGCAACATGAAATTAAGCAAAAATTACAACCCCTAATTTTTGGGACGTTACAATTCTACCCCCTTAAAGAAATTTCAGCCTCAAAATTTACCTGTTCAAAAAAGGTGAGGGTATTGTTGTCGCTTTGCCTCCTTAAGCTCTGATAAACCGTAATATGTTCATATTTTAATCCCACATTTAGCATACTTTTGGATTATTTATTCCCCGTATTGTGGAATTTGGTGCTCCTAATCCTTTAATTTCATGTTTTATACTTAGGGAAGCACCGGAGGATGAAAAGAATGAGAAACAGGCCAAAAACGGAGAAAATGGGCCAAAGTATGAAATCGACATGGCCTGGCCCCAAGCCACACAGCCATGCCTCCTTAGTAGACCCGAACACGATCTGGCCTCGATTTACACAAGCGTGTCCCTGCCGTGACCTGTTTTAATTCCACTCGGATTAGGATACTTAGGGGCGAAGAAAGACATTTTGAAAGCCTATATAAACACCCTAAGTGTAACCTAAGAGGGGGCGTCTAGTAGGCTTAGGAGCCAAGCTAGAGAGGCCAGAATTGTGGGATTTACTCAAAGAAAGCCAGTTGATTCATCTTAAGAAGCCGGAGTCATACTTAAGACAGAAGATCTTCCCTTCAATTTCCTTTAGGGGGGTTTAGGGTTTTTCTTATGTTTTGTTTAATATTTTCTTTTAAGATGTATTCTTTTATGATTATGAACTAAACCCCTCAAATACCTGAGGGAGATGAAACCTAAGACGGATCATGTTATTGTTTTTTGAACTATATGATAAATACTTGATTTGTTCTTAATTATGTGTTCTTAATTCTTGCTTTGATATTTCAGGATATTGATTCAAGTATTGATGTGCTTAGGCAGTGGAGCAAAAGTCCCTGTTTAAGAGTAGATCTAGCATAATTAAGCTGAGTTGATCGCAACCCTAAAAATAGGATGATGAAAATCTGCCAAATTAGGGTCAAACCTAATATGGGAGCCTATAGATTGAGTTAATGCAATTCTAGGGGTTTTAATTAGAAAGAGATTTCAATTAATTAACCTAGGGTTAAACGTTAGTAGCCTCAAAAGAGGTATTAATATAAATTAAGGAATCCTACGGAAGAAGTCAAGTGAATAATTCTTCTGGTTCAGAGTTAAATAACAAGTGAAGTCTAGGTGGATTCTTCCTCGGGTATTGTCCTAATCAATTGGTTTTTCCCAAAAGTATTTTCCCCAATTCATTCTCTGTGTCTTAGCATACTTAGTTTAGTAGTTAGTTAATTTTAGATTAAACAACAATTCCATTAATTCTTAGGCTAAATAATAAAAAGAAAGTTAGTATTAGTACTTTTAGTTCCCTTGGGTTTGACATTCTGGTCTTGCCACTAAACTATACTACTGTTCGATAGGTGCGCTTGCCTCAATCGTGGTGATAGTTAGTTTCTAGGCTCGATCATTCATTATATAAATTTTAAGACTTTCCCATCACGATCAAGTTTTTGGCGCCGTTACGGGGGAGTTGAAATATTAAGAACGCTCAATTTTTATTACTTTAGCCATATTTTATTTTCGCAATTAAATTTTATTTGTACTTTTCTAAATTTTCTTCTTTGTTTCTGGCAAGTATTCTAGTTTATGACTAGAAGAAACCCGTCAGGACCGCTACTTTACGATAGTGAAATTGAAAGCACAGTTCGCAGAAACAGTAGAGAAATAAGGAAAAGCCTACAATACATACAAGAAGAGCAAGAAAACGAAATTAATACTATCGAAGAGATGGCTGAGAATAATCTGCTACCTCTAGAGGTGGCCAAAAATCATGCTCCTCGAACTATGTATGATTATTCTAAACCTAATTTAATAGGAACTGAGTCAAGTATTGTTAGACTTGCTATTGCTACAAATAATTTTGAACTGAAACCTAACACAATTCAGATGATACAACAGTTTCTCCAGTTTGATGGTTTGGTGGATGAAGATCCAAACAATCACTTAGCAAATTTCCTAGAATTTTGTGACACTTTCAAAATAAATGGCATTTCTAATGATGCCATTCATCTTCGGTTGTTTCCCTTTTCTTTGAGAAATAAAGCTAAACAGTGGTTGAATTCTCTTCCACGAGGATCCATCACTACATGGGAACAAATAACCGAAAAATTTTGGTTGAAATATTTTCCGCTGGCTAAAATGGCTAAGTTGAGGAGTGATATCTCTTCTTTTGTGCAGATGGATTTAGAGACACTTTACAATGCATGGGAGAGATACAAAAATCTATTGAGAAGGTGCCCACACCATGGATTACCCTTGTGGCTACAGGTTCAAACTTTTTACAACGGTGTGAACCCTTAAACCAGGCAGGTGATTGATTCAGCCACCGGTGGAACCCTGAATAATAAAACACCTGAGGCTGCCTATGAATTCATTAAAGAGATATCACTGAATAACAATCAGTAGCAAGTCATGAGGACAAGGCCAACAAAAGCCGCCACTATTTTCAACCTCGACGCAGTAACCATGCTATCAAATCAGGTAGAGATGTTAAATAAAAAGATTGATGGTTTTTGTGGTTCTTCACAGGTACATCCGATTATGCAGTGCGATATGAATGGAGGAGGAATGATCAACACAGAATACCTGCCTTACAACCTGAACACTGAAAACGAGCAAGCTCACTATATGGGTAACAATTTTAGACCTCAAAATAACCCTTATAGTAATACTTACAATCTAGGTTGGAGGAACCACCCCAATTTCTCATGGGGTGGTCAAGGAAATCAAAGACAACAACCCCTCCCAGGTTTTCAACAGCAACCCTACCCACAAGAGAAAAAGCCAAACCTTGAAGAAATGCTGACAAAATTCATCGCGGTGCCAGAAACCTATTTTCAAAACACCGAAACAACACTTAAAAATTATCAAGCATCGATTAAAGGGATCGAGAACCAATTAGGGAAACTTGCTAAGCTGATCTCCGAAAGGCCACAAGGAAGCCTACCAAGCAACACTGAAAATAA
Organism: Gossypium bickii; assembly: GCA_025503065.1. Classification (NCBI taxonomy): domain Eukaryota; kingdom Viridiplantae; phylum Streptophyta; class Magnoliopsida; order Malvales; family Malvaceae; genus Gossypium; species Gossypium bickii. Next base: position 39,865,403 of record CP106711.1, read on the forward strand.
CCCAAAGGAGCAACTTCAAGCCATAACAGCTCATGACAGTGAAGGGTTAGATAAGCCCAAATTAAGGCAAGAGAAAGTGGGAGAGGAAGGAAAGGTTGAGGTAAACCATGACAAGCCAAAATCGGTAATTAAAGAGTACCAACATTGTATACCATATCCCGATACGATGAAGAAAGACAACATAGACGAACAATTCGGTAACTTTCTTAAACTTTTAAAGAAAATATATATTAACTTACCATTTCTTGAAGCTCTTTCGCAGATGCCAGATTCAAGGAAATTTTTAAAAGAGCTTTTAAAAAACAAACGGAAGTTAGACGAGGAGTCGTATGTGGAACTAAACGCAGTGTGCTCAGCAATGTTACAAAATAGACTACCACGAAAATTAAAAGATCCAGGGAGTTTTACAATTCCATGCTTAATTGGTAGTTTACCTGTTGATAATGCTTTAGCTGATTTAGTGGCAAGCATCAATGTTATGCCTTATAAAATGTTTAAACAGCTAGGTCTAGGGAAACCCAAACAAATTAGGATGAGCATTCAATTAGCTGATAAAACTATTAGAATTCCTAGGGGTATAATCGAAGATGTACTAGTCAAAATTGACAAATTCATATTCCCGGTAGACTTTGTCGTTTTAGACATGGATGAGGACAATAGTATCCCCTTAATTTTAGGAAGACCCTTTTTAGCAACTGCTAGAACTAAAATTGATGTTGGTACAGGAGAACTCATACTTCGTGTAGGTGACAAATCTATCAGTTTTCAGGCTCTCGACTCAGCTAGGACATCAAGTATTCAAGGTAAGAAAATTAATTTATTAATGACCATTCGGTTAAACCTTCTTTTCAGGAAGCATCACAGAACCACACAACTGAGTTAGATCTTAGACCTCATGACAACAAGGAAATAACTCATGAGGAACGAAGGCTTCAGATCGATGAACTAGACGAGTGGAATACACATTTCAAAGAAAAACTAGGGATACACGAAGTAGAACCAAAGCCACTCTATGCGACAAACAAATTTAAAATAGGAGATCAAGTATTGTTGAATAAGAAAGAACCTCGACTCTCCCTTTTCGACCTTAATACAAATGAAGAAATCCCTTTTAAGGTACTCAATATCTGCCCATACGGAACAGTCGAGGTAAGTAATCCTACATTCGATACTTTTAAAGTAAATGCTACTCGACTCGAACTATATACTCATAATAGAACTGATAGCATGAGAAAGGATTTTCAACTCCTAAAATCAACATAATTTTGTGAATGAGAGGTAAGTCTAGCTTAAGACTATAAACAAGCGCTTCTCGGGAGGCAACCTGAGCACTAACCCCATTAATTTTTACATTTTTATTTTTACATTTATTTTTCTTTTTTAGCACCTAACTACAAACTAACCAAAGTGAATATTTCCATACCACATAGCCTTGCACACGGCCATGGCCGTGGCCGGGGTGTCCCCACAGATTTTCGTGCCAATGTGGCAGAGATAGTACGAAACAGGACAAAAAATATCTTCAAGCCACGGGCTCCAAATAAACACCATGACCGTGCAATACAGCCGTGGTCGACACTATTTTAGCAACACGGGCGTGGCAACCTGCACACGGGCGTGGGAGAAATGAACGAACCACAGCACGGCTGTGCGATACGGCTGTGTGGCACAACACGCCCATGGTACATAGGCTTGGGGATGTACCAGATCTGAATTTTTTATTTAAAACTCCCTTTTCCCCTTCTCACCCACTCTCCATTCCCCTTCTTCCATATTCTTCACACCCCTCCCCTTTTCATTTTCATCCTTCTAACTCTTGATCTACACCATATCCATGTCGAAGAAATGGAAGGATCCTAGCACAGTCACCCTCTGTGAGATCGATCTACATAAGTCCATGCCGGCCGCTTCATCCACTCGACAGGACAAGGACCTTTGAGTCCATTTCATTCTTCTTTTTCTTTTCTCTTCTCCTTTATTTTCCTTTTCTTTATTTCTCTTTTACTTAATTTAATCTATTTTATTTTGTTTTCTTTAATTTAGATTCTAAAGGATGATAGGGAATCACCACACCACGCCTTAGAAATCACACCCACTCGACAGGACCATCTAACAATAAGGACTTTTCAGTCCATTAATCTTTTCTTTTAGTCTTATTTTACTTTTTATTTTCTTTCTCTTTATCTTTCTTGCCTTTAAATATATAATTAGTATATTTTGAATTATTCTTATTATTTCCTAGCTAATTCTTCACAAGTTTCCCAATTTCTTCATCTAGCACAGAGATTGTGGGCGGCCACCATACCACCACCAAAGACGCCTCCTCCAACTTATCTTTCAACTCTGAATCAAGTGTCCACACTTCCAATTCAAGGAACCCATCCAAAGTTCAGGAAGTTTCACCCCTCTCCCTCTCTTTTAATGTTTCTACTATATTGTGAATATCTATCTTTGTACATTGAGGGCAATGTACATATTAAGTGTGGGGGGTGAATTTTATTTTGAAAAGTTCCTAACTTTTTATATTATTCTCAAATCCCTGAATTATGTCTTGTTTTTAAGTAATTTTCTCATATTACTATTAGAATGAAATTTCCTTTGATTCATGATTTTTATTGATATGTTTTGGATTAAGTCATTGATAATTGTACAGTGATGATTTAAACTTTAGGGGACTAGAGAATCAAGTATGATGAGTCTATTTTCGAAAATTAAAATTTTGTTAGGTTGTCTACATGAATCTAATTATTACCTTGAAGTTTAAAATTTACAAAGTTGATATAAAAAACCCATAATTTTTGTGAGATCTTGAACCTTTTAGAGCATACATTCTTTCGTGCTCACTTTTTGATTATGAGTGTGTCAACATTGATTTGTTATTTTAGAACTTGCTTCGATTATACATGTCAAGACCACATTATTGATTTGATATACAGAGATGATAAAGACACTTAGGATTTAACCCACTTACTCTAATAAAAGCCTACTCTCACAATTAACCCCTAGTGAACCCCTTTGATCTTAACAACCCTTTTTATTGACTCACCCACTAATACTAACCCAAAACCCATCTTGTATTTGTTATCACCATTTCCTGACTCCCTTTTTGTGAGATTTGATTTTGAGCAGTCGCCTAACTATGTTCTATATTTCAGTTGTTAAAGTTCTTTCTTCTTATTGTAAATATTGTTCTTAAAAAAAACGAAGTTATTCATTGTTATTTCTATGTTTGAGCTTAAGCAATTAATTTCACATTCTGAGAAGAAGCTCGTGTTATTAGTATTACAAGTTTTCAATTGATGTAATTATTCAGGATTAGTTCATTTTTTTCTAGTTAGGTAAATTGTCAATTCAATCTCGATTCTAACCCTTTAATTTAGCCTTTATCCACACCTTTAACCTAAGCCCCGTTACAACCCTTTTTAAAGACCTTTTGATCTGTGTATCATTTCATTCTATAGTGGTGGAGGTTTGATTTTCATGCAAGCCTATGGGATTAACTTTTCATGTTCGACTTTTAAGTGCTTAATTTTGAACCTTAAACACTTTGAGTGATTTGAGTAAATCTTTAGTGAGGATGTTAACTCTTCTCGATTTTGAACTAAAGGTGATTAGTTAGGTAAAGGGAAATGCCTATATTTTCATGCTACAAAAACTATGACTTTGATTGTTTCAATCTTTAGGACCCTTCTACTTAAATTATCAATGTATGAATTACCTTTGAATTATGATGAAACACTATTGATGAATATTATGAATTGAGGAAGTTCATCTTAATTGTGAGTTGAGAATTTTGCTTGAGAACAAGAAAATGCTTAAGTGTGGGGGTATTTGATAAACCGTAATATGTTCATATTTTAATCCCACATTTTGCATACTTTTGGATGATTTATTCCCCGAATTGAAGAATTTGTTGCTCTTAATCCTTTAATTTCATGTTTATACTTAGGGAAGCACCGGGGGATGAAAAGAACGAGAAACGGGCCAAAAATGGTGAAAATGGGCCAAAGTATGAAATCGACATGGCCTGGGCCCAAGCCACACGACCATGCCTCATTAACAGACCCTAACACGGCTGGCCTCGATTTACACGGGTGTGTCCCTACCGTGACCTGTTTTAATTCCACTCGGATTAGGATACTTAGGGGCGAAGAAAGACATTTCAAAAGCCTATATAAACACCCTAAGTGTGACCTAAGAGGGGGGCGTCGAGGTAGGCTTAGGAGCCAAGCTAGAGAGGCTAGAATTGTAGGATTTAGTCGAAGAAAGCTAGTTGATTCATCTCAAGAAGCCGGAGTCATACTCAAGATGGAAGATATTCCCTTCAATTTCCTTCAGGGGGTTTTAGGGTTTTTCTTATGTTTTATTTTATATTTTCTTCTGAGATGTATTATTTTATGATTATGAACTAAACCCCTCAAATACCTGAGAGGGATGAAACTTAAGACGGATCTTGTTATTGTTTTATGAACTATATGATAAATACTTAATTTGTTCTTAATTATGTATTCTTAATTCTTGCTTTGATATTTCAGGATATTGATTCAAGTATTGATGTGCTTAGGCAGTGGAGCAAAAGTCCCTGTTTAAGAGTAGATCTAGCACAGTTAAGCGGAGTTTATCGCAACCTTAGTTTTAGGATGATGAAAATCTGCCGAATTAGGGTCAAGCCTAATATGGGAGTCCATAGATCGAGTTAATGCAATTCTAGGGGATTTAATTAGAAAGAGATTTCAATTAATCAACTTAGGGTTAGACGTTAGTAGCATCGAAAGAGGTATTAATATAAATTAGGGAATCCTACGAATCAATTCAAGTGAATAAATCGTTTGGTTCAGAGTGAAATAACAAGTGAAGTCTAGGTAGATTCTTCCTCGCGTATTGTTGTAATCAATTGCTTTTTCCCAAAAGTATTTTCCCCAATTTATTCTCTGTGTCTTAGCATCCTTAGCTTAGTAGTTAGTTAATTTTAAATTAAACAACAATTCTGTAACACCCCTAACCCGTATCTGTCGCCGGATTAGGGTTATGAGGCATTACCAAACTAAACTCAATTCTGAAATAGACCTTCAATTAAATTCAAGCACAAGCAATGCAATCATTACTATATTATATAACATTACAACCTATTAAAATAAAAAAATAAATGTATAACGAGTTTTATTACCAGTACTTAATACACACAAATGTCTGAATCACATAACTTAAACATTCATGACATATATATATAAATTTGAACCATATCTCAACTTATGTCAAATTATAACATATATCGGGTATCAATCAAAATTTATATAACATAAGCTGAGTTTCATTTATATTACTATAATACATATGCATATTAAATCAATTGATCCATTATACCATTTAATAATCAATTACATATACCAACATATTAATATTACATCTTGGCCGAATATACTATTTCACCTTTCATTTGTATTCGTAACTAACCAACCAAGAAACATATTCATTTCTTACCATTAATAATTGGATCTATATAGCCAACTATCACATATATATATCTCATTATAAAAGTATAAATATCACATAGCCAAATCACTTAAACATAGCATTATTTAATTCTTACTAAACATATCAAGCATATGCTATTTACCATAAGGCCGAAACACATGTCTTACTCAAATATCATTAGTAAAGCGTAATAAACAAGTACACGTAAATTCACCTTAATCACAATCATGCACGCATCATAAACATGGCAAACATGATTCACATATAAACCAAAAACCAAGACTAAGTTTACTAAAACCATCACCTAATATATATAAATATATACCAATTCAGCATCTTCCACATGTGATATAGACCATGACTGAATTTAAAACATCCATTAACATTATGAACAAGCTATGAAATCCAAAACATAGAAATGATACTTAACCAAAAGAAATAGCCATTTTCGCAAGGCTATATTTATATACAATATCAAACATCATATGTTTCAAAACTTAATCTAACCTATACATGCCTTCAAAATCAAAACCAAGATTTAAAATACCAAAAAGAGGATATAGTGTGGATGACTTTCTTGACGATCCCTCTCGAGCTCGTAGCTTAACCAGAATCTATAAACAAACAATTAAACAAAAGAAATCGGAGTAAGTTTACTTGTAACATCCTTAAATTGGGCCTAGTAGGATTGGGCCATTTGGAGCTTGGGCTTTAGGAAAATTAGAATATTATTTATTTATTTGTGTTGGCTCGGGTATGAATTTTATGTGTTAGTATAGTCTTGTGAGGGCTTGATTTTATTTAGGAAGCTAGAATAAATTTTAGTATGGCTTATTTAATGAAGTGGATTAAATGAGCTTAGCACTTAAGTTAATTTAAGTGTAAATTAAAGCATAAGAGGAATAAGTGGCAAGATGGTTAAGGAGTTTGGAAAGTTGCTTGAGGTTAGAGGTTCGAGTAGTATGTTTAGCATTTTTAAAAGTTTATTTTGTATGTTAGCATTAATGGCCGGTCAACCTAGGATTATGATAGGTTGGACTTTCATTTTGGTAAGTTGAATTTATTTTTAAGGAAAGCATGGAAAAAGGGATAAGATTCCTAAGGTTATGGTAAGATATCTTGAAGTTATGGTAAATTGAGGGACAAAGGCTTGGTTTGTGGGAAATGTTTTGGAAATAAATTCATGGCCTTTATGCCATGAACTTGGGCTGACAATGTGGCTAGGAGGAGTTTTGGCCGAATATGCTAGTGTTGGTAAGGCTTAGGAATTCTTTTTGGTCATTTCTTTCATTTGGTGCAAAAGTTGCAAAACAATTCTCTCTCAACTCTTTTCTTTTTAGCCGAATTTTACCTTTTGATAAGCCTAATACTTTTTGACCATTTGGTCATTTTTGGCTCATTTTCTATTTCTCCTTTTCATTCTCTCAAAACCGAAACTTGAGTATTGTCTTCAACCATTGCGAAACACCTATCTCTTTTCCATCCATTTTCTTCTTTCTTTCTTAGCCGAATCTCCTATACCTTAATATTCCATCTATTTCTTTCTTTTCTCTTCTCAAAGGCACTTAGCCGAAACTATTAGTTCACTTTCTTACTTCCTCTTTTTCCATACAAGTTGAACCTTGGTTGATTGTGTTGAACAATCATAGCCAATCCACTCCCTTGGGTATACCGAATTTTCTTCTCCTATCTTGATCACTTTGGCCGAATATTGAAGGTAACATAGTTTTCATCGGGACTTCTCTAGAAAACGGTTGTGGTAAGGTGGTAAGGTTTATTTTGAAGGATTATTATTTTAAGTTTCGTTTAAGCCGAAGGCTAATAAACCTTATTGATGATGGTTGATTGTAGGGAAGTGAGGCCGATTCTTTTAGGAGTGTGTTGGATAAGTGTTCAAGGCTTTGGGTAAGATTTTGGGTTCACAAGGAACCCTTCTCAATTATTTTGATTTGACCGAATAGGCCATGGTTCTAATATTCATTTTTGGCCGAATATAGGGGCAAGAATATTTGTGTGGCCTGATTTGTCTATTCGGGATTTAGAACTCTTTTTGGTGCCAGGTGTGTATACATACACATCTTATAACTTTTAATATGCTAAGTGTTATTTTATGTCTAATCAATTTGTGTAGACATGGATGTAATACCTTCATGGTATTAGCAAGGACTCGGGTAAGTCTATATTGCTATGAGATTATTATTTGATGCTTTTGGGAAGCATGACTCATTTGGCATGTGTATTATATAATATATGGCTTATGATAATCGATTGGATATTGTTAAATAAATCTATCAACATGATTTTTGGTACATGCATATAAATGATTGTTATGGGTTGATGAGAGGAGGGGGCAGTGATATTCGTGTCGACGGACACCAGTGTTTTGGTAACACATCGTGACTACGGTCACGAGAGGTTTGGTACCTCCGGAGGTTTGGCACCTCATAGCGACTTGTCCTCGTGGTTAATTCCACCGTGGGGTTGGCCCCACTTTGAAATATGGGATCGTCGCGCGGTGATTTGGTATCACACGATGGGTTGGCCCCATCACTTGATTTGTGACTTCGGTCACGGTGTTTTAGTAACACAATTGTGTCTTCGGACACCAGAGATTTGGTATCTCCAGTGATTTGGTATCACATTTGTGACTAAATGTCACCAGTGGTTTGGCACCACCAAGGGTTTGGTACCACACGGTAGAGAAAGGCGTTTGGATGGTTAGGTTGGGTGCGTCTTAAACTTATGCATGTTAATTGGTTATGATTTGTGTATGTTATTGCACTAAACCGGGAAGGGTTACACATTGAGTCTTGGTGACTCACCTTCTCCTTTAATTTTTCGATGATTCGTAAATCGCGGGTGAGGAGCCGGATAGATTCGAGGTGGCCATGCAATGGAGACTTTTATAAATACATTTTGGATTTTATCTATTGGGTTTATGTTTGTAATAAGGCCTCCTAAAATTATTCTATTGTTGCTTTGCATGTTTGAATGTTTATTTTAAACTACTTGATGATGTTAAAACGGTTATACGTGTTTTTCTCAAATTAAACGCAAAATGTTTTAAAGTACCATCGGTACAAATTTTAATTTTAAACAACCCGACTCAAAGAAATTTCTTTTAAGTGTGGTTTTTAACAAATAAATTTTTATTTGAAAGGCAATTCGACTAAGTTTTAAAAATGGTTTTCAAAATGTTCTCTCTGTAGCAAACCAAATTCGGTCATATGGTTTGGGCCGGGTTTGGGGTGTTACAAAATTGGTATCAGAGCCCAGTTCAAAGCTCATTGTGGGGGGCAAAGGCCCAAAAATGTTTTGGTAGGCCTTTTTGAAATATTTTTGTTTTTGAATTAGCATGGCACCGAGTCTCCTGCACCAACTTTGCCCAAAGTAAGTATCTCTGATTTTTATGAGTTATATTCAGTAGAAGGGTAGGAAGCATGGGACATAGATAGTGATAGTATTTTAAACTTTAGGACTAGTTTACTCCAAACAAAGACATAAGACTTTAAAGCCTAATTAAACAAACCTAGGACCAAGTCGCCAAGTTAGGGTGTGGTAACCTTGGTGCGCATGTCTAGGATTGGATCCGGAAGAGCTTGGTATTTAAGCAGTTTTCGTGACTCACCTCCTCTTCGCGGGATTCCTACCTGGTGCGTAGCTTCGGTTCACCCTAACCGAGAGGATTCGGTCATAGGCAAAACCCTAAATAAAACCCAAAAGGGACTAGCCATGTTTTAAGGAAAACTTCGGTTTTAAAACCACTAAATTATCTCTTTTAGATAGTAGGACAAATTTATCTTTAGAAATTATCAAATATTTCCGGTTTACAAAAAAAAAAAAAAATTTACCGAAATGCCCCTAGTGGCAAAATTACGAAAATACCCTTGATTTCTAAAATTACCATATTACTTCAATTTGATTAAATTTTTATTTTGTTTAAGTACTCGAAAATTTTGCATTTCAAAATAATACCCTGACTTTGGAAATTTACAAAATCACCCCTGATTGACAAAATTACCAAAATACCCCTAGTTTCCAAAATTTTGTTATATTTTCAAATTGAGAATTTCTCAAAAATACCCTCAGCTTTAAAAATCACAAGATGTTTTGATTTATTAGAGTTTTAAAATTTTCTTCGGTTTATTACAAAAAATACCCTGTAGGAAAAATGACGAAAATACCCCTGGGTTAGAAACGGACAGAAATGCCCAAGAGTGCATAGGTATGAAAGGTATAGGGAATGGAATTTACTTTTCTGTGTAAACTAGGATAGAAGACCTAAAACCTTGTTTGATCGAAAGAATCTCTATTAAACTCTTTTCATAAAATTTCTTCGCGGATAATCAAGTGAAACATGTACTAATTCATAAAATTTCCTAATCAGATTAAAGCGCGATAGTTAGAATGAGCTTTAGAGGCCGTGGACGTCGTGGACGCAGAAGGGGTAGGATGGTCAGATCGGAACACGCTGGTCGGGTCAAGGATCTCGAAAATGAGATACATACCACCACCCCAACCTTTGGAGTTGAGCATCGAGATCGGAGCGGTGATGACGCTGCGTGTCACAAGCAATGCTTGGTCTTTGGAAAAGGTAGGCTGGTTTTGGAGGAGGTGGAGGAGCTCGGAAGTCGGTTCCTGAGAGACTAAGAGCTAATGGAGCTGAATTTTTCCGAGGTGTGCCCGGTGTAGCGCCCAATACGGCTGAGTATTGGTTAGAATCGACCAAAGAATCATGGATGAGATAGATTTGACAAACGAGGAGAAGGCCGAAAGGAGCGGTGTCGCTTCTCAAAGATGAGTCATATCGTTGGTGGCTCACGGTTCGAGATGGTACTACGGCGGATGATCTCACTTGGGAGTATTTCAAGAATTCGTATCGAGAAAAAGTATGTTGGCTCAAGCTATATTGATGCTCAAAGGAAAGCTTTTACGGGGTTAGTGCAAGAAGAAATAAATGCGTGTCGAATATGAAGCGGAATTTCTAAGGTGAGTCGTTATGCTCGGGGAATAGTGGCATCGGAGCATGATCGTTGTGTTCGTTTTGAAGACGGACTTAGAAACGAGTTAAAGTCGTTGATTGCTCCACATCGAGCGAGATTTTCTTCGCTTTAGTTGAAAAGGCCAAGATAGCCAGAAGGAATAAAGGAATCTGTAAGCGAGTTACGACCAGGAATAAGCATAAGAGAGGTTACAATCATCCGGGTCACCAGAAGATTCTCGTAAGAGGGCTAGGCAAAGTGGGTCGAATCGATGCGGGAGGCTCATTCTCGCTAATCCGGGCCGGCCCGGTCTGCAACCGTTGTGGAAAGTTTCATTGGGGTGAATGTTGGACCGGAGGAAAGGATGTTTCGAGTGTGGTTCACTAGAACATCGTGTGAGAGACTGTCCGCGTAAGCAAGCTAGGAATCAGTCTGAAGGTCAAGGTCGTGCTCAGTTCAGAAAGGAGGGACCAGCACCACGAGAGGTCGTGGTAATGGTAGAGGTGGTTATGGCTTTAGTGGAGGTCGCGAGGCGGTGGCGTAAGTATTGGCAACACGGAAGCTAGGCGGCTGGTTTAGTGTATCTTCGCGAGGCGTCGTGAGGAAGGAGACGCACCGGATGTCATAATCGGTACATTCTTAGTCTTTGGTTTTCCACAAACCGCTTTGATTGATGTGGGTTTGACGGATTCAAGTGTTGTTAGTAGTATAGTAATTTTTAATAATATCAGAGTGCGCAGCAAGAGCGTAGTGTGGTGAGATAGGAAGTACGACTGTTAGTTAGTTGGAAATTTCGAGGACGAAATTTTCTTTAAGGAGGGTAGAATTGTAACATCCTTAAATTGGGCCTAGTAGGATTGGGCCATTTGGAGCTTGGGCTTTAGGAAAATTAGAATATTATTTATTTATTTGTGTTGGCTCGGGTATGAATTTTATGTGTTAGTATAGTCTTGTGAGGGCTTGATTTTATTTAGGAAGCTAGAATAAATTTTAGTATGGCTTATTTAATGAAGTGGATTAAATGAGCTTAGCACTTAAGTTAATTTAAGTGTAAATTAAAGCATAAGAGGAATAAGTGGCAAGATGGTTAAGGAGTTTGGAAAGTTGCTTGAGGTTAGAGGTTCGAGTAGTATGTTTAGCATTTTTAAAAGTTTATTTTGTATGTTAGCATTAATGGCCGGTCAACCTAGGATTATGATAGGTTGGACTTTCATTTTGGTAAGTTGAATTTATTTTTAAGGAAAGCATGGAAAAAGGGATAAGATTCCTAAGGTTATGGTAAGATATCTTGAAGTTATGGTAAATTGAGGGGACAAAGGCTTGGTTTGTGGGAAATGTTTTGGAAATAAATTCATGGCCTTTATGCCATGAACTTGGGCTGCAATGTGGCTAGGAGGGAGTTTTGGCCGAATATGCTAGTGTTGGTAAGGCTTAGGAATTCTTTTTGGTCATTTCTTTCATTTGGTGCAAAAGTTGCAAAACAATTCTCTCTCAACTCTTTTCTTTTTTTAGCCGATTTTACCTTTTGATAAGCCTAATACTTTTTGACCATTTGGTCATTTTTGGCTCATTTTCTATTTCTCCTTTTCATTCTCTCAAAACCAAAAACTTGAGTATTGTCTTCAACCATTGCGGAAACACCTATCTCTTTTGTCCATTTTCTTCTTTCTTTCTTAGCCGAATCTCCTATACCTTAATATTCCATCTATTTCTTTCTTTTCTCTTCTCAAAGGCACTTAGCCGAAACTATTAGTTCACTTTCTTACTTCCTCTTTTTCCATACAAGTTGAACCTTGGTTGATTGTGTTGAACAATCATAGCCGAATCCACTCCCTTGGGTATACCGAATTTTCTTCTCCTATCTTGATCACTTTGGCCGAATATTGAAGGTAACATAGTTTTCATCGGGACTTCTCTAGAAAACGGTTGTGGTAAGGTGGTAAGGTTTATTTTGAAGGATTATTATTTTAAGTTTCGTTTAAGCCGAAGGCTAATAAACCTTATTGATGATGGTTGATTGTAGGGAAGTGAGGCCGATTCTTTTAGGAGTGTGTTGGATAAGTGTTCGAAGGCTTTGGGTAAGATTTTGGGTTCACAAGGAACCCTTCTCAATTATTTTGATTTGACCAAATAGGCCATGGTTCTAATATTCATTTTTGGCCGAATATAGGGGCAAGAATATTTGTGTGGCTGATTTGTCTATTCGGGATTTAGAACTCTTTTTGGTGCCAGGTGTGTATACATACACATCTTATAACTTTTAATATGCTAAGTGTTATTTTATGTCTAATCAATTTGTGTAGACATGGATGTAATACCTTCATGGTATTAGCAAGGACTCGGGTAAGTCTATATTGCTATGAGATTATTATTTGATGCTTTTGGGAAGCATGACTCATTTGGCATGTGTATTATATAATATATGGCTTATGATAATCGATTGGATATTGTTAAATAAATTTATCAACATGATTTTTGGTACATGCATATAAATGATTGTTATGGGTTGATGAGAGGAGGGGGCAGTGATATTCGTGTCGACGGACACCAGTGTTTTGGTAACACATCGTGACTACGGTCACCAGAGGTTTGGTACCTCTAGAGGTTTGGCACCTCATAGCGACTTGTCCCTGTGGTTAATTCCACCGTGGGTTGGCCCCACTTTGAAATATGGGATCGTCTGCCAGTGATTTGGTATCACACGATGGGTTGGCCCCATCACTTGATTTGTGACTTCGGTCACCGTGTTTTAGTAACACAATTGTGTCTTGGACACCGAGATTTGGTATCTCCAAAGATTTGGTATCACATTTGTGACTAAATGTCACCAAAGTGGTTTGGCACTACCGGTGGTTTGGTACCACACGGGGTAGAAAGGCGTTTGGATGGTTAGGTTGGGTGCGTCTTAAACTTATGCATGTTAATTGGTTATGATTTGTGTATGTTATTGCACTAAACCGGGAAGGGTTACACATTGAGTCTTGGTGACTCACCTTCTCCTTTAATTTTTCAGTGTGATTCGTAGATCGCGGGTGAGGAGCCTGGATAGATTCGAGGTGGCCATGCAATGGAGACTTTTATAAATACATTTTGGATTTTATCTATTGGGTTTATGTTTGTAATAAGGCCTCCTAAAATTATTCTATTGTTGCTGCATGTTTGAATGTTTATTTTAAACTACTTGATGATGTTAAAACGGTTATACGTGTTTTTCTCAAATTAAACATAAAATGTTTTAAAGTACCATCGGTACAAATTTTAATTTTAAACAACCCGACTCAACAAATTTCTTTTAAGTGTGGTTTTTAACAAATAAATTTTTATTTGAAAGGCAATTCGACTAAGTTTTAAAAATGGTTTTCAAAATGTTCTCTCTGTAGCAAACCAAATTCGGTCATATGGTTTGGGCCGGGTTTGGGGTGTTACATTACTAGTTTAGTAAGTCTCAAGTGTTAAAAATACTTAATATCAAGCATAAAATACATAAATTCATGGTATTAAACATGAAATTTTAATTTACAAATACTTATACCAACTCTCATTACTTCATTTAACATAATATCATTGATTTCATCATCACATACTTAAACTTCGAACATACATAATTATCACATCCGTAGATATTCGATTCTACTCCTATGAACATATAAATCACAGCCAAATCTCACATGCCCTTTTTAACCACCTAGTACGATATAAATCACATCTATTTTTCACAACCAAGTGATATAGCATAATCTTTCATCCTCCATTCGAACATAGCTATAGCACACACACACACACACACACACACACACACACACACACACACACACACACACACACACACACACACACACACACACATATATATATATATATAACATTCATCAAAGTAATAAACTTCCACTTCTTTAGGTATTCGTTCATTATTTTCTTGAGTGGCATGAAAATGAACTACTTACCTCTCTGTCGAATTAATACGTTTCAAAGCTGAAATTTCTTGACATGTGCATAAATCAATTCGCAAATACTCGAGCTTAGATTACATCACCACGATTTTGGCTCTCGCTGGACTCAAGGTCCGAAATTAATCATCAATAATAAACTTGCTAGGCATTAAGCCCGAATTGTTTCACCGGCACGTGGCCTGCTAGGCTAAAAGCCCGAATAACACACCGGCACAGGGCCTGCTAGGCTAAAAGCCCGAATAACACACCGCAAGACAGGGCTGCTAGGCTAAAAGCCCGAATAACACAGCTATAATTCATCAATTCACCATATTAACATCACATTATTATCGATTCATGTACTTTAACCACAATCACTTAACATATCCTATATATACAAGTTTTCATTTCAAATTCAAATCACATTAAGTCCAATAGTGAACTTTAACATTCGGCTATCCTCAATTTAAATGCTCAAATAAGTCAATTAATATCAATGACTACATTTGTAATTAACTCTTTCATGTACTTAGACTCAAGAACTTACCTCTACTGTCGATTGGCCGTAATAAATCGGCTATTCGAGAACCTTCCGTCTTTCCCGATCCAATTCCGTTTTTCTTTGCTCTTGATCTAAAACACATTAAATTCAGCTCATTCAAGTACATTTCAATTCAATTTAGTCCCAAATCACATAAATGGACAAATTACCATATTACCCCTAATATTTGATTTTTTGCAATTTAGTCCTATTTGCATAACACACAAAATACACCAAATTAGCTAAGACTATACAAGGGCCGAATATTCCTAGGGACTTTACAAGCCCTCACATTTCATTTATTTTGCAAATAAGCCCCTCTAAAATTTCATTTTTACAAATTAGCCCAAAATACTCAAATTTACCAAAATTTCCAATGCAAAATATACTAATCTTTAACATATCATTTATATAAAATTATAAAACACCAAAAATCACAAGAATATAGCAATGGCCGAACCTCATACATGCTCATTTTCAAAAATTCTAACATGGGTCGGGTACTATACAAAGCAACGATCTCAAAAACGTAAAATTTATCAAAAACCGATTAAAAACTAACCTTAAATCAAAGCTTGAAGTTGCCGAAATTTAAACAAGGTTTTCTCCCTTTCCTTTAACACATTCGGCCATGAAAAGAAATAAGATGATAATGGCTTTTCTCATGTTTTATTTAACATATAATATAACATTTAATTAGTTTACTATTATAACCTTTAAATAAAAATAAAACGATTATAATTAATAAGGGCAATTGTGACTTTAGCCACCCACTAACTTTAAAAATGGACTATTTACCCTTTAGATGCTCCACATTAAAAAGCCATTACCATTCTAGTACTTTACACTATAGAATGCAACTTTTACGCTTTACGCGATTTAGTCCTTTTTATCAAATTAAGCACTCAAACAATAAAATTTTTCTACGAAACTTTCACACACATTAATTCACATATAAATAACACAAAATATAATATTTTAAAATTTATTGGACTCAAATTTATGGTCCCGAAACCACTGTTTCGATTAGGGTCAAATTCAGAATGTTACAACTCCCCCCCTTAAGGATTTTCGTCCTCGAAAATCTTACCGTTAAACAAAGTCGGATATTGTTGCCTCATTGAAACCTCAGGCTCCCACGTAGCTTCTTCAATTCCGTGCCGATTCCATAGTACTTTCACTAATAGAATCCTTTTGTTTCTTAATTCTTTCATTTCCTGAGTTAAGATATGGATCGGTTCTTCATCATATGTCAAATCAGATTGGATTTCAATCTCTGACGGTGTGATCACATGAGGCGATCTGATCTATACTTACGAAGCATTGAAACGTGAAATACGTCATGTATCTTTTCTAGCTCAGAAGGCAACTTCAACCTATAAGCAACAGGCCCAATACGTTCAGTGATTTCATAAGGTCCTATGAATCTCGGACTAAGTTTGCCTTTCCGACCAAATCGGAGTACCTTTTTCCACAGAGAAACTTTCAAGAATACTCGATCTCCGATTTGAAATTCAATATCTTTACGCTTTAAGTCAGCATAAGACTTTTGTCGGTCTGAGGCAGCTTTCAAAGTATCTCTGATCACAGCCACTTTTTGTTCAGTTTCTTTAATCAAATCAACCCCGTGTATCTTATTCTCGCTGAGCTCAGTCCAGTATAATGGTGTTCGACATTTTCGCCCGTACAAGGCTTCATAAGGTGCCATTTTGATACTAGATTGAAAGCTATTATTGTAAGCAAATTCAATCAAAGGTAGGTATCATTCCCACGTACCTTCAAACTCGAGAACGCAACATCTCAACATGTCCTCAAGTATCTGAATAGTTCGCTCGGACTGACCGTCTGTCTGCGGATGAAAGGCTATACTAAAATGAAGTTTAGTGCCTAAAGCATCTTGCAACTTCTTCTAAAACCACGATGTGAATCTCGGGTCTCTGTCTGAAATAATGGAACTCGGTACACCATGCAATCTCACAATCTGTGATACATACAATTCGGCAAGTTTATCGAGTGAATAGTCCGTACGAACTGGTACAAAATGAGCTGATTTGGTCAGTCTATCAACTATAACCCAAATGGCATCTTTCTTACTCGGTGTCATAGGGAGACCGGATACAAAATCCATTGTAATTCTATCCCATTTCCATTCAGGTATCATGATTGGCTGAAGTAGTTCGGATGGCACTTGATGCTCAGCTTTTACTTGCTGACAAACTAAGCATTTCGAAACAAATTCAGATATATCCTGTTTCATGCCAGGCCACCAATACAACTGTTTCAAATCGTTATACATTTTTGTACTACCCGGATGTATCGACGATGCGACCACTATGGGCCTCACTCGAATCATCTCAGATCAAATCGAGTTCTTGAAACACACATTCGACTTTTAAAATTCAAGCAATCATTTTGCGGCAATCGAAAATCGATTACGCACCTTTTCACACCGAATTCGACTAGCGGTCAAATCTTTGTCAACTTTTTGTGCATCACAAATTTGCTTGAATAAACATCGGTCTTGCTTGTAACTTTCGGCTATGATCGAACCATCACGAGCATAGCTATCTCGTGCGTTCATTGCACGAAGAGCAAACAATGATTTTTGACTTAACGCATCTCGCAACAATGTTAGCTTTTCCGGGATGGTAGTCAATCACCAATTCATAGTCTTTCAACAATTCCAACCACTGCGTTGTCTTAAATTCAGTCTTTTGAGTCATCAAATACTTGGACTTTTATGATCCGAGTAAACATGGCATTTCTCGCCGAATAAGTAATGACGCCAAATCTTCTTGATCACGAACACAATGGTCGCAAGCTCCAAATCATCGTCGCCGGTAATTTCTTTCATGCGGCTTCAATTGTCTCGATGGGTAGGCTACTACTCGCCTTCCCCGCATCAATACATAGCCCAAACCACTTAAGGAAGCATCAGAATACACAACAAATTCTTTACCCGATTCAGGCTGAGCTAACACTAGAGCTTCGGTCAAAAGGGCTTTCAACTGCTCGAAACTTTTCTGACACTTTTCTGACCACTCAAACTTGACATCTTTCTGTAGTAGCTTTGTCAAAAGTGTAGCTATCATAGAAAAACTTTTCACAAACTGTCTGTAGCAGCCCGCAAGTCCCAGAAAACTTCGAATGTCGAAAACATTCTTCGGTGGCTTCCAATCAAGTATAGCCGAAATTTTGTTCGGATCGACTCGAATACCTGATGCTAAAACAACATGTCCCAAAAAGCTGACCTCTTTCATCCAGAATTCACACTTACTAAACTTCGCATACAACTTTTAATCTCTCAAAGTTTGTAGCACTAATCTCAAATGCTCGGCATGCTCGGTTTCATTTTTGGAGTGGATCAGTATATCATCAATAAACACTATTACAAACCGATCCAAAAACTATCTGAAGACTCGATTCATTAGATCCATAAAAATAGCAGGTGCATTAGTGAGTCCAAAAGGCATAACCAGTAACTCAAAATGTCCGTACCTCGTCCTAATGCGATTTTTGGCACATCTCAGTATCTCGACTCATAGAATCGATAATAGCCTGATCTCAAATCTATCTTCCAAAATACTGAAGCCCCTTTTAGCTGATCAAACAAATCATCAATCCGAGGTAACGGGTACTTATTCTTTATAGTTACCTTATTTAGTTGCCGATAGTCGATACACATTCGCATAGTCCCATCATTCTTTTTCACAAATAAAACCGGTGCACCCCAAGGAGAGAAGCTCGATCGTGCAAAGCCCCTATCCGTCAACTCTTGCAACTGCGCTTTCAACTCTTTTAACTCAGTAGGTGCCATCCAATACGGAGCTATCGAAATCGGAGTCGTTCCCAGTACTGATTCAATATCGAACTCAATCTCTCGTACTGGTGGTAAGCCTGGTAGTTCTTCAGGAAACACATCTGGGTATTCACACACAACCGGTACAGATTCAATATGCTTTTCAGACACTTTAATATCCAGTACATAGGCCAAATAAGCTTCACACCCTTTTCTCACATATTTCCGGGCCAACATCGAAGATATTACTGTAGGAAACCCACTTAAATCACTGGATTCAATTCTGATGATCTCCCCGTTCTGACATCTCAAATCAATTAGCTTTCTTTTGCAATTCACCACTGCGTCATGTGAAGTTAACCAGTCCATTCCCAAAATTATATCGAACTCATCGAAGGGCAACAACATTAAATCGGCTGGGAAGCAAGAATCCCTAATCATCAACGGGCAACATTTACACACTTTATTAACAAGCACACATCTACCCAAAGGGTTGGACACACGAATCACAAACTCAGTAGATTCAACTGGCAGAGTCTTACCAAATACTAGAGTTTCACACACATATGAATGAGTCGAACCAGGGTCAATCAATGCAATCACAGTAGTATCATAAAGGGTGAAAGTACCGGTAATGACATCGGGGGAGGAAGCATCCACTCTGGCTCATGTGGCATAAGCTCTAGCTGGAGCTCTAGCCTCAGATTGAACTGCAGTGTTCTTCGTTCCTCTCTGACTACCACCTACATTGCACAATATGCGGGTGGCTGCCTTGCCTGCCCGACGTGTTGCTCGACTTAATGTTACGAATCGTATTACGCTCAACTAACATCGGACATTCTCTAATAAAATGATCCGATGATCCGCATTTAAAGCAAGACCGATCATGGAATCTACAACTCCGGAATGCCATTTCCTCTGATGCTTGCATTCAACTCGATTCGTGGAACGCGTCACCAACACCGCCATCGAGGTAGCTCGGGAGCCCCTTTGGAGGTCGATCACGTCTAGGTAAATCGAAGTAGCTTTATGTCGGTGAAGTCATCTCTCGAACTTCTTAGATGTGGAATAGAAATTCTTACCCGACGATCTCTTACGAGTGTCTCTAGCTTCTCGACCTTTTTCTTTCTCCTTCCCGAGCTCTTGAGCTTTGCAAGTTCGCTC
This sequence comes from Gossypium bickii, assembly GCA_025503065.1. NCBI lineage: Eukaryota > Viridiplantae > Streptophyta > Magnoliopsida > Malvales > Malvaceae > Gossypium > Gossypium bickii. Next base: position 39,885,293 of record CP106711.1, read on the forward strand.
GACTAGTGTCACAAACTCTTTGATTTCAAGAATGCCAACAAGCAACTTTAAATCTTCATTCAAACCGTCTTCAAACCTTTTGCACATAATGGTTTCAGTTGATACACACTCCCGAGCATATCGGCTCAATCTGACAAATTTTCGCTCATATTCAGTCACGGTCATTTGCCCCTGTTTTAGTTCAAGAAATTCTTTTCGTTTTTGATCAATGAATCTTTGACTGATATATTTCTTGCGGAATTCTTGCTGAAAGAAATCCCACGTCACTTTTTCTTTCGGAACCACTGATACTAGTGTATTCCACCAGTGATACGCAGTGTCCCGAAGTAAAGATATTGCACACTTCAGGCATTCATCTGGAGTACAAGATAGCTCATCAAGTACCCAAACAGTGTTATCAAGCCACATTTCAGCTCGCTCTGTGTCATCATCATCGTTGGCCTCAATTTCTTACCCCAAATTTCTGATTTTATCAATCGGAGGCCTACTAGATCTCATCGGATCTATCATCGGGGGTGCTGAAGGTATCGAAGTTGGATTATTCGGGGGTGGAGGTTGGTGTACAGCCGGGTTAGTCTAAATAAACTGGGTAAACCACTCATTCAACATCTGATAGAAGGCTTGTTTAGCCTCCCCCTCGTGGCTACCCGAAACCGGTCGAGAGTCTACCGGCACTGATCCGTGTGCACGGTCAGGCGCTACACTCTCTACATCATCCGTTACGGCTCTTTCAGGATCAGTGTCCATTTACTATATAAAACACAGTTCAGAATGTCAGAGGTCACCACACTATCAATATATGATAAAGGCATGTATAGCTAGACTCACACACGCTACGGTAGTCCTAGAATCGACTAAACCGTAAGCTCTGATAGACCTTCAATTGAATAGACCTTCAATTGAATAAGCTACGGTAGTCGCCGGATTAGGGTTATGAGGCATTACCAAACTAAACTCAATTCCGAAATAGACCTTCAATTGAATTCAAGCACAAGCAATGCAATCATTACTATATTATATAACATTACAACCTATTAAAATAAAAAAAAAATAAATGTATAACGAGTTTTATTACCAGTACTTAATACAGACAAATGTCTTAATCACATAACTTAAACATTTATGACATATATATATAAATTTGAACCATATCTCAACTTATGTCAAATTATAACATATATCGGGTATCAATCAAAATTTATATAACATAAGCTGAGTTTCATTTATATTACTATAATACATATGCATATTAAATCAATTGAACCATTATACCATTTAATAATCAATTACATATACCAACATATTAATATTACATCTTGGCCGAATATACTATTTCACCTTTCATTTGTATTCGTAACTAACCAACCAAGAAACATATTCATTTCATACCATTAATAATTGGATCTATATAGCCAACTATCACATATATATATCTCATTATAAAAGTATAAATATCACATAGCCAAATCACTTAAACATAGCATTATTTAATTCTTACTAAACATATCAAGCATATGCTATTTACCATAAGGCCGAAACACATGTCTTACTCAAATATCATTAGTAAAGCGTAATAAACAAGTACACATAAATTCACCTTAATCACAATCATGCACGCATCATAAACATGGCAAACATGATTCACATATAAACCAAAAACCAAGACTAAGTTTACTAAAACCATCACCTAATATATATAAATATATACCAATTGAGCATCTTCCACATGTGATATAGACCATGACTGAATTTAAAACATCCATTAACATTATGAACAAGCTATGAAATCCAAAACATAGAAATGATACTTAACCAAAAGAAATAGCCATTTTCGCAAGGCTATATTTATATACAAGATCAAACATCATATGTTTCAAAACTTAATCTAACCTATACATGCCTTCAAAATCAAAACCAAGATTTAAAATACCAAAAAGAGGCGATAGTGTGGATGACTTTCTTGACGATCCCTCTCGAGCTCGTAGCTTAACCAGAATCTATAAACAAACAATTAAACAAAAGAAATCGGAGTAAGCTTACTAGCTTAGTAAGTCTCAAGTGTTAAAAATACCTAATATCAAGGATAAAATACATAAATTCATGGTATTAAACATGAAATTTTAATTTACAAATACTTATACCAACTCTCATTACTTCATTTAACATAATATCATTGATTTCATCATCACATACTTAAACTTCGAACATACATAATTATCACATCCGTAGATATTCGATTCTACTCCCATGAACATATAAATCACAGCCAAATCTCACATGCCCTTTTTAACCACCTAGTACGATATAAATCACATCTATTTTTCACAACCAAGTGATATAGCATAATCTTTCATCCTCTATTCGAACATAGCTATAGCACACACACACACACACACACACACACACACACACACACATATATATATAACATTCATCAAAGTAATAAACTTCCACTTCTTCAGGTATTCGTTCGTTATTTTCTTGAGTGGCACGAAAATGAACTACTTACCTCTCTGTCGAATTAATACGTTTCAAAGCTAAAATTTCTTGACATGTGCATAAATCAATTCGCAAATACTCTGAGCTTAGATTACATTCACCGCGCTTGGCTGGCTTTGGACTCAAGGTCCAAATTAATCACGGTAATAAACTCTTTAGGCATTAAGCCCGAATTGTTTCACCGGCACGTGGCTTGCTAGGCTAAAAGCCCGAATAACACACTGGCACAGGGCTTACTAGGCTAAAAGCCCGAATAACACACCGGCACAGGGCCTGCTAGGCTAAAAGCCCGAATAACATAGCTATAATTCATCAATTCACCATATTAGCATCACATTATTATCGATTCATGTACTTTAACCACAATCACTTAACATATCCTATATATACAAGTTTTCATTTCAAATTTCAAATCACATTAAGTCTAATAGTGAACTTTAACATTCGGCTATCCTCAATTTAAATGCTCAAATAAGTCAATTAATATCAATGACTACATTTGTAATTAACTCTTTCATGTACTTAGACTCAAGAACTTACCTCGGCTGTCGATTGACCGTGTAAATCGGCTATTCGAGAACCTTCGTCTTTCCCCGATCCAATTCCGTTTTTCTTTGCTCTTGATCTAAAACACATTAAATTCAGCTCATTCAAGTACATTTCAATTCAATTTAGTCCCAAATCACATAAATGGACAAATTACCATATTACCCCTAATATTTTAGTACTTTGCAATTTAGTCCTATTTGCATAACACACAAAATACGCCAAATTAGCTAAGACTATACAAGGGCCGAATATTCCTAGGGACTTTACAAGCCCTCACATTTCATTTATTTTGCAAATAAGCCCCTCTAAAATTTCATTTTTTACAAATTAGCCCAAAATACTCAAATTTACCAAAATTTCCAATGCAAAATATACTAATCTTTAACATATCATTTATATAAAATTATAAAACACCAAAAATCACAAGAATATAGCAATGGCCGAACCTCATACATGCTCATTTTCAAAAATTCTAACATGGGTCGGGTACTATACAAAGCAACGATCTCAAAAACGTAAAATTTATCAAAAACCGATTAAAAACTAACCTTAAATCAAAGCTTGAGGTTGCCGAAATTTAAACAAGGTTTTCTCCCTTTCCTTTAACACATTCGGCCATGAAAAGAAATAAGATGATAATGGCTTTTCTCATGTTTTATTTAACATATAATATAACATTTAATTAGTTTACTATTAAACCTTTAAATAAAAATAAAACTATTATAATTAATAAGGGCAATTGTGACTTTAGCCACCCACTAACTTTAAAAATGGACTATTTACCCTTTAGATGCTCCACATTAAAAAGCCATTACCATTCTAGACTTTACACTATAGAATGCAACTTTTACGCTTTACGCGATTTAGTCCTTTTTATCAAATTAAGCACTCAAACAATAAATTTTTTCTACGAAACTTTCACACACATTAATTCACACATAAATAACACAAAATATAATATTTTAAAATTTATTGGACTCGGATTTATGGTCCCGAAACCACTGTTCCAATTAGGGTCAAATTCAGAATATTACAAAATTCCCTTAATTCTTAGGCTAAATAATAAAAAGAAAGTTAGTATTAGTACTTTTGGTTCCTTTGGGTTTGACATTCCGGTCTTGCCACTAAACTATACTACTGTTCGATAGGTGCGCTTGCCTCAATCGTGGTGATAGTTAATTTCTAGGCTCGATCATTCATTATATAAATTTTAAGACTTTCTCATAACGATCAGGCTCCCACATAGCTTCCTCTGAACTATGATTACACCAAAGCACCCTAACTAACGGGACAAATTTCCTTCTCAACATCTTAACATCATGATCCAGTATCAGCACTGGTTCTTCCACAAAATTTAGATCAGGACTTGCCTCGATCTTCTGCACTGGCACTATATGAGAGGGATCAGAACGGTATCACCTCAGCGTAGAAACGTGGGACACATTATGTATACGGTTTAACTCAGGAGGCAGCTCCAGTTGATAAGAAACTGGCTCTATACGTTTTAATATCCAGTAAGGTCCGATGAATCTAGAGCTCAGCTTGCCTTTTCTCCCAAATCTCAGAATCTTCTTCCATGGTGAGACCTTTAAGAAAACATACTCTCCCACTGCATACTCAATCTCTTTACGCTTTAAATCAGCGTACAACTTCTACCTATCAAACGCTTCCTTTAACCGACCTCGAATCAATTTTATTTTCTCCTCAGTTTCAGCAACCAATTTTGGCCCCAATACTCGCCGCTCACACAGTTCTGTCCAACAAGTAGGGGTACAACACTGTAATGCCCCGAATTTGGGCCTAGTAGAATTGGGCCTATTGGGCCTTGGGCACAGGAGAACGACACTAACCAAGTTGTAACGCCCCAAAAATCCTGGAGTTCTAAATTTCTATGCACTGAGGTTGGTATGTAGGAGTAGCACTTAGAATATTAATTTAAGGTAATATCGAAATTTTTTGAAGCCTTAGAGATAGGGAAGACCATAGGGAAAAATTTATTTTTCTTACTTCAGTGGACCCTAGTCTCAGGCATTAGGCCTCTTAAGCAGATTAAAAGAAAATAGGACACAAATAGGCTTGTGGTCCAGTGGCAAGTGGCGTCACTTGGGGAGCTATAAGGTTGCGAGTTGTCAGTTGAGGAGGTTCAAGGTTCGAGCATTAGGAGAGGTATTTTTGGAGTGTTTTATTTTGCATTGGTGGATAGCCAGAGTTGTGTTGAATATGAACTCTTGTGTTGGAGTGTTTGAGTGGTAAGGGGAACTGATAATGGAGGAAAATTCAGATAAGTCTAAGGTGTAATCAGGAGAAAAGTTAGGAGATGAGGAGAGAGAGGAACTGGTGCAGAATGGGACTGTGGGGAAAGGAGTATTCGGCTGGTGGCTATAAAAGGAGAGGGTCGAATGTATTTGGAGGGTTCTTTGAGTTCCAATAGATTTTTCCTTGCTTCTCAATTGATTTCTTTTGTGCCCATCATCTCTTTGTGCCGAATTCTTTTGTAGGGCTCTTTCTATTTTCAATACTTTTCTCTTCTCTCCCATTTTATTTTTCCATAGCCGAATTCTCTCCATCTTTTCCTTGCTAATAGTTCCGAATATTTATGATTGTTCCTCCATCACAAACCGATTGTTACCCACTCTCAGTCAAGTGTTAAAAGCCGGATCTAGTTAATAGCTGTTCAGGCCGCTGGATCAAAAAGGGATTTGGTAAGTACTCGGTTAACCTCTTTTGTACATTTTGTTAAAAGTCGAAGGGCTATCTAACTTCTCATTGTTGTTAATCATGTATTAACGAGGGTAAGGTTCAGAGATCGCAACTTTGGTAAGGATCATTAGCAAAGTGTAAGTGTACTCAACTCGATTACGGTTTAAGTGAGTGGTCGAATGTGTATAATCTATAGGGGTGACTTGTGTGGATCATGAGTCACTCGAATTATTGATGGTGTATGTGTGAGTGCAGATTTAGGGGATACTCCTGATTAGTAGCTAAGGAAGGGTTATTAGAACCCGATGGCACACGGTAAGGTTACGATAAGGCTTTGGCTTTTGGTAAATGTTTTGATTTAGTGATTGATTGAAGGTTGGTTGGTTGTAGGTTCAACGCTAAGGATAGCATAGCACGTCGCAGTAACCATGTGTGTACAAACACTACACACACACGATATCAGCAATGCCGGAAAGCAGGAAATACCGAAAGTGGCTAAATGGGCCCGGTGGGCCCTGAGGCTAAGTTTGATGAAATTGTTTGGTTGGTTATACGAATTGAGTTAGTCATGCATGTTACATGATCTGGAATTGATTTGGGCCTAATAGGCCATATGGATGAGATTTGGGCCTAATGGGCCATAAGGATGTGATTTGGGCTTGATGGGCTTTATGGGGACGTAGACAAGTATGCTAGGGTTTAATGGACTTTAGGCCTAGTTTTAAACAACTCTTCAATCGCATAAGACTTAATCTAATAATTAAACATGTCCATGGACAAGTCACTGGGTTAGAGTGTGGCAATGGACATATGCATGTCTAGGATTGGATCTAGGGGGAGCTTGGTACTTAAGCGGTTCTAACGACCCACCTTCTCTTCTCTGGAATCCTACCCGGTGCGTAGTGTCTGTTCACTTTAGCCGCAAGGACTTGTTAATGGGCCAAAGTTCATAACTAAAACCCGAGAGGGACCAAAATACCCCCTGATTTGAATATTACCAAAATACCCTTAGATTTGTAAAATTACTAAAATACCCCTGATTTGTAAAATTACCAGAATACCCTTGATTTGTAGAATTACCAAAATAACCCTGATTTATAAAATTTCCAAAAATACCTTTATTTTGCAAAATTACCTAAATACTCCTGTAGAGTAGATTTACGAAAATACCCTTGGGTAGTGAAATAACTAAAATACCTCTAGGTGCTGAATGTCTGGAAATGTGTATGTTGCATTCATGAAATATATGTTGCACTTGGGTGGGTTTTGATGACACGGAGGAAGATATGTGAAGATCGCATAGTCGCTTGATGATCGTGGATCTACAGGTGGCGTTAAGCCCATAATAGCAGCTTTGCTGCAATGTTTGAGTAGTGCCGCTGTTGGTGCTACCTTTAGTGTGTAAGAATAGGTGGGTTGATATTTATATCCCCACAGGTGTTTAGGGTTGGAAGGGAAATGGTGTGCAGGGTTGGATTTGGGATGGGTGTATTACATTCATGTGATTCTGATGGGGTATGAGGTCATTGTGGGCTAGGGCCCAATACCACTGATTTTGATAGGGCTTAGGCCTAATGTAATATTTGTATGTTGATTTGATTTCCAAGGGTCATACACACTGAGTTTCGAAACTCACACCCTTTTTATTAAATGTTTCAGGTGACACTCAGTAGACGACTCGATGTGGGAGAGGACTCGGAGATGGCCACACTACAAGTTACTTAGAAGTTTTTGCTTATTTGATTTTTAATGACTTATTTTCAATTATTTCGTTTGTAATAAGGCCTTGTATCTCCAATTTGATTTTACGTTTGAGTTTCCTTATGTTTTAAACTATTTAATTGTTAGACTTGAATAAATTTCTAAAAGTTTAAACACGGTTTTCGAAATACTTAAAAACATGGGCTTTTATCATTACTTAATAAGATGTCAAGGATTTTTGGGCTTTTAGGCCTTAATTTTTAACTTAGCAAAAATGGTTTTGAGTTGTGCCTTGGATGTGACATTCCCAGATTCGGCCATAACATCTGGGTCGGGTTTGGGGGTGTAACAGACACCTACAACCATATAACACTTTGTACGGTGCCATCTGAATACTGGATTGGTAGCTGTTGTTGTAAGCGAATTCTGCTAACGATAAATAGTCTTCCCAACTACCTTTAGAATCAATCACATAGCTTCTTAGCATGTCTTCCAAAATTTGTATTACCCTCTCCGACTGACCATCAGTCTGAGGATGAAATGTCGTGCTGAAATCTAGTTTCATACACAAAGCTTCGTGTAATACTCTCTAGAATCGAGATGTGAATCTAGGGTCCCTGTCTGAAATGATAGACACTGGTACCCCATGTAACCTTACAATCTCAGCCACGTATAACTTGGCCAACTTTTGCAATGAATAATCAGTGCGAACCGGTATGAAGTGGGCAGATTTAGTCAACCAATCAACAATTACCCTTACCGAATCTTTCTTAAAAGGCGTCAGGGGTAGCCTACTAACAAAATCCATGGTTACCTCTTCCACTTCCAGAGTGGAATTTTAACAGGTTGCAGCCATCTAGAAGGAAGTTGGTGCTCCGCCTTCACTTGCTGGCATGTCAAACAGTTACTTACAAAATCGGTAACCTCATGCTTAAGTCCTGGCCACTAGTACAGTTCATGTAGACCTCGGTATAACTTGTTTCCACTAGGATGCATAGCGTATGGGCTACTATGCGCCTCCCGCAGAATAAACTGCCTTAACTTAGAATCCCTCGGTACATAAACTCTCCCAAGGAAGCATAATACTCCTTCACTATTCAGCCCAAAATCCATAGTCTCTCCTTTCTTTAACAGTTGAAAATGAGGAACCAACGACTCATCTAGTAATTGCTTCTCTTTAATTTGACCAATCCAAGCCGGTTTTACTTGCAATTCAACTAACAGACTACCATCCTCAAACAGGCTGAGGCGAGTAAACATTGCCCTTAAATCAGATACAACCTTACGGCTCAATGCATCCGCTACTACGTTGGCTTTTCCTGGATGATACTCGATCGAGCAATCATAATCCTTAAGCAATTGTATCCATCTTTATTGCCTAAGATTCAACTCCTTCTGAGTAAGGAGGTACTTGAGACTTTTATGGTCGGTATAAATGATCGACTTTTCCCCGTACAAGTAATGTCTCCAAATCTTTAATGCGAACACAACCGCTGCTGGTTCTAAGTCAAGAGTGGGGTAATTCACCTCGTGCGGCCTAAGCTGACAGGACCATAAGCCACCACCTTACCCTCTTGGATCAGCACATAATCCAAACCCGTGTGAGACGCATCACAATAGACAATGAATTCCTTGCCAGCCTCTGGCTGTATTAATACCGAGGCTTCATTCAGAATCTTCTTCAGTTTCTCAAAACTCTCCTACTATTTATCAGTCCAAAAACGGTACCCCTTTGCGCAGTAACTTAGTTAGGGGTGCAGCAATCAGTGAAAACCCCTCAATGAACTGTCTATAATACCCGACCACACCCAGAAAACTTCGAATCTCAGATATCGACTTCGGTGGCTTCTAATACAATATGGCCTCAACTTTCCGAGGATCAACCCTAATTCCCTCGGCAGACACGGCATGACCCAAAAATGTCACCTCTCGCAGCCAAAACTCGCACTTGCTGAATTTGGCGTAAAGCTGCTTTTCTCTCAGTATTTGCAGGACAATTAAGAGATTTGAATCATGCTCCTTCTCGGTCCTTGAATACACCAGAATATCAATTATAAACACCACCATGAACTGGTCCAAATAGGGTTGGAAAACCCGATTCATTATATCCATGAAAGCAGCTAGTGCATTTGTTAACCCATACGACCTGACCGAAAACTCGTAGTGTCCATAATGAGTCCTGAATAATGTCTTGTACACATCTGCCTCCTTAACCCTTAATTGATGGTATCCCGATCTAAGATCTATCTTAGAGAAAATCAAAACTCCTCGTAACTGATCGAACAAATCATCTATCCTTGGTAATGGGTACTTGTTCTTAATCGTCAGTTTGTTCAGTTGATGATAATCAATACATATGCGCATTGACCCATCCTTCTTCTTCACAAACAATACCGATGCTCCCCACGGAGACACACTCGGTCGGATGAATCCTCGATCCAGTAGCTCTTGGATTTGAGCCTTTAATTCTACCAGCTCCTTCGGCGTCATCCTATAAGGGGCGATGGACACCGGAGCCATTTCTTGTAGAAGCTCAATGCTGAATTCGACCTCACGATTTGGAGGCAACCCTGGAAGCTCTTCAGGAAATACATCTGGGAACTCCTTTACTGCCCTGACATCCCCAATAGACAAACCCTTAACATCAGATGTGCTGACATAAGCTAGGAACGCCTCGCAACCTTTGCGAACTAGCTTCTCGGCCCTTAATGCGGAGATTACATTAGATAAATAATCCCTTCGCTCCCCTATCACGACCACTTCCTCAACCTCCAAAGACTTCAATACCATATGCTTTACAGCACAATCTAAATTCGCATAGTGTTTCACTAACCAATCCATACCTAAAATGAGATCGAACTCGCCAAACGGAAGTTCCATCAAATCCGCCAGAAAGATAACCCCTTGGACCTCTAGGGGCACATCTCTAAATAATTTTTTCACTTTAACTAGCTGTCCCAGTAGACTAATCACCGACATATCCCTATCAATAATTTTGAGCTGTATGCCCAAAGTTCCAGACATAGTACATGCAACATACGAGTGCGTAGACCCAATGTTAATTAAAGCGGTATATGGTACATTATGAATTAGGAACGTACTAGTTATGACGTCCGGTGCGTCGCCATCCTCTCGGCACCGAGCAGCATAAACCAACGCTGGTTGTCTCGCCTCTATGTTACTAGTACCTCTGCCCGGTGCTCCACGACCTCGTCCAAACCCATTTCCCCCTCTGGGTCGACCATGGCATCTCGGTAGCTAGTGACCACCTCTCTCTGGCTGCATATAACCCTGATCGGTTGCTTGCCTCTGAACAAGCTCTCGAGGACAATTTCTAAACTGATGATCCTTGGACCCACATCTGAAACACCCCCTAGTTCTTTTCCAGCACTCTCCCAAATAAGGTCCCCCACACTCAACGCAAGGCTGTGGTTGACCAACAACAACTGGAACCCCAACTCGGGCTGGCCCATTGAACCTAGGCCTCTTCTTAGGCATACTAGAAGAACTTGAGGGCCCAAAATCCCTCTTATTTCTGCCCCTTTCCTTCTCACGATTTTGACGCTCTGAACGTTTAACATCCTCGGCAATCTTTGCCTTTTCAATCAGGGCAGCAAAGTCCCTTTCCCTCTGCGAGGCTATCAGTACCCGCAACTCATCCCAGAGACCATCCTCAAAATGCATACAACGCTCATACTTAGTGGCGACTATACCCCGAGCATACTGGCTAAACCGCAGAAAATCTGCCTTATACTCTGCTACAGACTTATTTTTCTAAACCAGACTTAGAAATTCCTTCCTTCGGGCATCCACATAACTTGCCCCGACATATTTTCCTTGGAAGGCCATCTGAAAGAAGTCCCACATCAAACGGTCGGCCTGCGTGCCTTCTCTGATGGTAAGCCACCACTGATATGCCTAATCTCGCAGTAAAGACACTGCTCCCTTCAGTTTTTACTCCACCATACAAACAAGATCATCCATTATTCGCTCAACAGCCTCCAACCAATATTCTGCTACATTCAGAGCTACACCAGAAACGCCCCTAAAAATTTCCGCCCCATTAAAATGGAGTCATTCAGAGATTGACCCTCGGCCCACTGACCCAGTACTTGCTCCAGCAACCCACTCAAGCACTCACAACATCACTTGGGACAGAGCATCATCCCCACCAGCTCGGTTATAAGACCGTTTGATCCACCGGTGATGCTGCAGCACTTCCTTTCGGGCATATGTCCCGATCTTTGAGAACCCACCCTCGTACTGACCTCTACCATTGCCACGTGTACCCCTTCCGCAACCTCTTGTGCTCATATCATCGTAGCGTACTTAACTGATTTAAGAGTTTTATGAATTAGCTTTGTAACACCCCTAACCCGTATCCGTCGCCGGATTGAGGTTGATTGGTATTACTACATTAAACTCAATTACGAAATAAACTTCAATTGGAATCATGCACAAACAATGCAATCATTACCATAATATAATATTATAGCCGATAAAAAAAATAATTAACAAATTGTATAACAAGTTTTATTACCCATACTTAACACACACAATTTCCTGAATCACATAACTTAAACATTCATAACATACATATATTTATTTATATATATGTATATCTATATTTAAGATCATACTTCAACTTATGACAATTTATAACATATATTGAGTATCGACCAAAATTCATATAACACAAGCTAAGTTTCATTTATATTATTATAATACATATGCATATTAAAAACAATCAAACCAATTTACCATTTACTAATCAATTACTAATCAACATATATGATTTTACACCTTGGCCGAATATACTATCGCATATTCATTTGGATTCGTAACTAAGGCAACCAAGAAGAAACATATTCTTTTTTTTTTCTTTTATCATTAATAATGAAGTTCGAATATCTATTAACTATTAATCACCTATTTCATAAGTAGATATATATATTTATATATATACTTACTAAACCAGACATAACATTTCAATAAAATATAATACTCAATATCATATACGGTATTAAAAAAATTGGTTATTATAAATAAATGACTTGTTATAAATAATAAGAAATAAACATGCCTCTTTTCCATTTACAAGACCATGCACATGTGACTATTTTACTAAAACCCATTCAAACAAAATGTATACTTATTTAATTCAACCAAGCATACTATATTTATTGGTCGTACAAAATGAAATTCCAACCCAAATATAACACCCAAAAACATCTTCTACTTACTGCTATGTATGGCCGAATATATATATATATATACTATTGGGATTAATCCTTTTCTTTTTATTATTATAAACTTTATATTACCCACTTAAGCAAAACATGCATATTTAATATGACAAATATTACTCCACTAAACATATTACATATAGGTACCATGACCAACCTATATATATATATATATACACATAAATGCGATACACACCTAGATTAAAACCGAATATGCCCAAACAAAATTTCTAATACCCTTGCATCATAATAATATACTCATAAGCATTACTAAATTATCAAACCATGTATCTTCACACAAACAAACATAAAACTTAAGCCATATTCGTATGGCTATAATACATATGATATTAAGGTTTCCATTCAAACACGACCATTTTCAAATCCCTCCTATACAAGCCTTTATCTAAATTAACACAACTAAAAGAGTACCAAAATAGTTGATAGTGTGGGCGACTTTCTTGACGATCCTTCTCGAGCCCGTAGCGAAACCAAAAATCTATAAAATAGAGGAGAACATTTCACACAATTAAGCTTACTAACTTAGTAAGTCCTAAGCTCAAGATAATATAACATTTAAACATTTAATAAATTAAAATATTCAACTTATAACATTTCACATAAACATTTAGATATATTTATTTATACAAGGCCGAATTTCCATAATAGTACATTCAGACTCGAATTCAATCATATAATACTCATTCACATAAATCTTAACTTCAAACATATATATCACCATTCCCATCAGATTAACTTGACTCAAGTAACATAACTCATAACATACCTTACGTGCTTACCTGAGCCGTTAGCTAGATACATTAGTCATGATTTGCCTTGAATAATATTTAGTTTATCCTTTATAAAACACATCACCGGCATCAAGCCTGCTAGGCGATAAAGCCCGATAAGTAACACCGGCACAAGGCCTGCTAGGCTCAGAGCCCGAAAGTAGTCACTGGCACTAGGCATGCTAGGCTTTAAGGCCCGAAACACATCGATACGATAAATCATTTCACACACCTTTCATAACTATATCACATATACAATTCAACTAAGTTTATTTACATTAAACAACTAAAACCATTCAATATACATATATATATTCGGCTATGACATAAATATGTACTAAAATTTATTAAACATTATTATATAATAGGTTCATAAATAATTCTTCAATATTTTATAGCTTAAAGACTTACCTCGGTTATCGATAGATTCGAAATTTCCAGCTATTCGTTTAGTTTAGCTTTTCCTCGCTCCAAATTCTTTTCCTTTCGTTCTTGATCTAATTCGGTTCAAATTAAACCAATTCAACACATTTTCATTCAATTAAAAGCAAAATCATATAATATACAATTTGCCGATTAACCCCCCCAACATTTATAATATTTATAAGATAATCCTTAAAATTCAAAACACGAAATATCAAGAATTTAATTGCCCCTTTTTTTTTTCAAAGGTTGAATGTTCATCATCTCTATACAAGCCTCTATGAATTAATTATTATAATTTAACACGCTTTAGTTCATGAAGGCCGAATATACAAGCTTAATTTCTTCTTCCCTTATGACCGAATTGGCTAACTTAATGTACACATGCCTATTCTTCAATACTCAACCAAACAACAAGCTAAATAACACTATTTATTTTCATCCCATTCTAGCCGAATAATAAGAGCATCCCTATACTCAAATCCAGGATAAATTCTATAACTCTCATGCAATTTAAGCCACAAGTCTTCAATTCATCTAAGTCTCTTAAGTAATTCATGTTGTTTTTGAATCAATACTAAACATTTTTCAAATCAAATACAACTCAAAAGTTGTAACACCCCAAACCCGGTCAACACGCCATGACCGAATCTGGCATGCCACGAAAGAAAACTTATTGAAAAGAATCGAATTTAACAGATAAATTTTTATGAGAAACTCTTTGAAATTCTATATTTGTAGAAATAACATGCTTAATAAGTTAAAACTGAAAATTTACTTTGAAATTACATAAGACTTTAAGATAAGTGAATAAATCATAGATTAGAAAACATTTTTATCATTTTAAGAAAACTCGAATTATTACTTTGAAAACCATTTAAATTATCGAAAACACTTAAGTTGTTAAAATTATCAAATGATTTATGTTACCCGATGGTAACGTTTTAAAAACCATCGCGTTGTGTAGTTTAGAAAACTTTGTGCTCAATTTATTATAATAATCAAGAAATTTATAACCCATATTTAAGACATGTTCAAAACATAAAAATAATCCAAACCATAATTTAGAGAGGCCTTATTACAAACCCACAAAAAAAATATAAAACCAAATTTAAATAAAGTAAAGTTCTCAAACCAAAGTTCACGTAGAACCAAAATTTATTGCATGGCCTCCTCGAGTTCATCCGGCTCTTCATCCGCAATCTCACGAATCACCTGAAATGATAAGGGAGAAGGTGAGTCACCAAGACTCAGTGCATAATCCCTCTCCCGGATAAATGCCACATACTTACACAAATTATAACAAGACAATATATATCTACAATGCACCCATCCTAGCCATCCATAACTCCTTTTCTACCCCGTGTGGTACCAAACCACTGGTGGTGCCAAACCACTAGTGTCTCAAAGACACAAATGTGATACCAAATCACTGGTGACCGTAGTCACGAATAATCAAGTGTGGGGCCAACCCACGTGTGATACCAAATCACTGGCAGACGATCCCATATCTCAAAAGTGGGGCCAACCCACGGTGGAGTTAATCCACAGGGACGAGTCGCTATGAGGTGCCAAACCTCTAGTGTCCAAAGACACGAATGTGATACCAAATCACCGGTGGTGCCAAACCACCGTGACCGACCATAAATCATCAAGTTGTGGGGCCAACCCACGTGTGATACCAAATCACCGCGACGATCCCATATCTCAAAAGTGGGGCCAACCCACGGTGGTGTAAAACCACAGGGACGAGTTGCTATGAGGTGCCAAACCTCTGGTATCCGAAGACACGAATGTGATACCAAATCACTGGAGGTACCAAACCTCTGGTGTCCGAAGACACAATATCAATCTTCCCCCTCCTCTCATATTGCCCATACCAATGCAATATATAAACAAATCATGTCACATACTTTGATATGAATCATATAATAAATATATCATAAATTGTAGATCATGATTTTAGTCCACGTATAAGGACAACAAATATCGAAACGGATTTACCCGTATCCTCATTCATACCATCACGGTATCATATAAAGATCTCATGTTTTTCCCACTTTGATAAAAGATTAGTAATAACACACATATACATACATTTATAAACCAAGTTATAAAGTGTGTAAGATACACACATTTCACCAAAGCAAAAACTAACTTCCGGAGATCCGATCTATCGCACTAGATCACTTGTCCTACAATCGGCCAATACTAAAATTATGAACAAAGGCCATTCGGCCAACATCAAAATCCCAAAGAATTTTCCTTCAAAATACCAATCTTACATAAAGGTTTACCTAAAACGATCGATAAAGATACGAGGCTTAGAAAGATTGCTTCCACGTCTCGTGGAGCCTAAAAGAGATCAATTCCTAAAATGATTAGAACCTTGCAAACCAATGCCCAAAGATTCGGCCTATGACCACAAGAAAGTAACTTGAGAAAGAGAAAAGAATTGAAAGAGAAACGGCCATGAACACTTACCCTTTCCAAAATCGATTGAAGAAAAATCAAAGAGAATCTACCCCTGAATATTCGGCCAAAACAAAACAATAAGAGAAAGGGAAACTTTCGGCAAAATGATTAAATGGTCAAAAAAATTTGGCTATGGTTGATTTGATTTAACAATAAGGATTCGATTAAAGTTGAGAAAGGGAAAGGAAAACAAAAGAAGAAGATGGAAGAGATTTCAATGGGAGAGGAATGTTTATGACTTTGAATAAATTAAAAGAAAGTAAAGAGAGATGGAGAGATGAAAGTTTTGGCCAAGAGAAAGTAGGAGAAATGTGATTATGAACCAATGTCAAAGAAGAAAAAGAGAGAGAGATGTGGGAGAAAGAGAGGTTCGGCCAAACACTATTTTGCCTAAAAGAAATGTACACAAAATGCCCAAAAAAATCAAATGTTGTTTCGGTTTCAGAAGGATGAATGAAAAGAAAGAAAACGTAGGATTTGGTTCCAACCAAATAAGGCTAAAACCAAAAGGAATTTTGCACTAAAAGCATAGTACACATTCGGCCAAGGAGGGGAGTTTTTTGGAGAGAAAGAAAATAATACAAAAGATGCACAAAAAGCAAAGGTTGACCAACTATCCCCCCATGCCACCTAACAACATTTGGCCACCCCCTAGACACCCATGCCGTCCACATACATGCACTAAAGGCCTAGGATTACTTTCCAAAACATCATCCTAAAGTCTAGCCTTTTGTCTCCCCAACCTTCCTTAACCTTAATAATCTTATCCCCAATTTGATGCTTTCCTTAAACAAAAATTCAACTTACCAAAAGAAATAGTCCAACCTATCATAAATAAGGTTTGACCGTCCATTAATGCTATGATTCAAAAATAAAGTCTTCTAAAAGCTAAACATGCTACTCGAACCTCTAACCTCAAGCCACTTTTCAAGCTTCTTAACCAACTTGCCACTTACTCCTCTTATGCTTTAATTAACACTTAAATTAACTTAAGTGCTAAGCTCACTTAATCCACTTCATTAAATAAACCATACTAAAAAATTATTCTAACTTCCTAAATAAAATCAAGCCTTCACAAGACTATGCTAACCCTTAAAAAATTCATACCCAAGCCAACACAATAATAAATAATATTCTAATTTTCCTAAAGCCCAAGGCCCAAACCTACTAGGCCCAATTTCGGGATATTACAATTCTACCCTCCTTAAAAATAATTTCGTCCTCGAAATTACTTACTAATGATCAACCATACAGTCTAACTCACCACACTACGCTCTTTAGCACGCTCTCTAATCTTAACAACACTACTATACTACTAACAACATTTGAATACGTCGAACCCACATAAATCAAAGCGAATATGGAAATCCAATGATCAAGAACATACGGGTAGTGACGTTCGCATGCATCGCCTCCCCTCGACGTCTAGCCGCATACACCAACCCAGTGCCTTTGCCTCGGTATTGCTTGCACCTCGCGCCGATGCTCGCGGCCTCGGCTGAAACCATTACCTCCTCTACCGTTATCACGACCCTTCTGTGGTGGCGGTCCCTCATTTCTGAACTAAGCACGACCTCGACCCTCAGACTGATTCTTGGCTTGTTTACGTGGACAGTCCCTCACACGATGATCTAGCGAGCCACACTCAAAACATCCTTTTCCTCCGGTCCAACATTCGCCCCAATGAAATTTCCCACATCGGTTACACTGTCTTTGGTCCTCATTAGCGATGCGCAGTGCCTCCCGACTGATTCGGCCCATTCTGCCTAACCCTTTTTTGAGAATCTTCGGCCGACCCAGATAATTCAAAACCTCTCTTATGACTATTCTTGTCATGATTCTGCCTCACAGATTCCTTGATCCATTCAGCAATCTTTGACTTTTCAACCAATGCAGCAAATTCTCGCTCCTGATGTGGAGCAATCAGCAACCTCAGCTCATCTCTTAAACCATCCTCGAATCGGACACATCGCTCGTACTCCGAAGCCACAATACCTCCAGCATACCAGCTCAATCTTAAGAACTCAGCCTCATACTCTGATACAGATTTACTCCATTGGACCAAACTCAGAAATGCCTTACGTTGCGCATCAACGTAACTAGACCCGATATATTTCTTCTGATACGCCGCCTTAAAGTAGTCCCAAGTGAGATCTTCCGCCGTAGCACCATTCCGGACCGTGAGCCACCACTGATATGACTCATCCCAAAAAAGCGATACAATCCCTTTCAGCTTATCCTCAGCATTCAAATCCAAGTCATCCATGATTCGCTCCGTCGCCTCTAACTAATATTCAGCTGAGCTGGGAGCTACACCCGAAACACCTCGAAATACCTCGGCTCCATTGGCTCGGAGTCGCTCAGGTACAGATTTCTGAGCTCCCGCGCCTCCACCTAATCCAGCTACCCTCTCAAGAACTCACAGCATCGCCTGAGACACTGCGTCATTCCCCGTTTGATCCTGATGCTCATCTCCAACCGCTGGTGGTGGAACTGGTGGTACCTCATTCTCGGATCCTTGTCCCGACCTCACTGGCTCAGACACAGCCATCCTACCTCGACCACGTCCACGCATAACACGACCTCGACCTCGAGTACTCATGTCTAACGTCTCGTCTTATCTAAGTTAAATGTTTTATGCATTAGTCATTATTCCACTTTCTTTAAAGCAGAGTTTTATGAAAAGTTTAATAAGAGGTTGTTTCGCGAGCACACCAAACCTATAGTTTTCTTTTTGGGTCTCTAAAGTAGTTCCTACTACTATACAGTCATATCAACAATCATCAAAATCAACAGTTTGATGCACTTACCAGGGCGGATTGATGCCGGAGACTCGGGGCCATGCCTTTCCAACCATACAATTTTCAACAAAAACATTTTAAAACCATACTTTAAAACATTTTGGGCCTCGGACCCACAGCCGAGCTTTTGAACTTAGCTCTGATAACAATTTGTAACACCCCAAACCCGGTCAACACGCCATGACCGAATCTGGCATGCTACGAAAGAAAACTTATTGAAAAGAATCGAATTTAACAGATAAATTTTTATGAGAAACTCTTTGAAATTCTATATTTGTAGAAATAACATGCTTAATAAGTTAAAACTGAAAATTTAATTTGAAATTACATAAGACTTTAAGATAAGTGAATAAATCATAGATTAGAAAACATTTTTATCATTTTAAGAAAACTCGAATTATTACTTTGAAAACCATTTAAATTATCGAAAGCACTTAAGTTGTTAAAATTATCAAATGATTTATGTTACCCGATGGTAACGTTTTAAAAACCATCGCGTTGTGTAGTTTAAAAACTTTGTGCTCAATTTATTATAATAATCAAGAAATTTATAACCCATATTTAAGACATGTTCAAAACATAAAAATAATCCAAACCATAATTTAGAGAGGCCTTATTACAAACCCACAAAAAAAATATACAATCAAATTTAAATAAAGTAAAGTTCTCCAACCAAAGTTCCTGTAGAACCGAAATTTATTGCATGGCCACCTCGAGTTCATCCGGCTCCTCATCCGTAATCTCACGAATCACCTGAAATGATAAGGGAGAAGGTGAGTCACCAAGACTCAGTGCATAATCCCTCTCCCGGATAAATTCCACATACTTACACAAATTATAACAAGACAATATATAGGTATAATGCACCCATCCTAGCCATCCATAACTCCTTTTCTACCCCGTGTGGTACCAAACCACTGGTGGTGCCAAACCACTGGTGTCTCAAAGACACAAATGTGATACCAAATCACTGGTGACCGTAGTCACGAATAATCAAGTGTAGGGCCAACCCACGTGTGATACCAAATCACCGGGCATTTATCCCATATCTCAAAAGTGGAGCCAACCCACAGTGGAGTTAATCCACAGGGACGAGTCGCTATGAGGTGCCAAACCTCTGGTGTCCAAAGACACGAATGTGATACCAAATCACTGGTGGTGCCAAACCACAGGAGGTGCCAAACCACTGGTGACCGAAGTCACAAATCATCAAGTTGTGGGGCCAACCCACGTGTGATACCAAATCACCGCGATCGATCCCATATCTCAAAAGTGGGGCCAACCCACGGTGGTGTAAAACCACAAGGACGAGTTGCTATGAGGTGCCAAACTTCTGGTGTCCGAAGACACGAATGTGATACCAAATCACTGGAGGTACCAAACCTCTGGTGTCCGAAGACACAATATCAATCTTCCCCCTCCTCTCATATTGCCCATACCAATGCAATATATAAACAAATCATGTCACATACTTTGATATGAATCATATAATAAATATATCATAAATTGTAGATCATGATTTGACCCACGTATAAGGACAACAAATATCGAAACGGACTTACCCGTATCCTCATTCATACCATCACGGTATCATATCAAGATCTCATGTTTTTCCCACTTTGATAAAAGATTAGTAATAACACACATATACATACATATATAAACCAAGTTATAAAGTGTGTAAGATACACACCTTTCACCAAAGCAAAAACTAACTTCCGGAGATCCGATCTATCGCACTAGATCACTTGTCCTACAATCGGCCAATACTAAAATTATGAACAAAGGTCATTCGGCCAACATCAAAATCCCAAAGAATTTTCCTTCGAAATACCAATCTTACCTAAAGGCTTACCCAAAACGATCGATAAAGATACGAGGCTTAGAAAGATTGCTTCCACGTCCCGAGGAGCCTAAAAGAGATCGATTCCTAAAATGATTAGAATCTTGCAAGCCAATGCCCAAAGATTCGGCCTATGACCACAAGAAAGTAACTTGAGAAAGAGAAAAGAATTGAAAGAGAAACGGCCATGAACACTTACCCTTTCCAAAATCGATTGACGAAAAATCAAAGAGAATCTACCCTTTAATATTCGGCCAAAACAAAACAATAAGAGAAAGGGAAAATTTCGGCAAAATGATTAAATGGTCAAAGAAATTCGGCTATGGTTGATTTGATTTAACAATAAGGATTCGATTAAAGTTGAGAAAGGGAAAGGAAAACAAAAGAAGAAGATGGAAGAGATTTCAATGGGAGAGGAATGTTTATGACTTTGAATAAATTAAAAGAAAGTAAAGAGAGATGGAGAGATGAAAGTTTCGGCCAAGAGAAAGTAGGAGAAATGTGATTATGAATCAATGTTAAAGAAGAAAAAGAGAGAGAGATGTGGGAGAAAGAGAGGTTCGGCCAAACACTATTTCGCCTAAAAGAAATGTGCACAAAATGCCCAAAAAAATCAAATGTTGTTTCGGTTTCAAAAGGATGAATGAAAAGAAAGAAAAAGTAGGATTTGGTTCCAACCAAATAAGGCTAAAACCAAAAGGAATTTTGCACTAAAAGCATAGCACACATTCGGCCAAGGAGGGGAGTTTTTTGGAGAGAAAGAAAACAATACAAAAGATGCACAAAAAGCAAAGGTTGACCAACTATCCCCCCCATGCCACCTAACAACATTCGGCCACCCCCTAGACACCCATGCCGTCCACATACATGCACTAAAGGCCTAGGATTACTTTCCAAAACATCATCCTAAAGTCTAGCCTTATGTTTCCCCAACCTTCCTTAACCTTAATAATCTTATCCCCAATTTGATGCTTTCCTTAAACAAAAATTCAACTTACCAAAAGAAATAGTCCAACCTATCATAAATAAGGTTTGACCGTCCATCAATGCTATGATTCAAAAATAAAGTCTTCTAAAAGCTAAACATGCTACTCGAACCTCTAACCTCAAGCCACTTTTCAAGCTTCTTAACCAACTTGCCACTTACTCCTCTTATGTTTTAATTAACACTTAAATTAACTTAAGTGCTAAGCTCACTTAATCCACTTCATTAAATAAACCATACTAAAAAATTATTCTAACTTCCTAAATAAAATCAAGCCTTCACAAGACTATGCTAACCCTTAAAAAATTCATACCCAAGCCAACACAATAATAAATAATATTCTAATTTTCCTAAAGCCCAAGGCCCAAACCTACCAGGCCCAATTTCGGGATGTTACAAAAGTGTTCATCCTAGGCCTAATATTAACATACTTAACCCCTAAAATTTTTAACATGATTTTATTTGCATTCAAAGCAACCAAATCCAATATGTAAAGATTTACTAAAACCAAGCTAAAATACCTACCTTACTGCTACATGCCAGGCCGAAAATAGAGGTTTCAAGTTTTCTTCTTTTCTTTGAAATAGAATCGGTGAAGAAGATGGGGGAAAGGAGAGAGAATAGAATTAAAGATACTTCTTTTTGTTTAAACAATTAACACATATTATAGCATGCTTATAATATAATAATACTTTAGTTATAATATACTAAGAAAATATAATATTCATAGCATGCTTACCGTCCACTATATTAAGAATGTGGGGAATTTGACATGCAAGTCTTCACATGCAAGAAAACAATTTAATTAACCCCTCTAACTTAATAAAGGCTACTTTTACTACTTTAACAATTTGGTCATTCCTCTTAATTAAGCACACCAAAGCAATTAATTTAAAAATTTTTCAACACATACCCATTCATGATTTATTTGACATAAAATAAAATATTATTAGGATATTTTTCGATTCGGATCCGTGGTCCCGAAACCACCATTCCGATTAAGGTCAAAATTGGTCTGTTACAAGCATATAGTTCTTATAATTTTTAACAAATATTTTATGAAAAACAGTAATTAAAGTTGTTCTCGCAGATCAAATTTACTACATTTTTAGTCTCCTATAGTCTTAGTTTCTATAACTAAGGAGTTCAGTATGCTACTACTACCCCTAGTAGTTTCTCAGTACAGTCATTTCAGCATATATCAGAGTATATTGTCAAGAAACTTACGAATTTGGTGCCGGAGGCTCAGTGTACCACACTTTCAATAAAATCATTACTTTCAAGACCAAAATTTAAACAGATCAGAAAACTTTCAAAACCTATTCCACAGTCGGGTTTTTGTAACCTGGCTCTGATACCACTAAATGTAACACCACAAACCTAGCCTAGGCGCTATGGCCGGATCTAACGTGCCACATCAAGTGAAGTTTGAAAACTGTATGTACATTGGAAGACCCTTCTACGAAACAAAGCTTTCTCCCCTTTAAAAATCCTGATTCACGTTGCTCATTAACAAAAAAAAAAAAATTGCTCAAAGTCATTTCCTTGCAAAAATATAATTATTTTTAAAACCTTGTCTATTTCGGAAGTTTGATTCAACCATTTGCGAATACATGATATTTTGAAAACAGTGGTTATAGTTTTAAAAACCCGTGTTTAACAGACCAGCAATTTGTAATTTAAAGAAATACCAAATAAAAGTTAAAGAGAAAAAAAAACCCAATGGACTTATTAAAAAAATTATTAACCCAATAATTTAAAATAAATTAAATTAAACTAAAATCGCTATGTTTAACTGTAAAGCATATCCGACGTGTGGCCACCTCCGAGTCCCCCACAGCTCCAAATCCTCTAAGGCTGGGGATTACCTGCACAGTTAAAAGTAATGGTGAGTTATGAGAACTCAGTGTGTAATCCCCTATTATGGTCACAGTCTGGGCCCGAGCCCATACGATATAGATCTGGGCCTAAGCCCCATTTGATAACAATCTGGGCCTAAGCCCTAAATCATATCAAATGCAAGCATAAATGTAACCCAACCCGTAAACACCAAACTCTCCACCCGTACCAACCAATCTCTCCATGTGGGGACCATGTCGACCCACTCAGCCAAACTCTCCAATGGTACAGCCTAGCTGCTAACAATGATATACGCGGCTGAGCCACTAAAATTAGAATACGTGGCGATGCCACTATAACGGTACTTCCTCCAAATCAGAAAAACCCAACCCAATGCAATATGTTATGTATGCAGTGTATCACAATCATATACAGTTATATAAAAATCACATAAATATCATTTAACTACTACTAAGGGTATAATAGTCATTTTAACTGTTAGGGGTAAAACGGTCATTTCACCCCATTAAGGGCATCTTGGTAATTTTACCCGTCGAGGGTATTTCGATAACTTTACCCGTAGAAAGTATTTCGGTAACTTTACCCGTAGAGGGTATTTCGGTAATTTTACCTTCGAACGGCCTTTCCTAAGGCCTACTGCCGCCTCGAGCAACACAGGTTCCATTTCTGGTCAAAACGGTGCAATTGGGCCTAAAGTCCAATTTCGGCCTAAAAGGGCCCACATGCTCATGTGGCCCATTCAGCCCATTTTTTATCACGGTTCTGCGGACTTCGTAACCGTATCTATCATCTGGCAGTTACCTTGAATTTCGCCCATGTGGGCCCATTAGCCCATTGGGCCCATTTAGCCCACTTCGACTCAACAAGGCCCAATATAGCCTCAGTCCCACGAAAGGTTTGTGGCACTCCTAACAGTCTATCGCCAACACTTGTGGCTCGATTCAACTCCACGAGCACTCGCATGCTCGAGTGATCTCAGATGTCGAAGTCTCGGTTTATCAATTTTTCGGTTTTAGCTGATTCACAGAACATTGCATAACAGAACAAGCAGGGGTGTGAGATTACACACCTTGATTATGAGTTTGCCGCCAATCCCTTAGCATCATTCCTATGTTAGACAAGATCAATAGTTAGTCAAACGATTAAGATGGTTATCCTCCTATTACTCAACAAACCGAAACCACACTTACTCCTACCTTGCCTCACCGAGTTTTGCTAAGTCCTTTCCTATTATCAGTGAAGATTAAGGACCCTACAATGTACCTTGATCAAGGCTTGAGAGTAACATTTCGACTGTTTCCGGTCGCTTACCCCCTTCTATGTCACGAGAACACCTACAACTAATTAATGTCAGACTACAAAAGAAAGGGGAGATTCGGCCACTTAGAGAAAAGAATAGCATGACACGACCATTAACCAAAAGATATTCAATACTACTTACTCTCAAATTCGGCATTAATAGCTTCCTTCCAGCAACAAGAATAGACGGCCCTAGAGATGAAAGTAAACTAGAAAGGGAAGGAAGAGATTAGCTTCGACTTGAATAATTAAAGAACAAGAGATAGAGTGTTGAGAACAAAAGAGGAGGATAGGTTCGGCTATTGAAAGAAGAGAGTAGAAAAGGGGGATGAGAAGAAAAGAAAGGACTGAATTCAGCTAAGATGCTGCCGAAAAGAGGAAGAACAACTTGCACACAAGCCAACCGGTAGAGAAACAAATAAGAAGAAAGAAGAAGATTTCAGAACTCCCCCTACTTCAATCCCGAAAATACAAAAATATCGCTTGTTGCAATTGACGCTAGGGAGAAAAGAGGCACGAAATGTCAAAAGCAACAAACCTGAAAATGCTCAAAATAACACCCCTCAGCCGAATTACCTAATTGAAAACCCCTAGCCAAAATTCTCACTTAGCCATACTCCCACATTCGGCCAACTCTCCAACTCTCATCCCTTCCTTGATTTTCTCCACTATTTCCTCATTGGATCACTCCTAGCCTTTCATTCAAACTTGTTGACCAAGTCTTCAACCACCTCGGTAGAGTTTGATCCAAACTCTTCTTCTTCCACTCTCAAGCCACAAAATAAAAGTCTCCAATTGCAATCTGTGGGATTCTAACCCCACCCTTCCTTGTTCTTCCATTGACGCTACACCACTAAGCCACATGCTCATCTTGTAACTCCTAAATGCACCAAATATATTTATGTCCTACAGTTGACAACCCTCTTCACTTTAGGGTCAAAAACTAAAATTTTTCCAAGGCTCAGACTTGAACCCAGGCCTCCTTAAAACCTCCAAATACAATCAAATAGCCAGCTGAGCAAGCATAACATGAAATTAAGCAAAAATTACAACCCCTAATTTTTGGGACGTTACATTAACTTCTTCTTTAAAAATGATATTACGTAATCCAAATGATCTTTAGAAAAATTTGATATCTCTTCTAGAATTGTCTTTACTTGCTAACCCATTCTCAGTTTTGACCACATTATTAATCATTCAGCCATTAAACTCTTCAGTTTCACACATATAAATCTTGTGAATTTCACTGTATAACGTACAGGTGAGGGGGTGAAGGTAGTAAAGCCTCAAAATTAACTCTCATATATACACACGTATAACATAACATTTATCATCAACATAATCATTATAAACATTTATTCATACCTTTATGTGTCTTTACTCATCATAAGCAATTTTTTTTAATCAGATACTTGAGTATCGCTTTCAAAATTATCGAAATAATCTCGGTGGGAAAGCATCTCTGTCTATAAGTAAAATAAATCTCATCAGAGTCGGGAGATATCACACTATCACATGTTATATAATGGCATGTATTTCTAGACTTCACATATGCTACGTCCAGTCCAAGAACTGACGAAACCGTAGCTTTAATACAAATAAATGTAACACCTCTAACCCAAATTCGTCGTCGGAACAGAGTTACAGAGTATTACCGGAGTTTACAAATCAAACAGACAGAATATGTAAACATTTCATATCATATAAAATCATGTCAATAACCAATCAAAATTATACTTATTTTCCCTTATACGAGCCCTTGGGACCCAAAATACATATTAGAAACAAGTTGGCACTAGAACGAGTACTCAGAGAATGCTTTTTCAAAAAACATTAAAATTTTTTGAAAACTGCAGGGTCACACGGCCAAACTACATGCCCGTGTGAATATACTGACTTGTACTTTTTAAAAGATACAGGGGACACACGGCCGTGTCACCTTGCCGTGTGGCACACACGCCTGAGACACACGCCCATGTCTTTACCCGTGTGGACGGAAATAGACTATTTTATAAGCCATTTTTCTCACCCAACAAGGCATGTGCCTACAATTATCATCATACATACAAACAAACCATACTATGGCCTCCAAAACAAGTAAAAATCAAGCCTTAAATTATTAATATCTTAACATACAACCAATATTCCTTTAGGCACCTCAGATGATAGATTATAAAATGTATGTTCATGTATTCAATATATTCATATGTACAACTAAAGTTTATGCATAATTGTACCTAAGATTTACCAAGCGAATTTGCATTATTTCAAACCAAGTCACTTACCTAGCAAAACATACCATCTAGTGCCAAAATGTATTTTAAATGCTAATATATTTAAATTTATTTATACCTTACATATTAAGGAACCGAATCCTAATCAATTCATCACATCCCAAAAAAAAAAATTGTATATAAATGCACTTTTAGCTAACATGTTACCTTTTTCCATACAATCATAAACCAAATCACACATCAATCATATAAGGCAAAAATGCACCAAACCAAAATCTGCCAAAACACAAGCCAAATAAGTGGCTAATTTTAATAAAACACATATAGGCCAACATTATAACCAAAATCAAAACATCTGAAAGTACCGATAGAACAGATGGATAGTATGATATAACTCCGACAAACTTCCAACCCGATCGAACTTCCAATAATCTGAAAAGTAAAGAAAAACAACTATATAAGCATTGAATATGAAATTTATACATTCAAGAATAATCATAAATCGATATTACATGATTCAGGAAACCAAATTCAACAACTCATGAAATGAGTAAATCCACAGCATCACTTATACATATTATTCCTAGCATAATAGGATTTTAAACAATTTTAAACTCTTCCAAATTTCTTTATTTTAATTTTCATATCTTTACTTTCCACACTCGTACCATGTGCATAACTCACAAGTTAGAAGCATATCATTCAACCATAGCCACAAGCTAGTGCATTTAAATATAGCTTCTTCTTCTTTTTTGAATTAATCACATGATAAGTCTTTTCATAAGAAATTGCATAATTTAAACCTTACCACTCTTTCACGAGCACTAGCATATTTTCATTTGAGTACTTACCATTTCAATGCATCATATAAATAAACATATTACCATTCAACCAATAACTTGGCACTTGCCTAAGTATCATACAACAACACTTGTTAGCATACTTGAACATATTTCATATAAATTCAATATTGATAAACTTATTTTCTCAACATGTCACACTTGAATTTATTACTCGTCTCAACTTACATAATCATTTACCAAATCTTCCCAAATTGGAGAACGGCTTAAAGGTAAGAGTACATCGTATTTCAGAAGCTTGGAGGCTGAACAGAAGCTCATAAGAGCTAAACAGAAACCTATAAGGGTTGAACGGGAGCTCGTAAGAGCTAAACGAAAACCCATAAGGGTTAAACAGAAGCTCAAAAGAGCTGAACGTAAACTCATATGAGTGAAACAGAAGTTTTTGAGAGCTAAACGAAAAGTAAACATGAAAGTTCGCAACAAATGCTGAACCTCAGTTTACTTGGGTAATTTGCTATCATTTTCCTCAAATGTCGTCAATTCACCATATGCCGAATGTACTCAAATCTCGCGTTCCATTTAATCCGAATATTCAATTCAAATTTATAACTTTAACATTATTTCATTTTCAACAATAGAATAAATACATAATACCATTCATCAATTCAATATAAATATTAAAGTTTAACTGTACGAACTTACCTGGCTAAATTGCAGAAATACCAAAATTTAAGGGCATTTTGGTAATTTTCCATTTTCCTCGATTTTCCACCCTGTATTAATCTAAATTAATAATTTGATTCACTTTATTAATTTAAACAATAAAAAAAATTCATTTAATGCAATTTGGTCATTTTTGGCATTTTCACAAAATTGCCCGTAAAGTTGTACTTTTATTCAATTTAGTTCCTGAGCCCAAAACATGCAAATTAACCATTTTTAATGCAAACCCATGCTAGCTGAATATTCATGGGATTTAATACAGCCCATTTTTGCAATAATTTCACAACAAACCCTTGTATTTTTTATTATTTAACAAATTAATCCTTAATCAAAAAATTTATCAAAATCACTTTACAAAATACTTTTAAATAACAAATAATATCTCAAATTCATCATTTAGCACCAAAAATCATATAGAATCATCAATGACAACATCCAAAATCTTTAACAATATCAAAAACTATGGTAAGATTTGAATGGACCTAATTGTAATAATCTAAAAAACATAAAAATTATAACAAATAGGATCAATTATACTTACATGTAAAGGAATAAAGCCAAAAATAGAAACATTCCCCATGGCTATGGTGTTTTCTGAAATGGTGGAGAAGAAATGAAATAAAAAAGTATTAAGTTCACTTTAGTTTATATTAATTTCCACTTAATTACAAAATTGCCATTAAATGACTTTATTTTATTATTTTTTTCTCTTATGCCGCCTCAACATTTAGATTTAGGTTTATTTATTTCTTAAGTCCTCCCTCATTTATTAATCAAGCCATCTAATCACTTGAATATTGTAATTAGCAAGTTTTGCATTTTTTTAATTTAGTTCTTTTTAATTAATTAATTACAGAAACATTAAAATTTTTCAACGAAACTCTAATACTACCTTAATGACACTTCGTAAATATTTATAAAAATATATACGGCTCAATTTATACAAACAAGGTCTTGATACCTCATTTTCTAAAACCACTTGACCTAATGAATCATTATAATACACAAATTACTAAATCAAAAACCTTTTTAGAACCATATTTGACTCGTAAATATTAATAATATTTATGAACTTACTTGTCGGATTTGGTGGCCTCGAACCATATTTCTGACACCACTGAAAATTGGGCTGTTACATTTTCATCTTTAAAAACATGGAAAACCACATTCCTGACAGTGAGTCATGTTCTAAAAATTTCATTCAAATCAGAAAAAAAGAAAGGGAGTTCGAATGTTATCTCTGAGAAATTAAGAGTACAACACCCCTTTAGAGTCCCTTTTCACACTAAACGAGGAAACTTGATAAGTAATTTGTTACCATAGATGGGAAAATTTATGTAGACTCACAATAGAATTAGCAAGCATCGTGATTGTTCAAGAGTTCTATGCCTTGTTGAAAGATTCAAAATTAAAGCAATTGAGAGAGGAGCCATGGTTATGAATAATAGTTTGGGGAAATTAAATTCCTGTTTCACCTCTGTAGACTACTAATTATTATTATGTCCCTTGATTTTTATATGATTTTGTGCAAAGAACTAATTTGGTGTTTTTTTCTAGAATATTGACATGGACAAGATACCGAAGTCTTAACAGATGAAAGTGGTGAATGAAAACACTATATAGGGATAGACTAGCCGATATCATTCCCACAAGTGGAACTATCTTCACAGTAAGGATGTGGTTACAATTTATCAGCAGTCAAATTTTCCTTGCTGTAGACATGTCTAACATTGATACTTTTCTAGCTACTTTATTATATGCAATTATATAGAAAGAAGGAATCTGTGTGTGGCCATGGATTTACCAGAGCATGGTTCATTATTTATGGAAAGCAAAGGTAGAAGTACTCTTCCCCCATCTAGTGACGACATTATGTAGACAAGCAAAGATACTAATAGGACGATGACCTACAACCAATTGTAGTGGTAGTTGAAGTACATTTACGCACTTAATGAGCTTGTTTAATAGCACTTTTATATTTAATTATTGAATTTTCAACTTTAGTAGCTTAGGTTTAGATTTTTAGAAAAATAAGCATTTTTATGCAATAATTGATGTTAGTTGACCTATTAGGCCAATAATGCCTTAGGTAGTGCTAGTCAGTCTATTTGAGTGTGTAGGATGTGTATTTCTAAGCGCAAAAGCCTGAAGAACAATACCTAAGCTTTTCAAGAGGTAATATGTGAAAACGGACTTCAAAATCCAGATTTGAAATGTGGTGTCGTGACACACCTTCCCGTGTGTCATGACACACACTTGTGTTGCAACGTAGCTTCCCTTGTGTTGCGACGTAACTTTCCCTGTGTTGCAACAAAGCCTAAACGTGGGACACAAGCAATATTAGACCTAGTATATAAAGAGGGTCCTGTAACCCTAATGAACATCAATATTACACCTAGCCACATAGTTTTCTTTGTATTGTTTCTTTATTTTTTAGTGTTAGTTTATTTTTCTGTAGTCAAAATTCTTCCTATTCCAACGTGAAGACATTTGCAAGCGCTGATTGCTTTAGAACCTCACTTCCAAATATTTATCAATAAGCGTTCTCTTTACTCTTTTATTTTATTCTTTTATTTATATTTTATTTATCTGACCAATTAATGTTTTTATGAATATTAGGATAAATTCTTGTGCTTTATTTCTATCTTGTATGATTTGATTATGGAACTGATTAATTAATTAAGTAGATTAATTAACTGAACAATAAGAGTTTATCATAGAATTAGTTGGCATAAATTATGTGTGCCTAAACCTTAGGATTGACGACCATAGGAAGTAGAGGTGAGCATGGGTCGAGCCACCTAGCCTGGCCTGAAGGCCCACCCAAAATGTGAAAAGGTTTGGACAAAAATATAGGCTCGAAAAATGGGCTTGGACAAACAAATAAAGCCCGTTTAAAAAACGGGCCGAGCGTCAGGTAAGGCATTTTTGGCCCAGGCCCGGCCCAACCTGAATTCACTAAAGGAAAAACAAAATTGATTTTTTAAATATTATTTTCTTGTTATTTTGTAACATCCTAAAAAATTTTTGAGTATTGAAATGTTGCATGTTTTTGGTGCTTAGCTTATGAATGATTAAATTTGTGCTCTTAATATAGTCTTGAGAAGGCACGGGATTTACTCGGAATTAGAATAAATTTTAGTAAAGAGTAATTTATTGAAGTGGAACAAGTGACCCTGATGCTTAAGGTAATTAAGTGTCAAAAACTAGCATAAGATGAGCTAGTAGTAAAATGGAGTTGGCGCCATATGTGTTGCTTGAGGAGAGAGGTTCGAATACCATGGATTGCATTTTGGTGGCTTTTATTTTTGCACCTTTATGGCATGTGTCGGTCAAGCCTTATTTATGGTAAGGTTGGACTATTTTTTTATGGTAAGGTGGCTAATGGTTAATGTAAGCTTGAACTTAAGGAATGAGATCCTAAGCTTATGGTATGTTAGGGGGACATAAGGCACTCTTTAAGGGGTGTGTTTTGGAAAGTTTGGCATGGCCAACTTGTCCACGAACTTGGACGGCCTTGTGGACTAGGGGGGAGCCGAATTTTTGATGGTAGACTTTGGTAAGGATGGTAGCTAGGGTGTAATCCCATTTGGTCATTTTTGCTTCCCCAAAACACCCATTTCCTCTCATCTTTTCCTTTCTTGGCCGAATGTGCTTGTGTTAGGAGAAAACAATTTTTACTTTGTTTCTTTTGGTCATTCTTTTTGACCATTTGGTCATTTTTGCAAAACCCCTCAAGTGCTTCATCTTGTATTTCTCTCCTAGTGCCAAAATTATCAACACAAAAAGCCATTTCTTTTTCCTTCTTTTTCCCTATTGCCGAATGCATATTTGTTCCTAAGCCCCTCTCTTTTCTCTTTTCTCTTTTCTCCTATTTGAAAACTGAATCATAACATCTCCTCCCTATTCTCTTTTCCTCTCCATTTTACTTATCATACAAAAACATTTCTTCCTTCAAATTTCTTCCATGGCCGAATGCTTGTGATCATCCCCATAGTCGAAATTATTTTCCCTATCCATTAAATCATAGCCGAATCTTTTGTTCCCCATACACATTATTCTCAATCATTTCTTTCACTAAGTATTGGACAACCGGTAAGAATCATTTTTTCCTTGATTTCTTTTGTGATTTGGCCACCTTGGCCGAATCTATAGGATGGCCTAGAAAGAGCCTTTAAATCGATAATCGTCCATTCTAATAAACGTTTCCTTTCGTTATATTTTAGTGAAATAGTGGAGGGCTGAATCATCATCTCGTCAAAGTTATCTTGAAGTTATTCAAGTTCGGATCATATCTAGCAAGGTAAGAAGGAACACTTCAAGGATTCTTGATCACTCTCATTTTTATCAATGACTATCATTGGGATTGATATAACTGAAAGTTTTTATATAGGAATCCTTTGGAAATCACTCGAGATTTTAAGGCGAACAAGATAGGGTCGAAAAGGGTTGTTAATAGTGTTTGGAAGAGGGGTGGTTTCGCCATTCCCCCTAAATTCAAACGAAGGACTGTTTCAGCAATCCGAGATTTTCCACCGGGTTGTGGACCCTCATCCGGCGAAAATCAATTATTTGAAGTCATTCGTACTCCTGAGCCTTTGACTGTTTGTGGTTCTTCATCGGGTTATGAACTATCGATCAAGTAGAAATTACAAATAGCTGTTGTTCGAGATTTCGAGGGTAAAGATCTAGATCGTTCATCATTAGAATAGTTTTATATTAAATATTAGTGTGCTAATCAAGCGTGATAAATATTTAGGTATCGACGAGCGAGAAAGTATAGTTCTCACCGTAATCAAGTGTGTAACTTCACACTTATCTCATGGGCTATACTATGTCGTAAGTATTTGATTAAAAATCGTAAAGTCGATAAAATTGGAAAATACGGTTTATTAGCACTTTTGGTGTGAAAGCATGAAAACGGTATTAAAGTTGTGAAAATTATGAATTTGCCCTTAATAAGCTATATTGTTAAACAGTGATATTTTGGGCCATATGAATTATTTTTGATAAATTGGCCAAGTGAGAAAATTGTGAAAAGGGCCTCATGTGTATATATGGGCCAAAACTGCAAGATCGATATATGGGCCAAAACTGCTAGATCGATATATGGGCCAAAACTGCTAGATCGATATATGGGCCAAATTTGCTAGATCGATATAAGGGCCAAAATTGCTAGATCGTTAAATGGGTTAAATTGTTATTTTGACTAATGGGCCAAGTTGATAACTTGTAATATGGGCTTTTTGTTGAAATTTACCTTATGAATATATTGTTATACATTATATATATATACATGACTGCATGGGTTGGGACAATTGACGAAGAGAAGAAAGGCATGTTGCCAAAAATCTAGTTCAGTGGCTCTGCCACAAATATTTTAAATGGCTTAATGCCTCTAGTTCGGTGACACTGCCACAATCTAGTTCGGTGACTCTGTCACAATCTAGTTCGATGGCTCTGCCACAAATATTTTAAATGGCTTAATGCCTCTAGTTCGGTGACACTGTCACAATATAGTTTGGTGACTCTGTCACAATCTAGTTCAGTGGCTCTGCCACAAATATTTTAAATGGCTTAATGCCTGTAATTGGTGTGTTGGCGGGGTGGGTTGACTTGATCCCCACAGGTGTGATGGTTGGTACGGGTGGTGTGTAGCGGATGGAAATTAGGCTTGGTTGGGAATTGCATATCACATGCATTTTTATATTTGATTTATATATTGTACTTTTGTAAATGGGCTCAAGCCCAATTTAATGCTTAAATGGATTTGGCCCAGTGAGCACGGTAAGTGGGTTACACACTGAGTTCTAAGTAACTCACCTTGTTTTTCTTATCCTTCTCAGGTAATAATAATTGATGGAGGCTTGGGCCGGGGATGACTTCGTGTGGAGGCCATACTACGAATGATGGGTTTTTATAAACTTGAACTTCTTTTTAATATTTTTATTTAAGTACTATTTCGATTGCGATATAATAAGGCCTCTGGTATTATTTTTATGGATTTTTTTCGTGGATGGATTTTTAATATGTTTTAGTTACTTAAATGGGGTTGATTAAATTTTATGAATGATTTCTTAAACTTGCATATAAAAAGAGGATTTTCTTAAATATCACTTAATCTAAAATATTTTGTGAAAACTCTTTTATGAATTTAAGATTCCAACCAATTATTTCTCTGAAAATCAAATTGTAAATTCTTATGTTTTAAAATCATGGTTTTCAAATAAATCTCGGTCTATGATAAATTCCAATTTTTCAAAATCGTTTTGAAGAATTATTTTCATTAATAGCATTGATGACTAGATGTAAGTTCGAATTATGTGGCATGCCAAGTCTGGTCTTAACGCATAGGCCAGGTTTAGGATGTTACATTTTATGGTATCAGAGCCAGTTTCAAAACTCGGCTGTAGTTTGGGTTCAACAACAATTTTTGTTTAAAACTGTTTAAATTTCCAGACTTTATATTTTAAAGGTAGTATGGCACCACGAGCATCCGGCACCAAGTCCAGTAAGTATTTGTATATTGAATGTTTATTATTGTGAAATGATCATAGGAACACTCTAGAACTTCTAGTTTTAGGTGTTGAAAAAGGTAGAGATCGAGACTATAGGATGTGACTGCGAAAACAACTCTATCTCTTATATCTCATAAAATATCATTAATAAACACTGAAATAGTATTCTGATTCATAAAACTTGTAATCAAATTAAATTGAATTAGTCATTATGAGCACTAGAGGACGTGGTCATGGACGCGGTAGACGTGGCCGTGGTAGAGGATGAGGTGCTAGGGGTGCAACTGAAGCACTGGGTCATATGCCGGAAATGGATGTACCTGCGTCACCCGGGAGTGAGACTGGATCACATGATCATACGAGAGAGGACAATGCTTTGACTCAAGCAATGTTACGAGTCCTAGAAAGGGTTGCCGGGACTAGAACTGGCCCAACAGTTCGTGGATCGATATTGAAATGACTCAAATCAAGTGGTGCCAAGGTTTTTAGAGGTGTCTCCGGTGCAGCTCCAAATGTTGCGGAATATTGGCTCGAGGTTGTAGAGCGGATTACGGATGATTTGGAGTGCACTATCGAGCAAAAGCTAAGAGGAGCTATGTCCTTGTTAAGGGACGAGGCGTATCAATGGTGGCTTACTGTTTGAGAAGGCACCGAGGCTGCATTGGTTACTTGGGATTTCTTCAAAGCTACTTTTCAAGGGAAGTATGTCGGGACAAGTTATGTAGATGCCCGGAGGAAGGAATTCCTGAATTTGGTTTAAGGAAATAAGACGGTGGCAGCTTACGAGGCAGAATTTCTTCGTTTGAGTCGATATGCTCGCAAAATAGTGCCGACAGATCATGAGCATTGTGTACGCTTTAAAGATGGGCTGAATGATGAGTTGCGGGTACTGATAGCCCCACAACAAGTACGAACTTTTGCCTCGCTTGTGGAGAAAGCCAAGATAGCCGAAGAGGCTAAGAATTCAGAACATCAGAACCGGGAAAGAGTCAGAGGCAAGAGGGATTTTAAGTATTCGGGTTCTGCTAAAAGGTTCTAAAAGAGGCATCAAAATGATGAGCCAGCTTAAGCTAGAGCGCCTGTGGTTACCAATCAAAGTCGAGACTGTGCTGACTATGGGAAGTGACACCCTAGGGAATGTTGGAGGAAAACTGGTGCTTGCTATAAATATGGTTCCAAGGATCATCGGTATAAGAATTGCCCTCGACGATCTGATACTATTCAGGAAGCTCATAACCCTAAGGCTCAACCAGCTAGTGGCACTCAGCAGCCACCGAGAGGTCGTGGATCGGGTCGCGGTGGTAATGGTAACGGATGTGGTCAAGGTACACTGGGTCGAGGTAATGGCTTCAGGGGTAACGCGAAGGCAAGACAGCTGGGGTTGGTCTATGCGGTTAGGCATCGGGAAGATGGCGATGCACCTGATGTGATAACTGGTATGTTCTTCGTATTTGATGTACCTGTTACTGCTTTGATAGATATCGGGTCTACCCACTTGTATATTGCTAGTGCCATATCTGGAAACCTGAATATTAGATCTGAGATTACTGATAGAGAGATGACCGTAATTAGTCCTTTAGGACAGTCGATAATCGTGAATAAATTGTTTAGAGACGTGCCCTTGGAAATTCAAAGAGAAATATTTTTGGCGAACTTGATGGAATTACCTTTCAGCAAATTTGATCTTATTTTGGGCATGGATTGGTTAGTGAAGCACCGGGCGCAATTGGATTGTACCAAAAAGCGGATGTCAATAAGGACTGTGGATGATGAGGAGATAGTAATGATAGGCGAGTGAAGGAACTTTTTGTCAAATGTGGTATCTGCTTTGAAGGTAGAAAAGTTGGTACAGAAAGGGTATGGAGCATTCCTAGCCTTCATTAGTGCTTTGGATGCCAAGGAACTATCGGTGGAAGGTGTGAGAACGGTGAAAGAATTTTTAGATGTCTTTCCTGAAGAACTTCCAGGTCTACCTCCAGATCGGGAAGTAGAATTTGGCATTGAGCTTTTGCCCGGAACGGCTCCAGTGTCTATTGCTTCTTATCGAATGGCACTGAAGGAGTTAGCGGAGCGTAAAGCTCAAATTCAAGAATTGTTAGATCAGGGATTTATCCGACCGAGTGTGCCCTCGTGGAGAGCACCAGTTTTATTCGTCAAGAAGAAGGATGGGTCAATGCGTATGTGCATTGATTATAGGCAGTTGAATAAATTGACGATCAAGAATAGGTATCCATTGCCGAGAATTGACGACCTGTTTGATCAATTGAGAGGAGCTTCAGTTTTCTCCAAGATTGATGTGAGATCGGGTTATCATCAACTCAATGTGAAAGAGGCAGATATCCATAAGACGACATTCCGAACTCGTTATGGACATTATTAGTTTTTGGTTATGCCGTTTGGTTTGACCAATGCACCAGCTACATTTATGGACATGATGAATCGAGTCTTTCAACCCTATCTAGACTGGTTCATAGTGGTGTTCATAGATGATATCTTGGTATTTCGAGGAATGAATAAGAGCATGACTCACATTTGCGCATTGTGTTGCAAATTTTGCGAGATAAGCAACTTTATGCCAAATTCAGTAAATGCGAATTTTGGTTGAAGGAAGTGACTTTCTTGGGTCATGTGGTATCAGCCGAAGGAATAAGAGTTGATCCTCGAAAAGTTGAGGCAGTGTTGGATTGGAAACCGCTGAAGTCAGTGGCTGAGATTTGGAGTTTCTTAGGTTTGGCTGGTTACTATAGTCACTTTGTTGAGGGGTTTTCGTTGATCGCTACACCCCTAACTAAGCTGTTACGAAAGGGAGTACCGTATGTGTGGACCGATAAACAATAAGAAAGTTTCGAGAAACTGAAGAAGATTTTAATGGAAGCGCCAAGATCTTGATTCAACTTTGAGGTGGAAAAGAGTTTATAGTTTCTTGTGATCGTCACACACACGGGTTTAGGATGTGTCTTTGATGCAAAGTAGAAAAGTGGTGGCTTATGCTTCTGCAAATCGATTGAGGCCGCACGAAGTCAACTACCCTACTCATGACTTGGAGTTGGCTGCGGTGGTGTTTACCTTAAAGATTTGGAGGCGCTATCTCTATGGTGAGAAGTCGATCATTTATACGGATCATAAGAGTCTTAAGTACCTCCTTACCCAAAAGGAGTTGAACTTGAGACAACAGAGATGGGTGGAGTTGTTAAAGGATTATGACTTCTCAATCGAGTACCATCCTGGAAAGGCTAAGGCAGACGCGTTGAGTCGTAAGTTTTATCGGAGTTGAGAGCAATGTTTGCCCATCTCAGCTTGTATGAAGATGGTAGTCTGCTAGCGGAACTTCAGGTGAAGCCATTGTGGTTAGAACAGATCAAGGAAAAGCAGTTATCAGATGAAAAGTTGGGTCCGTTAATGCAATAAGCTGAAAGTGGTATTATAGGGGACTTTGGGTTGAACAAGGATAGCGTGCTGTGTTTTCATGGAAGAGTTTGTATGCCCATAGATTCAGATTTGAGACAAATGATTCTACGGAAGGCGCATAGTAGCCCTTATGCTATGCACCCTGGAGGAAATAAGATGTATAGGGATCTCCGTGAGTAGTATTGGTGGCCAAGGTTAAAGCGGAAGGTTACTGATTTTGTGGGAAAGTGTTTGATGTGTCAACAAGTGAAGGCGGAACATCAATTACCATCGGGGTTATTGCAACCGGTAAGGATTCCTCTATGGAAATGGGAGCGGATAACGATGGACTTTGTTAGTAGGTTACCCTTAACACCTACTGAGAATGAAACACCCCACACCCGGCCCACGAGCCTGAACCGGATCTGGTATGTTCCTTAAGTAAACCGGTTTTCAAATTCTTGGTTACTTAGAGAAACATTGTAAATTTTAGAAAACATTATTTTGGGTTGGGCTTAATTTGGAACCCATTTATTAAATTTTGAAAATCCAACTTAAATAAGGTGACAAAATAATTTTAGGGTTTATTATTTTAAAAGAAATAAATTTACTTAACTTTAATCAAAAATAAATTGTATCATAATCAAATAAAAATAAACAGAAATAAAGAAAATCCAACTTTCAAACCCAAAATAAAATTTAAAGTACTAAAATTATATAAAGTCCAAATTTCTAAATAAATTCTTCAAGTGATGCATGGCCACCCTTAGCTCCTGCCGACCCGGTCCATTACCGCTCATCACTGAAAATAATTCCCAACGGGTGAGTCCACAGAACTCAATGTGTACACAGATACTAATTTACAACAAATCGGGCATACAAGTCATATCAATTTCATGGTCATACAAAATAAAGGATGATGCAACCCAAACCCAAGCCTATTTGTCCATCCGCTACACACCACCCGTACCAACCTGTACACCGTGGGGACTACTAAGTCGACCCTCCATCCGCTACACACCGCCGAAGGCAGTCGCTGCAGTCGACGTGCTCATCGCCCACTTACGTTGTGTCTTTAGACACTATATTCAGATAATGTAACCGAAGTTACCATTTTCAATAATGTGACCGTAGTCACCATAATTCGTTGGTGAGACCGTAGTCATCACCTTCACTTTCTCCCTTCACATATATCCCAAATGCCCCAATTATTATATATCATGCATAACTTATTTTTGATTCATGTCACTTATTCAGAATATAACACATTCATAATCCTATCAAAAGTAGGAAAACGTACCTGGGTACTTTTTGCCATATTTGTGGTACTTAGCCACATTCTCATTCTTATACACATTCATATATTAAAACAATTATTGCCATAATATATATTGAAAGTTAGTGTGAGTACACACTGATTAAGCTTAATAGGTTCCTTGAATCTCGAAGAACGATCTATCGATCTAGATCTTTCACTCCTATATTCGGCCAATCATTAAAATATATTAATAACCTTATTTGGTTTGAAAACCAAATCCTAGTAGGATTTGTATTACTTACCTTGTTGCCGAATTGGATGATTGTAAATCAAGTCCCAAAATTACTAATATTCCTTCCCTTGAAATCGGCTAACACTAAATCATGTAACCATGTGAGTTTTTGGCTTTTGAAATAATGGGAAATAATCCTAAATAAAAAAACAAGCCTTGGCCGAATATCACTTACCTTACAAATTCCAAATCTGAAGAGGATTCCTTTATAAGCTTGTTAAAATCCCTATAACTTTGTGTCAGATTAAATCTATCTTTGAAAATATGAATCATAACCTTTAGCCAAATATTCATTCCTCTTACCTTAGATCCTTGATCCTTCTATTCAATAATGGTGGAAACCCTTTTGATGTTGTGGTTGATTGCTCCTTTACTTAGAATCAACAAGGATTCGGCTTTGACAGAAGAATCGGAGAAGAAAATGGATTTTGCTTAAAGAAATTTTGGCAGAGAGGGGGAGAACTATGAAAATTTTGGCACACTTGGAAAAGATGAGAGAAAATCCTTAAACTCTCCCTCTTTAGCCGCATTTAACAAGTCAAGAGTCCTAGACTTGGCCACCACTCTTCCATCATCTATTCTATTTAAAATAGAAGTGTTTAATCTATCTTTTATCTCTAAAAATAATCCTTTATTTATCTCCTCAAATAATCCTAATTTAAAATCCCTTATTTATCACTTTTTAATCATGTATTTATGGAATTAAAACACCTTGGTTTCTAGATGCTTGTGCCGTCCACCTTTAAGCCTGGGAAGCAAAAA
Organism: Gossypium bickii; assembly: GCA_025503065.1. Lineage (NCBI taxonomy): Eukaryota > Viridiplantae > Streptophyta > Magnoliopsida > Malvales > Malvaceae > Gossypium > Gossypium bickii. The sequence continues at coordinate 39,926,442 of CP106711.1, forward strand.
TTAAACTTCATTTATTTGCTTCCCTTGTGACTCGAACCCAGGCCCATGCCTCCTTCACATGGTGCCATTTCCATAGGCCCTAAGTGCCATCTTCAGGCCACTTTTCCTAGCCCGTTTGTGTGTCAAATTTCCCCAACTTTTTCTTTTAAGGCCCTCTTGCCTTTATTTCCTATTTTAAACTTCAAAACTCATCATTTCGGGGTCATTTCTAAGTTTCCTAAAATTTTTGATCGGCTCTGTAACTTGCCATTTTTCTTACATTCTAAGTTTCCAAAAATGTTCAGGTTTCCTAAAATGTTCAGTTTCCAAAATGTTCAGGTTTCCTAAAATGTTCAGTTTCCAAAATGTTCAGGTTTCCTAAAATGTTTAGTTTCCAAAAATGTGTACTTTCCATTTTTGAACCATTTCCTTACATTTCTAGGTTTCCTAAAATGTTCATGTCCTAACGCATTTCCAGGTTGCCAAAAATGTTCATTTCCATTCATTTTCGTGCATTTCTGAGTATCCAAAAATATCAAAAATTTATTCATTATGCTTAAGACTTGTTATTTCTTACAATTAAACTGAAAATGCATAGGCCCTTTTGAGGATGTTACAGTTCTACCCCCCTTAAACAAAATTTCGTCCTCGAAATTTCCTAACTAAACAATTGAGGGTATTACTGTCGCATTGTCTCCTCTGACTCCCACGAAGCTTCTTCCGATCCATGGTTGCGCCATAACACCTTGACTAAAGGCACCGACTTCCTTCGTAGTACTTTTGCGTCACGTTCCAAGATCCGAATCGGCTCCTCCTCGTAGGATAGATATGGCCTTAGCTCAACTTCTTCAACAGGTACCACATGAGACAGATCCGATCGATAGCGACGTAGCATGGATACATGAAATACGTCATGCATTTGATGCAGCTCTGGTGGTAACTCCAATTGGTATGCCACTGGCCCAACTCGCTTCAGCACTTGATAAGGCCCTATAAACCTTGGGCTTAACTTCCCTTTGCGACCAAACCTCATAACCTTCTTCCAAGGTGAAACTTTCAAGAATACTTTGTCTCCTACTTCAAACTCGATTTCTTTTCGCTTAAGGTCTGCGTACGACTTCTGTCTATCGGAAGCTTCCTTCAACCGCGTGCCGAATTAATTCCACCTTCTCCTCGCCCCGCCACTAACTCTGGACCCAAAACGCGGCGTTCTCCTAACTCGGTCCAACAAGTTGGTGTTCTACATTTCCTTCCATGCAATGCTTCGTATGGTGCCATCCGAATGCTTGCCTGATAGCTATTGTTGTAGGCGAACTCAGCTAGAGGCAAGTAATCTTCCCAACTTCCTCGGAAATCCATCACACAACCTCTCAACATATCCTCTAACACTTGTATAACCCGCTCGCATCGCACATGTCGATTGTGGATGAAAAGTCGTAGTGAAGTCCAACTTAGTGCCTAAAGCTTGATGAAGTGCGTTCCAAAACCGAGACGTGAACCTTGGGTCTCTATCGGAGATGATCGACATTGGTACTCCATGTAACCTCACGATCTCCGCCACATATAACTTAGCTAGCTTCTGAAGAGTATAATCCATTCTTACTGGGATAAAGTGCGCGGACTTAGTCAAACGGTCCACTATCACCCATACCGAGTCCTTCTTAGTAGGCGTAAGGGGAAGCCCACTAACGAAGTCCATGGTGATTCTCTCCCACTTCCATTGGGGAACTTCGATTGGTTGAAGCAATCCTGATGGGACTTGGTGTTCAGCCTTTACTTGCTGACACGTCAAACATTTCCCCACAAATTCAGTCACCTCTCGTTTCAGATCTGACCACCAAAATTGTTCCCTTAGATCTCTATACAGCTTGATGCCTCCGGGATGCATAGCATAAGGGCTACCATGCGCTTCCCGAAGAATCCTTTGTCTCAACTCCTTATCCCCAAGATACAAACCTTTCCCTTCTAGCACAAGATTTCTTCATCATTGACGCCATAGTCCTTTAATCCTCCTTTTGCTGATTTGTCAGTAACTTAGTACTTAAGTCTTTATCCGCCAACTGTCCCTCTTTCACCTCCTTCAGCCATGTGGGCTTGACTTGTAACTCTGCCAACAGGCTTCCGTCATCATACAAACTTAAGTGAGCGAACAAAGCCCTTAAATCCAACACAACCTTCCTACTCAGGGCATCGGCTACCACATTCGCCTTGCCCGGATGATATTCTATCGAACAATCGTAATCCTTCAACAACTCCACCCACCTTCGTTGCTTCAAGTTCAACTCATTCTGAGTCAACAAGTACTTAAGGCTCTTGTGGTCTGTGTAGATAACTGACCTTTCTCCATAAAGGTAGTGCCTCCAAACCTTGAGGGCAAAAACCACTGCTGCTAGTTCCAAGTCATGGGTTGGATAATTAACCTCATGAGGCCTTAACTGCCGAGACGCATAAGCGACCACTTTTCCATCTTGCATTAGCACACAGCCTAATCCCGTATGCGAAGCGTCACAGTACACTACAAAATCCTTGCCTGCCTCCGGCTGAATTAACACCGGAGCTTCCGTCAGTACCTTCTTAAGCTTTTCAAAGCTCTCCTGTTGCTTATCCGTCCATACAAAGGGTACTTCCTTCCTTAGCAACTTTGTCAAAGGCGCGGCTATTGACGAGAATCCTTCCACAAACCTTCTATAATAGCCTGCCAAGCCTAAGAAACTTCGGATCTCAGCCACAGACCTAGGTGGTTTCCAATCCAACACTACTTCGATCTTCCTTGGGTCCACTCTTATTCCTTCTGCGGATACCACATGTCCTAAGAATGCCACCTCCCTAAGCCAAAATTCACACTTGCTGAATTTGGCATAAAGCTTCTTTTCCCTTAACACTTCCAACACAACTTGGAGATGCTCATCATGCTCCTCTTCTGACTTTGAGTACACCAAAATATCGTCGATGAATACAACGACGAACCTATCCAGGTAGGGTTGGAAAACCCGATTCATCATGTCCATGAACACCTTCATCTTTACCTCCCAACGCACTTACGAAGGCTAAGAACGCCCTGCACCCTTTCTTAACCATTTTCTCAGCCTTTAGTGCCAAAACTACGTTAGACAAGTAGTTCCTCCTTTCGCCGATCATCACTACTACTTCATCCTCCGGGGTCCTTAGTTCCATACGTTTAGCTGCACAATCCAACACGGCTCGATGCTCTACTAGCCAATCCATTCCAAGTATAAGCTCAAATTTTCCGAAGGGTAACTCCATCAAATCAGCCCGAAAGTTTATTCCCTGAATCTCTAGGGGTACATTCCGAAAAATCTTATCTATTACTACGGTTTGGCTTAATGGGCTTACTACACGATCATCCATCTCATCGAAAAAGTTCGTAATCTAGGCCTAGTGTTTCCACTACACTACATGCAACATAGGAATGGGTCGAGCCCACATCAATCAGAGCAAAATAAGGTTTGTCATGAATAAAGAACGTACCGGTTATTACATCCGGCGCGTCTCCATCTTCCCTCCGGTGAACCGCATAAACCAAACCCGGTTGCCTTGCTTCGGCATTAGCAGCACCTCGGCCCTGTGCCCCACGACCTCTGCCATTTCCTCTGTTTGCCGAACCACGACCCCTTTCAGGCTGCTGTCCGCCTCTACCAGCCTGGTTAGCATTTTGAGCTGCCGGTCGGCTCTCATCTTGCAGCTTGGGGCAATCTTTAAGCATATGGTCCTTGGACCAACACTTGAGACATCGTCTCGTCTTTTTCCAACATTCTCCCAAGTGCCTCTTTCCACAATGCTCACAAGGGCGATTCTGCCAGCCCGTACCAGCTTGTTGATTCTGTGGGCCGTCAACTCTAGGCCTCTTATAACCCTTTCCAGATGGGCCAAAACCTCTTTTGGGCTTATTCCTATCCACAGCCTGCTTGGTAGCATCCCTGATTCCCTCAGCCACCTTGGCCTTTTCCACCAAAGCAGAGAATTCCCGCTCCTGATGCGGTGCTATCAACAGTCTCAGATTGTCCCTCAGTCCGTCCTCAAAACGGACACAGTGTTCATGCTCAGTTGCCACTACACCTCGAGCATAACGGCTCAACCTCAGAAATTCCGCCTCATATTCTGCGACGGACTTACTTCCTTGTACCAATCTCGGTCAAGCCTTTCTTTGTTCATCTGTATACTTGGTTCCCACATACTTTTTCTGAAATGCTTCTTTAACATATTCCCAGGTCAAATCTGCAGCCGTAGCACCATCCCGAATAGTTAACCACCACTGATACGCTTCATCGCGTAACAGTGCCACCATCCCTTTCAACTTCTCCTCGGGGGTCAAGTCGAGCTCATCCATGATGCGCTCCGTTGCTTCCAACCAAGATGCCACCAGCATCGGGGTGCTACTCCAGACACTCCACGAAACATCTCGGCTCCATTAGATCGGAGCCGTTCAGGCACAGACTTACGGGTTCCTGAATTTCCTCCTGCACCAGCCACCAATTCCAAAACTCGCAAAGACACTGCGACACAAAGATCTTCTTCCCGTCCGAGCTCTGCTTTGCTCAACATTAACAGCTGGGGGTGGTGGTGGCGGTGGTATCTCATTGTCAGAACCCTGACCCGATCTAACGGGTTCTGACACAGTTATTCTTCCTCTCCCTCTTCCACGACGACCACGTCCTCTAGAGCTCATTTTCTATCGTCGAGATCCGATTAAGAAGTTTTATGAATTAGTATTCTTGTTTCACGATTACTGCGAAGATGTTTTATGAAGAAGAATTTAAGAGTGGTTCTTTCGTATTCATACAAAGACACTGCGCCTTTCATTCATTCATCCATCCATCAAACAATTATGAACTTTCGTTCATTCGGAGAAACGTTGTAATTTTCATCATGGTTGTTTTTCCACTAACTGTGGGGTATTTTAGTAATTTTGTCCTACAGGGGCAATTTCGTAATTTTCCAAAATAAAAAAAATTCCTCGGTGATTTTGTCGAAAGTATTTTGGTAATTTTAAAGTCCAGGGGTAATTTTGGAAAAATTTCGAAATTCAGGGGTATTTCGGTAATTTTTGACCTCAGGGGTATTTTGGTAATTTTTCACAAACTGGGGTATATTTGGAAAAACTAACAAATCAGGGATATTTCAAAAGTTGTAAAATTTTGTGGGTTCTTTTTGAGAGTTTAACGTTTCAAATGGTGATGTTGCAAAAATTTGGAAATCAGGGTCATTTTGGTAATTTTGCAAGTTAGGGGCAATTTTGTAATTTTTTCCAAAATCAGGGTATTTTTGATGGTTTGCACATTAGGGTTTATGAACATTATAAAATAATGGAGTTTTGACAAAACCATTGAAAAGTTTGACATTTTGTGGATCTAGGGCATTTTGGTAATTTTGCCACTAAGGGCATTTTTGAAATTTTCACAAATTAGAAATTTTTCAGAAAAAATTTTGTAAAGATGGTTTTCGAAAATTTAGTGAAGTAATTTTAAGAGTTTTGAAATCTAGGGTTTGTTGTTTTGTTCTCTTTTTTTTTTTTTAAAAAAACATGGCTAGTTCCTTTCTGGTTTTAGTCATTATGTTTAGCCTATGTCCTTGCCCTCTTTGGTCGGGGTGAACCAAAGCTACGCACTGTAGGATTCGAATGGAGAGGAGGTGAGTCACACGGATCGCTTAAATACCAAGCTCCCATCGAAACCATTCCTAGACATGCATGCAGAGTTGCCACACCACCGAGCCCCAGTGAGTTAGGGTGAACCGAAGCTACGCACTGCAGGTGATATATCTGCGAGAGGAGTGAGTCACTAGGATCGCTTAAATACCGTGCTCTTCCGATCCAATCCTAGACATGCGCACAGTGGGTTACCACACCCTAGCTCAATGACTTAGCCATAGGTTTGTTAAGTTCATTAAGTCTTATGAGTTTTATGTGTTTGAGTAGTCTAATCCTAGGGTTCAAATTCCTATCACACTATTCTACGTTCCATGCCTTTTCTACCCTGATATAAATCACATAATCACACATAGAGTTAGGGGTACTTACCTGGTGGACTGCGGGTCGGAGACTCAGGTGCCATGCCAGAAACCTGCTTATTTTCACAGGAAATCATTTGCGCTCGAATTAAAAATGTTTTGGGCCTTAGCCCACAGGCCGAGAGTTTAAAACTGGGCTCTGATACCAAACTGAAACACCCCACACCCGGCCCACGAGCCTGAACCGGATCTGGTATGTTCCTTAAGTAAACCGGTTTTCAAATTCTTGGTTACTTAAAGAAACATTGTAAATTTTAGAAAACATTGTTTTGGGTTGGGCTTAATTTGGAACCCATTTATTAAATTTTGAAAATCCAACTTAAATAAGGTGACAAAATAATTTTAGGGTTTATTATTTTAAAAGAAATAAATTTACTTAACTCAATCAAAAATAAATTGTATCATAATCAAATAAAAATAAACAGAAATAAAGAAAATCCAACTGGGCCTTATGGCCTTATTACATCATTCAAACCCAAAATAAAATTTAAAGTACTAAAATTATATAAAGTCCAAATTTCTAAATAAATTCTTCAAGTGATGCATGGCCACCCTTAGCTCCTGCCCGACCCGGTCCATTACTTGCTCATCACACAAAAATAATTCCCCAACGGGTGAGTCCACAGACTCTCAATGTGTACACATACTAATTTTCAACAAATCGGGCATACAAGTCATATCAATTTCATGTTCATACAAAATAAAGGATGATGCAACCCAAACCCAAGCCTATTTGTCCATCCGCTACACACCACCCGTACCAACCACATTGTACAGTGGGGACTACTAAGTCGACCCTCAATCCGCTACACACCATCGGCGATCGATCGCTGCGATCGGCGTGCTCATCGCCCACTTACGTTGTGTCTTTAGACACTATATTCAGATAATGTAACCGAAGTTACCATTTTCAATAATGTGACCGTAGTCACCATAATTCGTTGGTGAGACCGTAGTCATCACCTTCACTTTCTCCCTTCACATATATCCCAAATGCCCCAATTATTATATATCATGCATAACTTATTTCTCATTCATATTACATATTCAAATATATATATCGTATTTGTAATCCTATCGGAAGTAGGAAAACGTACCTGGGTACTTTTTGCCATATTTGTGGTACTTAGCCACATTCTTATTCTTATACACATTCATATATTAAAACAATTATTGCCATAATATATATTGAATGTTAGTGTGAGTACACACCTGATTCGCTTAATAGGTTCCTTGAATCCTGAAGAACGATCTTCCGATCTAGATCTTTCACTCCTATATTCGGCCAATCATTAAAATATATTAATAACCTTATTTGGTTTGAAAACCAAATCCTAGTAGGATTTGTATTACTTACCTTGTTGCCGAATTGGATGATTGTAAATCAAGTCCCAAAATTGCTAATATTCCTTCCCTTGAAATCGGCTAACACTAAATCATGTAACTATGTGAGTTTTCAGCTTTTGAAATAATGGGAAATAATCCTAAATAAAAAAAATAAGCCTTGGCCGAATATCACTTACCTTACAAATTCCAAATCTGAAGAGGATTCCTTTATAAGCTTGTCAAAATCCCTATAACTTTGTGTCAGATTAAATCTATCTTTGAAAATATGAATCATAACCTTTAACCAAATATTCATTCCTCTTACCTTAGATCCTTGATCCTTCTATTCAATAATGGTGGAAACCCTTTTGATGTTGTGGTTGATTGCTCCTTTACTTAGAATCAACAAGGATTCGGCTTTGACAGAAGAATCGGAGAAGAAAATAGAAGAAGAGAAAATGGATTTTGCTTAAAGAAATTTCGGCAGAGAGGGGGAGAATTATGAAAATTTCGGCACACTTGGAAAAGATGAGAAAAAATCCTTAAACTCTCCCTCTTTAGCCGAATTTA